>OX411308.1:87543896-88858612 GCA_948150685.1 Rhaphigaster nebulosa | reverse complement strand
TACAACTGTGATGACTTTGTAAAACTTTATTCCATATTAAAATTTACGGCTAGTTTAAGTTTTATTTTTATTCCATTACAGTTTAGGGAATGAGAAAACGTTACCTCCAGAGTCACGTTCTAGAGATGAAATAATGTGTTACGCTATTTTAAAGGATAGTCACGGCTGTAAAAGGGACTACTCTGTCGTAAAGCTTCTAACTTTGGGTTGTAATTTAAATGAACGCGGCTTTTACACGAGGAATTATTTAACGATATTATGGCGATAAATATTTCATTTCTAAGATGCTTTTAATATGCATTTTACTTTTTATTTAGTGATTTACCGGGAACTCAGCTTGAATTTTCCCGTATGAAAAAAATCGGGAATTACGCTTGAAAAAAACAGCTTTTGGTAATTTTTGTTTTTAGTCTAATAATTCCATTGTTCAATCAGTACTAAACCACAAGCCCATAAAATATTGAGAAGATGGTTGATGTAGTTGATCCGATTTATCATCTCTAATTCCTTGTAAGGGTCAATTTACTTCAAATCGGCAAATTTAATTTGAAAAGGATGCTGAAAAAATTAATTTATTTTTGTAGCAATTATTGATGAAATTTTATCCAATTGTTGCGACACATTAAAAGAATGTTTTCTAAAATTTTTGGATTTTTAAGGCGCCTCTTCTGAGATATTATTTTTTATATTGGCTGCTCTAATCACTCTGCTCAAACTGGCTCTATCACTAAAATAGATTATTTTTAATTCTCCTTTCTTATACATGAAATATATTGTAAGGAAAAGTATTGCGATCGTGAAAAGTTTCGAATTCGAGTTTCTACGGAAACACAGGTTTCAAGGGGACAGAGTTCAAATAACAAAGTCTCGCAAAGTGATCGGCTCGTCTGTATGCGGAAATATGTGTGTGTCTGTGAGCATGTGAATAGCCTAGCTCCAAACCGAAAAGTTGTACGAAACTGAAACTTCAGTTTTAAGGTAGGTATATGCCTGTGATGTTGCTGCAGCATTTCAGTCAAAATCGGCCAATCGGAAGTGCCATTTTATATCATCGATTTTACCCTTTTTTTTTTTTACAATTTTCTCGAAAACGGCTCAAGTGATTTAGATGAAACTTATCTAAATTTTTCTCCTAAAAAGCGGTTTAACCTTCACATATGCAGTACATCATCGAGAAAATGCAGGGAAAATGTTATAAAGAAGAAAAAATTTTATTTGAGCATAACTCAAAGTTGCATTTATGGTAAATTGTGTATGAACTCACATGAAAGATAATTAAATTCTCTACAAAAACAAAAAGGAATCGTGGAAATCGGACCAGTATTAGCAAAGATACAGCTTATCTGATAATATGGTATCTTATATTATAAGGCCTACAAGACTAGGTATAAAGCCGAGCGCGTTCGAAAGAACAGGGATGCAACCGAACCTCCTTCCTCCAAGCCGCCAATCTGCTGTCAACAATGCCAATTATAGTGCAATGTAATAATATAAAAGTAGATATTAACTTAATAATTTCTACAATTATATTATTAAATGGAAAAGAAAAATTTCCGTGGAAACTAAATTGAATTTCTATGAAAACTAAACCGAAACTTTTAAAATATATATTTAACTTGACAAATCAAAAATATATAGCCTACAGAATTAACGTACTAAAATTGTTTAAGAAACTATTGTTATATTATTGTACTTTTGTGAGAGAAGGCGTGAAAGTGAATGCTTTCGACCTCAAGTGCACATCCCGTCTTAATTTTCGGTCAAATCTGATAAAATAGGAGGAATTGAAAATGGTAGTTATATTACTTGCCAAATTAACCCGCTGTTGAAATTAAAATGCTGTGCTCAATTTTAAGACAGTTCCATATGCAGCAGCGGCAATGGTACTGTGACTTACTGATAGCGATCCTTGAGAACTTCACGTGTCTTTCGCCTCATCAATTTATCACGTAAAACCGATAGATAGTTCATTACAGCGTTAATTATATTCCGCCAACCCACTAATGCCTTTCAGAATCTGACACCATTAATTTTAATTATCGCATGAATTTATTGGTCGGGTAGGCTAAGGGCGGGTAAGGGCTGCTAAATGAAGCGAACTGATAGGTGCCCAGGGTGTCGTATTTTGCCAGCCCTATCCCTCCGGACCCAGGCTATAATCCACCCTCCGGTGTCCACCGCTTCAAGAATAATCCGATTACCAAAGACACCTAATTCCGATATATACCTGGTTATTACCTGAGGTAGGTACGGGACAGATTTATCTCAACAATGGGACATCCTTCCCGTCGGTCAGATCTTATCAGCCTATAGGCGGACGCAATAATAAAGCGGCCGTCTCTCTCCGCCCTGAATAAACAGTAGGTGTTATTACGAGTGCGGTTTGGGTTTCAAATCTCACTCAATGAACGAGTTCTGGCACAACAGAAAAAAAATCGATATTATCTTTGCAAGAGATTTGTATTTATTTATACCTTAATTAAACAAAAATATTACAGAGATGTGTGGAGAAATCACTCTTACCGTGCCGAGAAGAACCGTTAAGACATAAAATACACAGAAGTTTAACTCACTTCTTGTAATTATAGTGACAATCCAGTATAAAAAGGAAAATAAGCGTTTAAAAATAAATAATACCACTCCAAAATTTACAGAAAAAAATGCGTTTAAAAGTGAAACTCAGGGATACATACTGCAATACAACGTTGTCTTAAAATATTTAGACTTATTGAAAATATGAATATGAATATTATTAATATAAATTAATCTATGGCTTTACATCTCTGAAAGTTCCGAGTCAACCGTATCCTTCCTAAAAAGCCGTACCGAATGTCTAATTATGACATAATTACGTTCCCGTACAAAGAGATGGTGGGGATTCCATTCTTTTTTCAAAAGATGAGATTTGATTTTCTTCTAAAATATTTTTAGACAGAAAATGAGATACATGCGAACTAGGTTTTATAATAGACCTATATTTATAGAATTTATGCTGTAAACCTTCTCCATCATATCCAGAAGGGTTGATTCACCTCTATAGTAATTTTAGTTTACTAATATACATGTACCTAGTATCATCAATTTTAGTTTTCAGTGTTGTCAATCTTATTTATAATTATATAGTTGTAGTTGCGAAGGGTTATCTGTTATTATTTATTCATTTATTTTTTAAATACTATTTTCATTATATTACACATTTCCTACTATTAGTTTTATATATCTAAGTAGAAAACAGCGATATCATCATTATTAAGCGCATTTCATAAATCATGCAATAAACATTTTTCTTCAATTAATTAATTATTCAATTAAGAATTGAATTTTAAAAAGAATATTGGCAAATATTACAGTGAAGGGCGATATAGTGACTGATAAATGGGCCTATTAATTACTAAAAAAAAATTATCGAAAAATAATTAATAATAAGGATATATCTATAAACATGAAAGAAAATCTTTTTTTAATAATAAGTTAAACTAAAATACATAATATTAGTTTTTTTAATATAAAATAGTTTTTTTTCCAAATAATATTATACATATTTTTAATTTTATTCTTTCACATGTAGAATAGCAGATTATTCAGGAGGCAAAATTTTTCTAATTATAATATATTTTTCAGGCATTTAGCACTGGTCAAGGCCCGAGTGACGACTGAGAGCAATCAGTATTTCGTGTTTATGTAATCAATTATGGATTTTTAGAGCATTACCAATTTTGTTTCTTCTATATATCGTGCCTCGCGCGGATCTCATTACCGCGTAGGAGAGCGTCCCACGGGTGGCGGATGTGGGGATGGTCGGTGGAAATTCCTTGGAAGTTCCTCCCGGCTAAGTCCGATGGACTCGCTGACCAACAATGAGAGCGCCCCTCCAGGCTTGCTGGAGGGTGTGACGTAGGTTTGAACGCCCTACTCACATATTTTTAGTTCACAAAATACCACAAAAAGTCATGGATCTTTCTGAGGTAAAACGCTCATTATCCGGAAGTAAACTAGTCCCCTAAACTAGTCTAGTAGATATCGTGGCACTGCAAGAGATTCGGTGGCCAGGGGAGGGTTAGTTAACAGAAGGGAACTATTCTATTTGGTACGGTGGGAGCGGTAATTATTGTTTAGGTACTGGATTTCTAATAAGGAATAGATTGCTCTCCGCATTGAGGGACGTAAAATTTTTTAGTGATAGGATATCTGTGGCCATATTTCAGGGGCGGTGGTTTAAAATCGCGCTGATAAACATACATTCCCCTACCGAAGACAGTGATGATGAAGTTAAATGCGAATTTTATGATAAACTAGAGTGGGTATATGATAAACTACCTCGAAACTGCATGAAAATAATATTAGGGGACGCAAACGCAAAGGTGGGAAGGGAAGAAGTATACTATCCGACGATCGGTAAAGAAAGTTTGCACGAACATAGCAATGATAATGGGATCCGTCTAATAAACTTTGCTATCTCGAAAAACCTAACAATCAAAAGTACTACGTTTAAACATAGGGATATTCATAAGTATACGTGGACATCGCCGGATTCACAAACACGCAATCAAATTGATCATGTTTTGATACAACAAAGATGGCAAAATAGTATAATTAACGTGAGGTCTTATCGTGGGGCAGAATGTGGATCAGATCATGAATTAGTAATCGCGAAACTTCGACAAAAACTTAATATAAAAAAAAGGAAAGAAAGCCGTATTTGTTCCGAAAATTTTGATCTAGATAAATTGAAAAACCCTTCAATTAGAAATCAATTCGCGGTAGAAATCAAGAATAGGTTTGAAGCCTTGGAATCTTTAGATGAGGATCGCGAAGATGTAGACAAGCTATGGATCGGAAGTAAGTAATCTGTGTCTTGGAAAAAGGGACAATAAAAAGAATAAACCTTGGTTCGATAATGATTGTCTAAACTTGTGCGAAAAAAGAAGAGCCGCGAAACTAAAAGCTTTGAATAATCCAAGCGATAACAATGTTGCTAATTTCCGGGCCTTGATGAATGAAACGTCCAAGTTCCTCAAAAATAAAAAACAAGAATATCTTAAAAACAAAATAATAGAGATAGAAACTAATAGAATTGAAAACAACGTAAGAGACATGTACAAGGGTATAAACAGATCGCGTAAACAGTTTGAACCAGCAATGAATGGAATTAGAGATGAAAATAACAATATCTTGGCCGATCCGGGGGACATTGTGAATAAATTTAAAAAACACTTTGAAAGTATTTTGAATTCGGGAAATAATAATCAATCTCCTCCTTCTGAATATCAGAGTGCTGAACCGTTAATTGAAGAACCGAGTAAGGAGGAAGTCGAAATAGCCATCGGAAAATTAAAATCTCATAAAGCAGCGGGAATCGACAACATTTCCAGTGAAATAATAAAAGCGTGCGGTGAAGCTGGAGTTTCTAAAATACATTTTTTGGTTAAAAAGATCTGGGAAAATGAAAAAATGCCCGAAGAATGGAAAGAATCTATACTTATTCCGATTCACAAAAAAGGTCCGTGGACGGAGTGTAATAACTATCGCGGAATATCACTCCTCCCGGTATGTTATAAAATATTCTCGTTAATCCTAACTAGTCGAATCACGGAATATGCCGAGGAAATTATCGGAGACTACCAATGTGGTTTTAGACGGAACCGATCAACTATCGATCAAATATTTTCCTTACGGCAAATATTAGAAAAAAATTAGAATTCAACGGTGTAGTTCATCAGCTTTTTGTGGATTTCAAAAAGGCTTATGATTCCATTGATCGCCGGAGACTGTATAACATTTTGATTGAGCAGGGAATACCGAAGAAGTTAGTAAATCTAGTAGGGATGTGCATGACCGAAACATTCAATAAAGTTAGAATAGGTAATTATTTTTCGGAGAAATTTGAAGTTCGCTCGGGGTTAAAACAAGGCGATTCCCTTTTACCTGTCCTATTTAATTTAGCATTAGAGTATGTCATTAGAAAGGTAATGCTTACCGAAAGGGGTTTAGATCTGGGTGGTAGAATATCCGTGCTGGGGTAATCGATAGAGGTTGTGTTTACTTCCCACAATAAATCGAAACTTAAGCCTTTTTAAAAAAACGACGTCGATATATCTTCATATGATTGTTTCTGTTCTACTTTTGCAATTTCCTAAAAAAAAATTAGTTATGTTCAAATTTAGTTATATTAGGAGTTTTATATAGTATTTTTTCATTATTGAGAAAAGTTATACCTAATTCCATCTGTATGAAAAATTGCCTCATGAACATATCGTAAATAAATCATATCATTAATTAATATACATAACACTCTAGGTATAACGTTAATACATTTATCAAATACATAGTAGGTACTTATCCGGTCAGTAGCATCAATTATAGCCTCTTATGGATGGGACTTTCCCAGCGACTTCGGATATTCGGTAAACAATATGGGAACCAATATAAAGTTTGTTGTCCTGGCTGAGTCTACAATGTATGAGCCTCCCTTATTGAATTTCATATTCAGCCATGACAGAGAATTGCATTTACATCAATTACATATCAGGTCGTAATCCCTAAACCATTACAGTTTGCAACGGTCATGAAATTTAAAGTACCTACTTAAAAATAATTGCTAAAGGCATTGATTTAAGAATATGAAGTAACAGTAAATTTTTAGTCTCGAAGACGCCTGCATTTGACGAATTAGTATTTATTAATAGTATTAGTACTTGAAGATTAGTATTCATTTAGGTTTGGCGTGGGATACTTGACACTTGAGGATTTTAGCATATAATCTTCCTAAAATAATCTGATGTACAGATACATGTAAATATATTATCAAAAACGTAATGATATCTTATTGTAATTCTAAACTGCGTCTTACATTTTAAATTTAATGAATCATTTATTGATTGTTTCTATCTTCAGCATAAGAAACGACAGTGTGCAGGAAAGGGAATATGGCTAGATGTCAGTTAACCGAATTAGTGGCTGCAACGGCAAAATAATCAGTCAGAAAATATTATTCCAATAAAATGAATGGACCAATATATTTATTACATTATGTATAAACCGTAAATGCAGATAAGATCGAGTAAAGAATGATTCAGGAAATCAGTTAAAAAAATGACGGATTGAGGTCTTGGAACTTGGAACTGGAACTTAAAATTCCCTAGTAATGACAACGAAAATCAAGTAAAATCAGCTAAAACAGTGAACCACCATACCCAATCTTCTAATCAGAACTAGTAGCCAATACGATGTTCCCGCATAAAGATATCCAAAAGAACTTAAGAATTTAATAGAAATAGCCACGAGAGGTTAATTTAATCTATTACCCCAGACATAGAAGTAAATATCAGCAGAAGGCATATGAATAGTTGAGAAAAAAGACTTTTTGAATTATGAAAGTCAAAAAGTTAAAAAAAAAATAAACCAGTTTATTCATATATTTAGTAACATTTTGAAAAAAATTCCAAAAATCAAGGAGAAGAATTAAAATTATTATTAAATAATACCTGAGACTTTGAAGACAAAATTTAATACAAAAAAGAAGAAATAAATACATTAAAAAAATATAATTTCAGGAAATGAGGAAAGTGTTAAAAAGTGCAAAGAAGAAATTGATATGGTATTGTTTAGAGTCTTAAAATTGAGAGGAAAGAGATCATTAAATATGAACATATATATTATATTGATACATATAAGTATAATATATATATATATATATATATATATATATATATATATATATATATATATATATATATAATATTTATAATCGTCACTAAATATGTTTGTTTAGCTTCTTTTTCATATTAAATTTAATTAAAATTTTATTCTACATAATTAATTCATTGGATCCGTAATTGATGTTCGAGTCAAATTCGAAATTGTGAAATATTAAATTCCAAACGCAATTTATAGTAATTGACAATTAATTCTACCTTCTGGGGAATATATATTATATCGTTAAATTCGTGTTTTAATATCAATATCTAAATTACTTTGATTCTGATTAATAATAATGATATAGAACAACAACAATTATAGCTTTATGAGTATAAAGTATTGTATTTTAAGCTTCATCTGAATATCTAGACAAATTCCCGCTTTTTCACATTGGTGACATCTTATCACCACAAATAGATTTTATGACGTCAGATGATCATTTTACTGTCTTCTATTTTAATGGATGATACATTAGATTGAAAAAAAAAGGAATTCAAATTTTTTTGTTCTAACACGATTCAAACATTTATTTCTTAAATATGCAAATGTAATGGGGTTTGAGCCGGTCGCATAGTAAATGTTCTTTCACTCTTAAACTCACAAATGCTTTTTACCCTGTTAATGAAAATTCTGCTACTGCAAAGCCTTTTTAAAAGCACGTTGATAAAATATAAAAAAAAAAAAAGAAGGAAAAAAAGAGGTTTTCATAAAGCCATAAAATTTATGAGCTACGGCTATAAATTACGTATGTCAGAGTGTTTTCATCACATATTAATGAGGTTACGCAGAAGAATTTCTTGTGTAATTTCTATCTCTATTTTTACACCCTGTAGATAGTTTGAACAAAAACATAATTAAAACCTTATATTATTTTTTTTATTTCCTAAACCAAGGGTCATCGCTTATCATGATCTATTATAGAGTTCACTTATTAGTTTCTTAATTGTTTAAGACGAAGAAAGAGTGGTAATCGGCCATAAAAAAAGTTTTCCAGATCTCACCATATTTACACATAGAAGGTCGTCTGAGTCCGGAAGAATGCCGGGATTAATCTCCATCCTCTATTTCTTAGCACCCTCTCGTTCACCCAAAAAATATTGAACTATTATCGATTAAAGTTCATAAGTTTTTAAATGTTAGTTGAGGTTCGTTTAAAAAAATAAAATAATGATAATATATTAAAAAATCTCTGGGCGAAGGTAGGAAGTCAAATAAAAATTCACTTATTGTTTTTTTCCTTAAATATTGTATAGTGTGGTGTACAGATAGGTGGTTTGGTTGGATTCCTTGCAGAGATATTTATCAAAATTATTAATTATTCACCTTTTCGTGTTTAATGTTATTCATGATTCATGTGTATATATGTATGTATGTGTGTGTATATATATATATATATATATATATATATATATATATATATATATATATATATATATATATATATACACAAGTTAAGGTACGATGATAATATAACGGTTAATCCTAAACGTACAAATGTAAACAATAGTAATGCAATATATAGAGGCTTAGAAGGCAAATAAAATCAGTGTTTTATAAGCTCTTGAGAGTGTTTGTTCTAACCCTTTTCCTTTTTTTTTTTTTTTTTGTCTTATGTGCCGAGAAGACCTTAAGTGGTGCCGAAACCGTGGGATCTTTAGATAAACAGATACAGGAAAATAATACTTTTTTTTTTGATATTTTCTCTCTTTTTATTTTTTTTCTCTCCTCTAACCTGACAACATGCATCAAGAGACCGGGCGCTTGAAGAGACTTGCATGAAGAGACTTGAGGAAAGCCATCTCTGATTTAGAAAGGTTCAATGGAGAAATAGGGGAGTTGAATCATTTCATAAAAGGAGGTGACAGGATTATGGCACGGATAGAGGCCAAGATGGCGGAGGATCTAGTTGATGTCATGGATGCAGACGCACTCCGAGCAGCCTTGGTATGTCGTATCAAGAGAAGTATACTGAACATGATCCAAGCGGACGGAGACGCTGCGTGAGAGGTTGTGAAAGACCGTTTGAAGAAAGCGTTCAGCGGAGGTAGATGGGCACCCGAGGAGGATATCATCTAGATGTTTAGGGAGACGAAAAACCCTATCGAAATAATGGACAGTATGCCGGGACATTGCTAGCAATGTTTAATAAAATAACGGAAAAAATGAGGGAGACTCTGAATACAGCTGAAGTGGAAGGTATGATGGCATTCCTATCGACAATTCTGAAGGTTCAGCTAGCCCAGGATACCGGCAAGAAAGAGGGATTACCGAGAGAGAGAACCTTTTTGGAATGTGACCAAGAAATGGTCGATGCGAGCGCCAGAGACGAGGAAGCACGATGAGAAGATCAGGAGCCAGGATGGAATAGAGTACATTAGCGAAGATCAGAAGGGGACAGAAACCGGGCCAGTCGAGAAATGGGAGGAAAGAGAGAAGCGGAATTCAGCAGGAGAGAGAGGAGACCACCGAGGGAAAAAAGGCATGGCCCGGAGAGGAGGAATTGGAGAAGAGACGAAAGAAAATGCCACGGATGTGGCAAGAAAGGATACTTAGTAGCTCAGTGCCCGCGTACCCGTTGCTTCGAGTGTCAGATCGAAGGACATATAGCAAGACAGTGCCCCTGTATGCGGCGAAAAGAAACGGACCGCGGGGAGCCCATGGAAATTAATGCTCAGCGAGTGTGGCGGAGAAGCAGACCAAGCTTGGAGTTACCTAGGTCATCAGAGACATCTGCATCGGAGACGGAGGGGAGCGAACCAGAGGACAAAAAGAAATGGGAGTAAGGAGCAGGCGAAGGGGAGAAGGACGAAGAGTAGCAGAGGTAAGAAGAGAGCGAAGTCAAGAATGAGGATGGTGTGAGAGGAGAGGCGACCACAACAGAATAAACAATATAGTGAACGAGTGTGGGGGGTTGCCTATTATTGAGGAGGTGAGAGGGTGCAAATGTGTGAGAGATACGGGAAGCTCATGCACACTAATAGGTAGAAATATAATCAAATTTTCACAGCAGTGAAAAAGAAAATTACGGAGGGCGAAAGCAAGGAACGATATAGAGTGGTGGTAGACTTCAGACAACTGAAAATACACAAGACGAGAAGTATCCAATTCCGCGCCTAGAAGATATTTTAGACCGGCGTGGAGGCGCAACCGTGTTTAGTACGCTCAATTTAAAGTCAGGGTATCATCAGATTCAGATGCACCCCAGGGATCAGGGGAAGACCGCGTTCACCGGAATATACGGCGGTTCGTTCCGGAGATGGCCGAGAAATTAGCACCGCTGAATGGAATGTTAAAAAAGGGACGAACAGTTTGCATCACGCCCGAGATTGAGGAAAATGTTAGGGAATGCATGCTGCAACTGCAGGGAGAACCGGTCCTCGCGTTTCCAGATTTCGCCAGACCATTCTCAATCACCATGGACGCGAGTGAGTATGCACTGGGGGCAGTGTTGTCGCAGGAGGGGGAGAAGGGAAAGCGACCTATAGAGTATGCCAGTAGACGGCTCACAGGTATGGAAGCTCGGTATAGTGCCCTTGAGCGAGAATTATTGGGAATCGTGTGGGCGGTTGAACACTTTCGACCATACGTTTTTGGGAGGAGGTTCAAAGTCCATACGGACCATCACCCTCTATTATGGGTGGGGAAACTGAAAGAATCCTCGGCCAGAGTCACGCGTTGGAAGGAGATATTAAGCCAATATAACCTGGAAGTAGTATACAAACCAAGAAAAGATAACGTCGCAGCGGACTGGTTATCGCGCGCCTTGCACGTAAATGCAATTGAACCAGAGGCAGGCGAACCGTCCGGTGCGTTGCAACGTTTCGTTCGGGAATGGACACCGGAGGGAGGGGGGGAACGAGATGCGCAGGGATCAGAAGAGGCACGAGAGTCGTCAGGTACGGATGACGAAGTAGAGGAACGGTCAACAGAGTTAGAAGAAAAAGAGGAAATTATTAACAATAAATCGCGGCAAATAATTTGGAAAACGAGGACGTCAGGAATAATGACAATGGATTATTCGGTGCTGGGACGTTGTAAAATTGTCACCATCTGGTCGACACCGAGGGTACCAGAAGAACAAATGTGCAGAGCCTTAAAAGATGCATCGAGACCGGGAGGGACTTACTACCTTTACGTGGGAAATGCCACGGTGTGGGAAAAATCCGGTATATATGGCGGACGGAAAAAATCGGCGAGGATAGGACATTTATTCGGTGTACGCTGATGGTGGAAACCGTTCGGGATCCGGCACGGCAGACGGAAGTAACGATCGCCCACCACCAGGGTAAAACAAATCATAGGGGAATGAATGAAACCTTGGCGGCCCTGAAGCGCCGATATTTCTGGCAGGGTATGCGGCGGACTATTGAGAGGCTAATCGGGGAATGCGAGATATGCCATCAAACGAAGTATGACCGACACCCCCCTATAAGTCGCCAAGAGGAAACAATAACGCCGACCGTACCACTTTGCGAATTACAAATCGACACCTTCACATGGCGGGGATTTAAATGGGTGACAACAGTGGACGTTTTTAGTAAAACGGCCATGGCGCATAGGGTGCAGGAGCGTACGGCGGATGCGGTTATCGGGGCTCTTCGTCTCTGGTTCCAGTTTTATGGAATACCAGAGAGAATAGCATCGTATAGTCAGCGAGAAACGTAGGAGGGTCGCTCGGGAGAATATAGGGCTCAGGGATAGGATGGACGATCTTCGCATCGGGAACATTGTATACCGACGGATAGGGCCTAATCGAACAAAAGAGCTTTTGCGATACGAAGGGCAGTTCCGGGTGACGGTAATAAGGGAACACAATTTGGTCACGATTCGAAGCGTGGCTGAGCCACGAAAACAAAGCACAGTCAATATTGAACAATTAAAAATTCCAGTGGGGGAGGTCCACTAACCTCAAAGATAAAGTCTTCTTTTCTAGGAACAGGTTTAGAGTTTAGGTTAAGTGCAGAAGATGTATTTTTTTTATTTATTATTAGTAGTATTATCAGTATTTTTTTTTCTTTACTTTTATTGATGTGTTTTTGTATGTATTATTTTTAGGGCTGGTTAAATTAGCTAGCATATTAGATAAGTTTTAGACTGTATAGATGTAAGGCATTTTTATTTATACTGTTTTTTTTTTTTTAGTAAAAGGTATGATTTATGTAAGTTTATGAAAAGAATGTTCAAAAACTGGCGGGGGGGAGGAGGGAGAGGGGAGTTAAGGTACGATGAGGCATAATATAACGGTTAATCCTAAACGTACGAATGTAAACAATAGTAATGCTATATATAGAGGCTTAGAAGGCAAATAAAATCAGTGTTTAATCAGTTCTTGAGAGTGTTTGTTCTAACCCTTTTCCTTTTTTTTTTTTGTTTTTTCTGCCGAGAAGACCTTAAGTTATATATATATATATATATATATATATATATATATATATATATATATATATACATACATTTACTAACTTGCTCATATATTTTTTCTTTTTTTACTTCCTTGTACGAAGGAAAGGAAGTATTGTAATCGCGAAAATTTTCGGTTTTCAGATTTCAACGGAAATATCCATTTTCAATCCCTGAATCCATTTTGACTAGTTTTGTCATGGCGTCTGTACGAACGTACGTACGTCGGTTCGTTCGTTCGTATTTCGCATAACTCAAAAACGGTTAGCCGTAGAAAGTTGAAATTTTGTATTTAGGATTGTTGTAAAATCTAGTTGTGAACCTCCCTTTTTGTTCACTGCTTAATCACCGGAAGTGATACTTTATTATAGGTCATAATTGATTTCCATCAAAAATAATATTAAAATACTTTGAAAAACTTCTCAAATTTGGTATTTATAACTTACATATTGATTTAAATAACATACTAGATTTTGGTCTAAATTGGAAAACCGGAAGCGGTACTTTACTTGAAGGTCATATTAGACTTTCATCAAAAATTATAGTAAAATATAATGTAAAACATCTCAAATTTGGTAAATAGGACTTTTATATTGATGTGAATGTATTTACTATATTTTAGTTAAAATTGGTGAGCCGAAAACGGTACTTTACTTGAAGGTCATAATAAGCTTACATCAAAAATTATATTTAAATTAAATACATAAATCATATGTTTTGGTAATAAAGGTTACAATTGCAATTTGGTTTCCAATCCAATTAAACATTTTTATTACTTGTTTTAAGTGTTAAAATTTAGTGTAAAATACTGGTTTTCCTCCCTATTTGGGTGTGTATGTGTCAATAGATGGATGTCGCGACGCCCTGTGTTGTTTTTGAGATACTGCGATCTTCGGAAACTAGTAATAAAATTCAGGATCACTTTTTGAGCCACCGATCTATAGTTTAATAGGCGTACAAGGAAGTCATGTGCTGTCCACATCAGATATTTTTACATATAATTCTTCATCGCAAAAATATTTATAAAATATTCTTATTCCTCAAAACTAATAAACTGAATGTATGGATATTTTTATCCAGTTATTATCAACATGAAACCGATTGGAAGTAGTACATTGTTATCTGAAAACTGAAGTTACATAAATGGAAAGTAGTCCAATAATTTTCAATACAGCAAGGGTCAAAAACAGTAATAAATTTTAAAACAAATATTGAACTTTTCATTTCAATATTTTTAAAATATTATTAATTTAATTCTTAGGAACTAATATCTTTATAATAATGTTTGGTGTATTATTATTAATGCTGATGTTGTTAGAATTTGTTGTACAAACAATAGAATTTGTTTCTACTTTTCACAAAGAATATTTAAAATAAAATACACTTTTTTTTCCTTTTTCTGGAACAAATATATTTTCTGACACCTGACCTTAGAAAGAAGTTTCATTAAGTGACGGTATGCTGTAGGGCGAATTCCTTCCTGAGAATAAGCATAAAGGGTTCACTCCGGCAACGGAATTCACTAATAACATTCAGACGGGGAGGAGGAATGCGAACTGGAAAATACTAGCGGTTGGATGTACCTCGGAGGTGTAGTTCCCAAAGAGATGGGGCATCCTGATGAACCGTATAAGGGGCATTGCATCACTGTTATCTCGCCGGCGAGAAGAAGTGGAGGTTGTAAATTCGCTAACCAGCGAGCTGGGAAAGAGGGCTCTACAACACCAGGCTCTCGGTTTTTCCACACGGCAGTAATTCTAAGGGCTTAACTCTTCTGGCTTTTCCGCTTCAACGCCCATTATCGTCTACTCCTCGGGAAATGATAGAGATTTCCAACGAGACGAGGAGCATGCTCAATAATGTTCCTTCTGTTTTCTCGTATTTTTTTCTAGAATTTTATTTTGTTTTTGTTTTATCCTTAACTCACTGCCGCACCCACATCAAAGTTAATTATTCTGCTTAAAAACATACTTTAACAAACAAAATATCAACAAACATCTATTTACATAAAACGATAATCCACAATTAAATAAATAGATTAATCACCTATAGCTATGCAATTCCGATAGAAACGTGTGTCAAATATTTTTAGTTGCATGCAAAATTTATTACAAATATATGTTACGATCTTATTTAACGCGACCGAAATAAATATTGTATTACAGTGAATTGGTAAAAAAAACGTCCTTCCTAGAAATTGAAATTGGCCGGGGACAGAATTCATTTTTTTTACTAAATTCAAGATAGACTTACAATTTATGACTGACTTATCATAGAAGGGCAATCTAAATCCATAATATTGTGCTTGGTAAAGCTCTATTCTATTTTTGCTTTGTTTCTGTACTTTTTCTTTAATATTTTATCATTTATTTTGATGGTAAATGGTAAAGAAAAAAATAAATATAAAATATGTATATAATGTCCAACTAGGGATTGATTAGTACGCTGTGTGTTGTAGCAACCCAATGTATTTGGGAAACATTGATGTTAGATAAATCATTTCTCTCCCCCTTGTGTTCTATCAACTTATATGTTGCTATATATATATATATATATATATATATATATATATATATATATATATATATATATATATATATATATATATATATGAAGTGCGAAGGATGATAATAAAAATTACTTCTATGTATTTTTTATTTCACTTTAAGATATTTCTTTTAAATTACTTTATTTTTGAGCTGTTATGGACAGCATAGGTGAGGATTTAGCTTATAGCAGCTACTTCAGCAGTTTGGTATTTCGGAGGGAAAAAAAACATTTTTTTTGTTTTTGTTGTTTATAAAACATGTTTTTGTTTTATCCTTAACTCACTGCCGCACCCACATCAAAGTTAATTATTCTGCTTAAAAACATACTTTAACAAACAAAATATCAACAAACATCTATTTACATAAAACGATAATCCACAATTAAATAAATAGATTAATCACCTATAGCTATGCAATTCCGATAGAAACGTGTGTCAAATATTTTTAGTTGCATGCAAAATTTATTACAAATATATGTTACGATCTTATTTAACGCGACCGAAATAAATATTGTATTACAGTGAATTGGTAAAAAAAACGTCCTTCCTAGAAATTGAAATTGGCCGGGGACAGAATTCATTTTTTTTACTAAATTCAAGATAGACTTACAATTTATGACTGACTTATCATAGAAGGGCAATCTAAATCCATAATATTGTGCTTGGTAAAGCTCTATTCTATTTTTGCTTTGTTTCTGTACTTTTTCTTTAATATTTTATCATTTATTTTGATGGTAAATGGTAAAGAAAAAAATAAATATAAAATATGTATATAATGTCCAACTAGGGATTGATTAGTACGCTGTGTGTTGTAGCAACCCAATGTATTTGGGAAACATTGATGTTAGATAAATCATTTCTCTCCCCCTTGTGTTCTATCAACTTATATGTTGCTATATATATATATATATATATATATATATATATATATATATATATATATATATATATATATATATATATATATATATATATATATATATATATATATATATATATATATATATATATGAAGTGCGAAGGATGATAATAAAAATTACTTCTATGTATTTTTTATTTCACTTTAAGATATTTCTTTTAAATTACTTTATTTTTGAGCTGTTATGGACAGCATAGGTGAGGATTTAGCTTATAGCAGCTACTTCAGCAGTTTGGTATTTCGGAGGGAAAAAAAACATGAATTAAAAAATATTAAAAAAACAAAAATAAATATTTATTTTTATCGAATCAATGGTTTATTCATAATTAAAAAAAATGGTTAAAGAAATAAAATTGTCATTTTAACTCATATGCCCTAAGAATTCATCGTGGATAATATTTCGGTATATATGTTCTTGTCAAAAAGTCAATGGTCAAAAGCGAATAAACCGTTACGCCTGCAGAGCGGAAGCCCTTTGACGAAACTCGAGCGGCATTAGAACAAGAAATGAGAGAACGACATCGGAACAAATCTGCATAATACCCGCTACAACAGCCACCAGGTGTCGATTTTTAGACTTAATTTCAGGCTCTGATAACATGGAAGGGATTTCTGCCCCGGTGTTTATTATAGGTCAGGTATGGTAATTATTGATTCGGGGGTATAAGTGTGACCCATTGTCCAGCAGAGGGGTACACCGTATGAGAGAGATTCCAACGGCACGATCGTGGGGATTTCAGCCAACTAAATATCGATGCCATCTGCTACAATTCTAAAGTTTTTTGTAAGCAAACTCTTGTAATTGAACTGTTAGAATAATATTGTAAGTAATTATTATATAAAGTGCAATAATCAAATTGCTCTTCTATGTGATCGCTAACATACAACAACAAATTTGTATTCCATTATCCTCTAATATTTTCCTTACCAAGCAATTATCGATAGTCATTTGACCTGAAAAGAAAATGATCTTAAGATCTGTTTTGCCGGCATCGAGTCATTAGAGTTACTAGCTGATTTTAAAAAAGCCATTTCATTCAACGCATTGCATATGCAGTATATTTATTTGATTATCTTGTAAAATACAGATTAATCATCGGTTATTTTATTTTTATGTTCTTAATTCATTAAATTCCAAATGGTAAAAAAAAAAAAAAAAAAATCAGGTTAATGCAAAACTAATGCATGTTTCCGCCTTTGCTACATTTTAAAAACAATTGTGTAGCAAATCAATTAATGTTTATTCCATTCATGTCATAATAAGACTATACTATACCCTCTCTTTCACTCAAAATTCAAACAATAAAATAATTTTGTTTTGTATGTTTAAACTGATGTGTTATAACAGAAGGCGTTTTAGTCAATGGCCAGTCAAAGACGAACCACCAAGGCATTTTCCAAAGCCTGACATGCATCCGAAAAAGGTTGTGGTCACAATATGGTGGCCTCCTGTGGGTATTAACCACTACAGCTTTCCCAATCCTGGCGAGACTATCGCTGCCAGCAAGTACTGTCGAGAAATTGATGTCAAGCATCGGAAGCTGCTGTCTTTACCCAGAATTGGTTAAGCGCAGGGGGCCGATTTTTCTCAACAGTTATGTCCAGCAACTCATTGTGTAACCAACGCTGCGAAAACTGCACGAGTGTTGCTACGAAATCCTGCAACACCCACACTATCTATTCGCCTGACCTCTCCCCTACCGGCTTCTACTTTTTCAAGTACCTGGACAATAGTTTTCGAGAGAAAAACATTCAAACCAGAGTGATTGAAAATGTTTTTCGGGAGTTCATTTTTTAAAGGCATCCAATATTTTATCCTGCTGGGATAAATAGGCTTTTTGTACATTAGCAAAAGCATATAGATCCTGATAGAAAATATTTTGACTGAATATATATTTTTGAAGTAATATATACACGGTATATTTTCAATAAAACGCTGCATTGGTTTGGCAAGGTTGTATCTGACATTTTTGGCTAAAATGAGATGATCAGTGCTTCTGATTCTCCCTTGTATAATGTACAAGAGAAACTAACTCTAGCTTCGATCTGTTGAGAAATGACCGTTTTACTAATATGACAATTTTACTATGTTCTAACTGAAGGAATATACTTATTATGTATAGTTTGACAATATTGTATCTCCCACTGGTTATCTATGAGTACGATTCTCAGATTGTGAACATGTTTCATGATATAATTTTAATAGTGTTGACTGGACTTTAATAAAACGATTTTAAGTACCTATAGCTTCTATTGATAATCAGCTGCTGATTCCAACAAGTGGCAAAGATCTAAACTTTTTTTTTCTTTTTTCTCGTGTGTTGAAATTCAAAATGTAAAAGTTCCAGAAGCGTAGTAATGCCAACCAGCATGAATTTAACACTTTTTTTTAAGGTCGAGAGTATTACTCTGAAATATGCTGAAAATCTATGGTCTAAGCTTAAATGTTCTTGCAGTAAGTGAAACCAGACATATCCAGAAACAAACTATGAAAATAAAAATTGTTAATTTTCGATAATTCAATTACAGCTTTGTCAGTTTTTGTATGATTAAACATATATAATGAATATTTTTTATTTTGTTTGAAAATGTTGTATCATTACGTACTTTTACCATTGTCACTTTCATTTTTGCTCATTTTATAAGTGACATGGCGCTAACTAAATTTCGGCATATTTTATATAAAATCAGTGGCATAGTGTTTTATTATTCGACCAACTTCAAAAGTTAAATCATAACCATGTAAAGTAATGAGGAGAAAATTTATAAATTTTATTAATAACGAAAAAAGTTTTAGCACTTAAAATGTTCAAACTTGTTTTTCTTAAATTAAGGTTAGAACAGTTAGAAGCTTGTCAAATCAAGGTAGCGAAATGTCAAAAACCTGCATTATTTTTGCATCAACCCAATATTTAAAACCAGCGAAAGAGTTGGAGGAACAAATATAGTCTCACGAAGCAACGAAGGTTATAGGTTCGAATTTAAGAGACAATCGTACCAGCTCCATATTTAACGTCGTGGAGAGTTTGTTAAGATTCATGTCGATAGTCCATTGTTCTTAAGTCAATGAAGTTAAATGTGCATCAATTAAATAGAATTTTAAACTATTGCAAATGAACCAGGAAAAATCGATCTCTAATTACTATAAAACCTTGGAAATTTTAGAAGTTTCGAAGGTTGAAACTTGACCTCAATAGTTCGCTGAAGAGGACTCACAGATAGGAATGAAATTATAGGAGAAGGAATTTCCATCGAACCTGTTCTACGGTAGAGGGTATACAAGGAGTCCTACATAAATAATAACCAAAGAGTTAGCTAATCTTTATATCGGCTAAACATTTAAACAGACATCAAAATGCATAATACGACAGTTACAACATTAAACAATAAGAATTCCAAAAGTGTCAAACACACAATCTAGATTCTTCTATTAAAATATTCAGATATTATCATGAAGGTTGGCTGCAGACAATGGAGTTGATAAGTACCGGCAAACAGACGGAATTCAGGCAGCTTATCTCTTGTTGTTTTGCAACTGAGCTATTTGAATAAGAGCTTTATTGTTTTGATACGAGAAATATAATTAGGCAATCCATCCTCATTGGTTGTACAAAGATATAATCGGTATTCCGATCAAATACTCCAAATGCCAAACATATATGTAGCAACAGGGAAACTTGTCAACATTTGTGTTGACTTAAGCACCCGTCGAAGATTATTATCAGTACCGTTTGGACTCTATACTTAGATAATATACATACATATATAATTGGTATTATTGTAAAATTTACTTTTTGAATTTTTTTTTATTTTTTATTAATACTTGTAATTTACATATTTTATTAGAATGTTCCTCTTTTAAAAGATAAAATTTGGATTTTATACTAGTATTAATAAATAACCATTCATAGATTAAAAAAAGGACCTCTAGAAATCCCAAGAAATAATAGTAATGTTATTACTAAAATTCATGTAAATAAGTATGCATGAGGTTAAGATGCAACGTTTATTTAATTTTATATAAGTTTATTTATTATTTCTTGTATTAAGTTTATTTTTTATTTTGTTATTGTTTCATTTCTTTTTTATTTTAATTTTTTGTAAATACAGTATGAATGATTTCTTTGATCGCTACTACCATTGTCACTGTTGAGACAGAATGTAATATTACTCAATAAATAAATAAAAAAATTCTAAACAAATTTTATTTTAAAAATACATCATCAATATTTTGTGAGGATCATTAATTGATCATTGATCAATTGATTTCCAATTGATCATTAATTTTGTTTTGGACATTTTCAAACTACGTTATTCATTTATATAAATTAAAATCCCAATATCAATTGTAAAATATATTAAATTATTATGTACAACATATGAGAAATATTCGTTTAACATTATAAAAACTTTTTTATACAAAAATGTTTTCCACAGAAAAAAACAAAACAAAACAGACATTATTTGACACAGTCAAAAAGTCAATTTGGTTGCAGTTTTCTTATTTTTTTTTTCATTCAGGATATTAATTAAAACAAAATAAGATTAAATATTATTCTATAAATTCATGATTAGGCAAAATTTATTTCATCTTGATATATTGCATTCAAACATCTTTTAGGATTTTATCCAATAAAAATTCTATTGATTTAAAGAATCCTTCACTATCTTCATTATGAAAACCAAAATACGACTCCAGCCTTACATTGACTTTGCCAGTTATAATATGACCTATTTCAGCGCTCTCTGTAGGTAAAATTTCATTAAAAAAATTTAAAAATTAAACTGTGAAAATCAGATATTTCTTATGGCAATTTATTTATATAATAATTTTATGTATGATTTCTAAATTTTGCCAGAATCTGTTTCATAATTTATTGCCTTGTTCAAGTTTTCTGTTGTTGTTATTGCTTCCACTAATTTCCTTATGAATTTATTTTTTTTTCCTTTGTAAAATTAAAAAGTCATTTAAATAAAAAATGCGACCATTTTCTGCTTGATATACCAATGCTGACTTTTTACTATATTTAGGATTATCCTTATTTTTGGAATCATTAGTATGTTGGTAAATCCTATCATATATATTGGCCACTTTCATCGGAATACACTTCTGGAAAATTTAGGCATTTAATTTGATAAGTATATCAAATTAAGACGTAGCTCAGGCGTTTTTATTCAGTTCTATTTTATCTTTCATGCTATTATATATATATATATATATATATATATATATATATATATATATATATATATATATATATATATATATATAGGTTAGCTATTTAATTTGTAAGTTTGCACCCGAAACAATACTTTAATTAATTAAATGTAGTAATATTCATCATAGACGTATTTATGAAGTTATCAAGGCTTTGACACAAAAATTGTTTAAAATCATAGCCTATTTTTTTAATAAAGACAGAACTAATAAACACGATGAGAATAAGAAGATTTATTATTTATAAAACAAGAATAGAACTTTTGAAAATTTAAATACATTTGTAAAAAATTTATTATTTATAATATAAGTTAATATACTATAGAGCTAATAAGGACTTAGCATAAACATGTACTTGCACAGGCAGTTTTGCTAGGTCTAAGTCTCAAATTTTGAAATTTTTTGTGTGTTTTTCAATAAAATATAAATTACAAATAAATAAAGAGTAGTTATTTAATGCCTAGTTGTAATTCAAAATGATAGGGGATGCGTTAACCTGACTGAAGCAGGATGAAACAGGGGAACTTGGTATATGTAGGGAGGAGGCTGTCAGAGTCCATCCCTGCTTCAGACATTGAGCTCCGAATCCTGTTTCTGATGGGCCATCTTCTATATGTTTGCTCAATAATTAAGTGAAGTCTCGAGAATAAATGGGATATTTAAACTGAGCTAAAAAAAATAATATATGTACACAAACACAGCCCAGTCATCAACCAGGACATTCTGCCTTGAGTCAAATAGAGTAATAGGTTCTTTTTTATCTTATATGCGATATTACCGCAGATGTCAAATCCAAGTTTTCGACCTCAGCGTCCCTCAGGATCAGTGATATAAATCCTCACCAGACGTGTAGAAAAAATGCTGTTTCATGATAAAAATGGGCAAAATCTGAAAAAGGTGTGAAATTTAGCAACTATGGACTTTTTTTAACACAGATCCAATGCGCCGCCGAGTTCGATAACTTGGATTTTACCACTCTATTGAAAGGTAATTGCATTTCCAACAAAACGAAAAAAAAAATATTAGGTGAGATATCGTCTTGTATTTTGTCCAAGTTCCTACGGAAACATTTCAGCTTATTTTAGATTTTCGATAACTTGAAAACTGCACATCTCCTTGGCATTCCAGATCTTTATTTGAAAGATAAATGTCTACAGTGTTAAAAAAAATTACAACAAGCAAAAAAAAAAATAAATTATCTTTATCGGACTAATATTAATATTTTTTGTGTTTTTTTTTTTACTTTTATTTAAAGCGCTAAGGAAAGTGGTGTGTGTGAATTGAAGCACTGAATTTCTGATCAGGCTTATATTCTTCAATATACTATAATTCTTAGTTTTCTTCCATATAGGGATCGCATTTTGGGTGATTAGGGATTTCGTATCGGTTTTTTGAATTTTATGTTTGATCGCGGATGTACTTTTTGAAATATCATTTTTTAGTGTGTAATTTTGCGAAATATGTCGAGACAAATAATTATAACATTAAATAAATTTTTTCTTGCACATTTATTTTTCCTTAAGTAGCCTATCGAAATAGTGACGAAGCTACAGTGACCTCCTTGCCAAAATTTTTTTTCTATTGTGAGTCGACCAAATGGTGCATCAGGAAGAAGATTGTCCGGCTGGGGGTGAAGAATAAAATGAGACAGTTGTAATGTTTCGACTCACATTGTAGGTCTTAATCAGAACTCTGTAGGCAGTGAAAGATAGGTCAAATCCTTGTCATATCCAATTATATCCAATATTAGGTCATGTCGAAACGTCATATCCTTCCTGCTAAGTGTATGCACATTCACACTTATAAAATGATAGTAGTTCAGTTTTTATAAAAATCTTTTTCATATAAAAATTACATTAAAGTCAACTGAAAGATCCTTCTAATATTCATAAAATAAGTTAGTAATGTGATTTAAATTTTACCAGTTATTAATATCAATTGTAACTTATTTTACCAAATCTGTTGTATTGTTTACTAAGCCGAATGCTATTAAAACACAATGCTTTCACTATTAAGAAATAAACAACGATATGAACACGAAAGATATATGCAAAATAACATCACGGTAGCGTTAGGTAGTGTATGATTAATATACACTAAATATAAATGATGAGGAGATATCTTTCAGAAGAAGGGTTTTACCTTATCGCCTATAAATATCAATGCCTTCAAAAACAGACCTCCTCATATTTACCTTGATATAGGCCATTAGAGAGTCTGGACTGACTCTTCCTTTATTTCGCCATATGCTAGGCAATATATCATATTATACACACATCACCTGAGCGGATTTATCATTGTCTCGAGCATACGAGTACTCCACAGCTGAGCTTATTGCTGGGAGTGTTCCTGATATTAGATGTTGTCAATGTTGTAACCTGCTCCGGCGTAGGGACTTCTAGGCTCAACATCTTAGGACAAACATATAACTATGAATTTATATGGATTTACTATTTATTAGTAAAATAATACGGCGAGTGTAAAAAAATATATTTTTTAGTATTTAATGAATCTAGTAGCCGGCACAAAATTAGGAACTTGAGACCCGCACGATTATATCCAGAATTACCTGAGGATCCATGCACCTCATCTCAGACTACACAACGGAAACGTTCTCCAAAGTTGCAAGGGTTGTTAAAGAAACCAAAGTAAGTGCATCGAGTTGCTAATTTCGTGACGGCTACTATAGTGAACGGTTGCTGGTGGTATTATATATATATATATATATATATATATATATAATACTAATAATATATATATATATATATATATATATATAAAATATATATATATATATATATATATAAAATATATATATATATATATATATATATATAGTATGGGGGGGTCGGGAAGGCCAAGCGGGTTAACTTACTCACAAAACCAAAGGTTGTGAGTTCGAATTCCGGTACCAGCATGAATTTAATTTAATTAAATTAAATAATTCAAGCAATTTATCCCGCCCTCCCGTAGATGTTGATTGACATTATGAAATTGATTCGTTGTAATATATATTTTTTTTAATATCAATGAATTTATCCCACTTTTTTAATATTAAAATAATTACTTACTGTAAACGATCATCATTTTAGCTTTAGATGCCTCGTCGGACGATGAGGCGACGTCGCACTTGTAGATTCCTGAAAGTTCTTTAGTTGGGGTCTCAATTTTAACTGCTCTGTACATCTTATCAGGGTCTTCGTTTATCTTGAAATCCTTACTCACGCTCTTCTTGAAGGACCCTGAAGTTGTCGGTTTCCTGCCGATTATCCATTGGTAAATGGGATTCGGATGGTCATTAAAGTACCACTTGACGACAAGGCCTTCGTTGTCCATCCCTTCCTCTAGTTCGTAATCGCAGTCGAGGATGATGGGGGTGTTGCTGTTAGTGGAGACAGCTGCGGGTACAGAGAGGCTCTTGATCCGGATACTTTCGCTCCCTGAAAAATAATAGATACTTCAGTTGTAGTCGTAAAAAAATCAAATCAGTAAAGGTATGTAATATGAATACAAGTTTTAAATGGCATAAACTTTATAAAACCTTAATACTTATTTCAAAATATTTTAAGTTATCAATATTTTATTGTTTTATTGTTTTCATTTCCGTAAAATTTCATATCATTCTAAATTGTTTAATAACATAAATGTATTAATTCTCTTCTTAATTGCTTAATTAATGTATTAATTTATAATTATCTATATGGATTAGATAAAGTTTTAAAAACTTTAAGCTGCTCTCGAGAGAATGAAAAGCGATCGGGTTGGTAAAACATTTTTTGCGATTCCTATGAAATTGAACTAGTCCAGGGACAAAAATAGGCAAAATATAAAAATGGCTACAATAAAAAAAAACGTAAAAATTTCGAAAGATTTAGGGTTATTAGTCCTTTGCCGTAAATCATTCAAGAATTGCTTTCCATCTTCGGCAATCTTGTCATTATTAACGTTTATACAAGTACAATCTTGGATTACCAAATACAATATGCAGTACAGAGAAAAGGAAAACATTAAATCATTTCTTTCAGTTGCAGTGAAACTATTATTATGGCACAAACAATAAGTTTCATTCAGTGCGAAACATTAAAATATTTAAAGAAAATATGTTTTGTTTAAAATCAATGTTGATTGTTGTAATTAATAAGGAATTCTACTAAAAATTCGCATTTTGAGTGATTATGATTAAGATTCATTACTTTCACGAATTGTTCCGCGACAAAGAAAAGCTGGCATTAATGACGAAATATCATTTCATAATACTAAGTGATTGATCAACTTTACAAAATGGAAAACAACTCATTAAAGCATCTTTAAACCAGCAAAACTCAGCATAGCTGCAACAAAACTAGATATTCCGTGGGCACAATTGATCTATACTCATTAATAGACCAGATTCTAGTCCGGCTATGGAAGAAAATTTATTATTTAATATTTGTGTCGTGTACCGACTACGAAGCTCAGGACACACAGCGAAGTGGTCGCAGCGAAGTGGACACACAGCGAACCTTATCCTTCAATGTGTAAGGGAAAAATATGGTGGTTGGACAGATAACCTCCTAGCATTCCAAATTCCGTGTCAAGTACTGAATTTCAGACCCTTAAGGGGCTGTGGCGGAACAGGGTTGTACAAGTATATGTGCATGTGCACCCACACTCACACACACGGAGAAATGTACATAATTTTTTTATTACACTTACGATTTTTACAGCATACTGTTTTGTTAGACAACAAATTTTATTAGGCATAGTACGCTACACATGTTTTCTATTCCTACGAAGTTTGAATGACCAACAAAGGTATACCACAGACACGATCACACAAAACGACTTTTTTTTACTTCCCCTCCTCCCTCTCTTTACCCTCCCCCAAAAATAGAAAATATATTCTGTTTAACATTCGATTGAAGTGGACACAAACACAGGCAACATGAAGACAAATAAAGCATGCTTTGGTTTGTTTAAATTAAATTACCTCAAACGACCCCCAGGCATTGATATTCCCTTTTATGTATTCCATTGTACCCCAGGACATAAATAAAAGGGAAAACATAATAATACCACTGTGTCATAGAGTTCCGGATCGATCCAAGAAAGTAATAATAGAAACACACCGATACGGGATTCGAGCAATGGAGTATCGAGCAAAAGGAGAATCTCGTAAATGAGGTATGAGACTTGTCCAAGGAGAGCTTATTACAAATGGAACTGCTAAAAGTTCAATGGACACGCTCATTCTCAAAAGGACCAGACGATAATTACGAAATGAGCGGATCGAGGAGAATGCTACTTCGTCGGTGGCAGCATCATATTTTCATGGCTCAATTTAGTTAAGAGATTGCTTCTGTTCCGTCCTAAAACTTTAATAATGCAAACGGCAATTTTCTTCGGCCTACCTTCACACAAACATCTCTATTGATTAGCTTTACTTAGATATCTGCTAGGGTACAAAACAAACAACAAACAGAATAATAAATGAGAGTATGGTTGGGGGTGCGGTCAAGAAACCTGCTGCCAAAATTTATGTATGCGTTTCGGCCTAAATTTCAGGTCTTCGTCAGGGTGATCTGAAACAAGTCATACTGACGAAGACCTACTATATAGGCCAAACGGTTTGCGCTCATTAAGACTGTAGTATACATTAATGTGTTTTTCTTTCTTGGCCGCAACCCCGACCATCTTCTTCTTGATTTCGGACACATCTACGGTCTAAAGGTGGTTTTGCAGGCGTTCCAAGATATCTGCCGAGGACGGAAATTAAAACCGTTGGGTTGGAACGATGGCATTGAAAATTGCCCGTAAAGGACTGCATCGCTCTGACACGTCGCACAGGGTCAATCATCGACTTAATATTGAAATGGAGATTCTTCTTATCCAAACTAGACTAGTTAGTGACATTGGATCCGATTGATTACTTTCGATTGCTTACACTAATGATTCAACAAGACAAGTCGAAACAATAAATCCTTCTATTCTCTCTCATTATCAGTTTATTCATCATTGATTCCGAATCATCTGCTAAAATAGATGCTGGTGAAGTTATGTAACTATGCAAAAACAAATTTCGATTGATTCCATTTTAAAGTAAATTAAAGCGCAAAATCAATTTTAAAAAAGGTAAAGAAATTTTTGGATACATATATATATATATATATATATATATATATATATATATATATATATATATATATATATATATATATATAAAATATGTATATAATATATATATATATATATATATATATATATACATATATATATATATATATATATATATATATATATATATATATATATATACATATATATATATATATATAAAAAATATATAATAATATAATAATATATATATAAAATATATATATATTATATATATATATATATATATATATATATATATATATATATATATATATATATATATATATATATATATATATATATATATATATATAGATTCGAAAATGCGGTTGTAGGTTGGGCTCACGTTGGGCGGGCCATGTAGTGTGATGGGCAGGTAAAGATAGGGTTGCGTCAATATATATAGATAAATTAACGAGTCCGGGTTAGAAAACTTAAAAAAAAAGGAAAGGTTTTTAAAAGGAAAGAACTCCGTTTACAAAAATATCACTGATGATTTTTGAATTAAAGATTAGGCAATACATTTGGAATAAAATCGAACAGCCATAAGATATTCAGGTGTCTCGAGCCAATTGCACCTTCAGGATTGTGGCCAAGAATACCATCCTTGCTTCCGCCTGCTCCGCACTCATGGCCTCCCTCAGCTTCTCGGTGATTTTATTAAATCGTGCCAATAGTATGTCCGCATACTGGCCGCTGATCTGGTGAGGCTTCCGCATTTCTCTAAACATTTGCAGTATGTCCTCTTCCGGGACCGACCGACCCCCTCCAAACGCCTTCTTCAGCCGAGCCTTCACAGTGTCCCACGGCGTGTCCTCATCTGCCTGAATCAGTTTCAACGCACTCCTTTCCACTCGACACACCAAAGCCGCTCTCAATGCCGCAACTCCTCTAGCATCAATCAAATCTTCCGCGGCCATTGAATTAATTAGTGATATGATCCAGTCCCCTCTTTTCAGAAAGTGATTCAGTTCTTCCACTTCCCCACTGAACTTGTCTAGCTCGCTTATCGTGTACCTAATATCCTGGGCATTCGCCTAATTTTAGCCGCTTTATGGTATTAGCTTCTACCACGGTAACATTTGCGTGCGCCTGCGCCAGCGTGGGTGTCGGTTGAGGCGGAACCTCATTAGGTGAATTTCTTGTTGTCCGGTCTGAGGTCCGACCTCCTGCATTTCTCCATTCATGGTTGACCGTTAACCAAAAAAAAGTCTTCCGCTACGAATACTCCGCTCCGTTCCCGAGTTTAGGCACCACTTAACGAGTCCGGGTTAGATAACTTTTAAAAAAAAAGAAGGATTTTGTAAATAATAACGCAACGAGAGATGATTAATAACTGACTTTATTTACCAAATAATCCTACTTATATACTCTTAGGGAGTTGTTTATATTCCTGTTGGTTGCCTATAATCGAGATTCAAAGTGGGGTGAAGTTCCTAGTGGACACGGGGAGCTCGAGCACCCTATTGTCAAGAACTGCTGTGGAGAACTTATGCGGCAAAGGGAAGGCGCTTCAGATTCGAAAATGCGGTTGTAGGTTGGGCTCACGTTGGGCGGGCCATGTAGTGTGATAGGCAGGTAAAGATAGGGTTGCGTCAATGGGGAGAAGGATAGGGCAGATTACAGTTACAGGTGGTAGAGAGCATACCGAGGGAATACCAGATGATAGTCGGGTGCGATCTTTTAGAAAGGGTAGGCGCCAAGGTAAGAAACGAAAAAGGTAGATGGCATATTAAACTTGGGCGTAGGACATACATGTGTCACCGGCCTGTTAAGGGTATCAGGGTCGGGGCAGTTAGGAAGGTCAAGAATTGGAGACGGTCGCTTAGGCGAGAATTTTATGATATTTTCTATAAGGAAGGGGGTGTGCTAGGGATCACGGGGAGAACGGTGCACGAAATTCCCCTCAAACATGATCGAATTACATACGTGAAGGAAAAGTGGTACCCCCAAGCACTACGGCGTCATATTCGCGAGGAGTTAGAGGAATGCAGCAGCAGGGGGATCATTGTGAACAGCTAAGAAGAAGTTAAATTAGACAGTGAAGAAGAAAACAGCGCCGGGGGAAACTAAGTAAAAATATCGCGTAGTGGTAGGTTTTCGGCAATTAAATAGTAATAACGTTGATGAGGCGTACCCCATTCCGCTATTCGATGATATTATAGACCAATTGAGTGGGGCGACGGTGTTCAGCATATTAGATTTAAACGCCGGATCACCAAATCAGACTTCACCCGCGAGATCAAGCTAAGACCGCGTTTACGTTCGAGCGGGGACATTTTGAATTTACGCGGATGCCCTTCGGCTGAAAAATGCTCTCCTCACGTTTCAGTGCTTAATGGATGAATTCCTCAGAGGCATCGACGAGGGGATCTGCCAAATTTATATGGACAGGTCGTCCATATTTTTTTGTTTTCAGTAAAATCAGTCTTGTTTTCAGTAAATCCGAGGACGAGCATGTTCATCATTGCGACAGGTGTTCGCGAGGTTTCGCGAATTTGGGTTACGGTTATCCCCAGATAAGTCGGTTTTGGGAAAGGGTGAAATACATTTTTTAGGCCATACCATATCGAAAGAAGGAGTTCGACCGATTGCTGCTAAAGTCGAGGCTATTACTAAGATGGCCATTCCCCGCGATATCAAAGGAATCCGCCGGCTTCTGGGGGTCCTTAATTACTGTAGGCGGTTCGTTCCGGATATGGCGCAGCATTTGGTGCCCATTAATAGTTTGTTAAAAAAGGGGACTCGTCTGATCGTTACGGCCAATATGAAAAATAATATTCGGAGGTGTACGGCGCGGTTGAAGGAGGAACCGGTTCTCGCGTTTCCAGATGCACCAAGCAGTTGACGGTTACTACCGATGCCAGCGAATATGCATTAGGTGCGGTGTTGTCTCAGGAGAGCGGGGATGGAGATCGTCCCGTAGCATACGCCAGTAGAAGATTGAACGACGCGGAATCGCGATCCAGTGCATTGGAACGGGAACTCCTCGGGGTCGTTTGGGCAATCGATCATTTTCGCCCGTATTTATTTGGGAACCGTTTTTGGGTTCAGACGGACCACCGTCCGTTGCAGTGGGTGGGTAAATTGAAGGTATGGAAAACGCAGGAAATCCTGGACCGTGTCCTTGTTTGCTGTAAGATACTGGTGGAAACGGTTAGGGAAGCAGACCGCCAAGTCGAATTGACCACTGCATATCACCAAGGCAAAACCAATCATCGGGGAGTCAGTGAGATCCTACAGGCCTTGAAAAGGAAATATTTTTGGGTGGGCATGAAACAGACGATGGAGAGTGTTATTGGGTATTGCGAGGTTTGTATGACTACTAAGTATGACCGCCACCCACCTCAGGCAGTACAGGAGGGACACCTACGGGGGATAAACCGCTGCGCGATTTGCAGATTGACACATTTATAAGGAGAGGGTTTCAGTGGATGACGATCATTTACGTGTTTAGTAAAATCGCCATGGCTCATCCTATTCAGGCGAAAGCGGCAGAAGCGATTTTGGGAGCCCTGTCAACATGACACGTGATTCATGTTTACGGGGTACCGGACCGTATCACATCCGATGAAGGGAGGAAATTTGACAATACGGCGGTGATCGACGAAATGAAAACCAGTGAAATCACGTGGCATTTTAACACGCCGGGTCATCCGAAGAGTCGGGGAGGGATTGAGCGCTTACACAGCACTCTCAGTGATCATCTCAGGGTCTATCAGGTCGATAAGGGATTGGCATCGGACATAGCGATGCGTAAGGCCGTAGCGGCTTATAACCACTCTATCTATTCGGCAACCGTCTTTTCAACATTCCAGGTTTTGTTCGGATTGCGCGGACCCGGAAGGGACTATACGGGGACGGCGGGGGATTTGCCGGAGGAACGCGGCATCATTACAAACCAGATACAAGTCCGAGGGTTACGGAAAAAAGTGCGTGAGCGAATTGTTAAAGAAAAACGAACCAGGGTAGCGCGAGAAAATGTGAAGGTATCGACCGTATATCGCCGCATTGGGTCTAATAGGAGAAAGGAGACAGGGTCCAGAGTCCATTCCGCGTAGTCGTAATCCGTGAGGATAATGTCGTGACGTGAACTGTTCATAAAGAGTAACTTAAATTTTCCTTAGGTGATGCATTGGGACCTGGAGCGTCTTCGCCTACACGGGCTGGAGACAACTACGTGTAATCTGTTTTTTTTTAGTATTGTTTTCAACGAGTGTATTGCGTTTTTATATTTGAGTATTTGTAACATATATCGAAGTTTATATTTTGTATATTTTTTCTTTTTTTTTTTTTTTTTTTTTGTATTCACAGAGTGTATTGTGACTTTGTATTAGTGCTGTACATATATCGAAGTTGTATTTTGTATTTTTTTTCTCTGTACTACGTATTTCTTAGCTAGTACTTAGGGAGTTTCCGTAATGTACAGGAGTGAGTTCTATGACTTACCTAGTCTGGCGATTTTTTGAGTTTCCGGCAGTGTCCGAAACTGGGAGGGGGAGTTAAGAACCAGACCTAGCTAATAATAGAACTTAATCCTACTAGGAATATAAACAACTCCCTAAGAGTATATAAGTAGGATTACTTGGTGAATAAAGTCAGTTATTAACCATCTCTCGTTGCGTTATTATTTACAAAATCTTTCTTTTTCTTTAAAGTTATCTAACCCGGACTCGTTACGTTATATATATGTGTATAACATAACGAGATATAATACTAAGTAAGTTGGTGTCTTATTATACGCATCTCAGTCCTGATGATGGTCTAAAAATAGGGCGAAATATCGGCATACATTATAATGATTTTTTTGTTATTGACCGCATCCCCAACCAAGATTCTCCTTCGTATACTTTTGGATGATTTGGGATTAGCTGAAAGAGATACTAAAAAAAAAAAAAAAATCATTACTTTTATGTAAAATAGGAAAAATAAAATAGTTTATTCTTTATGCTATGCTCTTATTATTATTATTTTTTTTAATGATTTAAAATTAATTTCGTAGAATAACAATTTTCGCGACGGAAGACCAAAAACTCCAAATAAATCGGAAATTAAAGGAACGAGATTTTAATAGGTTTTGCCATCTATTATTTTGTGCTTGATTCAATGGAAAATACCTCAGATAAATCGGACACATATTTGTAAGACGCCCTGAGTTCGGTGGGTAAAAAAAAGCATTTAATTCGAGGTTGAAATTCCTTAAATTTTTATTATTAAAAATATTATTTAAAAAATATTAAAAATCCATAATAAATTAATTGATTGACCAAATGGAATTTAATAATTGAACGCACAGGACAAAGCCAAGTTAATTGGAAAGAGCAATGTCATTATCGTTATAAAACTTTTAAACATCAAAGCCTAAAATAAATTGAAATTTATAATGGAATGATGGATCTAACCTAATGTAAATAAATAAATTCAATGCAATATTATAGGGTGCTATGGAAAAATAAATAGGTAACAAGTAAATCAATAAGATTTAAAGAACTACTTAACAATATTTCGAGCAGTAACTTTAATTAGAAACTAAACCATCATAAAATATAGTTATTATTTAAAAAATATTATCAATGCGCAAATAGCAATGACATTTCTATTGATAAATCGGATATCGGATATCCGTGTGAAAGGAATGCATGATTTCTGCGTAAACTAATTTTTTAGAACTCGTGAGATATCCCAAGGCAGCCGTGATGTAAAGTGTTTACTTATTAATATGGAGCTAAAATCATATTTAAATTTAACTTCAAACTTTTTATTTTTTTAAAATACTTTCTTTTTTAATCAATGAATTAACTTAATGAATAGCAATACTAAATATCTCTGATAAATGCTAAAATATATACCAAGAAGGAGAATCGAGGTATTTTGTGAGTAACAATGAAAAAAACAAAAACAATTTCCAATAAAAAAAATAACATAAACTTTCAGTATGTAACTTATTACTAGATATCACCAACTTACATAGTTCTAATTTTGCAAATTTAATTTGGTTTCTATTGACTATATTGTTATATGCCATTATTTAAAATTGTTGTATCTAACTTCTTTTGGAGAACATCATGATAGCTTGATAAAGTTGAAATATGTACTCCACTATTTTTTCTTAATAAATACTTAGAGTATGAATCTGCTATTTAGTGTATATTGGAAAAAACTGAATATATGGAAGGTAGTTCACGTGGAGCCAAAGGAACTAGCCTAGCTCTAATAACCCGGAGCTCTGACGGATGGGGGAATACGAGTACACGCTAGCCGTCTTTATGGTCTTCATAAACCCAACTTTAGTGCCGCATTATTCCTCGTTACAGTCGAATACTTTAAATAACACTTAGTACGATTAAATGCAAGATGAGAGTGAGGTGGGGAAGGTGTATCCAATTCCGCTGGTAAAGCTAAAATAAGAAGATAATTCAAGTTTATATTCATCGTACATATATATTCATGTACATATATAATTATTCTAATAATAATCTGTAGACATTAACAGTGTTTAAAATAAACATTATATATATATATATATATATGTTTAAAGATAAATGTTTAAATATTGAAAAAAGACAAATAATAATAAAAAATGCATTATTAAATAAGGTTAATATTGAAAAGATATTCGAAAAATCAGGTTACACAATTGAAATTAAAGATATAAATAAAATTTATGATTTATTATTAGAAATATTAGAACCCAACAAAACATACGGAATATATTGTCGATCTCAATTTGCAGCAACAACTCGAATATTAAAATCTTATTTTAATGAAATCAGAAAGATAATTGAGAAAGAATTCAAAACAGTAAGAAATAAGAAATATTCCTTACTATGTAAAGACGTTACAGACTTAAATGAACAAAAACAGGAAATAATAAACTATCACATAAGAAAAAAACTTGCCATCGTGGAATATTAGAAACTTATGAACACCTAAAAAAAGAAATATACTTTACAAACATGAAAGACAAAATAACGGAACTTATAAACCAATGCGATATCTGTAAAATAAAGTAAATATGATAGGAAACCTATCAGAGCTAAATTTCAACTAACACCCTTTCAAGAAATAATGATAGACTTATTCTTTTACGATAAACATATTATATTCACAAGTATAGATACGTTTTCAAAACGTTTATAGTACAAATCATTAACTATAAAAATGCTATGACAATTTGTCAATCTTTAGAAAAATACTGCATGTTATATCCTCCACCTGAACGAATAATTTGCGATCAAGGAAAGCAATTCGACAACATGTTGATGAAACAACACAATCCCCAGGTATTCTTCATTATACTGCAAATAACATTAACGTTATTGATACTTTCTATGAAACACAGGATAGACTTAATTTCCAATGAAGTTAATAATCTTCATATATTACTTAAACTATTTAATGAAACCGATATTTATGATATATTATTAAATAACATACAAACTCTAGAAACTCAATTACGAATTTTAAAATATACCCCAGAAAATAAAAATAACGTTAGAATAAAACGATTAATCAACGGACTCGGTTCAGCTATATATTGGTTAACAGGAAATATGGATGCTAACGATAAAGCTATACTACGACAACATAATTCAAAAGACAAAATTATGATACATAATTGACTCAACTAAACAATTGATTGATAGATATGTAAAAGATATAAAAACTATTAATAATAATTATAACAAGATTCAAGATTCTATTAATGAAATTAATAGGGAAGGCAAAGCTTATTATTTCTAATTGCATACGCAGTTACTAGAACAGAAATTAAATGCACTTCTACTTTCAATGGAATTCTACAAGCCAGGAATAATTTATTCTAATTTAATAACTGATGTTATAAACAACGTACCCTCTAATATTACTTTAATTTCTAAAAACATTGAAATTATATGGGGAAATAGTAAAATCTATTGTTCCTATTATAATTCTACATTTCATGTATTTATACGTTTGCCTACTCACGAGCAATCTTATAATGGATTTTTAATAATTCCAGTACCAATGTACATAAATAATACCTTTAAACAATTAAAATAAGATCAACTAGTTATTAAGAAAAATAATAATTATTTTTATGCAGATCGTATATTTAATAATGATTACTATTGTAAAAATATAAAAGAATCATCCAATAAGTGTATGCTAAATATTATTAATAATTCTAGTTTTACTTATTGCACTTATGCAGATTGTACTACTACTACTATTATATTTAATGATTATATAAACATGTATGTAACTTATAATCTTTCTAAATTTAATAATTGTCAAAATGATTCTATATTTTTACCACAAGTAGCTCTTATTAATGTTAGTTATGACGATCGTATTTCTAATTTTCATTAAAACTATATTCATAATTTATACGTTAAATTTAAGCCTTTGTATAAATCTTTTAAACTAGAACTAATGCAAAATGTTAATATTTCTTCATCTCCCTTTATTGAAACTTCCTATGTTCCTTTTATTTCTACTGAATGGTTTTATAATTTAATCACAGCAATCTTTATAATATTTTTTGTATTTGGATATTGTCATTGGTATAAGAGGAGAAATGTAATAAATCCCACAGCGCCTGAAATAATGGTACTCTAATGTACCAAAACTGTCACCAGTTGTAACTAGCTGTGAGGTACAATACCAACCATTTACTATCATGGTCAAAATATTGTAAACCTAGCAATCCAGGAGTATTGCACCTTTTCCCCGGATGACTTAAAGGTGCTAAAGCTTTACTAACACACTAGTGCCATGTCAGCACTGACTCATTTCCTGCCAAGTGTCTTTATAAATCTCCTCTTGGCGTGAGAGAACATTATTAGATTGCAATTAGACTGGTTATTATGTTTACTATCATTTTTCAATAAAGTTTCTTTTTAAAAAGTAATTTAGTGTTGAAGATTATTTAATTATATATATATATATATATATATATATATATATATATATATATATATATATTTTTATTTTTTTTTTTGCACATAGAACATGAAGATCTTTGACCGCACCATGTAGTCATCTTACAGACATTTTTTCTGCTTTAGGGACCACAGAAAGCCTGGAGGAGTTCACCCAACCTCACGTTGCTACGAATAGTGGTTTCCATGGAGCAGCGGCAGGCTGCCCATAGCTCCAAAACCAGTAGCTTCAGGGCAAATTTGGTAGTTCTCACCCCACCGACACACTATGGTTCAAGGACAGTGACCAGACGGTCTAGGTCCACGAATTATGGCTGTTCGGAGTCAGCACGAGGACAATTTATCATCTTTCCCCGAAGTAGACCATTCATGGATCAAACATTCGATGGGCTATTTGATTTCCTGGAAGACCACAACGCGTTTCACGAACAAGATAACAAGGTAGGATCACTCCTACGACCGGTCTTTGTGAGTTGCCTCAAATACGCTAGCGAGCCTTACATATCGGAGAGTGGAACAATCGCCGGGAGAATCTCGAGCTGCATGATTATTCCCGGTAGGCGGTCACACATCCAAGTAATCTTATCTTATCTTAGTAAGCTTATCTTTGATTACCTATTGTAAGTTCTTAGCCCGCTCGCAAATCTATAAAAATACATTTCCCTCTTGGAAAGTTAGGTTTAGTAGATCAACTGATTTATCATTTGCTGTATAATTTTTGGTAGCAATGTTAGATCGAGAAACAATTTTCTATTGCAGAGGCGGTTTAAGGTTTATTACATTATCCGATTCGATTTGAATCAAAGAGCAATACTGCCTATTCTTAACGACATTAATACATTCTTAACTAACCGTCAGCAAATAGAAAAACACTTAATGTGTGAACAAACTGGTGTTAATGGGAGTGGGATAGAAAAAAATATAATAGACAATTTTTATAAAATGGGATCTTCAATTATTTGTTTAGAAATTTAGTTGTTATTTATTGGGTTCATTGACGTTATGTACTCAAATCAGGACAAGAATGACCGATTATCCTAAATGTTACAAACGATTTCTAGTCGACATAAGGTTCTAATTTATTTCGTGTGTCGGAAATAAAATACAACACATCCCGGCCAAATTCGAAACTGTGTCGCTTGTGAGACGAGAATGCTACAGTGAGACCAAAACACGGTTGGTTACCAAGAGCTAAAGGTCGTTTGGAATAAATGGAGTACTTTCAAAAAATTGATTGTTAATACATAAATTGATTGTTAAAATACTTAAACAAATTGTTTTCAGACCCCAATTAAATCAAACTTTTTAAATATAAACCCCATTGGCATACTTATCTTTTTATTTGATTGAACGAGTATAGAAAAAAATACTGAATAAAAAACATTTAGGAAGGACTCATGCTTTAATGATTTATACTTTGCAGTATAAAGCCGTACTTGAAGACTGAAAGAACAGAAGAGAAATCGGCTGAGATGTAAAATAATTAAAGACAGGTATAGGGATCCTCTTACTGAGAACTCCTGATGAGTAGGAACGAACTTGGCAAAATATAGTTAAAACTTTTCCGGGGTTTCCCTCTTAAGTAAAAAGAAGATTCAATGCACAAGTTTCAATTCCTTTCCTTTGCAATTCAATCAGTTCCATTGTCGAAATTGTTTTTTATTCTCCTTCCAGTGCTGTCATTAACCAACAATTATCATTCAAAGAGCAAACAGTTCGTGTCATTTATTTCATTTAAAGTTTGTCAAAGGTCATGACGGTGATGTCGGGAATAATTAATTTGACAGCATCAAGGAAAAAAAAAAAAAAAAAAAAAAAAAAACGTGAGCAGCAAAGTTTCGTCACTAAGATCGTATTTTCACTAAATTGAAAAACAACTTAATTTACATACAAATGTTTAATTCTCCAATTCAATACACCACGTAGAGGTGCGCGAAACCTTCCAAACCGCAAAAACGAGGGAGAGTACGAACAAAAAGCCACTTTAGGAACAGCAATTCAATTCAAATATACAACTTCAACCCTCGATTTGGAGGGGTTGAGGTGCGCAAAACCTCAAAAACATTTAAATACCCCCACTTCTATGGAATTGTTCTTCCTATACACACCGAATTTCAGATCATCTAGTCCAAAGAGGGTCGCTAGAAGCGCTGAAATGTAGAAGGAAAAAATATATTATATATATGCATCTACCGAAACCTCCAAAACCATGTTCTAGAGATTTTTAAACGGATTTAAAAAAAGCACCCTAACTCCTACCTTCCCTGCGATGACCTCCGATACAGAGTAATGGTCAATTATTTTTTTTGTTTACATGAATGCCAATTTGACCTGATTAACGCAATTTCTTACCAAATAGCGGTAGAGAAACTAAATAGAATATCGTCAATGATCACGAAAAGATACAAAATAAAATGGAACACAGCAACGAAAGGTAGAATCTATATAAGTTCGTTAGAGAAACAACATTGACTAACTAGTAATTGCATAATTGACTTCTTATACCGCACCAAGCACACAGGGAATAACTGCATTTCAGGTAAAACTAAGAAAATGGAGTTTGAAGTTTTGATACCTTAGTTTTGTTCCTTCACTAATTAAGAACACTATAAGCTGCTACATCCATCTTTGTTATTTAAATCTTTATCATGTATAGGTATAAATCCACGAATCACTAGATATCAAAATCACAATTCATCCAAAAACTGCAGTTACCCTCTTCGTACTTATCACGGCAGTGTTCTTCAAGCTTGTTTTACCATTAGTGTAAGATTTACATGTTACTACGCGTCTTTTTGTTATTGCTGTAATAACGTGCATCACATAAAGTTGGTTCCAGGAGTCTCAACAGGTATTTTTGTCTAAAGAGTGTATGGCCAATCCTCAATCTGGTTAGTAAAACTTCCTCCAATTTATTCTATATTTTCTATAAGATTTCCGATTTTTGATTTCAAGTAAATCGTAAGCCCTTTCGTCAGCCACTTGTTCATTAAAGAATAATTAGAAGGATGCTTCCAACCATCAAGTGTTGTAAAGTCCACGGTTGTAGTCTTTCGTGTATGCAATATTTCCGTTTTTGTATAACAAATGCTGCTTCGTTGCAGGTAGGATTAATAAATTAGTAAAAATCAGACAAATTTCGACAATCCACTTTTGGAATATTACCATTTTATTTGGTTAGTGGCATTTGGTTAGTTAGCCCTAATATCTACAACCATTATTTTATAATTTCTACAAACATTATTTTAATAATAATAAATTATATTAAATTTCAAAAAAAGAAGAATATTGTCATTTTTAATGTAATAGTTACGGATAAATGTGAGCCGGTATGGTACGATGCCCGGTTGCCAGTTCTGCGAGAAGGAAGATCTGGGCAAGAATTGAATTGTGTCCGGTGTAGCCCAAGTGTTAGGGGCCCATTAGTTGGGCTAATTGGCAGCAGTGGCTACGTGTTCCGAATAGCATAGTCCTCTCAATTCCAAGCCTTTCTTTTCTTCTTGAGGACAGCGGAAATTTTCCGGGGGGTCCTTTTGTTTTTTTTTCGTCTAGGAGAAAATCGGGGAAAGGGAGCAAACTGTAGGATGATTTGCCAAAATAACGGGTAAATATGCTGTGGAAGGATTTCCTGACATGAAAATAAATATAAATATTATATAAATAAAGAATGTAAACATTAATTTTTCGAAAGATTATTTAAGTCATAGGAATCGATAAACATGTCGATGTTTCAGTAGTTTGTTCTATACACAGAGGGAGTCGCTTCTCTAGGTTGGTCTCGGGAGTATATCAGTTTAAGATAAGAGCAATATCAAGGGATTCAGAAGAAAAGTATAGGGAAGTGTAGTGACAAATATTAATTAGCGTGGAAAGCAGATAAGAAAAGTTATTTTTGTCTTAAACCGACTCCATACAAATTTATTACCTGGTGCCCAAGTTATTTCTCACAAAATGGAACGATTCCACCATGATCCAAAATTCATTCCTCCGAAATAAGTTCTGAATATTTTATACATCACTTAGTTTTATTAAGAAATTAAAATCCTTTTTGAAACACTCATCTATCTACAACCAAAAGCAATTTTTAACGTAGAATCCACTTCATCTCAGCGACTAAATTTTTCTTTCTACGAAATCATATAATTTAACAAACCAAATTAAATAAAATCTAAACCATATCTTTCTTGATAGATGTCACTCTAAAAAAAAGTTATAGATGTAAAAACGCAAATACTGTAAACAAAAAAAAAATTAAAAATATCACAAACACAAACAGTAGGTCCTATACTTACCACGTTCTTTACAAAATGAACTTATAACTAAAAATCAGCAATATTTCACTTGAAATCAGATCAGATGTTTTGGTTGTAGTGTTGCACTCACGAAACGAACCGAAAAACACTACTCGACTATTTACATCTCGTTGGGCCCTTTCCGCTTAAATAATTTTCTTAACACAGGCATCTCTACGACGCCAATGCTATCCAATTCTATTTAAAGGTCCATGCTTTTTCTACTTAAATACCGATGGATTCTTTACCAGAAGGGTGGTTAGGTGTAGTTAACCATCTCTATGGTAAAGCTAACCAATTCTGGTTGAGGTATATGCTTCGGCCAAACCACCCTGTCTCATCAATGCCTTAATGCACAATAGTTAATTTCTTGTGAAGTTCTGCTTCCAATCTATAATGTTCCAAGTCCTTATACAGGCCCATTTACACATGAAAAGATAGATAAATGATATCAAAACTTTATTTTGTAGTTTCCTAACACTTTGAAAAACGTTTACAAATAATATGCATTAAGGTATATAAATTTTAAGAGCCAGCAGGATTGTTTGAACTATTAGCATTAGCAAAACTAGTAGCAAAACTGGTGAATGACCAATTTAAGGCAACGTTTTTCAAATGTTTATAGAAAATAGAATATCCAATCCATAGGAACTTGCTTAACCCAGGATGAAATTCATGATGGCGCTGACATACATACATTGATTTATATTTAAGAAGAAACTATAGGGAAAATAAATATATAATAAAACAAAACTACAGAGATAAATTAATTTGTATATGTATAAAATGTAAATGAATGTTTATTGAAAGTGTGTAAACATATATAATGAACTTCATGCAATCCTCAATGCTATAAATCTAGACGCTATGATTAGCAAAGACTGATAAAGTTCTCAAATCTACAAATCTATAAGTTTCAAGCCGAAGAGGAGACCGCGTTACCTATTAGCAGATGCAATAAAGCAATAAAATATCTGTAACAATGTCATAACATTTTACCATCAGCAAATGAAAGTGTAATAAGTAGAGATTTTATAACGTATATGTATAAAAGTACGTCGATATATCGGACAGTATAAAAAATAAATAACTGAAAAAAAAATGTTAATTTTTTTCATGGACGAAGATACTGCCTTGTTACAATTAGTAAGGACTAAACGAAAAACATTTTTTTATTTAACTAGAATATAAACGATGTACAAAATATATAATGGTAACATTTGAACAAAAACCATTGAAAAGTTGATGCTCTTACAAAATTCAACCTTCTTAAATACGTTCTGATAAGAAAGAATGGACAAAAGTTCATACGCTAAATTTAAGCTCGAGGATGCTAGAGAGGAAGATTCATGTTTTATACTCCCTTCCTTCCCGCAATGCTCTCTTCAATCCTGGTATAAGAAAGAAAACGGCTAAGAAGGGTTGTGAATCCAGAGAGGGAATAGAGAAACAGTGCTAAATATTCCAGGATGAGGAACACAGTTAGTCCTCAGCGGTGGTTTCAGCACAGTGGCCTAACCATGCATCTCCGCAATCCACTGTAAATCTTCCAAGCTCCTCCGGTTTCCGAGCACTCCTCGCTTAATAATTCAATTTGTACTCGGAATCATTAAATGAAGGTCTTCATCCGGTTTGATCACAGAAGGGGTCCAGTTACTGATATGTTACTCCTTCATGTTCAAAGGGAGTTCTATCGCGATTTTAACGTTTGAGATAAAAAACCATATGCATGGTAACGACTACTTTCTCCGTAATCCGATTGAATAAATATTGCTTTACATTATAAATTTCGAGTATTCTACTGTACGGTTATCAAAATTATTTAGATAGGAGCTGGTCATTAGATTAAATGTTCCCATATAATTTTTTTTTAATATTCATCACGTCCATGCTCTGTAACAGTAGATTTTCCATAACATTTACATGATCTGGCTTTCTTCATATCTATGTTAATAATTATAAAATGATTTGAATGCACGAAATATTCATAGATGATAATAAAACATCTCGAAATGGAATATGTCAACAATCTTATTCCTAAAAAGATTGAATAACTTTATTTCAGTAAGAACATTAGGGAACTAAGAATAAAAAATATATTTAATCATGTCCGAATATATCGAAGGTATAAGCTTTTTGGTGAAACATGATTCTTAGACAATTGGCTAAGCGGAATTAGTGTCCCTGAATTTAAACTTTTGGTTTACTATTTTCGATCTTTGCGATCGACCAAGGAAAAAATTATTGTAAACCCCCTCAATATTTGAGTTTTTACGTTTCAAGATACGCAGAATCCAAATATCGAATAAAAAAAATCCGTCCGTTTAAATTTTTTTTTTTGCAATTTTATTGTATTTATACGAAACTGACGAAATTCCTTACAAAAGGGAAAACAATCATTTAAATCGGACCAATATTAGCTGAGATATAACATAATGAACTTCGTAGACTAATCTCGATCATCGTGGTAGTAGGCCTCTATTGGGCTTCTGAATTCCTCGCATCTCTCTGCTTTATCCTTGAATTATTTCATTACTTCCTTTAGCTTCCTTAGTCTTTTGTTTTTCTTTTCCTACTGAATTACACATCCAATATTTCCTCTGTATCATTTTATCTTCTGATTATATGTCCTAACCATCTCAGCCCAATTTCATTGACAGTTTCTTCACTCCCAGTTCGGCACTTTCACGGAGATCATCTTGAGACAAGCTTCAAATTTCTTTTCCTTAACTTTCTTTAACTTGGACTGACCAGATATTTTTGAAATATTACTATTTGGCAATAATAAAACATTGTTTAATTATTTGCAGCGTTTTTATTTATACTTTTACTAAAGAGATAATCAATTAAAGTTCATAACTTTAACATTTCATATAATGATAGAACTCTTATTTAGTAATCAAGATGAGAGTGAACTAATTCAATTTAGCGACAAAATTTCTCTTATGAAAGTTAATTAAGTTATTTATTTTTATTGTGATATGTTTAACAAACTATCTCTAACTCAAATTATTCATAGACTACAGATTCTCTTTAACAATAGATAAGAAGAAACTATAATAAAACATAAATAAATAAAATTATAATTTATAAAGAGGCAATAAATACGGATAAAACAAACTATGTATATGGTTAGTTTATAGTCCATTGGTTAGTAAGTAATAGAAACGGCGCATTTCGGATATATCAGGGAATACGTTTGAATATGAAGAAATTTTGTACGAACCTGTGATGTGCAATAACTAAATAAAACAAAATTCGGAAGAAAATAAAAGTAAGGTTATAGGCAGGTTATTATTTCATATTTCTAAAATAATTCAGATCGGACATATTTTTCAGGCCATCAACTAAAAAAAATATTCAAAAATCAAATTATTATGGATTAGATACTATAGTAAAGAGTAAAGATAACAATGGGAGCTCCACCTTACAGGTTCGCAGTTGAGGTTTAGGGGTTGACAGAAACCTCTCAGATATAGGTGGGAGGGATCAAAGGCTTCGTCCAAGTAAGCAGCTGCGGTGACACCTAACTTACCACTGTCGAGAACTTTGATGCCAAACAGCTATATGTTATACTAGCTATATCACACATTTCCTAATGTTCATATAAATATATTTATTGTAACTAAATTGATATTACAACGACACGAACATAGGGAGCGTTTTACCTCAATACGTCATCGATAATATATATTTATACAATAACGGAAAGTAAATTCAAAAAGATCGGGTACTAAGAACATTTATTGAAAAATAGAAATAAATAAGCCGATTCTTAGGGATATCCAAAAAGTCTAGTTTTAGAACTCATGCATAAGTAGCTAATTCTTTTGGTGAGTACAGAAGTTGGAGTACTTCAAGGAGCAGTTAAATCTCCAGTTTTATTTTTATTATACACAGCGTTGGGTGCTTAATATCAAACTGCAGTTATAGCTATAATTCAACTAAATTGCTCACAATATAGCAGTTTCAAACAGCTTCTTAAACGCCTAGAAAGCAGTACAATATGTGGCAAAGGTTCGCCAAACAAAGTATAATATTTCAAAAACCTAAAAATAGAGATAAATTCTGCTAAAAAAAAATATATTGTATTTTTTTATCTAAAAGGGAAAAAGAAACTCCGACTTCGGATTAACCAATAGACCCAAACAATTATTCACTAATTAGATATACTTATATTGGCATGCATTAACTAGATTTTTTTAAAATCGTTATGAAACATTTTGACGAACCGCCGAGGCAGCGAACGAACTGCTCGATGCTCCTTATTTCTGTCAATATTCAAATGATTGCTCACTCGCCGGCATAAATAATTATTCAATAGTTCACATTCAGCTTATTATATGTAAGAAATAAGTAGTGGTTCAGGACTACGAATAAAAAAATTGAAAAACTACATCAGGTTCGAGCTATTTATTATTTAAAGAAAAAAATGTCTTATATTCATTTTTTACTCCAAAAAAAATTATCAACTTTTAAAGACTGTAAAGTACCCACTATAATCATAATTAGCGTAAGAAGCACTAAAGATAACCGTCAGTTTAATTACCGATAGAAATTAACAGATCTGAATAAATAAATTAAAATTTGTATAGATTGAAAGAGCAGATGAAAAACATTTTAGTGTTAGAACAATTTTTTTATTTTAATTTATTAATTTGTTTTGTTAATTATATATGTCAGTAGCTGACGTAATATGTTTTCAATGTTAAGAATTTTGATTTTGTGTAAATCAAGAAATAAGGGATTTATTAAAATGACTGTAGCTATTATTTAAAATTAGCAGGGTCAGTTTTAAATGCTAATAGATGTAGAGTTTTACTGATTTTTACAAGCCGTGTATAGTGGAATAAAAGTTTATTATCATGGTGAGGCCCAAGCAGAAATGAGGGTCAGAGAAATTGAATTAGAGCATTAGTCCTTAGACTGGACCCAATTCGGTTGGACCCCTAGTCTGCAACATGTTACCACTAACATTTCTACTCTACCGACACCCTCGGCTTTTCAATTGGTATCTAATTAAAATTCCTCCGAAACACCATAGTAAAACAAAAATGAAGGTACTAAGTGATATTATTGAAAACTAAATTTATAACTTCTCGCACTGAACTAGTAATGGAAATGTTAATGGTCATTAATAATTCAGTGCGAGAACAAATCAATGTAACCTATTTTGTGTGATATAATCTATTTAAACCTTGAAGTGAAGAAGAATGTACAAAATTAGAAACTAAAGATAGTTAAAGGGTGGCGTAGAGACATGGAATAAAAAATAATTAATCTGAGCCTGTTAAACGGCTTTTTACTCAAGTTCAGTGGTTTTCCTCCTATCCGAGGATGCTGTTCACACACTAAGATACTGATCCTACAAGATTATCCGCTTTTCAAGGAAACTAGACGAATGGAAACCACAGAATGTCCTTAAAAAGGTACTTGAAGAAAGTTCTCAGGTCTCTCTAGGTAGCACTTAAACAATTTAAAAATCAGGATACCTGAGGATCATCCGAATTCGTTCGAATCTAAAGCCTTAGGAGAAGTTAATTAATGAAAGGTTCTATTACGAATATTTTAGCTAAACTATTTTAGGTAGGAGTGTAAAACATACAGATTCTAAAAGGAGGTTAGAAGTAGTGCGATACAGGAATGTCTACAGGGTAAGTCATTCAGGAAAGATTCACCAAGGGGAGAAAGCAGTGTTTATTCCACCCAGAAGAAAGGAGCCTGGTAATAACAAGACGAAGACCTGAGAACTAACCTCTTCCCGGGGGTTAGCTGAGCATAATCACCAGGACATGAATCAGGTTTCAAAGGAATAAGATGTGAACTATAATACGCAAAAGACCATCGGATATCGTCAATAAAGTAAGAGTTCAATCCCAAGAACGGTCAACGATAATTTGCTTTAATCATGAAGGTTGTAAAAACTAATTTGGTCAATCCTAATAATAGATCTGAGGGATCTATTTAAATTGTGATCAGAAATGAATTCTGGTAACTGCGCCCCAGATCTGTATTTTTTATAGATCATGTCCATAGTGATCATTTAATAATGTAGGAAAATATTTTTTTTTATTTAGTATGCATCCCATTGGCCTCCGCCGGGTTAAGTGGTCCTGTCTCTTGACTGCAAACCATGGAGGCTCAAATTCGATTAACAATGTCCCTCAGATTTTTTTTTTCATATTTTAATCACAATTTTTTTCCCCTCTGCCCTTCGCATTGCAGTCATGTGCTCGTAAAATTTGATGAGTGGTTAGGCCGCATTCTCCATAATCCTAACGAATTCAGGGCCCCACCCATCAAGCAATTGCACTAATCTGTGGCCGGCCTGATTGCAATCGAATTAAATAGCGTGCTACTCTTGCCACGTGATGAACTGTGAAGATCCCACTGATTATAGGTCTGTATCTCCCCAACCCGTTAATTTGACTGTCCTAACGAATTTTGCAATCAAGCGACTGTTGTTATTTAGTTTATCTTTCAATATAAAAAAAAAAAGAAAGAAAAAAGAATGAGTCGAATTTAATATTTATTTAATTTATTCAATTAATTCAAAATCCAGTTAAGGCTTGATGCAAAGATTTAATTTTAAAATAATTCTATCTTGCCAAAGTACAAATATCAATACTTCAGATTTGTTTCAACCTTTTACGTTTTTTAAAAATTCCTTTCATATATTTAATAATAATCATTCCTATCAAGTCACGGCGTTTTAACATTAGTTAGTATGTTAATATAGGGTCCATTTAACATTTTGTACATCGAATGAAATTTCTATATATATCGATCAAAAAGTCAGATTTTAGGAAATATTAAATATAATTCCTATAAAAAAAGAGCCATTAGGTTACATCCCTTAGAATGGTTAATAATTAAGCAAGAAAGAAAAATATGCTCCACTGTTTCTCAGAGCCATTTAAATTCGGGTATGACTTTGTTTCTTAAGAAGAACTACTCTCTGCGAAAATTAAAATAAATTAATTTGTATGTATGAATACATCTTTTTTATACATGTCCTTATTAAATATGTACACATTTTATGTGTGCTTGAGTAAAAAATATTCATTTACAAATTTAATTTGTAAAATTTTTCAAATAAAATTTCTCTATTTTTTCCCCCCTAAAACATTGCCTTAGATACTTCTTAAACCTGAAAAATAACTGTAATTATTTCTAGTATGACAGGGCTGAAAAATTTCAAACTTTTTACATATCAAAATTTCCATATAACAATTTTTTTTTTTCAAGAAACATTAATACTCGATATATAAAGGTTCCAGTTGTAGTGATTAGGAGGGATTAAGTTCGAATATGAAGAGAAATTGATCCCGTCTAGTGATTATAATAAGAGAGAAAAATCCTTCCTGTCAGTCTTTCATTCACCCAGCTGTATAGAAATCTAAAAGTTACCATGTAAAAAGTACTATCATTCCTAATGTTTCTGACGGATAAGAAACCTGACCTTTAACTTAAAAAGAAAAACAATGCTTGAGGGATTTACTAAATTCGAGAATTTATAAGGCTAAGGAACACGGAATAAAGTTGCTTCATCGCGGTAAATGTATTTAAAGCGACATCATAGAGATTATAGAATTAGGCATGTTGTGTGGTGCCTTCTTTCTTACCATAGAAATTTTCGATCAATCATCAGAAAAAAAAATTGTTAATCAAACAATTCATATCGCTCAAAAATAAAGAGGAGTGAAATTAAAATTTGTGAATATATTCGGCGAAATTTGGCCACTCGTAGCGTTTACACAACGTATAAAAATTATTTCACTATTTTTTCGCTCTCTTTTTTTTTTTTTTTTTAAATTAATGGAATCTTTCCCCGAGGCGACTCCCCGTAAATCAAATAGCGCGCCAATAGATTAGTCCATGCTGGGACCCTTGAGCTTTGGCAGCCCGGCTCCCTAAATTGATAAATGGTCTTAGCCACTTTACCTCAAATTTTCCGGCAGCATTTTACTTACTCCTTTATGCCAGGAGGAAAGGAAAGGTAAGTTTTTGGCTTCTCTAACTTTTTTGAACCAAAAAAAAAAGAGGAAATTCTACAAAAAAAAAACAAACCAAAATGGATATAACTTTTAATATTATAAAAATGAAAAGAAAAAAAAACGGTATTTTATGTTGCTATTTTTTTACTTATAAAAAAACATTATCATCTAAGTCTTACTTTTCACTAAATTAAATAAAATTACATCTATATTTAAAAAAAAAATGCTTCTGGAGAAAATAAAATCCTTACATACATATAATTATTTGAATAATCTTGATTTCATCGTTTTGATTACCATCTAGTCATTTAATTAACAACATAAGATAGTTTTAACAATTATTAAAAAAAATAAGATAAATTACAATATCACGGTTAGATAATAAAACATGGAATCAGAGTTAATAAAAATGGTTGATTTGAGGCGAAATAATCATTTCATTTATAGTAAAACTGTTATAGTAAAACTGTTCAATAATTATAATATTGAAAGAAAAATTATCTTTATTCTAATTAAAGATAATTATATTGTTAGCTAAAGACAAATAATAAATCCCATACAAATAAAATATTGAATATAAATGTATGTATGCATATTTAATCAAATTGTGCATAGTTATTTATTCTTTATATGTATGCGGAAAATTGATCGTTGAGGAGATTGAGAAATAAATAAGATTAGGAATGAAGCTTTATGAATGTGGACGAGGCACCGTTTCTTGAGCAGACCAAGTCTCAACTTGGAACGTAGCCCTAATAAATAATAATAATAATGAGACATCGTTTCTTACATTTTTTTTTTGTTTCTGAATCGAACGAGACCACTCTCATGACGATAGAGTAAATTAAGAAGTTATTACTATAGGTAAAAAACCCATAGAAAAATCACGTTTTGCAGATGAACTATATACAGGATGTACCGTTAGTCAAGGTAAATATTTAAAGAGGTGATAGCAGACCTTAAGAACAACAAAAACGTTCATGTTGTTCCATGATTCGATTCCACTCAGAAAAACAAGAAATTTATGTTTTGAGTAAGTCAAAATGATTAAGTTTCAATTGAACCATCGTACAGAAGACTAAATTGCCTTTAAGAAATATAGTTTTGATTAATTAAATCTATTTTAAGGGAACTGGAGGATGAAGAAAAGGAGCACCCGGCAGAAATTAATTTATTAAATTTATAATTAATATTAAATATTAATTTAATAGCGGTCAGAATTTCACACACGCGCGAGACATATATTTATGGTTATTTTTCTTTAATTTATATATCTAAATAGATATAATTTTATACATAATAATATTTTTATAATAAGAAAACAACTATAAGAAGTTATTTTAACCAGAGACATTCATCTCTGGATCAGCGGCAGACCACTTTATACCAGTGGGAGCTTAAAAAGCCAATCTCATTCCGGCTTGATTAAGCCGGGGCGAAACAATGACCATTTGGAAGACCATTCATCTGGATCCGAGCCGAAAAAGAAGACTGGGAAATTGGCGCCCGGAAGCATAAAAAGCCAAGGTGGCGGTCGGTATAAAGTGCATTATTGTCAGGAATAAAACAACGACCAATAAAATATACCTGCTCCTTATTGCTTAGATTAAATTCCTCCGCCTCTAATACCAGGAGAATGTCCCAGCCCATTACGGCTTTAATGTTAATCGTAATCAAGACGTCTGTTAAAGACCGCAGACTACTGTAATTTCGTAATGTTGTTTTTTTCTGAGAATATTCACTAAATTCTCAGGTATACTATTTCAGTATGATTATTAAAATACCGGCCAGAAAAAGTATATATAATAATAGTTCTATCGACATTAACATTTTTATAATAAATTTTATCCCTCACTATTTTTAAGGACTGCTGAAATAAATGGATTTTACTGGGAGATTTTTATGTTTTATGTAAATTTTCTGTGATTTATGGGACAGCTTCAAGTAGGACTCTAAAAGAAAACCGTATTTTATAACTCGACTAATCATTATGCAATTAAGGTTTTACGCCGTAATATTTCTTCTCTAGAGTTAACGAATTCACCGACAGTTGAGGCCAGAGAATGTACTTTTATATACAATACCTTTGATGGCCACATCAGGTTATTTACTATTTATTGACATCTGCCTTATCCTTTGCATACGGACAGACTAGCTAGTAGAATTAGTATAGAAAAAATCAGAAAAAAATAAACAAAATAAAGATCAACATTTGTACTTTTATGACACTTTGGTCATAAATTTTCTTGGTCAGCCCCAATTTCGGGGGAGGGGGAATGGAGGAGGCAACTCTCTCTGACGGCTTCGAAATGAAGGGCGGAATAAACGAAAAATAATTTGCACAAAGTAAGTTGCAAGGTATTGTTTCTTACAGATTTTTTTTTCTGAATCGAATGAGACAACTTTCATGACGATACAGTCAATTGTTTTCAAAGTAATTTCCGTTTTTAGCCTAAAAAACATAAAAATAATATTTTGCGGCTGAACTATATATAGGGTATCCTGCAAGCCACGGAAAATATTTAAAGAGGTGATAGTAGGCCTCAAGAGCAACAAAAAAGTTTATATTGGTCCGAGGTCCGATTCCACACAGACAGATAGAAAATTTATATTGCTTTTTTTTTTTTAAGTGTCACGTTTTTTGTTGGTTAGGAAGAGATCACTCATATACTAGTCAAGGTAATTAAGTTCCAATTGTACCATCGTAAAGAGGGTAAAATGTTCTTTAAGAAATATAGTTTTGCTTAACTAAAGAAAGCTTTCGGGCGGGCCAATAACGAAAAGTTTAACTTATTTTTTTAAATCACAATTTACTTGTGGAAGTTTTTTCTCAGCCCTTTGCTGGGCTGCGTATAACCCACTTCTAGGAAAAGTTTTAATTTTGTTCAGCTATCAATATAATTTCGTTTAAATGAAGTCAAGATTTCTTTTGGGATTGGTGTAGAGTAAGCTCCATTTGCCAAAATGCGTGGTACGGAATTAGGTTTTCCCGAAAAAGTAGTTTTGTGATTATGAAATGGAAGCCCCATTTAGTTAAGACAAACTTTTTCTTAAAGAGAATTTTACTTTTATTACGATGGTGCAATCGGAACTTAATTACTTTGATTAGTTTTTGAGTTCCGCTGTGATTGTTGAAATCGGTTCCTGTGCAACAAAAAACGTCATTTACTGGAGGTCAAGGAGGTGTTCTCATCCGATTCAGAAACAAAAAAAAAAAAAAACATAAGAAACGATACCTTACTCGACTTTCTTTGCACAAATTGTTTTGCGAAATACCGCTCCCCATTTCGAAGCCCCCAGAGGGACCCCCCCCCCCCCAAAATTTGGGTGGACCCTGCAGACCTTGACTCCTACTGCGAAGGAATATTATTTGGTATTATTTTTCCTCGTATAAATAGGCGGTTTACTCTACTCCATAATAACAATAAAGATATGTAAGGTAATATGTTCTAGAATAAGTGGTGGGGATAAAGGAAGAACGTTGGAAAAGATAAGGTAAATAAAAGCAAGGCACAGCAATAAACATTAATATAATACAAAAAACAGGAAACTTGTTAAAAGGATTTGTTAAATGTATAAAGATATTTAATAAAATGTTAATAAAACTATATCACCTCCAAGTTCAAAAAATTCTTCTAACAACTGCGCCAAAAAGGCGGCTATTTTTCGATTTATGGGATTTTTTATGTAAAAACTTTAGTTTTGTTTCGCCAGTAACTGTAAGATTAATTAAAGCAGATGAATTCACTTAATTTTTATCTAGTATATCTAAGTCTATATTATAGTCTTAGACAATAATATAAAATAGATTTCAGCTGAGAAACGTCACAGATCCTTGCAGGAAATTTGCTAGCAGACTAGTGGTAGGCTTAGCGTTGATAGTACAGTTGAAATTTTTAATGGACAAGCTGGATGGGAACTTAAGACAGTGATTGGTTTTAATATTAATGACCTTGCTACTCCAAATTGATTACACTAGCTTAGGTTCTGTACCGAACAACAAATCCTGCTGTTTCACTGAAATATTGACGGAAATTGAGATTGAGGACATCTTATGTAAAATATTTTTGTTTTTATTTTAAAATGTAACTTATAAAGTATAGATATAGCAGAAAAAAATAACATTATGATGGGCAGACAAATGATATGTAAATAGAAAAATAAAAGTAAGTAAAAAAATATTAAAATATTTAATTATATATTTAAAATTATATGTACGAATTATTTTACCTGTTCTCTTCGTATACCATCAGAATAACTAATTATGCACGCTCAGAAATCACGTTATTACCTGCTCTATTTCCATTGCTAGATATCTCACCTATTTGTAACCTTACTTATAGGTGAGACTTGTAAGTAGAGATTATTTGGTATAGTTTAATTATAAACAATGGTCTATCTTCTCAAAACCGAAGGGTTAGTGTAAAAATTTTATTAATTTAATTTCATCCATATATAGGGAGGGAGAGGAGAGGTCCAAGGTGCTATGCAATAATATACAGAAACATTCAAAAGAACACAATTTTTTTAAAAATTAATTCTTCGACAATAGTTTGCTAGGATTAGCTGCGAAATTTAAATTATTTTTCAGGTTAAAAGGGAGGCAGACAGCTGCCCAACCTAGCACCCCTCCCCCCCTTGTTACGCTCATTCGTATAACCCAGCTACATCATTACTTTATAAACTATTTAGTGAGTCCTAAGCTTGCAGTAAATTTAGGAATGTGTATGCAACGTAAGGAAGAACCTAGTGGAAAAGGGAGCTTAGGCCGGATGATTATAGTGCATGAACTGAGGCCAACAAACGTGCCTGATTTCAAGAAAATTTTTAATCGTGTAGGCCGAAAGTAATTTCACCATACACTCGAAATATAAACGTCTGCCACCCTAAATCTGTTGCAATCAAATTTTATATACACCTAGGAATTCGTCATTTTCGTCATTTTTTTTCTTCAGATATTCCTCCGTAACTCACTTCCAGAGCATTTTAGGTGAAACTTTGCTATAAGGAATTTTATATAAATTTAAATTCCTGCAAATTTGATGTATATTACCATTCAGAATTCGGAACAGCCTGAGGATACGGGGCCGTATATCAAAAAACTCCGCAAAAGGATAGATATTAAGAGGTTTTAAGTCAATAAATATTTTTAAGTGCAATTTAGGGCAAAATGAAATAAGATTGGTTATTATATATTTTGCATTAAATTGCCGTTTCCTTGACATTTTGCAAATGTTTATGATCCCGCATCTCAGTAGCTGTTCCGAATTTTAAGAGATATTGCAAGTAAAACTTGCGGGAAATTTAACGTTCTTTAAGATTTGTTGGCGTATGTTGAGAGTAATTATAATTTTTTTTTTTTTTTGACGCATGTAAGAAATTTAATCCTCTATAAGATTAAATTATTATGTACAATGTATTTTGCACTAAATTGCGCTTATAAAATAGTTATTAAGGTGAAAACACTAAATATCTCAGTAGCTGTTCCGAATTTAAAAAAATAATAAACACAAAATGTGCTAGGAATTTAACGTTCTTTAAATTTTCTTGAAATCAGACATGTTTTTGGGTCTCAGTTCCCGGACTATTACACTCAAGAAGGAAAAAGCGTTCTCCCTTTGCATAACTTCAGACTATTACCTAGTACAATATACCATCTTGAATTTTTTTTAACTTCTTGATTTGTTTTACATTCTTACAATCGCAACCTCTAATTCGTAAGTTGATTATTATTTCAATTATAAAAAGCTATTTTTAGGCAAATGCGCACTAAAAGGTTCTCCCTTAATTTATCTATTAATTATTATTAATATACTATTAAATGTACGGCATTAAAACTTCTTGATAAATTGAATTTTAATAATACAAAATAGGCTTTACTCTTTAGTTAATTTTTGGCAAATCTGAGCCGATAATTAAATACAATTAAATAAACCCGGAATTGAGTTTTTGTTTCTCGCACACTTTTGATGGTCAGTAGCTGATAAAAATCAATATTTAATTTTCCGTACAGGGAAGATAATTTAATCCTCTTCTGTTTTCAATATTAATCTCATTTCAAGAATAATATGATTCGCAAATATTTAGGGATTGGATGTACGAAAATCAAATTAATACCAGAGGTTCTGAAATTCTCAAATGCATGAATAATATTGTTAATTAATTTGATGGAACAATAATCAAGTAAATTTTCACAACAACGATAATCTCAAAAGGATCACACAGAAACGGGCCTAATGGATAATATGTGATGAATTTGATTTCCTTTTACTAAAAGGGAGGGATTTTATATTATTATTGAAACAATATCTGCATACAGCATTTTCATTTACTGGATCCCTTTGAAAAAATATTGTTTTTTAAGTAAGTACCTACATATTTATCTATATTAACTAATTACATTCACTCCACATGGACAAATCTCAAAACTAATTTATAAATTACAACTTCTCGATTTCCTAGCGCCATTACCGACAATTATTAATTATTAAGTGATCCTAAGGGCGTTTTTTACGGTTGAATAAATGTTATGAGACGGATTCGACTGTGACCCGACAATTATGGGAGTCGGATCCGACAACCCACTGCCTTTCAAGCTCTCAGCTCCAGTAAAACTCGATAATAATTTATCATTCACGGATGAATTTTGCACATATAGTTGATTTAAAATCAGTCCTGAAAGTCAACAAATTAAAAGTATATATAAAATACGATACGTGACACAAAACCAATTTACTTCACTGTATTGCTCTATAAATGTGACTGCTTTATTTGTATTAAGTATTTATTCGTTTCAAATATTTTGTTCATCATTGAATTAAAACAAAGTTTCGAAAGTACACTTACTATAGACTTATTATAAGCTAGATAGGTTATCAGAATCTTTATAAATTTATAAATTTACAAATAATAATGATTAAATAGTGTCCAGCGGCAGGATTATTTTATACTGATAGTAATGTAAGTAGATATTTATGCCAAAAAATTTATTAAATTTATGTCAACGGCCGATCCAACATCCGATTTATATAGGGAACGTCCAACTACAGGACATCAATAATTATGAGATTATAAGAAAGGAATGTATGCTTTTGGCGCGAATCAAATCAGTGTCGGTTCAGACTCGGGCATTAATCGGACCGTGTGAAATATTAATAATTAATATGAAGTAAACTCGAAATAATATTAAAATAAATTACCCCTCTCCATTCGTTTGCCAGCCTAAAATAGCTTCAAATGACATGAACGTTATTGTTTATTAAAATAACGTACTCATTTATAAAATAATTATAGAATATCAAACAAAATTTTATTATCTTACTTCAATAATTAAATAAGCTGTAATAAGAAAAAGTAAGAGCGAAGAATTGACATTACGCCACTTGAATGTTTTAGCTAATTACTGAATTTTACATTCTGAACTTGTTCATTTCTTAAATGAATTAGTCCTATAAGAGGATATTCGCTCCAAAAATAAAATTTACTCCAAAAATAAAATTTACTCCATCCGTTTTTATCGATTCCTCAAATAGCAAAGCTAAAATTTAATATTAAGAAGTTTTAGTTATTCATTTGATGGATTATTTTGTTTTTCTTTTGACTCTAAAAATTTAATCGTACAATAAGCCACGGATAATAATAATAATGCTTATAAAAACTATTAACTATTCCTTTTATTTTTACTTCCTTGTACGATGTAAAGGAAATAAGTATTGTAATCGCGAAAATTTTCGGTTTTCAAATTTCAACGGAAATATCCATGTTGACATCCCTGAATCCATTTTGACTAGTTTCGTCGTGACGTCTGTATATACGTTCGTAGGTACGTGCATATCTCGCATAACTCAAATACGGTTTGCCATAGAAAGATAAAATTTTGTATTTAGGATTGCTGAAAAATCTAGTTATAAACCTCCCTTTTTGATCATTACATGATTACCGAAAGTGTTACTTTACTTCAAGGTCATTATTGAATTTCATCAAGAATTCTATGAACATTTCAACAATTATTTCAACTGCAAAACTTCTCAAATTAGGTATATAAGATTTACATATTAATATAAATAATATAATAAATTTTGGTTAACATTGGCAGGCCGGAATACTGAATAACCAAAAGCAACCGGAATAATTCAAAGCAACCCGCTCTAATTTTTGACAATATTATGGATCCCAGACTGAGTAGAAAAGAGGATGATTAATCATTTATTTTAACAATTTAAATTTAGGAGAGAGTCTGATCTTTACTTTAATTGGATTTCTCGGACTGATGTGAAGCCACTGTGGTATTTTCACAAAGTTATTTGCCGCCTGAGAAAAAAATCTTGATAATGAAAAAACACTCCTTTATAACTGTCAAATTTGGAACATATTATTATTATTTCGCGGCGCTGCAACCCGGTTACAGTTCTTGGTTTCCTCCAATCGCTTCCTCCAATCCTCTTGTGCCGACGCCATCCAGGTTCTGAGTCCTTGGATGTTGTAAGCATCTCCTGCCACACCATTTGAATACCTCAGCTTTGGTCTCCCTCTCCTCCATATCCCATGATTTAGCCATGCCAGCAATATTTTGGGCATCTGTTAAGCCGTCTAAATGTTGGCAGTCAATATGCTTCTATCGTACTATGTTTATGATGATAATATGGTCTGTTAGATTTGAAAGTATGAACTTTATTTGGCATTTTGATTAATTGAACATTAATTTTAGGTTGCAACGCCTTTACATTTCCTCATACTAACCAGCATTACTAAATAATAACTTTACTTGAAGGTCATATCACACTTTCATAAAAAATTATATTAAAATACAACGTAAAACATCTCAAATTTGGTGAATAGGATTTGTAGATCAATATGAATGTATTTACTATATTTTGGTTAAAAAAGGGTACTTTACTTGAAGGTCATAATAAATTTAGATAAAAAATTATATTAAAATTAAATACAAAAATCATATGGTTCGGCAGTAAAGGTTACAACCGCGATTTTGATTCCACTGCAATTAAAAATATTGATTACTTGTTTTAAGCCTTAAAATTGAGTGTAAAATACTGGTTTTCCTCCCCATTTATGAGATGAACAAGTCTACAGCAGGAGAACAAGATATAAGTTAAGTGGGTTCTTCCACTTAAAATGTCGAAACTGTCGATTTCCAATAAAAAGAATTGAAAATCGACAGTTATCATAAAAAAGGTCTTAATCTACCTTTAAATGATGATGGAAAATAAATGCAAATCCGATCCCAATGCTTTTTTTTTTTTTTTTTTTTTTTTTTTTTTTTTTTTTTTTTTTTTTTTTTTTTTTTTTTTACAAAGCTAGATTCTTCCAGACTCGAGACAGAATTTCTCCACAGATCCGGAAAAAATGGATATTCGGTATGGCTAGACATAAATAAAAGAGGGCTGAATAAAACATCTTGGCCTAGAAAGAATAAAGGAATAATGGAATAAAAAGGAAAACGTAAAATAGGATAAGAATGAGCAGCTTTATAGGATCTTTTCCAACTGATATGATTCTATAGCCTAGGATAAAGATGGCTGTCCTATAATACTTCATCACACATGGCTGAGTATTCATCGTCTCGCCCTAACAATGCAAAAAATGGATAGCGGATCTTTCTTTGCATTTTTTATAACATTAATAACTCCCTGAATTAAGGCATCAGTGATATTACGCGATTAATATTTTCCCATTAACAATACAAGTAATCTAAAACCAATAGGCAGAAAATATAATAGCACGATAAATTTCCATTTAATTTTACGTTTCTGTCATAAAGATCTACTCAAGATATGTCTTCCGAATCACTGGTAGAAATTTAAAAATAATGCAGGAAATTATAGCTTAAAACGAAAAAGTATCATAACAACGCCAGAAGTTCCTAGATCAAGTTCTAATTACATACATTACAGTGAAAAAAAATACAGGCATGGAATTGCATTACACATTCCTTCAAGCTTTCGGTTCAATTCTCGCTATTGTTAATTTATAATTCAAACTGAAATATTTTATCTAATAAGTAATGGCCATAAATTCACCATTGCTAATCATAGTTAATATTTTTTTGGTTCAGATACAGTATTTATACTTTACGATCTAGCTTCAAGTAGGTTTAATTTTGACAGTCAGTGGCGTTTACCATTTTTTTTTTTCATTAAGACCGGGATAACGTTGAGCGTGCCGTGATACATTTTCATGCAGCGCAGAAATAAAACTGATCTTCCCGAGAAGTTATTCTATTTGTCAGCTAGTAGAACTGTTGCCAACGAATGACGGTTGTTTTTCATTCTTCTGGCCTTGAGATACAACAGCGATGAATATAAAATTGGCTTCTCTCATTAACATGCTCAACAGGAGGGTATTAGGAACAGATCGGAACGTATTTGCTACTAACAATGCACCTCTGCGATGTACTGTGAGCGTTTGGCGCCTGTATGATTTAGCAAGCAAAGCTTCTTTTCAAATTGGATTTTCCCACAAAATGACTGAAAAGATGGCAATATAAAGGCCCTCCTTTGGTTATACATATATATCTATATATATATATATATATATATATATATATATATATATATATGATGGTGTAGAATGATCAATCTAATTAGGATTTGATAAATTAATTGCCACTTCTATAACTTTGTTTTTATTGAAAACTAGTTTCGATTGTTATACATTCATCTTCAGTTCTAAAAACACACCAAAAATTCAAAAATAAGAAATTCAAAATACTATTCGGTATTATTATACATGCATGAATTGAATTGAATTGAATAAACTAGGATTAAATCCTGAATTTAAAATAGAACAAATCCTATCCACATATTTCCCTTCTCCTAAAGACAAAATAGACCCTTTCAAAAAAAGTGAAGTATACGAACTAAATTGCAATGATTGTGTACGGGAATAACTGGAAGATCACTAAATCAGATATTAATAGGTGCATATAATAATGACAGTGAATTCCAACTTATAATTCATTTAAATGAAAAAAAACAACATAAATTCATCAAATAAGCAGGAGTTAAATTAATACATTACTTTGAAAATAGCCTCAAATTAAAAATGCATGAAGCGCTTGAAATAATAAAATCCTTCAAATCCAATCCAGATTTTTGCTTAAATGAACAAATAAATATCTCCATTAGTCCAATCTTAAATTTATTCCCATCTATAACATAAAAAACAATTAATCACTGGAATTACTGTAAAAACTCCGACCCTTAAACCGTTTCTCTATAAACAGCCAACCTTTCTTTTTCTTAAAACTTTTTTTTTCGATATAATCGACTTAAACCTTGGTGAGAACCAACATGTATTTGATTTCTTATCTTAATTAAATTCATAAATGATTTATAATACTAATTAATATTACATTTAATTTAATATGTATGATAATACCAAAATGTATTTTTAATTGCTTATTTTTGAATTTTTGTGTTTTTAGAAGATGAATGTATAACATTCGAAACTAGTTTTCAATAAAAACAAAATTATAGAAGTGACAAATAATTTATCAATCTCTAATTAAAATCAATTACATTCTAAAATTTATTCATTTCTCAAATTAAATTTAGTTATTATGAAAAATCATAATAGAACATATTAATGGTCAGCATAATTTTTTGGCCAATGGAAAACTCCCTCATTCTTTCATGGTATATAATATATTAAAATCAATAAACAACTATACAAATTTATTATCAAGTGTGTCTTTGAAACCTTTAAAATAAAAAGGTATTGATTTGATTTTGAACATAAGTTGAACATTAAATTTGTTAAACGACTCAATAACAATTTGTATTCAAATTTATGTGTGCGTTTGTTATTGTGTGTGTGTGTATATATATATATATATATATATATATATATATATATATATATATATATATATATATATATATATATATATATATGACTACTCTATAAGTCATAATAAATTTATAAACTGTATTGTATTGTTGATTCATTATTTTCAATATCGTCAACTATGTAATTGACCAACAAACAATAATTAAAACCTCCATCAAAATTTCAAGTACTTTTTTATTCCAAAATTCGAAAGCAAAAAATAGTCCTACCGCGGTCTGCTTTTTTTCTACGAAATTATTGCTTCAAGTTTGTTTTTTTAATTTTGCACCAGTCATATGTCTCCTCAAGACCATCCAAGGAATTCGGTATTAACATCGACTGTTTTGTCTCAAAATGGCGGTCTACAACAGTTTTCATACAAAATAAAAAAAAAAAATACATAAATAAAAAAAATTTCATATATGAATTCAATAATATATTGAATTCAAATAGTTGTATTTTTTTCTGTGCATAATTATTTGAAATTAATGAACCATAGTGCAATCATACCATAGTCCAACTGACAGTTGTAGCGTATTTTGATACGACGGCTTACCCATCTTTCTTTCGGGTCAACCTACAGCTTTATGTTTTAAAAACTATAATGTTTATTTTAGTCGTTATAAAGCAAACAAACCAGGCAAGCACCGACCCCACAAAATATGCACTAAACTGTACTAATAGTGACACTAAGAGAGGCATTAGTATATAGGTGGGCATTAGAGTGGAGTAGATAGCGACGAGGAGAGACCACGGGCTGGAAACTTTTAGGGAGGTTTTGGACCATTAGCTCAGCTCCCAGTCCCAGCCCTAAATCACCCACTGCATTGTCTACCCCACTACCACGGAATTTTCTTTTTCGCCCTTCCGTATTCCAAAAATATCGCGTCTGAAGATGCATTGGGTCTGAATAACCTATCTGATAGGGCACGTATGGACTCGAATTCCTTTTCACGCAGCAACATTCTCTGAGAGCTGTAATAGCATCATTTCATATAAGGTTCTAAATGCCGTTAATCGCGTGTATTGTTAGTAAAACAACTAATAACTAATATTCTATTATAGTATAATACACAGCCACATCTTCAAATTTAGGGTAAGAAGCTTAAGGGGCCTGAAAACTTGGTTGCCACGGGCCACTTAAATCATACTTCATTGAAGGTCTATACTCCAACTAGAGCAATAAGGGCGGGTTTTCCTGCAGTTAATTAGCGTGAAGGTCTGAGCATGCCAAGAGATAAAAAATCAACCTATCACAGGCCAGATGTGAACCTTTTAGCGCCGCATTTCTCTCAAGAATTCCAAAGCGTCCTCAACAGACACAACCTCCGTATTTCTATAAATCAATAGGTTCAAAATATTATTGGACTGAGAGCTTCCTTACAAAATCCACTATAATTTTCACAACCATCTTTCCGTCATAATTTGAAGATTCTCATAAAAATTATATATAACCCTTGCAAATGCTTACTAATAACATTTTAACCTAAATTCGCTAGCTTTTACAATTTATTTATTTTACAAGTTATTTATTTACAATTACAATTTATAAATTGTTTTAACAGGTAGAACTGACTATTTTCGTTTTTAAGGAAATTAAAAAAAAATCTAATAATATATTTTAACTCATAAGATATATTGTAAATCAATAAAAAAAGGTGTTTTCTGGTATGTTAAAAAGAGTTCATACAAAATATTTGCAAGCGAAATAAATTAGGCCATCTCATATTAATTACGAAATATATTTTCTAACCAATTGGAATCCCTGAAGGGTCAAAAAGGTTAATGAGTTAGTTCGTTTGATTAATTACTTAATCTATTGACAAAGTTATGTGCTGTCCGACCAATGCATCCGTCTCTTTGAGCTGGTAGCTATCTCATGAACAGCTACCATTAGGACTGATGGGCAGGTAAAAGTGGGGGTAACACCTAACTATAGAACTAATAGAATGGTAACACCTACACTATAGAACTTCTTGAAGCCGCATTATCGGTGTTGTAAGGCCGCCGTTTCTATGGGGGATACCAATAAATGAGACCTAAAATGCATATAACAAAAAAAAAGATGAGAAGAATAGAGCGAATTATGAAATTTGAAGATTTAAATCCGATAGGTGTTTTCTTATTACAACATTTCTTTTTCCATAAATGATAATTTATAAACTAGCTAATTTAGTATATATTTTTTCTTCAAAGCTTGCAGCTTTGATTCTGAATTATTTTGGCGATTTTGTCCCACTGTGCAGCAGGCCTGCGTTTCATCACGTTTAGTGGCATTGATATGAAATAGTGAAGTGGCTCATATATCTCACAGCTTTGGGATGGATGTATGTGTATTCTTAATATCTCCGTATAAATACAGATACAGAAATAAACTTAGACTGTGGAACTGATCCAGATAATTTGAAAATATTCAATATTGAAACTTATCCAAGCAATACTTAAATGCGCAAGCAACGCATCAGACGACAATTCAACAGTAATTAACCAAATCAAACGATTTTAATTAGCACTAACAAAGCAATTACGGTTTCAATAATGAATATGTTAATTTGTTCGTTGCCAGTTGCAATCAAAATTTACACAAACAAACTCATCAATGAAGAACTTTATTCACATGCATAATTAATTAACTATATACACTGTATAATTAATAGTACCAATTTACATACCATAAACAAACCGGCATGCATTTCCAAAGGGAGAAAAATAAATTCATAATGGTCATTTCCACAGTGAAATAGAAAACTGGGAAAATTAAAACATCCAAGCTTAAATAAATTGCAATTTATGCTCTCATAAACAGCAATTTATGCTCAGAGTTTTTGGTAGTTCTCTTCTAATGCATCAGGGCAGAATATGTTATATAGAAAATTAACCAGACTGGTCTCTAGTAGAGCGGTGGAAGACCAATGAAACGCAATACGTGTCAAAGTTGACACTAACATTTTATACTACAAATATTGACTGCCTGAGGTTTTCGCCAAATAACATTTTTTTTTTTCATATCTCCAAAATTACAATAAATATAAATCTTCTAATATATATAAATTTATAGAAACATACATAAAATGTATTGTTTTATTTATTATTTATTTATGTTATATTTATTAAAAATTATATGCGTCGTGCCAAATCACAAAGAAGGAAAGCCTGTGACTAACTAACAATAAATAATAAGTATGGCGGCTTCACTCTCAATTTGTCTCTTTGTTTAGGTACTTCGTTGAGGCCTTATTCTCATAATTGTTATAATAAACATTAAGCAAAAAAAAAACGACACACAAATGAACAAAAAAAATCACAAATGTAAACATTTCTTTATCCTTTTTCTAATGCAGTACGATATTTTTTTTGTAAATATCACAAAATAGTTTATATTTCAAGAAATGATATGGCAATCGGGTAAAGATAATTTGTTTTTCTGGATTTGGACACATCAAGATGAGAGGATTAATGCTGAGATTGGTTCGAAGGGGCCATCACGGAATAAATGTGACCTGACCCAAATTGGATTTGCGCCCAAATCTCGTCCCAAAGCGCTCAGCAATCATTTATCCATTATTATCAACAATGTTAACCAATCATTTATGAAATATTAACTAATTAATTATAGTTGTGCAATAATTTATTAAAAAAGAAGCGTTATCCTGTCGGAAGGAAGTATTGAATTGACTATGAAAAAGAAGATGAGTACTACATAAATTATAAAAATACTTAAGAAGCAATACCTAAAAAACTATTATAATAAATTATATAATATTTCAATAAACGAACAATATTTTAACGTGTATCGTACCTTTAAATGTCGTTTCTTAACAGTAATATTTGGGGGACATCGGTTTTTGTCCGATATGATCAGATCAAGAACGAAGTCCCTTAAGATATGTAAAAAGTAGCGGTTTGCTCTAGAAAATGGAATTTTAGATCGCCAGTGATATGCATAGAACCATGTGCATTGATACATCAACTAAAAAGGCCATTTTTTTAAATTTTTTTTGCGAGAACAATTACTTCAATAATTATTTTAATCATATGCGTCATATTATTTAAATATATAAAATCCTGACGCATATTATATTTAATGTTATAAAATATATTTTGCGTGTATAAGGAAAATCTGTACATGGAAAGTGGTTTTTTATTCCACATTCTGTAGTTGAAAATGGTAAAAATGAGGTGGCGAAATATAAGTAGTAAATATGTTTCAATTATAAATAAATAAGTACGGTAAATCAAAATATATTATTGTACAAAAGAAATATATTTGATTTATTTCAATTTTCACTTATCACCAATACCTAATCCAGAATCTATACTTTACAATATATTTTCCAAAGATGGATAAAATGTACTCTGAGTAACGAGTACCGAGTATGTTACACGAATGCCCTCACTTGCTGTGATTAAATATAAATAAGTCCGGAAAGTGTAGTGAAGGCTTGCCTACCCTTTCCATCCCCAGTCCTATCTAATCCCTTTTAGTGAAATCATTCGAATAAAATACTCAGTACTCGTTACTCAAGATTACTTTTTGCCCATCTCTAATTGTGATAAAAAAAACATCTTTCGCCCCGAAAAATTCTGTAGTTGATTTTATAATAGCTCTCTATGTTTTTTGGGGTGCTGAATCCGAATCTGGAGTTACCTACTAAAATTGTTTCGTGAATCTTTAGATATTAGCAAAAAAAAGCAGTATTTTCGCACTTATTTTGGTTTTCTCCCACCATTTCAAATGTATTTTCAAATTAGACTAAACACGCCATAATCTGAGCTCAACCGCAGCTCTATAGGCCTAATAGTTCTCGAGATATAGTACTTTAAAATTTACTCATTTACTCAAGTATAATTTTAAGTTTTGGGTCAAATTTTGAGAGAAATGTTGGCATAAATACTGATCCTACGAGGAAAACCGTCTGAAGTAAAGGTTTAGCATATTTCTTGAGCTGTAATTAAAACAGAGAACGATGGCTGTAGACCCAATGGCTGACTCGTAATTTGCAGAAAACTAAAATATGAGAAAATGGGAATTTTGGTTTTTGGGATGATTGAAATTTTAAACCTTATTTTTCCCAAACTGAATAGAAACTCGAAACAAATTTAAAAGAAACCTAAAATTAATAAGAAAACTCTTTTAGTTTCCCTCATTTGTATGTTTTTACTTCCTTGTGCGATGTAAAGTAAGTAATGCAATTGTGAAAATTTTCGGTTTTCAGATTTCGACGGAAATATCCATTTTGACCATCCCTAAATCCATTTTGACTAGTTTCGTCGTGGCATCTGTACGTACGTTCGTATCTCGCATAACTCAAAAACGGTTAGCCGTAGAAAGTTGAAATTTTGAATTTAGGATTGTTGTAAAATCTAGTTGTGAACCTCCCTTTTTGGTCACTGCTTGATCACCGGAAGTGGTACTTTACTTGTAGATCTTAATTGATTTCCATCAAAAATTATATTAAAATACTAAGAAAAACTTCTCAAATTTAGTATTTATAACTTATATATTAATTTAAATAACATACTAGATTTTATTTTAAATTGGAAAACCGGAAGTGGTACTTTACTTGAAGGCCATATTAGACTTTCGTCAAAAAATATATTAAAATATGATATAAAACCTCTCGAATTTGGTAAATAAGCTTACATCAAAAATTATATTTAAATTAAAAGAGAAATCATATGTTTCCGTAATACAGGTTACAAACGCAATTTGGTTTCCAATCCAATTTAACATTTTTATTACATTTTTTAAGTGTTAAAATTGAGTCTAAAATACTAGTTTTCCCCCCATTTGTGAGATTAAAAAGTCTGCAGCATGGGAATAAGATATTAGTTATGTAGGTTTCTCCGCTTAAAATGTCGAAACTATCGATTTCTAATGCTTTATCCATTGATATTGACAGTTTTCTTGTTGTCACGGAACATGAAGAAATATCTTGGAAACTAGTTACCTACTGAAGGAAAAGACATATAGTAACGGAATGAGACCTCCAGTAACGAGAATGTGTGTGAGTGTGTGTGTGTGTGTGTGTAAATAGATGGATGTCGGGATGCCGAGTGTCGTTTTTACTGCAATCTTCGGAAACTAGTAACCAAATTAAGTATCACTTTTTGAGCCACGGATTTATAATTTAATAGGCGTACAAGGAAGTCATGTTTTTCCCACATCATTTTATTTGTAAATTATGTCAGCCATTCATAAATTCACTCGTAACGGTATTCCTCATAAGATCAATATTTTCCCCAACCTTCGGCGCAATATTTGACCCAAAATTTAAAATTTTACTTTTTCAAAAAGATTACCAATTTTCGGTTCAGCTCAAATTGTGAATTATTTAGTCTACTTTAAAAAAGGTATGAGTGATTTTGCTATCACACCTATATTTGTAATTATAAGAGAAAGCCAAAAAAGTGCAAAAATTTCGTGTTTTTTGAGAAAATCTCAAAACGGACCAGGAAATTGTGTTGTATGACTCCAGATTCGGATTTAAGATATACATTGTGAACGATAATAAAATCGACTGCTGGATTTTATAAAACCTGAAACTACCATTTGCCTGTAGTATGCATAGAACGTAATAAGTTGCACATTAAAATAAAATATAATATTTTATATTAATATAGCATAAATATAGTAATATATTATATTACATTAAATGAGGAAACAATGAATACATGTTCAACTGAGTTATCCGGTTTGCAGCTATCATACAGTGAATATTTCAATTTAATTTTATATAGGTTTAAATGTTAGATTCAAATAAATAATTAAAATACGAGAGAGAATTAGAGACTCGAGGGAAAGAGAAATTCGAATTAATAATAAAACATATAATATTTACACATGATCGTGTACATCCCAAAAGGTAATATTCTGTGTGTGACAACAAAGGAATAAATTTAAATGATTGCCAATATATTAAAACTGGAATCGTTTTTGGAACCGTAAATTTAACAAAAAGTGAGATCAAATAAACCAAGCAAGATTAAATTTAATTTCGATCGTACCAGTTATTATGCATTCATTTATTATTAGAAATAAAACTCATTTTATTACGCTTATATTTATTCGTATTTTCCTCCTACTCACGCTTGTATTTTGATTTTTTTCTAATTTTTAAAAAAATTTTTTTTAAATTTTCAGAAAATTATTATTCTGATTTACATAGTAAACGAACAAGAAACTGAAATAAATTTGCATAAATTGACTTTTCGTATTTTCTTAAAATTTTGGACGCAAGAGTATTTTTACACATCGGTGAATTTTACCCGTTATTTTGTTGCCTTACATGAATTAGTAATTTATGAAATGTTTTTTTTTCCGAAAAATTAAAATTTCACATCATGAAGTACCACAAAAAACGCGACTTACTCAAAAAAATAAATAAACATATGAATTAATAAACCTGTTTTTCAGTGCTTTACGGGACACATTAATATTAATTGTAACATTAATAGGTGTTAATTGTAATTGAAATTTCCTGTTTCCCGTGTGGAATCGGGCAAAAATCCATATGTAGTTTTAAGTGAAACGTTTATTAATTTTTTAAATAAGTCGCGTTTTTTGTTGAATAGAACGCTATCAATCAAAAATTATACAAGGGAATAAAGTTCTAATCGTACCATAGTAAAATATAAAATCTACTACATCTACTTAACGATGGTACACTAATTACCTTGAATAGTTTGAGAATTATCACTTCCTCTTAAACAACTTAAATTTCATCATTTTCTAGATAAAATCGGATCTTTTTTGTTGCTCTTGAGCTCTACAGCTCTTAGAAGATTTTCATCATCCCTTAGAAGATTTTCAGTGCCTTACGGGACACATTAATATTTCTTGGCATCTGTTGAGAGTAATATTTTATATGAATCTTGTTGGAAATTTAATCCTCTACAGGATTGGGTATTATGGATTTTAAAATAAACTGCAATAAAGAAAATGCTATTAAAGCGAAACCAAATATAACTGTTGGCGTTTTTTGGGCATTTTTGCAGATTTTCACGGCCCCGTATCGCTATTGCGAATTTAAAAAATATTACATACGAAACTTGCAGAAAATTTAACGTTCTTTAAAATTGGTAAGGCCACGTTTTCACCTTAAATGCATCGGAAGCGAGTTACTGAGGAATAACTGAAAAAAGTGATTTTTTCTAAGCGATTTTTCAAGAAGGCAGGAAACACATAAAGAGGAGGTCGAAGACTTGGATTCTTAACGAGAGAGGCAGTACATACAACATGCCTAAAGATCAAAATGACTCCACTTTTTGTACAGAGCTAATATTACAATATGACAATCGCCGCAATCGTGAGATTGCCAATTTCGAGAGCTGTACTTGACCGAATTTAAAAGTTATATACTTGACGGGCACATAATTAGATGCTCTACAACTTTTAACTTATATTTTTTTCTCTAAGAATACTCATTTACAAGTTACAGACTTATACATACTGCTCTTTCTCAGTTAAAAAAAAAATAGGAAAAATCGCCGTTTTATTATCGGGGTTTTCGAGCACATTTCTCAACCGAATTCTTATGTTATATTACTCATTTGACGCAGAATTTAATGCTCTTTAATTTATTATCAGATATCATTTTCGATTGAATGCATTGTTTAGGAATTATAGTCGGAAGACCAATAAAAAGTCCGAAAATGGCGAGGTTTTTGGGGCATCCCCGTAAAGCACCGGCAAAAATGTGGGGCAGACTTCAATATACCCTTTTTACATTCAAATGAAGATATTAAAACCGTTTCCAACTTTCCGGCAATTATTTAGCCAACCAACTCTTTTTTTTTTTTTTTTTTTTTTTTTCCGGCTTAAGGCTTCCATTGAAGTCCTATACTGAACCAACTCTTCATTGCCTTCATTATCAGTAGTACTAGAGTAGAAGTTACAACAAAAAAAACTTATGATGGTCGATAATGGAACATTTAAATTGTATTTGTTTGAGGTGTTTACATTCCAACATTCCAGGAACGGCATATCTAATAAGTTCAAATTTATTAATTAGATTGGAATTGATAAATGTTAAAAAAGTTAAAATAATGGTAAATGGAGATCATGCAATCTTTCGATGATTTAACAAATTCCATCCCGAGCCTTTTATCTGGATAATGTCATATTAACTTCAGGATATTTCTCCATGATAACGGTAACAACATAGATTAAAAACAATAACATAACATTAACTTTTCCAAAAGTTCATTATTACTTTCCTAAGTGGCGCTCCAAGCGCCTGTTTAGAGAAACAGTGATTTATTTCCAAATGAAACTCAACCCAAACTTAGAACGTAAAATTAGATTCGATTTTATAAGTTTTTGGAGAGGGAGAAGAGAAGGTTAAGGATGTACCACCTCAAAGGGGACACTAAACAGGGTGGGAAACATTAATAATTTCAAAAATGACAAAAAATGGATTTGCCCCCTTTTGCAACTTTTATAAGGTATCAAAGTATATAGACTAAATAATAGTTAAACAAATACAAAATAATATCAGCTCTATTATTTTGAAGAATAAAGGCTCTGGGCCTTGCCTACTCCGTTATATTTCCTAATAATTATGTAAAGAGGGGCAATAAATAAGGAGAAAGCGCACTGGTGCATGAGGAATTATTTAGTAGGGGGGAGGAGTTGCGCTTGGGGCCAGCAACGCATCCATTCCTCCACAACGCCTGCTGAATGCGATACAGTTCTCGTCGCTGTACTCGAGTCACTACAATATTTATTGGCCAGTAACCGCTTCTCTCAACTAAAGACAAACTCAATGAAATATTTAAAGCAACAAAAAACAACAGAGCGTTTCCCAGTAATGTACTTTAACTTTTATATTTTTATTTTTTTGGCAATATTGTTGCCCATCGAAGATGAATGATGTACGAATGTCGGACGGTTTAATAATGTCACGATCGATGATAAGTAATGATTATCATTTGACATCCTATAAGTAATGATAAGTATAATATTGTAAGTATAATGATAATTATAAGTAATGATTATTACTTTTTTCATTTTTATTTTTTTTTTACATTTGTTTTTTTTTTACAATTTCAATTTTTACAATTTAATTAATTTAATTTTTTTTTCAAATTTAAATTTTATTCGAGGGATTTCTCGAGCATCATCTCTTCATCTTTTTATTATGCGTTGCCTGAATATAATATATACCTCAGACTATAGATATAAATTTTACAATTGTTTATTGTAATTATTTTATGTCTCTTGTTGAGTTTTTGCTCTTATATATATTTATATATATATATATATATATATATATATAAAAGAGCAAAAACTCAACAAGAGACATAAAATAATTACAATAAACAATTGTAAAATTTCAAAATAAATAAGTCTCTAAAATACCGGCAACCAACTAACAAGTAAACGTTTCGCCAATTCAGGCATCATCAGGACACCTAAAATCACATCTACGAAGATCAAAAACAGCACTGCCACATCAGCTGTCCAGAAAAACGCATCAGAGATAGCACATCACTCCAAGACATCCAATCACATACTGAACTTATTCAGTATATTTATATTTATATTTGGATATAAATATAGTATAAAACTGCGATTGTGAAAAATTCGTCTTCGAATTTTCAACGGAAATAAACGCTTTTAGGCCACACATCTTGAAGGCTCACGCACTCACACCTTGTCAGAAAACTGCCACCTACATCATCCCAATATTGCAACTCCGTTCTTACGGATAAGGATATTTTTTTAGGATTGTACCCACTGTGTTCCAACAATAAAAAGAATAGGATTGACCAAAATTTATCTAGCGTTCTAACTGGCAATTAAACTTCAGTAACAATGATATTTAAGTTTTTGAAAGCACATTCTCTCTTGTATAAATTATAGAATTATACAACTTTCTTCATTTTTTTCTCATTATTAATGTATCTGTTTTCTATTAATTTATTATGTTATTTATTTATTTTTTATTTTTAATTCTTTTAATTTTTTTTTTATTATTATTTTTTTTAATGTAATATAGACCATATATTTTCCAAATCTGAGTAGATCAAACAAACCATAAACGTTGAGGACCTAAGCGTTTTACGCCTATAAGCAGAAACAAATAAACGTTTTAAGGTCTACTGTGTCCAAATATGAGAACAAAATCTCACAAAATGATCTGTGTGCGTGAGTCCCAATGCGAACAGCCTGGTCCAAAAACGAAAATTTGTACGAAACTGAAATTACAGTACATAAGTAAATTATGTATGATATATATATATATATATATATATATATATATATATATATATATATATATATATATATATATATATATATATATAACATCATATGAAAGGTAATACAATATTCTAGGAACAAAAAAAAAGAAAAAAACTATCTAAATCGGTCCAATATTGACAAAGATACTATAAGACCCTTGATGGTAAGGCGGGTGTGATCGAAAGCAGACGGATACGACCAAACTTCCTCCCCCCACGCCCATCCAGTAATGTAATTATATAAAAGTAAAAACTATTAACTAAATAATTTCTATTTTTATATAATTAAATGGAAAATACATGTTTCCATGAAAACTAAATGAAATTTTTATTGAAACTAAGCCGAAACATTTAATATTTATTTTTAGCCCAACCAACCAAAAATCTATATTGCACCGAACTGTCGTACTTATAATTATATTTCAAGTTGGGTTTATGTGAACTCTTAAAAATAATTTTTAAAAATGGAATATTATTATATGGCGGTAGGGGAAAGTTGTGTGATGCGAGATTTTTCTACTTGTACCTTCATTAGTTAAGTTCAGTATAATTTTTTTTTTCCCACGGACTTTTTAAGGAATTTAAGGAATTTTAAGGAATTATCGTTTATCGTTAAGAAGTTTGTATTTTGTATGACAATATTAATGGCAATCCTCTATAAAGGAGTGAGTACATCATCTAGACTTAAGATCTACTTCAAGTGATGGGATCGAAGCCATCGTTCAGTCATGCTGAATCTTGAATGAGCCGTTTAAGTCAGCTGAAGAAAACATTATTGATGTAAGTTTCAATTAATAAATCCAATTATGAAAGGTAGATAATTAATAGCTTACATTTATTTTTAAACAATCTACAAACAGTAATGAACGAATCGACGTGTTCATGATGAACTAAAAGAATATTTATTTTATCAAAATTATAGATAAAATTAAATGCGTAATGCTTTTAAATTTAAAAATTGAATCCATCCCAAAAACCTATTTTTAGTTTTCTTATTAAAAATCTAAGTAGGGAGTAGGGGGTAGTATCCACTTTGGGAAGGGGGTAACCTCCTGCGACATCCTCAGCTTCTATGACCTATCCGTTCATTAGGGTTGAGGAAAACGCAGGCTATTGATTATGAAAGCTGACCACATCACCTCCTTGCATAGGTCAACCCTTTTATAGGATGTAGTAGAACAGGTGGTTTTCTTAGGTAAAACAGACTGAAGTTAAATTAAGTTGGTTAGTTGAAAATCCTTTTAATTTTAAGGTATAAGACCTTCTCGAAATTCATATCACACATGACTCCTTAAGGTGCCTACATACTGGCGATCAGATCCGTATATACCCCGCTCGTCAGCAACATATTTTCTCTATTTGTACACAGTTTGGGTACAGAGCAGGAGTGGAGCGCGCTGGGAACGCGACGATCCATCTGTCGGTTATTTTAACGGGCGAGCATGGTTCCCTGTTCTGATTTGAACGGGAATGTAACATATTCGTGAGCATAGGAATATTTTTTTTTTAAGATAATTGAAAAGTTCGACTAAAAGACTGCATTTGAATTCATGTCTTGATATTATTATATTTTTAAGAAGTTGATCGGGGCTGAGCTGAATGAAGAAAAACATGCTAATAAGTTAATATATTAATAACTAAAAGTAGTTGATTTTAATCGTTATTATTTTATGAATAAAACAATTTTTTTTAAAAATCCCTTAATAATGTAAACAAAAATTAATAATAGTTCAATGAAATTTTTTATATCCACCCTCATCAGTTCATAACATTTGGATCGATTCTTAAAAAAACTATATAGGTAGACAGTTATAGATAAATAAAGTATTGGTATGAAAAAGTGAAATAAAAAGTATGACAGTATGAAATTCACGCCATAGTCCCTAAATATGACAAACGACTCCTCTCAGAAAGCATCAACATCCAAATATAATACTATCCCATCAATCAAAAAACTGACAAAAAAAACCTAACCTTAACCTATTCTCAAATTTTCAATTTATTAAAACAACAATAACTTATTACGGTCCGTTCCCACGTCCCACTACCCACTCTCATCTCCATTATCAATACTAGCATCTGGTTAAAATTTGATTTATTTTATTATGTTTTTATTTTTTATTTATTTTAAATATATTTCATTTTTTTTAATTTTATTAATTTATTGTTTGATTATAATCGTTTATGACAACTTCATATATAATTAAGACTCAATTCTACCTCTCCACATCTTACTCTTTTATTCTCTCAACACCAGAATCTCAATTTTATTTATTTATAACTTTATAACTCATCCAATATTTAAACCAATGGGCCAAACCAATCCTTCATCGTATCAATAGTTTTTGTCTAAAAATTATTTATTTATTTTATTTTTCGAGGCTTTATGGTTAAGCGAGAAATACGGTAAATTGGGAGGCGGATAATGAAGATTCCACTGTACCATTCAAAACGGAAAATTTATTCTTCTCACGGCAAGCCCTTGGGACAACGGGACACATTGCCTAAAAGCGGGATGTCTGGTCAGGTTATGAACGCTTCCTCATTTAAGAATCTAATCAGTTGTAATTAAAAGATTTGATGTGCCCTGTCTGAGATCTCACCCCTTCACAGAAATCGAATCCCAGAGTCCGTTACTAGTAGACCACGACACAACTACTTTTAGATCCATAAAGAGAAGGGATTTCCTCCAATGAGCATTCAGGTTCTCAATTTAATCAAGGTAATAAAAATTTAATTTAATTCAGTAGCTAATAGAGAAGGACATTTGAGGCAGTAATAAAAGGCTAATAGAGACGGAGGCTGAGGCAAAGAGCAGTCGTAGATCTCTCCTAATCTCGAGTTTATTCAAATTCGGTTAATGAATGTTCCACTGAATATTGATACACAAAGGCCTTTATGCTAAATAGACACCTCTTGTATTTTCCTTAAATTTCCCTTTGATACTAATAAACCGCTTTCCATGAATGAATAATGAAATATTGTTGTAAAGAAATTGGAAAATTGATCTTTATCGGCTCGGCAGAACTATGTTTTGAAAAAAAAATATTTAAAACAAGAATTTTTATTTTTTTAATAGTCCGTTTTCTCCCAACCTATTTCGTAAGCAGTAAAAAAATTAACAACCAACATAAAAGTACTACCACACCGCAAAGAAGTAAAACAAATGTTCTTGATTTAAGAACTAAGTCTAATTTATTAAAATAATATATTTATTTAATTTTTATAAAATTATTTTTTTATTATTCGACGTTGGAATTGAGATCTACATTTTTTGATTTGTAATAAATAAATATACAAACAGAAGTAAGTTAGCGAGTAGTTTTTTACTGCGCCAGTCCCCTGCATTCGTTAGTTTACCACCAAAACAATTAATATTTAAATAAATTTATTCAATTGAGATACGTTATTTAGTATATCAAACAGTAGTTGTTTGATTTTCATTATTTCTTTAAATCGTAAAAAAATAATAAAACCTTTATTTTGTTAGTTCTCTGTCCGTTAGTCTTCGGTGCTAATCATCACTGGAAAATGATTCATCGTCAGACTTACGAGGTAAAACAGCATAATGAGGCGACGATTTGTTACACTATGTATTTGAAGTAGATAAACTTTATCTAGCTAATTATAAACATCATAGTATCCACTGCGTAACAGTAAATACTAAAATGTCCAAACTTAAAGACATTTTTATATATGAAGGAAAAATAAAACTGCTTTTTATCATCGTATTTTTAAAATCAATCACTGAAATTCGATCAGTCTTCTCTTTTTATCCTCAGTCCTCTGTCATGCTGTTTCCCCTGCTCATGCGTTTTAAAAAAAAAACATGATTAAGAATGAATAGGCATATCGATCTATTTCTGCAGATATTACTTATTTAAAGCTTATTGTTTAAAAAAATAAAAACAAGTTTGTTGCGTTAAATATAAAATATATATATATATATTTTTTTAAAATCATATTTATTGACAAATATTACAATCTGCCCCAATCTTCGGCAATAAAAAATAGTAATGATTGTGCACATTCATACAAAAATAAAACTAAAACTAAAACTAAAATACTATATTAATATGATAATATGTATATATATGTAGATAATATGTAGATAATAATATATATATATGATAATATATTATATATATATTTATATATATAATATATATATATATATATATATATATATATATATATATATATATATATATATATATTTTTATTTTTTTTTGTTGGCACTAAGACCATTAAGATCTTTGGCCGAGTAATGTGTTATTCTTACGGGCATTTATTGCTTGCGTGAGTACACATAGCCTGGAGGGGGTCACCCAATCTCACGTAGCTACGAACCATGGTACCCTTGGCGCAGCGATAGCCTACCAATAGCTCTTTACGCGACCCCTTTGGGGCCAATTCGGTGCACCCTTTCCACCGACGCACTCGGGTTCAAGAACAAATCGGTTTAGATCCACGGATAATGGCTGATCGGGGTCAGGAAGCGCTAAAAACTTCTGCTTACTAAACAAGTTTTTTAGCCTCTTTTTCGGCAAATAAGAATTTAGTTTACGTTTACGAATAGCATAGAAAACTGAATAGACACAGAGAATTCTTATAATAGGGCTCTGCTCGCGCTTGCAAAAGTGCACCTACTCACAAACCCAAAGGTTGTAAGTTCGAATCCCGGCACCGGCACTACTTTAATTTAATTAAAGTAATAATTCAAGAAATTTATCACCCCTCCCCCCCGGGTATGTGAGGCCCGTCAGGCTACTGGTGGCTACTCACACAGACTGGGCGTAGGAGTGATTACCCTACCCCGTGTACCTTAATTGTGAATCGCGTTGTGGTTTTCCAGGACATAAAATAGCCACCCGGAGGTTTGGTCCTCGTGTGCCTGCTGACTCCGAACAGCCATAATCCGTGGATCTAGACCGATTTGTCACTCTCCTTGAACCCGAGTGAGTCGGTGGGAAGGATACTGCCGAATTTGCCCCAAAGAGACCGGTTATGGAGCAATAGGCAGCCTGCCGCTGCACCATGGAAGCCATGGTTCGCAGCAAAGTGAGGTTGGGTGACCCCATCCAGGCTGTCTGAGCTCCAGCAAGCAATAAATGTCTGTAAGAACACCACATCGCGCGGCCAAAGATCTACAAGGTCTATAGAGCCAACCGGAAAAAAAAAAAATATATATATATATATATATATATATATATATATATACAGATGTGTGTGTGTGTGTGTGTGTGTGTGTATGTAGTTTGTTGTTGCAGCTCTGAACAAAAACAAAAAGTATACAGTTTCAACACCATAAAAAAAAAGGTACATTTCTAAGCACGATTTTCAATTTCTTTATTTTTAAAATCTTACTGAAATTGTGTATTTTGAACGTGCACACTCTCAAGAACAGTATATAAAAAATACAAATCCGTTCTGTAAACATGCATTCTTCGCATCTACAATAAAAGAAGTATTATATGAATTGTCATGAATAAAAATATTTCAATTCCGTTTTACCTTTTGTAATCTTTAACTTTGCTCTACTACAAGACAGGTAATCTGCTTTGGGTATGGAGCATTTATGATTACGTTCTCCCTCCTGCCAGCCGTAACCGTATGTAGGTTGAAGAAAACAAACCTGGGAGAGGAGGCAGTTTTCACGGGGATTGAAGACGTGAAAAGTAACCAAAAGCGAAGGCATTGAGCCCTGAGAAGGTTTCCCGCTGGGTTTTACTCCAATTAACTTTCCTCGGAAACACCCCCTCAGCCTCCAATACCACCCCATTCCACCTCTTTCTTCACTTCAAATTCATTTCTTTCTTTATAAATTTTTGCTTTGTTTCTAGCAAACTAGTTTTTAAGAATTTCGTACAGGAAAATGAGGCGGTAATCAGTTATGATTTTTTATAGATTCTTGATTATTGCGACCAATCACGGAAGTAATTGAGTAAGAACCGAATTCTATGATGGTATATGATTGGGATCATGTCAAAAAAAAGTTTTGTGGAAGCTCCTTAACCAATTATTGGCTCATGAATAATGTCGGGCGAGGTAAATAACTGAAAAACTCAGTTTGTATAATGAATTTTAGAAAAACAAATTTAATAGTTTAAAATTACATCTCCATTTCAGTTTGGAAAAAAACTTGATGTAAAAATGCAAGGATTTATTTATTTTTATTATAGAACTCATAAAAAGCAATCATGAAATTTGGCTCATACATTTTTATAACATGTATATGTAACTTTTTTTTTTTTTTTTTATAAAAAAATCTATATCTTGTTTGATTCTGATAAAAAATATCATACTAGGTCATATTAAATTTAGCTTGAATCAATTTTTAAAACGACTATCACGGATTCTATGCGAGATATGAATCATTATATTTTCTTGATTTTTTTACCACCTCAATTCCCGATAAAATCTCGAATTTTTAACAAAGTAGATTTTTTTAATTATTTATTATTATTATTACATGTGTTTATTACTAACATGGAGTGTTGCTAACCGCATCAACCTTCCTTCTTATATTGTAACGAATCTTATTGCCTCTAAGGTTATGCTATATTCCCAATCAAGTTTGCTGTGATTGGCTATTGCCTCATTTACAAGTTGCCTAGCCCAATCCTGGACGGTCTGGAAATGAACACTCCCCAGAACAACAGAATCTCGCGGACCCATACATAACGAAGCAGACTCAGAGCCATGAGCAGGAATGCCTAATGAATTCAATTAGCCGATGAGAACTTAACCTCAAAGCTCCACTAATGTTAAATTAATTACAACTTCCTCAGAGGATTTAAGGAATTAACTGTCGTCATTTCGCTTTCCTTGTGTTAATTTTATGTATCACATCGTAACAACAGTTATAATTTTTTTGTTTGCCCCAGATAAATAGGAAAACTTATTTAAGAAGCAGTTGAAATTCAAATGCTGACAGTAAAGTTTCTTTTGTTTAACGTCCTTATGTACAACAATGTCATTAGATTTTGTTATTGTACTTTTGTGTAACTTAAATAAATAAGTTAATATCGCACATCGTTAGTTTTGAAAAAGAAAGCCCAAATACGAAAACTGAAAATTTATAGACATACAGTTTTAAGTTTGCCTGTTTAGGTTTATCACTGCTCATCAAATAACTGATAGACCAAGACCAAATACTTTTTTGTTTAAAAAAAAAGATAAATATTCATTTTTTGATCATTTAATCACGAAACGCAACCATATTGAGCCAGTTTTTTTTATAAACAAGAGTGCAAGCTCCTTTAGAGTTTGTACACATATGATAAAGACGTATTGAAAAAAAAAACGCTTATTTACTAAACCGTAAATTGATTTTTTTTTTAAAAAGGCAACTAAAAATATTTTATAAAATGTTTTGAAGTAAGAAATAATATTTTAACATAAATAATGACGCTTTAAAGTAATCATACAGAAGCAAAATTGATATTTTTTGGTCACCTAACTGGCATAAGAATAACATTATTACAACATTAAAAACAAGTCGTCAACAAACTCTAGCAAAATTAAGATTTCTGGAGTCCACACGACAAGCCAAATCAATGTGCTGAGAGGAGTGCCCCAAGGTGGACCCATGTCGCCTTCGCTATTCAATCTAGCAGTTGATCATTTATACTGTGAACTCTGTGATCAAGCGTTATGTGTCCAACCTAAGGAGTGACCAAAATTGTGTTGTCCTCATAGGGTTCGCGGACGATCAGACAGTCTTGGCACGCGATGAGGGAGCTGCTGAAAGAGTGATAAATAGCTTTAATGGCAGATATTGGTCTGGCTATTAACCAACAAAAAAGTATAGTAAAGTATCATAGTGAGTAAAGGAGAGCTGCAGTCAACAACGCTCTCCCTTGAGATTGGGGATGCCATCCAAACATCACAGGTAGGAGATACCATCAAATATTCAGGATGCACGTTATCGGTAGGGACGGTATTCAACGAGGAAGCGGTGACTAAACTAAATATTAATCTTGACAAATTAGTGAGCTCTTGCTTGCTGTCGAATGTACCGGATGCCCTTTTCCAGTCCACATTGGATTATACAGCGGAAATAGCTGAATGTACTGAAAGACTGGGTTTTGATCAGAGCCAGAGAAGTGTGAAAGCTCTAATACAGTCGCTGCGAAAAAACTCTTTTGAGGAATGGGCTAATTGCAGGAGGCAGAGCGTTGCCATTCGTCATTTCAAACGCACCCCGAAAGCCAACGTACACATATATGAGAGTCAAGTTCTGGGAATTAGACATCATCACTTCTACGGTAGTTAACTAAGTGGAAATTTATTATTTATGTATAATTATTGTTGTTTATTTTTTTTATTTAAATATATTTGTTGCTATTGTTATATATCTGTATGTTTTTATTTATCTGTTATCTTTTGTACTAATGTTGATGTTTAGGTGTGCGTTTCTAAAATGTGAACGTTTGATTAATTTTTAACGTCGTTTTAACTTAAGGGGCACTGGAAAAGAGAAATAAGGGATAGCTTAGAGAGTGATAGATGATTTATAGCAAACAAAAGGAAAAAAAAATGGATAGTGTAGTGATGATAATGTGTTAAAATGAAAGGAAAAGAAATATTATGTATATTATGTCTAGCAATAGATTGATAAGAATGCTGTGTAGTAGCAACTCAAAGTTTTTGGGCAGTATTGCTGTAAATAAAGTTACTCTCTAATCACCGTTTGGATGAATTTATGTTTGACTAGTAAACTTACAATAATTAAATGTTTTCTTTTTAGTATTTTTATTAAGTAGTATTACAATCAGCCTCAGCAAGGACAATGGTAATAGTAATCAATGAGTTCATTCACACCATATTTACAGAAAATTAGAAAACAAATAAAATGAAATAATAGCAAAATAAAAAATAATCTTAATAAACGTAAATAAATAAACAAATTTATATGACAGCCAAACTAACAATAAATTCTTATTGTAATAAATATTGAAATAAAAAATATGACGAAAAATAGCTATATCACTTGAAGCTTTCAAAGCAATAAAAAATCATCCAAATGAATATATAATTACAAAAAAAAATCAGTAATTTCAAAAATTAAAAACTCATTTTAGAAGTTACAAAATTATTTTGAACGTCTATTACGATATGAAATTTGACTATACAGATCCATAATCAAACCCACACCATGTTCAGCCGAGAACACCAGGGCTTTTTAAAAATATTAATTATTGAGAAAATTCGACTCCATTTAAATATGTAAATATAATATTTACGCATTATATATACTTTAAAAAATCAATATCAATAGTTACGGATATGATTAAAAATCAAGAGACATTATAACGAAATAAAATAAAAAACTTCAATTATTTAATGAAAATTCTCCGTTTCAATGAATAATTGATTTATTTTGAAATATAATAAATCAATTAACAAATGTCATAGTATCTCATGCTTTCAATATCAAGACCATATTCAGATTTGGGAGTCAGATCATGTCACAAAGTCTCATAATTATCATCATGGGCTCTATCACATAATTGGGCCGGTACCGTGGACCCTATATTTATGAAATCAGTTACAAAAGGGTCACCATTCGACAACTTAATAAGTCTTATGTTATCATGATCGATTAGGTAAGTTTAAAATTCTAATTTATACAATATGTCCCTTCGCGTGATTAGAGTAAGGTTACAATTTGATTCCATTACCAAGCCGACAAGTTAATGCACGAATGGGCGAATCTACTAAAGTGCTGGATTTTCAAGCGAATGGTTGATAATATTATTTCAATTACGAATGAATTTAACAAACGGATAAATATACAAGTGCTGTATCATCTTGAATTAGAATTTCAATCATAATTTTATTCGTATGAAAGGTTGCTAAAATTTTAAATTTTTATTTGGAGGAAGTGTTATTAATTCATAAAAAAACTAATGTGCCGACAAGATTTTCTAAGTTGATATTGGATGTCGGTATTTTGCAGTTAATAATATACAAGGGAAAAGATAGTATGTATATATATATATATATATATATATATATATATATATATATATATATAATATATATATACATATATATTGTACATATATAATGTATATATATACATATATACATATATATATATATATATATATATATACATATATATATGTATAGCATATATATATATATATATATATATATATATATATGCTATACGAATATAAGAAATATAAGGGATAAGATAGTATATTTCATGGAGAATAAACCCAGAATAACTGCAACAAAAACTGCTTTGAGAAAATACAGCTTCTGAAAATTCATATATCCAGGGTAGTTATTGATAATAATAACAAAGCTCTTCTTAAACACTATACAGATAAAACAAAAACGCACATGTGTTTATTAATTTAATATATTTTTTTTTTCGGTTTTCTCTACTGTTACCATCCAAAAATGTTTAATTATGCTCAACATAATAAATTAGTTTCTTAAAATGTTTGATCATAAGGTGAAAACTTAATTAATATTATAATATTACAGATTACGAAGTGATAGATCTTGAAGATCCCTTCATTTGACAAGAGGCTGACTATTAAGCAATTAAATTCGGATTGAGACCTGAAACTCTCGTTTTGAAATTTTCTAAAAATTAACTAAAACTTTTGCAGATAAATGAAATTAATAGATTTATGTATGTGCATGAATTTATTAAAAAAAAAAAATATTATCACTTGCTTTATTCAAGGCAATCAATGATACAGCTTCCCAGGGACTAGGAGCTAGTTATTATTACCAAGCTGAGGAGTTTCCTCGAAGTTTTCCCGTCTTCGGCAAGGCAAGGAAACGACGAGTTTATGCAAACGGGCAGTGAGGGTTTTAAAAGTTCAGAAGTAGAAATAAAAGAAACAACAAATAAAGAATAGCTAAACAACCCGAGCTGTGCATGCCAACGGTCCGAGGGGCCGGAGTCGTCAGTCCCCTCACGTAGTCAGAATTTCATTCAAAATCCGCCTAGTCGTTTCTGACCCTAAACGCCCGGGTCTCCATCATTCAATTGCCTCTTCTAGGTATAAAAGTTCGGTTTTATCTTCGGTCACAGTATTTTATTTGCATTTCATTCAACAGCAAGCAAGATAATGCTTTTGTATTTATATTTTTCATTTTTATTTTTCTTATTTCTAATCAAAGTGTTTTGTGGTGTTTAGAAATGAAGAAATCGTAAAATTCTGAAAATCATCCCTTAAGTGACGAATAAAAATGAAATAAAAAAACAATAACGAAAAAGTAAACTAAAAAATCAATAATATAATTGATTGATGAGAACAAAAAAATTGAGAACAAAAAACTATTGCTATTACGTTAGGATATTATTCAAAGATTCCAACGCAAAGTAAAGTCTCTGAAATTGCAGTATATAACTAACGAGTCAAAGTTATGGCATCAGAAATACTGATTTTATTTTTCTCTTCCTTAGTAATTCTAAAAATTTTATTTAAAAACCCTGTATTTAATAACCACTATTTAAAACCCGTTTATTTAAAAACCTGCATTTAAAAACTGTGTATTTAAAAACCTTACAGGCTTCATACATCAACAGCCATACTAATTTACAAATATTTTAGAGCCGTAAAATAAGAAAATTATTTACTTTAAAATATGTAAACAGAAAATAATCAATGCAATATACTAAAGAAGAAAAAAATAGACAAAGTGAACAAAACAAGACAAATATCATGAAACCAAAAAAAAAAAAAAAAAATAGAAACAGTGAAATAGAGCAAAAAACGTACAAAAAAAATTAAATAATCCGGAAAATAAACTTAATAATGCAATTAATATAAAAAAAAACAAAACAATAATTTTATAACGAAACTAAATAATACTTATACACTAATAAATTACACAAAATAGAATTAAAATATTAGAATTAAAAATATATTATATATAAATATATATATATATATATATATATATATATATATATATATATATATATATATTATATAAAATATTAGAATTAAAATTACACAAAATAGAATATATATGTATATAAAGCTTTCAACTATTCCAACATACCTACTACAGGGAACTTGTTGTTAATTAATGGACTTGGAAAGTTCTAACGCCAAACACTTGTTTCAGAAAACGATTGAAACGAGCAGAACTACATTATGTATACTATTTATTATATAAAGAGTTTGTATGAACATCCGGAACTATCCGATCGATTTCAATTTTTTTTTTTGCGTTAGATAGATCGTTTTTTGATGAAGGTTTTAGGCTTTATAACATCACGCTACAGTCTATAGACATATTGCTGAGAGAAAAATTGTCCAACTCGCGGACGTTTCGTTGTCATGACCACTTCATCAGTCTATATCTACACTATTATGCAAAGCTAAATATCCGTCATACCTTTAAAAGAAAATTGGCTATACAAACTTGCCAATAAGTGTGAAATTATTTTGTTTATAAAATGGGAGCGTAAGAGAAAAAAAATGTAAAACTTTATTAGCGTTTATAAAAATCTATTTTTGACCTTGTTCCCAGAAAATGTCTGCAAAAGATGAGACTGAACAACAAATAATAGGTTATTATTTTTGTTTTGAATTTTTTTGTATTTTTGGGGTTGTGCCTACTGGGCAGTGATAGTGATATCAGCGCCAGGGAGGTTATGGTTGTAAAATGGGTTTGCCAATGTATATAAAATTAATTATTTCATTTTTCGTTTTTCCGCTAAACATTATCAATTAACTAATTTTCTTATTGCAAATTTCAGTAGTCAAATTTTCTTGCGTGTTCATTGGCAAGCCTATTAATTACCTCCCTGAAAAAGTTGTTCTCGTGAGAGTTCTCTCATGTGTGTCAATACACTTGTTGTCCGATAATTTTTTATTCTGCTATTTTCTTATTCTGTTACAGTACACCTCTTATGTACCAATTGTTTTGGGAAATAAAAGCACTGATTTGAATTATTATCAAGTATTTAGTGTACCCCGACCACCAATGACACTAAAGAGTTAATCCATATTTAACGCGAGTGAAACCGCGGGGCACAGCTATTCTATTAATATATCCACCTCTGGCCTTCTATCTATACTTTATCATCATTGTTCCTTCTCATCCCTCTGGTTTAGGATCCGCCGAAACCGTAATCCAATGGAGAGGAAAATCTGAAGCATTGGTTAGGCTTCCTGTCTTCCTTTTGACTTCCTATAATAACTCAATGGGAGGGTCCGGCGAAGAATGGATAACTTGTAGAATTATATCATTCGGATGAGTAATTCTTGGCTCTAAGTAAGTTCTTGATTCACGATGAATTAAGGGCTCATTGTCCTGTTCTAATCCAATTCTTAAGGTTAGCAGTAGTATCATTGTAACAAAGCGATGGAAGAGACCGTGGTGCGTCACCTAAGCACATTTAGCCTTCAATAGAAAACAAATAGTCTATAACTGAGATATATGCCATTGATATAACTATTGCTAGCCAACGAAGAAAAAAAAAACTATAAATGTTATATTGTATTATTATCTTACTTTATTATTTGAAACAGTTATATTGTTATTATAAATAGTAGTTTCAAACTGTTATAAATAAAAAAAAAACATAAGCAGCAGAGCTCGCTCTGTCATTAAATATCAAAATGGCGGAAGTGGAACAAAAAAGTTGATACCCCAAAAAGGCACTCTAGCACCATCTCAATACACAGACAAATTTACAACCATCTAACTCAATATGGAGAGTCTGTAGAGGTGCTCAAAACCTTAAAAATGGCGAAAAAACATGTCGACTGAAATTTACATCTACTTTTATGGTATTTTATGGGCCTAAACAACCATACATGTCGAATTTGATCCGAAGGGGGCCACAGGAAGATCCCAAATGGTATGGGAAATATACCTATATAAAGGGTTTCCTTTTTAAATGGACCGGTAGAATTTCTCTTGAAACGATAACGTTAAAAAATAAATAAAAAATGCGTATTTAATATTTTTCAGCCTCGTTTAAAATTTCGACCAGTTTTTGTAAGAAAAATGTACGGGGTCTATCAGGTCCAGTACAATTTTAAAATTTCAAATAGGAACGTATGCCTCCCAATACATCATTTTAATGGATTTTTTAATTTGAAATCAATGGCGAAACCAGATTTTAAATTGGGCAATAAATTACAAAGTTAAAAAAAAAAACAATACATTTTGTTTGTTTAGGTATTAATACTTTTAAATTGCTTTTACATTATTTTATTTTTTTTTTTGTGTTGCACAGGAAATAATTTGATCACTTCGTGCTTGTTATCCTTTTTAGCTGTAATTCATAATAAAGGTTTGTTTTAAAGATGTAATGAAGAAACAGAAATAAGCCCCTGTTGTAGAATCTGACAAGATAGAAAACGACCAACGCAGAAGTCGGCTCAGCCAGCCGCGCATGTTGGGGAAGGCACGCCCCTTCCTCTACTGCTTGTCCTCTCCTTCTATCATGATTGTTCTGGTTGTTACATAGGAAACCTTCTGGATATAATATATGCTGGATGTATAATCTCTGTTTGGTTGGTGGTAAAAGTACTGATAATAAAGATATTGGGCTTCTAATGTGACGAATATGTGCGAAATGGGAGAGCTCCCTTCCCCTCTTCCACAACACTCTTAATGGATTTTAAATTCATGGATGAATTCTATTTTTGTTTTTTTTCAAAATCATATTGATTGGTCGCAACGTATGACGTTACGGTTGGTAACCAGTCGTATAACCAGTTCTTCCTACCCTGCCTAGAGTACATAAGGACGTTAAACCCCACATTAACAAAACGAATGGTTAAGGAGTTAACGAATGCTTATCTGTAAGCATTACCACATGAAACGAATGAGCATTACTCATTTTTCATGACAATTAAAAATAACATCTTGTTATCTTAATGATCATTATTTATTAGCCTAAACACACTGCATCACCATATTTCTATTGATAACGACCTTTTACCTGACCACTTAGCAGTTATTCTATCTCTCTCTAAACACATATTCACTTTAAATCATAATACTTTAAAAATACAGACTTATATCATTAACACAAAGACTTGCATGAACAGTAGCACTGCTCAGACGTCCAACAAATTTTCACTTATATCCTTCCTCTTTCTCTAGCACCCTCTACCTACCACTTCTTCAGACCAGAAGTTTTTGCATAAAAAATTTACAACTCAGAAAAACTCCTGATTTTGATCTGATCTTACCTAAAATTATAAGACTTTTTCCAAAGAAAGTCTTAATCTTCCTGACAGCAATTTACAATTCAGTTGTTCGAGTAATTCATTTTACTCCAGTATGGAAGTTTTCAGTCATAAACTGATCCCTCTTTTACCGCTATTTTCCAAAATTTGAAAAAATGTTCTACCTATACGGCTTTACACCTTCACACTCTACAATAGAACAATGCTATAGAGTGGTTGTTGCCATTAGGAAAAGAAGGAATATTGTACAGCATCTTTCTAAGACATAAAACCTCCATTTAATAAGGTATGGCATGATGGTCTAATTTGTAAACTTAAATTGATTCTACCGCATGCATATTATTTAATCATAAGGCCGTATCTTGAGGATAGGTATTTGATTATTAACTAGAATGGTAAATATTCCGACTATTGTCGAGCAGGGCAGGGTTGCCGCAGGGCAGCATTTTAGGTCCAGTTCTGTACTCTATATACTTTTGCGGATGGGACCATAACCTTTTTGACCAATACTAACCCAACCACAATGTACAGAATCATTTAAATTTACAACAAAACTGGCTTGATAAATGACGTTCAAAAATTCATATCCAAAAATCAGATCATTTACATTAAGTCGCTCAGACCGCCCTCCAGTTTACAAAATTCCATTACCAAACCGAAAAAAATACTTGGAACTCACAATGGATATAGGACTGACATCACATGTGACTACATTGAAAAAAAGATTGAATCATTAACTCTCAAAACTAAGACGACTACACAATAAAAAATAAAACAACAACTAACTAACAAAATTATTATATACAACATGCTACATACACCCCTATGGAATTACTCATGTAATAAATCACATTTGCAGACTATTCAAATCTTCCAGTAAAAATTCCTCCTTTATATTACTCATTTCCCCCTTTTGTATAACTAACAAATCATTACACAAAGAACTAGACATACAATTAGTGAATGACGAAATTAAGAAATACTACAAAAAATTTCATGACTCACTTGCTCGACATTCAAACTTACTGGTACTAAGATTACTGACAGACATACTTCCACAGAATCCGACAAGGAGACTGAAACGTCTCTGGAGTAGGGATCTACTAAATTAAAAGAGATCAACCACGGTAACAGAGTGCCTTCACTGGGAGACTTCTCCATCTACTTTTTTATGCCAATCCTAATGAGGAGGTTTAAAAAAAATGAACAAAAAGAAAAGTATTTGTAGAAATTATCAAATAAATATTTTATTCACTTATTATTTATTTTAATCGTATATTTAAAACATTTGAAACATCCAATAAACAGATTTAAAATTTTTCTTTTTCCTTATTATGGTTTTATTAAATCGCAAGCATTAACACAACCAACGTTGAGGAGTTTCGCCCCATTTTCAGGATTTCATACTGCTGTCTAAAACATTATATTGTAGTGCCTCTATCAGTTTTTCAATGAAACATCTTAAATGAATACAATATAAAGAATATTAGAAGATGTTTCAGGGAAAAATTTGCAGAGACACTACACTATGTTGTAAAAAGTAAAGTTAAATCCTGAAGATGGGGCATAGTTCCGAAACGTTGGTTGAGATAAGGCTTAAGTTTAAATAAAACCATACTAAAAATAAGAACAATTTCTACATCGTTTTACTGAATGATCATTATACAAGATCAGTAATCTATTGGCAGTTGAGATAGAAATATATTTGTACAGCACTAAAAATAGATTCCTTGTTAATCAAATAAGCCTAATTAAAAAGGTAATAGAATAATACAAAGGAAATGAAAATAAGTAAAAATAATATTTAAAACTCAGTTATAACTGAAGAGCGATATAAAGTAAAGAATTGAAATAAATTTAAATTAAATTACCGGTAAAATTCTAAAAATAAATCCGTTCCATGCATTCATACCCTTTTTCTTTCTCAATTTACTTTTCCCCACCGTTGTTTTGCAAGTATCACGCTTGCAGAATTTAATTAATAATTTTTTTGTTAAAAACCTTTGCATTTCAAGTGGCACATGTGTTCATATTACATTCAGCCAAGGAATGTTTCGATACCACGAAAACAATTTCATACGTACAAGACAAGATGTGTGGATTTGGAACAAATGAAATGTCTGTAGCTAGGATATGAGGAATATGAAAGAAAGACAAACTTGTCTATTGTTTTTATTCAATTGTTTGTGATACAATTCTCCTAACGTCCAACAAGATTTTATATTATTTGCTCGAAGAAACGTTTAGCTTTGAATCAATAAATTCGAGAAATAATAATGTTACCTGTTTTTCATTCTGGAATATTTATTTATTTTTTTACTTTCCTTGCCAATTAGGTAAGGAAGTATTATAATCAGGTCAAAGTTTGGATGCACGGTTTCCAACGAGCAAATGCGTTTGAGAAACCGCCGAATCCAAAAAATGTATTTTTAGCCATTGGTCGGAGTGTCTGTGTCACGATTATCTCTTTAGCGGGTGAGCCTACTTTTTTATTTTTTTTTATTTGATGTAAATATAGGTATAGACCAAGTAGCCGAAAAAAACGTTTTTCTATGGACTGGAGCGTCAAAACGGCTCTAAATATTTTGATGAAACGTGCTTAAAATCTTTTTAATTTTTTTGTATATAGTAAATTCCCGAGAAATAGCAGGAAAAAAGTTACGATGAAAATGAAATTTTATTTGCGCACAACTTAAAAATTATACATTTAATGGTAAATAGTGCATATTTATTTGAAAGGTAAATAAATTCCCTACAAAATAAAAGAAAAACCATCGAAATCGGACTAGTATTAGCAGATATATAGCGAACTGAACTTTGTTCACTTTCTACATAAATATTCTGCACGCGTTCCTGTGTCGATCGGTTCGCCTTAGTTTATTCATTTGATAAATCGAAAACATTTTCTGGAACATTACAGATAAGCATTTGAAAGATAATTTAATGGTTACAAAGTTAAACATAAAAAAAATAAGCGATATCGGACAAATATTAACGATGATATAGCAAAAAAAAAAGTTTGATTGGACGTTGACCCAAAGTGGTGAAGAAAGTCGTGTTAAACATAAAAAAAATAAGCGATATCGGACAAATATTAACGATGATATAGCAAAAAAAACGTTTGATTGGACGTTGACCCAAAGTGGTGAAGAAAGTCGTGTGTGAGGACACGCAAGATGTTTTGAAAAATGTGTCGACCACTCTGAAAAAATGAATGTTCTTTACTGCACGAATATCAGTTCTCTAGTTACAACAATCGGGAGTCAACAAAAAATAAATAAATTCATTTTGTAAAATGATAGTTTTTACGAGAAAGGAAAATTAAACCTTGTATTCCTAGTGTAGTGGGATCTATTTTTTTAAGGTCGTCTCTTATCTTGCCAAAGCGGTCAACCACAATGTTTTTTTGAAAGGTACTTTGTGCTAAAAACTCAAGGAAGTTTAAAAAAAAAATAAAGAAGAAAAAACGGAAGGAAAGCTATCGATTGAAAAGGTGAAGGGTTAAGCGAAGCGGTTATTAAGAGAACGGTTAGCTCAGTGAAGTGGCTATTCACGCTGATAGCGTTAACTAGCTGTAAACTAGCAACGCTCGAAATTACCTAGCTACGAGATAATCCATTAAACCTCTCTAATAAAATTAGCGGTCTCTCACTATTTGCGATTTACACCTCATTAGGATAATTGCAAGATTTATCAATCGGTTATCAGAGTTTGAATTCCACGCTATGTCGAAGTTATAGAAATTTACTTGTAAGGATGCCGGAAACAAGATTTATAAGATAGGCGGATTCGGCGGAATAATCGATGAATCAATTTTGTAAATTAGTGTAATTCCAAGTCGCGGGGTCAACAATTTACTTATATTAAGTTGAAACGTTCCGGAGAGCTTCATGATACCAAATCCTACTAGAACAGATAATGCCTGCAACATGTGACCTAGTAAATAGCGATAATTCTTTATGAAATCATCTCGTCAGCGTTGGAAAGGCGAGCGTACAGAGCAGTTGGACATTGGGAAAAATAACAAAAGTTAAAATTTGGAAGTATGATTACAGTAGTGACAAACTGATATGGTTTTCTCATCATGCCAAGAACTTTTCAACGTTGTCACGTTAATAATACCACATTATCAGATAGTAATTTAAGGCAGGAAAACCATCTTATTATTTATTTATATTTTAATTTATTTTTTTAGTGGACGAAAAATATTGAATTATTTAGTGTTTTATGAGTAGGTAGTTTGAACTGTATGAGTTTCAAAAAATCGATTCTGGTCTATTTAGTCTATGACCGATAATAGCTGAGACATATTTAACAACTAGTTAATCAATTTCGACCCCACCACATCAAGTTTGCTACCTCCGTTTTATAGCTTGGTTAAAAATAATTCGTCAAAGGAAGCGAGAAGTTTGCTTTCAGAAAGTGAATATGAGATTGAAGTTGAAAATAAATTTTATAAAATCCCTTTAAAAAAAAGAAGTAAATATCTATTAAGTTTTAGACTAGAAGATTATAGTGCTGCAGTAGCATGCAATTGTACCTAAATGTAATATTTCATCTTTGCTAACTTAACTTTTAAACAAAAAAGTTTGAGCGTGTAGAACCAATAGAATACAGCAGTAAAAAATGAATAATATTTTATTACTAACTTGCATTCATGCAGTCGAAAAAATGACTTGAATTAGAATTTTAAACCCTCAAATACACAAACTGACAAACTTTGAGGCATCCACTGAATTTTCCTAGCAAATTACCTAACTGTATGATCGCCCCAGCGTGAGGCATCCCAATCCGCTTATTTCGTTGGAAAAATGGGTTACCGAAAAGGTTATTTCTTATTAAAAATAAAAGAAAAGCCTGGTTTTCATGAAGTAATCAATAACAGCCAATATAATCAACAATATAAATATAATTGACAAATAACTAACACTGTTCAACCAAAATCACTGTGGATGTGACAGCAAGGTCCAATCAATTGCCTCGCAATATAATTAACAGATATCATAAATAAGCTAACAGTTTACTTCTAAAAGATATCTTCGATATACGTATTTCTGGAAAAAAAAATGTGTGGATTAAAACCTATTGAGGGACTAGATCATTGATATTACTGTTCAGTTAAATGTTTGCAAAACTCTTTTCATTTAATTAGGGATCGATAAATTATTTGCCACTTCTATATTCATTTATATCCTTACCTTTGAAACCCGTACAAGAAATGTGAGGGTAAGTAGAACCGTTACCTAGAAAAAATAAAAATGATTTACATAATGAAAATATACTTATGCATCAACATCATAAATACAATCTAAAATTAGAACAAATCTGTTGAAAAGTGAACGTTTATTAATGAAATATGCTAAGACATGAAAGAGAAAGTAAAAATCTATTTTAACCTTATTCCTGAATACCCGTGTATTTCCTTATAAAGCAAATATAACTATGATAAAATATAAATAAAATAAATACCATTAAATATGTTAGATTTTTGACAGAATGGAAATATTTAATTTATATATAAAATATTTAATATTTAATATTTAAATATATTTTAATATTTAATATTTAAATATATTTTAATATTTAATATTTAAATATATTTTAATATTTAATATTTAAATATATTTTAATATTTAATATTTAAATATATTTTAATATTTAATATTTAAATATATTTTAATCTAATATGTAAATATTTAATATTTAAATTTAACAATGATTACTCATAAGTGATTCTTGATGAAAAAAAGTTGAAAATAGCTAAAATACGGGTTGGGACAGAAATAACGCACACAGAAGGGCCGTAAAAAACAAACCAAAGTCTCTCTAGTAAAGAACTGATTTTATGCTAAAAAATTACGACGAAAATAGTTTTATTTCAGTGGATTTAAAAAATTACATCCAACAAATTTCGGCCAATAATGATTATGCAATTACGAAAATTTACGATCCACCTTGATTTTTGGTAGAATAATAGACACTTTTCGGAAGGACACAGTGGGAGTTTGGCTTCGGTGTTATCGGCCCGTACGTTTTTGAGGAGGGAGTTGTAACAATAAGTGTGAACTCCGATAAATAACGGCATCTTTCTATAGATGATTTGAAGGAGAGGATCGGAAAAAATGAAATCAATGCTATTATCCCATAAATGACTCAAAGTGATTGAAAATTTTCAGGAGCATTTTCAGCAAAATGTGCTAATAACGGCCGAAATTTGGAAGATGCAACCCACAGAAATAAAATTGTTTTCAATACACTTTTTCAAAATAAAATATTTTTTTCTAGAGATATTGGTTTTTACAGTTTTCAAAATGTGTCCGTTATGTCTGCCCCACTTTGTAACATAAATTCGTTATCTGTGACTTTATCAATTAGCGCAGTAGCTCAATAATGCATCTATTAATACCGAATGCTTCAGCTCCACATTAGTTTATAAATCACACTTCACACAGGTAAGTTAGAATTTAATTATTCAAGAGAACTACAACAAGAGATCGATGGACTAGGGGTGAGTAACCACTTGAAATTAATTATTTATTTAAACATACATCAACCCTTATAAGGTGATTAGCACACGTCTTAATTACTAATTATTGCATTTGGATTCATAAAGAGCTATATAATATATAATATAATAGTATATATATAATACTAATTCATAGACACCAGCAGAAAACATAAGCGAAAACCATGAAGATCGAAAGAACTTTTAATATTCATTATTCGTTAATAAAATGCATGAAATTCACATCCTTAAAGGCACGAAGATAGCATAATAGTTTTATCGATTATATCTTCTAGGTTCCTGGACAAAAGATGAATATTTTCATGAAAAAAGTAATTTTAATTAACTATTTTTGATTTCTTGTTTCTCATTCATAAATTAATTATTTTACAAATGGTAATAAACTTCATTAACTTTGATTTTTCCATTACAAAATATAGATAACTTTTATCCTCCAGTTAAGCACTATATAAGTCTTAGAAAATGATGGATTATTTGAAAATGAAATACAGATACAAATATTTTTTATAAGGTCTTAAATTACATTTCATTACATTTCATTACATTTCATTCCATATTATTTTATTTTATAATAAATATTAGTTATTAATATGACTCTCAATTTTGCATACTAAACATTCTACTTCACGATCTGAGTTGTCCGTATCATGGGTATATTGGGGTCTGTCCCATGGAAGTATTTAATTCTACGGGATGGGTAATAAGACCATGGAACTGATAATGAATATGTCGATTCTAAACTTTATCAAGTTTTTTTTTTTAATTACGTTAGTTCAGATTTATTACTATTATTACCTATAATTATTATAAAAAGTGATTTTGATCTCAAAAATATAATCCTAATATCATACTGAATCATTTAGCAAACATAATGTCTCTGACAAGTAACCATATCAAGTAACCATTGAACCTAATGAACTGTATTACGAAAAAAATGAACTTAATTTTTATCTTTGAAACGGTCATTTTTTTTACTCACTCTAATATTAAATAGTACCAACATGTCGTAGATTTAAACTTGTCCGCACTTTTGAATGAATGTCTTCTTATACGTCATATATCAAAAAGAAGTTAGGGATTTTACAACTAGTCATGTATTTTAATTTATCCATAAGGAATAAATGTAGGTAATAAATTATTGATCTAAAAGTTAATACTTATTAACTAAGAAACCGATCGTAATTTTCAAATGAAACAGATATCCTTGGAAGATCCAGGACTGAAGCAACTGACCCAAGCAGCTCAGTTTGCAGGGGAAATCGGATCCTAGCACTATCTAAATGAGCCATGATTTGAGGGGAGTCATCGTAACGACCTAATCGAGACAGAGCCGCTGAAATATGATCAAGACCCTGGAGCTCCGACATCTCTAATCCGGGCAGTAGCCCCTCCCACTCACTCCCCGACTGAGGCCCGACAAACTCAATAACTGACAAAGGCTTACCACTCTCTGATGATTTATCACCGCCGAGATAAGGAACGGCAATGAGTTATTATAAATCACAATTAGGCAGAGGCAACAAATTGCACCAGTTACAGTTGCAGAACTTGGACCAGGCCGGGAGAGGGGTGTGCTGAAGGCAATCTTCCAAGTGCTTGTAAAGACACTTACTCCCTGGGGATTTTTTGGTAATTAATTACTTGCAGTAGCTGGAATGTCGGCAAAACTTTTATTTATTTATTTATTTGGTCACAGTTTTAGGTGCCGTATACGACAACATGGCAAAATTTTAATTTAACCAAAATCATAAGAAAAAAACACTTTCATCGTATCGACAAACTTTAAAATTGAACGAAATAATGAGAAGAAAATATTTTCATCATAGAATAAAACTTGACAGATATAAAAAGTATTTGTTATATATATATAATTAAATCATTTTTGATCTGCTTAAAACTATCAGAAACAGTTTTGGACAGACATTCTTCTAGGCTCTTCGCCTGGTAATTGAAGGAAGCATATTAAATGGTTTAATCTACAGGTGAAAGTCACAACTAACTAAAGCTAAGAAGTGAACACTCCTTGAAACCTAAATACCACATTTAACTTTGAATTAACATGTCCTCCTTTATACCTCGATAATATATCAATTCCTCTTACTATGTAAACTATCGAGACTGACTCTTTGGTCGGGTCATATATTTTTCTTTGAATATTTCTCTCCCATGTATTCAGTAACCTCTCTTGCTGCTTGGTTAGAGTCCAACCCTCACTACCATTCACTACAACTGGAAGAAGTACCATCAAATGTACCCTTATTTTGAGGTTTTGAGGTATATCTCGATATTAAAAAACTTTCCTAAGCGACCAAAAACACTACTCTTCCATTTTGTTATCTTGGATTACAATTGTACCAAGATATTTGATTCTTTTTAACACTCTCAAAACTACACCCTCTATATCCACTGGTTGAGCATTTCCTAGATTATTTAATTAGATTATTTAATTAGATATAAAACTTTGTTTTATTTTCATTTATTATGAGCCTTGGCTTCCTAGTTACCTCTTCACATTCCGAATATGCCTCTAAGAGCGAACTTTGACTTCTTCTTGTGATGACCACATCATCAGTATATGCGAGGTATTGGGCTGTATCATTATAAATGCATGCAAAGTAAATTACTTTAATTTTCAATAATTATACTTATTGATTACTGACTTCTTTTCACAACTTGAGGATTTTCATCATAACAATTTAGAAGGGTCAGGGTCTGGATACTTTTTAAAGAACAAACGTTAATGTTGTTTTCAATAATAAAAAATATTCTCATGTTATTGTATAATTGCTAAGCCATTATATATCATTTTTTTTTTAGTTAACGTAATTTTAATTAATAGTGAAGAACGATTGATAATCACATTAGTATAAAATACACAATTTGTAATATATTATACTGTTAAAAAAATATAATGTTTCAAAAACAAAGTAAATATGATGGAGATGAATGTTAGAATAATGATGTATCCATTCAAGAGAAAATTTATTTCAATCTATTAGATTAATCAATGGCAATTATTTTCATGATAAATATTACACGCAATTAACGAATTGTGTGTATTTTTCCTAATCCTAGAGGGCCACAATTTTGATAAGAAATTGGGTTAGTTCTAGCGGCAGAGGCTCGAGACAATGATTTAAGTTCGAAACCACTCTAATCTCCTGTATATCACTACCCTTTCTTGGCCAACAACTCGCAACTTAGTAAACTTAATAACTGACAAAAGCTAAGTCCTGATTTATTATCCATTATGTAGATAAAGTAACTTCTGCCTTACTATAAATCTTAATTACTGCCTCTATAACAGCCAGCAGAGGTGAAATGTCAAAATCGTATAATACTTAATGTTTGTTATAGAGAATATCAACAATAATATCTTAAAGTATATTTTATATCACTGTATTTGTAGAACTGATGAAGCTTTGTTAGAATAATAATAAGTTGTTTATTAATTGTACTTTCTAAAATATGTATTAATAGGTTTAATATCTACAGTTATTCAATCTGATGAATAGATCTTTTTCCCATAATCTTGTATTTTGAGGAATGACGTCACAAATCCAGATATTTTTGTGCATTATTAATCTAATATATAATATAATATGTTGGCGATGTAGTTCACTATTGGTTTGTTTCACTTACAGGCTAACATAACACACAGAAAAAATTAATTTAAAAAAAAAACACCAAGGAAATAACTCTATCTTATATCCCTATCTGTCCTAAGATATGTATGTAAGGGATGTATTGCATATATATTTAAACACATTGGTTATTTGATAGTGAAGTTGACGGCTATGAATATTGAAGTCTGGTGTAATAGTCGGGTGCCTTCCACACCCGAACGAAACTCAAGACTCTTTTGGCAATACATAAATTTATTTTCTGTTTAGACGCATTGATGCAAGGAGATTTCTGTACGTTGACATTTACAGATGCATTATTGCTTCCTCACTACAAAAGATAGGGAAAGCCTTGTATTCATGCAGGAAGTGAAAAAAAGTTTATGTTTATATATATATATATATATATATATATATATATATATATTTTGTTTAATTCTCTGAAACATGTTGATATTAGCAATTAAATCATTAACTTTGTTTTCCGTACATTATTCATTTGCATTTTTTTAATAAACTTATTAGATTATCATGAACTCACATTTGATATAATATCATCCCTACCATGTCTAATAATCGAAAATACAAAAATAGAATTTTCATATTCGCCACTTTAAAACGCGCTAGTTGAGGCTCGCATTGGGCAATGTCTTGAATTCATGACCTCCAAAAGGAACAAGGCCTCAACCCGTGAGGATTAGAAATTCAAGACTGCCAAAATGCGTGCCTCCCTAGAACGTTTCGATCTTATTTTTGAATATTCGATACTTGGGCATAATAGGGACGATAAGAAACATACTTAAGACAAAATAAAACATACTTAAAATATAGAGAATACCTAAGATATAATAAAAAATTTAACGTATTTTTGATTCAAATTGTTGTACATCCACAAGATCTCACTTTTTTCATTCAAAAAATCGTTAAATACCTACAAACGGACAGGCTCAACACATTACCCTCCTAGTGGCTGCCATATCAACTAATAAAAAAGGGGGATGAGCTAGGTGTTTCACCATTTTTCCTGAATTCCCAATATACCTTTCCAATTGAATTCCAATACTTTTGCTAAACCTGGTGAAGATCAGTTAACATGAGAATCTAGTTCAATGAGATGGAATTATGAAGCCTCTCCACAAAGCCAATCCGCACTTAAAAAGATGGATAAATATCACCACATCCGATTTACCGAACCGTGTGAAAACGCCCTTAGTCAAAAAAGAAAAAGCCAAAGATATTTTTCAGTTTAACATGGCATCTTCCTTCCTGTTGAACCGAAACACAAAAACAATAAATTATTACATTTAAAAAATATATTACTAAATAGAGATGCGTAGGAATTATAACTTGTTAGGGAAGTCTCTTGTAGATGAAGAAGTTTTTCAACTGTTAAAAATATTATTAATTTGACCCCTTGGAATGACCGGGTTCAAACTAACATTGTATTTTTCGTGGAAATTAAGGTCAAAATTTTATTGGCTCATTATTCACTTGTCTCTCTACGTACAGTATCGATTTTTTGATATAGTATTAGTAGATGCTTGTCACAATGAATTGTAAAAAATTGCAATATATTGGCCACCATTGGCGTAGCCAGGATTTCTTTTCGGGAGAGATCCCTCCGAGGATCGACTTTAAAGAAACCCCCTCCAACCGGGTATGCAAGGGAGCCCTCTCTAAATAAAATATTTTTTATATATTGGTATATTGTTTAGGAAATAACATTCAAATTGGTTTATAAAATTTTTGTTTACAGATAAGAATAAGTAAAAAAAATTTGGGATTTCGGAGAGGTGCCGGAATAAGGTGTCGACGGACACCCCTCCGGCTACGCCAAATAACTGATTTACCGTCCCCCTACTTAGTTCTTTGTAAAACTGCTGCTGCAAACAACTTATGAAAACTAAAAAAAATAGGTATCTGACCAGGGGTTCATGTAAATCTGTAATGTAAAAATAGCAATTTCTTCACATATTGCTGTACGAGTCCGTTATATTTGTAGCAGAAGTCAGAAATAACCTTGTTACACTAACAACTCATTTTCTTCCATCTTGTCAAATGGAACTTTACCATTCCAAAAAGGGTCGAACTGTTAAAATTTTAGTACCAATCTGAATATAAATATAATCTGAAATCTGGATATAATCATAAAAAAATCGAATTTTACCACCTCTAAAGGTCATTAAATAAATATTAAAAATTGACTATTCCAGCTTTCATAGAGTGGGATAATTCCCTTTTTATTGAAAGAACAGCGGCTAGGCGCTGACGACAGACTTGGCAGCCGCAGCTGATAAATTACCAAGACTCGTCCGTCCTGCATAAATCAATGTACTTTATCAAAGGGCTCGATGACCGAAGACTCTACAAAATTGATAACTAGCAAAAGCTCCTCCCGATTTATCATCCATTAGCGAGATAAGAAGAGCCTCGGTTATTATAAATCATAATTATAAGTGAGAGCTACTCCTAAGATGTGGTCCTTCTTCGTTAGTACTAAACCTTAATTACACAGGGTTTCCTAGTAAACTTGAGCCTCTAAACTTTAACTGGGTATTAGCCCAAACTTGGCAAAGGCCGGACCAAAAATAGCCGCCTTAGTTTAAACCCAGCTCATCCGAGTCGACATAAACTTAACAAATGATGCAAGGTATAATCTCGATGCGTGTCACAGACAGCGAGCCTTGTCGTACAGATTGATAATATCATTATTGCTAATCCACTCAGCGAACAGTAATTTTAATATACCTTCTTTGTATCGTAGAAAGGAGTAACTAATATGAACAAAAAAACATAAAACTATGGAACTGTAGTCTACCTTCTTTCTAGGTTAAATACTACAAGTAATACACTGAAATTTCGTCAAACTACTGAAACTGACTGTAATTAACAAATAAATGAAAATATATTAAGATTTTTGTCCTATATATTTAGGTATTTGGGTTTTTACCAGAACAAGGGACTGACATGGAGAACCAAAATTACACAAAATACATGGTCTATGATCTAGGTTATAAAACGTTCAACATTAGCTAACAAACTAACTTTGTATAAAGTTTCGCTAAAACCAATAGGGGCATACGGGTTAGAACAGTGGGGTTCTGCTAAAACCTCCTATATTCAAAGAACACAACCCTGCAATCGAAAGCATTGCGAAAACTGTGGACGTATCATCCTACTACAAGAGGGCTTAAATTTTCCAACAATTTCAGATGCTGCCAAAGAATATTATTTACTATTACATCTACCCAGTTCTGAGGAGGAGGAGGCCAAGGTCCAGCAAGGACCATAGCGCCAGCGGATGATGATGATAATATCTGCCAAAGATTGGCTTAAATCTAAAGAGCATAGAATTCCATGCTCGCTTCTTACACCCCTACGACTACGGGGGCAAGGATATATACTCGTATTGCATCAAATTGAGATATAATTACCTTTAAAAATTCAACAACCAAACTAATATATGATAATAAAATTAAAATGCTAGAACCATGTGGTAATAAAGTATCCAATCTTAAATAAGGTACTTCCTACAGGTGCACAGCGCTACCAGGTCGTATTGATGGAATATGGTCAAATGACCCCTAGCTAAGATTTAAATATTTATATTTATAACTTAAATAATCCATTAATCATGCAAATGCCTATATTCTAAAAAAATATTAAGCAATAGATAAACAGGTCTGATTTTAATTTTCTTAAGTCACCATTTCTGATTTACCGTCAAACTCAATTGGTTAGTTTCCCACAAGCCACCTAGTTGTAGTTTATATACGACCACACAACCAAACTAGTTAAGATGAATATTCAGAGCTAATTTGAAATCGCTGCAGTCAGAAAAGTTAAAAAACATATTCATAGTTATAGTTTTGGCTACTATAATTTTTTTATAGATTAAAGATTTAATAAAATAGTTTTTACGTTCCAGATGAATATAAATTATTAGGGGTTCGGTCTAAAATAATAAATACAAAAATATTGTAAACAAAAAAAATACTGATTAATTTCCAAATAATAATGCGAATCATAAAAAAATATCCGGGCGTCGCACAGTGTTTCAGAAACCCCAAATTCTAGGCCGAAATGCACAAGACGTTTTAAAGTCTTTAAAATTTATCCAATAGTGATTTAATGAATTAATAGTTTGTACAATACTAAATCCTCATAAAATGTTGGTTAGTCAGTAGCAGAGGGAGAGGGTCAGTAACTTTTTTTTACAACAATTTAAATGCACTTCAAAAAAAAAAAAAAGAGTCATTCAACTTTTTTATCAAATATTAAATAGTGTAATTGGAAATTTACTTTCTTGTCTGTTACAATTATGATAAATTTGAAGTTAATAGCTAATATTTAATTTTTAACGCATATTGATTCATTACTGACTGACGAACACATTTTTGTTTTCATTGATTGTCAGATGTACTTCATGTACCTTATTGACTTATTTAACTTATTTTTGTAGTCGGACAATCCTTTTACTTCTTTAAAATACGAATATTAAAAAAACAAAAAACAATCCACTTATTGCATTTACACATAAAAAAGCTAACATTCAAAGTTTTTAACCTTGGGCTGAAAAGAAAAAAAAGTTGAGGTAAGTACTTCAGTTATTAAAAAACTTAAAGAAACTTTAATATCAGATATTATTAGACATAGGATACAGATAACTTTCTGTGTCCAAGAAACAAAAATTACTAATGCATTAAGAAAATCAATGTTAAAAACATTCTGCCTGCCGATGACGGATACAACTAAAATGGAAATGAGAGAGAATTAAATTTTTATCAAAACCTACACAGTTGGGAGTAATTTACTTCCGAACGTTCTCAGTCGATTTGTCAATATCAACTGAAGTCGACTCGAAGAAGGAACTGCAATCATAGGGTCTCATTCTTTCATGATTTGACAATTGTTAGGTCTTAGAATTCAGGGTTTCTGACTGAGTTCATCAGTGATAAACTCCACTATGTTGGATTGTACAAATTGGCTATATATATCAGCTATATATATATATATATATATATATATATATATATATATATATTAGAAAACTTGGTCTACCTTGCTGGTCGAAATATAATTTGTCACGAAGCATAAAACTATTTTAACTACATTCAATTAACAAAGTCGATGCGTGCAAGTGCTAAAAAAAACTTGAATAAGAGTACAAAGTTACATGATATAAAATAGTGAGCTACTGACAACCCAATTATAACCTAAGCCGCTTTCCAAGGTCTGAATGCCAGATCTACGAATCCCATTAAAAATGTAGAAGGGTCCTGATGACCACTTTTCCGAACTTTTAAAAACGTAAATCATCAATGAGGGTCCCTAAGATGGAGGATACATCCCCACAGAGGAGAGGATTAACAGAAGTGGCGCAAGTTGTATACTTTGGTATATACCTTGCTATATATTCAGTAAGGATTTTATTATAAGCATTTGAGAGTATTCCTTAAGGAGCTCTAGCTAGCTTTGCAAAGCCTTCTTGATATGCCTTTCCTTTTCTCCGGACTGTAACATAAAAAAGATATTTATGGTTTTTAGTATATCCTCTTAGAAGGAGGATATTTGAGGAATATTTGAGCTATATAGAATACATATAATTTTCTTTCAAATTAATAAAATTCAATTTTTGGAGAAGACACTAGGAAAGATAAATAAGATCAATAAAGATTGGAACGAAATTATGTAATAATTTGTTTCCAATTAATCAAAACACAATATACGGCGCAAGCATATCCACAAACTGAAATATCTTTTATAATTAAATACTATCAAAATTATATTTTGAATTGATGAGATTTTTGTTTTTTTTATTTAGCAATATCATGGTTATATTCAATATAAATTTTCACTTATTTTTGCAAAAATAATTTTTTGCAACAAAAAAATGAGTATGCTCTAGAGTGGCTACAGCCGTACGATTTTTTTTGATGAAATATTGTATCATGCCGAAAATTTAAAAGATATGAAAGAGGATAAGGCGTAAAAATTCAACAAACAAGAGGATAGCTTTAAATGGTTTTAGATACGCGGGAAGAGAGATGCTCAAGAGAGGATGGCTGAATGATCATCGATGGGAATATAATTTCAAATCAAATCAAGAGGGATCGAGAAGAACTTCCAGAGGGTGACTTGTGAGGAATCACATTTTCACCATCCCCAGGGGTTTGTTTAGCCTCTTGTGGAAACCTTCTCGTTGTAAATAAGAGTTAACATATGCAAACAATAAGTTGGCCGGGCACCGAAATTTAGTATGTATCAAATCATCAAACCTTTAACTTCATCACTGTACTCAATCTCCGTAGACATGTCGACTTATATACTCTTAGTCTTCCTTAACAGAGAATCCATTAAATCCATTTGAAGCAATTACAATGATTTGAGTCCAAATGATGGTCAATAAAGTCCAAACGTTAAGAATAATGATATTATAAATGCCTGCTGATGCTCAAAAAAATATTATTAGTATTAATCAAAAGAACGAATGCCCATAGACGCTCAGAACTAACCGAAATTTCAGAAAAAATCTCAAAAATAAGAAATTTCCTGATCCTAAAAATAATCAAAATCCAATTCCCAACTTTATAGGTAATTCCATTTACCAATTTGTTGAAGGAGAAAATAAGAACCTGAGCGTTTTTAATCGAGTGTTTGAGTGGCGCTCATCAAATTCTAGTCCGTACGATTAGACAGTTATTTCATGTCGTACCCACGAAACAAATCTCCATCTTCACATTCTGTCTAGAAAATAAATATAACCTGAATGATGATACGTCATTCCTAGTCTGTCTGGAAGTTCAATTGAAGCTTAGTTATAGGGTAATGCAATAATAAAAGGAAAATATAAATTGCTAAAACGGTAGAAACCACAGTTAACTCTTCTTGAATGAATAATTAAAAGGTTGAATTAATAAGGTTACTAACAGTTTCGATGTGATCAACCTTCAGAACAAATGTAAAGCCCATTTAAACAAAACCAAGTACTGACGAAGAAATTTCAAAGAAATGACAAAGAAAAGACAGCGAAATGGCCAAGAAGACGACAGCGATGTAAACAAAGACCTCATATATGATAGGAGTTAGAAAATTAAAGTCTAAAGGAAGAATAGAGACAGAGGAAGCGAGCTAAGCCCGCTATTGGACCGGACTGTCCATAAAGTCCCCCTAAGCCCCGGCTTACCTCCTCTCTTACATTTATATTTGTATTTATATTCCTCGCTAGTCTCTTCTAGATTAGAGTTTATCCTACCCCTTCTTCTTTTTCCTTGTCTTTTCCCCTCAGAATTATTTTCCCTGGTGAGCTTCCCACTAGCCGAGTGTCATATGAGCCTATATTCATTTAAATGTATGAGCACTTGTTTTATTTCACTGTAATTGAGCTCTATAAGTCTCAAAGGGGCGTAAAACATTTTAATAAAAACAGAGTAAAACAAAATTGATAAAAATATAAGAAACATAACACGTTCCGATTCAAAGGCGCCCATTACGGGCCAGGAATCAAATGTAGCTGGAAAAAAATTCAAAATTATGAGTTGACCGAAAACTTTAGGTGCATGTTTACTTTGTCCTGAACACGTTCAAGCTGATGAGTCTCTGTTTTCATTCCAACCCTCACTTGGGCAGATAAAAACATCTGCAAAGTTAGAATTACTCGATACAGTAGAAGCCAATTCCCATCAACCTGGTATCAAATTGTAGCAATGAGTAAGTGTTGTCATGTTTGACATTTAGAATTACTCGCTTGCAACTTTAATTTTGTTAAAATTCGAACTAATTTTTTTAAAAAATCATGTAAAACCAGTCTTTCCTTTCTGGTGCTAGCTTGTAGCCATAATTCTATACTTTCATTTGCATTTTCCGTTTTTGCCCCTTTTTTAGAAATAAATATTTCTTTAGAGAACTTACATCCGACAAGGGGTGCATGCATTGAGTTGACAAGAGATGATAGCTCCATGAAGAAGTACAATCCGTTAAACGTTCTTCTATATATAAGTTACTATGAAATTAGAATATCTTATATTCAAAAAGGGCGTAAATATTTAAAATACAGAAATATTACTCACTATAATAGGACCTATTATCAATTCAAATTTATATATAGCACTGTGATTCCAAATAGCATATACTCTACGTAGCAAATATTTTTTTTCTCGCTAGATTTGATTTCTGGCCCATAGTGGTGTAAACAGGAATCCTATAGTACCGTTTCGGAATAAGTTTGAGCTTAAATTAGCAAATCCCTCAAACAGCAGACCGTTAATAATGTTTATCTAAAAATAAAAATAATCCACATCTCATTTATCAATTCAAATATCAAGCTAAATAAATGTTAATGATTTTCATTAAACAATTAAGATTTATTTTATAAGTTGTATGATAAATTGTAAAAGTCTAAAACTTTGCAATAATTATGCCTTAAATAACCTTTCTTTTCAAGCTATTAACATTTTTGTGAATTATTTTGAAACACCTAAAAATTAAACAAACATTTAGAGGGTTTTGATTGTTGGGACAAAGCATCATTTTAAGCTAAATTGTTAGTATATTCATTCTGATGCTGATATAATTATATTTATTGAAAAAGAGAAGTGTCTTCTCCAATTTAGATTTTAGAATAAACCCAAGACGTAGTTTAATCAAACCACATTCTTGATAAATTATAATTATCATTTAAAAAATAGAAATTACTAATGTTTATTGTCAAAATATAAAAATCAAGAGGAAAACACTGTATATACGCCAATTACTAATACTATCAATTATTTAATAGCCATTTTTATTTTTATTATTATTGTTATTAAGAATCTTACTGCGTTTTAAGCTCCGATATGTATGCAGTAAGAAGCAGAATAATCCATTTAGAATTTATAAAATTTTGCAAAGATAGTTTGAATTCGCCACATCAATTTTATATCAATTTCAGTTTATTCAGAATGTTTTTACACGGTCCGAAAAATGTCAGAGTCGGATCCGACACCGATTTAATTTACGCAAAAAGCCTACTAAACCTGGTTAAATAGATGATAATTTTTATTTATTATTTTTGTTTCTTATGTTGATTTTTCATTAAAACAGAAATATTCAAATAAACTTATAATGATTCCTCTATCATTGCCATATTTTTAATAATGAGTTAGTGGTATAATTATTTTATTACATTTTTTTTTTCTGTAATTTTTTCTATGTGGACATTCGAAAGGATGGCATGAGAGGGAGAGGTTGTTCAGATCCGACCCCGATAATTACCGGATCGTGTGGAAATCTCTCTTGTCGGTGTCGAATTGGACTGTGGCATTTATCGGACCGTATGAAAACAACCTTCCTAGTCAGTAAAAATATAGTGAAAAGGAAAGTCTTCCCAATTTTAATTTTTATTGACACTCACATCAACAAATTACCAACATTTTGGGGTTCTGCCGCCATCATCAGGATCATACCATAATATTTAAATTACATAACAAACAATTTTTAAAATATAACAAATACATTAAATAATTAATCTAATTAACCTCATTATATGATAGATATCTAAAAAACCATATACATTAAAAAATATAACAATAAACTGTATTTAAATACTTTGTACCCTTCCCAGTGTGGCACGTTTGGAGCTACAACGTTGTTTGAATCAGTCCATAATAAACTATTTTCAATATTCTCTAAAATAAGTTTATACCTAGGAACGACGATATATGTATTTAATCTTGAAGAACTTCGCCCAGGATTAATTTGTTTCCTACTTCTATTTCCATTCAAGGACAAATATGTAAATAAAAACCAGAAAGTTTATTGTTCAATTCGATGAAAGTCGACTGAATTTCTGCTCACTGGTTGAATTTTTGTGGAGATTAAATATCACTATTAATGAAAAATAAATTTGTACTCTGAAGTATATAATCCATTTTGTTTTAGGTGCTGAATGTATTAAACACGTGAATAGGGGTTGGGCGGTGGGGTCCTATGTGTCAGGCACAGCACTTTTTTTTTTGTCCCCACTAGAGTAATATTTTTCTTAGCGAAGCGAGGGGTCGCCAGACTCGTTAAACACCGTATATTTGCTTATGCCTGATATAAAAAAAAAAAAATAAATAAAAAAAAACCTAAAAAGGGGCGAGGATCGATTGTAGATTGGTTAGGGAGGTGGAGAAAAAGTTTATTGTGGACATGAGACGAGTGTAAATATGGAGTGAAATGTGATCCAGAGCAGACATGATGGGGCAAACAGGGTGGGAGGATATAGTGCTCCACCCGCTCCTCAAATATTTAGGCTTCCACACTTGGCGGTCAGAGCGATCCCAACACAATCATACCTTGCTCGCTCTGTGTCTGGGCCTCGGGCCGTCTCGAGGGCTCCTGTCTTGTTTGGGCAAACCCTTCCTTCCTAGCTACTGATTAAAATACGAATCATTTATATACTCACGGACGCCATTCTGGAAAATTCAACAGCCCACGTACACAAGAGGAATTTAGGGAGTTGGCCAAACAAGATTAGTGAAGCAATGCAGTCATGCCCTATCCATGACTAGAGTTCCGCAAATGATATCGTGGTAATGAATTATATTTAACAGGGAATTAACCATAAACCAATAAAGACTAAAGGAGGGTGGTGGTATCAATGGTGTACCGTTTTCTAGGTGTTGCGCGAACAAGCAAACAAAAATAAAGGCTAAAATCATATTTTTTAGATGACTCATGGGATCATCTTCAACGGGATAACAATTTTTTTAAAATAATTAATGAATGTATCATTAATAAGATGAAATAATTACTAAAAATAAATCAGAGTAGTTACTGAACGGTTAACCGTTAACGGCACGGTATTGAAGAGGACTTCATAATCAAGTTATGCTCCATCAACCTAACATTAAAGCTATGATTGTAAATAAACAGCATACTTCCAACTGTAAAATAATGGTTCTTCTGTTCACAACATCCATATTTCTTACTTATGCTGGATACATACACTTTTATTAGCAGAATTTTTGGTGTTTTGTGAATCTTGCTGTTGCTGTTATGTGAAATCCATAAACTTTTGATTTTTGAACTTTATTTTTATCACGCAAACGTAATGTCATATATATATTGTTTTGTCTATTAAATAAACTTTTGTAAATCAGTTTATAGTTTTTTTCTGAAGACGATTCTTTAATACTAATTCCTCAGTACGATATCATGAGATGTAAGGATCGTATTATTATCAGTCTTAGATGTGTCAGGTCTAAATCATACAATTATCAACGATTATAATATGTTGAATTTTTCAGCAAAAATTTTGACGGTCTTAGATATTTGACTAAAAGCTCTTTCGTCAATTGTTCACTTCTTGCGCCACACATATTCGCTAGCTACTAGTTTGAAGTTCGGCACGTTTGTTTGTGGCGAGAAAGGGATGGGGGGATGAGATTGTGATCGAGTAACGTTACTAATACAGGCGAAGAAACCGCTGGATGCTATGGGGTTTTAGGCGCGATAAGCCGTCGTTTACGTTGCGTAGGGAGGTTTTAATGGAAGGAAAGAGGCAAACAATAGCGCTCGGCTACATTTAGCGGCGCCGATTCCAGAGCCTAATCTAGAGCCATTCTGCGGTTCGTCGCAATGGATTTAAACTGCTTTTAAAAGCTCCCCTCCCCAGCCCGGGAGTTGATTACTCTCAAGAATCTCTAATTAAAATAACATTCTTCTGCCCACCTTAGTCCACCGGCCATAAATGTAATGGTTTGAAAAACCGCCCCTGGAATCCTCCCAGTACCACTCTAATCCTTAAAAGATTCTTCGAGACCTCTCTACTTTTCCATTATGGTTTATTATACGCTGTGCAATGCGATGCCACACGTCGTACAAGTGAAATTCGAGATTCTTACGCTGTATCATTTATCATTCATGGAATCCTCTAGAAGCTATTAAAAAAAAAAAAAGATCTGGTCCAATTTTAACTAATCACGATAGGTATTTGAAATAAATTAAAAAAATGTCGATATAGTTTCCATGGAAACGTTTATTTCTCATTAAATAATATAAAAGTAGAAATTAGTAACAAAAACAATAACTTAAATTTATGCATTGTTGGTCATTTTCCATAATCTTGTAGGGCTTTCGATAATAAATATTATTTTTTCTAAAATCTTTAACTTTCTAATGGTATATTGCACATTAATATCACTAGTCTTTTTTGCTGTAATTTGTTTTCAACGTGGAAGCATATTTGTGGTTTTTTCTCATTTAGCTAATTATCAAATTCCTTCATTGTTTATATGTATCCATATTTTATTCCTACTAATGGTACATTATTTACATGGTTAATTATTTCGATTAACTAAATTGAAGGTACTTTAGAGGAAGCTTTTTGAAAATTCGGCATTTGAGTCTTGTCAGACTATTGCAATAAAGATAAAACCTAGCTAATATATACATACATATATATATATATATATATATATATATATATATATATATATATATATATATATATATATATATATCTTATAATATATTTCGTATATCGGTGTGTGAAAGTAAAAAAAAAATCACGGAAGGAGCTATTAAAAATATAAATAGCTCCATGTGGACAAACCTATATCCCTATAAACACTTGAATTTTTCAGAAAAAAAAAGTTTAATAATATTAAAGCAGAAAGATGAAAACACAAAAGATAATTTGTACGATCATTATGTTGATAAAATTCTTCAATAATTAGTTAAGAATATAATTTTTACAGGGATGTGTAGCACATAGATAATAAATTTAAATAATTTTAATTTTTTTTATTTCCCCCTAAATAATAGACTTTTGAACTGTACTTCACCACATTTGGGTACTTGAGTAGCGGCCCCTTTTTGATCAAATGTATTTAAATTCGGCATTTAGAACTGTTTTCTAGGCGGAATAATACCATAAAAGTGGAGGCCAATTTCAGTCTAAATTTCTGTATACATACTTCTTTTTTTTGCGGTTTTTAAGTTTGAGTGCAACTCTAAAATCCCTCCAAATTGAGTTACAGGGTTCAAAAAGTGTATGTGAATTGAGTTGGTGGTATGGAAGTGGCTTTTGGAAATTTCAATTTTCTATCACACGTAGCGGTTTTTCGAATCTCTACAGCTCCTCCAATTTGAGTTAGATGATTCAACTTGTATATGAAGTAAGTAGTGTTGCATTTTTGGAGGTATTTTTTTTTATTTCTCCCACTCCCCTCATTTAGAAATTTTTATTTTTGTGTTTTAGTGAATATACGAGCTTGATCACGCATTTTTTTAAATTTAGACATACTTTTCTCCTAGCCTGTGACAATAAGCGAATGAGATCTTCGATAGTAAAATTGTTGTACTAGACATGTGAGAGTTCAGGACCCATCGGGACCAACTACTAAATTGAACTTATTTTTAGTCTTCTTCGGCTATTTTCTGGCACATGTCTCTAGGCCATTTTTCGCATAAGTTTATAATTACATAAGTTTATAAATTTATAAATTTTTCGCATATGCCCGTGAGATTTATCATGAAATCTTTTATATGAGTTCCGAATATGATTTTGTACCATGGGCATTGGTTAAGTATTTATTTTTGTAAATACCATTCCCACTCTATATTTTTAATGATTGTGTAATTTAGTTTTAAATTGTTGTAGTAGCACGCTGAAATCAATATTCAACAATATTTAAGTATTTTATGTTAATTTAGTTACCTTTTTCACTAAGTTATTCATTTAATTTTAGGAACAAAACAATACCATTTACATGTATTACCAATTCAATATACAGTGATTATTAATAATATAGCAAGTAGAAAAACACAATATTGTTCCATTACATAGTAATAATGTAAAATAAATATTTGATGTGTCCATTCACTTGACTTTCCTTACCAATTTGGGTGCGAAGTACAACTTAAAAATTGTTTGCTGTATCTTCGCTTATATTGGTCTGTTATTTAACTTTTAATTAATTACTTATCTTTCAAATGAGTATCTGGAATGTACTAAGAGATGTATAGTTTTCGAGTTTTCGACCGAAAATCCAAACAAAGGTAAACGGGTTTCATTAAGAAGACTTTAAGGTTTAAGAAGCTTTTAGACAAATTGCATCAAAATCGTTAGAGCTAATTTGGTGCTACACCGTATAGAAAAACAAGGTTTTGTTATTCCGCTGCCGCTATAGCGCACCGGGTGCCCGATTAGTATATAGGCATCGGGGAACAAAACGCTACAATACAAAAAAAAATTAACAAAATCGGTGTACCTGTTCAAGAGATAATCGTGACACTAACAAACAGACAGACCTATAAACGAAAATGAGTTTTTTTGACTCAATGGGCTCTGATAAGCATAGATACATTAAAAACTGCACATCGAAATTTTGACCCATTTACAATACGTTCTTTAAGTAGTTGAGATATAAAGGTGTAAAAAAAAAATAATAATAATAGGAATAGTAAAAATATTTCTTTTTTTTTTAATGTTCCATTTTTACTTAATAGTAGAATCAAAGTAATAATATCTTTGGAAAAGTAATTGTTTTTAATATTTTCATAATTTAGGTGTAAATATCCTAAGATCACTAAAAATACTACTACTATTAGCCAAAGCCCGCCCTTAGCAGTTGAGCCATTAGGCGACGTGCTGACAAGTAAAAACGGATTTCTGTAAACACTGGACTTTCATTCAGAGGGATTAGAATTAATTTCAAAACAATTATCGTCTAAAACTCATATAAAAAATAATGTGGTAAGAAAATGAGACAACGTATCGAAGATTCTCCAGATATTCAAACAAAATGTCAAATCCCCGGAGGCTATATTGATTGCAGATATGGGAGAAGATAACCAGATAAACCTGGGCTAGCTTAGGTATGCATAGATGCAGCTAAGCTTGAGTCCTCGTACGGGTGTTGAATACTGAAGACCTCCGGACTTAGGGGTGCGACAATACGACACAAATGAGGCACCTCGACGTTATATTCTATTTAAAGATGAGAAGATGGGGAGGGAGGTCGCTTCTGTCAAAATAACTGCCGGACGATAGGAGAACATTCCTGAAAACACGGAGAAAGGAAGGATAATAACATCGCTGTCAGTTATAAGAAGAATGATCTGGGATATCAGATATTTAAAACTTATCAGATATTTTAATATATTTCAATGAAAAGTAATTATTTCACAAAACAAAATATACATTTTTCTATATATTTTATATCTTATGCAAAAATAAGAATAAAAAGTTTGCCTTTTGGACATTTACAGACAGTAACACCACCTCCAGAAGTAAGGAAATTCTATAAGTTGGAGCGGTGTGCGAACCAATTCTCAGGTCTCTCCTGGAGAGTTGAATATGTGTGAAGTTACATCGAGGCAATAACAGAGGTCGAATCGGATAATTGCCACTCCCAAACTTCCTTTAGGGGCCAACTCCAAACTTCTTCAAAACTTTCTTGGCTACCAACAAATTATTGTACACTTCTTTCTCCACTATTAACTGGGTTTCTGAACCCCCCCCACTCTCTCTCCACTCCCTCTCAATCTCCTGAACTCCATTCCGTATCGTTCTCACCTGTCCATTCCATGATCCCTTACTCCGGATCAAAGGGAGGAAATTGAGAAGCCTTGCTCCAATTCGTAAGAATTAAAGCGAAATTTTTTATTGAATGGAGTTTTAAGGGCTCTTTTTCAATTTCGATAATCATAAATATTTTTTACGAATTACCGATTGTAAAAATACCAATATATTTTTTTATATTTAATTAAATATATTTATTAATTGGGTAATTCCAAAATATATCTTTTAATTCAGCGTTAAGTATACCAATAAATCTCAGTGGCGCCCGCAATTATAAAACACAAAGCATGTTTCGTATATTGTCATATAATTCATTAATAATGTTTTTTTCTTCATTGTTGGAGTAAAATACCGATCAAAATGTATTTTGTTTCCTTTCATATTTTTTTGTATTCACTTCTCATAGATATATTTTTTTACATCATAATTATTATAATATGAAAAAATAAATCAGAAAATGTCAATGGTCACTACTGAAGAACGGATTTATATGCACCAAAAAAAGTTCAAAATATGCCATATAATATGCAGTAAAAAGTCCTCAAATATGCAGTGAAACCTAAAGGAATATGCAGAAAAATATGCATGATAAATGTGCGAAACGTGCAAAAAATCAACAAAAGGCTGCAATTATTGTCTAAATTACTTTCTTTAAGAATTTTAATTTTCAATATAAATAAAACAAGACACAGGTGAATTGAAAAACAAATTTCATTTACAAAATTTAACACAGAATTCGTTAATAACGAAATAATTCTTAAAAATTCAAATAATTGTGCTATACTTTTTTTTTTCTTCTGCAAATGGAGATTTTACAAGATTAAATAAGCGAATGCCAGATGGAACTGAAGTAAAATAAAGTATTTCTTTGAAGTCTGGTTTATTTTTTTAGTTTATTTATTTAAAAAAAATAATTTCTCACGGCGCATTTTTATTGCACAAATTGGAAAAAATGTTTTTTCCACATAAAAACATCTTCATGTTTCAATGGTTCTTCAAATTCAAATGGTTCCAATTGTTTAACGTGGAACTAAATGATGCTCCTTCTTAGGGCATTTTGGTTTATGTGAGAAAATTAAAGTGTAGTTAATTTAACAGAATATGCACAACGGAAGCAAGCACACTTAATGACCAGAATAGAATTTGAAATTCCATGGATGAGCAAGAGTATATTTTTCACTTTGTTAAAGAAAGTATCGGTAAAAATGGGCATTAGAAAACTGATCAAAATTTCGATGCTAATTTATTATTTTCTATACAAATACAAAACTATAAATATTTGATCTTTTATTTCTTGTTTATTATGAAATGCAATTAAATACTTTGAATTATTTTTAAATATAGGTACACGTTCTGTGTAGTACAACACCGACTTGAATTAGTTGTTTATGAGCTTAATCTTTACTACGATTACTATTTTTATAGTAATCTAGACTAATTTTATAGTGCACTATCTTTATTAATAGTAGATGGCGTTTATCCATCTTGTAATTGATATATTAAATAAGACCGTGTATCAGAAAACATTTTAATTATGTATTTTCTATTTTAATTGTCAGAAAAACTATATATTTAAACAAAATTTTTGACCAAATATGTAATAACCCATCAAACATGCAAAAATATGCACAATAACATTTAATACATCTAATTAACACCGCGGGTAATTTAATATTTTCCCCATATTTATTATATGGCATTAGCCAGAGAAGACGCACTTCCGGAGAAAATCTGCCCAATCACTGATTTAATTTTGAAGAGTTAAAATTTTAATATGAATCTAAAACTAAATACGCAGATCACTGACCATTTGAGATTAGGGAGAAAAAAAAAGAATTAAAAAAAAATACCAAGACTGTCATTAAAATTCATTATTAAAACGTAAAGGAGTGAGGAGAAATTATATTTCAACTAATCTTTGTAATTTTGGAGGAAAATAATTAATCCATATCTCCATTGCGAGTGGAATATGGTAGTGCGTGGGTTTTCATATTTTATTTTTAGGGGAAAAAAACAACGTTTTTATTCTCATACGCATAGGACTTTTTCCTGACGGGAGAAGCGATAAATTAAGCGGGAGAAACACATTCAAGGTTTCAGATGACAAACCAGCGGCGGACAGTATTGAGATTTATGAATGTATTTGGTAATGGAGGCACTAGGATGGAATCATTTCACCCTCTTTCCCTTCTCTATTTTCCCTTTCCTTAATTCTTTTTCATCTCCTGTGATGTTTTAAGCTGCCAAAAATAAATAAATAAAACAAGATAAATTAAAGGCACATTAAGCATCTGTTTTCCACAGAAAAAAAAGAAGACATGAATATCCAATGTTATTTTATAGTATAACGGCTGAAAAAAGATGGCGTCGGGCTAAGGCATTATATATATATATATATATATATATATATATATATATATATATATATATATATATATATATATATATATATATATATATATATATCAGGATTTCCCAGCTCTCTATAATTTGAGACTTCAAGAAGAGAACTCCCAGCTTCTGCAATTGTTTTGCATATAGGTACATGCCAGCCGTTACATACACTGAATGATATAATTCCTTTGCAGTTGCAGTTGCTCGGAAGAGAACTTCAGAAAACAAAGAATGTTTTTTAAGGCATTTAAAACAAGAATTAGAGAATAGGTGGTACCAAGCCTGAATTTCCAGAGAAAGAACGGAACGATAGCTCAAAGCGATGGAGAAACTGTGAAATACTGGCGGACTACTTTGAGAATCTGCTAAACAGTGAGGAACCAAAGGAAAAAATTAAGACGAAAACAGATAGGATACAGAACCCAAATAGCGTTTCACCCTCATTATAAGAAGTGAATGAATTTATATTCACACAAATGGATAACAAAGCAGATCGGTAAGATGGAGTAATGGCAGAGATGTGTAAATGCACAGTGGAAAGTTATAAAGCCAAAGTGACAGAACTAATGTGGGAGACATGGGAAAGGGAAGAGATGCCGGAGGATGGGAAAACAGCTCTAATTTACCCCAAATTTTTCCAAGACCAAACAATTGAAAGAGTTGGAATAATGTATTTTTCGTTGGTGAACCTTATTAAAAATCAAAGTTATTTTATAAAACAGTTTATTGGCACTAATTTAATTTTAATAAATCATTAATTTAGAATCAGCCATCAAAAATATTTTTAATAAGTAATTAGTATTTTTGAATTTTTAAAAAAGCAAGAGGAGGGTTGCAAACTAAAGACATTTTCATTGATTTTGAAGTTAAATAAAACTAATACAAAATAAATACGAGTTTATTTTTTTTTTCCTTGAAAATAAATTTTGAGGAATCTCATTTAAGTTCCATTTTATTTAAGTTTAAATTGTTTTCGTATCGTTTCCAATTCCTTGGAACTATGGAACCCTTACTAATCTTTTCTGAAAATACTCAATATTTTTTTGAAATAACAAATGAATTTTTTTTTCATTTTCAGGAGCTTCGGGGTACCTTTAAGACCATATCAACTATGATACAATTTCAGCAGCTCAAGAATTAAATTATTTTCAAGGCATTGCGCAATATCATCCATCTAAAGTTGAAATATTCAAATTTGCAGGAATTACAAGATCTACTCACTGCCGAGGAATTCTTAAAGAGAAATGCGATCAAGTTCTTTGACTTAGCGAAGTGAATTAACAACTCTCTTGGTAATAGTATAGCACCCACCGACCTCTCAACACTGGCAGTATTCGGTATTTATTTAGAATTAGAAGGGGGGATAATTTATCGCTGTAAGGAACATCAAATACAATGAGGAGTCCCATCGTCAGGATATCCTGCTATCTCAAAACAGCATGATTAAATTTTCTTTTTAATACAAAATTAAACTTTATCCAACAAATCTATAAATTTGAAAAACAAAAACTTTAAATTGATATGAAACATGGCAACAATAAAGTTTCTACCAATATCCGTTTATTATTTTTAATAATGAACCTTTGTAATGGACCAAGAAAAGAAACTCAACAGAGGAATAGGAATTAATAGAAACTCGACATTACTATCCGCCATTTCGTTTCAAAAAGGCGGCCAATTAGAGATTTCACATACCCGTATCTCGGCCATTTATGAAAATAGAGGAAAAACAAAGCGTTTATACCAATCATTGGTTTTTGCTATGACTAAGCGAAAGGTAATTAAATTACCTAAAAAAAAAAAATCCTATACGAATCATTATTAGCAAATAAAATAGAAAATAAAAAAACTGCACGTGTTTTAGAAATTAATCAGTACATCTTCCCTTGAAAACCGGTGGACCTTTGTTAATTTCTTGTTAAATCGAACATTCCAGATACTCATTTGGAAGATAATTTAATTATCCACTAACGTAAACATAAAAAAAATATCGTAATTGGGTTAACATTAGCGAAGAAATAACAAACAATTTTTGTATTTCAATTTCAACAATTTCATCTAAAGTGATGAGGAAAGTCGAGTGAATAGACGCATCAGACATTTTTGATTTATTTGGAAATAATAAATCATTCTGTTATAATTTGCAAAATTAGTTTTTTAAACCGTGAACATGAATAGAACCGTACCTATTAACAATTGAATTTGCCCTAGAGAAATGATTTGCGCTGAATTTATAATAATAATAATAATAAAAGGCTTAGCGAACCCGGAGGTTCGATGCCGATACCACTAATCGCTGTCTACAAATCTCGGTCCACCGACTACCTTCCAAACCCAAATTCATTAGATCACTCTTAATACTATCCTCCCACCTACGTTTCGGTCTACCCCTCGGACGTTTACCAGTCAGCTCAGCGTTTATTAACTTTTTAGGAATTCGTTCGTTACTGAGCCCAACAACTTTTCAAGCCCATTTCAACCGTCGCGATGATATCACTTCGATTATATTAACAGGGTGCATGCTCCGCAATTCTGCGTTGTGTAATCTCCTAAACTCTCCGGTTGACTCATCCTTTTTCGGACCAAATATTTTACGCAGTACCTTATTCTCGAATACCTTAAGGCGTTGTTCGTCCTTCAAGGTTAGCGGCCACGTTTCACACCCATACAGAACTGTAGGCAAGATAATAGTTTTGTATATTCTACGTATTAAGTTTCTGGACAAAATGCGCGACCTAAGTAATGTTGAATGCCCTGAATTTAGAAAATAAGATTATATCACAGTTTACGAAAAGTTACTGATTTTCAAAAATAACTCAGGGAGTCAATCGAAAAAATACTAAAAAGATATAATTAATCTACCCTACAGGATGGAATACCATGGCAAAATTCGTCTAAGATTGATTTTAATTTTTAATTTTCAATTTATTTCTAAACGACAACCAATAACTATGCCACGGAAGATATTTTCTAGATACCAGGAGAGTATTTGAAAATAAAAGTTGGATCGGAAAGAATCAAAGGAATAGAAAATCAAGGGATGCATAAAATAGTAGGCGATTACAACAGCAGTGAGATTTAAAATTTAAAATTAAAACTACCTTAAACTGTGTCAGTTATCATATGTAGGTCTCGAAAAAAAAAAAAAAAATTCGTCGGATCACCAAACATCCTAAAATAAATTGTTTGGAAATCAGACACTGTAACATTACGACAATATACATAATAAACCGCTAGATTCAAACAGAATTTTTTTTTAAACATTGATATTTATAATATTAAGTATGTGTAGGCAGCATAAATAAAAATTAATTAAGCCTTTATGCTAAATGAATCATATAATCAGTTGAATTTTCACTCGAGTGGCATGAAAATTCGACCGATTACCCGCAATATCGTGCTCAAACTTATCGTGTCTCTTCGAAATCCAACTGCCAGCCATATTTCACCACATCATAAAACGAAAACAACTGACATCTCAATTACCATGGTCCATGGCGTGGCGTGCTGGTAATTACCCAGACGTTTTCGAGAAGCGTTCTTAGATCTTTGAACTCTTTAGCAGGTACTTCAACTTGGGAGTCAATTAAACAAGAATATTATTTCACTAACTATAATATTAAATATGAATTACTTCTTAAAGGAATACAAATTAGTGTTGGAATAGTAAGTACTTGCAGGAAGAGGAAGATGAAAAAAAAAAAATGTATACAAGTTCCATATCGCCTTTTTTATTTTTATACATTTCTTAGAAAGTTCTAGATGTTGCGGGCACAGGCCAACCTGTACAAGGATTAAAAATATGGTAATTGTAATAAAAATAATGCAAAATAAGTATGATAACTAAAGACTAATAGTAATAAAATAAATCAAGTTGCGTGACAAATTTATAAATCATTTTAAAATAATCGTTTACTAGGTACTAATCACGATTGCACAAAAAATGAACAAACAAAAAATCCAGGAATATATCACGGCAACGCAAAGAGTTCTCATTTTATCTTATCTAAGAAATGAGATATTTGTGAGTATTCCTCTTTTTTTTTTCATTATATTAAACAATTTAAAATTAAAATGAGAGATGGTTTTGATAAAAATTGCAAATCTACTTATGCTGATGGGAGCTTAATTTAATATTAACAATAGATTAAGCGCGTTACCTTAGTAACAGACATTATACCCATCTTCCTCAGCTCGATTTAAAAGTCTAATGACTCCGCTGTAATTTTCTACTTTTTTTTTATTCTCTTTTTCTCGGAAAAATTTTCTTTTTTAAATTCACCAGACACGAACGGGCTTTCTGTTTGTAAATGTGGTTTTCTTAATAACCATACACTAAATTTTTTTTCATTTTCATTTTAAAAGCCGTATCTATAATTCGAAATATTACCTTTTCTACAAGAAGAAGCTAGCAAGAATAAAATGGAAATCGGAAGACCTCTACCATTCGTCCAATAATTCTAACTTTCCACTCAGTGGCCCCATTATGGAAACGATAATCGATGGATTCGGTTCCCGCTTTCTTCTTTAGACATAATATTCTTTTATTGGCATTGGCTTGGTCCTGATATTTTGCATTGAATATGACAACTGAAATTTGATTTATCAAACCGGCATAGAATCAAAAGTATTTCAATCTAAGACTTACTACGTTACTTTCGAAATCATCGTTATCTATTATTTAAGCTCCAGTCCGACATTTGAGTTGATTTTTTTTTTTATTTAAAGAATACATATAAGTACTAAAAGAGAAAAACACAAAATTAATTTAAATCCTGGCAAAACAGAAATTAAAATCATGATGCACATAATCTAAAAAACTAGGACAGAGAATTAGATTTTATAATATATAAATGAAGAGAAGAGAAAGCACAACAAAAAATTCAACAATTCAAAAAAATCAATTCAATATTTTATTAAAATAAAATATAAGTGCATCATTGGAAGATTTCAGAAAAGAGTTGCCCAAAAGTAAAGGAGAGAAATTGAACAAAATTACGTATATGTACGAATAAAAAAAGAAAAATATAGGATCACATAAATACAATCTAGAGATAGTAAATCTCACACCAACATAAAAAAAAAAAAAAATACTATATACACATATCATTAGATCCGAATGAGTCGGTGGGATTAGAAATTAGAAACAAAGGCACCGGTTAAGGACCTATGGGTAGCCTGCCGCTGCACTGTCGAAACCATGGTTCGCAGCAACGCAAGGTTTGGTGACCCCCTCCAGACTATCTGTGCTTATATTTTTTTACTTAATTTTTTTGACCCACAATGTTCTGAAATAAAGTAAAAAAAAAAAGTAAAGCAATTTTATGGATTATTAACGTGAATTCAATAAATTATATAATGCGTTTCAATATCCTGTCCATATTCCTCAATACTCGCTTTCAAATATCATTTTAAGACAATGTGTAAATACCAAGCGTCCCGCAACTTAAATTGAGTTTGACACACGAGGTTTACAGTGCCAAAAAAAATCTCTCTCTCTCTCTCTCTCTCTCTCTCTCTCTCTCTCTCTCTCTCGTTCTTCTTCTGATAAGCCCGTCTTTCGGAAAATTTACAAGTCACCTGAAAACAGCCCTTTAAGTTTTAACATTCGTGATGCTTTTCGGTCAACCTGAGACATTTTTTTTTTTCCCGAATAATTTCATAGGTAGGGTTTGTACTCAAGGATTCACATTTTCCATGCTTCACTTGCAAAATATAGACGCGCTTTCGGAGTGACAGGCAGTTAGGGAGGTCTGTACATTGAGATGTGCCATATTAATGCTCCATTTGCCTAACTCATAGAATATGTATGTATGCTAAATTACACAAGAGTATATGTATATTTCATGGTTCATTTGATTATATCAACTGAAACACTATTTTCACAACTGTATTGTTGTTATTATACAATCAAAAAATGATTTCGGATTTACCACATCAGCATTAAACCTTAAAATAATAACCTTTAAAATACCCATAACTGTTTGTATATAACAATAAACAAATAAATAGATATCAGTCTATTCATAGATCATTCATAGATATCATCAAGAGCAACGAGGCATCACTTAATCGTAGTGCGTAACAAATATTTTAATAATTATTAGAAGTTCATAGAGTTGGAATTGACTAGGGAATCTACCCAAACCCTATGGGGCTTACCGTTCTATAAAGTTGGGATCTGACCTTTCCTAAGGGTGTCAGAAATGTGACGTTGGCAACAGTTACTCTAAACCCCAACTAGCAAATAATTAGCCCAGACAGGATTTAAAGGATTTAGCTTAGAACTATCCTAGTTAATATGAATTCAAAGTGACAACCACGTTTTGTAAAGAGGTACTGAATTAACGATATTTCGATATTTTCAGTTAAATAGCATACATAAATAAATTTAAGTAAGAAACCGATTCTGCTGGTCAGTAATATCGGTATATTTCCATCGTTATTAACAAATTACGGTATCGATAAAATAGTTTATTGAGAAATTTATTCACATTACGACTGTGGAACAAAAACCTGCAAACACAGACCGGTTCGGTTCCAAGTTAAGAGTCTCTAGAAAAGTGGATGAATCCTCGGGAAAGCTAACGCTTGACTAACGCAATCTCTGATCAAAGTAGTTTCCCGAATTACAATTAACAATTTAAACAGATTATCAGATGGGCCTCAATTAAAAATTTGTTAGAAGAGAATTTTCAATCGTATAAACAAAAATTATCTGTTTCAACTTTCGAAATAAAACAGTTTTAATAACGTCAATGCAACATTTTTAAGCTGTACCTCAAGTAGGAAAAACGTAAAGCAAACATAAACGTAAAAAAAAAAAAAAAAAAAAAAAAAAGAAACGTTGGACTTAATATATTAAGTTATAAGGAAGATTTTTTTAGTTCACAATTGTAAAAAAAAAGAGTTTTTTTTAGCGACATTGATTTGTTTTTTCAACCCTTCCAAAAGTATCAGTTATTTCTATCCCAACCTGTACAAGTTCTTTACATCAATTCATTACTGTTCTCATAGCCTCATGAAAAAAAAAAAAATGGAACCGATATTTCTAACGGAGTGACGGCATGGGAAATTGTAAAAACATATTTATAAGTATTTTATAAATACTCGTTTCAACATTCCATAAAATGCTTATTTCTATAACTGTCTTCGTAAATTAAATTCTGCAATTTTTTTATTGAATGCTGCCACGACTATCCATATGCATAATCGAAAAACATGGCATAGATTAAAAAAAAAAACTTACTGTTATGCGTTTCTAATAGTCACCATATAACTAGCCCGATTATATAGACAGACATTTTTGGATAGCTGAGACATACCTAAAAAATAATAATAGCAATTAAAATCAAATCATAATTCTTATAATGAGTTTCATAATAAAAACAAACAAACTGGCTAAATATTTCATAAGTAAAAATGATTGATTAAATATCTCAAATAAAATCTTAACAACTTAATTAACAAAACTACTTTCATTAATCATGTCTCTCTTTCCCTATGTAATATATATGCATGCAGACATTACACACACATACATGTATTACAAAAAATACATTAAAAAAGATTGCAATATGATCCTACCAATCACTAGTTGTCTTAAAAATAATGAAGATAGGAAAAATAGCCTGGATTATAAAACATAGTAAGCTACGCCTTAATTCCAATAACTGATACAGTTAATAAAACAGTTGATATTTAAATACGTCGCATATGCAAAATTTAACTATAATTGGTTAAATTCAGCTTAAATCACCAACTTTATTCACTTTTCCATTGTCTCTAACGTTACCTATATAACTTTTCCGTAATTTCATGGCTCTAAAGAACCATGCTTCTTGTCTCCTCTCCCGGCATTTCCCGGCACTATGACTGGTTGCCTATTACATAAGTGGTGAACTGGCTAGTACGCTTGGGTAGGAGGGTGATGATACATAAGAGACTGAATCGTTAATATAATAAATCGTTTCTTTATATTCGTATTCTTGGTTCGGAGCACATTGGTAGAAATTTCGAGTTAAGGAGGCTTTAATATACACTCTGAGGACATACTTGCTACGTTTCGTATAAATACAATTCATAACGGAACCACGGAATAAACCTCTACCATCCCACTCTGCCTAGAATAGATTAGTTACCGATAGGCTAATCTGTCCTGTCTGAGCTAGCTGGACTACATAGCCACTTAACTTCCAAATAAAAAAAGCAAAATGTTTGAATGAACTGCTAGGTACTTTTAGAAATTTATTCTTTAATCGTGCTATTTCTTTTTGAAATAACTTACTTAGGTCTATCAGCGAATTTTCCTCTACGGCCTCTCTCAAAGTGGTGTTTAAGAATATTGCAAAATAAGAGTAGATATAGTATGTGCAATAATGTTATTCTTATGGAACAACATTCCACAGAACAAAAGATATTTTCATCTTATTTCATTTCATTAGTGCTTGGGATACCTCTGCCAATAGGAAAATAATTTGAAGTATTTTGAGTTATCAGTCCGAGAAAAAAAAATCAGAGAAAAATAATTAGGGAATAAAGTTTCTACCGCATATATTTGGCTTCACGATTATCATTATTGTTATTATATTATTTATTATTTTATTTGTTTACATCTTGGAACAAATCAATTTATTGACTGTAAATTAGGATGCCATTGATGTAATCTGTAGAATTATTGTCAATCTGCTAGGACTGTAGGATGTTTAGAAAGCCAATACTATCAGGCTGCTACAAGACTGTTGTATAATATATAAGTACGAAACCATCACACAGTACAGCTCCTTTATCCTTAGCACCACAACTAGCTCACCACACATCGATCGGAACAGACCTAAAACAGGGCTGCTAAAGCAAACCTAACGGGCACGAGGGAAGGGAAGAAATAGAAAATGTCGGGTGATTGAAGGGCAAGTTGTCTCATTAAGCTCAAGTTTCGTTTCAGAGCACGTAGTCTATTAGAGAGCCCACCTCCTCTCATTCTCTCTTCTCGCTTACTTCTTTGTTTCATTCTTTTTTATCTGTGTTTTATCTTTTCGGTTCCTGCGGCCGGAGAGGAGGTAGGGGAGGGAGCTGTCAGCCTCTTTGGAATTTTTCCCATCCCAGGGTCAATGTTTCCTGTCTAAATGTCTAACCCAAATTGCTTCCGAGCGGACATGGAGGAATCTTTGATTGAAAACTGTTCAGCAGTAGCCATTTATTCTAAATTAGTTGGAGTGTGAAATTTCAAATGCCCACATGAACTCTTAAACGATTAGTTCAAACCATCTGACAAAAAAACAAACAGAATGCACAACCCAATATAATTCTTCCGAGCCAGACAGACAGATAAACTAAATAAAAGCCAAATGCCTCAATAGCACATGTGCTCATAACATCCCAAGATACCCTATAAGCTTATACTCCTTCCGTAGTATATGGTAGAACTATACCTTTTAAACAGCACTCTATTATTTTTTATTTTTTTTTTAGTTCGTACATTTGACAAATTTAAATCTTAATAATACAAATAATAATGACCAAGCTAGTGCTACCTTCACTATTTAAATCATAGGATACATATCCCAGGTCTCATGGTAATACATGGTCAATTCAGATACTAAACAACATTATAGCATAAAACAATTTGTTGCGTCACTGATTTAATATTATTATTTTTTTTACTTCTATAAATTGTTCCGATATTTTTAATTTACACTTTGGTATTTTGAATATAATTAAGAAAACAACAAACAGTCATGGCTAAATTAAAATATTTAAATAGACAACAAAAATATTAAAATCATATTAATACTATTATAAGAGAGTTTAAAATAAGTACCCGAACAACAATTCCGAAGTTAAAACAAATAATTTTAATTCCACAACAAATTTAACGAATATATTTATTTTATTTTTCATTGCATTGATGGGAATAAATACTATTTACTAGTACGAGTACTCTGTATCATCCATACTAATTATGAACAGAACATTTGAGCACCCTGGATGTAATTTGGTACAGTCTTTTTCGTTACGGCCAATGATGGAAGTTATTTATAATTCAACATAAAACATCATATCATAATCATCTCTGATTCCCTTGGTGAAGGTAAGAAAAATAGATAATCGGGACAGGTGAAGGTCATTAAAAAAAACTTAACAGAAAAAGTCTATAAATGTTACTTCAGAAGCCGTTAACTTAAAAAATTGTAAAAAATATCAAAATGACCAACTGATCGACGAATGGTTTTCGATGCAGACACTACCAGATACCAATTAATAACCAGACCATCATGCACAACGGCTCCGTACATCTTGGTATACAACGCGGAGTATGTTATCCAGGGAAGTTCATAAGAAGAATGCAGGATGGACATCAGAGCCAGCAACAAAACACGAAGGGAGCACAATGGTACGTACGAAGCCTCCACATGTTTAACGTGCTCCAGCACAATGCATATTAGCCATGGCGTCATTCAATACCCCCTTGTAATTTATAATGGCTTAGCTGACAAAGCACTGCGATGTAATATCTATAGTGGACAGAAAATAGTCCCGACGATGTGGTGAAAAGCTCAAGTCGATGGATCTGTTAAAAACTAAAAGAATATAAAGATACTAAAACGAATTAATAGAATAAATTATCACAACGAATCATTAATTCAATAAAATACTTATACTCGTATATGAATATATATATATACGAGTATAAGTATTTTATTGAATTAATGATTCGTTGTGATAATTTATTCTATTAGTTCGTTTTAGTATCTTTATATTCTTTTAGTTTTTAACAGATCCATCGACTTGAGCTTTTCACCACATCGTCGGGACTATTTTCTGTCCACTATGGATATTACATCGCAGTGCTTTGTCAGCTAAGCCATTATATATATATATATATATATATATATATATATATATATATATATATATATATTTAGACAGTTACAAATTACAAAAAACAACTATACTATGTTTTGTATACAGTATATAAACATAATTTATATAAATGTTGTCGGATCATTGAATACGCCGAAGGAATTGTTGGAGACTACCAATGTGGTTTTAGACGGAACCGTTTAACTACCGATCTAATATTTTCCTTACGGCAAATAGAGAAAAAAAAATAGAATAAAACGGCTCATCAGATTAATTCACAATTTCAGAAAGGCTAATGATTCCATTGAACGTCGGAGGCTGAATAATATTTTGATTGAGCAGAGAATAACGAAGAAGATTTTTAAGAAGAAATCTAGTGGAAATGTGCATGACCGAGACATTCGACAGTAGGTAATTATTTTTCTGAGAAGTTTGAGGCTCACTCAGATTTAATACAAGGTGATTCTAGAGTTTGGCATTAGAAAGGTGATGCGTACCGAAAAAGGTGTAAATCTGAGTTGTAAAATATCCGTGCTTGGAAATGCAGATTGCAGAAAATTTATTATTGAAGCTTATAGCAATATGTGCTATATAGTTCCCTATATCTTTCCAATGCAAGCCTATTAATTCCATATATCTAATATTTATTCCTTATATAAAAGTTTGCCTGAAAAAAAATGTATACCTATATTGTTTAAGCAAATTAATGAACTCAAAACATTTAAGGTCTTAACAATTATAAATCCATTAATTTTAGGTCAAAAGATTAACTTTCATTATCAAAGTAATATTACTTTGACATAAAAATATACTTCTAACAAACCACTTGTACGTTGTAATATTTCACCAATGTTACATCATGGCTGTGAACTTATTATTATACCTTCTTTAGATTAAATGGACCCTCGCGGGTTGGACAGGGGATGAATTTGAGGAGTTCTGGAAAACAAGAGTTAAGAGAACAATTCCAGCTCTAGTCTGAACTTCCTAGGAGAATTTCAGGTTTTTTTTCATTCTTAGGGTTTTGCATAAAGGATGTTAAAGTATACAGTTGACACATGACCAAGAATATAGACAGTAAAAGATGCCAATGGACGTAACCATCAAAATTAAAACTTTACAAAAGACGCAAACAAAATTTGAAACTATTTTCTTGGAATTTTCACAAACAAATATTGATGCTTTAAGTAATAATTGTGGGCCACAGTACAAAATTTACGTCCATTTGTTGTAGAACAGAGGAAATCCAGATCAATAGTTTTCAACAAAAAACTCATTTCCAATTTTTCTGTCGATATGTTAGCTATAAACAGATAGATATAAGGAAGAACTTGATAAGATTCTGGTGAAAAGGCAGGATATGTTGGCCATGGGTCGGACTTTTCGATTTAGAGCAGAGATCTTACAATACAAAGTGCATTGCCCTTCCGGGAGCGTTTTTTTGTAGGCTGAGGTCTGGGCGCAAAATAACAATATTCGATAGAGAAATTTTTAATAATTGTTAAAAAAAAAAAAAAAAAAAATCTAAGGTAGGAAGATTAATAATATGCCTTCAGATGTCTATACTTCTTTATTCACAAATTGTCTTTATTCAAACGTTTCGGACAATTTATCCATTATCAAAATTCGTTCATCCATAAAAAATCCTGCAACATATTATTATACTATATAATTATATAAAAGTTTAATTGTAAATAGATATCTCACTATATTAGTGAATTTCATAATTATTTACATTATTGAATATCATTACTTGTACACTAATCTTCTGCTTTTTAATTATACACTAATATTCTTATTAAATTATTTTTAACATCTAATAGAAGATTGATATACAGGTACTGAAATTCAATAATGTAAACAATTTCGAAGTTATATCTAACTAGAATAGTGAGATATATCTATTTACAATGTAACTTTTATATAATTATATACATAATTATAGAGTATAAAAATATGTTTTTAACTAATTATATATATGTATATGATGTAAATGGTTTGTAATAGATAGAGAAATGTTGGTAATGGACAAATTAACCGAAAGGTCAATATATGAATAATGAAGTCTGAAGGCATATCATTAATCATTCTACTCTGGTTCAAATTTTTAAATAATTTCCTTTAAGCGATCATTCAGGAAAGGAGTCTAACTATTGTTAATAATAATTTTCTGTTATTTAGGGTATAGAAAATTAGTAGTCATTGATGTGGAAGCCCATGTTTATAAAATTTCTTTGAATAGGCAAATATTCAAAATTATAAGAAACAATGCAAAGTAAAATATAATAAAGTATAAAATTTAAGAATGTGAAAAATATAAGCAGGATTTATTGTAGTTTTTAAAATTTTAATCCACTTCTTTAACCAATTTTGAAAAAATAACAAAAAAACAGAATGAACTGAATTATCGCTGTAGTAAAGACGTAGTTAAAGAAGCCCACAACTTTTTGCTTTTATAATCTATTCAATAATTATAATTCCTATTATGCAATATTACGAATTCCTTTTCCTCTTATCAAACTCAATGTTGAAGCCAATACTTATACTCATAAGATATTTGAATGAATAAATTAAATTAAATCGGATAAATTATAGGTATCACAGTGGATGGGCTAGCTAAAACCTACACTACAAATGTAAAATGACTCATAGTACATTTAGTGCAATCCAGTCCATTAATTACTCAACTTCGAGATAAAGTGCAGGCATTCTCTGATGACAATGCTAAGCTAAACGTAATAATGTTTATTATGTTGAACAAAAGGCGATGCTCACTGAGTTAGTATGTCCGTGAATTTAATGATATATCTATAATATATCTATATAATTAATTTAAACCGTATTTGCGAACGATTTTTCAACGAGTGCACATTCAATATTATTCACAGAAATTCAAGGAAGCGAAACAGGTTTTTTCCATTATATTTTATTACATTAAATTTTTTCAAAGAAAAGAAAGCAAAATAACATTAACGCTAAATAATGTAAAATATAATTTTTTGTGTGTTTTTACTGACATTTAAGTTTTATTTATTTTTATTAAAAATAGAATCAACCGCCACCAACAAGTTAAGTGAAGGATGCGAAAAATCGAGTTCCAAATTTTTCTTATAATATTTAACGGGTAAAAATTATCTGGAAAAAATTTATATATTCTGTTTTATTTAGTATGATTATTGGTTTATCTGTTATTTTTAATGCTTTATTTATAACAATCTTATTGCTTTACATATAATGTTATTTACTTATTTTTTTATTTACTTTTTTTTTTAATTTTTCCTTTCACTATCTAAAATTCAATTAAACAGATTTTTTTTCTTCACTATAAAATTATTCATCTAAAAAGACAAAAGCATAGTTTACAACCCAATCTGTATTGTAAGCATTACATTAGAATTTGAATCAATGAGGCGTTTTGTCTTTAAAACCCTTGAATTCTGGAATATTAATAATGAGGAGTAAATCGATCGCTAACCACTAAATTTATTTCAATAAAACAAAAAAAAAATAAAGTTTTACGCTCAAAATGGTTGGTGTAAGCAGTTGGATAACGAATATAGGAATCGCTTTTAGTTTCTTTTTACAACGCTGTGGCGTGTGGGCAATATCCACGGATTTATATTTTGAATCTGAATGATCGATATAAACATTGAAATAATTCAAAACCCTAATAGTAGGGCCATGTCCCATAAATATACGGGGCTTTCTGCGAACAGTGGGTGCACTCTCCTGAGACTATTTTGTGGATGTGGGGGGAGTTCGAAATCCAAGAGTGGGCAATCGTTGCGAGGGTCCCTTCAGTGCTTTATTCGTATAATGGAATAAATAGGGAAAATATTCTGTGGCACTTCGCAATATAATGTTTGGAGAAAATTTATTTTAAAAAAAGAGGAATTATACGCATTCATTTTTTGTAAGAATTGCAAAAAAAAAAAAAAAAACAGAATAAAAAGAAAAACAGTATAGTTTATTATTACAAGTTAAATGTTTCAGTGAAATGGAAAATACTCAAGCGTAATTTTCTATTCATCTAAACCTTGCAAATATACAAGTGCTGGATTTATAATATTATCATTAAGAATTATTAGTATTATTTCATCATACTCATCTCAACAATCGCTTAAGGTATTACTTAAATTTATGCCAACAGAGTGAATACTCTGCAATTCTACTTGTATAGCTTCCTAAATATTTCATCATTCATCGGACCAAATATTTTGCGTGAGATCTTATTCTCTTAGGCCTTAAGACGAACAACTGAAGCTTAGGGCTAAGAAATTTTGCAATTGAAAAGTAATAAATATTTCTCGTTTAAACCCTCATGTTTATTTCCTCTTGAGTTTAAATTATATCAGTATAGGCACCAAATACTTAGTTTCGCAACGTCTTCAAGCATATTTCCTATTGCATCTGAATCGACGAAATCGTATATATTTCGTCTTATCAGTAAATATTTTTGGGCTTAGTTCTTTAACAGCTTCCGATAATATTGTATTTAGTGGTATAGTTTCCGTGTTTTCACCTACAGTTTCCGAATCATCAGTACGGGATATTTCAGCGTCCAGCGTTACAACGCATACCTTCCTAACACTGTATTCAAGAGCTAAATTAAAAAAAAAATGGGGAAAGGGAATTACTTTGTTTAAAACCCTACCGAATCTCGAACTTTTCGGAATTACCAATTCGGTCTTTACTGAGATGTTTCGGAGATCCACATCTTATTATATATAGTCTGTTCCTGGAGTCCAGAGAAATTATGTAAAAAAAAATAGATGTTGGTTTGCCTATACGCCCCGTAACTAGGCGTTACTGAAGTTGAGCCATGTTGTTAGGTTGGTATTTATTTCTCTACATTTAGGTTGTTATTTTTTGGTTCAGAAAGTTTTTAGTATTTTTTTCAGTAAAAAAAAAAAATTAATTTACAACTGAATGGATTTACCATTTTTATTTGCTTGGAAACTAAAATTCAGAATGATTTGAAAAAGTTGTTTTGAAAACAAAACTTGAGTTTTTTTTAATTAATTTATTTTACTGGTACATATCAAATACGCAGTGCAATAAGTTGATAAAAGATAAATATTTTTATTTCATTTGCAACCTTCCTTGCCTCTCCAGCAATACAAGGTTTTGGAAGCGCTGCCTCCCGATTAGTACTCTTAAATTTTCTGACGCAATACTTTTTCATGATTTTTAATGCAATCGATGAAAATTTTTTTGTCCCACTATATCTTTCCAACCGTGCATGAAGGCTTCATATTACGGGTAATTTTTCTGATGAACTTATTGAGGAAAATCACTCTCTGTGATGGTTTTCCTGCGTGGTTTGGCTTTATTGCCTCAAATGCGGTGCAGGTGGTGACGATGTGCTCAACAGTTTTCTGAACTCCACAACAGAGACACAGAGGATTAAGGAATACAAAGTTAATTAGCTTTCAAAATTATTAGTTCCAAATTATCGCACTTCATATTTAATCAATCACATTATTTTACAATAATTTAATTCAGTCCCAACCCCATAACATAGGACAGAGATGTCACAATACGGGATAATTTGGTCATGAGAACATCTTTTTAGTAACGCAAGGCACTTTAAAATGTAAAACAAGAGAATATATTCAGTAACAAAGAATTATTTAATTTTAAGAACGGAAGTCTTCATAAAGCTATAACGCACATACTTATAAATACTGAAATGAATTAACGACTTCCTTTATTGTTCGTAAAATTAACACGATACTAGAAATAAATACAGAGAAGCTTTCTTATCGGCGGTGGAAAGGTAAAATGTCGTAAATTTCAATTGTGTATTTATTAATTCTGAAACCACTAATTGTTTTAAACTTTATGAAACCATTATTGAGTGAGAAAAAAAAATTGACAATTAATAAAATATATAATATAAAGGAAATAACTTTAAAAAACTATATCATTCAATATTGTATTCCTAATAACAATAATACCGCTAATAGCTTTGAACATTTTATAAACAATAAACAGATGATTAATTCCAATAGTGAACCAGCCGGAGACCGAAATGGATTGGCAACCTATGCTGGTGTAGCCCATGTTTGTCGCTCCGTTGATCGCAGACTCTGGTCCCAGTGACGTTCAATGCAGCGATCGTGGTCCCGTGGCACTAATTGGTGATAATTGAGGGATGGATGTAATTGGCTGAAGTTAATGGAAGTTAAGTTAGACCTTTGGGATGAGTGAATGTGCATTTAGTGGTTGATCTAGCGATCGGTATCATCCAAATTTCATGTCTTCGCCTTTAGCTAAATTGATACTATTAATTAATACTCTTCGCTCGAGAAGGATTGATGTAGAATAAAAAAAATAAAAAGTTTCTATTCCAATCACAATAAAATTCGTTAGGCTTAATTTATATTCCGCTATTAAATTTCAGTATGTTCTAAAAGTCAGAGAACAAAAACGCTTTATGGCCTTATTATCCTGTTATTTCTGCAAAGTTTGTACCTGGAGTCATTTTATAAGCTCACACTCTTTACTAGCAGGAGAAAAAAGTTAGTACCGATTTACGACATAACTTTCACTCTAAAAAAAATGCAAATAGGACCACACCCAACTCTTTCACTTGGCGCAATGGACATAAAAATACTTTTTTTTTAAAAAGCATTCTATCTGAGAAATCTTCTACGAACTAATTCGAAAGTACTGATTCGTCAGCTCGAAGCAAATAGTTGAAACTTGAATATTCTCAGCCGTTCATAACAATGATTTAAACTGATATTTCGACTGTCTGCAACTATTGAGGTTGAAAAATACCAGGTTATGTTCTTTCCATGTTGGAAAAAAATACCAAATATTTGAAAATTGGATGAATAACATTGTTCAAAGTGCAACGTGAAGGGTTTTAAAAAGTTATTTTGTTTTCGTTGTTAGCATTGACCAACTGACTTAGTTACGTGGCTGATTGCCACTTGGTAATATAGTAAAGTTCTTCTAATCCAGCACGTTCGGCATGCTGGATGAGGCATGGTGGATTACTAAATATTCCGGATTACAGGATGAACATAAGGAAAAAACGTGAATAAAATGAAATAATGGCTGGTTTTTTATTCTCTGAACAGTTTCATTAGAATAAAATAATGTAAAATACCTAGTTATATAGCAAAAAAGTGCACTGTTGACTTATGTAAACTTACAAAAAAAAATTAATTCGAAGTTGATCACGCCGGTTGATCTAAGCCCATAGGGATTGTTCTTGTAGCTGGATGCAAATCTTTAAAACAAAAAATCAAGAATGTCAATTCGTTTCTTAGTCTTCCAACTTCGTTTTTTATGAAGTCGTTTCGTACCAAACTCGCACTAGGCATCATTGATGTTTTATGATCGATATACTTTTTTTTTATTTTTTTTCGAAGTTCGTTTCAGTGAAAAGTGTTAATACCCATAAAATTTACAATTTTTCTTTCTGCGGGCTCTCCGAAAATTTTTATCCATTTTGCACGCACATAAATTCGTACGGGTTGCATAAGTGGATAGGATTATTTTTTACTGCTCTATTCTTTGTTTTACGCTTTTTTTCTTCGTTGTGAGCAATGATTTTATTATTTAACGTCAATTATGATTAATTTTAGAAAAAACTACCCACATACTTCTGAGGAACAGGCGATGAGGGATTGGAAAAGGTATTTTTTGTTTAAATTATATCGACTGAATAGGTAGCATTGTTTCTTATGCGCCTTCTTGTTTTGAAGGCTTATAGAGGACAAAAGTGCAAAATTTCTTCGAGGTCAGAAATTAACGATCGAGGTCAACTTCAAAGATGTTTAAAGCACAATTTGGTCATTATAGTACTAAGAATTGGAAATTGTTGGAATTTGTGTGATCTACATTAAATATCTGTTAGCAGCTAGTATTATAATAACATCAAGGTATCCTAATATACGAAAACCAAAGCGAATTAATAAATAAGGATGCTAAAATAAAATTTTTAATGTTTTCTACTCGAAACTATAAAATTTAATTTACCACACCAGTGAAGTTGATCATCGATAGGTAAATCACGGTTTTATAAATTAATGCATTATCTAATCTATCTAAATATGAAACATGAATTCGAGACGTAAGAGAAGCAACTAATTATGAATTTGAAGCAACTATTATTTCATCCTATTTTTCAAGAAAAACAGTGGAAATTTGATTAATAATTAAAATATACAGTTCTATAAGGTCATTTCTATCCTGGAGAATGAAACATAAGAAGAGCGTTCAGGTGCATAAAAGGGAAGCGGTGACTGCTAAGAGAGATAAGGCAAAATGGGGTCGTCAAAAGCCGACTAAGCTTAAAAGAAAGATGCGCAATCAGAGACGAGGATCGAGACAGATAGGAACGAAGTAGAACTCAGGGCGGATACACAAAGACGCAGCCCTGTGTGGATGTGGTTTGGTGGCTTCTTCCCAAGGCGCGATACCATCTTAATGCTTGTGTTACTGCCACCTTCCATATCTCCTCTTCTCCTACCTTCACAAAGGATAATCTCTACAAGCTGCCTTCAAAACCTTATTGTTATCTTCCATACTAGTCCGCTAATCATCTGGCGAGGTTGCGGTGGGTTTCCGAATTCAAAACAGCATGCAGCATATTTATCAATCTTTATCACCATTCTAATATTCTAATAGACTTATACATTATTATATATATATATATATATATATATATATATATATATATATATATATATATATATTATTATTATTATTACATATAGACATCATATATTACATTACATAACATTACAGATCACAGGATTATAGTAAACACCCCGACAATGCATACTGATATCTAAAAAGGAGTAGAAAGCAACAATCCAAACTAAAGTAATATAAGGAGGAGGCACCAATGGGTGCTAGTCTACATCAGGCCTCACTGAATTTACAAAATAAAATTGTTGTACAATTCATAAGTGGAATTGATATGACCTAAGGAGCAGAAATTCGTTGTTTAGCTAAATCCACACTTTATAGTTCAAAATAATGAAACTATTAAACACGAGCCATGGTTCATTTCAAATTACGAAATGCGCGATAATTAACGCATACACATCAAATATAAATTCCACTTCTCTGCCCGAAACCCTTCCTTTCCACTAATACCATCTTACTTCTTCTCCATTACATTACATTACATTACTGGACATCAAGACCTGTGTTTGAAAATAAGTGGCAAAGAGATCTCTAAAATCATGCTAAGATTTTCCCTGATTATTTAAATCAATTTTATTTTTCGAAAATTTTACACATCATATAAAATGGTTTTATCAATAAATTAAAAAAATCTAATACGGCGCACGCATAAACAATTTGACTTACCTACTTTAAATCGATTTAAAAAGTTTTCATTTAGTTTACATGGATTTAGTCTCGGATATATGGATCTTTTGCTAGACAACTCTGATTGGAAAATGCACCACAAAACAACAACGGTACGTGACATTGCCTATTCATGAGAACTGTCCTATTTACTATCATGCTTGCTTGCTTGGATATGATACCGCAGTTTATTTTTTGTATTGAATTAATCCAGATTAGAATCAGTTCAAAAGGCTTTAAAAATAAATAAATTAATAATGCTCTCTTTTTTTAATTGACTACGTAGTTTTATGTAAATAGTGATAAATCAGAGAAGCGTTACAGAGTCACTATGCCCTACTATTCTAATGTAACGGGAAATATTAGGGTGATAAAAAAAAATATAACTACCGCGATGGGAATGGTCACCATAATTCGGGCAATGATATTGCAGATCACAGATATTTCTCAATAGTTTAAGTCCCCCAGGCAATAAAGTGACTGTACAAACACTAAATCTTAGGCAGTATCATCCAGCTATATGGGCTAAGGTGGGAATATCTGATAAAGTATGTCACATTTTATTGCTTTTTGTACCATACGATATATTTTCTGAATAAGGCCCATATTTTTTATTTGTGTGCTTTGTTATTATTTATAGGTTCTTTAGTGTCTAAATTACAGTGAGATAATTTCTACCATTCTGAGATAAATGAGCATATAGATTAACGATAATAATAGGGCTCAGATAATAATCTTTACATAATCTGCGTTTCTGACTGTACTTCAGAGGTTTGCCCGTCGGTTTGGCGCTCGATTAACTTTTATCGATTCAATTATCGTTCAGACCAACAAAATAACCCCAATCTTATTTAAATTGTTGCAATTCTATGACATATATAGAATGAAATGGCATCCATTCTTAGAAATCGTTTCTTTTGAATGTCATAGTCAGGTCTCGGCAGTTTGGCTATATTTTCTCTTCAATTTAATAACATATCAAATTTTTTATCTCGATCCTCATTAGCCTCTATCGTTTCACCTTCCACATGGATCAAACTGTCATCGGATATCCCTTCAATACCGTTCATTATTTCAAACATACGCCTTTGAAATTCTTCGGTGTCAATTAATAGTCCAAATGGGCATCGATGGTAACTGAATCTCTAATATGTAGTCCAAAAAATACTTAGTTCTTGAGATATTTTGTTCATATTCATTTGAAGAAACTCATTTTTCGTATCTAAAATACTAAAATTCTTAGGTTATGTTCCGGTCATTCCGCATTGAATAACCGTATATATTCTCTAGTCGGCTAGTTAGTTTTTCTGGCCAAATATTTTCAGCAAAATCTTTAAATTTCTGCCCAAACCGGACAGTCTTGTCTGCTTTTTTGTTTCCCTTACGATATCGTAAGCCTTTTCGAAATCGTCCGATCAGCTAAATAGCTAATAACCTACGCTACGATATTCTAGCTACTTTTCTAATATTTGTCGGAGAGGGTCAATAGTTTGCCTGTTCTATATTGATAGCCTCCGAAAATTTTTCTAGTTAGAATTAGAGTAAATATTTTATAATAGTTTGAAAAAAATGGGATGTGCCTATAGCTTGAATGCTCAAGTTGCAATCCACCTTCGAGGCCGAGTTCCGGTTATTAATTTATTTTAAATCAATACACCGCCAGTGAACCAACCGATGAAGCCAAATTAATAACAAATGAATGCTCGTTTGTTAAATAATTTCATTGATTTCAATTTAGTTAATTTAGTCAACTGGGTAAATGTTTAATTAAAGTTTGCCTTGATTATATTATTGTATGTTAATTAGTGACATACCATATTTTTTGTCTGGTGGAAATAGACTGTTTTTGTTGAGGGGAGGGGTGGGTGTTTTTGAAATCCGTTCGTAAATTAATAAAAGATGATCTTTATATAGTTGGAAGTTTACAATGTTCCGCATATACAATATTCTAAAACTGAGAAAGAAGCTTAAGGCGGAGGTTTACAGCTTTTGATTATAACAATAGATTTTGTTTTATTAACATGCACTGAACAATAAATTCACAATAAGTCTCACTTATGACAGTTGTTATTTTTGTTGGGTGTGGATTTAGTTGACCATAGTTGAAATTTTAAGAGGCGCAGAGCCAAGTGCCTTGAGTGGTGAGTAGGCGCTTGACTCTACGCCTTTTTGCCCTGATGATGGCCTAAAACTTAGGTCGAAACGTTGGCACACAATAAAAATAAGTTACACTTATAGTGCGTTCTTCACTGACTGCACTTCCCTCCCCACTCTTTCTCCCGACCAACTTCTTCTTAAAGTTATTTATATTTGTTTATGGACCAACACGACTAAACCAATGAAGATTATCAATACAGAATTTGATAGGTACTAAATAATAAAAAGGAGCTCGGTGATATTAAGATAACATAACTGACTGATCTGTAGATTCAATTTAAGACGTTATAATTAATTTTCTTACTTCAAGTGGAATTTTTTTTTCAATTAATTAAATAAACATTCCGGCAACTAGACTTATTTCTTAAAACTAGATTTTTTATTAGTTAAAAACTAATACATCCTTATAACTTTGTCAACGCTTCAGGGCTTAAGAACGAGAAATTTCAGATTTCGTATCATTACTCATCTTGGTTAACAAATCTAGTTTACGTCATGCATTAATAAAATAATTAACAAATACTATCCGCTTCTCTTCGTCCACAGATGTGACTTAACGTAAAAACACATCCATGAATATTTAACTGATTAAAACTATTAGAAACAAGTACCTATTAAAAAAAATAATCATTATATCGTTATAAAAACTGCTGCACTCTATTATTTATTAATTGCAATTTCTTATCACGCCGATAGATAACCTTCGCTAATGTAGCATCCTAATAAATGTACTGCCTGCAGTTCAGCAACCTCTAATTTACTCAAATGAAAATACATGAATCATTATATGATTTAAAAAAATTTAATTTCTAATACAAATTAACTATTATATTATTAAGTGAAGCTTCCTAGCTTCACTCCCTCAAATTCCCTATAGTAATAATAATATAGTAATCTGTAAAGTATCTTATTTCTTATTTCATATAAATACTAACAGTTTCTCACATCTCCAAAGGTGTACAACTTAATACGACAGTAATTACGAATGATATTGTATGTGATATGGTTCATAAGACCAACTAACTGGAAAAATTGCCTGAGGCAACGACCTCTGCTGGAAACCTCAAAGGAAATTTGTGATTATTGAAAATATACTGTAGTGACTAGACGGAGACAGAGAGATGGAAGAAAAGACATAAAGACAGTTTACGGGAGACTATATACCGACATCAGAATAAATCCGGCTACCTGGGGCCACCTTCTATATCCTACGGCTTTATTTCTATCACTTCTATACCTCCGCCTCTCCTTCTTCTTTTCTTTTTGTTTCCTTCCTAGCCAGATCATAACCGTTCCGAGGCCCTCTTCGGGGGCGACCTTATTTTATAGGATAGGGGAAGAAAATGTACCACTGGCAGAATGTAAACCTAAATCAGCAATTAAAGAAAGGTATATTCAAAAATATTCGTGTATTTGTTTATATATAAAAGAAGATAATAATTTTCTACATAATAAAAAACATATCAAAATAATCGAACTTTTTCAGTCGGTATCTCGCTATGAAACGTGCAAATAAATAAAGAGGTTAATCAGGCCATGATCGAAATAGTCCATGAGAGATTCTGTAAACAATGAATGCATCAGCAGTAACCGTTGAACCACTTGGCAAACAAATGTTGGTTTGACAAAACAATGCGCTTGCAGAACTATCTTCTTTGACCTACATGAAATGTCACATTTAAGAGTAACACCATTGTAACATGAGAGAATGTCTAAGCGGTTAAAAAAATGGTGATTAGAGCAGAACTCTAATTTTGAAGTTTAGGAATGAGCCATTCCCATTAAAAATTAATAACTACCCAGTTATTCATGCAAAACTTCAAAAGGATGCAAATTGAAAAGCATACAAGTATCCTTAAGTTTTAGTGCCTCCTTCAACGAACGATATCAAAGAACTAACTATTTTCATAAAATTCCTACCAAGTATTTTTTATCTCTTTAGATTACGAGCTATTATACAGATTATATTAAAGAAACTGTTTATTGAGATTTTTTTCGTATAAGTCAAAAACATTTAATTAAATAAATAAAATTAGATTACATCCATTCAACTTCTATTATTTATTATCACCATTGGAAAAAAGAAGATATTTTTCAGATAACGAAGAAGGGCAACTCTCCGTTATTTGCAAAATACCTTGTTTTCTGCAAAATTCTGTTTCATGCTATAATATCAACATAATTTAATATCAATAAATTAATTATTAACCAAAAAGTCAAAACAAAAACCCATTTAAACTATCATTTAACAGCAGTACTATTTCCAGTTATAGATGAATATTATAAAATATTTTATTTATAAATACAAGCGATTCCTGATCATTAATTTAATTTTATATCCTGCTTTTCCAAAGTGCAAATATATCACAGTTCAGTTTATACAATCGCAAGTTCAAAAGAAAATTTTCTCAATACTGAAAAACCGTTAGGCAACAATATCTGCTATGGAATATAAAAAATATTTGAAATTTCTACTTCTAATTCATCCTAAAATACTTCATCAATGATCAATTATTCATTTCATCCTTGATTATATCAATAGCCGTTTAGAGTTCTTTAAGGAAGTATGTTTAAGTCTCAAGCCCTATTACAGATAAAATTTCTGAGCACCAGCAGCTTGCAGCTGATGACACGGTTATGTTTTCTTGGTGCAAAGATCTCACAATTTTATATACTTCTATGCTTTAGATAAATGACAATCCCTCATCAATGCTTCAGAATTTGTTACCTACATTCAAAAAGTATTTTTTAGACAACTTAAAATTTCATAGTGATACTTATAATTTCATAATAAGCGCAAATTCGATATAATCACCAATCATAATTTTACTAAAAAATCAATTAGGATTTAAAACAATGTGAACTAAAAAGTTATACTACAAAAAATCTAAAACATTGACCGAAACGTTGGCACACAATAAAATAAGTTTCCTATTTTACTTCATAATAGTGTGCAGTCCACTCTCCGGCAAAATTCTTGTTTAAAACTTACTCCAATAAAATGCTATATAATACTCATAAAATTAAAACAATATGGTTAAAAAAAAATGTATTATATCAGGGTACATCCCGATTCAATTATAAATGTTCAATATAATACTATTTATAGAATAAATTATATTTATAAAAAATAAAAAAGCAATACTGTCTACAAATTTAAAAACGAAAAAAAGCATGGTTACATACGAAAAAATGTCATGTACACATTTGTTTTATATATATATATATATATATATATATATATATATATATATATATATATATATATATATATACACACACACACACATTACGGAACAGTGAGACAATAGATTACAACAATTTTAGGCGAGGCAACTAGGAACAGATAGCTATTTTACGCTTCGAACAGGGCAGATGCAACATAATTTATTATAATGCAAGAACAGCATGTGCAGTAATAATTAACAGACCGTAATAGCCTCTGTTACTGCGTATAGAGCCACTATAATTCTCCCTTTATATGCACCTGCCACCTATAATCTAACAAATGATCTTCTGAGTTCCATGTAATACATTTAAAACACATACGAAGGCATCATTGAAACATTTGGTAGAAATGACCGAGAAACCATTCACTTTGAACGTGAGGAAAAATAGTGTGAAATCAACTTATTAGATATTTAAATAACAAAAACGAAACATTAAAAACAATGTAAAAAGTCACCAACTCTAAGGCTATGAATCTCACCTATCACTGAATGTAATTGTTATTCTGAAGGGACATGTCCAGGAATAAAAAAAATATTTATTATTATTATATTATTGAGGTTAACCGTCTTTTCATATCCAATTAAGGAAAACAGGACGGGTTATACTGCGGGTTACCATCCTATCCTTAACAGAGTGGGAAGGTCGAGATTCATTCATCCCGACCTGAAGTAAAAAAGGATCTTTTGGGGGGCTTGTATATCTCTTGAAATCGACAGCACTAATAATTTTAAAAAATATCTAGTTAAAGCAATAATAATTTAAATAATTCCAATGAATAAGAATGATACCATTGAATACAAAGCAGTTAGTTATCACAAACGGCGCTAGAGATTGCTAGTACGGCTACCTTCGGGTAAATTCGGCCGCGGGGAGTAATAATGCGCCCCGATTGTAAAGTTGTATGTATCTAAATTGTAAGATATTGATTTTTTTTTCTTACGAATGAAGATGTTCCGTGCTTTATCTTTGCCATGTCATATTAACAACCCACGATTCTTGGTTATTCTGATGATTTCCCAGTTAATTGGAAAGATAAAGTCTTCACAAAATTACATCAAAAAACAATTAGTCATTTTCTCAAAAATTTAAATTTGTAGCATAACACATTCATCCACTCATGTCTTCAATTGTATTGTAAAGCACTATAAAGAAAATATCAACAGTAAGTGAATTAAAATAAAAATTGAAATGAAATAATAGACAACACACACACACACGCACACACAAGCAAATGGTTTATAAGCAAACAACACAAGGAACGAATGACAAGGAAATTATAAAAGGCTACTCTAAATGCGAAATGCTCATTAATAAATCATACCATGCTACATAGTACCACTTTACATCTCATCAATAACGCTAGAATTGCTTTTTTGTATATTTCACAATAGCAATCTATAACAACAAGGACTATGAAGTAAATATACAGCTGTCAAGTTTAACGATATCTTTTGCACAGTAAAGGCAAGGCGAAATATTTTCACGTTAATGAAAAAAATGGAATCATATTTATGCTTACGTGTTCGGAAGCCATTCTGGCTCTAATTTCCGGCGGAGGTTATTTAATATCAAATTTTACTGTTATCAGCGCAATATTTCAGACGTTTTATTCCCTTAGCAACCATACAATTTACATGAATAATTAAACGCTTTAAGAGTTTATGACTTTGAAAAGCGTACTAAATTCAATACTACATGTTAACACACGTTGGAAATCGGACAGTTTAGAATTTAAAAGGAAAACATTAAGATATGGAATCGGGCACAAATATTGAAACAAATAAATATATACTTTTTCTACTTACTTATTAATAGTTTTTAGAAATATAAATTTGAGTTGAAAAAGGTCATCCCCACATTACTTTTACTTATTATATAAATAAATAAATAAATTATTTATGACCACTCCATTATATAAGAGAGATACAATTGACATACACGATTAATTGAGGTTTCTGGAATGTTAAATCAATACTCGTACTGCCTAGGATCGTCGGAGGAGTTTTAATACAAGTTTGATTGAATTGGCTGAGCATGAAGTCTCCTAATGAGCGAGATTCCGAAACATTAACATTAAAGTTTTCATCGATTGTGGGAGATGTAGCGGGATATTAATAGTTGGGCATATATCAGTCGTAACTTTCAGATAATCTAACGAACGAAAAAAAATGTCTAGATTTCGCCTAATGTCTCTCAACAGAGATCATATTTGATTTGGCATTATAACGATGTATCTTACTTATACTTGGATGGTAACCAATGGGTTTGGTTCACTAGGGAATACATTGGGGTGGATCATGGCATTTTCAAAAATAGGAGAGCAGGGAAATGTACTGTCCTAGGAAAATGTTGCTATACAAAAACTAAATCCAGTTAAAAAATTAATTCGAAAACTATTTTAAAGGGTATTTCAACTATAGGTATTAAAACAACAATTAATTTAATTATATATTTTTTTATTAGTACACTCGGAAACATGATGAACAAACCCAATATAGAAGAAATCTGAAGATGTAATAAAACTATTATTGAGTAGAAGCTGCAAAAATCTTTCCAACTACCATTACTAAATTTGAGGAGCTGCCTATCAATTCAAGTGAACATCTCCACTTCCAACCAAAACAAATTTCGATGAGCACTGACAGGTATCCCAAAACTGTATTTAATGATAGATATAATAAAATTGCATTAATATAATTAAATTATAATTATAATTAAATTATTTCAAATATGTTTCTGAAAGTGAACGGAAAGTTTATTATACACTGTATTAGCGCTTGTTTGATTCTTTATAGAACGAATAAAGAAATAACTTTTATTCTGTAATTTATTGTATAAATTGAATAACTCAATAATACAAAATAAATGTACATCTGCTAAAAAAACAGCTTGTTATAACAAAAAGAAAATTGGTTATTATTCGTAGATTTCCGAATAGTAGCAAATTAATTCGAATTACTGATTTTGAGAAAAACATGCCAGATGTTTGTGGCATCGAGCTAAAATTGAAGACATGGATGGTTGAATGAAGACAGCTTTGTGGCAAATTTAAAGTTTTCATTAAATGACTAATTAAGTTTTTTTCTATGTAATTTTTTTTAAGACTTGATCAATCCAATCAATTGAGAAATATGATTAACCAAGAATCTTGGGTTGACAATGTTATAAGGTTCATTGTAGTGACAAGACGTAAACTGAAAAAATAAAACTCAATAAGGCACGAATACATAATATATATATATATATATATTGTATTTTGGAATCATTCACCACTCATTTTATAAATTATTTGTTTATTTCTTATATGTTCTGGTTCAACCAACAATTCTATAAATGACGGACAAACATTTTTTGCTTAAACATGTATTTTGACAGTTTGTGTAAAATTTAAATAAGATCACAAAATATTTATAACATAAGTTATTTATAAGATGATTATAATATAAGTTATCTTTTTCAGAATATCAAACAATATTATATACGGCTTGTAAGTAAAATTTTAATTGTATTATAAAATGTTTACTAATTCACGAATAATTTAATTTGCTCATAAACTGAACTTCATGAATAATCATAATTTGCATCGTCAAGTGTTGTAAACTTAAGCACACTAAACCCCATAAAATATTAGAACGTGAAAGTCAGTATGACATCAGCTATTTAAAATTTACCACCAAATCTAGGAATGATATTAATAAATAAAATAAATATTATTATAGGACAGTAACATAAATATAATAAATATTTATTTTAATCGAATTTTTACTTTTTTAAAACTTCAAAATGTAATGCAATTTAAAAAAAAAATATTATTCTATATTTTACTTCTTTTTTTAAAACGTATTTACTTCTGTTGTATTATTTGATTTATTTTCTCATATCTTAATCCCGTCTGAATAAAATAATGCATTTTTAAAGATCCAAGAAAATAAGCATTACTTTCAATGTTAACTTCATTCAGTAGAATCGAAAATTGTTCAGTTTAAGAACATGTATTATAACAATTATTTTAAAATTAGTTGACATCCGCATGATTGTATACAAGGATCAATCTAATTAGGGATTGATAAATTATTTGCCACTTCTATAAATGTGTTTTATTGAAAACTAGTTTCGAATGTTATACATCCATCCTCAGTTCTAAAAACACACAAAAAATTTAAAAATAAGCGATTCAAAATATAGTTTGTATTATTATACATATTAAATTATATGTTATAATACTGTAGTGTATTATAATACTGATATATATATAATTTAATATGTATAATAATACCAACTATATTTTGAATCGCTTATTTTTGAATTTTTTTGTGTGTTTTTAGAACTGAGGATGAATGTATAACATTCGAAACTAGTTTTCAATAAAACAAATTTATAGAAGTGGCAAATAATTTATCAACCCCTAATTATTTTAAAATTACGTAATATTTTTATTTATAAATACTTATACGATTGTTGTAGAAACAATTTCAGTAATAGCCTCTGGGATAGAATCAACCCAACAACTCGATATCACATCTAAAATTAGATTTCCAGAAACCATCAAACAATCTCTTCAGCTTTGTAAGAAATCTAACCGATACTGAACACAATTTGTTATTACCTTAAATACTGGACCAAACCTCATTATTAACAAGGTGATCATGTTGACATTTTAATTAAATAGACTGTTCTGTTCTAATTTATATATATATATATATATATATATATATATATATATATATATATATATATATATATATATATATATATATATATATTACAGTGTTTTCAAACAATATCAGATTTAGGTACTAGTTTATGGCAAAGCATGTTGTATTGAGACTATTAAAATGACAATAAATGAAAATCATAAGGGAAAAAGTATACATTTTTTAAATATATATTACAGAGGTATGTTTGCTTCAATATTAAATAATGCTCAAAAGATTTCTAATTCTGAGAAAAGTGTTATACTAAGTACTCATTACAAATTTAGGACTATTCATTAAAAAAAAAAAAAAAGGAAAAATTATGGTTTTGTGGTATTACGGAAAAGATTGAAATGGTTATAAAGACATGCTTTCAGATGCAAAATTAGCACATACATAAAAAAGTAAAAATATTTACTGTAGATCCCAAATTATAGAGCACTCATTATACATATGTAATCTAAAAACAGTTCATTCAGTCCTTAGAATATGTGAATATCTCAAATAATAATTTATTCCTTGATTTTTTAGATTAATGATGAAAAAAAATTGTCATTAATACAAATGAGTTTCATCGATTATTTGGCAGTAATGATAAATCACGTGCAGGTAAGTAAATTATATTGTATTTAATTAAAAATTAATTAAGTCGGATTAACCTATATAGGTAGGTAGATTCTCTAGGCAATACAAATATCGGAATCCCTCTCCCCTTTTCAATTCAATATACGAATATTTGATCGCTTAAACAAAAAAAGGAGGCACAATGAAACAAAGAATAGAGTAAATTATCTAATTTATTATTATATATAAGAGTCCATTACCTTGATTTCGTTCACTACAATACAGGTTACATAATAATAAATTAAATTTAGTAGATAGGTATTTAACATTTAATTATTTTTTTTTACCTATATCAAATTTTTATGTAATTTAAGTATGTCATTCATTGAAACAAAACAATTCATATTTAATAATAATTACTGTAATGTAATGAAATTTATGCAGTACAATAAAATCTTTCTAAATCTAATCAAAAGTACTTCAACTTATTCTTCTCAAGGGTCCGCAGACAACTGCGGATATATTGCCAATATTGTCAATCCGGTACTGATTAAAAATAATATAAAAATCGGTGGCTCGATATATCTTCAATGGGAAAAGATCAATTAATATATAGCCGTTATATGATTTCAGTTTTCGAACCAACTAACTTTTTTTTTTTTTTTTATGTAATCATTTATATTTTTCTATAATAAAAAGAAGTAAATAAGTTCACGCAATTATTTAAATGTTTCATTAAATCCGAAATACATCCGAAGCAGAAGTATAGTGGCAATCAACAAATTTGGCGTCAATATGACAACGGCATTTGCCATGGAAAAGGGACGATACAAGACGAGCCTCATCCCGGACTTGATTCAGTTTTCGCAATTCACGAAAAGAGAACTCACTTTTTTTTTTTTTTCAAAAAGCTTTTGCGAGCTGCTAGTTAAAAATTTCGGATTTAAATCCGTCCCCAAATCCTGTATCAACTTCATTACGTGACAATAGCCAATATTTATGATTTATAATATGATCTTAGCACATATTTCTCAATGATGTTGAAGTTCCTGTGTCAACTGTTTTGTTTCCTGAGGATGTCGCGATAAAATTTTCATTTAACGTTTAATCATGTATGGATGTACCCGGCCTGTTTTAATTGAAGCTAAAGCTTGCATTATAAATGGAAGTTAGTTGAGCCTTTAAAAAGACGTCGCAAGGTCCTAAAGCAAATAACTAATATAGATCAAGTTAAAACCATAAAACTGATCGATTTTAAAAATTAAATTCGAGTTTAAATGTTGAAAAGTCTGCACACACCTTTTTTTTCACCAAATTAATTTTCCTCTTTTTTTTTTTTCAAATGATTGTTTTCTTTTCTTTTGATTCTTGCATACCTCCAAGGCACCCACAACCCTCCCTGCATAGCCTGCACAACCCTCCATGCATAATCCATTATCACAGAGTGTTTTCAGTTACCCGAGAACCCAAATGACTAGGATCTTCCTCACTCCCTACAAATTTGATTTTTTTCATTATTTGTAGATTTGGATGTGTTTCATATTGAGCTGTTTCAAGGCTATAGAATAACTGATTACAAAAAATCGTTCACAATTATTCACAATAACTGATTATTATAACCTAATTAAACACACTACTCGGCGTCATAAACAATTTTCAATTTTAAACCTTATCAAATTTCTATCCTCAAGTTAGAAGTCCTATATAGCGGCCATGCTGTTTTATCCCCCAAAAAATTTTCCCTAGACTAAAAATAGTTTAGGAACAGTATGACACGAAATAACCCATATTTTTTTAAATGGCCCATATACATTAATATAGGAAATTCCTTGTTTATATAGCTCAACGTATGTAGCCTTTCTCGATTACCAGAGGATTCGAAATCACAGAAATATCAATTGACGTATCTCATTAGTAAGATATCGAATTCTCCATTCATTAACTGAATCTCATTGCGTCGGCTAACAACTGTGCATAACGATCTATAGCCATACCATTGTATATCCCTGACTACTTAATCCCACTGAAAATGAACTAATCAAATGAACAATAATTGAACACAGTGAAATGGTTTTATGATCGCATCCTATCCACCCTTTCTAATTAACAACATTCCTGTGAAAGATGGAAATAATTGGATGACTTCCATAAATAAATCAGTACAAAAAAATTGTTTGTACAATCTAAAATAATTAAAATATTCCATCATTTTGTTCAAATATAATTAATAGTGCCCACACAAAATTATATAAAGGAAATGTGCATTAAAATTATGTTATAAGGATTTTATAATAAAGAAAGAAAAATCGTAAATGCTTCATCAGTAATTATCTTACAGCATTCAGATGCTGCTTGCATTAATTAACTATGCAGTGCCTTTGCTCATTATATCTGTCATCCTGGTTTTCAGTCTCCCATTTGGGCCGTTGCAAATTACTTCAGAATTTTATAAGACTGCTTATATTCTAAATAGCACAACGTAGATCCAAATCCTCTGTTTAAAAACTAGCAAAAATGATACATTATTAATATGCTAGGATAAGTCCTGATTTATTATTAAGTCGACCATTAATGAGGTATAAGTACATAAATGTATTAATAAGTACATAAATATCTACAAGATAAGAAATATTCTGTCACCGCCGATGTTTATTAAGTGTATTCCATTTTTTTATTTATAAAAATAGGGATTAATTATTTTTTAAGTCGTAAGTAATACATATATTCACAGTTCAAGTTAAAGTTAAAGTTCATAGTTAAAAGTGCTACATATTTTATTACCCTTTTAGCTTACTTATATTTGAAAATCTGGCCAGAATAATCCAAATACGATAATAAAATGTAAATCGGACTTACGACAGTTTAATTAAGAGTTTAACTGACGTACGGATATATGGTAATTATATATATTATAATAAAGACCAATAATGTCAATTAATTTTCAAATTAGTGTATATATGCCTTCACATATTAAAGTAATATTAGTTTAAAATCAACTGTTTGTAATGACACTACCGTAATGTATTGGTTATTATACTTAATTGGATGTATGCCGAGTTTATATTCTCTTATTCGAGTTCCAACTGTGTTTAATAATTTATTTCTATCTACCGAGCCTTTCGGCTATACGGGTTTGGTAGTGGTGATATATGGCATAAACACAATGTCTATATCCATCCCTACCAGAAAACATATAAATATAGTCTTTCCATTTATTCTGTAGTCGTTTTTATTATTCAGAACTCTTCAACAGCACCTTCGTCTTCCGGCGGCCTCCCAGGAAAAGGTCATCTTCTCTCCAGATTAAAATGGGCCATTTTCCATCCTTATTTAATAATTATTGCATCATGTGCATGATTGCAGAGAAGATTATTTTTCATATCAAATTACAAAAATCTACTTTCTGTTAGATCCAAAACGTAACCTTTGACCCCTGAGGTTTGAGTCTTGTATCAATGCACTTCGAATACATCACCAATGGAATTCTGAACTTCAGATTGTCGGTCCTACCAGTTTATAGCGTCCCAAAGCCACGCATTTGTAGAGAATATTTTTTAACTTTTGCTGGTTTATCAGACTTAAAAACCTTAAAAGCGGTAAATGTTTGGCGCTGAAGTATTCGAACATTTATTAATTTCTTTATGCTTTTACTACACATAATCTGTTTTAACCCTTTATCACCAAGGAATATTCACTGTAAGTATACAAAAAGGGGGTCGTTCCAACCCCATCACTTTTATGCATTTCTCAATGTGCTCATTTCATATTTATTTAGTTCGGCTTTTATCAAATAAAAAAAACTTATATATACATTTTCATTGAAAAACAATTACCACACATCATTTACAATATTACAGTATCAAGTATAAAATTCAGTTTTTAGTTATTTATTTAACAAAATTAACATGTATAATTTACTTATTCCTAAATTATATCATTTAATTTGTTCGATTATTTTTTTTAACCTTACTGCTCATAAGATCATTTACCATATAATGCCTAAGGTCCACCAGATTCCGTCACAAGTAAGCAGAAAGAACAAATCACTTTCTTGCATATATTCTGCAAAAAATATTCTGTTGCATTTTACAAAAAAAAAAATTTTTTTTCTATCCTTCTTAACCACCCTTATACCCACATTTTCGTTTAGTAGTACCAGTGGATATTGTGCGTTATTGAATTTCAGAGTTTTAAAAGTTAGTATCTGTTTCCATGCAGATTAAATTACTTATCTTCAGATCCGAAGCCAGATGAAGATACAATTGCAGCTTCCGATAACTTATCAGATGATCCTAATTATATTACCAATGAAGAACCTCTACCTACGTCCTCAGAAGGTGAAAAATGAAGTAGTTGTAAATACAGAAGGAAATGACTTCTGTTTTTGCGAGCGTATACGACCGTTATGGTACTTAAAGTGTTAAACTAAAAATAAAAATGATACGGTATTTTTATCTTCTGCCCGTTATATTTTATCATTTCTAAAGATGAAATATTGGTTTGCTAATAGGACTGAAAACAAGTAAGTCCACGAAGTGGGTGTTATTGAAGAAGACAAGTTAAGACGCCGGAAGGGATCCAATATCACAGAACATGCCAACCGATAAATCAAAATGACCACTTCTTGAGAAGCAGCCGAAGGATGATCACTATCAGCTACAGCTCTGGGGTCAATAATAATCATAAAAACAAATAAAAATTATAACACGACATAGTAATACTCTATGACTTTTTCATAAATATAATAAAAATGTGTGGTACTGTCACTATTGACCTTTGGATGAATGCGGATCTATATTATTTCATTAAACTGAAGAGTTTGCATGGTTGAACGCACTAATTTCAGAAACTACCAGTCCGATTAAAATAATTATATTTGTGTTAGATTGACAGTGTTATATTGTTGAGGAAGACTATAGGAATAGGATAGGAGCAATAATTATAAATAAATTTCTAACAAAAAAAGCGTCCAATTTGCGTACGTTTCCTTACCATGACAACTTCAGATCCGTAGAACTATGCTGACTAAATGAACATTTTAATTTGCTGGTGCAGTTGACCACATATGTATTTTAAGGAGAAATTAGCATAACATATCTATCTACTTATTTTGACTAGGATATATTTTTATGCTTAATACTACTAAAGTTTTATACTTTAATGATTATTATCCTGTTTTTTTTTCTACTAAGCTCTGATGAAGGCCTACAACTTAGACTGAAACGTTGATAACTAATAAAAAAATAAGTTCCATTTATCGCTGTATTTTTCTTCATTGAACGTACCCCTCGACCAACTTTAAAGTGAATGAGACTGAACAGCATATTATAGGTTATTAGTAAAAATATTATTTGTATTTACATTTGACGTGGTGAAACCACGGGGCAAAGCTAATAAAATATATAAAAATAAATATTCGTACTATTTATATCGCGATTACAATTCATATAATAAAAAAATATTTATATATGTATATATATTTTTTTACAACAATTAACTTTATAATAAATAGTGAATAATAATAAATAATACTTTATTATAAACGAGGATGATAAAAGAGAAAAAAAATAGGATTATTCCCAATTTTTACTTAACTATTATTTTGTTACCTACCATACTTTTTTTTAATTAAGTAATATTACAGCCTACCATACTATTAACTTCATATCTATATCATCCACAAGCTTGAAGATTAGTGAAAATTTCAGACTCAATTGCATCATACAACCCCCCGTTCACCCATAAACTTGAAACTCACTTTAGCAAATATTACTGATTGCATGACCTAGTATAATAAGCATGGAATTAACGACTAAAACGAGTGTTATTATTAAATAACTGGGGTGGGGGTCACGTCCCAAGAATGTTGTAACCGCTGAGAAATATACAAAACATGATATTTGTTTATTTTGCCTTAATTTATTAATAAATTATTTCAATATTTATTTATATTCCTCTTTACAATAAAGTTTTCTACAGGCATTCTCTGAATTCACTATCGGATGTTCATTAGTTAACTAATGATATAACTTTTTTTTTTTTTATAAATATAGTTTATTCCATAAATAGTATTACATTGAACATTTATAATTGAATCGGGATGCACCCTTATACAATACATTTTTTTTTTTTATACAACTTAATTGGATAAAAATTATATTTTATTTATGGGTAAAAATAAAATGATATAACTTAGAAATAGCCATGGGACAGACTATACAGCACCCGGAATACTGAACCGTTGTGAGGTTTTAGCGGGTCTAAGCAACGTACACGGTCTGACGCACCTAAGGGTTTTTTTTATATTTAGATTACCTGGCAGATTTTTACGTGAATAAATGATTCAAGCTTATGCCATATGCTCATGACCCTCAATGCCTTTGTATAAATAATTAAATAAATGAGTCAACAAACCAGCTAATTGACAGGGTAGGATTTATAAATTGAGAGAAAATATTCATAAATCAAATTAATTTAAATTTTAAATTTCCACAGCTTGCTATAACTTTAAATATATCATATTTGTAAATCATATCAGTACTGGTAGAAATTCCATACATCATTTGATGAAAGCTGAAGTGGATTTGATTGAGACATCTCCAAGCCGAACCAGTAAGGGTAAGCGGAAAGCAGATCTAAAAATTATATCGATATGCCTTATCATGTCAATAGCTTTTTTATAGCATCACATTCGTTGATTGGTTTGTTACTTACAGGCACGAATAAAAACGTTTGGGTAAAAGAAAATATCAGTAGTAATATTCTTTTGCTAACAAAAAAAAAAAAAAAGCAAACATGAGAATCAAATCAACTAATGAAAAATGAATTTGTTGCTATGTGTAAAATTCGAGAAAGCGAAAATTCATACAAATTCACATAGGATTCTATGTCAACTCGTTATCCTAATTGGATAACTTCGTTACTCTTGAAAAATATTAAAAAGCTATTGAAACTCTATAAAATTATTCTTAAAAAATAATTCAATTTTAATTTTAGATATTAAGCAGCAGCACCCAGGTACTAATCGTCATTAGTGAAATAAAATAAAATATTGATTTTTAATCAAAGAACAACAGTCTTTTGATTCTAATACAAGATTAAAAATTTTGATTTCAAAATTAATATTTAAAATTTAAATTTATAAATTTATATAAATATAATAAAATATAAATTTAATTTAATTAAGGATTTAATTACAATATGTAGCGTGTAAAATAATAAAATTACATCTGATACACTTTCTGATCATTCTCATTACTCAGCTTCAATAAACTTGATAGAAAAATAAAGTTTTGACTATTTAAAAATCAAACGTTTTCCATAGACATGCTAATTGTGTTTTTATAAATGGTGGCAATCGAGGTTTCTAGACCACCGAATTTTCACTAAGTTCGGGATTCAAGGCCTCACAAAAGATAAAGTGAAAATTCGAATTATCCTATTCTTATGCGTTGAAGAAAAGTTCTTCTCTTCTAGATTTTTTGTTTGGCATGTTCAATATCAGCATGTCCTCGATTCCCTCAGTTTTTATACATTTCCATCCTACTTATAATGCCACACCATTTAATTCTTCCCCTTCACCTTGTTTAGGAAGTACTCTTTGAATTTTGAAAAGTATAACACCTAAGTTAATAAATATTTTTTAAATCAGGAGTATGAAAAGCATTTTGGTATTCATGAATGAACCACTAAAAAAACACATAAAAAAAAGCAACATAGATTTGAGATGCTGGAAATTGATCTGTGGACAACAGTGAGTATAATTCCAATCCGCAGCACCGGCAGTGTCACATATTCATCAGACTTATTCATTTATTCAGAAAAAAAAAAATGATCAATCTACTACATTATTCATTGAATATTTAAAAATACCTGTATAATCGAGACAAAAAATATTATGCATGCTTTATTAACTCAAAGCTTTGATTAAATGTGTATTAATTAATACATCCATTGGTATTCTTGGTATTCACATTGGAAATTATTTTGTTAACGCTCCTTTATGCAGTATTATCTTGGAATTTTATCAATTTATATATATTGATCCTATTTTGTTTTTAATATAAATTACAATTAGAATAATAAATTTTGATAAAAAATGGATGAAATAATGAAATAGCACAGAAAATACAATTAAGTTATTGCTCAAACATAAATAGTCTGTTTATATCCAAACATATAGAATTAATGCAACAACTGATTTTTTTTAAATTGAAAATAATAATAATAAAATTATAAGTTGGTTTAAAATGAATATACTGTTAATAAATCGTTGGCTGTGAGATAATTATTATTGTTCATGTTTAGGACTGTAAGAATATATTGTGAAATGTTAAAATATGCTAATCAAATAATAAATAAAAAATGATAATTTTAATTGTTATTAATGAACAAAAATTAGCTCTATTAATGTTTAAATACTGAAAAAGTATGCGTAACCTTGTGAATGCAGGTTTAATATTAAATTTTTATAATAAGATGTGAATGTATAAAATGAAATGGTTTTTCATATTAAGTTAGAATTTAATAGTAAGTTAGAAGTTTGTATTTTTTTTTTAACTTTAAAAAGTTAAATGTGAATTTCTACAGTTTATAAATATTATATAATAGAAGCACTGTAATTAAAGATTGTAAAACAGGCACATTAGCCGGTAATTAAGTTTTGGAATATTGACAAAAAATATGAGCTATTAAACCTTAATAAAAATAGTTTATAATAAGGTATATTATTTGATAAATATAAAAATTTTAATTTTTGTTATTTCAAATAGCTATTCTGTTAAATGAGTTTTCTTGATAATGGCCCAAAGACCCGAAACGTTGGAATTGTAACATACAAATAAATACTTGATTAAAAAATAATTAAATAAATAAAAACAAAACTCTATGGTATTTAATGATCACAATTCATATCTTATTTTGAAGTAGGTATATTGGAAAGAACATCTAATAAAACTTTATGGAGTAAAACTTTGTATTAATAAATCCTTGCATAAAAACAATATCGGTCAAATATCAGAAAATTGGTAGGACTTGATAGTGGCTACTTGTTTTAATCAATGCTAAAATTAGCATCTGATTTCAGTCAGAAAATAAAACATAAACCTTGTAGTTGTAGTATATTAATGACAAGTCTTTAAAGTACAGGTAATCAATATTAAAGAGAATGGTTCTAAAATTTTTTTGTATTGAGCACTTAAACAAATTAACGGCACTCCAATTATTCTGGATAATTATGTTGTTTTTTTTTAGTTATTTATTTATCGTTCAGGGACATTTTTACAGTTAGTAAAGGTATCAAGGATGACAAATAAAAAAAAGAAGCATAGATAACATATAACTGTAATAAAAGAAAAAAATTGTTTTTATTATAATTTCAATTAATTATTTTATTTAATGTTTTAATTTTTAATCTAATTTAATTATTTAAACATTTCGCGGCGTCCTTGTAGGGAGGGCACTTAGGTTCTAGAAATATATATATATATATATATATATATATATATATATATATATATATATATATATATATATATATATATATATATATATATATATATATATATATATATATATATACATAATACATTGCTTCCCTCCTTTCGCCCAATCAGCTATAAATTATAAGTATTAAAATCTCATATAATTTGCGTTAAACTGTTTTCTAAATTTCGTACTCGTACTCATACGCTTTAAAAAGGAATTAACTTTGGAAGATAAATTAATGATAATAAATAATCTTGAGAGGGGTGGACCTGGAACGAAATTAGCAGTGGAAATGAATGCTGGTAAATACACTATCTCTGACATTAAGGAAAATAAAGAGAGAAAATTAAATTGTATTGCTTCCATGGAAAGCTCAAGTGCTGCACAAACTACACTTTCCCGTGCATATATATATATATATATATATATATATATATATATATATATATATATATATATATATATATATATATATATATATATTAATTACAGACAGAAAGAGAGATTGGTTCATACATATAAATATAGACAGATAGAGTAAAGCATAATGAATATTAATAGATTTTGTTTGTTATTGAAATATTTAACTCTTCTCCTTCATCTTTCATCGGAATAAATGACATCAGCTTTAAAGATGTACTAAGCAATATATTTTAAACACTACCTATTATATCCCATTATCCCATACACAATCTTGTATATTGATATTTAATTAAATAATTAATTGTTTTGATACCATCAAAAACAATCATCATATATAAACAACTATATACGGACATATGACAACTTAAGATATTGGTATTTTCCCCCTACCAAGAAAGCCGATATAATATTCCGTTATACCAATATAGGTTTCATTTTAGGCTGCCCAAGAAACAGAAATATTTGCTGTACTAATATTTGATGTTATGTTCTTGTAAGACAAGTTTGCAGAAGGATAAGTATCGTGTTTTTATAAGTAGAAATACAAACTAATGCTTCATTGACATAGCTTGGCTCAATATCACATCATTTCTGGTATGTTAGGAAACAAAGCTTTGCATTTATCATTTTATTCATCTTTTTTCAAGCATTTTTAAAACTTTCTTTATTGATATAAACAACTGTATTAAAAAGACATACTATCTTTATGAACAATAAATCAAAATATTTTCACTTACGCAGTGAGAGTTAAAGATATTTAAGGTGTAAATACAGATGATTCTCTCTTATATGAACATCGTTAATCCGAACCGTAAACAATTTTACAAAAAGTTTAATTAATATCAACCGATAATAAAATGAAAAAATAAATACGCTTCCAAAATTTTGTAGCTTAATTTTTATTTTAAATAAATGAAGTTGGTCTAGATGGTTTTAATGAATGGCTGCATATATGTAAATTTCTTTTCTTAATTTCTTTATTGGTGTATATTAATTAAACTTTTTCTATAATTAATTTTCAATACAAAAATTCATTGTTAGTACAATGAGTGGTTCACGCTATTCAAGAAGATAATTAACCGCGAAATATGGTTTTTAAGACAAAAAGGATTGTTTTTCAAAAATTGTTTTAAAAGGTTTTCGATACAGGCCAACCACCCACCAGCCGGGTACTTCTTATGAACGTTATATTATTAATGTTTTTACTGAGTTTCCTCCTTCCGTTCAATCAGTTATAAAAAAAATATATATATAAGTTTTAAAATTCTATATAATGTGCGTTAAACTGTTTTCTAAATTTCAAATGTACGCTTTAAAAAGGAATCAATTTTGGAGGATAAATTAATGATAATAAATCATCTTGAGAGAGGTGGACCGGGAACGAAATTAGCAGTGGAAATGAATGCTGGTAAGTACACTATCTCTGATATTAGGTAAAATAAAGAGAGAAAATTAAATTGTATTGCTTCCATGGACAGCTCAAGTGCTGCACAAACTAAAATTTAGCGCTTTTCCCGTTGTTTGACGAATTTCCTCATCTTCAGGGAGCACATACATAAAGTAAATAAAAGATGCTTTCAACTTTTCCAAACAAACGGAAATGTCCATCTACTTCCCAAGAAATAATTAAAAGATCAATTTCAGAACAATGAATACTATTGTAAAAATATTAGTAATTATTTTATACTTTTATAATTTTCGTTTTTAAATGGACTATATTTCTTATGAAGTTGCTTATCTCTCCCGATCGGTAACCCGAATTTTTCGCTAATCATAAGTTTTAATTAGTTCGGACCCTCTACTCTAGGCTCTCAATCGTATATCATTTTTCATTTTCTGAGTATTGATTAAATACTGTAACATGTTAGTAGCTGTGATAGTAACGCCTGTAAATTATTGAAGACAGTAACAAAGTTATAAATTTATTTATGATAATTCAAATATAAGCAGCTTCATGTAAAAGAATAAATTTTCAACTGTTTCAGCCGAAATATTCTAAAAACAAAAATGACAGAAAAGAAATTATCGCAGTTTTATAAGTACATTTTTTTTAAATATATGTCATATAAATAACTATATTTCCTTTTTCACTCCATATTTCCTTCTAATTTATTTCGTGAACAGTTATTTATAATCAATAATAATTGTTAATAATATTTTTATTAATGTTGCACAAGCATATGAAATAAAACCTGTGAAATAAACGCAATATTTATTTATAACCACAGTGCCTTTAATATAACAATGGCGTAACAGTCTGCATACCTGATTGATATATCCAATGTTTTTTATATAACACCAAAATAAAATGATGAGATAAATTTTAAGTTTATTACTTCCGTGTTAACAATTACGTCATAATAAATTATTAAAATGAAACCACTTTTTTTAAAAATTTTATGTTATAATTATCATGTACATACTAACTAAAAATACAGATCTGAATAAACAGGAAGTGTTGATGTGATTTAACACATATGGAGATTCGAAGATGGTAGTGACAACTGCTAATGACCCTATATATCTAAATATAATGCCATTAACTATAGTTCATGAACAGTCCAATTTAATTACTTTGAATAATAAATTGTTTTAATTAATTATTCCTACAGCGTGAAATATTTTAATTAATAATAGTCTGAACAATATTAATTTAATAATAATTAATCACGTTAGTTAATTAAATTTAAAATATAAAACATAATTTTCCACTGATTTATCAGAACAAATATGGAATATATAATCATTAATGAAAGGATGGATGAATCGTTCAACGTTATATTAGTGTAAATTTTTCACCCTTGCATAAACTTATATAACTATATAAAGCTGAAGAGTTTTTGTGTTTGAACGCGCTAATTTCAAGAATTACCAGCCCGATTTGAAAAATTCGTTTTGCGTTAGATAGATGAAGGCTTAATAACATCACACTTCGACACACAGAAACGGAGTAGCAACCCTAAATAAATTTCGAAGAGAAAATGTGTCCAATTTGAGGAATGTGTCGTTGTCATGACATCTTCATAGCCGTGGAAGCAAGTTGACTACACACTTTTTTTTTTTTAAAGAAAGTGTGAGATTATTGTTGGAAATGATATTTTGTAAATATGATGGGAGGGTAAAAGAAAAGAAAAGCTTTAAAAACTTGAAACTTATTTTAATGAAAGTTTATTGCCTTATATTAAAATGTATTGCCCTTTTGACCCTGGTCCTTGAAAATCTCTGTAACAAATGAGACTGAACAACATATTATAGGTAATTATTTAATTATTTATTTAATCGTATTTTAGGAGTTAATCCATATTCAACGTGGGTGAAATAAAAAAAAGTTACAGCTCCTTATGTAATAAAAATGCAATCACTTGTTTGTCAATTGCGGTAAACAGCATATATATAAATATATAAATATGTATATATATATATATATATATATATATATATATATATATATATATATATTTCATTTATATGGACTGTATCAAACCATCAAAGAATTTCCCCTCAGAACAAATTTGCAAGGCTCAAGTTTGCATGAAAAGGGAACAAATACGTGCCATACAATCGTTTTAAGCATATTCCATTAAAAAAAGAACATATCTGTTTTTTACTGTATCAAACGTTATAGATCTTTTTTAGCGTAATAGCATAAATTCCAACTAGATGATAAAAATGGCACAACTACATCATCGAGTAGCGTTACTGACGAGCCTAAAAGCGCAACCACACTTCTCTCTTCGACCAAACAATCACCAGATAACATCCCCTGTAAACTGAACGCGAATATTTGGATGAGGATGACTTTGACTTCCATATGTGATGCGTTATGCCATAATCAGCCTATAGATGTTTATGCAGTTTTGCTCTATAATTTGTTTTTCTTCGAGACACTTTTTTTTATTATTTCTCGGTTTAAGTGAAAAATAAATATTAATTTTTTTGTCAAAAGTTTTGAATGACAAAAAAATTATTACTAGAATAATTATATTTTATGCCTGTGCTGTTCAATACTATATCCATTATCAGTATTTAATTTATTATATTATTCAATTATTTCACTTCAAATTACAATTTATGTGCCAGTTTGAAAGTAAGTTCCTCAATTAATAAATCGTAATATATATATTTTGCATTTTATAGAAAATCATCAAATGGTTTTATAAGTATTAGAATAAATTAGGTATCCTTTGTTAAATTATTTTTTTTTACTTCTTGCTAATTCTGACGTTTCGGAACCGAAAAAAACTCAGCTCCAGACTTTACTGCTCATTACTGATCCATGTTTCCTACATTCAGATCTATAATAGTATAAACTTTTGTGCAATGTTCCTAGAAAGTGTTTTTATTAGAAGATAGAATAATGATTTACATTATTATTGATATTATAATAGGGAGCACAACGGCACAGTAAAGATTGATGTAGTTTGAAGACGGAATTTACGGTCCCGAAACGTCATATAATAGCAAAGTGTAAAACATATTACATGAATTATCTAATAAAGGAAGACTAATTAGCTGTCAAATTAAATTGGCTGTTTCGGGGCCCAATTATTAAAATAACGTGACATTAGTAAATCCTTTAAGTGACCAGTCCATATGTGCGTATAAAATACATGGTAATGTAAATATTTATAAACATATTAAACGACAGCAGAGTCTCGTAAATATACTTGGTGGGATCAGGGTGGCGATGACAGGGAAGCCAATCCGAAGGAGAGGAGAAACTCCTGCGTTGACTCTCGACATAACCCTGCGGTGGGATCTCATTCCGAAGGCCGTTCTCCCGGGGGATGTTGGGGCTGGGGGAAGCTCCTATAGGATCTTATGTCCTTCTGGAGATGGTAGAGGGTGCCGAAATATTTATTTCCACCTACCGTTTCCCTAGATTACTCCAGAAATTTCATTCAATTGTATTATATCATAATAAGAATATGTAAATTTATTGTGTTCGGTTGAATGACTAATGTATTAGAAAAAAATAATAAGAAAAATAAATCCTGAGATTGGTGTTACGAAGAAGTTTTCTTAGCAAAAACACCTCAAGGTTCCCATTCTAGCTCCACTGTTATACATTGTACAGGGTGTTCATTTTAAGACAAAAAATTTCACGGAAAATGGCTGGTCTGAGAGAAAAATACCATAGAAAATTACTTTTTCTCCCATAGTGGGCTTATTATTTGACACCGACGCTGCGTACGCGGGCAAACAGAGTATTTTACTAATGAAACCTACGTTTATGCACACCATTTTAAAGAAGAATATAATTTAAAATGAATGGTGCAAATCGCATTCTGAAATTTTTTATTAATTAAATTGCATTTATAAGAAAAAAATACTTTATCTACCGATTTAATCACATTTTTATTAAAAAGAGAGTAAAAAATAACTAAAATCAAGAATTATGTTCTTGTAACGATGAGTTTGGTCGCGCGCCAGGCGTGTAAACGGCTTCAATGTGTCAAAAAACGGGCATATTCTGGAAGAAAACGATACGCTCTACAATTTTTTCATCTAGCATTTTTCTCAGTCCAACCGTTTTTTGTAAAATGCGTTTGAGTCGTCTTAAACCAACACCCCCTATACAGTATTATATTAGCAATCACGGTACTCTAACAGCAAATTTTACAAACGATTCTCCCGTTATAAAATACATCAAATTCATCAAAACTTCATTGCTTACTAAAATGACATAAATGCTGCAAAAAGTAAAATATTTATAGCTGACTTGGGTTGAAGTCAGAAAAGAAACACAAAATCAAGCAATACACTGTTTTAATGTATATAGATCTTTCTGCCGACAGAAGGCGAATAAACAAAATGTTCATAATTTAAAACGTTACATTGAATTTTCAAACAAAAATAGCACAAAGTTTAGCAGCCATCAAAGTCTATTATTATTAAAATGTATCAAGGTTGGAAGATTGATTATTTGTCTTCAAACTTCTAATATCTGTATTCATAGATTGACGTTTTGGACATTCTTGCATTACGAATATTCACTTTTATTTAAAAAATATTAATATCACATATATAAACATCACGCATCACATATATAAAATTAGTCAACAACAAATTATTAAAACTATATAAATATATAAAAGTTAAATTGTAAATAGATAATTATCTCGATATAAGTTGATTAAAATTATTTATATTTTTGAATTTCATTACCTTAATAAGTTATTAATCCATTCTTCATTCGAGCATATTATTGGCCTCTTGACTGTCTATTTTTTTATCCTTAAACTTTAATTCATCCAAAATATACTTTGATTAAAAACATTAACAAAGACTTGTAAACACATTACACAAAAATTAAAAATATTATCTCTTTATTACACACAGTAAATTAAATTAATATTCATACCGTATATTCAAAATCTGGACTATCTTACTACTAACTAATAACTTCTATGAATTAAACAAATAGGACGAATGAAACAAAAAAATATATTGAGACATCAATAATTTCCTTAATTTCAATTAAATTGTTTTTCTGTGAAATTAATTTCGTCAATTTTTGATGCTTTTTATTACCATTTGTAATGAAAATTCGATAGGCATGGTTAAAGCTTGTTACCAAAACTACAATAATAATTAATACAATTTTTATATATAATAATTTATTGGATCTGCGGTCACACAGCAAAATGATTTAAATGACTTTTTCATCTCTTGAAAATGGCAAATCATAAAAGGACATTTTACCAGCATTCATTTATGTCGTTTTCGACGTATTACAATTCGCCATGTTTGTTTTCCCATAAACTATAACAGAAAGACCTAAACGTGAACATTAAAAAGAGAAGTACTAAGGAATGAGACTCCGAAATATGCAAAATGCTTTTCGTAGGAAAAACGGTTTTGCCATCTGACCATAGATATAAACAATTTTTTTTTTTGGAAATTTTGGCAATCATACTTTCAAATTGATAATTTTTAAAATCCAATTTTATATATTTGTTAACGTTTTGGGGCATTGATTCCCATCTTCAGAATTTCTATTATGTGTAGATTCAGGAGTCCTTCTCTCTCTCTCTCTCTCTCTCTCTCTCTCTCTCTCTCTCTCTCTCTCTCTCTCTCTCTCTCTCTCTCTCTCTATATATATATATATATATATATATATATATATATATATATATATATATATATATATATATATATATATATCATTGAATAATGAATAATGAATAATGAATATCATTGAATAATGATAACTTGTATAACTACCTATATAATGAAATAGTAATATATATATATATATATATATATATATATATATATATATATATATATATATATATTTATATATTATATAAATTGTATAGAAAAAAATTCCACTTTAAGGAATAATTTCCCCTCGTCATGAATACGGAAGATTAGATTTCTATAAGGAAGGAAATAAGAGCGTCAAGATGACCCTCAGATAGTCTTGAGGGGGCCAGAGGGGTGGTCGCATAGCCCCACGCACCCTCGGACAAATAATGTGCCTAGAAAAAAAATCACCCTAAGCCGGCGGGTGAGGAATGCGCAAATGAATTTTGTCAAAGTGCGCCCTTGCTCCTGATGGGACAGGAACAGCTTCCATTATTAGTGAAGGCAGAGCGCCCCAGCTATGCGGGTCTCCAGCCCCTTCTAACAACTTCCAAGGTTTATTTTTAGTTTAATTAAATGACTTAATTATCAAGGGTCTGCTTCTCTCTCTATTTTCCCGCTGCATTAAGAATTTCAAAAATTGTAAAACATTTTCGAAAGAATAACGCTTCAGTAAAGTTATTCAGGAACGGTTATAATGCAGGTGTTACTGCCTTGGCGATACAATATATGTACTAGAATATACAATTTATATTAATATTAACATTTATGACTAGATTATTTCAACAATCCAGACCCAATACTGTATTTTCCCTCAATCCTTGGCAAGGATATAAATATCAACCTAAAAAAAAAAATCCATTTTTGTTCTTTAATTCTAGATAAAATAATTATAGAGTTTTGAAAATTTTGGCTTTTTTTTTTTTTTGGCTGAGATATAGGACATGTATCTTTTAGGATAGATAGCCAAATAAGCTTGCAACATAATATGCAATATAATATTGAAGCTTGATACTAGGCTCACTGAATCTTGCTTCTAAATAAAATATTAAACAGTTATACTAATTAAAATGAACGTTTCGCAAAATATAATGATATTGGCATTAAATAATTCTTGCATATCCGACAATAAATCAACTCTCAACACCCATAGCCACTTAATATTTCTTAATTTTTACAAGTATTGTCAATTTACAAAAAAAAGGATGATTAATATGAGCACAAGAAATCTTTATTCAACGTACTGTACAAACTTTTAATCGTGTTTTTATTAAATAATGAACATCGTAAAAATAAAATATAAACATATACAAATAAATAAATGCTTTTAGACAATAGCTGAAGCTGCGATAAGTTTTTTTGGGAACTGATGCTAGAGCAAAAATAATCACCTAATGAAATATGGACATTAATAAAACGAAAAGCCGTACGTATCCTTTAAACGTGGCACTAATTCTCATCAATAAAACTGGTAAGAAAAAAATTATTAAATATATACTATATTTGAATCACAAGTCTACGATATGCTTAATTTTTTATACACTATAAATATGTTTCGATGATCAGATAACATCGATAATGGACAGTTCCGAATGCTTAAACATTTAATCGAAAAATTTTCCAAGCTTTAAATAATTACGAAAAACTCATCTCAATCCTAATTATTAAAAATAAGGAACAATAAAATTACCAAAACCTTTCTTTACCCAATTTCTATAATTAAAAATTCTGTACACTTCATAATATATAACAAACGGACCAATCCAAAACGATGGTATCGCTCCCTATATTTAATACTTCTTAAAGTGGGTACCGCATCTTCGTCACAAATATTAAATAATAAATTACATTAAAAGTATTAAATCAAATAAATTATTAAAATACTTAAAAAGAATTAGTTATTACTAATTCTTATTATTACAAATATTCATTTTTGTATGCTTAATATTGTATTTACTCATAAGGTTTATTATTTCATTTATTAAAATAAATAATTAACCTTAAAAAATGAAAATCTGCTATCGTATTGCAAATCAGTCATTGTAAAAATATTTCAGTCTATTTTCAATTCCGTCTTGTAAAAATCATGAATACAACGAAAAATAATAACGCAAACACTATTAAAATTCAATAAAGGTCTTAGACTTATTGCTTTAATTAAAAAAAAAAAAAATGGGCGAAATGTAAAGTGAAAAATGGTCCTGACCACTTGGTCCCATTGTAGTCCGTTTCTGTTATTTTTCTTCTTCCTCACTGGCCCATACTGAGAAGAAAAATGACCCGGTTAGAGTACAGATTAAAAGGGACGATATAGTTGAAAAGGAGTGGCATCACTTGATGATGGATCCAGGTCTTTGATAGATTGTCTGCTAATCGCCTGATTGAAATGTAACGAAAACAAACGGTCCCTTGATGACTTATTTCCTCCTCTGTCCCTGAGTAATTGACGAGTGGGGAGTGGTTCTCAGCTTGACGACGATAGAAGAATCCTTGCTTTCAAAGACAATTTGCATGCTACAATTAAATAGAATCTCGAAAGTAATACTTGTTTATAAAACCCTAGAATCCATGAATAAAAATAAAGGATATTTGCAAAGTAAAGAAAAAAAATTTCAACTTATAAGTAAAAAAAAATAATAAAGAAAGAAAAAAACGCGCACTTCGTCTATGTTAAAAACATATAGAATTCACTTTTCTTTTTTTACAGTAAATTAATAAATTTACAAAGGAATATATAGACTAAAAAAATTATTACATAACTCCTTATGTTAGATATTCTGTAATATACGTTGCAACAATATTTAAGATCATTCTCAAAACTTTAAAAATATCAATTTATTTTTATTAAGACTATAAAATTATCACAGTTAAAAAAAAAAATCATGTTTCTTAATTATATTAATCAGGGGCGTAAATAACGACGATGCGATATACTGGGGCGCAGTCCATAAACAAATATAAAGGAAAACATTTCAATAAAAATTTGTTCTGTATAGGAGAGAGGGGAGGCGCATAGGAAAAATGCTATAAATGCTATTTTTCCTGCTACAATTTTAAATATAATTCTATTCTCTCACTTTAAGGAAAGTCTGAGTGAGATTATAATTAGACATTCACAAAAGCTTCGAGAAGGACCTAGGGGAATTTATCAAATTTTAACGGTTTGATGCATGTAAGAAACAAGGAAACGCTTCAATGATTTCGCTACCCCCACTCCCACACTCTCTTAGCTTAGCGAATAGCACTAAAAAGACTATAAGAAAGTTTTGATACATCATATTTCCGTCCCCACACATTCCGAATCTGAATCTTTGAACCTTTGATAAAAAAACGAATACTAATTAGTATAATTTAAAGTTTTGGTTTACATATTAGTATGAATGGATTCATACAGCACTTGCATACCTATTGCCCTTTAATGTGACATATTGTATTATTGATTTTTAAAAACTTTTATTATATAATAAATATCTCTGAGTGGAAAACTATAATTTGTATATGGGGTGTGGTAGGTATATGATCCACACTTTCCACCTTTTCCAACATCTCCTCACTTCCCAAAAAGATGCTGTATAAGCAAAAAAAGAAAAGATTTAATTTAAAGTGAACAATGTGATCAAAAGTTTATGATATCTAAGTGGAAATTTATTTATAATTTTCATTTTTCTCACCTTTTCACTTTTTTTTTCTTTTCTTCTTTTTCATTTTTTTTAATACTTGTATATTTTTGCTAAGCGAAGAACTCATTTTTATTTACACATTTTTATTAAAATTTATGTAAAAACTTATCTACTTTTATCATTGTAGTTTTTTGGCCAGATTTGGTTTACTTTATATTTGTTCAATTTTGTTATTCTGAAGGGACATGGTCCCAGAATAAAGCAAATTTTCTATCTATCTATCTATCTATCTAATTTTAACAAGTAAATGGATAGTGAAAAGAAAATCTGCTTTGTTAAATTTTATTGACAATTATATTAAAAATGTATTAAAGTTTCGGGGTTCTAGACCATCATCAGGACCATACTGCAATATAATATGTAATGGTCTTTAAAATACTAAATTTAATATATGTACTAAATTGGAAGGTTAAGAAAAAAAAAATCCGTGAGTAGCAGAACTCCGACACTAAAGTCGTATTTTAACTAAAATACATAATATTAAAAAAACGGGGGAGTGAGAAAAAAAGTTGTGACCCACAAAAGACAGTTTCCTAACATACCGAGATTTACCCATGCTTTTATTATATTGTTCAGCCTGTCCGCTGGCCTTGGATACAGAAAACCCTTCATATCCAATTTTAGCTAATTTGACCCAACGGGGGCCGCTGGAGTTAAAATAGCCATATCTTTGCTAATATCAGACATATCCAAAACTTCCATAATCGTTCTGTCTGGAAGAAAGTCCTACATACCGAATTTCAGCTCATTCGACCCAAAGGGGGCCGTTGGAGGTGCTCAAATGTAGTGGTAAACAAATAAACATATGTATATATATATCCAGATATCTCTAAAACTTCCATAATCATGATTTGGAGGTTGTGAAACGGATAGAAAACGCATTCCTGCAGCTCACCGCCGACCTACGAACCAGTGCAATAGTTCATTTTTTTTTCAGAGAAAATAAGACTACAAAAAGAGTGAAAACTTTAAACTAATTTAAGTGAAACTATATCACTTTTTATAAAAATATATTGTCGTTTTGATCATGTTCCTTGAAAATTTCTGTAAAAAATTGAGACTGAACAATATATAAGTTATTTTTTTTTAAAGGTTATTTTGTATTTTAAGGGTTAATCCAAATCTAACGCGGCTGAAACTGTGGGACACAGAAACAGCTAGATTAATTAGTAAACAATTTCTACTTTCGAAGTTCAAAAATGCCCTCGATAAGCCCAATGCAAGTCTAACTCACGCGATACGAAAGGTTCTGATTCTTCATTAGAAATGAAAATTTACAAACGAATATTAAAACAACATTAATTTTCAAAAGCGTTATTAACTAAACATTACCACAACCCTACGCTCTCCAAGATGAAGAGAACCACAGAACCACAATGACCTTAAGTAAAAGTAAAGGCTCCCATTATACCAGATGCAATTAATTTGTCATTTCGAAGCTCACTCATTGTGTTGAGGACTGTTCAAGTCGTTTGTCTTCATCGCCGACGGAGCGGGGTATCTATCTTCCCTGCCTTATGGTGTTAGTGTCAACCGTCCCCGAACCCAAAACTTTATTATTAAATACCACCTTATGCCTTTGCCTAACTGAATCCCCCCATCGCTATATTGATTCTTCGCATTTTCTAAAACAAATTATGATTTCTACAATAAATAAATAATACAGAACAATAAGTTTAATTTTCAATCTTCCTGCCTACACCTTGCTTCATTCATGCGAACAAGTCCATTATCATTTTCGAGAAAGACATCAAAATCAAGAGAAATACTTCTTGCCGATTTCGTCTAGTTTCACATTAACTAAAAATTACAGAATGAATTTTTAATTTAATACTTAGAAACCTGCTTTGCCCGTAACATGTTGGTTTGGAGTTTTCTAAATGTTGCAAATATTTATGGCTGCGTTTTAGATGGTTTCATATTCCATCATGGTATGATATTTGATGGTATCATATTTTTTTATTCTAGCGTTCTGTGAAACCGTAAGATTTCTCCTGCATCAAATCCAAAATCTTTTGTGGAATCCTAAACATATATAAGTACGCCACAAATTTAACAATTCACAATTACCATTATATACACTGTTACACATCAAAAACAGGTCATCAAAAACTTTTAAAATATCAACAAATCTGTAGCTAAAAATCCTCTTATTTGTATTACATAACATGGTTACCAATATTGTTTTTTAAATACTGAAAATTTCTCACAGGTACGAGCTCTAAATAACAGATCAATTAAGAAGCTTCCAGTTCTTGCAAATTATTTTTATTTATATTATTTTTTGATGAGAAGTCTTCAATAAATTTGTTAATCGATTATTAGTGAACTTATAACCGTTTCGGGTTCTTACCCCATCATCAGATTACATTTTTCTTTGATTTAGTATTTTTCCCTATCATATTTTGGCTCATCGTGTCACCATTTATTCAGCATTCATTTTTGTCATGTTTAAAAAACAAAAAAATAAGCTTTCGTACGCTTAGGAATCGTTGTACTTCTTTTGTAATGGTAAAGATGAAAAAACCCTCAACTTCTTTACCTAAGATGGACCTAGAAGCATAAGTTTCTTACCAAGTACCGAACCTAGGATCTTTTATGGGTGGTAGTAGATCAGACTTTTTTTTTTAGCAAATGTATATATATTTTTCTAATAATAATTTCAAATTTTACCTACGTTATTTTATAAGGTTATAAGATTTGTGGCATTAGGCTCTAAGAGCCATAAACTCAAAAATAATAGTTAACCCTTGATTGCCAACCATGAGTCAAAATGATGCACTTGAAATTTCCTCGCACTTGATTTTCATCCTCTTTTGGTTCACAGAGATTTCTTCCTGGGTATGCTATCCCCAATCAGTCAACAAAGCCCAACGAAGTTTAGTTTATTTGGAATTTCCGTAGCCATTTTTACTTTATATTGCGATCTTACACGCTTCTAAGTCGTTTTGTTTCTAACCCTTTATGTCATTGTTTTATATTTTTGAAACTGTAAAATTTTTTTGTAAGTAAATCCTAATGATTAAAAATGTCGTATATTGATTGAATTGTTTCTTACTTAAAAGTCTGATGTGCCTTAACTAACTATAAAGAGATTGTTATTTCAATAAATATCGATATCCGTTCGTTAGCATTGTAATTATTCATGTTTCACTATTTCGCAAAGTTATTTGAAATAATATACAGTTCAATAAAATGATTAAATTTAATAAGTGAGTCAAAACGACACATGGTTAGCATTACCGAGCTAAATCCGGTGGTTGGCAGTCTAGGGTTAAGTGGCCTACTCACATGGGAACATTGGTTCGCCAACAACGGTTTGGCGAACTAAATTCCCATGCGCGTAGAGCTGACGAACAACGGTTCGTTAGGCAGCTTTACATAGTTCCAGTACAGTAATACTAATATATGTTGCAGGAATATAATCCATTGCGTAACCGGAAAAATCTCTATAATATGTAAACATTACTTACAAAAGATGATTTCAATGATGAACAATGATTTATTTCAATCTTACCTGCAAACAAAATTAATAAATCAGAAATATGCAGTTAAATATTTATCTTTTAAATAAAAATTAAAATCAAATAGCACACACACACACACATATATATATATATATATATATATATATATATATATATATATATATATATATATATATATATATATATAAATATTACATATATATATATATATATATATATATATATATATATATATATATATATATATATATATATATTATATATATATATATATATTACATATATATAAGTAAAATTTACTGAGCCAATAAAATTTATGCATTCCTATAAAATAAATATATATATTTTATAAGAATAGATATAATATTATTGGCTCAGTAAATTATGAACATATAAAGTAACAGATAAATAAACGAATGAGTGTCTTAAGTGTTATTTCGGTTAATATCTCAATTTAAACACACCAAAAATGTATACTTATTGTGATTATTATATAAGAGAAAAAGAAAACTTAAACATCCATTTTGAAGAAATATTTTTGAGTTTTTGAGCACGGTTATGGCGTAATTGCACTTCATAATTAGTATGATTAGTACGAACTTAGCACCCTTTACAACATTCGTCATGTAAGCTATATTAACACGAAATATTTGTTTTGTTTGTTTTTCACAGAACGACTACGGCCACTGAATTTCGCGAGGTCCTCTCACTTGAAGAATTCATTTTTTTTTTTTTTTTTTTTTAACCCTACCAATCAAACATCGCCGAATCCCGTAATAACAGGGCTGCAGACGGGGTGTTGCGGAGAACTGCTATCGGCGGTAACATGGAAATAGGTCAATCTAGAAGTTAGCATTGATTAGGTAGTTGTGAACACGAAGGTTCTGTCACATCTCCCACACTTTAGGAGCACATCAATAGATTTCTGCTCTATGATTTTATACATATTTATTCAAATTTACAGTCGTAACATCATTGGATCAACGTCAGTAGGCGGGAAAGTAAACTGAAAATCGGAAAAAAAAATCTTCGAAAAATTAATAAAAAATTACATTTACTTGAAATCGATCATGATTCTTAACTTGAACATCTATTCATAGTATTTTATAACTTTTAATAAGTTATAAGTTTATAATAAATTATAAATAATAATTTTAAATAATTATAAATTATAATTTTTAATAAATTATAAATTTTTTATATACTATTCATAGTATTTTTTTTCATTGTTAATTAAAAATTGAGAACATTCCGGTTTAAAAAAATGTAACCATCCATACTTTGTGTTAGATCTTTTGTTACATAGTTTACTCCCAATCAAAAGTTAATTATCATCCCAATGCTCATAATGAATTTCGTTTAAACACTAAAAAAAGGAGTGCTGCCATCAGTTATATTTTCCCAATCAAAAGCTCCTTTTGTCTTTTAAATAAAGATCTGGGATTTCATCAGCCGATTGAATAGGAATTTCAAATTATAAAACAATGCAATTTTTATATAAAAGTAACGCGTCAATTAAATATCGCTTAGAGAAATTTAATTATTTCATGCAAGATCAAAATATTGTTAGAATATTTTAATTGAATAGGAATTTCAAATTATAAAACAATGCCAATTTTGTATAAAAGTAACGCGTCAATTAAATACCGCTTAGAGAAATTTAATTATTTCATGCAAGATCAAAATATTGTTAGAATATTTTATATGAATGAAAAATGTTTTATAATAAAAAAATCATACAAAACAAAATCTTTACTACATTTCGCTACCTTAGTTTGTCAAGGTTCTAACAGCTCTAAGCTTAATATAAAAAAAAAAATACGAGTTTTTAAAAATTAGTGCCGAAACGTTTTTCGTTATAAATAAAATTTATCGATTTTCTTCTCATTATTTGCATAGTTTTGAAGTTAGTTTAGTAAAAAAAAATACCATACCTCTGATTTTATATCCAATATGTCGAAATGCAGTTTTTCAGAAAATAAAAAACAGTAACATGGTTATTTCCCGACAGATCGCAGATAGAGCTAGTTCATCTATCGCTTTAGAAAAAAAAAATAGTTACAACCTCGTCAAACTAAGGTAGCGAATTGTTCTATACAGCACGAAATGAATATTATCCATTTGTTAAAAATCTTTGTTATTTCAAAGAATCCAAATAATAAGGAAATATTCCAGGGCATAGAAAACATTACAAACACAATAAGTAGAAGGAGATTGCTGTGTTTCTGACATATATCAGGGATGTGTAATGACTAATTAAGAAAAAAGAAATTTAAGCACCTTTGAAAGTAGAAGTCGGCAACAAGATGTTTCAATTCAAAAAGGTGAAGAAAGATTCGGAAAAACTAAAATAAGAGAAGTGGAAGCTATGGAAAGAGAGCTTTGCCAAAATAAGGTTTTGAGAATGGAAAAACTCCAATGAAGAACAAAAACAAAACCGGATCTAAAGTGGCCTCAGGAAAGAAGATCGAGGCATAGGTAAATAGTGAAGGAGGAATATTGGAAAGAACAGATGAGAAAACAACAAAAAAGGAATTAATAGAAATTGTTAAAAACCTAGGTTTTAGGAATGCGATTTTTTTTTTTCAATTTTTCCTATACATAATTTCTCAAAATCTAATTTACATGCTCCCACAAGCATTATTTCAATCGAAAAATTATTTATTTATACAACATAATTTTAGCTATTGAACTTTTTTATTTGCCATTATAGTTCGTTGTTTAGTCGGTAAAATATCCGTCAGGCAGTCTGCCATACATTACGCGCTCTTATCTTTGCTCTGATTAAATCTGTTATGCAACGGGAATATTTCGATAGGGACACATTTCTTAATGGGCTTATGTCTGGATACTGACGAAGACCAAGCAGCTTCTTGAACATTTTGTTAAAGATATCCAAAGCCTCTTTCAGCTTGTTTTAACAAGGTGAAATTTTTATATTTTCCTGTACTGTTGATCTATATATGTTTGCGTTCAAATTTTGATGTTTGATTAGTTTCATAAATTTTTCAATTATCTGGAGTTTGTATACTGGATTAAGAAAGGGTTGATTGTTAACTGGAAGAGAGAATTATGAAGATGTGAGAAAGTAGTTGGATGGATAAAAATAAATAAAAGATAAAAAAAAAAGAAGAAAATGTGTAATCGAATGAAGACGAAAATGCTATGAATTATGTGTATGAATGAAAAAAAAAAGAAATGTAAAATGTGTAAAATATATATATATATATATATATATATATATATATATATATATATATATATATATATATATATATATATATATATTATCCATTATGGATTGATCAGTACGCTGTGCATTGTAGCAACCCAATGTATTTGGGCTGATTTTCAATAAATCATTTCTCTCTAATAGAAACTTGGGTTGAGAGCGACAAGTCTAAGAATTCTCTATATGCACCCCATTCAATTTAATGTTATTTATTAAAATTTTAATTAAACTTTTATATTTAAACTGGACTCTAAAACGGTTTAATAGGTTTAACTTCTACCTTACCTATAAAAGGATTTAATATTACCTTTATTATTTATAATACATTTCGATGGCCCCATCCTGTGTATGAATAGAGATATGTAAATTAAAGCAACATATGAATAATAACTGGGTATGATGTGGCATAAGCTCATCATAAGCTACCAGAGGTATGGCACCATCACATTAGGAAAGCCCTGTAATACTGACAAGAGCCATTAGCTCTGACATTCGGTACATCAACGTTAGCACACCCGACATAAAATATTCATCCGCCCCTATCCTCTTTGATTCGGTTTAGATAATCGATAATGTTAATTAGTCGACATTATTCGACGGCCTCAAACTCGATTCGGAGCCACTCAAAGCAACAATTGCTTATTTCTTCGAGGGCACTCGAGGTCCCGGGACCGTCTGTGCTCCCCTACCCTCTGTCATTTACATTTTAACGACCTAGTTTAGTCTTTAATTAAACATTCGACAAATTTAAACATTAGCTGGCTAAGGAAGCCCCTGGGGAAACGAGGGGGTAGGATGGTAGAAGCAGTGAGTGCACGAATAAAAGAAAACACTAATTTACATTGCTCATTGGGATTCGGCACGGTTCGGCATTTAACCCAGTTTCATTTGACTCTGGATATTATGCCGTCGCTACTCTAAAAGGAATTAATGATAGTGTTCATGGATTTAGTAAAAAAATAAAACTTCGTTTAAGCTACACTGAGAACCATGAGATATAAAGACAAATATAAGATCATAAGTCAGAAAAATGAAGATGTTTGGGCTACACGAAAAATAAAAAGTTGAAAGAAGTGTCTGATCGTTTTTAATATTGAAAGTTATCCTACATGAAGAAGTATGCTGTAGTGAAATTTTGTGATATAATCGACGAATGGAAGTGTACAAAAAGAAATTGTAGGAAAGTGTCAGGTACAATGTTGATATTTTTGAAATAATATTTCAGGGCGTGCTCGAATTTTTGCCTTCAGAGTAACATTCCTTTAATATAGTATATTATAAATGTACCTTCTTTTATAATTTGTAAATAAAATAAATGCTTCAATAACATATACATATAGATTTTTTATCATATGATATTTGCTAACGATCTCTGTAGTTATTAATATATATACGACCAAATAAAAATATATTGATCAATAAAAATTACTAAAAATATCGAATCTTTGATCAATTTTTTTTTTTTTTTAATTTGGCGGAAAATTACTTAAAGCTGTCCGCAGAAATTCTGTGAGATGTAGATTGGTTAAATTTGAATTATATTTCGACTTCACGAACTTCATTGTAGAGTGCAAATATTCACAGCAATATGTTCTACAAAAAATCTGAAATAGATGACAAGCAGATTGCATGCGGATTGTCCAATACGATTAGCGCACTACAAACGATTTAGGGAAAAAAACGAATCTAAAATTTTTATGGGATCCGCAGTTAATTAAAAAAAGAACCATATGCGGCTATCGGAGCCGTATTTTTCTATTGTTGATGGAAAAAAACAACTGAGTTTCAATACATTCAGAAACATAAGCACTCGTATTGGGCTCTATAGAAACTAGCAAAAACGAAATTCTAGAGAAAATAATGGTGAGATTAAAGTCGGGCAATGCCTGTTATTCAGTTGTAACATTATTAAATTCGCGCATTCTTTCGGAAACTTAAAAGTTAGGATTAACAAAATTATTTTATTGCTATTATTGAGTCCGCTTATGTGAAGAAGAGCAACGCTTTGAGGATTTTGAAAATCAGATTTGGCCCAAATAACGATAAGTCAAACGAATTTAGATGGCTACACAAAGGCGATTACCGTGGCATGTACCAAATAAATATAACTGAGGTGATGTGAAACAACATTGCTTCATATGAAATGACGTGTAAAGTTTCCAAGGATAGATGACGAGAGAACTACAAGAAGAATGATCAGCGCAAGTGTACTAGAGAACGTCCGAAACGTAGATGGCAGTATTGTGCTAGGCCCGACCAAAGTGTACAGAATAGCACAGAGAGGACTTCAGAGGAATGAATGTGGCCTCACTACACCCACTCTCGCAACCCATAGGCAGCGTGCTAATATGTGATTTGTGTTGTTTTTTCGCCAATATCCGATTTTTGTTGTCTGTTTATTTTTTTTCGGTGATTTCATTATTGTTTTATTTTAAAAAATGGTTTGAAAATGAGTAATGTTATGATATCGCCGAGGAGGACGATATGACAACCGTATAGCGCTTTCCGATTTTCCACAGTTTAAGGAAAATAATAGTCCACAAGAAACTGCACGAAAATGGCGCATATAGTGGCAATAACATCTTTCTGGACAAAATCAACTTATTAGGACTTAATAAGTAGCGAGGGAAAAAAACAATTCGACGCCCAAAGCACGCATAATGGATTTATATGCATGCAATTTGGGTTTTGATTTAGGCAGGTGCCTAATGGGAACTTTGGAAACTATTTAATTCCTAATTTCACTTTTATTACTAATTTTATTTTATTTTGTTTTTAGTTTAAAAGCGCGAATGCAGAATATAAGATTATTCGAATTTCAAAACCATTTTGCAGAAGAGGCGGAAAATAATCATAAGCAGGGGTGAATGAAAGCATAGATAAAATTTATTTTTCTATAAAAAAAAGTCAGAGATTTGAATGAAATTAAAAAAAATTAGGACACATATTAACTAAAATCATTAATTTCAAAGGACAATAAATGTGTGTTAAGATAAGAGTGAGGGAGAGGGGTTAGAGACCATTACAGCCCCTCCACTCATTTTATACTGGGAAGGTCTCTCTGTGCCTTTTTGCACTCTATCAGTATCGTACCTCCAGCGTCGCTGGGACTTTTATTTATTTATATTATCATATGTATATCATAATTTAATACATTTGTAGCCCAAGAGATGAGAAAGTTAGTCTGCCTTGCTAAATCTTGTCTTTTTAATTTTGTAAGTTCCAGTTGGTTCCAAGTATATTGTGCATATGCATCCTGATAAAGAGTTCTTAATTTTTTTTTTATCTTAAAGTACTGGAGTTATTGAAACAATTATATTTTGAACATTTATGTAAATTGTTAGATAAATGAAGTTTAATGAAAATAAAAAAAATTAAAATAAATTGACGATCGTTGGAGTTAACTTGTACTTGAGATAATTTAATTGAGAATTATTATTTTTCGATGTATCGATACATTAATCAAGTTTTCTTAGCGTCTGTCGTTTGTTCTATCGAAAGCGACAATTTCGGAGAACAGCTTCTATTTGATTATTTCATTCATAGATATTAATCCCTACTCTAAGACTCTTCGCCAATGAGCTCGCTTGAATGCTTAATTGAGTTTCGTGGCGGCCATTAGTGAACTCATAGAGGGAATTGAATATAAGACAAACGGATCGAGTTAGGGAGCCGAAACGTGCTCAGAGAGAAAGGAGACTAATCGTAATAATCTCCATTGATCCGTGTGATGAAGACAGCCTCGCTCTGGGGGAGCCAGATGGAAATTAATGTTGAATGGGACGAAGGATGGTTTGACGTCAGACTCATACGCTAGCGTGTAGGGACCGATGCCCTTCCCTATACTAACCCCTTTAGAGATTAATTAACACCAGCCTGGCGCTAAAGACTCTATCAAATCCCTGTTTCGAAACTGGAAAATTTGGCATAAAATGAGTCTTACAGTTAGAAGCAGAATTTATCAAATTTCACCTACGACATAAAAACAAAATAGGAAAAGCCGAAAAATATAGAAGACGTGTAAGATACTAATATTCAACTTTAATCTCTTGTTTGATTAAAAACTCCATCCATTAGGTAATACAGTCGACTTTCGATAAGCTTAACCGAGAGAACTATTTAATAAAAAAAAATATTTCACGATCTTCTGAGAAAGCATCAGTAATTTAAAGAAATAAAAAGAGAATATTGATAAAAATATGTCGATACAACCAATTATCAACACGCCTTTCTCTTCTCTCCTTAGTCCCGGAAATCCCGAACTTGGCACAATTCAAGCATCTACGGCCAATTTTACTCTATGGACAACAACCGGCTATTTACATAATAAGTTATTCGTTCATTATTCAGTTTGACAATATTTTAATTTTTTTTTCAACTCCTATTCCAAGCAGTAATTTGCACCTGCCAAATAATAAATTGGCAGACAGCAATCTGTCTAACTGTATAAAAAAATAACGTCTTAGGCATAAGGAAGGAGATTATCCAGCAGTACTCCAGTACGGGGTTGACTCAGTTACCTCAAGAGATCTCCCATCCAGCACATTTTTAGTCTTTCTTGTAAGACCCATATGCTTTATTGATATAAGAATAGCAGAGATTCATTTGTTAAATTAAAAAATCTATTTATAACATTATTTGATGTTTCAAAAACAGAATCTTAAGTCTCTCAAAGTCAAGTAAATTACAAAACAGTCCACGTTTCACGAATTTAGACATCATCAAGACAGAAAACGATAAATTCATATTAATTTCAGAGCAAATATAGTAAATTTAGTTAGAGCTGGAGATATTATTAGATTCTTCCATTAATTTTCTTTTGTGTTTTTTAAACAATAGTCCAAACATAGGCCCAGTTGAAATTAAATGATATATGTGTGTTTGTGTGTGTGTGTGTGTGTGTGTGTGTTTGTGTGTGTGTGTGTGTGTGTGTGTGTGTGTGTGTGTGTGTGTGTGTGTGTGTGTGTGTGTTAGTAATGTAAATGTCATTTTGATTTTCTTTACCACTTAGGTAGGAAAGGTCCAATTTTCCAAGTGCAGTTTTCAACGCATCTATGTATTTCAGAGCCCCCTGAGTCTAACAAACACATTTTCAACCATTCGTCTGTCTATCTGAGAGTCTATGCCAGGATTACCTCTTAAGAAAACGGACCGATTTTACGTTAGCATTATTATTTTTTTTATTTTTTTTAGTGTACAAGTATGAATTTGTGGACCCGCAGCAGCAAAGTTTCAAGGCTCCCCTAAGCTTCTTTCACAAAATTTGAAGTTGCAGTTGTGTATAATGCAATCTTAATTATTAATTGTATTACTTTATGTGATATTGTGTTACTACATAAAGGCCAACTCGAGGTCCGAGGCATTTGTCACCTTGCCACGTGCTAGTCAGGGTCCTGCCGTGCACCAATTCGGGATCCACGTGCGCGGGAAAACGAATTTTTCTACAGACCATTGCGCCATAATGACTCAAACGGTTTTAATGAAACATGTGAAATGTCTGAAATCTTCTCCTGAAATCCCTTCAAATGTTCGTAAATAGTGCAAACCCGAATAAAAAGGAAAAAGTCTTTATTATTTTTATAATACATTATTAGCAAAGATACAGAATATTGGACTTTATAGCCGAGTTAATAAAGTATTTTGTTCAAGTAACTCTAAAAGTATTATTTATTTAAGCGTTACACAAAACGACACTCTTCGAACAAAAACGAAAATAATTCTCCCGTTGAGGGAATGTCAATGTTGGCAGTGAATGTTAGCAAGGATCGCCCTACAAGATCGGGCGAGGATTTACAACGACACAGAGAGGATAAATATTTGACTGTTAACCGAAGGAGGACACAGCGGGACCAGAAAGGAGATAGATTAATGTTTCATGCGGTAACGCTAGGATGGCGATTTATAGGAGTAAGGGAGGAGAGGGGTGTTCTGATTTCCCAACCCCTTCGGGAATATGTAAGTCGGCAGATCTATAGCCCGGCCCTTCTTCATATTTACTTAGTTTGATTTAGTGTAGTGCGGCACCTGAGCTTCCCTTGGAATAACTTATACTTTTTTATCGCTGCTTGTTTAGAGTCCCACTTATACTGTACACCGTACCAACACCGCGTCCCATCTTAGAAACTCAGCATCAATTCCTGATAATCCGAAGGATTTTTTCAGAGAGGCTATAATGTGGAGCAGTTGAAACAGTCTAAGGCCAATAAATAAGTGAAGAAAAATTACAGTGTAAGTTAAGATGATGGAGAAACAAGAAGATGGTTGAAGGCGCGATAAGAAATTAAACTCACATTAAGAAATTATGCTATTAATGTGCGCCGAAGTTTCGGTTTATGTTGCAGGCCTTCATCAATAAAAAACAATATTCAAGAATAATAAAAAATAAAAGAAAAAATAAATGTAGGATTAGATAGAGGCGATATGAAAAAAATAAAAAGCACAAAGTTACGGGAATTATACAAGAAAAATACATAAATTGGAATACAAAATAATGTCAATTGTATGTTAGCATCTAACAAAAAGGATAGAGGTAAAAACAGAAACAAGCAAATAAAAAGGAAAGAGAGGTATGGTCGATAAAGCATAGCAAAAGAGAAAAAATAGAAATAAAATGAAAGAACACACTTGATTCGGCGCTAGTATACGACAAAATGAGGAATTTAAAAAGGTTATCTACTGGTGGCTGAGTAAAGATGATGTACAAGTTTTCATATGAAAACGGTACATTACCTTACCATGTGTGCCATTTCCGATCGCCCCACAATGGGTCATTAATCAAATCAAGCGGGAATTTTTTTTGTTTTTAATGTTGAGTATTTTCTATGCTATTCTGCACCATTTATTGGGTGTGGCGTCGGTATATAATTGCTTATTTCCAAAAAAAGGGCGTGAAAATGGGCATAGGGTCTAAGATGCAAATAAGAGTATAAAATTAGGGCTGCAAGATAGCAACAGAAATAAAAAACTGATTAGACATGATTTTTTTTAGAAGGTTATACGAATTTTGATAAAATTAAAGAGGCTATTACTTTATAATAAAGAAAGGAGTTATAAGCGAGTAATTCTAAATGTCAAGCATGATAACACTTAGCCTGTGCTATAATTTGATACCAGGATGAAGAGAATTGACTTCACCTGTATCGAGTAATTCTAACTTCCAGATGGAATTATTTTTGTAGTATTTTTTTTATTTATTAACCTTTTAGAATCTCATCCATTCTTAACAGTTCTCCTGTGCGTTATTGATCAAGGGTTAGACAGACCTCCCGGTTGTCAGCAAAGTTGGACAAGCGAAGCTGGACAAGGAAACAATTTAGCGTGTACAAATCATCTTCTTTAAAAACTCAATGGCTGTAATAAAATTGTCGTAGAGTGCGCTAGTAATATGATTTATTTATTAGAAGTTAGTCTTTCTACAAAGAAAAATTTAAATATTTGGAGCGAACATAATTAGAAATATCAATAACGATATCTAGAAAATGAGCTATTTTAAGGCATATTTTATAGCAACAATTCCAAAATATTTTATAAATTATATAGAAAATTTGAATAATTGGTAAAGGATCTATCTGCCCAGACGTTGGAAACTTTTTAGCTCCATCATTCTAATCATTTTATTGAAAACCTTGAATAGTCCATTTAATTATTTTTAAAATAAATTACAATAAAATGCTAATAAATTAGTTTAAAGAAGCATTCTCAATATAAAGGATAAAAATATATATAAAGTAGAGACTTGACGTATATTATTTGACATATACAGCCAATATAAACGATGGGATATATCAATCAAGAATATATATGGGGAAAACTTAATTTAAATAGCAGTTTAAACTGTTACTGCGAGTCTAAAATAATGTTTTAAAAGACCTATTATTTTTTTTTTAAATTGCATTTGTAATCTATATATTTTATTAGAATAGTGAGAGAGGTTGTTTTTTTAATGACATTTTATTTTCGAATTCAAATTGAAATATTGAATTAACTTGAAATGGTTGGAGCTGATTGATTTAGAATATGTTTAGGATATTTGTTATTATATGGAATATATGTTTCTCATTTACCTATTTCGATCACAAATCCTTCGGGGCACCCTCTCAAATAAGCAGAGTGTATGTGGATTGTATGTGCTTAGAAACAACATGCGAATATTTTTGAAAAAAAAAAAACGCTCTGCCACATATCCCAACAAGTTCGATAGGACAAACTCAAAAGAGATTAGTTTTTTTTCAAAAACTAATTCTTCATATGTTTACAAAGAAAGACCGATTTATTTATTATTTTTTTTTTAGTTCACGACAAATAGCAATTCGTTATCGTTGTATTTTAGGTTCGAAAGTTGTCTAAAAATAATCTAGCTGATCAATAACAAAAGGATAAGTAGCTAGCGGAATCATGATGTTAGTTCAACAGCAACACGAAATAGCTGTGATAAAATAACATAAAGCTAACCAACATAGAAGTTAGGCTATCCATATAAAAGTTTCTACTATTGGATATTTAGCTTGTACATGAAGATAAGATAAGTTTATACTAATCCTGTTATTTACCAACTTACCAATCAACGTTGCCCCAAATCAGGTATCATCAAAACAGAAAAAGACAAGATCATCCGGAAAAAATACAGCACATCTGTATCAATATTTAAAAAAAAAAGACCAGTCAAGAGAGAGCATATCGCTCCAAGAAATTCCACACACATCGTAATGGCATATTTTTGTTCTGGTGATGCCTGAATTGGCGAAACTTTGACTGGTTAGTTATTTACTAGTGTTTGAGGGACTAAAGGATTTATTCTAGGAATTTTCCATTTATATCCTAACAATAATTTTTTGTCTTATATTTGAGTTTTTGCTCTTATTTGTTTTATGAACAGTTGATTAAGTAATCAGCAGAATGATAATTAACAACCTATCGCTATTTAAAATGGCAATAACCATTTCTGATCCAAGCGTGTAGAACTTATACTTCACCTTATCATAGTCACTGCTAGATGGCTTCCCACAAATATACCGTTTGAAACTCCTCATTATATCGCCTATTAGCGTAGAATCAAATATGTACTTTCATTTTATTGCTTCATTTTTCTCTTTCGATATCTTTAATCAACTGTAACTCTCATTCCTTTTTATTTTTGCGTTTCTGTTTTACTATCTCTTTCCTATTTATTTGATGCTAACATACAAACAACATTATTTGTATTCGACAACATCAAATAACATTATTATTTACATTATTTTGTATTCCAATTAATATTTCGTTCTTGATTAAGTTTTGTATCTTTATGCTTATTATTTTAAGTATAATTTTTTCATACCCGTCTCTTATATACATAAGCCGAAATGTCGGCACCCGTTAACATTAACAGTATATTTTCTTAATGTGTGTTTAATTTCTGATTTGTTTTTCACCTACGGTTTATTGTATCATCATTATTTACCTGCATTTGTTTCTTTAATTATTCATTGGCTCTAGGTTGATACGACAACGCTCCACATAGCCCAACAAATGGTAGTTTTTGTTGCAAAAAAAATCCAGTAGTGGATTTTATTATCGTTCTTATATTTTTTAGGATACTAAATTCGAATCTGGAGTTATTCAACAAAATTTTCAAGTGCAATTTGAGATATTAGGAAAAAAAATTATTTGCGTTTTTGTTGTTTTTTATCTATAAAAGTATGCGTGGTAGCAAAAAAATGTTCGTATCTTTTTTTAAATAGACTAACATTATATTAACAGATTTTTTAATTATCAACCCATCTCTATTTAAGATGGCAATATTATATATTTTAACGCAAATGATTAAAGCGAGTTTGCTTAATGTAATACTTGCAATGCCCAGACATGAGTTCTTCAGTCACTAAAACTCCTTTTACCCGTACGGTTCTTGAATTCTTGAATAGGCACTCGGGAAAAGCAATTTTCTAAAGATGACCGTCCTAAATACCCTTGGAAAATCATTGCGATTTTCATTAGTCGAAGGGGAAAGCCACTCGTCAAAAGGAGCCGCAACAGAACCAGGACTGCTTTTAACGTCGCTTCATTTAGGCTGTAAATTAAAAGTTTCTTGTTGCATAATATCAGCGCTAATTATTCCTCCAAGTTTTCAGATTAATCTTTAATTAGGAAACAAGGCCGCTAGAGGGCAGCCATAAATCTCGGCTAATTCTGAGCTCTCATCTCCTCAGGACCGGGCCTTATAAACAGCAGCCCATCTCAAGGGTACAACTTTACAGATCTTCTCCACTTCTGCCAACCCCTTCGATATTATTTTAATTGCCGAAACTTAATTAGGATGATAAATCACTTAGGCCATTGATAAACGGCTACACAAAGGATAAATAAATGTATTAAAGATTCCGGAGAGGATTGGATTTATAATGGAGATTGTTTTTAACAAATATTTATCCCCCGAATGTATCAATGAATAATATATTTATGCAAAATATTTTAAAATTATACAATATAAATATAAAACTTAAAAGATTCCATATAATTAATGGCAGAACTTGTTCTCCAGAGAGGCAAGAAAAAACCTTTGAACATATAATTTGTTACTGCCAATTGTACGAGAGGAAAATAAAATTAATTATGCCTATAATTTTGAATGTGAAAAATTGGCCAATGACAGAATTCGACCTGTATAATAAATTTCGGCCTGACCTCATGAACTTCGTCGATAGTTCAGATTTTTGAAAAGTTGATCATGGACTGAGGAGGCGTAGTGCATTTTTATAATTAGTTAGTCTGCGGAAAATTATGGAACAATGAACTCAGCCAAAGGCTTTTCGTCACGCATATCGTCAAACTATCGAATGTGCAAATCACTTTAAAACGCTCTTATTGAGGCACGGGTTGTGGCGAAGTCTTAATTTCCCAACATCCAAAAGACACCAAGGCGTGAACCCTAGATGATTAGGAATTCAAGGCTTTGCAACAATGCGTTACTCAACAAGTACATTTCAAAGTGACGATTACGAAAGTTACATTTTTGCACAATCGATAGTTTGGCATGGTATGGATGATATTTATTGTAAAGTATTGTTATCAGAAATGTTTAAAGTTTTTATTATCAAGTTGGATGTATTTTTATTTTATAAAATTGCACATATATTCATTTATTGTAATGCTAATTGTAAATACAGATGTTTGTTATTTTATAAATAATTAATTCCAAGATATATTATATTTCATTCAAGAATATATTACATGTATGAAATGCACTAACAAATAAATGATAGTTGAAAGGAAAAAAAAACTAAATCAGTAAACATTTTGGCACAAGTTTTGTCGGACCCGTATTTTTTTTTTAAACATCGACGTCGTTTTTTGAAAAGGGCGTAAGCGCCATTTTGCAAACTTGACAAGAAACACACGAGACGATTTTTCTCCAAATAACAATATTTTTTTTTTCAATTTTATTATTTATTGTATACTGCAGGAATTTCTTAAGGCGGCAAAACCTTTATAATTACAAAAAAATATATTATTTTAAGACTTCTAGCACTGGACAAGGCCAAAGTGACTATTGAGAGCCATTAATATTTGGTGCTTAAGTCATCAATTGTCGATGTTTAGACCATTTCCAATTTTATTTTCGATACATCGTAAGCGAGAATCGATAGAGGCGGTGTTTAGGTCCCATAATAATTTGAAACCTAAATTTCAAATTTTCGGCGCGTAAGCCTTTTTCAAAATATCTGATGTGGACAACACATGACTTCCTTGTACGCCTACTAAACTATAAATCAGTGCCCCAAAAAAGATCTTGGATTTGGTTACTAGTTTCTGAAGATTGCAGTATCTCAAAAACGACACTCGGCTTCACGACATCCATCTATTGACACACACAAACACACGCACCCACGCACGCTCGCACACCCACACCCACATACACACACACACACACACACACACAAATACACATAGTCTTGTTGTTTCTGGTGATCTCATTCCGTTATTATATGTCGTTTTCTTTCAGTAGGTAATTAGTTTCTAAGAGATTTCTTCGTGTCCGTGAAAACATTAAAACTGTCGATATCACAAGATAGAGCATTGGAAATCTACAGTTTCGACATTTTAAGCGGAAAAACTTATATCTTATTCTCCTGATGCAGACTTAGTCATCTCACAACTGGGAGGAAAATCAGTATTTTACATTCAATTTTAACACTTAAAACAAGTAATAAAAATGTTCAACTGGATTGGAAACCAAATTCACCAAGTTAACAACATTAGAGTTAAGTAAAAGCATTGGAAATCGGCAGTTTCCACATTTTTAGCGGAAAAATCCCACTTAACTTATCTTATTCTCCTGCTGCAGACTTGTCCATCTCACAAATGGAGAGGAAAACCAGTATTTTACAATAATTAATAAAAATGTTTAATTGGATTGGAAACCAAATTGCGTTTGTAACCTTTATTACCGAAACATATGATTTCTGTATTTAATTTAAATATAATTTTTGATGCAAGTTAATTATGAACTTCAAGTAAAGTATCCTTTTCGGCTCACCAATTTTAACCAAAATCTAGTAAATACATTCATATCGATATAAAAGTCCTATTTACCAAATTTGAGATTCTTTACATTATATTTTAATATCATTTTTGATAAAAGTTTATTATGACCTTCAATGAAAGTATCACTTCCGGTTTTCCACTTTAAACCAAAATCTATTATGTTATTTAAATCAATATATATGTTACAAATACTAAATTTGAGAAGTTTTGCATAGTATTTTAATATAATTTTTGTTGGAAATCAATTAAGACCTTTAAATAAAGTACCACTTCCGGTGATCAAGCAGTGACTAAAAAATGAGGCTCACAACTAAATTTTATAACAATCTTAAATACAAAATTTCAACTTTCTATGACTAACCGTTTTTGAGTTATGCGAGATACGAACGTACGTATTACATACGCCATGACGAAACTAGTCAAAATGGATATTACCGTGGAAATCTAAAAATCGAAATTTTTCGCGATTACAATACTTCCCTTTATTTCGTATAAGAAAGTAAAACGACGTCGATATCTATCTATATCTATATAGAGCTGAAGAGTTTTGTATTTGAACGCACTAATTACAGAAACTACAAATCCGATTTGAAAAATTCTTTTTACGTTATATATGCTGTTTATTGAGAAAGGTTTTAGACTGTATATCATAAAACTCATAGGAACGGAGAAGTAACCATAAATAAATTACTAGAAAAAAACGTCCGACTTGTATAGGTTTAGTTACCATGACGACTTCACACCCGTGGAAGTATGTTGACTACACACAATTTTTATCAAGGCTGAAAATAGTATTATTGTGTGAAAACGTTATATTGTTAATAAAATATAGTAACAAAAGTTCACTTTATTAGTACCTGTGATCATTTTCCTTTTAAGTATACTGTGTAATTATTAATCAAACATTGCAAGCAGAAATTAAGAATCGGAAACGAAAAAATTGAAGTTCATTCAAAAAACAAAACAAAAGTCATGAAAAGGTAGATGATTATCTTTTAAAATCTGAATTAAATATTAAACTTACGGTTTTATCAATCAACATTTAGCATTGTCTCCTCTGAACTTAAACCTTAACCTCTCTTGAAACTGGATAAAAGGGGGATCGACCAGAATGAGAACCAGAATAAGAGGAAAAAAATGTGTGAAATCTGAAACATCTTAAAGGGAACTTTATTGATGTTCATAAAAACTTATTTTCGTTTTGAACCTGTTCCTTGAAAAAATCTCTAACAAATGAGATTGAATACAATTTTTAGATTTTTCTTTTTTAATTCAGGATTTAATCCAAATCTAAGACAGGCGAAACTGCGGGCCACAACTACTTACAAATATAAGGAAGTTCATAATCCTATTGTGAATTGAAGCAAATATCAACAACACATGTTTGGAATTTTGGATGAATAGAACGACTGGACCGAAATAACAGGCGCTTGACCCAAACCCTTGTAAAAGACCAGTAGCAATTATAGCCATAAAAAAAATTTACACTTTTTCCTTACCACGCCCAATTGAAAAAATAAAAAGAGCAGGAAAGAAACAAATTATAAATGTTTCATTATAAAAATATCATTAATATTTCAAAAAACATTCAAAATTAATATAATAAGCATGCACAGCAGGATCTAAAAAATATAAATATACTCAATAATCTTTTTTTATTTTTTGAGGCTAGGTGCACTAAAAATACAAAGATTCTGTATATAATTGTTGCCAATTTATTCATAATTACGCAAGTTTCATATAGAAAATTTTCACTTCCTTGTACGAAATTTTCGGTTTTCAGATTTCGATGGAAATATCCATTTTGACCATCCCTGAATCGTTTTTTCGTGGCGTCTGTACGTACGTTCGTAACGGTTAGCCGTAGAAAGTTGTAATTTTGTATTTAAGATTGCTGTGAACTCTAGTTGTAAGCCTCTCTTTTTGGTCACTGCTTGATAAAATTTTGGTCTAAATTGGAAAACCGGAAGCAGTACTTTACTTGAAGGTCATAATAAACTTTCATCAAAAATGATATTAAGATATAATGTAAAACATCTCAAATTTGATAAATAGGATTTTTATATCGATATGAATGTATTTACTAGATTTTGGTTAAAATTGGTGAGCCGAAAAGGGTACTTTACTTGAATTCCATAATAAACATATCAACAATTATATTAAAATTAAATACAGAAATCATATGTTTCGGTAATAAAGGTTACACACGCAATTTGGTTTCCAATCTAATTAAACATTTTTATTACTTGTTTTAAGTGTTAAATACTGATTTTCCTCCCCATTTGTGAGATCAGTAAGTCTGCAGCAGGAGAATGAGATATAACAAAGCGGTTAACAAAGAATCGCTTTGTTAATATTACTTGGGTTGTGAATATTGCAAGGCGAAGATAAGCACATAACGCCTTCATTCAAAATAAAAAAAAAATTCCCGCTTAAAATGTCGATTTCCAATGCTTTAGTGATATTGACAGTTTTAATATTGTTAGGGGGCAAGAAGAAATCTCTTGGAAACTAGTTACCTACATAAGAAACCTCCAGAAACAAGACCTCCAGATGTAAGACCTGATGATTTCAGTTTTAAGTGTGTGTGGGCGTGCGTGTGTGTGATTGTCAATATACCAAACTAGTAACCAAATTCAGAATCACTTTTTGAGCCACCGATTTATAGTTTAATAGGCGTACAAGGAACCATGTGTTTTCCACATCAGATATTTTTAAATGATGTTAATCAGCTGTAAAAATAACTAATTATTTATTAAAAAGAATTGAAAATAAGAGTGGATGAAGGTGTTATGTTACAAATTCAAAGTTTAAAAAAATTTCTAAATAAGTTTTTTTTTTATGTAAGACGTGATCTATCCAATCAACTGAGAAATCATGCGATTGACAAATAATTGCTTTGTTAATATTACTTGGGATGTGAATAATACAAGGCGAAGATAAGCACATAATGCTTTCATTCAAAATAAAAAAAAATTAACATCTAAAAATTAGTTATATAGCAGCATCATCCACTGTCTTCAATTATTGGTTATATATAGTTATGGTCAATTAATCAAAACTAGAATAATTGATGATTTCTTTTCCAGAGATTGTATATGTTTATTATTTATGTGAGCTTTTATTTCCACATTTTAATTTATTCATTTTGAGTATATGATCAAAGTATGAATCTTAATACCGTTATTACTTATTGTCCCAACGGAATAGACCATATAATTATAATTAAAAATAATTTAATAAAACATTATCAGTACATAATGCTCATATTTCTAATTAAATGTTATTATGTGCCAAAAATTTTATTGTTTTTTAAATGCTAATTTTAAACGCTGATTAATATTTCCACCAACGTAGGAAATATTTTACATCAAAATCTATCACCATTTCATTATTTCAAATTCAATTCCATTTTATAAACACTGAGGTTCACATTCTATATGTAAGTATACTTCTTCTTCTCTGGCGCAACAATCCATTGCTGAATCTAGGCCTCTGCTAGTAGCCTGCGCCAGGAGACTCTCTTCTGCTGCAGCTGTCCAGTTATGTATTTGAAGTAGCAGTCGAGCATCTACTGCCACCCCATCTAGCCATCTCGCTTTTGGCCTTCCCACTCTGATAATCCGATGTACGACCTCTGTCATAAGTTTCAGTGTCGTTCATCCTTGGTACATGACCGGTCCAAAAAAGTCTCACAAGCTTGACAAACTTCACCACATCCAAATTTCGGCACAGCTCATGGAGCTCCTTGATGGTGCGTCTTCGCCAAGACTCCCCCTCATGGATATGGTCATAAATCCTACTCAGTATTCTCCTTTCAAATATACGGAGCTGATTCTCATCTCTCGTTGTGGGCAAAGTTTCTTCCATACGTGAGGGCATAGAAGTACATTTGTGTACATAGAAGACAAACCTTCTTCTCATGTGCTGGGAGAGGCCGAAGTAACACCGATTTGCTGAACATATTCTTTAACGAATCTCTTCAAGGAATGATCATTCCTTAAATTAACTTCAGATCCCAGGAGACAAAACGCTCCACTCGTTGGAACCTGTATTCTCCAGCATACTAATACCGAAAAATTGAACCTCAAGGGAAAAAAACAAAAAAAAACAAGAAACTTAAGACATGAAAAGGTAGACAATTAAATTTTGAAATCTGAATTAAAATAAAACCTACAGTTTCATCAATCAGTATATAGTGTTGCCTCCCCTCTCCTTGAACCTTAACCTACCTTGAAATTGTGTAACTGGTGGATGAACCAGAGGAGAATTGTCGAGCATTTAACAAATTCAAATGGGATTAGCGACAATTATTTATTACCTGTTGAAAAAAATCCTTGAATGCTTCTGAATCAGAAACAAACGAGTAAACAAGAAGAGATTTAATAATTTTTATTAAATAAAATTTATTCTCAAAAGATAAGGTGATATGATCAGGAGTACATTTTATTTTTGTTTTAATTTATTATTTTATATTTTAGTAAACTAATCGTAATCGTAATCGTAGTTAGTAAACTACTAGAATATTGCATTTTTTTGACAAAATAGTCAATAATTATATTAGTACAGCTATTTCATTATAAGCTTTTACTGTTCAATCGTATTCCTATGTATAAATTTCTTTCGTGTTTTGCATGAGCTTTTATAATTTTATAACATTTATACATGCTTACTTTCTTAATCAAAACTATATTCTTTTCGATTCTGAGAATATTTTTCAAAAGTAATATAAATAACTCTTAATCCAGCTTAAGCTTATTCATTATAGTATCATAATTTTTATATCCAATGCTATATGCAGTGTTTTAATCTATAAATGAACTATTTATAAATCCAGGATAATCTTTGTTATTATACGCACATTACTTTTTTCTGTTTTGTTAATATACGAAAGTATACCAACATATTTAATACGTATTTATACTCAAACACATACGCACATGCTTATCAGTATAGTAATACAACCCTAACATTTTAGATAGGCAGTGAATCCGAATTTTTTTTTAAACATCATTAGTATGATCGCTTTAGAACCTTCCGAATAAGGATTTTTTTATTTATTGAATCAGCTAAATATCTTACTTTTGTTAATTTTTATCTATTTTGTTGTATTATCTTTAATCTCATGTTTGAGGAAAACAATAATGAGATAATTCATTGATGAACAAACAATTCCTTCTAATATTGGCTTAGGTAACTATTTTAAATGACTTACTGCCTAGCTCAGTTTCAGATTATAGCCAGTTTTTTTTTGGCCAGAACCAGAACCCTCAGCATGTTCCAGAATAGATTTTCCTTAAAAGTCTTCTAGTGCACTAAACGTGGACATTAAAAATATTAAAATACTATTTTATGAAGTAATATAAGATTAAAATTACTATCATTGCTTATTTAAATATATAGGTTACAACTGAAGAAGTCACAGCAATAGATTCTCCCTTCACAATATTGTCCGTTAAATCCAAAACTAGGTTTCAAGTCTTGGATTAAAGCTTAGAAACCTCGATTTTTGAAAGGATCTGGAATTTCCAAAAACGTAATTTGGCGGTTTTAAAGTGCACTGCTAAACTAATTATAAAGAATTATATGGTCAATTTTAATAAGCCGATTGGCAAATTAAATTAGCCGTTAAAAAAGGGCAAAGAAATTTATTAATCACTCTTATTTTTGGATAGTATTGTCATTGCATTTTGGTGTTTTAAAATTGTTACTCAATGCTACATTCATTTTGGATATCAGGCACCTGGCCACAGTATAGTGGTTCAGAAACTCCATATTCGTGGCTAAAATACATAATACGATCTATAAACTTCAAAAGTTATTCCTGAGAACATTTTGGTTGAAGGGAGAGGGAAAGGAGAAGGGGCTAACATACTAATTTTTTTCGACTATGTAAACCATTTAACTATATTTATGAAATATATTAGTAAATAAGTATTGGACGGTTTTTTTTTTTTAACCAACTAAATAAAAACAATTGTATTATAACTATATGAAATTATTTATAGAATGAAATACAGTTTGTTTTTATGTAGTTTTTATCTTTCAAAATATAAATCAGTATACTGTATTAAATCCTATAATTGGAATTTTCATTTCATAGTATTTTATTGACTTTTACAATTACGAGTGGAATATGATTAACATTGTTATTAACTGTATAATGTGTATAAATATTTAATTTTGATGTTTGAATGTAATATGTTTGAGCATATGGATCATAACTACCTGAATTACACATTTTTTGTTGTTCTTGATTTTCAGAAAGACATGAAGTGCCTAATTGGCAATAAAATGCTTCATACCGATCCTTTTACCTTTAATTCTTATTTAAATTCATTAAAATACGAATACAAATAATAAACTTATATTTATTTATTTATAAGGTAGTTCGTACATTTGACAAATTGAAAGCTTAATAATACAAATAGTAATGTCCAAACTGGTGCTACCTTCACCATTTAAATCCTAGGATACATTTCCCATATCTCGTGGCAATACATGGCCCGTTGAGATACTAAGCAATATTATTACATGAAACGATTTGTCGCGTCACTTATTGAATAAAAATTTGGTAAAGCAAGAGTTTAATCTAAGAGTTGAGGTTTTAGCCTATGACTGAAAAAAAAATAATAATCGAGTTAGCTAAATTAGTTATTTAACAATTAATATAACAAATGAAGAAAATAAGAGGAGCTCATATTTGTAGATCTTACTAACAGAGACTTTAGTATTCGTATAAGATTCATATAAAAACCCTAGCGGTTCCTTGTAGTGCGAGAAATTAAGCATCAAGAGAACAACTTTCTGAAGGGAAGAAACAAAAATAACTAATTAATTTTGGAATCTATATTAAAACATGACTTACCTGCAGATGGTGAGCCCATCTAGAAGGGGAAAAGGGTGAACATATTTATTTTTTTTTAAATCACACAATTTTAGGTCAAATTCACTTCCGAACGTTCTCACTCGATTTGCTTCTTTCTTCTCTAATGTCGACTTTGAGAGGAAGCTGCAATCGCAGAGCAATCGACTAACCCTCTCATGTTTTGACAATTGTTAGTTTTTAGCCGGCCAATAAAGATCACTTTCCACCATTAAAAGTTTATACTATATACAATACAAATGGCTACAATAATTTTTTTTTTTTTTTACTTTTGGCCAGAAATCATGCTTTCTGAACCACTGAGCAGGTGGAGGTTGGTTGCCTTTAGCTTAGCGCACGCTTCGCTCAAGCCTTGACTAAAATCAAATAAGAATTCTTATTGCAAATAAGAAGATAGCATCGGATAAATAATTTATGAAAAGATGATAAGTACATGAATTTCATTTCATCAATACTATTTTTTTTTTTTTTAAATAACCACTTCCTTTGATTCCGCAGTTTCCCGATCCGATAAATCAGTGCACTCGGAATGGGATTGCGAGATTTCCTTTATTAAGATCATCTTCAGTGTACAGAGTTTCCCTTTTACAGAAAAGGGGATTACGTGGATAAAAAAAGAGGGGGGAAAAAAGAAAAATGGCGGGGTAAGGTGAGAGCATACTTCAATACGGCTTATACCGTTCCGCTCAATAAGCGCCATAACGCACTTTGCATGGAGCAGAGGCAGCGATATATATTGGCCTGCGCCCAGGCTGTCACAAGACTGGCAGTTCTAATTTTGGGTGTCCCCTACTTGGACCCTTATATTATCCTTGTCCCTACTTCGGCTTCCAGTCACATTTAACAGATCTGTCTTGCAAAATTTACTTTTTACTTATATCGAATAACATTTTTGCTTGTAAATTGTTAGTGAAGTTATTCGTATTCAATAAAGTTATTGCCTGGAAATGAAAGCTAATTTAGGTGAAACATAAATTACATTCCTGGCTCTCCTCCAATCCAAATCTCTCAATTTATTCAATTTTAAATAAACATTATCCTTTGCAATCGATTTTTTTTTATTTTTATAAAAGTGATATAGAATTAGGAAAAACAAAAAAATTAAATTATAATAATCATAGCACCTGCCATACCAGTAGTTCGTCATAATATCATTTCTAATTTTTTTTTTTTTTGGAAGGTCCTAAAAATAAAACCCTTTAACGCCATTATTGGAAAATGGGAAACTGTGTGCAGCTAAGGAAACAAATGTAATAACATCGAAATTATTAAATAAAGACTAATACTGAACCTATCAAACTTTCTCTGATTTTGTCTAGTTTCTGAGCTAAAATAATCATTTCAATCAGAGCAGCCATTAATTCAGTATAATCACAAATCTACAAATCAATTTGTTCACGGTTTCCCGACCCTCGGGTAACAGTGCGCGGGCACGATTCAGGGAAAATGGGTAGATCCTACTCTTTTAACAATATTTTTTTATTTATTGGACAGGGACCAATAAATACAGCCTAGGTAAGAGTTGTCCTTTGGAGTAGACGGCTTAAGTTTGTCATGGATGATATTCCGGGGTTCATTCCCACTTTTTCGATTCATACTCCATTTTTGGGAGCATCTCTCGAATTTGAATTCTCAAACAAACGGTCTCCATTTGAATTTTTCGTAAATTTCGTTAGATTTTTGCCATTCCGTGAAGTCTAATAAGCCTGTCACAAAGATTTCCTGAGCACTTGTACTTGCTGAGACTAGCTGTACGTAGAAATAACCATGTAATAATCATGTACGTTACCCTATCAAAATGATTGGCGAACATTTAAATTATTACACGACTTACCTGCAGATGATGAGCCCATCTAGAAGGGGAAAAGAGAGAACATAATTTTTTTTTATTTTTATAAATCACGATTTTGGGTCAAATTCACTTCCGAACGTTCTCACTCGATTTGCTTATTTCTGCAATCGCTTCAATGCTTTTAAGCTGCAATCGCCTAACCCTTTCATGTTTTGACAATTGTTTTTTTATTGGTTAATATAGAATACTTTCTAGCATTAGAAGTTTACACTACAAACAATACAAATGGCTTCAATTTCGTTTTTTACTTTTGGTCCTGAATTTCAGAGTTTCTGAACCAATGAGCAGGCGGAGGTTGGTTACCTTTAGCTTAAGGCCCGCTCAAGCCTAGACTAAATCTTGCTAATAAATGTTAATAAAGGATCATATATTATAAATATAATTAGTTATGTGAATAAAAAAATTGTGGAAGGCATACCTTCCTCATTTTCAAAGAAATTCAAATAACAACAACACATATACTTTACAATAACCCAGTCCTAATGGCCACGATAGTAGGTTTGCCGGGAAGTCACAGCGGTGGGTTTCTTTCTCCGTCTAATGCTACGTTCAGCACCAACTAGAGATGCCTATGGCCGTTTGAAATTTCGTTATAGTGATGTGCATAGTTTCTCCACTTTCCCCTACGTGTTATAGCACTACTACCTATTGCCCTTAAGTGCGGTAGATTGTATTTGGCAACAAAAAAAGTGTAAAATCAATGGATCCCACTATGTAACTTAATAATCAACGATTCGCCAATTCAAGCATCATGAGGCAGAAAAAAGATAAGATCACATTATTGCATACCAGAGCAGGACTCACATCAATCAACAGGCTAAAAAAGGACTTCAGCATTCCAAGTCAGTTCAACATATCGACGGTGTATCTGAACTAACTCTTAAGTCCTCATTATTTCAGAGGCAGTTACGAGAATTTGCAGGTATACTGCAATCTTGTATACTACGAATTGATTTTTTTTTTTTGCACCTAAACGAACCAATAGCCCAGTCAAAGGAATTTATTTCCAGTTCTACGGAATTTTGGATGATCTTAGAAATTGATAAACTGCAGGCAGCACTGGAAAACGTACGAAACGGTACAACGAAAATCCCACGCATTACTCTGTGAAGATTGGGGGAAAGTTGGATGAGTGATCTCTTCTGATCACTAATGAGATTGTACCACTGGGGTTCCTTCATGCCTGAGTATATGAAACATCACATTCCCTTGTTATGTTAAATTACAGTTGTGAATGAAATGTCAAAGTAAAAAAAAAAAAATCAATTTTTTTTAGCACTGCTTGTGATATTAAACCGAGATGACATCATATTTAAGTTTCAATAAATAAATTTACTCCTAATATCATTAGATAATATTATTTTCAATTTAATTTCCGTATAACTATATATAGCTATATAAAATTATTCAAAATATAATGATCAATGCAAATATGACGTAATGCATTATGCGAGACAAATACAATTTGTAATATTACAGTGAACAAGGCTTTAGAGTTTGATTTTGTTCTCCCTCATTAGGATTTCAATGTTTCGACAAGCTTCGAAATTTAGCATTTTTAATAAATCGCCACTCTTCAATTAAACAATGGCGGGACCACTCCTGTCCCAAAGGAAAGCAAACATCCCGATGATTAGCACAATCCGTCCAATTCTCCGATGTAACCGTCGGTACACAGTGACGTGTTTTTCTTACCCTGACAATGTTTGCGTATCAGGAATGAAAAGACCACCAGGCCCGGAGTCTCATGAATATATGTATACGGTGGCATGAATATACATACAGATGTGTTGTCTTGAGGGAGAGGAACCCAATTAGACATCAGAGGGCTGATTGCGATGACCACACGGGCCCAGCCCACGATCCTCACATCAATCTCTGTAATAGCAATCTATCTATATTCCCAACACTTCAAAGACTTGACAATGCAATTAGTTTAATAACAATTGTAATTCTCAATATAAATTCATAGACAGAGGAACCACATGAAAAGGCTTTTAATGGAAGTTTGTTGTGGTAAAAGCACTACCAACCTCGAATCAATTCTAAAAGATAAAAGAGAATACTAAAATAATTGAGACCGAATAACATATTACGATTCATTCTTCTCCTCTTTTAGTTTAATATTCTTTTAATAACATATATATATTTAATAATTTTTCATATCGGAGTTTAGGGATAATTTGTGACTTACGACAGTTCTAAAAATGTTAGTCCCTGTTATGTTAGTTCTATCTCAACTTGTTTTAAACTATAATGATGATTCATTTGAGCCCATTGTTTTTTTTTTTTTTGTTTTTTTTAGATTTAAAAATAAATGCTTACTATTTCCTTCCGTTATTTTTTTTTTGCTTGATTTTTCTACTCAAATCTGTCAATAGTATTTAAATTAAATGTAACGTTGTTTATTAACAGCAAGACCATATCAATAGATTTATTTTCAATTAAATACATATTGTAAAAATAAAATCAACGTATTTCAATTTTTAATCTATACTAAAAATTTTCTTAAGAATACTCCCAAAATGCTCTATGATTCAAAAGTTGAATGTTCTATGATTCATCTATTTAATTGTATGCTAAATTTACTTAGATTTTGAAAAAAAAAACATTAGAAACCGAGGACGGGCAGTAGTTGACATAGCATGGATTCGATTCATGCTAGAAAATGCTAAAATGAATTGGGGATGGGAAAAAGGTATACACAGATATTTCCGGACGTTGATAACCTGAAGATAATTCCCTGTTCTATTGACGTAGATGTAGAGTTAACAAACAAAAACGAAGATGAAACGCTACATGTAAAAGTTACAATACTCCTACAAGATTCCCTCCCATATAATTATATATATATATATATATATATATATATATATATATATATATATATATATATATATATATATATATACATAATTATATGGGAGGGAGTCTTCTAGGAGCATTGTAACTTTTACATATAGCGTTTCATCTTCGTTTTTGTTTGTTAACTCCACTTCTATTATAGTCTCCATAGTTATACTCTCCATATCTATCTCATCGAGTATTAAAGATGCGCAAAACCTTAAAAACGCCGAAATTTCAGGTATCTACCGAAATTTAGACTGAAATTGACCCATACTTTTATGATATCGTTCTCCTTGGAAGAAAAACCTATCTACCTAATTTCAGCTCATTTGGCCCAAAGGGGGCCGCTGGTGGTGCTCAAATGTAGCGGGGGGGGAGGAAATATATATATATATATATATATATATATATATATATATATATATTATATATATATATATATATATTTATCAGACACCTCTAAAACTTCCATAATCGTGCTCTACTGGTTATGAAATAGATAGAAAACACAGCCAGGCCTTCATCTCCGACCTTCGTCCCAGTGCAATAGTCTATTTTATTTGGGAAAAATACGAATTAAAATAACGAATTAGAAAATTTAAATAAATCCAAAATAAATCATTGACATATTTCCTTTACAAGAAGGAATATAATTATCAATTGAATGTGTGAATAAATATTATATTATGATTACAGAACGTGTGAAATGTTATTCAACACAAGGTGTGAAATGGAGAGGTGAGGCAGCCAGTGACAACTTCTAATGACTTCATACATCTTAATGTAATGTAATTAAACACGCATGGCATTCAAATAATCGAGCGTAATCAACTCGCATTGAATAATGTTAAATATTCAAACTTCTTCTCCACCGTTGAATGCAGAGAATATATGACTGTTAAATTATTGCATATTTCTAATTCACTGTTTTCAATTATATATATCTATTAAATACAATTTAAAACATAGAGATATGATACTTATTGTTTTACAAAAGGCATCAAAGTGTAACAACCAGAAATATGTTATAACATGCTTAATTGCATAAAACAATAAAAGATACACAGTTCATGATCTTGACAAACCAAAATTTCATCCCTAATAATAATATAAAGACAATCAACTCCAAATCTACAAAGTTTACCTGATTTCCTCTACTTAGAGAAAAAAAATTAACTTTAAATTAACACATCATATCCATTCATTGGCTATTTCTGTGGATAACATACTGTGCAGTAAATGCACCATTCTATTAAAAACTGAGCAACATTAGTATTTACTAAACAAAAACATTTTGCACCCTACTATTTAGTCGACATTAGCACATAACTACTAAATTCATCTAGATCACAATATAATCGCCTCTTTTTAGCTAATGCAGTACAATCCCGTTAATTGCTATGATCAAGGGTCTGAGAGTTTAATACGAATTATCAAGATATTCAAATTGTCGAGATTTACAATTATCGGCAATAAAAAAATACGAAATAAAAAAATAAATACAAAATAGTATTAATATGTATATACCAATTTTCAAGCGTTATAGGTAGTTGAGACAACCAATCATTATAATATTACATTTGAAAAAAAAGAAAAGATTATTTTCTGTTGGTGCAATCCTTGAAGACGAGTCCTGTTGAAGACTTTTAAAGCCTCGTTCAAAGTATAAAATAAGTTAACACCATCTGATTTTGCTATGAAATGACGCTTTAGATATAATGCTTCAACATTTTAGAACATAAATCTCCGGTCGGGTTACATTACGGAGATCGGGTTAGAGCCATATCGTTTTTTAAATTTTTTATAAGGCTCTTAACGACTACCTAGTTTCATGTAAATCGGTAGAATAGTGTTGGAGTTAACGGGAAAATTTTGAGCCAAAAAAAAATTATTTTTTGATTGCTATGAAAAACTGTTTTTTAGGTTTTTTTAGGTGTGAAAAATGAATTATGACCTATTTTACTTCCAGCGTCTTTTGATTATTGTAATTGTTTGCATAAAAAGAAACAAATCGATTCGTTTATTATAACAATAATACGCAGAGCAAAATCAGAAAAAAGTAATAACAAAAATTGTTAAAAATCATATAAAATAATTTCTCCTCGGTTCCTAGGGTTCACCCGCAAGAACCCGCGGACAAATCTGTAATATTTTCCAATCTAGAATCATCAAAAGAGAGTTTCATCGAAATCAGCCTCCCAATGAGCCAAGAATGTAGCCAATCGAAAAACCTTAACGCTGTTTCGAGCAATGTCATGTCATTAAAATTACAATAAGATAAAATAATCTGCACATTATTTGTGTTAAACAAGAGCTTGTTATAAATATAAATTATTTCAAAACAAAATTTAAACCCATATAAACTTGGAATCTTATTTTTCGGTATGCCGCATGACAACATTTATCTCTTTAACAACTGGCCATTCTTGTATCATGCATTTTATGTAGATATATTTTGTACACAATGATAGTAAATTTTTATAAAAAAAAATAATCAGAAAACAATAATTGAATATTATAAACCGAATCAACGCTAAATACTGAAGTAATTGCATAATGTAAACGTCTTGGATGAATGCCGAAACGTACATAGGAGGATTGTAGATTTAATTTGACAGATTTTGGTAGATAGAGGCTTGTAGGCGATCTTTTAGGAGTATTCAGCAACGAAACTCATTAAGTAATTAATTAATTAAGTATTATTAAGTATTATTTTGTAATAAATGTATAATTTACTTACATGATTCCTAGCCATGAAATAAAAAAAACCAGCCTTACCTAAAAAAAAAAAAAAAAAAACAGAAAAATATTAGCAGGTATATGCAGCAATTGAAATATCTAATTCATGATAAATCGTAATTTTTTTTGTATATAAATATATTAATGTATGTATGGATGTTAAATAAAATGAATGCTTATATAAAACCGACTTGAATCAAATCACTTTAATCTGTTTAATATCTGATTCTAGAAATATTTTCAATAAATTGTTAAACAATTATTTAATATGCCTATATTTTAATAAATATTTACGTCGTTTTTTGAAAAAGGCGTAAGCGCCATTTTGAAAACTTTACATGAAGCACATGAAACGATTTTTCCCCAAATAAATTTCTAATAAATAAACAAATAAAATTTCTTAAAATTTTATTCTTTATTGTTTGGATTAGGAATTTATTAGCCTGGCAAAACCTTTATAATTAAAATATATTTTAAAGGATTTTAGCACTAGTTAAGGCCAGAGTGACGACTGAGAGTCGTTAGTATTTGATACTTACGTCATCATTATTCGATTTTTAGACCATTTCCAATTTTTTTTTCTCGTTATATCGTGAGCGAGAATCGATAGAGATGGTGTTTACGTCCCAAAAACAATTGAAACCTAAATTTCGAATTTTTAGCGCTTAAGGCATTTTCAAATAACGACGTCGAAATATAAATTACATCGATATCTCAAGCCTGGAATATCTCATACATCGATTTATCAAACAGTTGGAACAGAATTATTTAAAAAGTATGAGAGGAAGGTTACACTTTATAAAGTAATTTGAGTTGGTTAACGAACGTTGTAATTATATTTATTATTTTTACAACTAATTACCATGAGTTATTTTGTGATACAATACTCTACTTATTCATGTATTTATACTGACCTTAAATATATTCTTTTCAGACTAAATATTTTCTTGGGCGTAAACCAATTTAGACATATTATCGCGTTAATAGCCCAAGTGTAATCCTTTGTACTTAAATAATCGAATGGCTAGTTGTGGCACCAGATGAACAATCAGTAATATCACATACATAATTGCTTACATTTTTAGAATTTTTCGTCTGGTTGACATCATCGATTATGATTGAAAGTTTACCATCACATTTTATACTGCGAATTCGTTTTGCTATCAATATAATCTCCTGCACTGCTCGCATTCGCAGATGTCAATTACGAATTTACCATCCAATTGTCGTTCGCACAAATGAGGTTATATAATTAATAATTATACATTGCCAGTATACATTTCTTAGGTAGTATTTAATCAATAGTTTTCATTTTTTGTATAGTATCGAATCATTACTATGAGTAAATACTAATTATATTAGAAGTGAAGAATGCTAATGATTATTTCCTGAGAACGAGTCCAGTGAGGAATGAGAATTTGGTTTTTGTCAAGGCATACTATACATTAGCAAGAAAGAAATAAACACAGAATATAGAAATGGATTCTAATCAGAATCCATCATATTGATACATTAGGGCACAAATTTACTATGTCCGTTTCTTACTACTTGGAAAATTCAAAGAAAAGTCTTGTGGATATGTGGAATACCCCAGTAATAAATCCCAATGTAGTTTAATGTTTACTAATTTTATGGTCTGTAATTAGTAAATAAAGATGTATGCATCATTAGAAAGTGATTTTTACTCAGAATGTGCACGCATCTCTATACAAGCATTTTTATATTTATCAAAAAAAAAACACCATAATTTTAAACAATTACTTTTTTGCAACACATGCAAAAATCTAATAATAAAATAGCTTCCGTAGTGCCTTGCTATAAATTGCTTTAGGGATATACTTCTGCCACGAACAATGATTCCGATAGATATCCCATTCGAATTCGGCCCTTTGCAGTTTCTGGTACGACTCGCATTTGCAATGGCCATCGAAGACAATTGCGACAAGTATGTGGACTAAATTTCGAAAGTGTTGGAAGTAGGACAATTGCAAGCAGCCTGCTCATGCGTTGTAAAACCTTCTGATTTACTCGTGTACGCACCAAACGGAAAAACAAAATATATTACGTATCCAAAAGCACTACATCGAACAGAATTATTAAACAAACACATTCCTTTTTTCAGTGATATTACAACTTTCGCCGAGTGCTCACAGTAAATATGTAATCGCATAAAATCGAAGACTGCACCATCAAAGTTGCGGGGCAACATCTATTTAAAAAAATATATTATCAACATTAAAACAGACGTGGTAACATGGTATCTGACATGTAAAGGACTTATAGAGAAACTTCAGATAAGAAACATTATATTGGCTATTCTCTTTGGTCTGTTTATTCTATTTATTTAAGTAAAGGAAGTATTGTAATCACGAAAATTTTCAGTTTCAAATTTCAACGGAAATATCCATTTTGACCATCTCTGAATCCGTTTTGACTATTTTCGTCGAGACGTCTGTACGTATGTTTGTACGTTCGTTCGTATCTCGCATAACTCAAAAACGGTTTGCCTTAGAAAGTTAAAATTTTGTATTTTGGATTATTCTAACATCTAGTTGTGAACAACCTCCCTTTTATGGTCACTACATGATCAGTGGTACTTTACTTGAAGGTCATAATAGTTTTGGATTAAAAATTGTATTAAAATATAGTGAAAAACTTCTCAAATTCAATGTATAAGTTTTACCTATTAATAATAACAGCATACTTTATTCTGCTTGTAATTTACAAACCGAAACTTTACTTGAAGGTCATTTGCAACTTTCATCAAAAATTAAAATTTAATGCAAAACATCTCAAATTTAAAATATATAGCTTTTATATCAATACAAATAATATGTTATATTTTGGTTAAAATAGGTATGCCAGAAGTGTTACTTTGTATGAAAGTCATAATAAAATTTCATCAATAATCATATTAAAATTAAATACAGAAATCATATGTTTCGGTAATAAAGGTTACAAGAATTTTGCATCAATATAAATAAAAATCTAGATTTCGGTAAAAATTGGCAAACTGGAACTGGTACTTTACCTGAAAATGTTTTTTTTTCTTTTTTTTTTTTTCTTACTTCCTTTATTTTGACCTGTCGATTTATACTTTAATAGGCGCACGAGGAAGTCATGTGGTGTTACATTAAATATTTATATTCAAATTACTTTTTAATTATTTATTTTTTCATCATCGATATTAAAAATATAATTGACATACAAGAAAAGATTTCCTTTTAAGATTTATCAGGTTTAAAAAATGAATGCCTACCTTAACTAACTGCAATACTTATTTATTAGTAATATTTAAGCCTCTATTTATAATCGAAATCTGGGATCCATTGCGATTAAAATATATACATAATATAGCATCGAAAAGTTCAGAGAGAAGTAAGCTTACAAAAGAATCGTTTTGAACAGCTAGTCCCAGATATAGTTCAAGATAAGATGTTAGACGCCATCGCGTGTTAGACTGAGCTTCTTCAGTTTGTGGTACATTAATACCGACATTGAAGTGGAGTTCCATCTTAGTTTGATCTCAATATGTAAATGAAAATGTTAATCATAGAATAAAACTTCATAAATGTTAGTAAAAACAATTAGTAAGCGGTATAGATTGAGAAAAAACATGAAACGTAAATATATTTCTGGAAGTTTGGCATTTTGTTGTTTTATATTCTATTCTTGTTTTGTTGCTTTTTATTTTATTTATTTGTTTCGATCACGCTTTTAATTTCGTTATGTAAATTTTTACATTTTTATAATGCAACACCATAATTAAAAACATAAAATATACTCTCACAAATCTTTTATGCTAGTTTGAATGGAGTATACCCTCTTGCACAGGGTCACAATGCAAGAGAAAAATTGGCATTTAGCAAGGACTGATTTTTTCAAAGAAGGCAGGAGGTAAAAAATGAAGTAATATTTCATTCGAATTCATAATTGTGATGATTCACTCTTTTGTTTTCAGATTGAAAAAAGCTAGCAAAAACTGAGCGCTCTTTTTCTGAACCGAAAATAATTAAAATTTATATGAGATCAACTGGTGATTCAGGATCGGCTGGCAGGTTTGGCACTGCTTTCAATTGAAAATGAATGAGCTAAAGAAATTGACTTTTCTAAGCTCTTTCTAAAATTTTTCACGGAAAAATATAAAAATTATTTCAGTAGTTTAAAATGGTTTATACGGTTTTGCAATGTCAGAAGTTTAAGAGTTGAACGGTGAATGTTATTGACTCAATACCCAATTTCTTCAATATATTGACCGAATGAGGGGTATAGTGTAATAATAATATTGACACTTGCGATATAGATAATATTATTAAAAAATAATGTTGTGCGGGCTTTAGATTATCCTGCAAGTTCCTGTAATCAACGAATCATAAGTAACATATGAGGAGTTTTCTATCAAAAGTTAATGTATACACTTTTGGAAAATTACTACAAAAAAATTATTAGTGGGCATCTCATTTAATGGCAAAAAAACAGAGATGAGGCAATTTTTTATTGAAAATATTGATGTGTAACACCGATTTGATAAGGGAAAATTTAATATTTGAAATAAGCTAAATAATTTTTGGGTGCAGAATTTTTATTCTTCAAAAAAATCTTTGTCAAGTGGATAATTTTTTATGGAAAACTCCTCATATATTCACATTATTTCTATAAATTTATGGAATTAAAGGAGTAGTAACTACTAGATTTCTGTTTTTTTCATTATCCTTATAATTTCCGTGATGTTATAGTTACATCTGATAGTTTCCATTTTAAATGCGTTTTTCAATTTAATATTGTAACTTTATTAATTAATGACCGTATAGTAAAAAAATTATAATATCTTCTATATAGTTTTAGTTTATAGTAAATAAAATCCATAAATCGATAAATATCTTAGTGCTTTATTGGAAAAAAATTTACGAAGCAGGGGATACTCTAGAAAAATATGTTTCATTATTTACTCAGAGAGGCCAATAAGCGTACTTGCCCAGGGGGTTATATAAATAAGTAACTAGATATTCCAGTAAATACCTAATTATGCTCCTATTATAAACATGTAACTGTCTAAATAATACTTTATTACAAAATTAAAGTCATATTTAGCAATCAACTTTCATAAATTATCTTCAAAAATTTCGTTGTTGTAAATTAAACTGGGGAACAAAAGAAATGTTTTATTTTTTTTTTGTCTTTTTTAGGCATATGTATTGGGGTAAATTAAGATACATTAATGCACTTTTTACGCATTTTTTAAAAATATATAACACTAATTTCTCGTTTGATTAGTTTATTTCGTTGTCATTCATAATTCTGTTAATATTATCAAATTAAAGTTTTTGTATATATTAATAAATAAATAACAAATTTTGAGCAAATATATATATATATATATATATATATATATATATATATATATACACACACACACACACATATACATATGTTTATAAGTCTGACATTATCCAGATTCGACTTAAAATTCCTGCGCTTCAAAATCACTGTTGCCCTGTGTAATCTTTAAATATAGCCTATAATTACAACTTGTGATTGCATAAATTGCGACTGAAACATATCAAGAGTTAAAGCTCGATTTAAGTTGAATGGGGGGGGGAGGGGTAAGATTCAGGATGAATGATCTGTTAGTAGCTGGTGTTGCAACGATAAACCATTGAGATAATCCTTCAACAAAACCGTATTTATGGTGCGACCGTGTTTTAGCATGATAAGGCTGAAGGGAGAATTGCTAACAGACCGGTATCGGCTGCACGAAATAGTGCTACCGGCTCTTGTTTATTCCATATTGTATCATTTCTATTTGTACGAAATCGAAACTGTCCTAACCATTAAAATATATATATATATATATATATATATATATATATAGGGAGAGAGAGAGAGAGAGAGAGAGAGAGAGAGAGAGAGAGAGAGAGAGAGAGAGAGAAAGAGATAAACATAATTTATTTGTGCGGAATATATTAAGAATTTTTTTAAAATAAATAATCTAAATGAAATATTTTTCGAAACTCAGTTTTCATCTTGATGCCATTGATTAATGAAGGAGAAAAATGGCCCTAATTTCAGTAAAACAAATAATAGTTCTAAAGCTATTACTAATTAAATCATTATTATATTTTCCTTATTATGACCAACTATCAAATATGCAAAAATTCGGTTTTCACATCCATCGTTTCGAAACGCTCTTGTTGAGGCAGACATGGCATGGCCTTGAATTCCTAAACTCCAAAAGACACAAGGCCCTAGAGGATTAGGAATTCAAGACTATATCACAATGCGTGTCTATAATTGAATATATGATAGTGACGAATCTGAAAATCGCAAGGTAGGGACGATATAACATTAATTAAACAGGGAATAACAATTTTTAAAAAAGAGACGAAAGCTCCTATTAAAATAGTTTTGAAAGATTCCGACACAAATCCTTGAGTTTCTCAATTATCAGAAAATACTTAGCTAATCATTGCTTCGCTAATCCAGAACATCATCATCGTATCAATTTTTGAAAAAACAAAAGAAACACAGTAGGGTGATGTGGAGTAAGTGCGTAATTGATAATGATATTGGGGCAAGTGCAGACCTTTGTCTTCTTTTGTCAAAGCATTTACGGACTAGCAAATTAAAAGAAAAAATATTTTATTTTTTTCAATACATTATTGAATTATGTTCTACATCCCACTTTTATAACTCCATGAAGATATTAATTTCAAACAAGCTTTAACTTTTTTCGATGATTAAACGAGTATAATAATTTTTTCCGGAAATCTAACTATTTTTTAAAGAAGCAATTGTTTATTTATAGCTCCAAACGATGAAAAGCCGATTAATAATTATTACAGTGATTACAGCAACTTTTTCAGTCTATTAAAAATTAAATTAAAAACCAAATAAATAACTTTGTTTATATTCTACGAACCGGGGAAAAGCCAACATGAACATACAGCAAATAAACCGTTTCGGAATTAGATACAATTCATTCGACCAAAAAAACAAACAAATATAAATAAATAAAGTGTTAACAATTTTAAAGAACCCGTCAAAATTCCAAGAGATATACGGAATTTAAAAAACACAAAAACAAATATTTCTTTCAACAGGATCCCTGAACAAGCAAGTCCGTTTGTTTTCAAATCCCTCGCTGACTTTTTTCCTTTTAGATTTCGGTAACATCAGCTATATCCAATAACAAACAAAATGGTTTTTAAATGCTTTTTCATGTCGGGTCGCAGTCGGAATGAAATCATGGCGGAGTGGTCGCGGCATCCCGTTAATGGCGGCTTCGTTGATTGGGAGAAGTGGGCGCCAGTTTCATTATATCAGGGATTCATCACCGATACTCCGAAATAAAACAGAATAAGTTCTAAATAATTCCAGAATAAGACAATGTTCTAAAAATAGCCCAGACTGGAGGAAGAATATTAGTAATATTGTAAAAAACAAGCAGTAATTATTGTAATTTGTAATAAACATATAATTAACTATGCTACGTTGAGAACGTGATCTTTACATGACTTATGGAGAAACTTTCCATTTTTAGCACTCCAACAACAGATGAAAAAATAAAACAATTTAAGCAGAAGTTGGTCGGACGGTGCGGGAAGGTCAATCAAAATTAAAAAGAGGTCAATGGAAAGTGAATTTTTTTTTTACTGTGTACCAACTTTTTGGTCTAAGTCGTAGGCCTTCATCAGGGCTGAGTAAAAATAATAAAATAATCAAACATGAAAATATATAAGTAAATATAGGTAGACAGAGACAGATATTGATAAATAATATACTGATATGAAAATGTTTGAAAATTATTATGTTTTGTTAAAAGAACTAAGCAAAATTGAATATGAAAAATTAAAACTTAAATATCTGATATATTACAGAAAAGTTTTGGTTTACCATAAATAGAATATCTGTTGTTAGCAATGCCTCCAGGTTTCACCTGCGTTAAATTTCGATTGACTCCTAAAACTAAATAATAAACTATAATATGATGGTTAATCTCATTTATTGCAGACATTTTCAAGTAACAGGGTCAAAATAACTATAAATTTGTATAAAAGGCAATAAAGTTTCACGTTTTCACTCTTGTTTTCCCCCTTGTCCTCCCATTTTATTTACAAAGTAAAGTTTTCACACTATAATTACACACTTATTAAAAAGTTTAATTTAAGGAAAAGTTGATCGGGTTGTGTGGTCAATGAAGAAAAGCACACTATTTAGTGAATCTTATTTTTTAATTGTGTGCCAACGTTTAGACCTGCGTTGTAGTCCTTCATCAGAGCTAAGAAAAAAACAACAACAATTAATAACCAATTAAGTATGAACATTTAGAACTATAAAACATGAAAATATATATGTAAATATAGATAGAAAGATAAATAATATAATGCAAAACATAAAAGTATGAAACTTTGAAAATATATGAAAAATATTATGTTTTGTGAAAATACCTAAGCAAAATTAAAAATAGCATGGGTTCCCAGACTTTATGTCACTTCGTACCACTTCCACTTTTCAGATAACAGGGCGTACGACTCTTTGGTTTCATACTAACACTAATTAAAGAATCGTTTTCATAAAAAAAAAAAAAATATATATATACACTGATACACTAAAGAAAATGATAAATTAAAAAAATAAAGTTCAAAAATCAAAAGTTTATCAATGCCACATAAAAATAGCAACAGTAAAATTCACTCCACGTTACCAAAAATTCTGCAAATAAAAGTGTATTCATCAAAAGTAAATGATTTTCATACTTTTATATTTTCATATCAGTACAATAAAAGTATGCCTGCGCTTAATATGTTACGTTTATTTTATTTTATACAATTGTATTTATTATTTCTTGTATTAAGTTTTTTTTTGTTTATTATTTCAATTCTTTTTTTTTTTAAATATTGTATGAATGATTTCTTGGATCACTACTTCCATTGTCCCTGCTGGGACAGAATGTAATATTATTCAATAAATAAATAGTTTTTTTCTCTCTAAATTTAATATCTTTTAGCTATTAAAGCTGTAACCTATTTTGTTAAAGATGGGGAAAACGGTTTCAATATAAATAAAATATAAAATATTTGAAATTAAAATTCCTTACTAATTTGTGATAGAATAATGATGTATACACGTAATTAATCATAAGAATATTTATTTATTTTTTAAATGTCAGTGCATGATTTATCAATGCCTGTCTACCTATATTTACTCATACATTTTCATGTTTTATACTTCTAAATTTTCTTACTATTTGGTTGTTACTATTGGTTGTTATCTTGTTTATTATTTTTTTTAATTAGATCTGATGAAGGGCTACAACGGGGGTCTAAGATATGGCACACAATAAAAAAAAAAGTTGTTTTACTAATTAGTGAGTTTTTCTTCATTGACCGCAACTCCCGAACCCAGTGAAAAAATAATTGAATTTTTCATGAAAAAAAATCTATTTACAGCCGTTCATTGAATTCATTGGTTTCACTCTTTTATTTTTTATTTTTAAATTAATTTTATACGCGGCGAACGCTTACTGAAGAAACTGTGATGGGATTTTCCTAGAAGGTTGAAAATAAAAAGATATAAAAATTTTACACCCGTAGGTGCACTATGATATTCAGAAAGGAAAGTGGAGAGAGGGAGGAGGGGAAGGAGATAGGGTTTTCTTTTTGTTTTTTCCCTCCGAGCCGCTTCAGTCACTCGCTATCTAAGGAAATGGTAATTCATGCCAAGTTGTTTGCGGGGCTGAGCGAGATTCTGTTGATTCTCTGTGATGGGGATCTCTGGTATCGGGTCTCTGTCTGCTGCCGTACGTGGCCGGAATGTGAGACCTCCGCTGGGACTTACTTTCGGCTGTAAGTAGGGGCCCGCTGTTTCACAAGTATTGCCTAATACATTTCGTTTTCTCCATCCCCGCCATACGTGACGCTCTGGCTTCAACTTATTTACCACTCACCTTTAACGGCTTCTTTCCTAGGTAGGCGGAGAGATAAGCAAGAGTTACAACATGTATGGAAGTTGGTAAAATCATATCATTATCGATAATTTATTAATATTTAATAAAAAAAAATATGTTTGTAGTTAATATTTAACCAAATGGACTCTGTCGCAAATATGTGATTTAAAATATATACTATATTCTATGTACTGGTTAGAAAACCCTACTCCGTGTTACATATTTTCATTTTCAGCTACCGTAAAATCTCCTTTATCCGGATCTACACACTAACCGGATCACACTTGTAGACTTTTTTTTATTTCAGTGTCCACATTAGATAATAATTTTTAAATACGAAGCAAGAACGAAACTATGTAAAAATACGCTAAATATTCAATTTAATTTAGATACCATGCTCCTGCATAGATTTTACAATAAATAAATTACGGTAAACAAAAATGATTTTTGTTGAATTTAAGAAAGATTTAATAGATGGCCACAGAACGTTGACGTCAGCTGACACGCCAATTATAGATATTTGTAGCAATAAAATACATGTCAGATAATTTAAGGATTTTGTTTTGCTTATTAACAATATTAAATGGATTATCCGGATTTTCGATCATTCTGATAACCCGTTTTTATCCCAATTATTCCGAATAAACGAGGTTTTACTGTGGCTACCTCTTAGTCCTAGAATACTAAACCTTCTTAGAATCGCCGAAATTGACCGGAGAATTCTCGGTCAAATCTTTACCAGAACCGTTAGAAGACTCGACTCTTTGCAGTGCTTCGCCGAGCTCATTATCCAAATCAAACCAAACAGAAGAAAAGATCACTGTGGCGTTCTGTTTATAACCAGGTATGTCTAAAGAAACTATACATCGCCGATTCAAGGAAGGTTTAGTAATGCACGTAAAAAATGTGTTCGTCATATCAACTAAGGTTTTGCAGTGCATTTGGATAGTTGTAGAATGGGCTTGACCCTTAAACTAATGACAATAAATTTTTTTGTTTATATTCTCATTTGAAATTTAGGGCTTATTAACTATTCCCATAGGTAATAAATTATATTGATTTTCCTATAACTTAAAGGATAAGGGTATCTCTGATGGCCTAGGACAGGCTATCTACAGCTTTTTCACAGGACAACAGAACCCTTGAAGAACAATAAGCACATCCCGACAAAACGCCCTTTTCCTATGAAACTCATATTAGTAATATCAATATTTACTATATTGAAGAGAAAAAATATCTCCAATTGAATAACTCCCTTCTACAGATCTCTTCCAGCTCCTTCATCCCCTCTGCTTCACTATCTTTTGGTATATCTACCCCCATGGTCCTCAGGATTCTTCACTCTTTCAGTTACATTTCTTGTTTCATAATCGAGTAAGAAGACCTGGAATCGTACTCTTGTAGTCACTCCCATAAAGATGTATAGCACACATAACATGGTTTTCATTCAGTTCATAACAAGAAGTATAAAAATCATTAAATATAAAAGTTATTTCTCAAATGTTTCCACTTTGTGCGATTCGTTAACTGATTAAACAATGGATCTTTACGGTTTAATAATCAAAGTAGATTATTATTATTATTATTAACAGTTAATTTTCCCCATTATTATACGTTCATGTTTTACTTCAAATTCGAGATGATTTATTACTTTGTTTTTCTTGATTACTAATGCGATTTATGTTCGATCCATAATTTAATTCATTTATTGAACTACAAAGATTGATTTGATATCGTTCCTTTTTATTCAAACATACGTAGTTTGATGTTCAAAAACAACACATATTCTGTGAGAAAATTTCATCCCCAAGATTCCTGCCAACGGGATCGGAATGGGGGAGGGTTATTCACTAAATAACTTGCACAAAGTAAGTCAAGTAAGGTGTCATTTCTTGCAGAACCTGTTTTTCTTAATCGAATGAGACCCCTTCAATGACGGTACGGTCAATAGTTTAGAAGCTATTACTGATTTTAGATTTAATAAAAAACATAAAAATCTCATTTTGCGGTTAAACTGTATGCAGTGTGTCTCGTTGGTCACATGAAATATTCAAAGAGGTGATAATAGACCTCAAGGGCAACAAAAAAGTTCATATTAATCCATGATCCGATTCCAAACGGAAAAGAAGGAAATTTAAGTTTTGTGTTTATTTTAATACGTCACGATCTTTGTTGAATAGGAAGCGTTCACTCAAAAACTCCTCAAAGTAATTGTATTCCGATTACACCATCGTAAAGTAGACTTTCTTAAAGAAATATAGTTAAGAATATAGTAGAAATAAAGCGAATCTAATAAATTTCATTCTCAAAACAATTCTTTCTTGGGGGAACCTAATTTCCCAACATACTTATTCGCAAATCAGGAGCTAACTCTAGACCAATCCCAAAATTATACGATATCATGAAGAAGTTTTTACTTTTACTCTTAGTTTGGCAAAAGTGTCATGAATGTACAAATGTTGTTGTTTATTTTGTCTATTTTTCCTGTACTAGCAAGCACATATGAGGTCTTCCATACAAGAAGGACGAATCTGCGGTACATATATTTGGAAATATATATAAAAATATAATAAAATATAAAAAACACTCAAGCAAGATTTGAAATAAACTGAATAATTTTCAGGTGTAGATTATTTATTCGTCAAAAAAATCTTTTTTATTTTTGAGAAGTGGATATACTAATTATTGCTAGAAAGCTCCCCAATTGTCCTTTATATTCTACACCTAAAATTTATTCAGTTTATTTCAAATCTTAAATTTTCCCCTGTTAAATAGATGTTACAAATCAAAATTTTCCCCCCCAAAAATAGCCTTAGCTCCAAGATATGCTCTCTAATCATTTTTTTTCTTGTAATTTTTCAAAAGTGGATATAGTGACTTTTGATATTGTGGAAAACAGCTCAATGTGTAGAACAAATTTTAAAAAAAATTCAGCTATTGAATTAGTTGATAATCTCAAAAATAATATTACTATTTCATTATGCAATTTGTATCGATAAAATATGCGCATTTTCTCATTTTCCAGATATGGTCTAAATTTCATAAATCAAATTCAAATAAATTTTATAAATATAATCAATCAAAATCGAAAACACTTTGCCAACGGGGAAAACTTTCATTGTACTATGAACTTTTGTTTAGGGTTCTAATGCAATTCGTCGTTAACGGCAAAGGAATACTTTACATTTCTGCAAGTAATTTACGGTCTGACTGAATTGTTCTAAAGCAAAGCTGCACCCTGAATTCTTTATGACTCCTCTCACCCCAAACTTCATTAATATTCTGAGCCGTTTGAGCTGCACTGCGGTATAAAAGTATATTTGATAAAAGTTGAGTTTGGCAAGCCGGAATATGGACTACAAGAATTAACGTTATTTTTTTTTTTTTTTTTTGTTTTGGCCAAATTAATTAAATATTATTGCACATAGAGATAAAAGAGCCCGATTGATACCTTGACCTTTTTATTTTCAAATCATATAAATCGTAATCCTTGTTTTAGATGATTGTTTACATGAAAGATACTTACGAGCTCTCAGTTTATTAACCGTGTCGTTTGCTCTTTTCATTTTCACGGCTCATTTTGAATTTTTGCATCCAATGGCTTGTTGTAAGAATCTCTGTACCAAAACTTGATCAGCCGTTCTCACATTTAACTGAGAAAGGCTATCAGTCCGTAGCATTAGGAAAAATTAAGTCTTTGTGTTTTGACGTTGCATCCTAAGTTACAACGCTGCAGAGTGTTCATACTTTCACGAGCGGTAGTGTTTATACATAGAAATACACATTTGTATATCTATACATAAATCAACATCACTATTAAATCCAAAAACAGCCTAATAAGGAATTAAAGACAATGTAAGGAAAATCATGCATTCTTCCTACAGAGCTTAGTATTTTTTGAGTACTAATTAATCAATTAATCAAAATTCAGGAGCAATCCTAACCAAATTCGATTAAAAGGTATTATCACCCCTTATAATACAGATTACATCAAGGTTTAGAAGGAATAGGAAACCAGCTCATGCGTAAAATTAAAATTAAAGACTTTAATTAAAACGGCTGAGAGGTTTGTATTTAAACAGAATGGGACGGGTCGTTGTAGGAGAGTGGAAGGGGGTTAATTTATGTACTGGGCGGAGGATGAAAAGGGTTTACCTGATGATGTGAAGAAGGTAAACCGGAATTAATCCCGAGGGATTAGGAGGAGTATTGTAGAGTATTGGAGTAGAGGCGTGCGGAGTAAATGGGGTGCCAAACGGAGCTTTTCCTCTATCGGCTAATTAGATCACGGGAGGCATAGAAATTGGCTCAGATCGGATTTACATATTTATTGGCAGGGCTTGCTGTACAAAGGGCATCTCAGAGCAAAGGGCCTGGCGTGTGTACAGAACCCAGATTCGGCTCTGCCATGTCTTGGTTGGTTCCTGTCAAGGTTTATGCATTCGAGCAAATCTATTCCTGGATCAACGGAATACTTCATAGTTCTTCCAAAACCAAGAAATTTTAATTAAAGAGAAATATATCATATATAGTTAGAGATCAATAGTATATCGATTGCTAAGAAGTGGTAACTCGTAATCTGCAAAATTAAAACATTACCAAAAATAAAACGGTACATTCTACCGACAAAATTATGGTATATTAAATTAACGAACGTCAAACGTACCATAACTTTTTCGATAGAATGCAACGTTTAGGAATTATAGGTGAAAAACAAAGACAAAGTCTTAATAATTCGATTTTTTTATATAACCATTTTGAAACCCATCTCTTCCTAATGTCAGCAGACAATTTTTTTTAGCATCTGAGGTGCTGTAGTTTTATAAGTGCTGGAAAAAAATCATATCTAATATGAAACCACTGTCTTATCCAACTTTTTGAATTGTTTTGACATTTTTGCAGATTTTCACTGCCCCGTATATCTGTAGGTATTTCAAATATCGAAAGACTATCACAGAAAAACTTTCTGATTGGTGACGTCTTGTTTTTACCTGAAATGTACTGAAAGCGAGTTATTTTGGAATAACTGAAAAAAAAAATGTCTTCTTTCCGGTTTTTCAAGATGACGAAAAACGCACTAAAATGAGGAGGTTAAATCTATCTTTATATAAATAAATGAATATATATATTTGTATGTGCATAGTTATTTGTTTACGCCACAATTGACAATATAACTATATTTAACAAAATAGAACACATTCGGTCTGCAGATAAATTCTCCTTTTTGCGGGCCATAAATTAGCGATGTAAGGACTATGACAATGACATGACTATTAAAAAATGAATTCAAGAGATTAAAAATGTTCAAAGCGATGTTAGCAAAAATTTTAGGATTTCCTGGAAAAATTAGGAAAGATGTAAATTATCCCTATTGCTGATATAAACCGATAGCTAATTGGTATTCATATACCATTTACAGCATTCCTCTACCTGTTATCTGAAAAGTTTACAATCATTTTAAACATCACAAAGGCATAAAAGGTATACGTTTCAAACTTGTACCGTGTTGTAATGTTCAGAACTGTTCTCTCCATTGTTCAGAACTTTTGTTCGGGGTCATAGAATGTTATTTAAAACGAAACCCTACGCTACGTTTTGATAATTCTGTTTGATATTTATTAAGAAACGATGCAAGTATCAGTGAGTCTAGAATTAGCACAGCCACCATTAGATGGTAACAAGGGACCATTAGATAATGAGACGATGGAATGTGATTTCAAAACTAGCCTAGAAATAATGAGGTTCTAGATTCCAATATGGTGTTACCAGTAGCTACGATATGGCTCCTTGTGAATATGCTTCTAGAATGCTGTTGCGCTAATTAGTTAAATTATAAAATGGATACGCTACTATTTTCATTACTTTACGCCCTCTAGGGCGCGCAAAGTTAATCAAGGTGTACATACAAACTGAATTACTACAATGTGCACTAGGCAGAAGTACCTAATTCAACAATGCTCTGGAGGGTATTCAGTTGAAGAGCTAACACGAAACTGCCCCCCTGAATCTCATCCCTAACGCTGGAAACAGGAGCTGTACTTCCCCCTCTGCCTCGTATTAGGATAACGAGATTTTCTATGACTTTAGACTTCTTATGTTTCAAAGGTACCAGCTCCTGATCAAAGAGCTCCCCTTCCTGGAGGTACTTCCCCATTAGGCCACCGCCATTATGCCCCCTTTGATAACCGATATCGAGTGATCTTTTTGATCTCGGCGTGTGTTAACAATGGTCAATGAGGGTATAATCACGATATCCGGGAGGAAAAGGCCTGAACAAATATCATGTTGCAGGTACACCGCATCACTGGAATCCTTCTACACAAAGCATCGTAAAAAAAAAAAAACAGGATTCGTGGAAACAGGAGCACATGTAGTAAATTAATTAGTTAATTTCAATTACCATTTACCATAGCTCTAAGAAATATATAATTGCATGTTTAATTGTATGATGTGTGTGTGCTTTTTCAACTACATGTTATCAAACTCAATGACTAAAAGGTTTTATATTTTTTCCTAATATAAAAAATTTACCTACTGAGCGTGATTTATTCTTGAAGATTCCGTTTCGAGCCCACTTAGCATCTAATATCGTTAATCACGAAATTGTTTGATCCGATCTTGGAGATTTGTGTTTTAACTATCAATGGGGAGAGAAATGTAGACAAGGTCTGTTGATGGTATCGGTACGGAGCCTACAGATTTGCTAAGCCCTTTATTATTAGTATTATTTGTTATTTGTTCCCTCTCATTATGATTGGAAAATAACATAATTAATCCTAATAATGTATATGATATGATATAGAAATTGATATGTACTTCATATCAATATCAAGTTTTATACTAAAGTCTATACAACTAATCTATGGGAGGACAGAAAATAAGGTATTATACTAATATTAAATAGATTTAAATATGCAGCTATACTCATAAGACGAGAACATTAAGTTCGTAATTTATCTAACTTTTATTTAGTTGGCTGCTGCAGGATTACTCCGTCCGCAGTTGTGAATAGCTGTTAAAAAAAAAAAAAAAAAAAAAAAAACTTTTATTACTAGTAAGATAGCAAAACTTCGGGTGAGACATTAAGAACTGAGCAGTTAAGTCGTGGAACTACCTTAATGGCACATTTACGATCCATACTCAAAAAAGCTTTAAAGATCTCGGCTTCCTTGGCTGCCTCGATGCACTAACTCAAGAGGAAACCCACCCGCTGCCATTTCCACATTTTTTAAGGCCCCCCCACGGCGCAAGACCGGAACTACATCCGCCGTTGACTTTCGAAAGCGGCCATAAACGAAGAGGCAAGATAAATAAAATGGCCTAGGTATATTAATCTGGATGCGTGTTCGGGACCCGTATGTCACCCTACTCCATCGATCCTTCCCGACACAGTTTTTCCCTTATTCACTTAGCTCAAAGTAAACATACCTTGATACAATATAAAGGAGCTTAATGCAAAGAAACTTATAAATCAGGCTATTTGATAAAAGCGTTACTTTTTCATTTGAAAAAAAAAAATTAAAAAGGATCATCGACAATGAACTGGGAACCACGAAAGACTATCAGAACCTCAAAGCATACCATCATTGTCAGAGCCAGGCATAATTAGTGGAAATAAATTCACTATATGCTGGTTAACAAGATAAAAGAACGTTTTATAGCATATCATCAAAAGAAGGCTATAGATTTTTTCTAATTCTTCCATTCATTATTAGACGCATTAAAAGGCATATTTCAATTTTTAAATATTTCACAATTAACTTATAAGAAAAAAAATATATATAACACATACATTTTAAAAAAAACGTTCGAGCGTACTTTTTTGTCATGAATTTGACAATTATTCAGAAACAATAAGTCATTTGAAACGTAATAAAAAAAAAAAAATATCATTGATATAGATATTTTTTTACAAATATATAGAATTTTAAAATATTTAAAATGTGAACTAGTTTTGCAAGACGCCTGCTTTAGTAACATTTATGTCTCAAAGTCCTAAGATATTCCAAATTAAAATAAACATGATGGGACACTTAAGTGCCCACTATTGTGAGAATGACCCATGTGTCAACCAAATAGGAAGGGGATATTTATTAGACATGCGTTATTTTTAAACTGTAATTTCCCTTTACCGTTATTACGAGTTAATTTTTTTTAAAATTTAAAAAAAAAATGCTATAAATAACAGACTCCCTCCTTACCTGTTAGGCAAGGGTATAAATACCCCCTTCAAAAGTCATTTATAATTTGGTGGTTTATAATCTGTTTATACAAAATTCAATTTATTAAAGCTAGGTTCCTGTATAATGAGAATATAACATTAATTCAGAAAAACAAAATTAATCAAAGAAAAAAAAATGGGGAATTGTTTAAAATAAGATTTCGAATATTCTAATTGGTTTTATTTTCCTTTTAGCCGGCGGATTATCAGGGAAGTTCGGACTTCCCTTTTGTGGAAAATAATTGATTTATTCTGTCACATCAGCCATGCATAACGTCGGTGGTAGTGTGAGAATGCTGACCACATTTCCTCCTTGTATAAAGTTTGGTCAAAGTACTTACCAAGGGCCGAACCAAAAACCCTTTATGGGTTGCAGTGGTAGGGGTTATTGTTCGAAGTTCTTGGATGGGTTTCGAATCGTTTAATCCAATTCTTCTTTACTTCCAATATGTATATTAAAAAATCCTCTATAACAACGTATATCAACAAATCTAGAGCGTTGGACGCTTATCTACAAAAATATCCATAACACACATGACATCCATCACACGATATGAGGGACGTTATATACAGGCCGGTTCACCGTACAGGAATTGTTAATTATCGGTTCAAATCAGATGATTTTGCAATAATTTAAATGATTCTTAAAATCTTCGTGATAATAACAGATTAACTGATTGATTCTAAAATTCAAAATACTACTTCTAGCTAACAACTTTCATAAATTAAAAGTTTTTACCTTAGGTTTTAAGAAATAATCCCCTTAGGTTTTAAGAAATAATTAATTTTATATAACCCTTAGCCTGCCATGGTACTGAATCGGGCAACATGATTGGGAATTTTTCCACTAGACTAGAATGATTTTTATTATGTCCTTCCTTTTTAAAATCTAGAGAATCTAACAGAGAAGTTAGCAGGCTACTGCTTGACGGTAGTAGCTGATGTAACCAATTTTATTATATTAATGTTGTCATTATGTTTATGTAAAAATAGTTTAATGCATACATTTTGGAATCTTCCAATTGTTTTTGTCGCATAGAAACTAACTTAAATGGACTATTTCCTTGTATTTTTTAACTTAAATAATTTTACTAACATTTTTAATGTATATTCGAGATTTTTTACTGCCTGAAGAAATCGGATCTCTACTGACAGTTTTTATTATTTTGTTTTTTATATTCTTAAATCCTGTTTTCCTAGACAATAAAATCATTGTAAAATATTTAACTATTACGCCTTACCTCTAAATGACATATTTTAATATTTTCAAACATAACAGTTAAAATAGAAGGAAGGTTAAAAAAAAAAAATATTGTATTTTTACTTAAAGAAGGATTTGAAAGAACGAAATGCTAAGTATTGTTTAAAAATTAATAAAATTGACTGTTTCACTTGGACAAAAATATTTTAACATTAATTTTGGCGAAATTAGATACCTCAATCATGTAATGTGGAATTCCTGAAGATATTCAATAGTTACTGCTATCCTTGATTATATCTATCGTGTAAAAATCTGAGATTCTTATTTAATTTTACTCATATACAAAACTGCAAGTTTTTAAACTTTCCATTACCGACCGAAGGAATCTATGGTTCAACTTTACAACTTCCTTACATACATTCATCTCAAAGACTGATGCGATATGAGAGAGCTGGACGAAAATTATCCGACTGACGACTAAATTTTCCAAATACGAAAGATTATTTAAGAAAATAATCACGACTAATGGCTTTTCGGTAAATAAAACGAATAATTGGAAAATAATCTTTTTTTTTTCGTTCACTTCAAATGACTAACGACTAAAAGTTGAATCGTTATTCATATTAATATTTTCACAAAATTTCGTATGAAAAATTTGTGGACGATTAATGAATCGTAGACGATTAAAATTTTTGAATAAAACTTATATTTTGATTATTTCATGTTTCCTACTGATTTCAATGTTTTGTTTATTAATGATATATTTATTTTTCTGTTCATCTGCGACTTTTAAGTTGCTAATTATACATAATTATTTCAATAAGAAAAATCCTCCTTCACAACCTTTGTCCCAAAACTATTATATTTTACACTTAAGTCAAAGCGTTTATTTTAATGGAAATCAAAATTCGCATTTCTTCACGGCTTTTCTTTAATTAAAGGATAATATTGCCTTACCTTTTGCGATCAGAAATAAGTAAAAATTAAATTGAAACAATCGGTTTTTATTCGATTAAATATTTATCCGAATAATTTTTTATCCGATTGAAATTGTAGTTTAAAATAAATGACTAAAAATGTATTCGGATGTTTTTAGTCATTTTTTTAATCACATAAGATTTTGGTAATTTTGAATAAACGTTTATTCATAATTGAAATTTCCGAATTCGTTTTTTTAGTCAGATAAATTTTCAATATACATCTGATGGATACGTTTGGCCTATCCAGAGCAGTGCAAGAAGTTGTACTCATCTAAAATTTACTTTTAAACATAACACTACTTTTAAAGTTTTATTTTAAACACATTGAAATCCCTGTATCTTTTTTAATCGAATTTCTGTTTTAATTTTTTTTTTAGAGGTGAAACGTTTTTATGTGTCAATTAGTTTTAATATGCAGGCCATTATGTCAGCGATTGTTTACAGTTTTTACGGGGAAAAAATAAGTAAGAAAGAAGAAAAAATACAAGTTAGGACAAAAATATATAATAAAATGTTGGATGGAAGTCGATTGGGCGAGCGGACACCATAGCGGGGGTCATCGACTAAAGAAAGGCGACAGGACTCACATTTCACACAAAGGCTGAGTTAGTGTACTCTTTGAGCCTGACCTACCTGGAAACTTTATCCTGAGCTCCAAATTTCTTTTACTGCCACCGAAGTTACCGTAAGAAAGACAACCATCAACGTCCTTAATCTAGTTTGCTTTCTGCCCTTCTTCATTTTTATTTGTCTCCTTTCTTCTCTATCTCTCTCTCTCTGTCCCTGATTAAAATCCTATTGTATTTATACGACTGCTGTTTTCATCCCAGTAAGGATGACGTAAGTATTGGTCACTATATCATATAATATTATTTATACACTCCCACGCCTTATATACCTAGCAGAACGTGGAAAATAAATCCAAAACATCATACGCGATGCCGCATACACCTCGATACCCACGTTTAACCCCACTCCCATTCACCTACGCCAGCCACCTAAACACATACTCGCACTAATTAAACAGAGAAACAACATAAAAAACTGCTGGTATAGGACTAAAGACCCAACATACAGACCTATCATAAACAGTCTCACCAGACAAATCACCTCTCTAATGTCGCAGTGGAAAACATCCCTTTGGCACGATCAATTACGCCGGACCCATTAAGACCCCAAAAACTTCTGGAAACTAGTCAGAAGCCATAACACCAAATCAAAATCGGTGAGAATACAACGAGGCGATGAGCTTCTCACTCCCGCAGATCAGGCTACCATACTTGCTGACTACTACGTCGATAGAGACTCAGCACGTACCACTACCATTTACAACCACAGTCCACTGACTGATACAACCCAAACTATTTTTTCCTCCTATAAAGAACTGACTGCAACTCTGAGAAACACGAGGGGAAACAAATCAACAGGAGAGGACTGTATACCCTATGTCCTACTCAAACAACTCCCCAGGAAAGCCCATATGTTTCTCCTCAATATTTTCAACTCATGCTCACGCCTGAGATACTACCCTACTCAGTGGAAACATGCTATAGTTGTTCCACTTCTCAAACCCAAAAAACGAGGAGCGGCACCGGAAGAATACCGGCCCATCAGTCTCCTCAACCACATCTCAAAAATATATGAGAAACTTATTCTTATCCACATCCGAAAACACTGCGACACACATGACATCATCCACCCGGAACAAACCGGGTTCTCTCGCGGCGTTAGCTGCTATCATCACGTAGCAAAACTACAGTATGATACAGCTAAAAACCTCAATAAAAATCTTGCTACAGCAATGATCTCACTAGATTGCACGCAGGCATTTGATTCTGTATCCCACTCCACCTTAATTGATCAACTCCGGCTTCACCGATTCCCGGACCAACTGGTCGACATTATCGGCTCCTACCTCAGTGGCCGGAAATTTTCTGTCCGTGTCAAAACTGAGATCTCCACCCCGCGCCCAGTTACCTGTGGTGTTCCCCAGGGCTCGGTCCTTGCGCCAGTCCTTTTCAACATATACACAGCCCATATAGTAGGACAAAAGATGTACAAATCGCTGCATATGCTGATGACATTGCTATATATACAGCAAGCATGAATGCAGATCACGCCATGCGCAAGGCCGAAACAGTAGCCCGAAAAATCACAGACCAACTTAAAAACATTAATATCCACATAAACACACAAAAAACTGATGCAATCACATTTTCATAAAAGAAAACACTCAAACAACAGCCAAAACTGAATGGACAAACCATACAGAATAAAAGACAGCTAACATACCTCGGTATGAAATTGGAATCACACCTATCATTTACAGCTCACACAAAACACAGGATACAGATAGCCAAAGCCACTACCCACCAAATAAATCACTTACTCTATTCACCAGGGCTGTCACTCAGACTCAAGATCCTGATTTACAAAGCCATCCTTAGGCCTACATTGCTTCACGGTGCCCCCATACTGCACTACTTATACCCCTCATCCCTGAAGTCTCTCCAAACATACCAAAACAGCGTCCTACAAAAAATCACAAAACGAACATCTCTAAAGACGGAACATGGCACACATTCACAATGAATTACAACTCGACACTATTCAACAGCACATCACAAGGAGACACATAAAGTTCTTTGACAACATCCCTGCCTCATTTAACCTACTCTTCCGGGCCATCACCCCATCGTCCCTTCCTGCCAGATGACAGGGCCGAAAGGGACCACTCAACCCGGTCAACACCATACTTTAATCCGCTTCTAAAGCACCCCCACTCCCAATATCCTATCCCATCGCCCCGTCCTGCCTACTTCCTAGTCCCACCCCAGCACCACTCTCTTATATCCATCCTTTGTAAATATAACCATGTAAATATTGTAAATATTATCATTATTAATCTTGTATATAGTTTTTAGTAGTAGGTATTTTTATTTAACAAACAACTAGAAGAGGACCCTCACCTCTAAATAATGAGAAAATTCCCTGACTGGGAAGTATCATTCCAATTGTAAATAGTCATCAGACCTTCAAATACCAACAGGTAGTAAAAGGTAAAGTACATCAAGTTTATAATTTATCTAATTATTTGTTTTATTAATGTTCTTTTTTGTTTGAGGGATTGAAAAAAAAAAAAAAAAAATGGAAAATAAATTATCTTGTGCACCAAAAATTATAATAACCTCATAAGTTGTCTCAAAGATACCCCATCTTACGGTAGTGCACAGAATTGTCGAACTGCAATTGATTAGAAAATTATATTATTGTATATTTTTTGAGAAAAGACTTAAAGAAGTGCCTGCATCTGAGAATATTTCAAATAGCGTTTATGTAAACTATTTAAAATTATTCATAAAATGGATTATTAATATAGGGTGATAACAGAAAGTTGTTTGATGCACTCACCTCACCAGATTTTTATTACAAATGCCACCGAGTTATTTCGCGATTCGAAGTAGTCGTCACAAATTCACGTGATTCGACAGTAACGTTGTTTTATTGAAGCGTATCAGTAATGTCTCTGATAATAGCAGGCAGGAGATAGTTGGCCTCGGGACCGGAGCGAGGGTATAGCCTGTTTACAGCGAGGTTATGGCTCTACGGTCTTTAGCTGTTTTTAACGACCCATTATGTCCTGCTCGTGTGAGGACAGCACTGTAAACTAAGGGTATGTCGTTAAACTTTTGTGTTGCCACTATAAGGGATGATAATGGAGAAGATATGGCGAAGTGTATAGGGCAGTAAGCTTCTCGGGGATGTTGAAATCATCATTGGAATGACTTCCGATAATGGGAATGATTCAAGAACATTGACTTTTATAGTGCGATTTTTATAGTTCACACTAAGGAACTATCGCTCCTAAATAAATAACAGTGGGAATTATAGTATCCAAGTCGGGAGCTAGTCGGAGGCACAAAAACCGAAAAAAAAAAATATATTTTCACAAAATTATTATAGTTTAATTCTATAATATTTATCTATTGTACAATATATACCTTCAAAAGTTCTTTGCAGAATATTCATAATAATACATCATGTTGGTTTCATAATACTTACTGATGCAATTCCAAATACAAGTTTGAATCAGCTGACTATCATGGATGTGCAGATATAGGTTTTCGATCGTTTAATTTTTTTATTCAACCTGAATAATGCAACGTAAATTACCAGATTGACTAAACACTCGGTTTCGCATATTCATTCAAATAATTAGTAAATTAAGAAAAATTTACTCGATGTCATTTCCACTTATACCCAATTACTGATAGAGCATGAGCTTTCAAATAACGACAAATAAAATAGCAGGAACTTACACAAGACATCACAGATAGTTTGTGACAGATCCGTTTTTGTGAAAGTCCCATTCATATAGTATGTGAGTCTCATTTTTATGAAAGGAGAATAATCAGAAATGATGACTATACAAATCTCTAAAGTGACAAGTCATGTGAAATGGTAATAAGCATTATGATTCATTCCATAAATATCAACTGTCATAATCCTGGAATCATCAGTTCTATTAACGGTCTATTCACAATGAGTGGCCAACGATAACGGCGAACAATCGTTTAGGCTAATTCTCAAAAATTTTTATAAACATCAAACAACTGGAAAATTTTATTAGGTTGTTCAGCTAAGGGTGGGTAGTTTGCATTATGTTGATGGGCAAGCTTTTAGGGGAGAATGGGTAAACGTTATGCAACTACTGACCAAATAATGTCTGTCGTTAGATAAAGCTATGCGAAACGCATTGTACTACAGGAAAAGTAAATGTAATTTACTTATAGATTATTATATGCCTTTTCAATATTATTCGGTTATAAATCTTTAATATTTATTGTATGCATTAATTGACTAAAATTAACAAATATCATTTCAAAGTTTTTTAGAACCTGAAAATATTTTTATTTAATCGTCCGGCTTTTTTTATGATTTTAACTTTGCAAATTTATTAAAATAATTTGAAAAAAAACCCAAGACAAATTTATTTGTGTAGATATGGAGAAACGACAAATTTATTTGTGTAGAAATGAAGAAACAACAAATGTTCTGCAGTATTTAAATTACGCCAAGATTATATGGTATAATAAAATTAAAATACTTTTTTTATTAATAAGAAACACGTTCTTCAAAGTCAGTATCATTTCAAAGTTTTTTCTATTTTAAGATTTTGATATTGTTGTTTTAATTTTAATAATTTGAAGAATATCTCTGGTTAGCTGCAGTTTTGAAGGTAAATTTTATCTGATCGTAAAGGACGAACAGATAAAATTTTTGTACATCAAATTATTGGAGTGAGAAGATGAAATGATACTCTCATCCTCTCCCCTAAGTCTGCGCCTAAGCTAAAGGGTAAAATCTTGCATGCTTTATTTAGATATGTAGGTACATTGTTCTTTTCGTGTATTCCGTGATGATTTGCGTGCGACTTATTTTATATGTTGGTAACGAGTAAAGCGGAAAAATACCTTGATAATGCAGAATATTCTATACATTTCTATGCATGTCAAAGAAGTGTCCAGTAACGCTTACTTGACTTAAAAGTCGGACAGTAAATGCCGCTAGTATGAATTGCATATTGCTGTAATTTCGATGTTGATGGGAGAAAAAACGGAATGAAAAGAAAAAAAAGAATAATGGAAGGATATCAAGACAATGACTGCGCTAGGAGATGGGATGATGGTTGCTAGTGACGGGGTTGGAAAGGCTGGGTAACAGTCAGTGAGCTGTGGAAGGTAAGCCAATTGATTCCTCACACCCTAAGCAGCTTCTTTGAAGAAACCCATCCTTCCTTTCAGTCTCAGCCGATTTCCAGAAGGTAAATCAGCCAGAAAATTTCTCAGAAGAAACTGTTGATTTTGGTTATAACCTGGTTTGGATAGGAAATTGACTGAGATCCTAAAAAAGTGAAAAGGTGAGAGAGAAAGGTACAAAAGAAAGAAAATTTCCGAGAAAAAATATACAAACATTTTAGTCCATGTTACTTATATACGCGCTTCTTCAGTGACTTGTTGTCTTTAATGATGGCTTATATTAATTTGATTTTTTTTTTAAATCTATTGTTTTATATTTGTTTAGCTCCTTTATTATTTTTTGAAAATTAACTCTGAATAAAACGATTTTGAAAATATGCCTCATTTCGAAGTTTTTTTGCTTCGAATTAATTTTTAATTTAATACATATTAATAATATGTACGGGTAGATATATCATAATTACTTATCATAGATTATTATTTTACATGTGGCAGTTCGTAATATTTAACTATAAAAAACAAAAGTTCTGAAAAATTGATATTATAAAGCATTAATTCTACGGTCAAAAGTACCTCCACTATCAAATATAATGAAATTAATTTTAGCTTACCATATCCTTTTCACTAGTGAGTATTATGTTATTAATATTTAAAGAAATGAGGGAATGAATGTGCTGTATTACAAAGTTTCAGATATTAATTTTTTTCTTATGAATAAGGGTATTCTGTGCTTATCATCGCCTTATAACATTAAAAATACAAAATTATTGGTATATCTCATGATTTATTCGTCAAATGGATAGATTATGTCTTTAGAAAATTACATGAAAATAATTGTATTAGTAATTTTCTCAAAATTTTGGTCATTTTCTTCAAGTCTGCTCGTCGTTTTAGTGGGCACTAAAAGATTCAAGAAAATTATTCACTTATTTCCAATCAGAGCACATAGCTATTTGCCTTCTGATACGTGACATCTCAATGTTTAAAACAAAATTGAGGAAGACGGACCGAATCGTTTCTCTTCATGAGGAGACGCATGTAACAATAAATAGTAACAATTCTCGTAAATTTACTGTGATGGAGATCCACGATTCTTTAACTTTTATTGAGGATTATAGTGGTTGGTGGTCAGCATATATTTAAAAAAAAACCGACATGCTCGTTGGAATCTGGGAGCCTGTCTAGAGCAAATTGGGTCGAATGTTTGGTCTACCGATTTCAGATATTCGTATATGATGCTGAAATCAAAGGAGTCCCAGTTGCCTCAGCATACGAAGACAACATTCGTCATACTTTTCTTCTGCTTAAGAATACCGCAGTTGAATTTCCGGCAGCATATTCTTATCTATCTGGCTTATCCATTGAATCAGAAGAAGATCATGCAGTACGTTCCAAACAGAGCCATACTTTTTTAAGAGGAAATAATTAATAGTTGGCCCACCATAGAAAACTACATTGATCTGTAGAATAATTTTTGGTAGTGCTATTGTTTAAAATCTTGTCATTTTTTATACTTTGCAGTAGTATTGCTCAAAATATCTGTTTAAAAAATTGTTTTTCGTCTTGAAGTTTATGATCATTAATACTGAAGGCAATAACATTTTTTTCCCACTATAGACATTTAATTTTTTTTTTGGAACTTTTAAGTTTTGCCTCTTTTAAGTTCTGTTAAAAGATGTCGTGGCATGTTAAAAGAGCCGAACTCCACTCATTATAAAAATTTATCTAGGTGACGTGGATTGATGAAATCATCCAAATTTTTCACTTTCAATGGTATTCGACATAACTGAAACAGTACAATATTTTTAGTTCACAAATATACTTCGCGAAAAAAAAGTTTAAAGTTTTTTTAATTTCCTAATTGTTGGATCTTGTGGAGTTTATATATATATATATATATATATATATATATATATATATATATATATATATATATATATATATATATATAAACATATAGACTGGGAGTATCCGACTCAAGCTATTTATTTATAATCATAATTCAAGTATTATTAACCATTTAATTTTCTTATAATAGTTTTTGTCAACAAAATCAAATCATTGAAAAAGTCCAAATTATGGGCGCCTAAATTTTTGTAATATCTAAATTTTCTCCAACTTAGCTTTCTTTACAACATCTATAGCGGAGGAGAGAAAAAAATTGTAAGCCAGACTAAAACTTTAATAATTAAACTTATTCTTCCCCCCTAAGCCTAAAAGGCGTATTTTTTTCATTTTACGTTTTTATTGTTAAGTAATACATGCCAGCTAGCTGAATTTATTCCTAAGCAAGGAGGTCGCATCTTATTTACATATAAAAAGAAAACAATTTTTTTATTTTATTTATTGTCTTATATTATTTTTGCAGCTGCGTTTCACAGCATCTAGCAAATTCAATGTCGTTGTTTTTATACCATATATCTGCCTGAGAGTATCTTCAATTTTGACAATGAATTTGTATTTGTGTCTTAAATGAGCACTATGAGTGAACGAGGAGGTCTCTCTTTCAGGTAACAGGGAGGAGGAAAGAAATAGATCTAATGTACTAGGGTGATTTTTAGTTGAAGAGTCAAATGTGATGTATTTGTCGTGAAGGTAAGATTCTATTGTTGGAATGTCCATGTCACTGTATGGTGTGATTCGAAATAAACCATGGGGTATTTACGATTTTTGTAATAATTTCGTGTTGTTTTGTTTGTATCTTGTGTGTGTGTGTGTGTGTGTGTGTGGACGTGTTTTGCTAAGATATGCCTTTGCTCCTGATTTGAGAATGAAAGAACAAATTTGATGTCATGACTAACTGGATCACAAAATTAATTTAATTCAAAAAGGCCCACCCGAAAATACATTTCCCAGCAACTCCTTCTACGGTACACATCAAAGGCTGCTAACTACGCGGGAGAACGGAAACGGGGCGTACTATCAAGCGTGGTACAATAAGAGCGGTGTTTGGCAACGGATGGAGTAAACAGAGGAGTAAATGTAGAAATTCACAATTGCCACCACCGGATGTTAGGGAGACTGTGCAAAGGCATAGGAAGGGATATGAGAACTGGACCAAATATTGGTAGTTTAGGTCTTCACAAATCACTTTAGTCTTTTAAGTTAAGCCAATGAGGTATGATTAACTGTACTCAAAGCTATTATTCAATTAATTATGGAAGATTTATTGCCAGGTGCTTGGATTCTTCTCAACGATAAGGAACGAAGAATCACGGATATTAAATGAAATGAAATAAAGCATAAATTTATTTATTCTGGGACTGTTTTCAGAATATAAAATGTCTGATGTGAACAACACATGACTTCCTTGTACGCCTATTAAAGTATACATCGCTGGCTCAAAAAGCCACCCTGAATTTGGTTGCTAGTTTCCGAAGATTGCAGTATCTCAAAATCGATACGACATCCATCTATAGACACGCACACAGACATAATCATGTTTCTAGAGGTCTCATGATAACAAGAGATCTCATCGTCACCAAGTGTTCCTTGACAACATTAGAGTAGGTAAAGCATTGGAAATCGGCAGTTTCCACATTTTAAGCGGAAAAATCCCACTTAACTTATATCTTATTCTCCTGCTGCAGACTTGTACATTTCACAAATGGAGAGGAAAACCAGTATTTTACAATAAGTAATAAAAATGTTTAATTGGATTGGAAACAAAATTGCGTTTGTAACCTTTATTACCGAAACATATGATTTTTGTATTTAATTTTAATATAGTTTTTCATGTAAGTTTATTATGACCTTCAAGTAAAGTACCATTTTCAGCTCACCAATTTTAACCAAAATCTAGTAAATACATTCATATCGATAAAAAAGTCCTTTTTACCAAATTTGAGATATTTTACATTATATTTTAATATAATTTTTGATAAATGTCTAATATGACTTTCAAGTAGTATTCACTTTTTCGGTTCGCGAATGTTAACCAAAATTTTATTATATTATTTATATTCATATATAAGTCTTATATACCTAATTTGAGAAGTTTTGCATTATATTTTAATATAATTTTTGATGCAAATCAATAATGACCCTCAAGTAAAGTACCACTTCCGGTAATCATGTAGCGACCAAAAAGAGAGATTCACAACTAGGTTTTTCAACAATCTTAAATACAAAATTTTAACTTTCTACGGCTGACTGTTTTTGAATTATACGAGACGTACAGACGCCACGACGAAACTAGTCAAAATGGATTCAGGGATGGTCAAAATGGATATTTCCGTTGAAATCTGATAACCGAAAATTTTCGCGATTACAATACTTCCTTTACTTCGTACAAGGAAGTAATAAATAAATGTAAGATTGTTTCAACGTGATTTTATTGAAAACAATGTGAATGAATAAAAGTTAATAAAATAAAATAATTACAATACAGAATTAGCATTAAAAAAAAACATTATAACCTAAACAAAGAATTAAATTGCACGTCCTTTCAAAGGTAAAATAAATAAATTTAAGACTTTAAACTAACCAAAATAAACTAACCAACTTAAACAAACACAACGTTTATAACATGGGATCAGGTAGTGTTGTCACAGACGAAAGGTTGCAGCCGTATTATCCGTGTAGCAAACTTTACTAAAATTAAATTAATTATTATTTACAGTTATTTACAATCAATCAGGAAAAATGGGAGTTGTGATTATCGGAGAGATAGGTCATGGTCATAAACATTTAGAGACGAGATCTAATGTAGAAAGGGTTGGAGCTTTACGGACTAAGGGTGCAATAGAGTTCACTAAGGACGTCATAAACACACAAAAAACTGATGTAATCACATTTTCATACAAGAAAACACTCAAACAACAACCAAAACTGAATGGACAAACCATACAGAATAAAAGACAGCTAACATACCTCGGTATGAAATTGGAATCACACTTATCATTTACAGCTCACACAAAACACAGGATACAGATAGCCAAAGCCACTACACACCAACTAAATCACTTACTCTATTCACCAGGGCTGTCACTCAGACTCAAGATCCTGATTTACAAAGCCATCCTTAGGCCTACATTGCTTCACGGTGCCCCCATCCTGCACTACCTATACCCCTCAGCCCTGAAGTCTCTCCAAACATACCAAAACAGCGTCCTACAAAAAATCACAAAACGAACATCTCTCGAAAGACGGAACATGGCACACATTCACAATGAATTACAACTCGACACGGTTCAACAGCACATCACAAGGAGACATATAAAGTTCTTTGACAACATCCCTGCCTCATTTAACCCACTCTTCCGGGCCATCACCCCATCCTCCCTTCCTGCCAGATGGCAGGGCCGAAAGGGACCACTCAACCCGGTCAACACTATACTTTAATCCGCTTCTAAAGCACCCCCACTCCCAGTATCCTATCCCATCGCCCCGTCCTGCCTACTCCCTAGTCCCACCCCAGCACCACTCTCTTATATTCATCCTTTGTAAATATAACCATGTAAATATTGTAAATATTATCATTATTAATCTTGTATATAGTTCTTAGTAGTAGGTATTTTATTAACAAACAACTAGAAGAGGACCCTCACCTCTAAATAATGAGAAAATTCCCTGACTGGGAAATATCATTCAAATTGTAAATAGTCATCAGACCTTCAAATACCAACAGGTAGTAAAAGGTAAAGTACACCAAGTTTATAATTTATCTAATTATTTGTTTTATTAATGTTTTGTTTTGTTTGAGGGATTGGAAAAAAAAAAAAAAAAAAAAAAAAAAAAAAAAAAAAACTAAGGACGTAGCACTCTAAATAAAATTAGTCAAATGCAGCAGCCTTATGGTATAGAGGTTAGAATGGAAGGAGCGTATAAAAGGGGAGTAAATTTCGGAGTTGAAATGAAGCATTTGCTGGATGCAAGAAGGGTGATGGGGATCGAATAAAAGGGAAAATAAGATGAACCATGACTTAAAATTGTTTAACGTGCCGTATTGAATTGAAGCGATATTTAGAATAAGATTAGAAAGGGATTGAATGGATTTCAGAAGGAGACCAGATCCAATAAAATTGCTGAGTATACCCGGCGTTTATCCCGATCAGGCACCACACATCCCAAGGCCGGACCCTAGTACTAAATAAATCCCCTCCCATGTGAGATATATGTTTCATGATGGTAGATATTTGATACGATATACCTTAGTTTAATTCTTACTGCATATTTATTTTTACAATTTAAAATTATATTAAAAATTTAAATAACAATGGAGTTCTGCGCATGCGCCAGCTTTTAGTTGCACGTATCTCCGATCGTCTCTTAAAAAGTGACTATTTTAACAGTAAAAAAAGTGTCACGTGAAAAACTGTATAAACATTATTGTTAGCAATTCTGTTTGAAACAGAAAACAAATAAACGGTGAGTAATCACTTATAATAAACATTACAGTGAACTCGTTAATAGACTTAAGAGCAGGCATACAGAAGACGACGCCGTTAATCCCTACAGAAGGCAATCTGCCTCTGCACGGAGCAGACCTAACCTATGTGACTCTGTCTTCTGTTCTGTCCGCGCATTTATTCACGTAATTTTCAAAAATATTTATTCGTATTTTTTTTTCTCTCATTAAATTTAACATGAAATGCGATATTTCCATATGGTGATGTCGAGCAAAACAACAACAGGCAAGAGATCGAGAAGCGTGGGAAATACACCTCAAACTTCACCTGCCAAACAGAAGGCTAGGCGATCAAAAAGAAATACATCTCCGATCACACCTGGTAGCTCAGTTGAAGGAACTGAACCTCAACCTGGCACCTCAACCCAAGTTATGGCTGACGAATCATTCTTTTTTACTCCTAAACCTTATCAACTGTTATCAAATACGCAAGGAGAAGACATGGAATCAGCACTGATTCCCAGAGAACCCAAGCCCCACCAATATTTATTAGAAATATAAAAAATTTTCAGCTGCTGTGTCAACAATTAAACAACGTAGTAGGCACAGGAAAATATACGTGTCAAAGTCGCATTGATGATACAAAATTAATGCCTGACACCCCAGACACATGCACAAGCATCGTTAAATATCTGTCAGACACAAAGGCAGATTTCCACACCTACCAACTGCGCCAAGAGAGAGCGCTCAGGGTGGTCATCAGACGCCTGCACCCCTCAACTCCACCAGAAGCTATAAGAGAAGAATTGATGGCTATGGGATTTCAGGTTCGTCAGGTAGTCAACATATTTAAAGAAAATAAAGAACAGCCGGGTGATAAGAACAAAATAGCTTTACCGCTATTCTATGTTGACCTTGAACGATCGCCCGGAATTGAAGAAATTTATAAAGTAACGCGCCTGTACTATACCAGTGTAATCGTAGAAAAACCCTACTATAAGAGGGAATTAGTGCGGAATTATAACTGCCAGGTCTATGGCCACACTAAACACTATTGCCACCACATGCCTAGATGTGTCAAATATGGTGACCAACACAAATCTGAGGACTGTAGAAAATCCAGGCAAACACCCGCAACATGTGCACTTTGCCACCAAGGGCAACCGTCTAATTACAAGGGGTGTCAGACTTATAAAATTATAAAATCAAGGATGCAGGCGACTTCTGGAAATGAAGACACATCTAGGCCACAAAGACAACCATGAGCACAAGGGTATCCTATGCTCGAATGTTAGGAGCGCCAGAAGAAATAACACAAACTCAGGCCCTGCCTCAACCTCAAACATCTCAACTCCAACACCCACATCCCTCTATCCCACAACAAATGACTAATACCCAAAAGTCTAGTCATCACCCTATTTCCTACATTCCGCCTCCCACCAATGCCACTGATCTCCCAAGTTTACTTACATCGTTCCTTTCTGAGTTTAGATTCCTCATCAATCCCCTCATCTCATTACTGACAAACCTTGTATCCAGCATCATCACCCTCTCCCCCCTCCTCCCTAGAAATCCATAAATGTCCTCAATAAAATCCCTTTCCATTCTCCTTTAGAGTGCGAACGGTGTTCAAAATCACATTAACGAACTAACAGCGTTATTACGTGAAGAAAATATTGACCTAGCCCTAATAACTGAAACCCGGTTAACCAGTAAACGACTGCTCAACATACCTGACTACTAAACTTATCAACTGACCAACCCGATGGAAAAGCACATGCTGGCACTGCTGTTATCATCCATCGGTCTCTCTCCCATCACTTATTCCCCCTGCCAGTCCATAATTTCCTTCAACCTACTGCCGTAAGAATTCCAACATCACTTTTTTCTATAACAATTGTTGCAGCATATTCCCCGCCTAAAGAACCTATTTCCGAATCACAATTCAATTCCTTCCTTAATTCCTTAGAACATCATTTCCTTATAGGTGCAGAGTTAAATGCAAAACACCAGCAATGGGGAGCCAGAACCACAAATACTCGTGGGCGAACATTGCTGTCTGCACTTAACTCCCATCGTCTCCCCTGATTCTCCTACATACTGGCCAACCGATCCCAATCGTAATCCCGATCTCCTAGACTTTTTCATCCACAAAGGTGTAGGACCACTAAATTAGTCAGTTTCCCGACTCGATGACCTTTTCTCAGACCACAGCCCTCTAATCCTGACTCTTTCCATATTGCCGATACCCAAATCACCACCACCTTCATTCATCAGAGGTCCAGTAAACTGGAACCTCTTCCGCCAAATAATAACAGAGTCAATAGACCTCAGAATATCCCTAAAAACTCCTCAAGACCTTGATGAAGCTGTGAATTCCTACACCACCCTGATCCAGCAAGCAGTCTGGAATGCATCCTCACCTCCACCTTCCCCAAAATACCGCCAAAAGAATCCTTTACCTCAATATCTTAAAAATCTTATCCATTCTAAACGATGTTCTAGGACCCTCTGTCAAAGAACCAGGCATCCTGACGATCGGAAATTATACAACCATTATTCCAAATTAGTTAAAAAGAAATTATCCACCTATAGATCACAATCCTGTAACTCCTACCTTTCCTCACCCTCTGCTTCCGACAACTCCCTCTGGAAAGTAACAAAAAAAATTCTAAAATACCTCTCTATTTCCCATCCCCTCCGACGCGATGATGGATTCTGGGCTTCGTCAGATGGGAACAGAGCAGAGGAATTTGACAAGCATCTTTCCAATATATTCATTCCCAATCCTGAAATCCACCACATCCATACAGCTAAAGTCAAGGAATTCCTCTCTTCACCGATTCCTCTCTCTTTACCTCCAAAAGCTGTCAGCCCCACTGAGGTCAAATTCCTCATATATAACCTTAAACCCCTTTTTGGACCTTTCTGGTTGTGGCACGATGGCTTGCTTTTCAAGCTCTAAATCCAATTACCCCAATCCTTATATCTAATCCTTCGATCCTACCTCTCTAACCGTTCCTTCAGAGTTCTCTGTGGTGCTGAATTTTCCAACTATTACCCAATCGAACGTTTTAACAACAACGTATTACCGAATACGGTGTTCCACAAGTCAGCGTCTTAGGTCCAGTCCTCTACATTTTATTTACCGCTGACCTTTCTACAAATCCCGGTACTTTTCTGGCAACATTTGCCTATGATACCACTATCCTATCATCCCATTTCGATCCTGAAACGGCATCCTTAAACCTACAAAGGCATCTCTCCCTGATCGAACAGTGGTGCAACAATTGGATCAAGGTCAATGAATCAAAATGTAAGCATGTCACATTCACCCTCCGACGCAGATCCTGTCCGCCAGTCCATTTTAATTCCACACAACTTCCCATTTCAGACACAGTCCGGTATCGTAGCTTCCTTTTTGACAAAAGACTAACATGGAACCCTCATACTATACTTAAAAGAAAAGAGCTTAATCAACGATTTGGCCAGTTATAAAGACTACTGAACAGAACATCTCATCTATCAATAGACAACAAGCTGCTAATCTACAAGACCATTCTGAAACCTATTTGGACCTACGGACTAGAACTGTGGGGGACAGCTAAACTTTCGAACATCCAATTTATTCAATCATTCCAGTCTAAAGTCCTCCGCACTATAGTCAATGCCCAATATTATGTTTCAAACAAGACCTTACACCATGACCTTAAAATCCCGTATATTCTTGACATAATTCCATACAAATTCTCCACATTTCATCAGAACCTTACTCATCATCCTATTCCTTTAGCACAATCCCTATCCAGCACCAACCATCCCTATAACCCTCCTCGAAGGTTGAAACGGCAGTGGCCTCGAGACCTTTTGTAAATGTGCTATTGGAGTTCTGGTAATGGCCAGCTTCTCCACTCACATCCTGTACGTCTGTGGCTCTAGTGCCATCACTCAGTCTCCGCTGGTCTTTAATACCAGTGACGCGACTGTGTGAGAAGCGCTGGGATCACCTGGAGCCCGGCTTTTCCATTCACATGTGGGAGCAGAACTAGGTTCGGAGTTCTCTGGGCAGATTGTGACTTATTTTATTTTTACTTAACTTAATTTTTCTTTTCTTGCTTGTTTACTTATTTTTTTAATATTTAAATTGTTTATCTATTCATTTTTACAAGTAATGTACATTTTTTTTCTTTTTATATCATACTTATTATTTTTGTAACTTGTAAACTTTAAAGTATAACTGTAAAGTTTGTAAACTTTATTACCGAAACATCTGATTTCTGTATTTAATTTTAATATAATTTTTGATGTAAGTTTATTATGACCTTCAAGTAAAGTACCCCTTTCGGCTCACCAATTTTAACCAAAATCTAGTAAATACATTCATATCGATATAAAAGTCCTATTTACCAAATTTGAGATATTTTACATTATATTTTAATATAATTTTTGATGAATGTCTAATATGACTTTCAAGTACCACTTTCGGTCTGCGAATGTTTACCAAAATTTAATATGTTATTAATATTAATATATAAGTCTTATATACCTAATTTGAGAAGTTTTTCATTACATTTTAATATAATTTTTGATGAAAATCAATAATGACCTTCAAGTAAAATACCACTATGCAAGATACGCACGTACGAATGTACATACAGAAGTCACGAATAAACTAGTCAAAATGGGTTCAGGGATGGTCAAAATGGATATTTCCGTTGAAATCTGAAAACCGAAAATTTTCGCGATTACAATACTTCCTTTACTTCGTACAAGGAAGTAAAAAAATGTGTTGTATTTTATATTAAAGAATAAACTCTTATTATAGTATAGTGGTAAGTTTCAAAAAATAAGACCCGTAAAATACTGATTGGAAGGGCTGTTGAAAGGCCAGTTGTATTGTTCTGCCCAGAGTCCAGGATCAGCTCCCAGCGCACAGTGGTTGAAAAGCAAAAAAAAAATACCTGATGTGGGCAACACATGACTTCCTTGTACGCCTATTAAATTATAAATCCGTGGCTCAAAAAGTAATACTGAATTTGGTTACTAGTTTTCGAAGATTGCAGTAAAAACGACACTCAGCATCCATCTATTGCATACCCACAAAAAAACAAACACTCTTGTTACTGGAGGTCTCATTCCGTTATTACCTTTCGTTTTCCTTCAGTAGATAATTAGTTTCCAAGATATTTCTTCATGCTCCGTGACAACAATAAAACTGTCAATATCACTGGATAAATCATTGGAAATCGACAGTTTCGACATTTTAAGCGGAAAAACCCACTTAACTAATATCTTATTCTCATGCTGCAGACTTGTTAATCTCACAAATGGGGAGGAAAACCAGTATTTTATACTCAATTTTAACACTTAAAACAAGTAATAAAAATGTTTAATTAGATTGAAAGCCAAATTGAGTTTGTAGCCTTTATTACCGAAACATATGATTTATGTATTTAATTTAAATATAATTTTTGATGTAAGCTTATTATGACCTTCAAATAAAGTACCCTTTTCGACTCATAAATTTTAACCAAAATAAATTAAATACATTCATATCGATATAAAAGTCCTATTTACCAAATTTTAGATAATTTACATTATATTTTAATATAATTTTTTATATTAAAAATTTACCTTCAAGTAAAGTACCGCATTCGGTTTTCCAATTTAGACCAAAATCTAGTATGTTATTTAAATCAATATATAAATTATAAATACTAAATTTGAAAAGTTTCGTATAGTATTTTAATATAATTTTTGATGGAAATCATAAAAGCTAGAAATTTCATCGTATTTAGAATCTGAATACGATGGAATATCTCGTATTTAACACAAAATAAAATCTCCGTAAAATCAAAACATAGTTTTATTAGGTAGTTTATAAAGTTAATATCAATTTTTATTTCCGGAATAAAAATCTCAAAATTTCACCAACTAGAACAACGGTAAAAGCATTTGGAAGTGTAAATATTAATGAAAATTTCATTGTTATTATGATGGTATCAAAATTATGTTTCTGTGATTCAGAAATCGGACTTAAAAGAGCTTTTTCTGAAAAAAGTTAACTGTGCGACGGTCCTTTAGCCCGAAACAGTTATAATCAGTGTTGCATGTATTTATTTATATGTTTAATAAGATAATCGTGTGATTCCTATTTTTATTGCTTGATTTTTTGTGATTGCATTTTACACTCTTAGGCTATTTCGATGGTTTAAATTTTTTTTTTTTTTTATTTTAAGTCAGAATAATTATTACGGTAGATCATTGCTAAGCTGTTCACTCCGTTCATTTAAATAATCAATAGAAATGAAGTTATTTTATTATTTCAGAATAATTTCTTGTTTTCTTGTTACCAAAACCAGAAAATTATTCCGTGATGGCCGAGCGCTATGAGGCGAATGTTCCGCAATAGCAGGTTAGGAGCGTTGAGGGTTCCATTCCACCAAGGTCATATAATATTTCTTTAAGGGCCTAACCGTGAAATGAATTTTGACACTTCTACTCTCGTTAGGACAGGAAGCGACCACTAGATCGCCGTCAGGGGTTGACAAAGAGGAACAATAGGTCCAATCGCCGGACTAATTCCTTACACCACTATCAATAGCGGTATTCATACCAAAATGAATACTGTCTATTACGTTTCGAAACGATTTAAAGGTGTAAAAATTAAATATATTTATCTAAGTAAAACTTATATATTTGACCTTTACCGACGTGGTACCCTTAACCATTTTGGCGGTTGTTAAGGTTGTGTAGCAAGTAAAATTAACAGATGTGACAACTGTAAACGGTAATATTGGCCATTTAAAATTATGCCAAAAAGAGCTTATTCACTTTATTATAGTTTGAAGTATATAAGAGGTAATTTGCGCTTAGTGATTTCGTAAGGAGTCACTTTTCTGGCATATTACTGGAACATTGAACTCCGTGTCAACTAAACCTAATATAAAGAAATAAATTCCGTCTGTAAAATTGGTCTTAAATTCAAAGAGGATCAACCTTCGATATTCTCACCCTCACTGGAATAGTTAGATAGCCTGTTGGTTAACCAACCATCCTATATATCTAACTAAACGCAATGTGCGACACATATTATATTTTATTGCGACTTAATTGTCCAAAGCGCTGTTATTTGAAATAAAGATTTGATCAAAAACAAGAGAATTTCTAACAAGCAGTCACAGAAGCTAAAATCGAGGCTGCAGCAAATTGAAACTAATATTAAGTAAAAAAGAAAAGTTCAAAAGTAAAACGGGGAGGTGGGGAACGTGAAAAGCTACAGTCGTTCCATAATTAGAGCAGTATATTGAGTTAGGAAAGAAAACATTAGTTGATGCCAGCTCTGAAGTCACACCCCCCCCCCTCTCTCCTCCCCAGTAGAAGAGACAAGGTACGGGAATGAGACGGGTTTGTTATTCGGGAGAGCCTTCTGATCTCTGACAACACAAACTCGGAGCTAAATTAAATAAAGAAAACTCTTAACTGAATTGCAATCCTCTGCTCTCCCTTCTTCTGGAGAAGAATCTACCGGCGACTTGGCAGGGACACCGTCATTCTAGGTTGGATTAGACCAAGAGAACTCATTAAAGATCTATGATTAAAAACGCCATTCTAGTAAGGAAATTGAAAGAATTGTTACTGAAACGTAACCAGAAACATATAATTATATTAAAGAAATAGCTTAATAAACAAAAACAAGGTTATAGCACACTAAACTCGTGGATCGAAAATTACGAACGGTTTTCCTTAGACGACCAATATTTAAAAAGCACTTACCACATAGTCTGTTTCTGGAGCCCAGAGATTTTATGTCAATAGAAATGGATAGTGAGATGGTTTGCCTATATGCTCCGAAGATAGGCATTTCTGAGGCCGAGCCGTGTTGTCAGGTTGTGATTAATTCCTCTAGATTTACATTTTTTTTTAAATTCTGGATTTCGTTTTTACGTTCAGAAGGCTTTTAGTGTTTTTTCATTTGTTTTTATCTTGTACACAGTAAAGGAAGTATTGTAGTGGCGAAAATTTTTCGGTTTTCAGATTTCAACTAAAATATTCCTTTTGACCCTCCCTAAATCCATTTTGACTAGTTTCGCCGTGACGTCTGTACATACGTTCATAGTGCGTATCTCGCATAACGCGAAAACAGCCGTAGAAAGTTAAAATTTTGTATTTAGGGTTATTGTAAAATCTAGTTGTGAGCCTTTTTAGTCACTACATGATTACCGGAAGTGGTATATTACTTAATGATCATTATTGATTTTCATCAACAATTATATTAAATTATAATGCAAATATTCTCAAATTTGATATTTATAATTTATACAGTGTTTTAAATAGCACATTAGATTTTGGTGTAAATTGGGAAACCGGGAGCGGTACGTTACTTTAAGGTCATAATAAACTCTCATCAAAAACTATATTAAAATTAAATACAGAAATCATATGGTTCGGTAATAAAATTTACAAAAGCGATTTTTATTCCACTCTAATAAAACAATTTTATTACTTGTTTTAAGAATTAAAAATTAGTGTAAATCCTTTTTTACCTCCCCATTTGAGATCTGAACAAGACTGCATGAGGAGAATAAGATATGTTAAGCGGGTTCTTCGCTTAAAATGTCGAAACTGTCGATTTATCTCGTGACGTAGACAGTTCTAATGTTGTCGTGGAAAACGAAGAAATCTCTTGGGAACTTCTTACTTACTGAAAGAAAACGACATATAGCGGCATTAGACCTCCAGAAACAAGAGCTTGTGTGTGTGTGTGTCAATAGATGGATGTCGCGATGCCGAGTGTCGTTTTTGAGATACTGCATTCTTCTGAAACTAGTAATCAAATTCAGGATCACTTTTTGAGGCACCGATTTATAGTTTAATGGGCTACAAGGAAGTCATGTGTTGTCCGCATCACATATTTTTTAATATACATTTACTACTAAATGGGTTCACCATGTTTATTTGTTTGGAAACTAAAAATTAGAATGATTAGAAAAAAATTGTTTTTAAAACACAACTTGAATATTATATTTGTTTTAATTTATTTTACTTGTTTAGTGTAATAATCTAATAAAAAGATGTTCTAATGAGCAAGTATCCCTTATTGTGACGTCACAGTCCTCTCTTCTACTGTTGGGACTGAATTAAAATATTTAATAAATAATGTGATTGACTAAACCTGAAGAACAAAAATTTGGAACTAATAATTTTGGAATTTTTTTTTGGAAACTAAATGTTCATTTCTGATTTATCTTGTTTTAAATTTGATTGTAATTAGTGTGGCCTGTTCTATAACAACTGTTTCTATAATTAATTTAAGTTGTATCAAATATATTAAATTAAAGTAGGTAATATAAAAATGTATCACCTTAAAATGTATCTAGGATTCAAGAAATGGAGATTGATCTTGGAAATTACTTTATTAAACTTATAAAATTGGGGTCAAAAAAAATGTTTAATGAAGATAAATAAATCTCATAAGCACACATTTTATCGTTTATCTTTATCTTACAGTAGGATAATAATTCTTCGTAATATCATAAGTATATATTTTACAGCTCATGTATACTGGATTGCATAGTGATTTAATTAATGCAATCTATCAAAGAAGGACTCAGAAACTCGTTTTGTCACCTTAATTGTTTCTATTTTGAAAGAAAAATATTCTAGTATAAATGGATAATCGCTACATAGAACAAAAATCTAGACAGGATGAACTTGCAAAGATATGACACCTGTTATAAGTGCCTTAAATCCATTTAATATCCTTTTCGAGAAGATCATGCTCCATGGCGAAAAGGAAATGATCGGTATCAAGCTAGGTAAATGATGTACAGATCTAAAACTGATCGACGCAAGAGATTTATGAATACGAAATGGTTGTAAATCTGTGTTGTCATATGTGAGTAGTTATAAAAACTAGAAGCAATGTGAAATCCAAAAAAAAAGGTAATTCATGTATTAAAGATGGACGTCAAAGTCTCAAATGTATGGTAAAATTGGCCTGAATATTCTAATATCTAATGTAAAGTACGATGTGATGCTCCGGTCTTCATGCTTTTCTCAATCGAAGGTTCTCACAAATTCGGATAAGTGGACAACTGTTAATATATGAAAGAAAAATGACAAAAATGAGATCTCAAATCAAAATCAGCAGAAAGCCTGCCAGATCTATCATCGTTTGGTTAAACATTACACAGAACATTAAAATACAAAGCTCTTAATAATCATTTTTAATCAACACCAACCAACCACGAATTTTGACAAAAGTAGCAGAGGGTAAAGTTGTTACATTTAAAAGATGAAGTGATGGGGAAGATCAATCTTCTTTGATCAATCAGGGAAAGAAATAAAATTACAAAATAAACATAAAGCAATCTGTAGCAGTAGATATAATCAAATAACATAAAATTTTAAACGAGCCCAGATTTGATAACAGATAATCGTGTCAGGCAAAATAAATAAGATGACAGGACTTCAAAGGGTAAAAGACTTCAAAGAGTCTTCTTGATTTATTTGAATATTGACGTTGCTGAATAAAATTAAATTTCATTTATTAATAATACTTCCATACTAAGTGTGCTAAAAATAAGTAGGTAGGCAATCTTTTTTTTTTAACTTTTGGAAAATTATGTATGTCACGTTGTAATCAATGATTGCTTCCAAAGTTTCATTTTTCAATCATCTTCATAAAATATAATCACTCCAACCGTAGATGAGTTTTCTTACTTCTTCTACTGAACATCTTTTTTTTTTTGGACTGGGTTTCCATTAATAAGTCTCAGTGATCCGATTAGAAACAGCGATACAATATGGAATAAACACGAGCTCTCCTGACTACTGGATGCTAAGTTTGTCGCAAGCTCAGGATTAAGTCCCAACGTCTGCCGGCAAATCCTCCCTTTGTTTTGTCAAGCCCTGTATCCCTCGATAAACTTCCTGAATAATCCGATTAATTTTTTCATAAGACGCATAGATAAATGGTTGCCGTTAACAATTAGAGTACTCCATTAAGAATATTATTGAGGATAATGGTCAAATAATGACTAGAATTAAGTTGTACATTTGCCGAAAAATTATGATTGTTCCAATTTATTTTATTCATTTTTTTCATTGTCAGCGTCCCTCTTTGTAGTTATTAAATGTCGCAAATTATTAATACTAATGTTATGAAATTAAAAAAATCTTCATGTTCTGTTAAGTCATTTGTAACTTTATATTAAAGCTCTTGAAATTTTGTCGGCATCACTGTTCATGATGCTTCAGGTTTTGCAGGAATTGTGCTAAGAAAGTTTGGGAAGCCATAAATGCATCATTATTTACTTTTAACATATTTGCATTGATTACGTAGTGAGGAAAGTCTGAGGATATCATAGGATAAACCATAATATACGAAAGGACATAGGTAAATATCTCGAGTAACTCTAGTTTAATAAAGCTTAATAAATATGAATAAAAAATTGCTATATTTCGTTGGGGAGACATGTGCATCGAGTGAATGGAATATCTGTTAAAAACTTTGAATTTGGTTCCGAGAGAGATCAATACAAAATATAATGTTTTTTTTTTTAGTTTAGCCCTTTTAAAGTGTGTGTATGATCTTACTATGTACAGTGTATGTACTATGAACCATATAAACAGCTACATATCATTTATAGCCTAAGATAAATACAAACTTATCAGGTTCGTTCCCAGAATGAAAAATTGAAATTGGATTCAGGAGCAGAGAACCGACCAGAGGGAATAGATATTTCTTCAACTGAAGAGCGATTCGGCCTCAGATATTTCGAGTGGTTACTTCTATCTTGAAATGGCGGCTAATTAAAAAGTTTCAAGTTTAAACCCGACGGAAATAACCTTTCTCGAACCACTCATTTGCTAAATCTTTTCATTTGCTACTGAACTTCTTTTCTTCCCTACTTTTTTTTTTTCAATCTACAAAAAAATTTCGACAGTTTCTTCCTTTTGGTATAGGAAAGAATAATAATAAAATATGAAATCTCCTAATTACTCCATTTTCTTGGAAGTAGTGAATGAGTTAATCAATGCGCACTTCATACTTCTTAATAATTTTCAATAAATATACATTCACTAAACCTTTTTTAATTTAATAGGAGAGCAAAAGTATTATTATTGAACAGAAACTTTATGGCATTATACAAAATTTTCAAAATAAGTAATAAATGACACGAGAATGACTAATTGTGAAACCTAAAACTGGGAGCACAACAAATTGATTTCCGCCTTTCATCATACCAAATTTATTTCTGCTCATCGTTCTCTTACCTCTTGACGAGTAGGAACTGACTGAAGAGGAAGGTTACAGGCCAATGGCAAAGTTTATTATAGAAGAACCGATGTTTATTTGGGAATAAGCTAGCAACATAAGGCTATTAATAACTTAGAGAGTTGTTTTATATGTAGATGGGTTAAAGGCAAAAAAAAAATGAAGAAATAGTTTTTCCTGCTTGAAATTTAATCGTTCAATAGTTTCAAAATTGCATGTTTTTATGCGAGTCGCTTCTTAAAAATGAATACCCGGAATAGAGGTTCCTTATCAAAGGAATAAGAGATACAATAGTGCAGGATATTAGGATTAGATACTCAAATGCATAAAACTGATTTTAATGAATTGTGATAAACAAATATTACTTTTAATTTTAAAATAATTAATTATGCAGTTATCTTCATAAAATTGCTAAAACGGTCAATTAAAACTTAGTAGATTTAATATATATTATTATAGTTATATACATATATATATATATATATATATATATATATATATATATATATATATATATATGTATATAAAAAATATTATATATTTTTAGACTATTCAGGAATGCTATGTCTCCCTCTTCAGAATCTAGTATAAGCATAAAAAATTATGAAAAATCGCTTGCAATCATTTTTTATTAGGAAAAAAATTTAGAAAAAATTTTAGGTCCGGAAAAATGTGCAACCAACTGAAAAAAAAAGTTTACTGATATAAAAAGTACCTTCAAAGCACCTTAAACGTAAAAAAAAAAATCTGATGTAGGCAGCGCATGAGTTCCTTGTACGCCTATTAAATTATAAATCCGTGGCTCAAAAAGTGATACTGAATTTGGTTGCTAGTTTCCGAAGATTGACATTCGACATCCATCTATTGAGACACGCACACAAAAACACACACTCTTGTTACCGAAGGTCTCATTCCGTTATTATATGTCGTTTTCCTTCAGTACGTAACTAATTTCCAAGATATTTCTCCATGTCCCGTGACAACAATAAAACTGTCAATATCACTGGATAAAGCATTGGAAAGCGATAGTTTCGACATTTTAGGCGGAAAACCCACTTAACTAATACCTTATTCTCATGCTCCAGACTTGTTGATCTCACACATGGGGAGAAAAACCAGTATTTTACACTCAATTTTAACATTTAAAACAAGTAATAAAAATGTTTAATTGGATTGGAAACCAAATCGCGTTTGTAACCTTTATTACCGAAATATATGATTTTTAATTTAAATATAATTTTTGATGTAACCTTCAAGTTAAGTACCCTTTTCGGCTCACGAATTTTAACCAAAATCTAGTAAATAGATTTATATCGATATGAAAGCCTATTTACCAAATTTGGGATGTTTTACACTATATTTTAATATAATTTTTAATGAAAGTCTAATATGACCTTCAAGTAAAGTACCGCTTCCGGTTTTCTATTCTAGACCAAAATCTAGTATGTTATTTAAATTAATATATAAATTATAAATACTAAATTTGAGGTTTTGTATAGTATTTTAATATAATTTTTTATGGAAATTAATGATGACCTTCAAGTAAAGTACCACTTCCGGTAATCATGTAGTGACCAAAAAGGGAGGTTCACAACTAGGTTTTTCAACAATCCAAAATACAAAATTTTTACTTTCTACGGCTAACTGTTTTTGAATTATGCGAGATACGAACTTACGAACGCACGTAGGTAAAGACGTCACGACGTGAGGATGGTCAAAATGGATATTCCCCTTCAAAATTTGAAAACCGAAAATTTTCGCGATTACCTGTACTTCGTACAAGGAAGTAAAAACTTAAGTTTATTCCAGACATTTAAAATAATTTTATAAAAAATAGTTTTATATTAAACACCCTCCCTTCTCTATTTAAACTTTGAACTTTTTAACCCTTCATTGGCCATACCTCATTAGAATACTAGCTAATTGACCCACCCTACATTTTTATTATAGGGATATTATTTAGGTAAGAGAATTTTATTATATATATATATATATATATATATATATATATATATATATATATATATATATATATATATATATATATATACATTTTAAGCAATCTGTGATCATTTTTTTAAATTAGTTTATACTAGTTGCTGAAGAGAGGGACAAAGTATCTCCGAAACGTCTAAAAATATATATGCATTCAAACTATTAAGTTTTAATTGATCTTGTTCAAGATAACCGTATAACATGGATGGCCAAATATTGAAAATAATTTCATTCATATAAATACTGTGTCAGACAGAGGTAAAGAATATTCGATGTGGTAGAGGTGAACTGAAAGGAGGTAGGAATTCTCCATTAGTGAATACAGCAGTAATGTATCATACATGAGAACATGTATGATTCACAATCCAAATTTTCTGATAATGCAAAAGTAATTTTATGAACGAATTACATTTACTAAATCCCTAATATTAAAATAATAGAAGTGACCGTCTTTACTGATGTCATTTCAGCAGAAATGCCAATGGAGGCTAAAACTCAAATTAACATTGCTGTTTGATAAGTTAAACCAACGCCATTCGAATGTTCAAACAAATAAGATAATATAGAAACTAGGAGCAGAAGCGAGTTAGACCTTTTAACATATACAATGTTTTTAACTATATATTGCCTCATTGCAATTTTAGTTTCTAATCCATGCATGCCTTGAAACTAAAGAATGACAGAAAATATACTGAAGCAAAAAAAAAATTTTTTTTTAATATTCTTTGTTTAAATCTTAAATACAGAGACATTAGCAATACAGAAAAAAATAGTAAATATTGGAAGCAGTGGAGTACTCGGGGGAGGGAGGGGTAAGAGGAGGGTAAAATCAAACATTTGTTTATGAGTAATATTTAAGATAATTTTTAACAATAATTATTGATCCAATTTTCATCTTTATCCTTAAAGCCTATGCCAAATTTGGCGATTACAGACATTTAGGCGATTATCTTCTTTCTTCCAACGAAATCCCTTCTCTGAAAAAAAAAAAAAAAAAATTGGCGTACACCCCTGATTGGAAATATCTTTATTAATTCACAAGCAAGTTCGATCATTCAAAAAGTAGTATTCAAAAAAGTATGCAGTAAACATTTATCCGATTTATACGACACAGGAAAAGTAAGAAATCCTAAATTAAAAAAAAAAAATTATTCAAGAATTTTAGACATTATCTAGCCAAAGTATAGAATTATACTAAGTACCTAGATTACAATTTAATGCTTTTTATACAGTTTCGTGTCCACAACAGTAACTAAAAACGTTAAGAAACCAAAATTTAAGAAAACCAGGTTATATGTTACCACATACATTTTTTATAAGCCTATATAGAGCATATAAAGTAAACACTAAAGGGGTGACATCTTGGAAATTAGTTACGTACTGGAGAAAACGACATATAATAACGGAAAGAGACCTCCGGTAACAAGTGTGTGTTTTTCTGTGCGTGTCTCAATAGATGTCGAGTTTCAATGTTCAGAAACTAGTAACCAAATTCAGTATCACTTTTTGAGTTACGGATTTATAATTTAATAGGCGTACAAGGAAGTCATGTGCTGCCCACATCAGATTTTTTTTTTACATTTAAAGTGCTTTGAAGGTATTTTTTTTAATCAGTAAATTTTCTTTTATTTTTCAGTTGGTTGCATATTTTTCCGGACCTAAAATTTTTCCTAATTTTTTTTCCTAATCAAAATGATTTTAAGTGATTTGTCATAATTTTGTATGCTTACAGTAGATTCTGAAGAGGGAGACATGGAAAAAAGTGAGTTTTTCTGGAAGGATATCAGGATGGATCATAACGTTGTAGACATGTCAAGTGAAGCCCTGAGAAAGCCATTGTCCCGCCTCGCATCCTTCAACATCTGGGTCAATTGCTTGCTCCTTTTTTCCAATTCTATCAATTCTTATAACGTCTTTGTTAGTTTTCTTTTATGTATTCGAAATTGCTATGTTTGTAATGTTACGATCAATTTAAATTTTCCTGAGGTTCCCAAGTAAATCTTATTTTATTTATTTTTTGTTTTAACTTTTTAACTCTATGAACTGAATATTGCCATTTTATTTATGTATATTCATTGATTGAGTTTATAACGTTACGTTTTCAACATCACTAACTCTCCAGAAAAATACTGAAATTAGTATGAAAACAATTCGTCAAAAAGAATTCCGCGATAAAAATTATCAATTGATAATATATTTTAATATTGTTTCGTACGTTCTTCATCAACTACAGAATCGATTCCTGTGATAATGAGTTATTATTTGATTAATTTTAATAAAAATTCTTAAGTACGACTATATTTTTATTTCTTCAAAATACTATTCTATTTTTGTTGAAACTTTCATCAAGAAATAATATTCCAAAAAAATAAACAAAATGATTTTATATAAAAAAATAATAAGCCTGAGTGTCTTTATGCTTGAGGAATTTCTCATGCACGGAGGACAGGCAGTGTTTAACGGTTATATCTGGACTCAGGGAAGTATGTAAAGCTATCCTTTGCCCAGTTTATAAGAAAGCGAACAGGATGGGATACTAGAACTATTGCGGTATAGCGCTCCTGTCGACTATGTAAGTGGTACTCTCTTTTGCAATTAGTCAGAGGTTGGTGGAATGGACTGAGAGAATTACTAGGAATTGCCATTGAGGGCTTAGAGATCCGCAACGGCTTCATTTATCGCACTAAGATACCTGTTGGAAAAGAGTATCGAGCATAACGTCAGCCTGCACCACCTGTTTATGAATATCAAGCAGGCATGCCGATCAATAGGTGGCTAGGGTTATCAGTTCCCTCCAAGTTGGTGAAATTAATGAAGATAGCCCACTGCCACCCGTAGCATTCAATCTCGCCCTCGAAAAAGCGAGAAATTGGGACTGAACCAGGGGGAAACATTTATTTTTTGCGCTGAATAAGATATTCAAATTCCGAGAATTGTCTCAATCTGCAAAAACCATTATTAACAAGAAAATAATAAATGATGCTAACGCATGTGAGCGAGTATTGGGTTAAGATTGGGGAGATAATCCCGAAGGATTGGGAAAGATAGATCCTCAGGAAGATCTTCGATCCTATAAACGAGCATAGACATTGGAGAATCAGAAAGAAAAAAAAAGCAGACTTCAACAACTATTTGACGAGCCTAATATTGTTTCCATCATCAAAGAAGGAATACTGCGGTGGTTAGTCCATGGGCGAGGGTAGCCGGATGAGAAGCTACCAAAGAAGATGATGAATGGCAGACCAGAAGGAAAGAGATTGAGTGAAAGACCGAGGTTGAGGTGGTTCGATGATGTAGAAAGCGATCTAAGGCAGCCGAGAATGAGAGGATGGCGAAGGAAGGCGGACTGTATTCCAGTCAGTACTGGAATTGCTACCAATTCTTAGTGAGGCCAAGGCCCACCAACAAGGATTGTGGTGCGTATAATGAGGGAGTGAATGACAGAAAACTTCAAAGTAGTTTGCTACCACAATCTTACACATACAACCAACAATCTTGGCCTAGATAGTTCCCTCCACTGCACCTCATTCGACCGGGATCCTCCCATCCACGTCTCAGGCTATTCCTACTGCCCTTACTTATTAGTTCCGAGTTGACAAACATTTCAGTGATTGATCATTCATCAAATTTATACGTTCATTTCATTCGCCGCGATACTATTAGTCAACTCGAGTTGTAGGTAAATTGCAAAACCGCACTGGGTAGCCTTCACCAAGTGACTACTTGTTATTCGGAGAAATAATTAATAAATACTAAATTTGTTTTTTTAGAACTGTCTTTCCTTTAATGCAAGTGCCATCCGTACAAACACAATATGTAACATTCTTTAAAAAAAAAAAAAAAAAAACATAATTTTTCGAAGGTGTATGGTCAGTATTGTATAATGTCATTTATAGTAATTTGCCGGTTAGAAATATGTGTACGTGACCATTACGTGGTAGTTAAAATAGTGAAATTTATAATAAAACAGGGCTAAAAATTATTACGCTATGATTTATTATTTTCAAATAATGTAATAACCACAATACATTTTCCATATTATATATATAAATATATTACAATAATCGGCCTCCAACACGTTAACGGTTACCTGTTTTAATATTTAATTTACTCTTATAAATTTATAGGAGAAAGTCATATCTAGCAGGTCAAACTTCACTGAACTACCCTAGGGAACTGACGCTGTTTAAAAATTACGAAAAGGAAATAAGGGCTGAATTTCAATTGAAGTAGACCATGGCCATGGAAAGGGTCTTTGGTGTGGAAATCTATTGGGTACACTTTGTGCAAAAGAGATCATTAAACAAAGGCAGGCGAGATCAAAGATCTGGCCAGTGCCGGTCGAGTGGCCTCTTCAGTTCTTGGTGTTTCCATTGTAGGCCTCAACTGCCCGCCTTTGCTAAGATAACAGCCCATTTCACATAAAACAGTTCTTTACAATGGCAATAAACATGACCGAAATAAATAGTTTACACACACATATATATATCATAATAGGTAAAGTGAAAGTAAAAAAACACTTGAATTAATTTAAATCTTGCACTACGATATATATCTACATAAAACGGCTATAATGGGCGATTATGAAAAAAATAAATATATAAAAAATTTAATATTTCCCAGATATTAGGTTAAAATAAGCTATTATTATAAAATCATTTGAGGCAGCATCTAAACATTCGTGAGTCAGTAACTGCAAAGGTTTATTTTAATCACGGACTAAATTTCGAACTTCAAAATCAGGCTGGAAAAGATTGATAACCTGAAGGATAGCACGTACTGTCTGCTTATTTTGAATACATATGGACGTTAAAACAAACAACTAAAAGAAAAAAAATCATTCCCAAAACTGAATGTAAATACATAATTATAATCTCCTACTATAATGATAGTTTATTGAGAAACAAAGCCTAAGGTGAATGGTTCCTAGTATATGGCTCAACGATTATATAGAAATATCAAAATGATTCTATGTAATCTGTATATTCTAGAGATTGGCAAAAAGTACTCTGTACACGTTACTCAGAATACTTTTTACTCTTCTCTAGTTTATTCATAGTTGATTCAATACAAACTTGGTCGACAGAATGTGTTGTTGAACATCATTATCTCTTTTAATTGGATAATGAGATTTTATACATTTTATTTTATTTTTATTTTACGATGATCATAACCGATTCCATCAGGATGTGTATCAAAAATGGGCCGACAAAAACGACTATGGCATCAAAGCCTCCGAATATACCGAACTGAAAAATGGAGGGGCGATTGTTCTATCTGTAGTGGGAACAATGCGGGGCTGTTCGATTCATTTGACAACGGGGCTCTTCCCCTAAATAGGTCTTTGTTTTCGGCAATAAAGGGCTATGTTAACTATTTCCAGTAATTTAGGCCAGTACTAGGCTGTATAGAATTGGAAGTTTAGAACCCGCTGACCAGACACTGGGATTCTTTAGAGTAATCAGAGTGAAACTATTTAATCCATATTGGCATAGAATATGTTACAAGTTACAACTACCATATTATCAGGTAAAAAAAATAGTTGCCACAGTTTTTTTTGTTTAAATAATAACAAAATTGAGAAAAATCGAATCAACAATTCTTAAAATAGACAATTTTTTTTCATACTAGATTCACCAATTTCCAATGACTAATTGGCAAATGCCAATTAATACATAAAGTTGTTACAAATTTGCTATAATATCGTATTTTAGTGAGATATGACGGAGGCTATGACCAATCAGTTGGTGTGAGAAGAGGTCAAGAAAAACAGATTTGTAGCAGCTGCATTTATTTTGAACAACATTTTTGTTTATTCCCTATATTTAGTTTCTTTCGTAAAATATATAATTACTTCTTAATGACAGTGTCTAAAGTTGTAAATTTGAATAGATTTAAGTAGACGGAAATGGATGATTAATGCATTAAATAGAAGAAAAGAAGGCGGATGCATTTGATTTTTTTCTGTATAGACGTTTTATTTTTTACAATTATGTGAACCTTTGGGCCTTAGGCATAAAGCGGATGACCATATATCTCATTATTAAACATTAAACTAGGGCGAAGAATGGTGAAGGAAAGTTATAATGTTATAAAAAAAAAAAGGCAGGCTGTTGCTATTTCACCAATTTATTTATTACGATGCAAATTTTCGGCCTACAAGCCATCCCCAGGTATCTCTGTAAAAGACCCTTATTTAGTTCAATTTATAACTGATCACAGAATTAATTATACTTAAAAAAATCTAATAAATACCATATGCATACTAAAATTATTTAAAACGCATATACTGTCATATTTAAGTCGAATCCGGACCAAGTCGAAATATATAGCGTCACTAAAAAAATAAATAATTATAATAAAAATACAATAAAAAAATTGAGGTTGGATCAAATTTTATTACAATTTAAAATGCTAAATTCGTATTAAGTTGATATCAATAAAACACTTACAACTTCAAAAATAAAGTAACAATAAGGGATAAGTGTTTTATTGATACCAACTTAATAGGAATTTTGCATTTTAAATTGTTATGAAATTTGGTCCAACCTCAATTTTGTTATTGTGTTACTATTATAATTATTTATTTTTTTAGTGACGTAATGTATATTTCGACTTAGTCCGGATGACTATATGCATTTTAAATAATTTCAGTATGTATATGGTGTTTATTAGAACATTTAAGTATAATTAATTCAGTGATATGTTATAAATTGAACTAAAGAAGGGACTTTTACAGAGATGCTTGAGGATGGCTTGTAGGCCGAAAATTTGCATCGTAATAAATAAATTGGTGAAATAGCAACAGCCTGTCTTTATTTTTATATATTAAAGTATTCACCTAAATCAGCAAACGTATATGATATAATGTTATTTATTTTTGTCTTATATTAATTTTCAGTGAGGAGGCAGATCTATCTGCACATGCCTTTTTTTTTTTTTTTTTTTTTTTTTTTTTTTTTTTTTTTTTTTTTTTTCTTTTGCTGGACCCCGCCGGTATTATTAGACTCATATTTATACGAATACACGTGGAGAAACAGGAATAAGGATAAAGATTTATTCCACTAAATAATTGAAGATATAACCCTTTTTCATCCGATAGAGTATCTTCAGTGAAAAAATAGTTAACGTCCACATAATTGTAATTAAATGCTCACATAATTGAAATTTAATGTTCACATAATTGTAAAACATAAAACGTCTATATAGAAAAAATCGAATGCGTCCGCTTTCTCTTTAAGAGCAGAACACCCGAAAAGAAAAATCTATCATGACCCAATGATAATTGACAAACACCAAATTCAATTCATCAAGTGTTTCATTATAAATAAATGGAATAACTTCAGATATGAATTCAGAATATCAACAAATCAACGGCCACGCAATAATAATAAGTTATCACTAACACGGTGTCGATCATGAACTGTGAAGAATAATCATACAATTTAAAAATACTATAGGCATTTAGCACTGGCAGATGAAGCAGTGGAACAAGAATACTTCCAGTGGTAAAAAATGAAAAGTGGGTAACTTCTTTATAGATGATTTACTATTATTACAACAGGATACAACGAATAAAATTTAGAATTAAAGCTAAGTTGTTTTTAAGTATATAAGATAATGAAATAAAGAAGCACAAAATGTCAACGATGATTAACAGATAGGGGACCATTTTGGACCTATCTACACATTGGCATGTCCAACTCATGGAGGTAAAATAAATATATAAATTCTAATTATAAAAATATTATTTAAAAAAAATCAATAAGGTGATTTGAGGTTAAAACAGATTATGAAAAATACAACACTTAAAATGATTGTTTCGTTCACGATAAACCATAATTCATTACACAAGCATATAGTGATTTTGGCACCGGAATATTTGGAGCTGATTTCATAAAAAATTGATACCCTAAATACAAATATGGCATTAGTTTTTTCCCTAAAAGCTCAAATTTCGGATAAATAACATTATAATTCAAATATAAAAGAGCAAAAACTCAGACATCAATTAATTACTATAAACAATTGGAAGATTCCAAAACACAAAGCCAAAGGTCTCTAAAATACCGGCAACTAAGTAACCAGTCAACGTTTCGCCAATTCAGGCATCACCAGGATATACACCAAAAATCACATCTATGAAGAACAAACATGAGACATCTCATATAAACCGTCCAGAAAAACGCATCAGAGACAGCACATCACTCCAAGACATGCAATCACACATTGAAGGCAAAGGGAGGTAACATAACATCTGAGAAGTTTTCAGCACTGTTTTCAGTAAAATTGATAAAATAAAAAAAAACTGAGCATGGAATTTTTTATTGCTATTATTATTATGTTTTAAAAAATGTTAAAGAAGCATACAAATCATAGAGAATATTGCTGCAGTACTTATTTAATTACAAAGATTAAAGAAAGAAGTCCTCGATGAAAGCAACAAGTCACTGAACACTTCGGAAGCTTCTTTTTTTGTGAAATTCTTGAATATATTTTCGAACAGTCTTTTTTTCTTTCCTTATTTTCGGAAAGTCCAGCAGTAACCTGATTAACCATTATGTTTAAGTGCGCATCCCATCTTCATTATGTCTCCTAAAGGTTTAGGAAAACGGTGCACCTTGATAGTCAAGCTCAAGAGATCTGAAAGTGTTAAGCATCTCCTGTACCAGCTCAACATGGTTTTCAGCTTCGCATTCGAACAGAAATGTTTCGACAACTGTAGCAACCGAAATCGAGGCTTCCCGCTCAGCTTCATTAATTACAAGAGCAGGATTCTCTAATGAGTTGATTTATCTTATTTCCATCCTCCAACACAAATATAAATATATACAGTATATTTTATGTTAACTATATAGCAACTCTTTCCTTCTTACCATCATCGGCGAGCTCATATACTAACCTCAACTGTAATTGAAACATAGAAGGTCACTACAATAGCGGGACAGAAAATGCATATTTCTTCTAATGGTTTTCCGTCGAACTATCTGGACGGAAGACTGCTAGTAAGCAGGATTAAATCACCCATACTTGAATGCTTTGAATAGAGAAATCAGTAATAAAATAAATAAGTGGATCTAAAAAAGTAGAGCTGATAGAGAAAAACTGATTTCATATTTTGATTAAAATCAGTTCTAAAATCGTAGTCAACAACATATTTTTTTTGTAGTCCTGTCTTATTTAGGTTTTCAAATTGTCTTCGATACGGCTAGAAATATAAAAATATTAAAGACGTCTCGGTTACAATACCATAGTCGAAACCAATAAAATATATTAATAATTTATATATATATATATATATATATATATATATATATATATATATATATATATATATTTATTTTTTTTTTTTTATTTTTTTTTATTTTCGGTTGGCTATTTAGACCTTAGGTTTTTTAGGTCTTTGGCCGCGCGATGTGGTGTTCTTACAGACATTTATTGCTTGCGGGAGCACAGACAGCCTGGAGGGAGTCACCCAACCTCACGATGCTGCGAACCATGGTTTCCATGGTGCAGCGGCAGGCTGCCCATTGCTCCATAACCGGTCCCTTTGGGACAAATTCGGCAGTGTCCTTCCCACCGACTCACTCGGGTTCAAGGACAGTGACAAATCAGTCTAGATCCACGGATTATGGCTGTTCGAAGTCAGCAGGGGCACGAGGACCTGTATCTCTTTCTCCGAGACAAACCGTCCATAGACCAAACCTCCGGGCGGCTATTTTATGTCCTGGAAAACCACAACGCGATTCACAATTAAGGTCATCACTGCTACGCCCGGTCTGTGTGAGTAGCCTCCAGTAGGCTGACGGGTCTCACATACGCGGGGGGAGGGGTGATAGATTTCTTGAATTATTACTTTAATTAAATCAAAGTAGTGCCGGTGGCGGGAATCGAACTCACAACCTTTGGGTTTGTGAGTAGGTGCACTTTTGCAAGCGCGCTAGCCCGCTCGGCCACCCCGACCCCAGTATATATACATATATATATATATATATATATATATATATATATATATTTATATATATATATATATATATATATATATATATATATATATATATATATATATATATATATATATATATATATATATATATATATTTATAAATGTAGTTACATTAATAAAGGAAAAAAAAAAAGAAGACCATAAAACATCTTAAAGACCATGAGATCAAAACTGTATATTTTTTAAAAGAGTTTAGCCCTCACCTCCCCCTTTCGAAGAGACTCTCCTCCCTACTTCTAAGAACAATGTAAAAGTTTTTTAATCTCACTTGACAACTTTTAAAATAAAAGGGAGGGCAAAAGACCTCGGTTCACATTTTTAAAATGATTTATTTCAAAGCATGTTTCGGCCTTTGATGCAACACAAAGAAGGTATTATAATGAATAATAAAGAGTCTGCACAATCAGAATAAATGAATGCACTATAGACGTGTATAAAAAACGAACGAGCAACGAATAAATACGCTTATTAAATTGTTCTTCTTTAATAAAGATTAAAAAAAAAAATTCTTAGCAGGAATAAGTCTAAGTGGTGCGGGAGAAAATAGGATTCAAACATACAAATACTGGTTCAAATTGATACAAATAGAAAATGGATTCATTACATTAATCAAATTGATCTTATATATATATATATATATATATATATATATATATATATATATATATATATATATATATATATATATATATATATATTATATAAAATGTATTCATTTTTAGTATGATTATTTATAATTTTTTTTTTATTTTATCTTTAAATTTGACTATATTGTTATTATTTAAATTTATTATTTTTTTTTGGACATCTGTTTATTATCCATTAACATGTAATTATGTTGAGTTGAGGAAAACACTATTGGTATAGAGACTTTCCCAATATACCAATAAATAAGAAAACGTATAAAAAATTAAAATAAATTATCGATTATCAAAAACTTTGGAAGGCAATTGAATATTTCAATGTAAAAACAATTCCTCTGCCCATTTCCTAAGCATATGAGAAACCAACAGATTTTATGAAACTTGAGTAGAATATCTTTATAAAAATTAAATTTGACTGCATCTAAGTTTAGAGCCTGTTATTATGGTCCATTATGGTTTATGGTTTTACTGCTTAACATTAACTTTCAAGAAATATCGAAAATTAAAGCATACTTCATAGGCCCCCCACAATAAATATCCGAGCTGAGTTAAATGTCTCATGAAATAAATTTCACTAGTGATGTAAGCCTCTTTTAATGGCATCATGGAGAAATATGGTTCATCCGGTACATTTGATTTCATCTAGTAAACTGAACCGGGAGAAAAGGGGATCTTAAAAAGATCAGAGCAGAAATATTTCAGTTAAAAATTCATTGAAACTGACATAACTGTTTCGAGTTATGAATACTTTTAAATTAGCAAAGAGGCATGCCTGTTGTTGAACTGAGTTTTTTTTTCAAGTGAATAAACTGTTTTTTGTTTAAATACACCATGCTTAGATTTGTGTGAAACCCAAGATGAACAGGGGCGGAGAGAAGCGCTTTAATAATTCAGAAATAGGGGCTTGAAAAAGGATTTACTCCTAGAATTGCAAAGCGTTTTAAGTATTGTGTGAACTTGCTTTTTTAGCTTACATTCATTTATCTCTCCTAGTTTTTTTAACCGGTATTTACTTTTAAGTAGTAATTTCCTGTCTCAGTCACTATTTTATTCAGGTAAGGTATCCATGTGTTTTTATTCCGACGTAGGCTATGTAATTAATAATAGAAGAACAATAATCTGTGTACAAAATTATATACAAAATTATGCAAAATCAGCTTCTATCTGAGGAGTTTTGAGTTCGTATGTAGTAGAATGAACTACTGAGTGCCCTATTTTTATTCCTGTCGCCAAACTAGGTAGCGAACATACCCCAGTCCATTTCTCATGACATTTGGCAACCCTGCTGCAAGTACTTCCTCCGCATGTTGTATCTCCTTATCCCAGTTCATGGTCGGCATGCCTGTTGCTCTCGCGTACTGCTTTGTTGCCCACTCCATGATTCTCTTTGTCCAGCTGTCTTCGTTCCTCCTAACGACATGGTCTGCCCAATTCCATTTTCTCTTCAAGATCATCTGCAGTATGTCTATCAGCTGGATTTTGTTTCTGATCCATACATTGGTTTTCCTGTCTTTTTTAGTTATTCACAGTATATTGTATTCCATACCACGTTCACCTGTTTTTGTACAACTTTTTCGCTTAATCCCCAGGTCTCACAACCAGATATTATGGCTGGTACAACTGTAGTTTCCCACAGGTTTTTACTTTAATTTCATGTCAGTTTTGCTTGATGTAAAACCCCTTATGGGTAGCATAGCTTTCCAACATGAGATAATTCTTATTATCTCGTTCCATTGTACGAAAGCGCTTATTTGGTGATCTAGATAGATGAAGTTATTAGTGCTACTCTCTTAAAAAAAAAATAAAAAAATATATATATATATATATATATATATATATATATATATATATATATATATTTAATTATTTTTAATGTTTTTAATTTAACTATTGTTTTTAATGTGGCATACATTTCCTTTTCAGGTATTAGAAAGCACGTCATTCAACTAGTATAACAAGTTTGTTAGCTTTGCCATTCCAAATTCGTTACGGTAATTCCCTAATATTTTATGGTAATCACTAAATTTTTATTTATGGCGTCAAAGGTAAAAAAATATAATAACAGTCATGCTTTCAGGTTTTTAATGCGTTGCATCATCGGAATATAAATTTCTCCGGACTTTCCCTCCTATTTTTTCATCTGTGTGTGTTCCGGGTGAATTCAAAGCTTGTTTGGGTAAAAAGCCGTCATTAGTATGCACAGTAGCTGAGCTGAAACCATAACACCGTTCTCTTTAAGTAGGTTGTCAGCGTTGCCTAATTAATTTAAACTGTCCAACAAATTACAGAAAATCAGAATATTCTGTGTGTGCCTTCACTGATATTAAGGGTACCAGGAATGAAAGGAGGTAAATGTCCTTCTCTTGTTAATAATGATGGATTTTCAAACTGATCTGGTACAAGCTGCATGGGAGGTAGAGGATTAATATCATTTGAGTCAATGAGTTAATAACACAGAATAGTGTGGCGTGGTTATTTAGTGAGTCGAGAACACGACTGACATGTGGAAATATGTAGATGCCCGCGTCGTATATTTGAGAAGGTTCTACCTCGTGCGGTTCGAGAAGGTTTCATAATCATATATAAAGAGATAATATATAAGTGAATATATACAATATATATTTCAGATGGGCAGTTCAGTAACGGTAGAGCCTGAGTCTAAGTTAGTTAAGTGCAGGTAGTCTTGGGTCCGTAGTTATACTGAAACTGTGTACAGATAATAAAAAAATAGAAAACCAACAGTGGAACTGAAAATAATGTTTAGTAAAATTTCATTGCAGTAAGGACAGTCTTGGTGCTTTGAGTAAAATAGGTAACATAAAGTAAAAGCACCTATGTACCACAGCTTTATATTGTGCTTAAAACAGTTGTAATGTTTTCAGAAGAGGAATTTTTGACAATTGATAAGTATTTTCCGCGAACAAAAGTTGTGACAAGCAAATATCACATTTTATTGCACATCTGCCTACTACATACTAAATTGTCAACATCGTCTTAATTTCTCTGTTTATAGTAATGCGTTTTTTACGTCATGATACTCATAGTTCAATTAATGAATAATTTTTACATAAATATATGTCAGAGGTTTCATAATATTTTGTAAATAACTCTGGATCAATACAAACCCATTCCGTTTGTTGTTGTTTTTTTCGATGATATTCTATTATCCGTTATATTCGATATTTATTTACGTATTTAGTTTTTCTTTTGTCCTAATAATCGAGTCTGTAAAGAGCTTGGCATAATTTCGTAGCGGCTCCGATCGTTTGATTAATGCTAGGGATATCAAACTAATTATAGTAATTAGGTATAAAAATCATGACAAATATCAATTAATCTAATATTTTAGCCGGGTTTTCATCATTACATGATATTACACTCACGCCGCCTGAAGTTGAGCTGTCATATTAGATAATGAACGAATTAATAAAGGTGTAATAGGCGCTAATTCGTCGAGAAAAAGTTGTAGGGCTAGACCAAAACGTAGATAGTGGAATTGTGTTTGGCCTGGCCTTGAAGATTGAGGTTTTGATGGGATTCAGCAGAGGGAGACATAAAGGCAAATATTATTAGTGTTTTTGGTATCGAACCATCGGGTTCAGTGGGCCTTGATATTATTTTTATTTATCATTAAACTTCTGGATTTATAGAATTTTATAAGTCTAAAACATATATATAAATAACTTCAAACCAAGCTAGAAGTTAATAATATATTATAGAATAACAAAATACAGTAATCTCATTCGTTAAATGATAAATCTTAATATATTTAATATATAGATTTAATCCCACTATTTTCATTTGGTGGTTCAGTTCTCTATTCAAAAGAATTTTTTCCATATGCTAAATGAAGGAATAACACATGAAATGTATAACAGAATAAGAATAATTGAATTACCAGATATTAACTTAATAGTGGAACGTAGACGTTTTACAAATATAACCTAAACTTGAAGGCTTGAGTTTCAACAGAATAAAAAAAAAGTACTTCCGGAAATATTTCATCACTTACATATCCAAAATTACATATTCTGTCTGTAAAGTTTGTATACTGACGCACTTTTTTCAGAAGCCTTTTCAAAAAAGCTTTTCGAGTCTCCGAAATTAGCCCGAGAACAATGCAAGCTTTCGAGGCCCACTTAACTCGGCCCAGAAAACCAATGACACTAGGAAATAATTATAGTCGAAGATCAAAGGGCTCCCGAAACAGAAAGGACTTGAAGAATAAAAGATGGCGATCCTTTGATGAAAGAATGTGTGGACAAGGTGTCGGCGGCAATTAGTAAAATGCGCCGGAGTGCAGAGAGAGGCGCTAGGCAAGTGGCCCTGCGAGACCCCTCAAGTAGTTAACCGGCCCTGTTGTGTAGTCCTCGAGTAGCTCTCCCTTTGATCCTCGGCTTCCCTTTGTTCGCCCTTCTGGATGGGCCCATATTCCTTATACACTCCTCCTCTATCTCACACCACTCTACATAAAACACCTCTTCACCCTGTTCTTTCATCTTTCTCCAAACACTTTTTACTTTTCTTACTTCCAGACTTTTTTTCTTTCTTTTTTTTCCTTACCTCCTTCCGTTTCCGGCCCTAAACTCAGCAGGTACCTTTTTAAACTTCACCTCATAAACAAGGAATTCGCCCTTTTGTCAGAGTCCGACGGCTTGTTTTGCTCACTTCAAAGAGTTACTGGCCTAAAAGGGTTCTCGTAACAGGAATTGCCTGATTTTTAATTTTGTTTGATACACCTTACATAACTTTCCAACCTATTCATCCCAGCTTTCCTTTCAAAAACTCTTTAAAAATACTAAAAATTTTATAAATCTAACTTAATATCCTCATTAAAAAATAAATATATAAGAAATACATTTAAACAATTAATAACGTTTTCTTCGAAATTTCGGGGCATACTAAGGCACAGCAAATATAACTGGTTACTAAACTCTGACACTCATTTTAAATTTATGATTACGTAATAAAGAATCTAAAGACAAACTTTTTTCAGGTCCTATCCTTATTGATAACGCAATTGGCTTTATTTACTATGCGTCAAAATTAATTCAAATTCTTCAACTTCGTCAAGGCTAAAATAATCATATCTGAATTGACCAAATAAATTTAATATAAAGATATGACAAATTCGAGGTGGCAATAAAACAGTAAGTCAGCCAAAAAAAAATCTATATAAATCATTAACCAGCAGAAAAAAAATAGGTTCTGAATGATTCTTGGAATAGAATTTTCTCAACTGTCAACAGCTTCGCGACACCTGAATCATTGATTTCCATTTGCGGTGCCAATAAAAACTGACACGCTGACAACTATTCCCTACTTAATAAAAACTGCTCATGACCCGGTCATCTCAGAGACTGGACAAATAAAAATTACCTTTGTATACTAAATTCATATCAGGACTTTATTAGAGTTTCATACGCAGGCGGACAGCGATGAGCCATAAGGAATATTTAACGGGACGATGGTCACGAGACTACACGAGGTCATTCATAATTCATGACTGTATTACGGTCAGGTGTCAGACGTCGCCATGGAGACCCTCGCATAAACATCCACGGCTCAAATTAGTGTCCTGCCCGTACAGTCGATATATATTACATCGTCTCAGGACCTTAACGTAATTAACTTAATTCTTCGTTGTCGCAGGGTGTAGTCATTCTTCGGTCCGGACTGTAATGCCGTGATCTTACAAAAGCGCATAAATGAAAGCGGTACTGAATAAAGAAAGATTTCATGATTGAAAAATTCGAGGTATCAAAAAACGACTAGAGCCCATTATACCAAGAGCGGATGCTTCTAAACGAAACCCCAGATAAAAAAGAAAAAAAAAATATATATATATATATATATATATATATATATATATATATATATATATATATATATATTTTTTTTTTCTTTTTTATCTGGGGTTTCGTTTAGAAGCATCCGCTATATATATATATATATATATATATATATATATATATATATATATATATATATATATATATATATATATATATATATATACACACATAAAGAGTATAAAAAGTAAGGTATTCACTCACTAAATTCACTTTAATTTAGTAAAGCTAGCTGTAACTGACAAAAAAAAAAAAAAAAAAATGCATGGTTTTCATGCTATGGGAGAAAAAAGGGTGCCTTTTTTTATATATATTTCCTGGGAAAAATTGATGTACTGAAGTAGAAATTCGTCATAAGCACCCCAAAAAAAAAAAAAATAAATAAATGAGCAAACTTTCAACCGCGACCCCTTTCAAGTCCCCAGTTGGTTGGACAAATTGATGCAGACCATCAATGTTATGGATCTAGGATACTATAGATTAAAAGTACCCACTCCTCGATCTGGTCTTATTATTCCAATCAGTCGCTTCCAAAAATGTCATCATCATCTTCATGGTGGTCTTTAGACCCTCCATTTTTATCTCAGGTCATCTATCGTACGTGAATAGGCTGAATACATTGGTGAATAGGCTAGAATGTTTTTTTGAGAGAATTTCACCAGGCATCTGTGGTCCATAACACCAACATACTGAGTATTTATTGTCAGCAAGTACGAATTCAAAATATTGAGAGTGAGGGATGTACTGATGAGTTGCTCGACACAAAATGTTAGAAACGTGGATAGTTCTCTTGATTTCATTGTCTAATGCCATTCCACATGCGAGCCCTCTTTTTTAATGTAATCCCTTACTCTGTTTTTGTTCTCATATGTGGTATTCAAATTGGTTCAAGTTGGTTTTTGGTTCAAGAAATTGTCTATTTTTTTCAGTCTTTCGTTGGGTCGTTTTGTACCTCCAGAAGCTGCAAATACAGCTTGAAACTTTAGAATGTTTGTCAAAATGATAAATGTTCTTGAGACAGGTTCTGTGGAATTTCTCTCAGAACATTCTAGTCTGCCCACGGATCTTCATGAACAGCGCCCGGCAGGTGATATTCAGGAAGAGAACATTGACCTGGAAGAGGATGAAGGATCTAATAACCACAACGATGAAGATGAATGTGCTGATGATGAAATGTATGAAAGTGATTTAGAGGAAAGGAAATGATCATTAAAGAGATCAAATATGAACGTATAAAACGCTCCAGTAATTGAATTTTGTATTTAAATTTACAATATCACATTTTATTATGAAAACGAAGTTATTATATAATTGTAAATAAAATGATAAATTATTATCAGTAGCAGCGGTCGTTGGTCAATGATTCCTTTTCCATAGATTTTTTTTTTTATTGTCAAAGAATAATTTTTAAGCTGTTTATGAACACATTGCACCATTAGGAAATTCCGAAGACTACAAAATCTCCTAACAACGTAAAGCTTTCATTCACTCTTTTATTTATTAAAAAAAAAAATAGGTCTTTACTGAGAACTAAAACATTCCGTTTGTTACCAAATCTTTATTTTTTAATATAATTCTCTAACATGGTAATACTTCTGAAAATTAATTATTTTTCGAATAAATGCCACTTCCATTACCATCAGGGGGGTAAATAACAATATTATGCCCTTTCCGTCTAAGTCATGATGCATCTGCTAATCAAGGTGGAACACGTTCATTAAGCAGATGAATCACTTAATTTGTACACATTTGACGTCAGAAACGGTTTTGCCTGTTGATATGTGAGTCCCATCTGCTCCTAACTTTGACAAGCGATGGCTGGAGAGGAGGATAAAACAATAAGTGCTGCATCGATTTTTAATTTATTGGGAAAGGACAACGACAAAAATAATGTGCCTGACAATACAATGCTGTAACTTTATTGAAGCAGAGAATATATTTATTGGATCGTTGAATTATATTTAATTAAATCAAGAATACTTCTAACCAGAAGGCAAGAATTTCTAAATCCTTAAAATGTTTATATATAAAAAAGTAAGTTAGAAACGTAAATTACATATTTTATATTCCTTTAAAGACAATTAGATCTGCTTTTGTTTATCCCTTTTCCAACTATGCCTAGTTTCCCTAGAACATTCAAACGGTTTTCAAAAAATTGAAAGTGCATATAGTGATCAGACCAGAGTCGTAGAAAAGAAAATAACACGCAAAGAATTAAGAGATATCCGTGATGTAAAGAAAATAACCTTAAACATTTTAAATTGTTACTCAAAACATTGGAATGATTCTTATTTAGCACATTTTAATACAATTGTATTGATATTATGAAAACTTTTTTTAAATTATTATTAGATTATTACAGGCAATCCATTGCAGATGTTTTCCGACGTACTATTGATATTGATTTTTTTAATAGATTTGTGAGTAATATAAAATAAGTAAAAAAAAAAAAAAATCAGATTAATGGATCGTTATAAGAGATACAGGTAAGTTGAAAAAAAATGTGCTTGGCACACGCCGATATTTTTGATATACCACGCATCTTTCATTTATCAGATAATACGTCTGCGAAGTAAGTCAGTATAGCTTCCTCACCGTTTATATTGGGAACATGAGCCAAAATAAGTGCAAATAACAAAAATGTAAAAAAGAATTCTGTAAGGAAAAACAAATTTAATGTTTTAATTGTTTATTTCCATATATCCGGAAAAATTACAACAAAAATATAGTTCAAAATGCCCAATTAAAAATCTGATAGAAAAAACGAATCAGATCCTTTAGAATATTTCTATATCGAAGAAAACTTTAACAATAAATGTTAATCATACTCGAAAAACTATAAATTTTCCTATTTTTGAAAATTGCTATATTAAATTCGATATTAGTGTCCTTAAAAACATAATAGACGATGAAACATATTCTGATGAATTCTATATAATTAATAATTAATTTGAAATTTTCATGCTCGACAATAAGTTTGCATAACCATAAACGAAAGTAGTGGATGGGATTTGATAAACTTTATAATAAACCATTTTTACACTAGTTCCCAACTTTAGGTCTAATCGGACGAGCCGTTTTATAAATACAGGCGTGCCAAGGAAAATACGTTTACGCGTGTGAAAGCGAAAGTAGTAGATGGAATTTAATGAAATTGCTATGGGCCATCTTGTTGCCAATCCGCAAAACCTCTGAAAATTTCATCAAAACCGGATTATTTGTAGTATGGGTTATTCCCATCACTTTTATTTGACTACAGACAAATACGGGACGGAATTAGTTCTATGATGTATAAAATCTAAAACTAGATAGAGTTAAACTTTTCGATTCTGAGGACAACATTTTTTTTCAGTTGCTTCATGAATGCAAAGCTTCCCTCCCTACCTTCGGTATTGAGGAAGCAAAAATATTTAGTTAAACTCCATAATCATTGATGAAAAAGAAAAGATAACAATTCTAACAATTTTAAATTGTATCAGCTGAGAAGACATGGCTGACGCTTAGTAAGTTTGAGCAGCTTTAAAAGTTATTATTAGTAGATAAAATAAATCAAGAAGTTTATAAACTTCTGCAGATAATAAAAATCATAAGTCCCCAAAAGTGTTCAAATAAAATGTAAATTAAAAATGTTATTTATTCACTGATATATTAACAAGCCGTTATTTGAATTTCCATTTTAATTATTATCAAGAGCCGATTAACGTCCTCATATTTTGAATATTATTTTTTTTTGGTATTAATATTTAGTTACAAAGTGCCTAACTAATAATTTTAGTTAACTTTAGTAAAAAATTGACAAACATTATCAAGTTCAAAACCAATGTTTCTATTCCTACATCTATTGGCCATCTGTCCATGTTTAGAACGAGGAGGAAGTTCCACTGCCCGAACAGCACAGATGTTATTTCGCTGCCATAAATCCAATAGCAGATCCAATAATTGCTAGCCGTTACCTCTGGGATCTGTCTTCACCAGAAAAACAGCTCCTTTAAGGTATATTAGATGTTTTTCTGGCCTCCAAAGTGGTAGGATTCTAATTTCTTTTCTGACAGTTTTATTAGCAATGTTCGCAAGAGCCTGACATGAATATCGTACGTAGTACAGACAAATATTCACATTTATAGAAAAAAAATATGAACAATAAATATTAAAAGAACAAACAGATGTGTTTCGCAATGAGGAGAATATAATGATTGACTTGATCCCGTATAGGGTAAATTCGAACTAAATTATCACGAGTCTTAGCTCTTATTAAAACGCATCTCGATGAAGTGAATTAAATAAATTCAGGACTGACCCAACTAAGGAAGCTTGGGAAGGAAGGTAAAACCATAGAAGCAGGTGATGGATACGACATACCAGTCAGCCGGTGTAGCCATAAAAACATCGAACATTGCGGACCTATATTTACAATATTCTCAGTCAGTATTAGGACTACCGGAACTGAACCGCCTTCCATCGCATTAGGAAAAGGACTCTTGGCAAAATGCAAATATTTTGATAATTGATAAAAATTATTTTAAGACCCAAACTATAAAAATCATTTTTTTTTTTTTTTTTGTATATTGATCTGTCACAAAATATTCCAAATTTAATAAAAACATACCTGGTTAGCTCATTCTGAAAGGTGAATTATTCGATCAATAAAACTCTTACCTGGAACCAAACAAAAGATTTTATGATAAAATAAAACAGTCTTCTAATTGTAATCTTTTAATTGATAAATAAATACCTTATCGGAACGTATAAAATGAATTCTAGATGTTTTATATCTAGTTTTGTCATTTTGTTTTATGATGTGCTTGTAAATAGCTGTTTTTAATATTGTTTTATAACATGTATTAATAAAGGAATCCGTTAAATAATAATTGTATAACTTAAATAAAAATGAAAACCAGGCAAGAAAAAATAAGAAGAAATAATAAATGAATTTTCAAAAAAAAAAAAAAAAATAAAAACTTTATAATAACATAAAATCCATCAGTATATAAAAGGAAAAAAATATTATAGGTTATATTTCTGTTAATTGGAATGAAAGTTCAAAACACTTTTTCACACAGATACATATATTTAAAATCAACTTTACTTATAAAGATAATAAGTATACTAGGTAGTGAAGCACCATAGATAAAAAAAATATTTAATATCACTTATGTGTTATCACGACAAGAATTCCTACTAACATGTCCCATTGCATGATAAAATTAAAGTTCATAATAATATCGTCACAATATCAAGTAAAATTCATAATCGAAAAAAATCAACAAACGTTCTTTGATTAAAAACTAAATTGCATATTCGATGTTACTTCATCGGCGAATAGCTAGAAATGATGCATGGTATAACCTTGCGCGCATGCTAGAGTCGCAAGAAATGTATTCGCAAATACACCATCAATATTAAAACTTGAAATAATACTTACCAAATTAAACGATAATATCCTTTTTATCAAAATGCATTTCAGAATATTAATAATAATCGTTACGTCAGATAATTCATTTCCTACCTAAAAGCCATTGTGATGAGAACTCAGTAGCAATAAAAATAAAAGAGCTATTTGGAAGTTGATTAGATTGGGAGTGTAGGGGGCTCTCAGGGGGGCGGAGATGACGGAGTGCCATCTCGTTAAGTCGGCCCCTGTCGCACTTATAAAATGTTTGCCTCATAACAATTATTTCCACCCTTCAGCAAACGGTTGAAATTCGCTAGAGACCGGAGAAACCGCAAAATGTCAAGACAATTAAGTGTTATTTGAATAGCCGGCCAAAAAGAAATGAACTTAATGTTTCAGCCACAATATTAAATAACCAGTCTCCTTTAACACTGAAATCGAGCGTCGAAAATTTCTGAAAAGTTCATCACAACTTAATTTTGCAATTTAATCCCAAAACATTAAGAATATTACAGTTTGAGTATATTTATTGATTTCCTGAGTAAAAGGACTTATTTATATTAGCAAAGTATCGTATGAAAAAAAAAATAAAAATAAACATTTAGTGTGTATGTTAGCCAGCAAACACGCAATATCTTTGAGAGGAATTTAATTCATTAGTAATATTAAATCTAACAATAAGAATATTTGATAGATTTCAGTGTTTCAAAAAACACATGTGAATGTGATTTTGATGGGCATGCTATGTCCAATTAAAAAAAAATCATACCGACGGAAACTTATAAGAACCAAAATCTTACTTCAAAATATGTTCATTATTCTCTTCCGAAGGGTCTTTGAAGAAAAAAAAAACAGTTATAAGAATATAGAATAAGTTGGAAACCTTTGCGTTTTGCTATGTTTCATTTTGAATGTGCGATATGATTTTTTTTTTACTGAACTTGATTCCTTAACCTAAATAATAACCTGATTATAAGGCGTAAAGATGGAGGCCTATTGGTTGCAGAAGTAGAGCTGAAAGAACATTAGAAGAAATACTTTCAGACACTCCTGAGATCTGAGAATGATATTGAAGCCACGAGACCAGTCCCATAAATTATGCGAGTGTTGGCGATGACGACGAGGATATCCCACCAGATAAAGATGATATCGAAGCTATTGTGGAAAAGTTAAAAAGTAATAAGGCTCCTGGTCCAGATAGAATGCATGCAGAATTTTTAAAAGTACAAATGGGTCACTAGGCAGTGAGATACATTTCACATATTTGGCAAGTAGAGAGGATGCCGAAAGAGTGGTCAGAAGCAACAGATGTTCTCTATAAAACTCTATAAAACAATGGGGATAGGATAGACTGTAAGAGCTATTGAGGCATAAGCCTGCTGAACACAGTATACAATATTTTCTCTATAGCCCTCTACAACCGCCTATTCCCATATCTTGAACGCAAGCTGGGAGATTACCAAGGAGGTTTTAGGCCCAACAGATCAATCATTGATCAAATATGCTTGCGACTGATGTGTGAGAAAATGAAGGAATTTCAAAACACTATGTGGTTGCTGTTCATTGATTATAAGGCGGCATATGATTCAGTTTTGAGAGAGGAATTGTTCCAGACAATGAAGGAGATGAATATTCCCTTATAAAAATTATCAGACTCGTAATATGCACAATGAAAGATACAAGCTGCAAAGTTCGAATCAATGGGAAACTAACAGGCGCATTTCAGGTAAACGATGGACTCAGGCAGGGTCCTGATAGGATAGTCCCGCTACTTTTCAACATCTTACTACAAACTATAGTAGCAAGAGCCTGTCTGGATGAGGGGTGTAATATCTTCTACAAAGGGGTCCAATTATTAGCATATGCCGATGATGTGATGATAGCTGGAAGGTTGAATGTCAAAGATGCTTTTGGAAAGCTGGAAAGGGAAGCCAGGCGATTTGGCCTAGAAATTAATTAATAGAAGACAAAGATTATGATCTTGAGGAAAAAGAAACCCATGCGACTCCAGATGTGCTACACAATTGGAAACCACACATTCCAATTTGTTGTTAGTTTAAGGCATCTTGGTGCACAGTTTAATGAAGCATTGGAAGAAAATGAGGAGATCCAGGCACGCATTGTCTCGGCCAAAAAAGCTTTTTTCATTCTAGCTCATCTTATCAGAAGTAGATTAGTAAGCCGCTTAACCAAGTTAAGACTATATAAGACCAGTCGCAGCATATGCATGTGAGACATGGGCACTTAAACAATCAGCAGCTGATAAGATCGGCATCATTGAACGCAAAATATTAAGGCGACTTCTGGGACCTGTGAATGAAAATGGGGTATACCTCCTTAGAAAGAATAGAGAAGTATATTCCCTATATGACAATGTGAAGCATTCCGACTATATCAGAATACAAAGTCTAATGTGGTTGGGTGACCTTCATAGAAAGGATGATGGCAGAACCGTCAAAGCAGATGGAAGGACAGCGTCTCAGAGGACCTCCGAAATCCTAACGTGTCTCTGAGACTTGCTACGGACCGAAAAGATTGGGCAAGAGTGATTGAGCAGGCCAAGGACCGCCTGCGTCTGTCGTGCCTATGAAAAAGAAGAAGAAACTTGATTCCTTGAGGAACTAAGATGAATTTAAAACAGCGGAGTAAATACAGGAATAATAACAGGAATAATGTTAAAATTTTAAGAAATGTGGGAAAATGCAACACTTTTCGTAAGATTAGTCATAGATTCAGTATAATCATCTTGACTCGATTCTCACAAAAAAAAAATCAGGCGAAAATAAAGGGAGTTGGATTAAGTAGGTAAAATCCAAAGCTAAATATCCTAAGCAATACTTTATTTTTGAAAAAAAAAATAAAGTGTAGTTCTACTGAAAGATTATAATTTTCTCTTTTCTTTCTTAATAGTACGAGTATATTAGCGAAAACTTTCTTAACAGATTGTAGAATAATTCTTTTTTTCACTTTTCACCTTTCATGTATCTCCTAGCATTATTCTCATAGAGTATAGTGGCAGTTTATGTTATATGTAACAGCTTAAGATTAAAATTAGCTAATAAATTTTTACTACTGTCCTCACTAAGAGAATAAAGCCAATATTATATTAACAATGTTAATAAAATCGTGCATCCCTCAGAGCAGGAATGAGAAATCTAATATTAACCAGAAACTCAATGGATAAATATGACCTCCAAATCGAACTTTTCCCTGGACACCGAACCTCTTGGAAAGCACAATATCCATGAGTCGTATCCTTAAATATTTTTAATCCACTCCACGCCCCTTTACTTAAATCTCTAATTTTGAACCTGCGCCATAAATCCCACAATAACTTAAGAGAAAATAAATATTGATTCTGCGTTTACAATATACATCATTGATTCCCGCCTTACCCCATTCAAAGGAATTCTTGCCAGGAGTTGGACGCTGTGAAAAGGGCTATAAAAGGGGAGAATTCGTCTGAAAGCAAAATGAATGCAAATAAAAGAGGATCTTGAGGAGGCAAAGAGAGACTGGCGATAGCTCGCTGCTTTATCACAACTCGCCAAGTCAACACGATCAACCGCCGGTAATTACTAAAGCGGCTCACTGCAAATATTTGGCTCATCATACTTTTTTTTCCGTAAATATTGCCCGTTTTTTTTTTTCTTTCTCCTCTCTCTGGCTTGTTATCAGTACCAATAATTATCAGGACCATCATTCGCCCAAAAAGATCTGATGGAGCCGAGGTCAATACACGCGTAGATGGAATTTTGGCATCACAGAAAAAGTCAGAAAGTATATTACATTATAATCAGTGGAAAATTTTCTTGAGTGATGCCAAGCTATTCTATAACGGAATGATATCATACAGAAGTCGGAAGAATAAAGAAGGTTATTAGATCGGCAGTATGATAAAAAAAAACACTTATTAAACTGGCCTAATTTATTCTAAACAAATAATATGAATCAGCCAACTAACTGTTTAGAATATTGAACTTCAACATATAATAATTATTAAATAATTACCTACGTCAATTAAATTAAATTTACCTATAAATTTAAATAGTTACCTAATTAAATCTTTACAAAGAAGTTTAATGACTTCTTTAAAGAATCTAATCCTGTAAAGGGCGAGGGCTACTTTGTAACGCAACTAAGTCTTTCAACAACCTTGTTAAAATTATTTACAGTTAAAATTACCCAGAATTTCTATAATTAAATTTTATTCTAAACAACAGATTCCTACGAAAGAACTGCCATTCATCTCTATTATCAAAAGCATTCTACACTCTATTTAATTTGCTAACAACCTTTGTATTTCCCCAGGATAGGCCCATGGACACAATAATGTGATTCTCAGAAGGAGCCCTTCAAGTAACTGTATTCAGAATAGTACTATCCTAAATTGTTAACTTAGTTAAAAATATTATAAAATTGTATATTTTCGGACAACATTTTTTAAAGGGAATCAAACCGAATTCTAGAAATATACCCTTATTTAATAGGATGGAAAGATTTTAAACTAAAATCAAAATCAGCATCGTTTTTTTATCAATTGATTCGTTGTTCTCAGTCGAGTTTTAAGAAGGATTGCCAGCAACCCTTATTGCGCATCTAATCCAACGCTGCATGAAAACTTGAAAGTACCGCAAATAAAACAGTAATTTAAAAACGTTCACATGAGACTGAAAACGTTCACATTAGACATTAATGAATGTTAAGAAGTAGTTATATTTATTAGAATTTTTTACCAAACTCTATTATATTATTAAATCGCAATTTTTATTAGGTTATACATTAATCCTTATATTCTTTTTATTAATTCATATATTATACCTAAAAATGTATGGTAATTTTTGCAGTCATTTAAAAATTTGCATAACGAGTACGATCCAGAACTATAAGAGTATGTCTGTCTAATCCACTTGAAAAATATTATAATTCTTAATAAATAAATGTATAATCCTAATAAATATGATTTCGTTTGTTTTGTTTTTTGTTTGATTTGACTGATTTACGAGCAATATTTAAAAATAATAGTTTAAAAACAAATCTCTTGAGAACAATTTTATTATAAATGTTTCAGGAAACATCTTGTTTTTTTCACTACTGCAGTTCACAATGCAAATATTTCGTAAATAGTAAATATGTATATTTTAAATTAAATATATCCTCTAGTTTAAGACGACAAATTTCCATTAGTCTGCAAAACGGATCCCCCGGAAGGATTTTCTTAAACTTAAAGCACAAGAGTTCTTGGTTTTTGAGTATCTTAGAAATCCTTGTATCATTTAATCTTAAGAAAACTCCCATTTTATAAAAAAAAGCAGCTTTTGCCATTAAAGCGATTTATACGAAATGAACATGATACATTATTATACACTATTAATGTATTGCAATATATTTTTTAGATTGATATTGCAGTGCGTTTAGTACATTACTATAAAATACATGACTGTACAACATATAACTATAGTAATTTTTGCATCCACGTAATCTAATTAAATAAAATAATTTCTCGCTCTCCCTACTAACTTTTATTTAATCGAATAAACTAGATAAATGAGATTATACGGCGATTTTATTGTCCATGGAACCCACTTCTCTGGAAGTCCTGTTTAAGTAGAAAATTTGTAAAAAAAAAAAAAGTTAATGCTCAATACGCAAATACGAATTTTGTACTTTGTACACCTAAGTTAAATAAATATTCAATAGTTAAGATAAAAATTTGATACGTACTGTGCCTGAAGATTAGGAGGATAATTTAAGTCAGATATATACGATTTGGTCTTATAAACAGCTTCCTTTTCACATTGAAATGAACGATAATTTTTATATATCACCGTGACACAACTTATAAATGCAATGCTAAACAATTTACAAAAGAAATATAACAAAACATTTAACTCGGTAAAAGATCAACATGTGCCAATTTCAATGTTGTTATTGATGCAAGAGAGCCCTCAAATAAAGGATATTTATGCCAGAGCACAATCCCTTGTTGAACCTGCTCACCGCTGCTTACTTCTCCCTGGTTTACGCCCGATTTATGTCGACTAATTTCCATAACTTACAATAAATTATCTGCGTAAATTTAACGAGCCTCAGTTCCTTCATTCAAATGATAGCTCCCTCCCCTCCCCCCCTTCCACCATATTATGTATGCGGTCGTAAATAAAGTCATAATGTAAACATAAAATAGCATACAAATAAGGTCATATTTCATCCTTTGCGGTGTACTCAAGTCAACAAACAATCTTGAGATTATGGATTCTATGGAGTGAATCTTTCATCACTAACTTTCCATTTTTAATGTTAAATATTAGGATACATTTATTGTATTATTTTTTCTATATTCTTGTAATATTCATGATAAGAGGTGGGACATTAAAAACTTTAGTATCTCATCTCGTATCATGAATATTATAAGAATAAATAAATATAGAAAGAATAAAACAATGAATGTATCTTGATATTCGTTATTGCGGTAAGTTTTACGCGATCATCTACATTGGAAATTTAAAAAAATAAATTAATTAATTTATTTTTTAAATCCGAACTTTAAGAGCAGGAAAAAATTCTAATACAATTTAATAGTATATCATAGTATATCAATTTAATAGTGTGTAACATACACTATTAAATTGATATCTATCTATCCATCCCTAGTCGTATATAATCCCGGCTAATGCGAGTATTCGAGTAAAAGACACGGTTCGCGTTACTCTGAACACTTTTGGTCCATCTCCAGTTTCCATGAAGTTAGAAATATCTAAATATCATTGAAATCATCAGAACGGTTTTTGTGTTATTATTTCATTGGGGATAAAAAAACAACAAAAAAAAAAAGTCTATTAATATTTACGTTCCTAAAATCTAAGATTAAACATTTTTTTTTCCATCCATGTTTTACACCAGTTCCATATTTGTTTTAACTGTACATATATGTGGCATGAGTTGAACGTCTTCCAAAAATGTAACCTGACAGTCGAAGTCGCGAGGACATGGTTTTGGGTTTCAGAAATGTGTGCTGTATCTTACCTGTCAGTCTATTAAGTACTATATTTGTAATAATTGTCATTTCTCAAAGAAACTATTTACCAGTAAAAAAATTAAAAATTTCATATTTGCAATACTACAAAGTTCAATGAAAAATTAATTACAATCAGAACAATTAATAGATGATTATCGTATTTGAACTAGTGTTTTGGAAAGAACATCGGTACATGTAACAACGTTATGATAGCTTCAATAAGAAAGCTCATGATTTTAAAATATGTTGCTAAAAAAGTACCTAATTTTAAATTTTAGTTTAGTTTTTGAATCTAAAATATTTAAATAAAGGTTGATTTATAATTAAAGTTAAAATCAGAAAATAAACAATACGTTTAAAATAGAATTAAACTAGGAACAATTTAGGAAAGTTGTTAGATTATAAACCAATGAAAATTCCCTAAATATTAATTAAAAATAAAATATAAGAATTGAAGGATGTCTATCGATAAGACAATTTATAGTCTATTGGTTATCAATGTCTTCACTGTTGTCAATGTGTAAATAGGATATCTTATGATAATTCGAGACATGCTACTGGCAGGGATTTGAAGAAAATTATAATTTAAAAACTAATTACAAATATAATTTATATATTTGAAGGATAGTTAAAAATTAATTGATTGGAGTTCATCCTGCAGATGAAGGTTGGGCTGTATGAATACTAATCCGGCATTTTAAATTAAATGCTACTATTTAATAAATTTCTGATTGTATTCAAATTATTTTCGATATCAATTAAATATTTTAATTCACACATCACATTTGGAGATAATTAACATTTTATTAATAAATTTACTATGATAACCATAATCGTTACAATTAAGATCATTAGGAACCGGATTTATATTTACATATTTCTAACTGCATACAAACTAGAAATGGACAAAAATTACTCTGAGTAATCGCCTCTCTCCTCCCCCCGTTTCCCACCCTCTCCCTCACTCCCTGAAGTCTCAGTAAGCATAAGTAGTGAACTGGAGCAGTTGAATTAAGCTTTATCCTCACTCTTCTAGCCAATCCTGAATTAGACTTAAAGAATTTGATTCTTCTTCAACTTTAATCTTACTTCTATCCTTAGCCCAGCTATTCAACGTTTCCTAATTTCTTAATAGGTTTTAGTTTACATATTGTGTTGGTTCATGTAGATTATTTGTTATCAATTTTTATTTTACTTTTTCAAATATTTTATACATCAGATTATTGGAAGGAAGCGAAATAGTACTCTTGTCCTCTCTTTGTTATTGCTGGCCTTACTCTTGTCATGGCTAACTCCTTGCCCATAGAAAAGACTAATTGCTTTATGAAGTTAGTAGAAGATCAAGTACCATTGAAACAGGAAAATAATTTGTACGGATACAAAACTTTTCTATTTGAACTATCATAGCAAGTAAAAAGGTAATAAAACTAAAAGCAATGACTGGATTTTGCTTTTTAACCGACAACAATAAAATGTTATCACCTGGCTTATGTTATAAGGCAGAACCGAATCATATCCATGAACAAAAGAATTTCATATTTCCATCGGGCGGGGAAGATATGATGGCTTCCTCCGCATTCCTTCTTTTGCTCTGATTCAACGATGATGTGGTATCTGTGCGGGACCTTTCTCCATATCCAGCGGAATTTATTGTCCAATAATACTTGTGGGAAGGACATCCCATAGTGTAAAAAAAATGTAAATATTTTAAACTGCTATAATTAAAAATGGTGTTTTTCCTACAAATTTTATCCATGTGCCGAACGAGAATTTCAATTAGGAAATGAGAATCAGTACATTTTAGTCTTCTTTTTTTTCTTATAACATTTATTTACAGGCTTCAAGCTTTAATAGCAACTAACATCAGAATTAAATGAACGTCAGAAAAACTCATTAGGCTCGTTAAAATGTTTCTGACAAGAACCGTGTTGTCCCGAGGTTCGATACTCGGCATCAATTCAAGAGTAATATTTCTGAATATATGAGTATCTAGGTAAAAAGACACAAATATGGAATTAGGAGTTGCTATCGTACTCCTCTGTAGGTCAACAATCAATGCTCTTCCAACTGAAAGCGATCCTATGAGCCATCATCAATGAATCCGGTAACCATGTGAGGCCCATAAGTATATTCAGACACAGAACAATATAAACATAAAACTGTGTGCTTTTACAAAGACATGCTGATATGAAAATTTGGGTTATAAAGATTAAAATAATCGGACAAAGACGCTCAAAGACAATAGACGCGAATTTGAAAAGTCTTATGAGAATGACCCATACATGTGGTTTTCGCAAAATATGTTTTATTTTAATATGTTGGTTCCTTTTATTATTTCCAATAGTTACATACGATCATACTAATGCCTGCCCAATTTTCACAATTGTTCACAGATATCGTCTCAAAATAATTTTTTTTTTCCATAATAAGAGAACTGTATTTCATGAAAAATCGTAATGTGGATTTAATTAAGAAAAATAAATCATTAAAATTTATTGTAAAAACAGATTCGAGGCAGAATATTAACATTGTAAATTTTACATTGTTTACCACAAATGTTGGAAGGGTATTAATTTCGCAGAACTTTTCGTTACTAAAATTCTTGCAGCTAAATAAACATGAAGAAAATATAATGCTCTTAAATCTTTCTAACGTAATAAAATAAGGCAGTTGCTATCCCATCTGCAACCCATTTTACAAAGGATACCCAAGAGTTTTCAAGAAGAAAGTTGTTGTTCCAGAAGACCAATGTTTGTTCCCCGAGAAACATAACAAGACGGAACAAAGTTCTTAATAGCAATATAGCCTTAAGGGGATTCACAAAACTTGCTCAAGTACAGCGGAAACAGGGTGAATATGAAAAATTTGGTCGAAGAAGGGGGTTCTGATAATAATATTGGCTTATAAACACTCCCCTTTACGCAAAGATAATTCAACAAATTTAATTTGTTAATTAAATAAACTGACACAATAAAATCAATGAATTAACATGCTAATAGACTTTCTCAACTTATTACGGCATGCTAATTAGTTGCCTCATTAGAAAGGAATCAAGTATTTAACGTTGACGTTTGCCTGACCTAACTAATACTAACATACATAACATTTAAAAGATCTGAAATGAATTTTTTTTTTTTTTTAAACTTGATAAAGTCAGTACAAACAATAAAGAAGTACAATTGGGCGAGTAATTTCTGTCTGAATGATGGGTTAAAAAGTTCGTGATTCGGCTACTAAATGTAAGCAAGCGTCAAGAAAAAATATAAAAATGTACTTCCAAAAAACATTATTGTTCCTCTCATTATAAAAAGAAAATTAAAACTGAATTTCCAATTATTCAAGGCCACTGCTTCAAATGGTGTAAAAAAACGCAGTTTTGATCGATGATCCTTAAAATTTTCCCAGAAGAGGACCATCCTGTTGGAATGAGGTACGTATATCCCAGCTCCCCCGTTTTAACCGTCCCAAAATTAAATAATTTTGGATCCGCAACTGGCCTCTTTACATTTCGAAAATTGTGAGAATAACTGAGGAATAGTAATAAATAAAGATTTCAATAATATCTATCGATGTAACAATATTGCAGATGCTCTTAGAACATTCACAACAAAAATAAACAAAAGGATATTTTTCACTATTTTCCATATGGCAGATGTTGATGGATTAAGAAATATCGCAGGTGTAATTAAGTTTTATATTTTCTACAATTATATTGGTTAATAAAACCTTTGTAGAAAATGTAATAAAATAAAATAAATTTTCCTCAATAGTTACCGTATAACCTAAAATTTGAGGTTTTACTTGTTAAGATATGTAGGATCTTAAAATCAAAATAAAAAAAATCCGTCCGTCCCTATCCGCCGTAAAAGAATAAGAAACTATTTTTTTTAAATGCAGCGTTATTAGTTGTGAAAAAAAAAGTTTTGAATGGATTTTTGTAACAAATTTAGACAGCGTTTGCGTGCTAAATATCATTCATTCAATCCAAAGGTTTCTTGCCCATGGATAACGCCAATCCTAGATCCTCTGAATTAATAAAGGTGCCTAAAATTAGAGAAAAAAGATATGTGAGACATTTATTCATCTCTTTCCCACATTTACAATTAACAAATGGCACGAAATTCATTAAAACAAAAAAATATTTATTTGTTTTTTATTTTATTTCTTAAATATTTTTCATTAATGCAGTACTATTGAAAAATTAATTACGGCTCACAATTAAATCTGGGGGCTAATGCTTAGTTTTATAAGCAATTAAAATGACGATTGATGAAATAATTTAATCTTGGAATTGAGAGGTTTTGATTTCTTATGAATGACGATTTTAGACTTTTCTGTTTTTTATAATCAATTTGCTATTGTAAATTTTAGATATGCCAGTAGATGGAACTTCAAGTTAAATTTTTTAGCTATGAGCTACAGAACGGAACGAAATTGCTCTAGTATGAAAATGCAGACTTCATTTATTTTTATTCTCCCAAGAACAAGTGCATTTTATTCTCACGAGGCACCTCTTAACTAAAATCCATGGACGTTTTCTGAATAGTCTCTGCGAAGGAGAAAATGGCGAGATCGTCTGCATAAGTTGATGGCGATGAGTTCAGAGACTAGCAAAAAAAAGGAAATAAAGAAAAAAACAAAATTTAAAACTGTTGAGTACATACAATTATTCTCAAGCACGTAAAAAATAACAAATCACAATCAACGAATTAACTCTATTTATAAAAAAAAAAATAAACAAAAAAAAGATAAAAAGATTATGCAGGTAGAGACTGAATAAAGATTTATTTCGAAAGATCTCTGGATAAGAAAAAAATATATACCTAAAGACGATTTCGGCATAAAGGAGTGGGAGCGGAGTGGGAGGCGGTATCCTTTTTTATGGTTTCGAAGGCGCGGGTCTATCCCGGACCTGGAGTGAGATTGGGGCATAAGAGCTCCCACCGTCGGGTTCCAAATATTAAGGGTTATTGAATTGTGAACCTTTTCCCATCTCCGTATTGAATTGGAAACCCCCCCGGAAAAGAAGTAATCGCAAGCAGGAGCCGGCACAATCTCATTACGCCATCATCTCATTATAAGGAGACTTTGGCATAATACGACAGGGTACTTACTCCTCTCGGGGATCTCTTGTATTGCCTTTATTATCCTCACGAAAGTGGAGGGGCCTTTATGACGTTTAGTAATTTGTTTTTGATCATTTGGAAAAGTATTTTCCGTCCCTTAAGCCGATGAATAAGGATGTTTATGTCTTAACAATACGATAAATATAAAACCCCTACCATCGAGTATTACATTGATAAATGGCCAATTACCCATGCAGATTGAGAGGTATTCATATGAAAGAAAATCGAAGTTCTTTTGCAAAAGTAAAACAATTGGTAAAAATAGCAATTAAAAGAAGATTAAACCAGAGGTTATGATGGTTTGCTATATATAATAATTATGAATAAGATAAATGCGATTTATCTGCATGTTTATTAAAATAAACTTTATATATTTTTTTCAGTTTCTGGATTTTATTCCTATTTCAAATCCAAGAAAGTTTATCTTTTCGTTAGACATGTTACGCTTAGATTGGCAGAAAAGAGGACTAATGCCAAATAGCTTATCTATCCTCGACAAAAATATCGTATAACCCTAACAAACCTTGATCAAATAACAGGAAATTTAAGAAAAACACCCACATCGGTAAAACTTGAAAAATTTGTCATGGAGATTTTTTTTTTTCAATCAGTGTTATGAGAATAATACGGATTTTCAATGCAATATAGTATTTTTTAAGAGTCAGTACCATTTTCATTATTTTTCTAAAGCATAATTAATTAATTTTATTTAAGTATAATTGAGGAGTTTTCTATCAAAAGTTAAGATATCCACTTCCCAAAAACAATGATTTTTTTGTAGAATAAATATTCTACATCCAAAAATTATTCAGCTTATTTCAAATATTAAATTTTTCCCTGTCAAATAGGTATTGCACATCAACATTTTCAATAAGAATTTGCCTTACCACCATAAGATCCCCCTCCCCTAAACAAATTTACAAAAGTAGATATATTAACGTTTGATAGAAAACTTCTCAATTGATTTTCTTATGTGGGCATGGTAAAACCTCGTTTGTGCGGACCAATTGGGGCCGAAGGTAATCCGAATAATCGAAAATCCGGATAATTCGCGTAGTGTGGGTACCGTCAACCGTGGTGAGACTGGCCAAAATTAGGATTTTTCTTTGGGATGATGTTTTACAGTACCTTTTCAGTTTCATTCGCTATGTGCTCTGATTTTTTAGACTACCTATGTGTATGAGTGAGAGGGCAAAATATGCTCGTGACCATAGAAAATCACACATTGAAAGGCTGGGGTGAATATAGCCAGAAAGATAAGCTTTTAAACTTCCAAAAATGTTTTTAAGCTTTGCACGTGATCTTTTCACAATATTGACGTGTAGCTAAGAATAATAAATACTGGAATATTTAAAGATCTCAACGTTTTATTTTTATTCTAGAGAAAAACAAAATTGACTAGGGATATTTTGAAGGCCAAATTCACATTTTCGATACTTTTGGCCATTCTTCACGGTAATAAAAAGAACAAAATCCTTAAATAAGTCAAACTTACCGTCGTATATTACGAAACAAATTTTGGTGAGTCAGTCGACGTCAACGTCCTGTGACATTCTAGTAGATTTAAATTCAATAAAAGACATTTTATTGCCATAATTAATTGTACACTCTATGCAAGCATTACACGATGAATCAAACTAAAAACGAATATTTGGCGTATTCATAGATACGCTCTTGATATCGCAGTTAAAAATTATAGTCTAATGTCATTATATTAAAAAAAATGTCCAAACATCTGATAGAGTTATTCGGAGTTCCGGATAAAAGAGATTTGAGTGTATCTATTCTGATTGTCAATCTTAATAAATAGCTTTTTATCACAAATCATCGCGTTATTAATAAAATAATGCTAAAGCTTATTATATTATAGTGTAAATATTAAAAAATAAAACGAATGACTAAAGTTATACAGTACACAGGAAACTTTACTACCAACCAGACACTGAACATAATTGTGTTTTTAGTTCTAGATTAATTAATATAAAACATTTATATAATAATAAATCTATTGAGAAAATATTCTGAGCTCCTAGTTTACATTTTCAAAACCTACACATTATCAGTAATTAAAAGAAGCATTGATATCATTTTTTTTTTAAATTATACAATGACAAAAATATTATTATTTTCGTAGCCAACAAGAATACCAATAAGGACGAGCCTACGAATTTATTAGAAACAATAATAGTAAGGACGATAGAACATTTGTTTTTTTAAAATACTTTTTTACTATCAGAAAGCACTAACAGGTGTGATATAACAAAAAAAAGTTTGACCCATAACAATACTTCCTGTTTCTTATGTAGTTGAGGAAATAAAAATGTAATTTAATTAAAATATTTTTATGGCCGCCATTCAAAACCATATGCTCCTATTTCATATCGTATATCTTTTAACTCTTCAGATAGATAAGAATAAATGGATGTATGGAATTATTCAGGTTACATCGAAAATTGTTATAGCGGTAACGGTATGAAACTAAATAAGAAAGTTTTATCAATGAAAGCATTAACCGACCGTCTGATAATTCAGAAAAAAATAAAACTTCAAAAATATATCACAGCCAGCAAAGAAAAGAAGATTGGATACAAAGGAGGGAGTTAGAAGTTCATCGAGTCGTCAACAGCTTTATTGACAAGGGGGATGAAAGGAAATGAGAGCGCGGATCATCAAAGACGGAGAAAATGCCCTCAAAGGAAGATCCTAATTTCGAGGCTGGAGGATGCAGCCCTAATGGATAAGCCACACCTTTGATCGGGCGAGACCTTGATAACGAGCCTGAGGAGGGGGTGCTTGATTGCGTGTGAACAGGGCGGGGTACAGAGTGTCCTCAAGTAGCTGTCGCAGGAGGATCTGCTTCATCCAGGGCTAATGGAGCGGAGTGGAAGAGTGGCCGAGGTGCCATAATTTGCATGGAAAAATGCTCAGCGGAAGGACATTTATTAACTAGTTTGGGGAGAATCATCAACAGCGCTGGCGATAGGCTAAAAAATAGACTAAAAAGGAAAAAAAAAGATCTAGTAGAGAATCTCGCCCTTCGCTTTTTGTTAAAATAACTAATTATTTGCTGAAAAGTTCATAGTTGCGTTCATAATTGATGCCGAACCTCAGTTATGGAATTTCCATAGATATTAGATCTTCAAAAAAAAAAAAAATGTATCCCAAATAATTGGTAATTAAAAAATAAAATAAAATGTCGATTATGTTGGAGCGGAAATCCAGTAATCTCCGACCTGAGTTGAGGCAGTATTAAAATGTATTTATTTTAAACAAACTGATCTTTCATTTCGTGGCAGACGTATACTACACGATTTGGATCTATAAAGGCGGCCTCCGAAGATCACTCCAAATGAAATAATGGAACTGTGGAGTGGAGCGACTGGAGTGCTTGATGTGAAGAATATTTGAAGTGCCCCACTGAAGATCACTCCATTTCATGGTTTCATTACTAACTGAAAAATAGTTGCAGTCTGCAAATATTTCAATGTACAGTTTAATATAACAATTGAGAATTAATGGTATATAAGTAGTGCCTCAATAATATCAAGAACATAAATAATTTTATCTTAACCGCTTCTTCCGCTCCCCAAAAAAATAAAAATAAAAATAATGGAAATCTTAAGCACTTTACAATTATAAATCCATTAAAAATTTTCATTTTCTATTAATTAATATCTATATTTTTTAACATAATAGTTATTAAAAAAATAAACATAATTGTAAGTTCTTTATATCAATATTTTTTAAACATATTTCATAAAATCAATAAAGTGAATTTTAAATATACAGTATTTACTGATCAACAATTATTATCTTTATTATTATAGCACAGCCTAATAACTCTGCAGTCCGTTTTCCTCACTCACGGTCGTATGGAACGGCTTTAGGTGTGGCGTGGAATTCCAGCCGGTCCGCATCACTCAAAAGAATGCGGTTGAAGTGGATTGACGTCAGTGACCCCCTTAATATCACAGTAAACCAACACCAGAACAATCCTGCAGGCTACCTATATTTTCGAGGTAGATTGGGAAGGTCGATATCAAATCCGTGGGTCTACCACAAAGTAAAAGACATAAACTGGTTCACACAGAAGTCGGTATCTGGTATAAGTAGGATCCAACTGCCATACCTGAGTGGTACGCGCAGTACTCTGGTGGAGGGTGTTCATACAAGTTTTGCGGCTAAGAAGATATACAATAATTTATTTTTTAAATTAAGTATAAAAGACGAACTTCGATTCATTAATTGAACAAGCAATGCGTGAAATTAGGCAAGCAAAGAACTTGAATTATATCAAGATCGTTTTTTCACTACTTCAAGTATGAAGATGATGAAGATGATTTCGAAACATATAGTGCTGAATACGAATGACCACTGTCTTGCAAAGGAGAAAACCACACGTCCTCAATCAATATTTCAGTAGGGAAACTCATTTTTTATCGCATTTATCACTTACTATCTGTCACTAGTGTACATCACTACCGACCGCCCTACCAAATCTGTGATCTGAAACAGAACAATTGGTAAAGGAGCGTTGGACTGAATATCGCTGCAGTTTATCTTCTGCGTGAACAGAATGCTTCATTACAATGTAACACACATTTTCAAAGATACGCTATCGCAAACCGCTACCGTATACCAGCTTCTGTGTGAACTATACTCTACACTTCCAATCCTCAGCTGGATTCGAACCCGTGCGGTTTTTGACTGCACAAACCGTATAATATAATTTATTTAATATTTATCTATTTAAGAGATTTAAATTTAAATTGGTTAAAATAACAGATTCTAAACAAGTAAATTTCTAAAGTATTTATGAATGTTACGCCAACCAGAGCCAGATAGAGAACTGTCTAGGACGCTGATAAAAGGATAACACACGGCATGTGATTTCCAGATGACTTCATCAAATCATCAAATGAAAACCCTTCTTAAATATAATGTTTGCACTCAGAACTGAGTGATTCAAATGAAAGACGGATTTTCGTCATGAGACACTGACCACCTTCCATTAAAAATATATAGTATAATTCACTCAAGCACAATCCCAGAAAGAGTTAAAAAGGTTCTTTCTCAATTAAACTAAATTTATAACTTTTATTTTTTTTTTATCTAAAGATAATATTAAGTGGATACATTACTAAACCTAAATATCCTAAGTAAAGCAACCAGAGGCCTTGAAGACCATCATGAGAACCGAGGACGTGAACGCGGACAGGCCCGACAGTTGGGAGCAGAAGCAGAAAGCGATTCTCAACTCCTTTCACCACTCTTCATGCTGAGTGCTCCTTTTGAATGGCCATCTTATGCACCACTTGTTTTCTTAGTCTTCTTCTTGGTTTGTTACACTCCCATTGTACTAGCGATTGATGATCACGGATTATTCACGAAGATCATTGTCATGATAAAGGCGATGCATCTGGGATTAACCCATTAAAGGCTATTGTACTCGTATTCCGCTCTGCCCCGGAGAATTAGTAGTTCGGAGGATAATTAAAAAAAAAAAGAAATAATAATGTTATCCCAGATAGACAAAATGGTAAGGTATCAGTTAATGAACCGACAATGTGTTTTATTTTCATAATAATAAAAAACAATAAGTTAACACTAGATAGACAAGGATATTTTCTCAGTTAAAGAGTATTCTAATATCCAAAACATTAAATATTTTATTCTAACCAATATAACAGTTGGACGATTTTTTTTTTCTTAATCTCTAAAGATCTTCAAAACAAACTAACATTTCATTGGCATTACGACCAAATTAAGGTAATTTTTAAATGTGATTTAAGGAAAAAGTATTTATATGTACAACCCCGAAACGTCAAAATACTGTAAATCGATGTTGTTAATAAATCGAATATAGAGAAAGCTTTGTTTTACATTATCAATAAAACAACTGTAAAATAAATGTATAAATCGATAAAATAAAAGACCTAAAAAATTAAATAGGTATTAATTAAATATAGTAATGAATGTAGTAAATATAAAAATTAAATGTAGTAAGTGTAACTAATATTCGTTAATAATATAAGTTCTATTGAAATGAAGTTTTTTTTAATAAACTATAATAATAAAAAGTTATTATTGTCACATTGTATTTATCCTATGCGGATTTCACCTTTGTTTAGGTGAATCTGTAGCATCCAAAATGTAGGGCAGATGACAAAAGTTTTCGTTCAATATTTTCATATATAATTCATGTACAGCCCTATGAAAACACGATGTCTTTACCAGTTTATGAATTAAAATATATACGAGCCGTTCATGGTTGGACCAACCACAATACTCTTGCCTCATCATATAAAATAAATAAATGCTTAAATAATGCAGATGTTAATTAACAGTAAAATGATATTAAATTCGATTTTTTTTTTAATTTTTTTATTTGATATTATTAATAACAACCATTGCATATTTACACAATATTTAAATCTTGGTGGTGCCTTGTTTTAACTTGTTCTGTATTTGTCTTCTTTACAACTTTCTATATCAAATATATAATATGGGGGAGTATTGCTGACGTGAAAATTTTCGAATACGAGTTTTCAACGGATATTTAAAGTCCCCTGAATCCAAATAAACAAGTCTCACAAAATGGTTTGTGTGTATGTGAATAGCTTAGCTCAAAAACGAAAAGTTGTGCGAAACTGAAAGTACGTTTTTAAGGAAGGATATGTCTCTCAAGTTGGAGCAATTTTTTCGTCAAAATCGACTAACAAAAAGTGCCACTTTAAACAATCAATTTTACACTTGTTTACATTTTTTTTTTTTTAAACGGCACTAACGATTGTGATGAAACTTGCCTAAAATATTATTCGTAAAGCCCTTTAACTTTTCATACATACAGTACATCACCGAGGAAATGCAAGGAAAAAGCTATGATGAAAATAATATTTTATTTGCGCATAACTCAATTATATCATCAATTTTACACTCTTTTACAATTTTCTCGAAAACAGCTCCAACGGTTTTGATGAAACTTGTCTTAGGTCCTCTCCATAAGGTTCCTGACATGGTTACATGACGTAATTACATGATTTCATAGATACTTAGTACTTCACCAAAAAATTCAGATAAAATAGTTATAGCTAAATGAAAATTTAATTTTTGCTTAACTCAAAAAGTATGCATTGTATAGTAAATTATGTATACGATCATATAAAAGGTAATTTAATTCCCTAAAAAAAAATAATAAAAAATAAAAAATCATCGAATTCAAGCCTGTATTAGCAAAGATACAGTGTATTTTATAGGGCTACAAGACTCTAGGTGGAAAGCCAATCGCGTCCGTAAGGAGATGGATACGACCGAACCTCCTCCCACTAAATCTCCAACCTGTTGCCAACAATACGCTCTGTATTAACTTAATGATTTCTACTTTTGTATTATTTAATGGAAACAAAATGTTTCTAAGGAAATTGAAGGAAACTTCCATGGAAACTAAACCTAAACTTTTAAAATATATTTTCATTTTGACAAACCAATAATATATAGTGTATAGAATTGTCGTACTAAATTTGTTTAAACAACTATTCTATTGTACTTCTGTGAGAGAAGGCGTGGAGAAGTGAATGCTGCTCAATTTATTTCAAGTAGTGCTTATGTGAACTATTTAAAATTATGTACAAAGATTATTATTATAGGGTGGTAAGAGAAAGTTGTGTGATGCGCGCACAGCATCAGATTTTTAAAAATAATTTTTACACTGATAGACCAATTTACTTATTCAAAAATTTTCTGAGAATTCTGCATGTATTTTATGAATTTTCTGAATTGCTTTCTGGGTCAATTTTAAGTTTCCCAGATCAAGGCCATGATCTCTTGTACTTTTCAGTATAAGGTCATTCGACGAAATGACTATGGGAGTCACAAGCACTTTTTCCAGATGATAAAGTAATTTTAACTCAAAGGCAAGTTCTTGATACTTCCCGCGGCTTGGTATTTTTTCTGCTCTAATAGTCAATAGATTGGAATCATTTAGGACTGCCACTTTTACGATTGTGGCCATTTTTCTTTGATGTAAAACCAAAATACCCGCTCGGTTATGTAGTACCCTGTGGTCCGTGATCATTTGTTCATCCCAGTAAACGTTTAACTCATCATTTTATATTTTTTTTATTTTTCTGGAGTATAGCGATAATAGGGTACCTTAACATTGCCTAGTTGTTCCAATAATCTGCATATACTTTGGAGGTATATTTTGGCTGCATTACTATGCCTCTTTAGGCTCTCAGTCCCAGCCAAAGTTTCGCATCCTTTTTTCATATGCTGAATAGATTCATGCCTCTTGGAGCAAAGGGGACATTCACCTCTGACCATGTTCTCCTTCAGAGTATGCCTCGTCATGTTCTTTTTGCCTATATGCCCTCGTTGCAACAACTTGATCCTTAGATATCTATTGCAAACCCTTCAGTCTCACCCAAACAGTTGCCCTATATTTAACCACTCAAGAGAGCTCACTATCAATCTCAGGCTCGTGCAGTTGATGGTAAAATATTCCATGTAATTCTTTCTTCTTCCAGACAGTATTATTTGTTTATTGATTATTGATATTATTATTGATCTTCCTAAATGTATTATATTATAAATAGAGGCAAAATGTTTTATTCTACGAAGATTGTAGCAAAATAAACAACCTTCTCACAGGTTTACTGTGAGAAGAAAATAAAATTTTAAAATATGAATATAGAATTAGTTTACTTTTATGTAAAAATCCAATAAAACGTTTCATTTGTAACTAAGAAATTATTATTATTTTTAATTTAAAAAATAAATAAAATCAATATTAAAACTATTTTTATTTCGCACCTTCAAATAAAAACTTATATTGGGGAAAATTTTATTTGAATGACTAGTATTATTATCATTATTGTACTTAAATATGACTATATATCTACAAAATACATAACAACTTACAATTCATATAATACATAATCGCGTGTCTATGTCTATGATGTCTATGAAGGTTCTAATAATCATTCAACATTAAAACAAAGTGTCGATGGGAGGAAAAACGGGCAAATCGATAAAAGGTGAGCTTAAGGTAGGCAATATGTAAGTCTCACAACTCTTTCCAACACTGATTAATAAACTAATTAAACACATTCCCATGTCATGCCCCAGTTAGTCCTTGAGGGCACAGTGCATTCATTAAACACGTGGAACTTACGGGAAATAGGCGGGTGTGAATGTTCCGCTATGAGTTACAGGTATTGTGAGTTCGCCAAAGGGTAGTAGATTCCAGATGAATTAGCGCTATTCACAGAGAGTACTTCGTTTGTCTCTCGGATAATTTATCTTTGAGCTGCTTATCAGGCGAGCCTGTTCATTTACTGATGCTTGAAAGGGATTTTAAAATTATAATAAATTAAATAACAAAGTAACTGAGAAAATTTCAAACAATTATTCTAACATAGTAATATATAAATTTAATTTTTAAATTAAATTATTATAGGTATATTACTTTTCAAAAATAAGTTTTTGTTTTATTGTGAATGGTTATATACTCCAAAGCATTCGTTGTTATATTTCAATTATTCGACATCATAAAAATAAATACTAAGCATTATTACTAAAGCACATACTAGTTTCAATTTGTTTTGTTCTTCTAGTTTCTGAAATGTAAACTTTTAAATTATTAGACTCCCAAAAATATTAAAGCTCTTAATGATTTTATGCATTTATTTCTAACTTTTACGTTTTACTTTTATTAATAAATATAATTATATTTTCATAATAATCATTTCGATCAACAGTATAATGATTCGGTTTAATGTTCCAAACAGAAGATGAGACAGATGAATTTAAGGATTGTAACATGATTAGCAATAATTAGTTCAAAATTAGTTTTAGCTTCAGATAGACACGGAATATGAAATTTAGATTATTTTTCAGTTTGTAAATCATCCAGAGAATGTATTTAAAAAGCTGTTTAAATACATTTTATTGATGTATAAGTTGTAGAGAATGTATTTTCAAAATATTTCGCATTGATGAAATATTTGTCTGTATCGTCGGTTTGGAGGTAAAAGTGATTTTCTGCAAGATTTTTTTTCATTCTACCTATACCTGTACCACATTTATACTTCATTAGTGATAACATTGTAAAATTACCAATAATAACTTAATAATTATTGACAATTACATAATTTTGTAAATAATGAAGCGTAAATTAGGTCCAGGGACAGATAGATAGCAACAAATCTCATATTCGAAAAAATTGCAGTTGATCACTTTTACCTCCAAACCGACGATACGTAATATTGATTATAATAATTATATCATTATTATAATCAAAATTCGCTAACGGTAGGTTACCTTTAAAGATATTTATGAGCCATAAAAATTACATTCTTAATTTTCATCTATTTTTCCATCGATCTAGAATTGACCCCATGAGTCCCAATAGACTCTCCAATGCCTCATTGACCTCCAGGAGTTGGTATTGGCCAGTTTGACGACCGCTGATCTGCAAATTAAATTGTTTCTATTTTATTTTTTTAATAATAATTAATCCTTATCATTAAATAGGAATTATTCCCATCTAATGCCAAGTATCGCTGAAATTCGATGAGAAAATTCATACACAAAATTAATTTTAGTTTTTTAGCGTTTAGTTTAATATCGTTTAAATCCCTAATTTCGGAAGAAAAAAAAAGAACCACTGTATTATTTTCATATTTTGTTTTATTAAACTAATTTATTAATTTACAGTACTGTTTCTGTCAAAGATAATGATCATTAATGATATTTACAAGCCCAAAACAATCATATTTTTAATCAATTCCATCCATCATTCAAATTTTAAATTATTTCTAAGAGTATTTTAATATTTCTCCCCTTTTTCTAAGTGTATTTTGATTGATTGATTAAGTATTGGCATTGGCTATTCTAAATAAGATTGTATACAATCTTTATCTTGGAAGTTATTTCATTTTAAGATCCTAATAATGTATCCCAGGCGTTAAGGACAAGAACCGTCATAATCCATTACATATAGTCATTATTTATATATATTTTCCATTTTAGTGATTAATTAATATTAAAACAGGCAAATAATGAATATTACCGGATGAACCTCAATCGAACTCCCATTAATCAATCTAATGACTGAACTGAATCGTATCATGAGAACCTTTAAGCCAGCAGTTAAAGGAAATGACCATTAAAGATATTTATTAGCCATAATAATCAATAAAGTTCGTAACCATCCCCCATGTCATCATTGGTCCCGCATCAATCAATTAAGATTATAATGTATATTCCTTCGTAGAAATAAATGCAGGGATAAGCAGTTATTTAAAGAAAACTAATATTAATAATTTAAAAAGATTGCTTAAAGATTAGTGAAGGATTAAGTGGTTATTAAATAACATTCATAAAAGAGAAACCATAGCACCATTGGATTCGTATAGGTGACACTATACACGTTTACCATAATATTTCCAAATCAAAATTATATATTAGAAAATATTTTGAGAATATTAAAAATTTATAAACTTAGAAAACATATTAAATTATGAAGTATAAAGAGCATGAAGGAAGTTGATAACATCTTATGTATTCCACAAATATTTTACATAATATATCTCTTTTTCGCCTTAAAATTTTTAGTCACTGAATTTTGTAATAAAATAAAACTAAACAAATTAATAATAAATTAAATTTAAATTTTTTTCTTATTTTTAATTTGTAATTTAATTATATAATACAATTAAATTAAATTATAGAAAAATGTAAAGTAAAATTATTGGAATATTGATTATATTGTCGCTTACGCAGATATATTGGATATACCATGTTCCAATAAACAAATATATTGGAATATAGAAAAATATAGGAATTCTAAAAAATATATTGGAGAGATCCCTTTTTCAGGCGAAGCACTGAACCTATTAACAAAAGGAAAGTACTTAGGGTACGCGAACCTAAAATTATTGTAGATATCACAAGCATTTTTATATAATCCTTATATACATATGCACAAACTAACAAACATACCTGCATAAGTATTGATAATAGTTAAATTTTATAATAATGTATGATTTATTAAACGAGATGGTTCAATGATACAGATAGAAATTAATTAATTTGATGTAACAATTATTAAACATTTGATTTTCATGATATTTTTAATTATAAAATTTAATAGATTAATAAGTTACTCTCTGGGTCTGATGAATATCAAAGCAATATACTAAAGGGCCGATTACTATAATGTAAGAAATTATATCGACTAGCAGTAAACCAAACAAACTTTATGGTTCATTAAGTCTTAATAGGCCCAAAAGAGGTTCGGCCCATATCAATGCATGGTTAATCCGATGAAAAACGATTTACCGTTATTATGTTAATGGATGAAATATATAAAATTCCCAAATTACAGTTCGCCATACATTTGCTGTAATGTGATTAGGATCAAAACTGCTTTCGAACACGTTCACCATCAACGATATTTCGTTTAAAGGGAATACGAATTATTATACTACCGTAGTTTGGGAAAGTGGTTTTTAATTACATTTTTATAAAAAAAAATAAATTATTATTTTTTAATTTCGATTTATTTTTTTATTTTTCAGCCCAACAGTGAGGCTCTCGTCAGTGTGCACAAGCAAATCAGTCTCAGTAACTTAGGAATGAAATTTAAGGTAATCTAAGAATGAGGTGGTTTTGCTTACTTACAAGTTTCGTTTTAATAGCACGAAATCTTCATATAACTTTCGAACGCTTTTACAATTTTCAGTAAAAAAAAAAACCCGGTTATTTAAATATCGAAGCTATTTCCCCTAAATTAAGTAATAGGCTTCATTATAAACACCGACGCTACAAAATTGTTCGGTGTTATGCTACAGAATTTTGTTGTTCAAAACTGGAGTCAGATTTTTTTTAACATGATTTTTTTAAAGCCTAAGAACACGTTCGTATTTTTAATACTGTTTTATTTAATATAAAAGTTAATTCTGCTTACAAAAAATACACAACTACTGTTTCCATAAAGTTCAAATAATTTTTATTTTTTGATCTGAAAAATAAAAATCTCTGGATATCCTTGATCTAATGAAGTATCTCTCACAAATCAATAATTAACATTTAACATTTGTGATTAAAGCTAAAAATAATTCTCTATTTTTATTCATATTTATTTTAAGAGCTGATTTTTACTATAAAATCAAACAATAACTCTTATTTCAATTTGTTTTTTCCCCTATAAGATCATAAATCTTTCAAACTCAAGTTCATTTGCTATTGGACTTGACCTTCATTCACAAATTATTGGATAAAAATCTTATATGATTTTTACAGTGGTGATGGGATTTCTTTGACTTCCCAACCGAGACATGGCATAATTTGAAAATTTGTTTATTTTTTAACAATTTTAGTTGTGTCATTATCTATGTTTTTCATGATAAAAATATTCAAAAGAAGAGTAATGACTAGGAGGCTCGTATTTTACTTCACAATCAACATTTAGATCGTTGATTTGCTAATAAATATTAATAATAAAAAATATGACTCTTACTCATGTATTTATTTATTACTTAATGTTAAAAACTCTGATGAGCATTCATAAAAAAACTCATAATTTATACTCATGTTGTTAATCGCATGTGGAAGCTTAAAACAATGTTTTTTTTGTTATTTTTTTTATGAATGAACAACTTCATAACTGAATATTTTTGTTCATTCGTCCTCAGATACTCATGTCAGTCTTTAAGCCTCTCTCCACCTAAGGTTTAATATACATGTAGAATGTTCTTTATAATGTAATACAAATATTAAAACATCCATTAATTTTCATTCCAAGTGTTGTGACGAAAAATAGACCTTCTAGTGTTATAAATAGGGAGCGGATTTATATGTATTTACATTTTTTTTCTCAGCATTGTACAGCCTTCTTTGACATTTTACTTTACGTTTCATCTGTTTAAAACCAAAAAAAGAATTTTTTCTATTACATGTTTGGAAGATATTACATATTATTGTCCATATTTAGACAACAAAGAAAATTCATATTGAAAATGAAAAAAAAAAACATGAGAAAGAACATAAGAAATGCTTTCTATACAGAAAGTATTTTAAAAAGTAAGCAAAAAATTCGAAGAAATTCCCCGAGCCTTAAATTTTAATTCCATTTCCCGCGAATGGGTAATATTCTCTCCCCAACCAATTATCTTTTTACTATTCAGAATTTGTCACATTCCATGTGCTAGTGTCCGATTTTGTTTGTTGTTAAAATGCCAAAAATTAAATAGACCACAAAATCCCATAGCGTCGAAACTTTTCGCAGATGCAGAGATGTTTTGTTCTGTGATATTTATGAGAAATATTTAAATACATTTTTAAATTCTTGAAAATTTAAAAATATACGTGATTTAAAATAATTTTGAGGAATACAGATATATGTTTATTTTCTTCAATTCTCATTAAGTTATGAAAAAATCTAAATATACATATGTACACATTTGAAGTTTTATTTCACATGTAAATCTGGTCTCTTGAGTTATTACATAATTTTAAATGTTTTAATAATTATCTAAATATCTCCTATTTTGTTACATATTTGGGAAAATATAATTATATATATATATATATATATATATATATATATATATTTATATATATATATATATATATATATATATATATATATATATATATATATATATATATATATATATATATATATTATATATACATATATTTAGTTTTTTATTTTACATAAATATCCGCTTCCTAATTATAAACATATAACTATAATAACATCTGTAACATAATTACAAGGTTTGCAATAACGAACATAACAAAGCAAAATAAAAAGTCTCATTTTATAAATAATTTTTATTTTAGGCTCTGGAAACTAATTATTAAACAAGGCTTGTTCCTCTTTTATGTTACGAAGGCAGGAACTCAATAAAAGTTTAAGAAGCTTTGTAGGAAGGCGGAGTCTTTGCTAAAGCTACTGAAAACTTCCAAATACTCTTAATCCTGTGGTGGCTTCTTCAACTTTATCATGTAATAAAATTAAACATAATATTATTGAAGTTTGTTTTTTCATTCTTCAAGGTACCACTTAAATGAAATCGGTAAAACTAGCCACTTTTTGGTGTAACAGAATTTTATAAATTTCGAGCACAAAAATTATGGATTGCAGGGTTATAATTTCTGCAACTTTAATTATGATTATAGGCGTTGAAATTAAATCTTGAACGCCTCTGAATTTTCGTTTCTAAACAAAACAATTTTCATGATTCCTTTTGGTTTATTTGTAACATTTAATCATTTAAGAAAAATTGAATTGAAGAATTGAAAGTAATAAAATCTTAATAATGATTTGTACATTTAATTAACTTTTAAGATGTTGAATAAAATAAAAACTATTACATTTTTCACATACAAGATAAAATAGTATTACGATTATGAAGGTAGTAAAAATGAATTTATCATTATTATAACCGGATACAAAAATTATGAAGTATTATTGACAGTTTCTCACGAGAATTTCTGGTAAAAGAAACAATATGTAACATATGCTACAGGCAATGAAAATCAAAGTTATTACGTAAAATTTAAGGTTTTTGCGTTGTGCAGTTCCTAGAAAACGACGAGGAATTGTTTCCTAAATTTGAAATCTCATTTTGAAAATTTAGATATCACTTGTTTTTAGATATCACCTAAATTTTTGGACAGTATTTGTATATCCAATTATCCCAGCAGGCGATAGTAATTCTGTTTGTATGCTTAGAATCAATTCTCAACATGATTATTATTTTTACAATAATAAAAAAATTAATAGATATCTGTCGAGGGCAATAAAAAGGTCAAATGTCCAAACTAGTAGTTTTAGTAGAGAGCCAATTTTAATTATTAAAGAAAGTAACAAATATAAAGGAAATAGCAAACCATTAAATTTCATTTAAATGAATCGGTAGAAATACAGATTTATAGTGAACTACAAAGCATTCAATTGGCTCTCCTGTAAAACTGCTATTTTGACTATTTGACCTTTTTACCTCTCTCTATATATATGCATATATATAAATATATATTTTTTTATTTTATTATTTTTCCTGATGGCGCTATAGGCCATGCAGATCTTTGGAGATGTGGTCTTCTTACAAACATTTTATCGCTTGCTTATACAGCATGGAGGGGGTCACCCAAACTCACGTTGCTGCGAACCATGGCGCAGCGGCAGGCTATCCATTGGTCCATAAACCGGTCCCATTGTGTCCAATTCGGCAGTGACCTTCCCACCGACTCACTCGGGTTCAAGGACAGTGGCAAATCGGTCTAGATCCACGGATTGTGGGTGTTCGGGGTCAGCAGGCGCACGAGGACCTATAATTCTTTTCCCGAAGCAGACCGTCCATGAACCAAACCTCCGGGCGGCCATTTCACATCCTGGAAGACCACTATCAGATTCACAATTTAGATACACGGGTTCATCACTCCTACGTTCGATCTGTGTGAATTGGCTCCAGTAGGCTGGCGGGTCTCAGATACCTAGAGGAGGGAATGGTCGCGGGCTGCGTGAATTTTCCCTGGTAGGCTGTCACCCTTTCAGGTACTAATTACTTGTTACAGGTACTAACTACGTCGCTTAATCTATTGCAAGCGCCTTAGGCCGCTCGGCCACCCTGGACCCTATATGGGCGCGCGTATGTGTGTGTGTGTGTGTGTATTTGCACCCTTATGTGTATATATGTATATAATATGTGAGCATATATTTGTTATTACGAGGCATTTAAAGATTTGCAAAGAAAGCACTAATAGACTTTTTTATTTTGTGGTGTTAGATTATATAAGTTTATTATTTACACCTAAAAGGACTTGCCTCATGTTAAAAATTAATGAATTATTGTAATCGGTAATACAGGCATAATATTTCAGTTGTAACAGCTTTTTTTCTTTAATATTAGAAATAAACTACTGTTAAATTCTTTATTCATTATTTTTCATCTTTATTCAAAAGCGAAATAAAACAAAGAAGAGAGTTTTTAAATGTTTCGGTAGAAAATATTACATAACAAAAAACAATTCATTTTTATCAATAATTTCAATAAAATTGTACATATTCCTTAATCATTTATATTTTACGTAATTTTAAAATCGGGACGGCGTTTCGCCTAAGTTTTGTATGACATTTCGCAAAGTTCTTCCTAGCAAATCTGATCCAGCAAATAATTAACCAATTCACAGTTTCTCCATCTGTATTTTTCTTTTTTTTTAAATTCTACTTCCTCCAAAAGTTGGATTGAAAAAAAGTTGTTTGCTGTTAACAATATTACTAAAATTTGCCAGTGTTGCAAATAAACATATTATTATCGAAACACTGAAATTATGATATACTTATTATTAATCTAAATTCAGCTGTAATATAGATGGCGCCACTTTCAAAATAAACATAGTTACAATATCGTTAATAGCTAAAACTTCCATCTCCCAAATATTAGGGAATCTGATTTTTTTTACCATAAATTGTTTACAGATAAAAAAATCATGTTTGCTTTTATATTTAACTATCACTATCTTTTTTTTTTCATTTTCATCTATTTTTTTCAAAAATGGACTTGCCCCACTTTTAAAATAAACGGCTCATATATATGTGTGTGTCTGTAGGTACTATATTCAATATAAATAATGAGGCTCTATTAAAAAATATAGAATACTTGAATTTTTTTAGAATAATTTTTAGAATACTTAAATAGCTTTATTACTCAAAATTCACTGAAAATGAGTTAAAAATGAGTTTTCACTTGAACCTCCATAAATTTAATATTAAAAATTCTAGTCATTATTAACACATAATTTAACCAAGAAGCATAGAAAGCTTTTCACAAAGGATTCATATTCTTTTAACAGATATCAACTAATGTATAACAAATAATGTTATTCTATTTTATATGTCTTTTCTAAAATGAAAACGTAATACCTACAAATTAAAATAAAGTCATTAAAAATGAGCTTGAAAAATACAGTAAATTGTTTTTAGATAACTACAAAAAGAAAAACATGCAAACCAAACAATAAAAAAGAGTTTATATTGGGAAATGAAAGCGATTCGGTGAATTTATAATCTTGAATACGCTGTGAGAAAGTCTATGCATGGAAATTCGTGAATGAAATATCGTTTTAATAAAGCTAGAATAAAATTGCCAGAGATTAAACCGACAGTAATCCAAAATCAAAATATTTCTTTTCGTTGAATAAATTTCTGAAAAGTTTCTAATCAAAACTAGAAAAAACAACCAAAGGATAAAAAAAAAAGTTTTAAAAATTTATATCGTAAGCTTAGCAGTCAACAACCTATATCAGAAGTAATCTACCTGCCTTCCTTATCAGAATAGAATTAAGTCGAGGATATCAAATTGATGGAGCAAGGCGCATAAAAGAAAAACAGCTAGTCTAGAAATAGGTTTAATCAAGAAAAAAATGTAAGGAAAAACTCTTTCCTGCCAAGATTCGAGAGATTGCATAATTTTTTTGCGGAATGGAAAAAGCTTTTGCGTTAATAATCTATAAGGAACTAGTTAACTAAATATAGTTTATTAGGCACAGAATAAACAAGATTTTTAAATTAAATTATAAAATATTTTCCTGTTGGTGAAAAAAATGATTAAATTTTGGAACGAAAAGCTAAATTGAAACGAAATTTTATCTTAACAGCAAAATAAAATAAATATTTTGGTAGAATATATATATATATATATATATATATATATATATATATATATATATATATATATATATATATATATATATATATATATATATATATACGGTTAGAATAGATATTTGAGATTGAGAAATGCGGTGTTCATCTCGTATTTACTGTAAATGATCAAAATATGTGGGTATACATATATATATATATATATATATATATATATATATATATATATATATATATATATATATATATATATATATATATATATATATATATATACGGTTAGAATAGATATTTGAGATTGAGAAATGCGGTGTTCATCTCGTATTTACTGTAAATGATCAAAATATGTGGGTATACATATATATATATATATATATATATATATATATATATATATATATATATATATATATATATATATATATATATATATATATATATTTCGTATTTACTGTAAATGGTCAAAATATGTGGGTATACACATATATATATATATATATATATATATATATATATATATATATATATATATATATATATATATATATATATATATATATATATATATATGTATACCCACATATTTTGACCATTTACAGTAAATACGAGATGAATACCGCATTTCTCAAATATCTATTCTCATGTAATGATAACATGCGGCTTCTTATTCATGTATTCAATAAATATTGACAATCATAATCTTTTATTGGGATCCGCGGTTAAAAGTAAGCTTCTTGAATGTATTGAACCTACCTGGCAATAATGAGGGGATAATTTTATTATATCTAGAATATTCTCAGGTCGAGAATGAGGCCCGCATGCCAGACAAAATTTATAAATTACAATAAATATTAAATTATCACATAAGTATATTATTATACTATTTATTAATATAAATTTTCGTCCACTACTTAAAGAAAATTGATGTAGGGAAGATTTTATTTATTTATTACTATCATATAAATAATCATTCATGTTATTTAAATATGATAATTACTTACATATAAATAAATATTTTTTATATCGAGAGGAAAAAATTGTAGAGCGTATTTTTGTAACGTTTTCTCTCAGAAAATGTCCGTTATTTGGCACTTGGACGCAGCGTGGACACCTGACTTTAAGGTTCGAAGATGACTTCTATATTGATGAACGGCACTTTGAAGGGTAAAAACAAAAGTTAAACCGAATGGTGAAAGTTCCGTTTTGATATATTTAATTATTTTAATCAATTAATTTGCTTATCAATTAATTAAAATACTGTCCCTAGAGGGTATACTATATTTTTATTAAAACGGGGTAAAATCTAAGTCAGTACATTGTAACATTTTTAGATTCGACGCGCGTCATGAGTCAATGCGTCAAATAATGGACATGTTCTGGAAGAAAGCGTTTCAAGTTTATATATACGCTCTATTATAACATTCTTCTTTAAAAAATTTATTTCCGTGACATGCGTCTTGAGCCGTCATAAAATGAACACCAAACGTTGTTCTGGTTCAAAATGTTGATACTAGTATCCCAAGGTATTCATAGATATATTCCAATTCAGATCTAGAATAATGCATAATTTTGAGATTAATTCAGTTTTAAGTATTTATCATGCTTTAGTAATAGTTATAATATTTAGTAATAGTTGTAGTGGTATGTATCATGATTAAGCAGTTTTAAGTAAATAAAGCAATATATATATATATATATATATATATATATATATATATATATATATATATATATATATATATATATATATTATATAGCATAAGGATTGATGACCCTACCCCGTGTACCTAAATTGTGAATCGCGTTTTGGTTTTCCAGGATGTAAAGTAGCCGCCCGGAAGATCGGTCCATGGACGGTCTGCAACGGGGAAAGAAATATAGGTCCTTGTGCCCCTGATGACCCCGAACAGCCATAATCCGTGGATCTAGACCGATTTGTCACTGTCCTTGAACCCGAGTCGGTGGGAAGGATACTGCCGAATTGGTCCCAAGGAGACCGATTATGGAGCTATGGATAGCCTGCCACTGCATCATAGTAACCATAGCAACCATGGCTCATAGCAATGTGAGGCTGGGTGACCCCCTCCTATCTGTGGGCAAGCAATAAAATCTCTGTAACAATAACATCGCACGGCCAGAGATCTTTATGGTCTATAGTGCCAACAGAAAAAAAAAGAAATATATATATGTATATATGTGTATATATATATATATATATATATATATATATATATATACACTTAGTACGATATTCCACCATTATCTAATTATAATTAGTACCTCAAGTACGACTAAGTAATATATGTAGTTTAAATGACTAAAAATTTTATTATATGGAGTAAAAATACTAAGAGGTTATATTATAAGACATCACAATTATTTAATTTTAACTACAAGTGTATTACGAAAATATGAATAATTTAACTAACAAAATTTAAGCTCTTTGGAAAAAAAAATTATAATGAAAAGGTAGTAATAACAATATTTGAATTACAGTTTTGAAACAATAATTCATTTGCCAGAGGTAAGGTGCACTATTATTAATTTAATAATATTACTCTTACATTTAGGAATACATTTTAACTTAAATATATATGGGACTTGTTTGAAAGAAATGAAGTAATAAGGAGGCCCTGTAGCCAATCTTTGTTACAATACTTCTACTCGGAAACTTTTGATTTTAAACAGCATCTAACAGCCCAGAATGGATAATTAAACTTTCCCCTACAGGATTCTTCCAGAGATGAACCCGATTAGGATATTATGGAAAATATTTAACAAGGAACAAAGGGACTTTAAGTTGGTGCCTAAAATTATAGGATTATAAAGAGTTTAGTTAAAAAAGTAAAAGCAAACTAAAGGAGAAAATAAATAAGCTCCATTTTGATACCAGATATATTTTTATTGTCTTCCATGCTTTGATTTAGAGCAATGCACTGCCGACGAATTAACAAAAACAAGTTAGACGCCAGATATGCAGAACTGGTCTATCCATCAATAATTCCTATAAAGGAAAACCACCTCCCCAGAGAAACTAGTCTTCGGTATCTGTGCTTTGGTTCCCACAGCAGATCAGGTTTTCATTTTTTTTTAATGAATATCATTAAATTCTAATAATTGAATGATGGGTCAAGGATATAAATACCAGGATGGTTTCTGTCCAACTAAATACACTTACTTTATATTTAGTCTAGTCTCTTTAGCAATTTAGACCTTCCGAAAAAAAAAAATCAGATTAATTTAAGTACTTAATATTTTTTAAATAAATTGAAATCAGTCGTCAGAATGAGGTAATCAGCGAGACCTGGACATAATATGAGTTATAATCGATGCAAATTATTTGGATAACAGATTAAAACAACAGCAACTGTAACTGCTAAGACTACTTTGTAACCTTTCCCTCCCAATTACGTCCTGATCTACCCCTCGCAGCCGATAGACACATCCGATCCAGCCGAACAGATTCACATTTCGACTTTCGTGATGTTCCTGCTTCAATTGTATTTCCGTGGTGCATCCTCCGCAATTCCACATTGTAAAGCCTTCTAAATTCTCAATTAACTTTACAGAGCATGAGTTTGCCTTCATAGGTATCATCAGCCTATTTCCTTAAGGTGAAGTATAACGAGTTGTAAGAATATTACTACTAACCTACTAAACTGTTGATAAAATTTTTCTTTCAACTTTTGCAGTATACCTCTATCGGTGTTTATGAACAAGTAGACCTTTTTTCCTTTTCTGTTTTTTTTTTTTGGTCGTAAGCGGAAGCTAAAGAAGCTGTTCTTCAAAATACTTTTTGATTTACATTTCTTCTAGACAGATTTCTTTTTTTTTTAAAACGCTTGTCCGTAGTCATCCAGCATAACGTGATAGTAGGGGCAAGTGCAGACCTCTGTTTTGTGACAAGTTTGCGTAGTGTACTTTACCTTTACTGTCATGTTTTGTCGAGTACGGATTAGCGAATTAAAAAAAAAAGAATGTCTATAAATTTATTAAATTACATTCCACATCACACTTTCAGAACTCACTGAACATTTTAAAATGTTAATCTCAGACACAAGCTTTAACTTTTTTCGATGATTGCATCAGTGTAAACCGAACTATTTTGTACTTTCCCTAAAACCGCTCCTGCCTTAATAATGAGACTTCCAAATACCTTGCACGTACATAACATATTCTTTTCGACAGGGACAAGTGCGGATTAAATACTATTCAATTAAATTATCAATCTCATCAAAATTTACGTGGTTGAAACGTGGACTTGAATGCAAAATTTAAACATAGTCGTCTAAGGAACATTTTTTTAAATAAGAGGCAAGATCTATCTAGTAGCGGAGTGATTGATCGTCAGTTGGACAATTGAAATCATCACTCCAGTCGCTCCACTCCACTACGTTCCTGGAGCAAAGCAAAGAAAAACATGCGTTTGCTAGTCATTAAACTCGATTTAATTTCCTCTTGTATTTCATATTGTTCAAACCTTGTATTGTTCGTACTGTTTGACCCCAGCTACTTAAACTTATTTCTAAATTCAAACTTAGTCATTTAATTAATCTTATTCGAATTTATTTATAGACCTAATTCTTTAACCTTCAAGTACTGACTAAGGTTTTCCTTACGCTAGTACTGACGCATGGTCCCACGGACCACCTTATTTGAAAATTAATTAATACAACAAAATAAAATATTTATAAATTTTATTGTTTGTTATTACTTGCATGAACCTTCTTACATTGCGCACAATCAATGAATATATGATATTTTTTCAAATTTCAGTAAATAAGGAACAATAAAGGAAATAGTAAAAATTAAAAACTAGATATTTTAAAACTTGTGCATTTACAACAAATTGATTAAAATATATTTAATTTTGATTTTAAAAAATTAAAAAACTGTTAATAATACAAAAAATACTGTTCAAAATTTAAATTGTCACTATTCCAAGCAATTGACACATAGTTTCTCGGAGCACTTCAAGCATATGGTTTTTTGTATTTGTTACAAAGGAAAGAGGTTTTCCTTTCCGGCGTTTATCAACGTTATTATTTTTAATTTAATAGTTTTTACATTTTATCCAGCAGTAACAAATCATCCAAATCATTTCACCTCACTGATTTAAATCTTTTCCGATACCAAATAACTTACTAAGGACAATATTATCAGAAGTACCTTTTAACCCTGAAGTAGGCGAGGCGAATGATTTATAAGTTTAGGAGCGTGTAGTACACATATACCCCACAAAATAAAAATCATCTTTAACTTTTATTCATTTTAAACAAATTTGTTGTTTGTCAAGTATAAAATAATTCATATAAAATGAAATAATCAATTAAAATTTATTTAAAATACTTTTATTAATTTAAAATTTACATTAAAGTAGTTGAAAATTGATATTCGAATTATCTTTTAATTCAGTTTAGCTCTTTCAGCCATTTTAGACAGACATTAGATTCTGTGCAACATCTAATGATAGTGTTTGACATTAATAAAAACATATAAATAAATAAATTGTATGTATGCCATTAAAATATGGTTCGAATTAAAATAAATAAAACCATTAATTATTATATGACCAATTTTTTTAATTCAATTTAATAAAAAAAAAACATTTTAAAGAGAGAAATCATAGCGATTTGAATGATAAAGTTATTTATGCGTTTATATGATTATTATTCAATAATATAAATTATTACAATTGATAAACAAAAATTGCTATTTAAAAAAAAAAAAGAAGAAGAAGTATTTCTAAAATATTTATAAAAATAATCAATAGTAATTATAAACACAAACAATTGGAACAGTGATTTAAATTTTTATTTTATTGGTTTATATTGAAATTAAAATACAAGCTACCACCACACTCTAGAGCAATGAGTATTAGGGATGAAGTATCCATTCACACCACATATACACACTATGGAAAAATAAATGCAAATTATAAGAAAAAAAGATAAAAAATAAGTAAAATAATATATGAGGAGTTATCTATCAAAAGTTAATAAATCCACTTCTGAAAAGCAAAGATTTTTTTTGACGAATTAATATTTTACATTTATAAATTATTCCTTTAATTTCAAATTATAAATTTTTCTTTGTCAAATAGGTAACACAAATCACTTTTTCAATAAAAAATTGCCTTATTTTCATTATTTTTTTTTTCGTTTTACGAATCCCACAATAAAACAGGATATTAAAAAAAAAAATTGTTCTGGCATTATCGTCTTCCACTGTTTCAAGCAACCACCTATTGTACTCGTAAACTACTGAGTCGTTTCCGATAAAGCTTTAGAAGTATCTATTTAGTTTGGAGTCGTGTCAATCGGAAGTTTGGAAAAAAATATTCCACGGCGGAAATATGTGTAATACGCGATAGGCGTGGAATAAAGTATTACTACATACAACTAACTAGTAAACTAAATTCGACATAACGTATCTTTTTTTATTATAACCCGACAGACTCACATTGAGCCATTAATGTGTTCAAATTGAATGGATAACTGGAAGAGAAAATGAGATAACATTACAAATATTAAATTTTAAAGAAATATACTAATCAATTATATTTCTTCGCTAGTCACAAGTAATGAATAATAACATTTTTTTAAAACACACACACACATATAAATGTTTCAAAATTATATATAAGATTCAAATATTAAATAGCATAATATTTTACTGTATGCACATAGGCGTATATAAATAACGAATAAAAGGTCAGGACATCATTGATTAAAGTCTGTTATATTTAATAAAACGCATTACGTAGATAGTGAATAGAAACATGTTTATTATTCATTAGTATGCAAATTTAATTCGGATAATGGTCAGTTTGATGTATTTTTATTACATGCAAGCCCTAGAAATAAATTTTAAAATGTTATACTGTATGGTATCATAAATAACGAACTCAAATTTAATATCTAAAACGCTCTTATTTGCACACCACAAATATACACCGCAATTGTATATATTGTGCATTCACAAAAGCAATTTCGTTGGCATCACGATAACATACCTCAGTAATAGCCCTTTTGTGGGGAGTTTTAGAGCAGATTTATTTGTTCAATGACTATTTCGAAGTTTCATAGCGACGAAAATGAACTTCTGGTAAATTCGGTCCTCTCTCTAAAAGTTTGTTGAAACAGCTTTCTGTCATATAATCGAGAATATTTGTCACAATTAAAATTTCCGTCGGTCGTCGCTGTTCCAGAATTGCGGAATTATAAATCGGCAAGATTTTCGTAAGCAGTTGTGCCGGAGCGATTCTCGCCCTAACCCTAAACGAATTAAGGCAAGAGTTAAGGCGTTATAATTGGGAGCTAGGGATGCGATAACTCAAGAAAACTAACTCGAGGCTCCTTATTAGAAGCGGGGCCACTGTTTGTTTTCTAGATGTCTTGGAAACAATTTGCTCCGGGCCAGTCCATTACACTGTCGGATCCAACTCGAGCCTAAACGCTCTGATCATTAGCGCATCTATTTCGCCTTATCTCTTATCTCTTGGTTAATGGGTCCACTTTTGTCATTCTGTTCTCGGTTGGCTACTTATGCCATGGTAATGGTACATCGGTTATGGCTATTTAAATTTATTATTGTTTTTCATTTTTTTTTTTTTTTTTTTTTGGCATTGCAAAATTCATCTTAATTCTTTTTGTATAACGAAAAACATTTACACAAGCTCAGATTAATGCAGGAACGGTATCTGCACATGCTTACACTACTATTATCATAATCAAATGCATACAGATAAAAATCTGATGTGGACAGCATATGACCTTCATGAGCGCCAATTTAGCAACAGATCGGCGGCTCAAAAAGTGATACTGAATCATGCCATTGCCATTCCGTTCCATCCACACCAGCAGACGAACTGTTTGCCCAACGGGCATTGTTAGCCTAAATATTGGATTTTATAAATGTTTTTACTATAAAGTTGATATTGAAATAATCAGTGATTCATAACTTGATAGCTTTTGGTTGTTAAATGGATTTATTATTTTGAAATTCGTACTTTTTCTGCATTATTAGTCCAATATTTGCAAAACAATTCCTAAAAATCAGCTAATTTTCGTAATTCAACCATCAATCTTTGAAGCTCACAAAATATTGTTGTTAAATAAAAAATAAAAATGCTACTCCTGGTAGAGGTAGGAAAGTAAAAAAAGAATATATATATATATATATATATATATATATATATATATATATATATATATATATATATGTATATATATATATATATATATATATATATATATATATATTAGGGACTTGAATAATTTCTCGCTGTTTTTTCGTCAAAATAAATGCTTTATTTAAAAAAAATAGTAAAGAACATGTCATTGAAAGTATTGCCTATCGCTAGCCACTACTTTCTCCCATCTTTCTTGCAGCATACGAATACCATGTCGAAAGAACGAGTCATCTTTTGAAGTTATCCACGAATCGATTCATTTTTTGGCATCTTCGTAAGATTGGAAGTGCTGCTCAGCCAGGCCATGAGTCATCGATCGGAACAAGTGGTAATCGGAAGGAGCAATGTCGGTGAATATGGCGGGTTGGGTAGGACTTCCCATTTGAGCGTTTCCAAGTAGGTTTTGACCGGTTTTGCAGCATGTGGCCGAGCGTTGTCATTCTGCAAAATTACTTTGTCGTGTCTTTCCTCGTATTGAGGCCGTTTTTCCTTCAATGCTCGGCTCAAACGCATTAATTGTAGTCGATAGCGATCTTCCCTGATGGTTTCGTTGGGCTTTAGGAGCTCATAATACACTACACCCAGCTGATTCCACCAAATACAGAGCACGAGCTTGAAACCAAGGATATTTGGTTTTGCCGTCGATGTTGATGCATTGCCGGGCTTAACCCATGATTTTTTACGCTTCGGGTTATCGTAGTGTATCCACTTTTCATCGCCAGTCACGATACGATCCAAAAAACCTTTCCTTTTCTGCCGTTGGTGCAGGTTCAACGTCTCTCGGCTTTAATTCGTACGGCACCCAATTTCCTTGCTTTTGAATCATTCCTAATGCTTTTAAACGTTTCTTCTTCCATAACTATTTGCTCCTTGAGAAAAAAAAACTTCCTCTCAATTGTATTGAATAAAAGAGATTGATTGTCTTTCTATATATATATATATATATATATATATATATATATATATATATATATATATATATAAATGTTAATGCCGGAATTATGGGCGTCGGTTTTTTTGTGCCAGCGCGGAGTCTGTGTTAGACTCAGAATCTCATTTTCTAAATCCTCTATTTGGTGCTTTTATTTCTAAAATTGACGGAGAACCATTTAATAAATCTACTATGAAAATTAAAAAAAGTCTATTATGAACTTCTAGAAAAGTACCACTTCCGGTTATCACATTTTAAGAAAAATCTAATATGTTATTTATATTCACATAAAAGTCTTATTATACCAAATTTCGGAATTTTTACATTTAATATAATTTTTGAAGAAAGTCTATTAAGAGCTTCAAGTAAAGTGTCACTTCCGGTTTGCTAATTTTAATAAAATATATGTTATATAAATGTATAAGTCTCATATACCAAATTTGAGAAATTTTGCATTATATTTTAATATAATTTTTATGGATTCAAATAAAGTACTACTTCCGGTGATGACAAAAGAAAGGTTCACAGTTAGATGTTACAAAAATTCCAAATACAAAATCTTAACTTTCTGTGGCCAACCGTTTGTGAGTTACGCGAGATACGAACGAACGTATACACAGCCGTCACTAGGAAACTGTTCAGATATGCTCAAAGAGTATATTTTCGTTGAAATCTGAAAGCCGGATATGTTCACGATTAAAATACTTCCTTTACCGCGAACAAGGAAGCAATAAAAAAGCGCAATAATGTTTATCTTTTAAAATTCAAAAGACAACCAAGATTTTATTAAAATTATCCAATTTTTTTTTAATTGTTATTAAATTTCTGATTAATTTTCTGAAATCGTTTTTTTTTTCAACTTATTGTGTTTTCTAGAAATAAAGGACAGAAATTTGAACGATGTAAGTTGGTGCAAAATTGGTGCACAGTTCCCAGTGACACCACATATTTCAAATTGTAGCGATTTTTCGGAGATTTTTAAGTGTATTGCAGACAATGTTACGTCCTTTTATTTTGAAGATATTTTGAAAGACATTTGCGTGGTCTAAATATTACCACCAGAAAGTGAAAATAATTTGTTTTCCCGTTTTTTTCTAAACATCTTTCTTTAGCCAACCACATAAATCCGAATCCTGCGTAGAAATTCAAAGGAATGTCTTATCACGCCCATTCTGCTTAAAAAACGCGATTTATCATTGTTGTGCCACTGGTAGAAACGTGAAAGTGTTCGAAAACGGTTTTATAAACAGAAACAACAAATTTTAGCCGAGGGCGGGCCAGGACTGATCTATTTTTATTCACCAAAAAGAGTTTTTGCCTGATTTAAAAGGGAAATACTGACCATTAACCCCCTTCTCAGTTACTCGAGCACCCCCCTCCCCTCCCCACCCGCCACACCCTCATGTTTGCATTCTATTTGCCTAGTCTTTCTTTGCATAGTTCGCTTTTCCATACAGTCCGCTCTCTCTGCTTAATTGTCTATGAATTTAGCTTCATTGTCTCTTTTATGTTGTTTTATTTATACAAGGATTCAAATGTATTTAAGCGGTATTAAATAAAATGAAGTCTGAAAGGAAAAAAAAAATGTGTCGAAATAAATAATTAAAAACTAAAATCAATATTCGCTAGTAGAGCGATGATATCCGCAATTCAAGAGGAAACGAGAAGTAGAAAGGGGAGAAATAATAGTTATTTTTCAAACGCAAAAATTCAGTTCGACCACATCATGTCCAAAAATATTTTATGATCGTTTATATTATTCTTGATGGGAGCGAAATATGACCGCATAGGTTGAAGAAATTACAAGGCCTTAAAAAATTTCTTAAAAAGTTCTTAAAAAAAAAAAATATTGCATCGAATATTTTGCCGAAGAGAGATGAGTCGATTTAGGTGGCCAGAAATCCGTATTGAGCATGCATCCAGTAAATATAACAGAATTAATGAAAACGCCATATAATACTGTCAGGGTCGATAATGAACAAACCCTTACAAAGCTAATCAACGCTGCACTAAGTTCGTTTTAACACGGTAAGATAATAATCGAAGTCGGATCCAATATTGAATGCAGTTAGACGCCCCCTAGATAAATCGGATTTCCGTCCGGATTCCGAACTATCGTACCGCGAGAAAACGCCCTGAAGGAGTTGACTGAAGCATAGGTGGGAGGTTTGGATTAAAACTGATCTTGCGTAATTGGCGAGAGTTTGTGGAAGGATTTTGAACTTTAAAGTGGCTATAATATTTGGATGCGTATTATTGGATTATTAATTTATACGTATAAACCGTTACACCTTCCACAACGCTCGACAAATTAATTTTGTAAAAAATCACATTAGTTTTAACTATTCATTCTTGGCAGCGAGCGATGACTGAATGGCTAATTATGTGTCTGAGAAACATTATAAACAAAAAAAAAATGAGGTATCTAAACAGAGGTATCTAAAATGAGGTATCAGCCTTTAACCTTCAATAATATATAAGCCGATAAGACCCAAATGGTCGACAACTTTTGGGTGACCCGGCAGTCAGAGGGGGTCTGGGTGACCGGTAGAGGGCTTATAAAATTTTTAATTTTAAGGATTGCCTTTTTATTGATTATTTTAAGTAATAATTTATTGATAGCATCGATAGCTAGAACTTTTAAAATAACCAAAATCAATACTAGGCTGGGTTATAGGTACAAGTACCTGTATGGCCGAGTCAAATCTCTCGGAGGACCCGACATTTCTTCTAATAATTCTGTGCGTGAGATGTAAACTGTCGTTGATCCAATTTAGCTGAATTTTATATTACGATCCTATTTGCATTATTCTGCCCATATTTTCCGAGTATAAATACCGTAAATAAGCTGAAAGAGTAATCAAATATACAACATTTCAAATATTAAAATTGAACACTATCTACAAGCAATACAGTGGAATCTGAAATTTCTTTTTGTTCTTCTGTAAAACAGTGAAAATGATACTTAAGACAGTTTATCTCTGAGGGATATAATTATTATTACTAAATAAACTACGATAGAATTTGCAGAAACTGACGTAATCAAGTCAAGAACCAATTAATATAGGTAAAATTGTGTCTATTCGCCCCCATCCTTCACATTCGATCATTTTATGCCTAGATCTATACAGCATGGGCCTTCATAAAAAAACACACGATGGTCACAAAAAGAACAAAACAAGATGCCAATAATGAAAATGAGAGGAGATTATTTGATATGAAAACTTTGTTTCGTATTTTAGAAGGGAATAAAATTCTACTTAAATTTTTGCATTTCCCAACATACTAAGTTGTATTTTGATTGTAGATTTATTATTCACCTCATCATCGTCCGAAGAACGTAATCAACGTCGCTCTCCATAACTGCCAGAGACAACTGATAGGTAGAAGAGAATAGGCTCTGCTCCTGTACGCCCATGCCCTGCCCGACAGGTGTGGACGTTTGGAACGAGCATTGAACTGGGTTCTGACTTTACCGTACCCAGCACCTGTCTGCTTCATGTGAATTGGCCTTCAGGCCTACTGAATCGGTTGCTGTCATGTATTGTAGTAAGCGGAAACAGGTGTATGATACTTTTTAATACCTTCTAACGTCTTTAATAACGGTTTTTGTAACGCGATGCCTAATTCGTTCTTTGAAAATAAATACTTCTGCTTGTAAATACTAAAATTTGCCAAATTAGGCCAGAGTTTCCCAAACTTTCGACTTATGTATATAGTTATACATAACTCTTATAGTTTTTATAGCACTCAACTCAAAAATAAAACAAAGAAACATGTTCTTAAAATATCCAAAATATATATAAATATAAAAATATAAAAACAAAAAACAAAAAGTATATATATATATATATATATATATATATATATATATATATATTTAGTACATAAAAAAATAAAAATTTTACTAAAAGCTATAAATAACACTTATTAGGATGGATGAGAAAGATCAAATTGTTTATGTTGAGACGAAAGATCACCAGAATATGGTTCCCTGGTTGCTGATTTAAATTTGAGATGCGGTTCCACATGCAAAGACTGTTCTTTTTTTCGACAAACAAATGCTGATAAAGTTACATCACATAAATAAATAAATTTATTATTAATAAGTTCAAAGCCCCGGTCCTCCAGTCTTTCGTTCACGGTACAACACTTCAGAAAACAGTCCTTTTGGCAATAAGTAATTATGCAACATAAATCACACTCGTCATTATATAAAAGTATTTATTTTTTAAAATAATTATACATAAATCTGCTTCTTTGTAATTTGCATCTTTAATTAGATTGCTCATTTTTTTTTTTTAACTGGGATTTTAAAATATTTATAGTAATTAATAAATCATTGATTAAAATAGGATCACTTTCAATCCTAACAAAACAATTTTATTAATAAAATTCCAACAAATTTTATTAAGTTATATTATAAAGAATACTGTGACGTATTCTGACGTATTCGGCCATTTTTGTCTATTTTCAAACTTTTGTAGTTTATTTATACAATTAAATTCTAACACCATAGTCTAGATCACTTCATAGGTGATTTATTTTTAGTAATAAAACAATAAAAAAAAAAGGTAATGGATATTTTTGAATGAGAATTTTTCATCACCAATTTGACTATTTAATCATATTGGTCAAATAATAACAACTTTTAGGAGAATTTTTTTTAAGAATCTTTAAATTATTATCAGATAATTCCTAGAGTTGTATATATTAATATATTCTGTAGACTGTGGTTTTAGCATTTTAGTTTGTATACATAAACTACAAAGTTTGAAAATGGCCAAAAACAAAAAATGATCGAAATGTCACAATGTTCTTTATAATGTAGCATAATTAAAATTTTCTGAAATTTTATTGATAAAATTGTTTCCTTGGAATTTATAGTTTTCCTATTTTGATCAACGATTGATTAATTATTAGAAATCTACTTCCCAAAATTACTATAAATAAACCTAGTAATTCAAACAACATTCAAATGCCTAGGAAAAAGAGAAGGTTTGGAAAGCTATAGAAATTTATCTTGTGAGGACAATTAATTGGATTATTGAATAAAAAAGAGCATAAGAATTTAAGTTATTACCGCATTCATCATGTAGAGCCATGGGGTTTTTAAATTTTTTTTTTTTTTTAACGATACAACAAGATCCGATAAACCAAAATTTCTATTAAAACTCTCCAAACAGGACATTTGATTGAACCTCTGGTCCTCCCACAGAAGGAAAACATCGAAATCAAATGACGAAAGAAACAGCTGATTTCCCCTCAATGTTTACCCACGTTTGACCGTGTACCCCGCCATTTCCTGACCTTGTTTGTACAAGAGGTGGCCCAGACTGAAGACATCAGGACAAACAGGCTGACGAAGCAGCCCAGTCTAGGACCAGTGCACACCTCAAGTAATATATTTATTCACTTACTTTATCGATTTTATTCATAAGGATTTGGTATTATTCGCAAGGAGAAAGTATCTTTCTTATAAGATATGGAGTCACATTTCGAATTTGGTGTAGTCAGGAATGAAATTCGTACATATAATGAATTTTTTCGTTAAACGAATGTAAGCAGAGTGCATACGATTCAATAATTTTAGGAATATGTTATATTCTCCTTAAATCATAATCTTTTCTTCTCCACATAAAAGAAAAATCACGAGAAAAAAGAAAGACAACACGTTAGTATTAATCCCAATAGTAAAAATACCTAGTAGGGCTCTATGTCATAATAAAGTACGAAAGTACAATTGGGAAAAGTACAAACAGAACTGTTCATTTTTAGAGATTACAGATTACTTATCATCATTAAATAATAATAATTTTATTAAATTTTTTATTTAAGTTCCTGTTAGATGTTATCGTTTTTCAACATTTCACAGTAGGCATAGTCCATATAGTAGTATAGTACAAAGCTAACTAGTAACTAACAAGTACTTTTGTAATTTATCATGAAACGAGGTAAAATAAAGTACAAGTTGTTATATTGCAAACACATTGATATAATGTTAAAAAACGATACCAATATAAAATAATTATATTAATATAAAATAGTTATATTAAAAAACAGTAAATGAAAAAACAAATTGAATAAATTATTATTATCGAATAAGCTGTAATAATACCTCAAATTGCGACATAAATTTGAAAAATAAGATTACGTAGTATATAATACCAAAAAGATTAATTCTACAGTTATAGATTTCATTAATTCTATTCAATTACACAGGCCAACAAAAAATTTTTTTTAACTTTAATAGTTGATCTTTATAGATTTTTTTGTACAGAATCTAAATCTGGCCTTAGTTTTTTTTTGTACCACCCAGTTTTCCGTAGGTTTCAGGCTCATCAAACATTCTAACTTTTTAAACTTCTGTCATATGTTAGCTACAATAGAAACATACGCTGGGTCTTTTTCATTTCCCAAGTACTTTGTAAGGACTTGCTTGAATGATACCCATGCTTCTTTCTCATTTAAGGTCATTGAGGATTCAAAGTTAACATCAAACATCATTTTTCTAATGTCAGGTCCGACAAAGACGCTTTCTTTTAGTTTAGCTTCTGAAAGGCGTGGAAATTTTTGGCACAGATACTTGAAACATGGTCCATCTTTAGGTAATTAAGCCTTTAAAAATTGTTTCATGAGGCCTAACTTAAGGCCTAATACTAAGGCTTAAGACTGAAAGCTGTTCAATTCTTTAAAAATCGCTTAATTTAATAAATTTAACTATAAAATGTGAAGAAATTGTAGGTGATTCAGCTTTTTTAATATCATATTTGAATTCAGCACCCTAAAAACTATAGGAATAAGGTATTTTCAGTATAAAAGTTTTTTCATCGTTGGCCTGTGAAGCTGTTCAATTCTTTAAAAATCGCTTAATTTAATAAATTTAACTATAAAATGTGAAGAAATTGTGGGTGATACAGCTTTTTTAATATCATATTTGAATTCAACACCCTAAAAACTATAGGAATAAGGTATTTTCAGTACAAAAGTTTTTTCATCGTTGGCCTGTGTTATCATTCTGTTCTTATGGTAAAAGTTTTTGTATATTTTAATCAATAAATAAATTTTGAGCTTTACAATCTATATATTTCTTAAAAACTTGCTACGGGTTTCGAATCATACTCTTTTCAGGCTTTTAAAAACGAATAGCCTTATAGTTAAATAAGTTTCCACATCCAAAAAGTGTTAGGAATCCCCTCTAAATTCAATATTTCCTATTCATAAGTAATTATTTATGAACTAAAATTCAAATAGGTTTACAGAATTTTTGTTTATAAATAAGAACAAGTAAAAATAATTTCGGGAGGGGATGAGGAGGGGGCGACCGGACCCCATTCTCTGGCTATGCCATTGACTGTTGTTCTGTGTAAATCATCCATAACATTTTTTTTTATAAATTATTATGATTATTTTTTTAAAATAAATACCTGTAATATAAATAAATACCTAGAAATGTATATATATATATATATATATATATATATATATATATATAAATATATATTTTTTTTTTTTTTTTACTGTACTTTAATTTTCAAAAATATTCAATTCGATTAAAAGGTTCTTCTAAATAACTGATGTTTTTAGTAAGCGTTTCTTTTCACAATATTTTATGATTTTCATGCTTCACTTTATTAAAATAAGCCAATTTTCATCGAAGTTAGTTCTGCAGTTGTAAAAAAAAAGTTTTAAGAAGATTTTTGAAAAATGATAAAAAATAGTGCCATATTTTTTTATGTAATTAAAGGATGAGCCATACTGAATCTTATTCCAAAAAAATATTTGAACTGAGACTTTAGAAAAAGTTTGAACTCGACTTTGATAAAAATAAAATGCTGATATTTCTGCGAGGATTCAACAAAAACCAAATCTCATGTAAACCACACTAAACGAAGGAAAAAGCTTAATTCGTCAGAACTCAAGTTTTCTTTCTTCAATATATATCACACATATCATCATCCCGAAAGATTTATTCCTCAGCTAGGGGATAGCACTTGTGGTTACATATATTATATTATTAATAATGTGTAAGTATGTTAGTGGATATATTGTTTTGGAGAGCGAGTGGTTCCTAGATATATAAACAATAAAAATAGAAGGATTTGTTTAAATCGTTTTTATTGGCTCAGAGGACCATCCCCTGAAACGTAAAAATAAAATGGATTTCAATACTTGACAGATTGCAAATTGTTTTTATAACTAAGATAGTTGAGGTAGTGAAATAAATACATTAAAAGATTATGTAAAGTAATATTAAAGTAAGCGATTCAAAAAAATATTCTCGAATTGTTCCGATGAATAACCGATTAAGCTTCTGAGTCCCAACCAGAAAAACTGGAACTAACGACACTTGTTAAACTCGGACGCACTCAAACTTTTCAATCAAATCGTTCCAATTAGCGACCTCATCATTTCGTACATACGGTTGAGGATGTCGGTCTTCAACCGTTGGGGACGATAATCACCGGCGACAACCAACCGAAGGCGTGCAGTTGGTGATGTTGAGATGCGCACAGGGCAGATACTTATCGAGCGCTCCACTCAATTGGCATTAAATGGGCTCAGCCGTGTGAGTAATTTATAGTAACGCGACTGCCGCATCCTGCCGCTTCGTCCTGGCCTCTTCCTTACACCATCTTCTACGATAATCCGATAAGGAGAACCAGTACTTTTCCTCTTTGTCAGCAAATTTATAACCCTAATCAATAACCAATTTAAAGTAAATTAGCTTTAAGTAAAAGCGCTTTTTTCTCCCTCTCTCTCTTGGTCCAACGGATATTAATTCAATTATTGAATAGACTAGTTGAAAAAAAATAAGGTGCTTTAAAATAAATAACAATAATTGATACCAATCAGAAATGCAGTTAAAATTATTGTTTAATTAGTCCGTTTCTAAGTATCATTGGCATATTAAATTACCATTTTAAGATTTTGCTATAAACCTGTGATCTTTACCTTATAGAAGAATACGCTTCACTGTCGCGACAGTTCGTACAATCGGTGAAAGTTTTAAGGTAGCCCTACACGATCGGTTTTTTCATCCATCCGAACCGATGCATCGATTTGAACGATGGAAAATGGTGGGGGAAAAATCGTCAGTTTGGCACGAAGAATGATATTCCCCTATACTATCGGGTTTTTCATCCACCCGAATCTTTCATCCACTCTTCATAATTGATTTATTTTTCATTTATATAGAATAATAGAAAACCATTAAATCAGTTGTAGATTATTATACATTTAAATTTCAATCCTGCCCAATGTTCGTGTTGAAGACACTAGATAATAATCAATGATGAAAAAATCAATAATAATTATTGTTTGAAGTTGGCGAAGTTGACAAATCATCGCTGAGGGAATAATTTCAAATAAACAGAAAAATGAATTTATTTTAAGCCTACATAATTATTAGGCGGTGTGTTAGCACTTTCTACTAACCAGAAATGTTAACTAGCCGCTTCAGAGCAGAACTATCCTATCTCCAAACTTAGCTATTTCTAATTTTTACCACTTTAGGTAGTTCAGACTACTGATTTTATGCAGATGTAGTCTATTTATATCTATAATACTTAACCCTAAGCTTGGCAACGTGTCCACATCTAGCATAAAGTACTTTGATTCACAAATTCTCATGATACAGTTAAATTCTATTCATTCAAATTTTAGACCAAGTTTAGGTATTTTGTTTTAGAATATTTTTTTTGTAAAAAATATTAAATTTAAAAAAATTGTATAGAACATTTTTATAAATATTAAAAAAAATAATTCAAATAAGTGTAAAAATAATAATTTAAAATAATATAATGATAATATATAATAATAATTTAAAAATAATGTGTAAAAAAAAATAATTCACATTCGCTAAGTTCAGTTCTGACCTAGAAAGCCAAAAATTGGGTTTACACATTAATGTCATGAAATTATAAAACAAAAAGTAAAAAAAAAAACTCCTCTCCTGTAAAATTTAATTTTCGGAGTTTGCATTATCTGACTTTGTAAAGTTGAGTTTTAACAGACATTATTGGAGAAATGTATGTAGGCAACGATTGTTGGTATACCGGTTTCGAACCTTCTGGTTCGCTATGTCATATTACTGTTTATTATTACAAATGAAAATGTAAATAGATCTATGTGATAGCAGGGCCAATATCGAAAACAATCGATTTTGAGGTTATTGTAGTAATAATCACCTATAATTGACCGTAAAAAGATCTGTTCATGCTCAGCTATAAGGGGTTGCCGGTTTCATTCAAGCCTGCCAAGGTCGATTTTTGTTTCAGTATGAGAGCAAGGGATACGACACAGCCATTCCATTAGAACAGGTTGAGAGCCTGTGGTCTAATCCCGAACTTCCTGCTCTGTTTCCATTACATTAGGGGTCTAATTATAATGAACATGAAAATGTATCCATAAATAACGTGCATTATAATTATTAAACGACAAATATATACAACTAAATAAAATATAATTCAACATTCAACCAAATTATACTTAATAAACTTCAAATCATCCTAATGTGTTGTTTTCGGGAACAATTAGCTTATAGATTTAATTAAATAATAACTGAAAATAGTTATGTAACATGAAGTTTCCTGATGGATGTAATTACATACCTTTTACCCAGATTACTCCAACTCCCTGTGGTAGCTTGATCGAATCTCCTGACAGTTTCTTCAGCTCCACAGCCCCGGCAATCACCGATCTCTTCTACGTGATTCTCTTCCGGTTCCTCGAGCCCCCAGGAGGGTTCCGCTGACGTTTTAACAAGAGGACAATCCTCGACAGATGTCTGCGAGGATTAGATTTTGTTTCCTATCCTTTGAAACCCAGGAGCTAATGTTTTTCATTCATAATGTTTTTATTAATATAGTTGAAAAATTATAAATTCGATAGAATAAGTCACAGATGAAATAGGAAATCAGGAATTATTGAACGGTTAAGAATGCGTTGATGGAATGAACAATTAGCAGATTCATTTAATGAAAGAAATAAAATATCTAAAAATTGAAATAAATCGAATTTAAAAATCGAAGACTAATATTAAAATTATATTATTGAAACTATTTTTCCTTAACATACGTACAATATAATACAAAAATTTTATTGTTATGAATTTGATATATTTGTTTGCTTCCCTTAGGGTTGCCCCTTCTTGAAATTAATCTATTTTTCAATCTTATAAAATAAATGGGTTTTTTTATCCTTTTGAAAATATGCACGATTCCTTATTTGTCAAGTTGCGTGACTTGGACCATTTCAATATAAAATTTAAAAATCGCGCCAGTGAAGGAAAGAATCAAAAATAAATTGATCAGTGATAAGCAAATGGGTAAACGTCCGAGACGTAGACAGGAGATAGACATGACCTCGTTCATTTGGGTTTTAAAGGGATTCTGGGGAGTGTATTATGTTGTACGATATTGTAGCTGTTGTCAAAATACTGAAGCTTCGTTATATCATATTATTATTTTACAATTGAGTTGATTTGTGATATTTCGTTCCTTTTACTGCTAATAGGGCAGGAAAGCTGTGAAATCGTAAGGAGTATCACTTACCTATTCTGTCCAAAGAGTAATTTTTTTTTTTTTTAATATCCAAAATAATGAATAACATTAAAATCTACAAGGGATCGTAATGCCCTGATCGAATATTCTGCGATCTTTTAATGCATTCTATAAGCCGTAATTAGGAAAATGATTCCTTTAGCTTCATAATTTGGTAAAAAGTCCCAATACCCTTTCTCCTGGTTTCGAGAAGCGAGAAAGTTGCTATAACGGGCGAAGTGAATTTCCTATTCCTAAGTTGAGTACAGTGTTGAGTGTGTCCAGAGGAGAACCCACTACAAGTGGACTGAGTGAAAAGCTATGTCGGTCTCCGGGGGTTGCCGACTGACTGTCAACCTTCCAACCTCCGTAGTTTGCCCACCATTTCCCAAAACCACTATTCCTTTCACTTTTTTTCTTTTTGTATCGATTTTAGGGGATGATAAATATAACCTACAAAAGGTTTTTGTATAAAATAATCCTTACATAAAAATACAAAACTAAACACTAGATTGTTAATAAGTAATCTAAACAAGTAAGCTTTTTTATATTGTGGTGGACCATGGGACGGTAGATGAATTATTAATGTAGTCTTGAATTCAATCATTCCGATAGCAAAATAATTAGTCGGCGCTTCCCGTTTAACCTCAGAGTAAACTAGTTATGAGTTAGTTTTATGAGCTAACCCTGTCCCATGATCGGTTTGTCCTAAAATTTACCAACATTTTAGGCTAGACTTAGTCTAGAACCAGACCTAACTCCTGATCCAGCTACCGAACATAAATGTCCAAAGTCTCATAACATTTGGGAAATAAAATGCTATGAGCAAGGTCTTTACGAAATATTAACGAAAATATCTGATGTGGACACCCTATGACTTCCTTGTACGCCTATTAAACTAAAAATCGGCGGCTCAAAAAGTGACCCTGAATTTGGTTACTAGTTTTCGAAGAGAGCAGTATCTCAAAAACGATGCTCAGCGTAGCGATGTCCATCTATTGACACATACAGAAACACACACACATAAGATCTTGTTTATGAAGGTCTTATTCCGTTATCATATGTCGTTCCGTCTAAGTCACTAGACAAAGCATTGGAAATCGAGGATTTCAACATTTTAAGCGGAAGGACCCGATCTCTGTATTAAATGTCGATATACCTTTTAAGTTTATTATGACCTTCAAGTAAAGTACCCCTTTCGGCTCTTCAATTTCAACCAAAATTTATTATATTACTTATATTGATATAAAAGTATAATTTACCAAATTTGAGATGTTTTACATTATATTTTAATATAATTTTTTATGAAAGTCTAATATGACAGTAAATTACCACTTTCGGTTTGCCAATTTTAACCAAAATTTATCATGTTATTTATATTAGTATGTAAGTTTTAAATAACAAATTTGAGAAGTTTTGCATTATATTTTAATATAATTTTTGATGAATATATAATGACCTTCAAGCAAAGTACTACTTCTGGTAATCATGCAGTGACCAAAAAAGGAGGTTCACAACTAAATTTTACAGTAATCCTAAACATTAAATTTTAACTTTCTACGGCTAACCGTTTTTGAGCTATGCGAGATACGTACGAACGATTTAACGTACAGACGTCACGACAAAACTTGTCAAAAAGCGTTAAGGGATGGTCAAAATGGATATTTCCGTTGAAATCTGAAAACCGAAAACTTTCGCAGTTATAATACTTCCTTTACTGCGTACAAGGAAGTAAAAATTACAATTTGTAAATATAACCCGATTTCTACCGAACCTGTTGAAATGTGAAATAGTTGAATATTTCGATAGTTATTTGATATTGAGGAGCTTCTTATGATATTTTTGATTTGAATGCTTAACTGGTTTCACATTTTCTATTATATTTATTTCCTTTCTCATTATCATTAACCCCTAAAGGCTGCAATAACTTTTCGTACATTAAGTATAACGTGTTGATTCATATGTTTTATTAAAGGCCAACTAATGAAAGAAAATATTGCCATATGGCAAACGTAAGTCGCTATGGCAAAGTTTTAGTAGCATTTTAATTGCCTGCAAATTTATTAAAAATAATTTACTTAATTACTATTTACAAATATTCACATTGATTTAGAACAAAAGGAAATTATGAGGAGATTCTGTGAGATCTAGGGACAAAGAGACTTGATTTAAATACAGAAAAGGGGTCTTATACAGAAAGCGGACGCATTCGATTTTTTATATATAGACGTTTAATTTTTTACAATTATGTGAACGTTTAATTACAATCAAGTGAATCAATAAAACGCAGCACTTTTATGAGGAATATAGAGGTCAGAAGGGCGGGAGCGTGTAAGTATTTCGGATTTGAACAGAAGTTGTAAATATGGACAATGACATTGGATAATAAGATGTAATCATCATAAAGACGCAAACAACTAGTTTGCGCACAATAAGCAATTTTAACATTCCTTTTGCAGTTAAAAAAATAGAAGATTTCTAGAAATAAAAAGAATGTTTCTTTAGCTGAGACAACAAAATTTATGAAATTTAAAACCAAACAAAAAATTAAAATCAAATTAAATCACAAATGAAAACTGTAAAACAAGTAAAACGATTGACACGATAATTCTTTTCTTTATATAGATATAGAATTCCCTCGTTTTATTTTAATTTTCCTTCATTATATTTGAATATTATATCATATTGATGCGGAGTGTTATAAAATAAATAAATAATAAAAACATTTCAAAATAGGAAATATAAATGAGGAATTACGATAGTGAAGGTTTCAGTAATGTCTTTGAATTAAAGCGCAGGTGCTCTTAGAATATTCGTAACAAAAATAAAAAACCGTTATTTTCCAGTATGAATTTTCATATCGTAGTTTTTAAAAGGTTAATGATATAAATTGCATAATGAGTTTTGGAATGCCCAGTTTCATATGCACTTTTTTAATTTTCTAAATATGATTATTTTATGAACAAAAATATTTTATTGAGATTCGAGATTATTGAAGGTGGTAAAATACATAAACATAACGAAATACAAAATTTTAAAGGAAAAAAAATCACGCCAAATAGTTAAATAGACTATACGAAAATTGGCATTACGGAATAAAAAGATCCAACCGTAGGACAAACAAACAAAACATTAGAATTAAATTTTGAATAACATTGCTCCGCAGGGCCTGTCTACAACTGGATCCAACTTATTATTTATTCAACTTCTGCTGAATAATGACTAGCATCCTACGGGGTTCGCCTGCCTGTTGATACTGGTTTCCCGAAATACTGAAAGATATATTCCAATTTAAATCTAGAATAATACATAAATTATCAGGAAGTGATTTATTCAACATTATTCAGATTTCGCAGTGTTCTGTAAATAAATCATTATTCATATATATATATATATATATATATATATATATATATAAATTAGCATTGAGGAGTAAAATTAGTATCATAAAGTTCATTTTAACGAAATATGAAATTTTGAAAGAATTAGTGAAGCATTTGTATAATTAAAAATGATCGTGAATACCGAGCGTCATTACTTAAACAGATATTCAGTATTCCTTCCAGAGACGTGGAGTAAAAAAAATAATAATTTTTTTTTTTTACAAATGAAAGAATGGGATGGTGGAAGTATTACTAACTAACAAAAAAAATAATAGCAGATGGAAATATGAATAAATAAATGAAAGGTGAAAAACTGGGCGAGTTTCAACCGGACCGTTTATTATATCCCCCAACCCCATCCCCACTAACCAGGGTTTTTCTATTTGCCCTCTACGGGCCATATTCATTTGTCTGTAATTTTTTCTCATTTCGGCCCTCCCGCGAGTAATGTAGATTTAAACACACCGCTATTTAATTAAAAGCCATCAGCTGGTGCATTAACTAAATTAAAACGCCCCAAAGGAGGGAAATAAATATAGAAACACCCCGAATCAGACCGTTAACAGAGATCCGATCGCACATCGTTTTTGATTGATCGTTAGCCTTTATAACATTTATGTTAATTAGCTATCAAATATATTTAAAAAGGAAATAATTACTATAATTTTAATTTTAAAAATTAACTAATGGATTTAAGTTTTAAATTTCCTTTTCTTTTCAGTCTTTCCTCTTCGACAGATTTTTCTCTATTCCACAAGGCTCAAAAATTTCCACAATTCGACCAGTCTTGGCAGGAGCACCGCAAGGATCAATACCGGCTCCGATACTGTACATTATAAATACACATGACATATCTACAAACTCCGAGGCGCCGACTGCTACCTACGCTGACAATACAACAATTTTAACAGTAGACCCCAGATTTGCCTTATTGGTTTTACAAAATCACTTATTACATTTACAAAAATGATACTCGCTTTGGAGAATGCGCTCAAAACATAACAGGTAACTTTCGCACTTCGAGGAGGCACATGTCCATCAGTTTATATCGGCGATCAACAAATTCTTCGCGCGGACACAGTACGTTACTTTTGACATATATTCGACCGAAGGATGATCTGGGATCCCCACGTCAAGATAAAAAGAAAATTAACAACTGAAATTACTGTAATTTCTTTTTTCCAAATCTTCAAAACTAAAAATTAAGGCATAAACTGAAGCACAGATATGCGGTTCAGCAAAACAGACTCACTTTTCAATCCAAAATTTTAAGACTGATAACAGACGCGTCTTGGTATGTAAATAACAAAACTCTATATACCGACTTACAACAATCACCAATCAACCAACACATACGTACTCTTTATTTCCGTTTCAATAATAACCTTCAAGGACATCAGAATAGACTGATAGACGATATGGCAATGGCTGACATGACCATTAGGAAAAGGCTAAAAGGAGCTGAATGAAAGGTCTCTTTTCCTGAATTAAAGGATTGATTCAAGACCGGAAAGAAGTACTGCTGGGTACTATCCTTCCTCATTTCTATCATGCCACTTATATCTATTCTATCCATATATTTGCTTATTAACACTCTTTTGTTAGACAGATGTGAGTATACTGTTGAAATATAAAAAAAAAAAAAAGTTTTAAAATTTCAAAGAAGTAGTATTTATTCGATTTACAAAATAATTAAAAGTTTCACATATCCTTGTGGCATTCAAACAATATATGTAATTTAGCAAATTAAAGTTACTTTGAGCGAATGAAACTGCTATATTCTTCAAAGTGCCAATTAGTGTCACCAACAGAGGCGAAACTGTTAATTTCAATTAGAAGTTAAAACTGCTTAATTTTGAAGAGCAGTTGAAAATTAAAGCTACATTTATTTGATAAAGATTTACTACTCCTCGTGTTGACGAATTAATATCTCATTATTATACGAAATAGAGCCTTACTCATTAAAAATTATTTTTATATTAAAAAAAAGAAAGGAAAATAAGAAAAAAAATTATGAAAATTAAATTAAATAACAGAAAAAACTTGTAATAAGTATCTTTTAAAACTGCTTCGATTGTAAAATATTACGATGCACCGCACTAAAGGGCAATATATAAATATATATAGATTTGTTCACTCACAATCAGGCTAATTAATTCATTATAAAGGGTTGAATAAGAAACAAATGTTTAAAAATGCTTACAGCCAATCAAGCATACAACATCTTATCACTTTAATTGCAATTTCTTAATTCAAGGAACCCAGATTTTCAAATTAATTAAGTTGCCAAACTACATATATATATTATATATGTACATATATACATATACATATATATATATATATATATATATATATATATATATATATATATATATATAAATATATATATATATATATGCACGTCAGAGATATTAGCTGTTCGTTAGTAATATTCTCAAAGTTTTACAGAAAAGAGAAAAGAAGTTTCATATCGTATTATATTGCTTGTTTTGGATAATGGTCAATCTTTATATTTGAAGTGTTGCATATTTTATTACCATTTTATCTTATTTACTATACATAAACTCGAAAAATATGGCCAGAATTCTTTAAATAAGATAATAAAATCAAAATCTGCAAAACTATGACAGTTTACTTCTGAGATACCGATATGGTGTTTATATTTATTTATAATGAGTGATTACTGATAATGTAATATATTGCCCCTGGATTATAGATGGAAAATATAATTGCGTCTCCGTTTATATTATTTCCTTAGCTTTGTCGTATTAACTTTTTTTATATATTTTTTCACTTGTTTGAATATATTATAATATATATTCACAAACACAGTTTTGTGTTTAAGAAACCTGCAGGAGTTGATGCGAGTTATCGGCCAACATAATTCATGATAAGGGGAAAATAAATTAAAATATATCCAAATATGATGAAAAATTAAGGATATAAAAAATGATTTCCTCAATTATTTAAATTACTTTATCATTTTTAAAAATCAATGGTATATGGAAACCTAGTGTTTCATGGATATAATATCCAAAAAAAGGCGGAGAAAATAATAGTTCTTAGAGAAAATATCAGAATATAAGTCTTGGTAGCTATATTAAATATAGTTCCATAAAGCACAACGGTACCAAGGATCCTTCAAGACTGCAATATCATAATTTAAGGTACATAGTTAGTTTTAAAAATAGTTTTGATACCAAACAAAAAAATAGTATTACCATATATCAATAAGTTTTGAATAATTCTGAAAATCATAAAACAACACTGTCTGTTTCTCTTGACAGGGTTTCGTTTTATTTATTTTTTGTAAATGACAAGCTATAGATCGATAAGAATAACGAGGCAGAAATATTAAAAAATAAAATAAAATACTGAGGGGAAAAAACAACTCAGAGAACGAGAAAGAAAAACGCACAAACGCTTCAATAATTCATAAACTCTTCCTGTAAAGTTGTAAATCGTTTAAAAACAAGTAGCATGCAATACTCTCTGTGTAATATTCAGAAGAAAATTGCCTGCCAAGGGTGTTATACAGTGAATAATGAATCCGTGTTTTGTCGTTTGAGTTTCCATTAATAAAAAATAAATGTAAAATCTCTTTCACTACCTCGTTCACAACCATCAATTTCCTTTATTAAAATATTTAAGTTCTAAATGACTCAAATATATTTTTGGCCACTTTGTCGAAATTAATGCTCTGAGTTTTACCTTATCGGTGTCAAGTCGATTAAACGGCTATAGAAGTCCATTAACATATTCAGAGTGATTATATGCTATTGCATTACTGGCCCTTGTAATTAATAAGGTAGTCTCAATTCGAAACGACTGTAATTACTTTAAAAACCTGGTCATATTTATCATCCTAAAAGGAGTTATTCAAATCATGCATTAAAATTAACATCACGAGTTAGGAACAACGTAAAGAAGAAATTACCTTTAAACCATTCGAGAAAACTTTGTGAAATATGATAAACCGTATTTAAAAAAATATACACACATTTTCCTTAAATAGTACATCTCGTTGACCGTCCTGAGTTATGGTAAGGAACTATGCTGAGTCGACACTCTGAGCCACCTCCCTCTCCCGCTCCTATATATACCCGCTCCTATATAAACCTCAAGCTTGGCAGATCTGTTCCCGTAGTATGTAGCTAGTCGTAATGCAAGTTGTAAATTGCATCAATAAAGTTTTTTTTTTTAATTTCTCCGCCGTTAAGTTTCGTAATTGGCGCCTAAACAGGGACCGCATGCATATATCATCGCGGTTCTAGACTCGAACTCTGCAGTACCCGAAATCAAGATTCGATCAACCTTTCGAGGATATCGCACCTATAGGAGGCTGGCACCTCGCTTAGACTCTTAGATCTTGGAGAAGGACTTGCTGCTGAAGCTGACGATCGTCTGGTCAACTCCGACAGACATCGAAACTCTGGGAGAAATTGTGAGTGGAGCTTTTATTGAAAACATCATTTTTATTTTTTCCATATAATTGTTTAAACATTATTTCCTTTTTTATATTGTTCTTAATTAACATATATCAAAAACGCTATTTAAAATATATATACTTAAAATTTTATGTCAAAACTAGCACAGAGATTTACTCAGAATAGATTTGATATTATTTGATTTGATTATTTATATTGAAGAATTTATTGAAACAGACGAAATGGCAACCTCCTCTTTTGCAATTAAATCCGCGGATTACGGCCACATTCCTACTTTTAATGGGGATCCACATAACTTATTAAAATTTGTTACCGTATGTAGATAAGTTAAATAATATAGTTTGCAAACCCGATAATGATCTCCGAGAATTAAATGGCCAACGCCTGTTAAGCAAAATTCTTGCCAGACTAACGGGGGATGCAGATTGCATTAATACCACCTGCGAATTTACTTGTGTTAACGACTTATTAAGGAGTAATAATAATATTATAATATTTATAATAATACATTAATAATTACTTATTAAGAAGTAATGTACTTAGAGAGTGCATTCACAGATTCGAGATCAATCGAACCATTACAATTCGAACTTTTAAATATGAAGATACAGCATAAGGAACATCCGTTAGATTTCCTTCAAAAATTAGACAGGAGCCGAACACTAATAATTTCAAAATGCAGGATAGAGAATATTCCTGAAAGGACAACGATTTAGAAATCTTATCCGTCTTAGAAAAAAATATTATATATCATTTTTTCACAAATATGCCGCTGCATATTAGAACATATTTGATGACCAAAACTGAAAAATTAAAAACACTGGATGGCCTTCGAAATTTAATTCAAAATGAGAATCATCTTTTATTCGATGATTTGGTTAATTCTGTTAAAATGAGAAAACCCGGAGAAACGCATGATTCAAGGAAACCAAATTTTGAAAAAAATAAAAATAATCAGAGATGCAATTGCTATCACTAAAGAAATGAGGGACCAAGATTCCCGTCTAGATACCCACAGAGAGACTACCAAGATTATCCTCCAGGAAACAGCAAGGTCATTACAACGGTAATCATAATAACAATTATGAAAGGAGAAATTATTCACGCAGAGAACAGTGGAAATCGGAGGACCAGAAAAGGTTTTTCCAAGGTTCACATGGTTCGGGACAACATAAAAATAATAGACCTTTCGAAAAAGCGAAACCTGCGAACACAGTGTCGATGCGCTCCATCAGCGGTTTTCAGAAGAACCAACCTCGACACCCGGGATATAACTTATATCAGGAAGACCCAAAGGATAAATAAATTAGAGAGCTCCGTGAACGGTTAGAAAATTTTACAACAAAACAAGAAGATTCAGAAGATCATTTTTTAGAGGACGACCCAGATCCCAACTATAACACCTAGAAGTACATGATTTGCAGACAAATAATTTTCGTGACCTTCCGTCTGTTATAGATAGAAAAAATCGCAAATGGTTATTTGACACGGACCGATGAACCGCAGATGAACTGATTTATTCTAGAAACTATAGATGCCCGCAGCAATTCAGAGAACAAATAAAAGACGAAATAAATAAAATGTTATAAAACAAAATAATAGCCCCGAGTAATTCACCAGTATGGGCAGCTCCAAAGTGAGCCGACGCTTCAGGTCAAAAGAAGATAAGGATGGTAATAGATTACCGAAATCTCAACAGAGAAACAATTCCGGATCTGTTGGGAAAGTTAGGGAAAGCCACCATATTCACAGCCATAGATCTTTGTTCAGGTTTTCACCAAATAAAGGTACATAAGGACTCGATTCATTAGACAGCATTTAGTACCAATCAAGGACATTTCGAGTTCCTTGGAATGCCGATGGGATTGTCAAACTCTCCGGCTACCTTTCAAAGAACTCTAAATATTATATTTGCAGATATGCCACATGTGCTTGTGTACATGGATGACACTATCATCTTTTCGGAAACGTTCAATAATCACTTAAAACATATAAAGACAGTTTTAGAAAAATTATAGAAACATAATTTAAAGATACAAGTAGATAAAACCGATTTCTGCAAGAGAGAGTTATTATTTCTCGGGCACATCATAAGTGAAAATAGAATTGAGTCTAACCCAGATAAAATAAAGGCAGTCGATGAATTTAAATTACCTAAGACGGAAAAAGAAATAAAAAGCTTCTTAGGTCTAATAGGATTTTATCGTAAGATAATTTCCAATTATGCTAAAATAGCCGCTCCCATGACGAGGTGTCTACGTAAAGGAGAGAGTTATATAATACCAGAGTCATATAAAGAGGCATTTGAACAACTAAAAAATTTGGTCTGTAGTAATCCCATAATTCAAGTACCAAATTTCGAAGAGGGCTTCTATCTAACTGCCGACGCGAGTAACTATGCTGTAGGCGCGGTATTAGCTCAAAAGAAGAACGGTAAAGAACTCTCTGTTTGCTACGCTTTGAGAATGCTGAATAAGGCAGAACAAAATTACTCGAACACCGAGAAAGAGTGCCTAGCTATAATCTGGGCCTGTAATCATTTCATATCTTATGGTAGGAAATTTTTTATCTACACAGATTACAAGCCTCTCGAATATTTAAAGACGTGCAAGACTCAAAATGCCCGACTCAGGAAACTGCTCCCAGAAGACTACGAATATGATATTAAGCATATTCAGAGCAAAGCGAATAAAGTCGCTGACCACTTGTCACGACATCCTGTTGACAAGCATGTCTCAGAGACGCCGGAGTACGATATGCATCATATGACAGAGGAGGACGAGTTATCTTTAGACACCCAATACTCAGCTGAGTCCTCAGATAATAGGATCCTTATCGTTGATGACGACTAGAGATCTGTCAATGTAGAGAAAAATCAAATCGTCGTCATAAAGGTTTAATGACACCAAGGTCGAAAAGATCATTAATAAGAATAGAACGACAATTGAACTTACGTATCCTTTTAATCAAAACGCTGAACAACTGGAAAATAAATTATTGGAAATACTGCAACCCAACGCAACTTATGGTATTTACTGCTTCCCTAAGGTAAAAAGAGTTGAAAGAGTTTATAATAAAATAACCGAAATTATTCGAGAAAAATTTCCGATTAATAGAATAAAAAAATATTTATTATTTCTACCAGATGTCACTAATAAAAATGAACAAAAGGATCTTGGACCAACATATTGGGAAATCGTGCCATAGAGGGATTAATGAGACCTACATAAAATTAAAAACTAAATATTATTGGCCAAATATGAAAGCTCATATTGCTGATATAATCAATGAATGTGACATCTTCAATCAAATCAAGTATGATAGACGGCCCATCAGACCAAAATTTATGATAACTCCAACACCTGAGAAACCATTCGATGCAATCATGATGGATACACTTCATATGAGAAATTATTACGTCTACATGAAAGCAGATAAGTTTTCAAAAAAATATTTACAAGATATAGCATAACAGCAAACGCTATTGAATCGATGGCGACGCTGAGAAAATATTTAGTCCATTTCCCAAAACCCCTCATCATCACTATAGACAATGGCCGCGAGTATGATAACAATTTATTCTGAGATTTCTTGAAATATTTAAAAATCGAAAAACACGAAACGTCACCGAACCACCCAAATTCATTAGGACTGCTTAACACGGCAAGTTCTACTTTACTCGATTTAATTAAGATAATCAATACGCAATCCACAGCGTCGGAAGAATAATAATTAGAAATGGCGACTATTGCTTACAACAATTCCATGAACCAAAATTTAAAATTAAGCCCGAACGAAATAACCTTTGAAATAAATAGTGAAAATTACAACGACAATCCGGAAGTCAAATTGAAATATTTAATTCAGGAATACCATCAAAATTTAAAGAGTACTAGGGAAGCTTTAAAAACTTGTATTGAAAAAACAAGGAAAAATACATTAATAAAATAAACGAAAACAAGCAAGATTTACATAAATTACCAGAAGACATTTATATCAGAAAACCCAATTCCAATAAAAAGGATGTAAACTATCAAAAGGCTAAACAAACTTACGAGAAATTTTTATCATCTAGAGGCAGAAAGAAAAAAATACACGCAAGCCAGATTAAAAGACCGAAGAGAATAAAACATAAAGACAAGCCTACAACGCATCAAGACACTAATGTCTTGCTGATAATGCGTACGCCCAGAAATTGAATGAGGGAATTGAGAAAAAAGATTCAAGCACTGAAAGCTAATCCTACTACTCTTCCTGTTGCAGATTTTGAAGATTAAGGACTATTTCAAGTTTCTTCCGATCCTCATTTTTCAGGCACTGACCCTTCGAGTAGAAGCGTTGAAAATCCAGACGTTGTCGACGTTGGCCCTGGGGCTTCGATCATTCAGATGAATTCGTCGTATGTGATGACGGAATAGTACACTTTTTTTCAATATAAAAATCTGTCCCAGCTGAATGACGAAATCTCCACTCTAAAAACACATATTAATAACTTAAAAACTGATAAATAATTTAAAATGTTACACCAAATATTAGAAAAGAGATATGAACGTATATTCAGATATTATGATATATATAACTAAGACATTATGTACATATTTATTTGTTCACCATTTATTATTTTATTATTATAAATTTAAAACCCTTTGTATAAATAACATTAACAAACCAATGCCTTTAACAACGATTGTAACACCTGGCCCAACACCAAATCCTACTGACCAATCATCCGCCTATGACGCAAGGTCCAGAGCGTGGCATTCCTACCTTAACGAAAAACAGAAATCTTAGTTCGGAGGTCCTCACTTTAAAAAGGAGGGAATAGTTATGCTAAGGAACTATGCTGAGTCGACACTCTGAGCCATCTCCCTCTCCCGCTCCTATATATACTCCTATAAATCTTAAGCTCGGCAGATCTGTACCGGTAGTATGTAGCTAGTCGTAATGCAAGTTGTAACATTTTTTTTTCAATAAAATTTTTTTTAATTTCTCCGCCGTTGAGTTTCGTAATTCTGGACTCAACAAGAAGTACCATAATACATGTAAAGTCCTCGTTTGGAATGTACCACATAATTTATATTTACAAAATGGCAAACATGATTAAAAATGATGTATTTATAAAGAAAGATATACTGGTCGCGAGTTTAAGGGACACGCTACGGTTTATGGTGCGTCTGGTTCCGGGAAGTTCCTCTTTAGATCCAGAAGGATACCTTTTACAATAAATAACGTTTAAACCCCTTTTAAAATCTCTTATTTTAGATCTTTACTTAAACTAAAATATTGCTCGTGAATATATAGAAGGACCAGAGCGACGTGGACAAATTTTAGCAGGTTGATCCTCTGAACACGTTAATATAACACGATCGTTTCAAAATGATGACCGATAAGATATTGCCCATATCTCGGCAATTTATGAATATAAAGAGAAAATATAAAGTGATATGGAATCATCATACAAAGGCTAGAAAAAAAATTAAATAAATATTTTTGTATGCATAACTATTTGCAAAATAACTAACCATAGTTTAATAATTTGCAGGACTTTTAATTGTATATTTATAATTTATTTTCAAACTTAAAATTCATAACCCTCCTTAAGCTACACTGCAACTCCTATATTAATCAATAATTTAGATTGTTTAGAATTGAAAGCATGATTTTCTCTTAACGAGTTATCGATCAACATAATTCATGATGAGGATAATATATTCATACATGATGAAAAATTAAGGAGATAAAGACTTTTTAAAAATTATTTCATCGATTTATAATTTAAATTACTTATCAATGCCTAATTGTTAAGACTATATGCAGATATTTTGAAAAATCAATGGTATTTGGAAAACTAGTGTTTCATGGATATAATATGCAATAAAAAACAGATAAAATAATTGATGGTCTTTGTGCTTATGCTAAATATAATGAGTGACCTGCAAAACGGAGACCAGTATCATTAATAAAATAAAATTTTGATCATGAATTAAATGATCAATACAAAATAATTTACTTCAGTCACCAACAGATCCACAACGATGAAACTTCGAGGGCATACAAAAAAATAAATAAAATCATTTTATAAATTTCAAGTGATGGGTAGTTGCTGTTATGATTCACAATGTTTATTTATTGTTGGGATCAGTCAGTGGTGTGGCCAATTTAAAAAAAATAATAATAATATGTTTCGATTTTTATTGATTCGGAAAGCCTACGTTTCGGGCAAACCATGAGGTTTAGTGATCGAATAAACCATTGACTGAATCCCAACAATAAATATTCATTTTAAAAAATAATATAACAACTTAATATTTTAATTAAGATTCGACCTTATATCGAGATAAGTTTGCCCTAAGGTTAGTTCTACATTAGCCTAAATAATACTCACACTAATGTCTAATAAAGTTCTCATTCAGCAAAACTGAGTTACTATCCTGAGACGAATCGAATTTTTGTCTCCATTAACGCCGTAAGATTGAATCAACGACCAGCACGGAACCCCCTGCAGATACAAATGCGTAATGAAGTTCGGAAGATAAGCAGAAGAAGACAAACAGGGCTGATAAGCAGGAACTAGAAGTGCACAGCAGAGCAATCAGCGGTCTATTGTCCACCAACCGAGGGTTCGTCATCTGATAGAGGGTTATCGCCAACAGATGTGCTCCAGAGGAAGGGGTAGTTAGTGGGAGAATTAACTACTCCATAAGTGTTTACCTACTGAGGAGGGGTAGGAGGAATAATAAAAATAATAGCGGCAGAAATTTCTTGTGGGAAAAATAATAGTGAAGACTTTTTTTAATTGTCTCATCAAGTATTTTAGCTAAATCGAAAAATAGAAAATATAAGATAAAAAAAAAAATCTGTACCAGGGGGACAACTCATCATTTCTACTGTTGAGTAATAAATGATGTACTGACAAATTAGTAATTTGATAAACTGAATTCCATATGCATAGTATTAGGCCCGCCTGTCCGGACAAGCCACAATCCATGGACCTTGACCAAAACTTTCTTTAGTGATCGAGAACGGGTTTCGATTAGTAAAGTCCTGCCACTATAACAAGGTAACCACTATACTTCCACGTGATATTAATGAGTGTTAAAAAATAACAATATAATTCTATGATATTTATGGTGATAAAATCGAGGTGGAAATACATCCGCAAATCTATCTGCGTGTTTTATGTGAGAGTGCCTCCCACCTCCTTAGTCAATGAGAAATTCTCAAAGAGTTCAGGATGAACTAATATAGTTCTTCAACACTAGGAGTTAGTGTTGCCCTAATGGACCGCAATACGAAGAGATCGATTAAATGCCTATATTACACAGGTGTACCATCCCAAGCAATTGTATGCCAAGGTACGAAAAGTTTTCACTATAAGTATAATGGAGTAACATTTAATTTACTTGTTTGATTAATAATAGTGTTCATATTTATTAACTCTATTAAACTTCTGGATTATCTCGGACTCCTAACACCTGGATTATGTCTATACCCAATAATATCGTAAACAATATTTTAGAAATAGTAGCACGGAAATAAACACTATTTCAAGTATATACATACATACATATATATATATATATATATATATATATATATATATATATATATATATATATATATATAAATTATAATAATAATAAATTTTCTTTTGCATTACACATTATTTTTTATAACAGAAATAAGTCAATGATTATATATATATAATCACTGACTTATTTCTGTTATAAAAAATATGGTGTAATGCAAAAGAAAATTTACGGAATTTATATCAAGTAAATAAATTCATAACAAACTAAAATTATTTCAATATAACAGATTAATTATTTATTTATTTAAATGTACAACTGTATAAGAATATACAATTAACTGTGATAATAAGAACATAAAACCTGATAAAAAATATGCCTTGTAGCCTTGTTACCCATTGGTAGCACTACGATGACTATTCTATGTTAGGAGGCCATCTTCTTTTCAGTCGGCTCAAAGAATTATCAGTAGTTTGGGATGAAAGCTTAGGCATTAATGGGTTGGTGTGTACAAGGACATTATAGCGAAATGAGGAGTATCTATTTCGGGTTAAGCCTGAAACGAAGGAAACTATTAAACCTTTATGGATTATTTTATTAGTGGCATAATAAGGGGTATTAATGTTTTTTCCAAGACTTTTGGATTCTACGGATTGAATTTGATGGTTTTCGTGGAACCCCATAGCTCAATTCCGTATGTCTAAACTGGTCTGATAGTGGTAATGTATACGAATTTTTTGTAATGAATCGGAAGTTTAGAGCCTTTACCAAGTAACTGTTGTAGCAGTCGGCATCTACGTGCAGTTTCTAGTCGTTTCAGTTTTGTATGAGGATTCCATGTAAGACGTTAATCAAGATGGAGTTCTGGGTAGCGAATCTGTTCTACAGAGATGAGTGGAGCATTGTTAATGGATACTGTAGGACAAGATGTAGTGAGTGGGCTGGTGACGAAGGGTAAAAGTGATCTGATAGGATTTAATGGAATTTATTTAAATCCCCAGTTTTGGCACAATTCTTCAATGGAAGTTATATGCGACTGCAGAGTTTGGAATGCAGCAGTTGGGTCATAATTGACAGATAACACACAAGTTTCATCAGCGTAAGTAGTGACGGCAGTGCTACGATGAGTTGGGATATCAGCTGTATAAATCGTGTAGAGAATGGGACCAGGGATAATACCCTGCGGCACACTGGCGGACTGAGAAAAATGGAATAAGATTTGTCAATTAAAAAAAAAGGTTGCTGATTTTCATTGGATTAATTAATAACCATTAAATGACACAGAAAATAACTATTTTATTTTCAATAAAATATCATTAGTCGCTTCGTATATACATATAATACGATTGTCATTAATAATATTTATTGTAAAAAAAAAATTAATGCAGTATTGCTGTCAAGTTTTCATTAAAATAAATTATCTAAAATAAATTATTGACGCAACCATCCCTGGAGGTAAGGGGAACAGGTACCGGTAGAGGTGCTTAACTTGCAACATTGCTGTATTCTTGAGAGACATGGTGGTCAGCAATACGCTGCAAGGTTTAATAGACCCAGTAGGCGTCTCTTAAGTCAGGGCTCTTACTCTGATCAAGCTAACTGTTTTCGTTTCAAGAGGAAATTGGATGCAGATTGGAATTGAGATCATTAAACTGAATATGGTTTACAATTGTTCTTGTTCTTTTATCATTTAATACGTCATTTTATTTTGTTCCATTACTTTTGTATTTTTTTAATGTTATCAGTATTTCTTTTTTGTTTAATATTTTGGCTTTGTTAAATTAATGATAATAATGTGTGTATCAATATACATTTGTACTCGCATCTGATAAATACACACAGCTTTTGTACCAGAAAAAATGGACAGCGGAACATAAACAGTTAGTGTATCAAATTTGAATGTTTATAAAATGAAAATATAGAAACAGAATGCATCAGCTCGATGTCACAAAAGCAGTGAGCGTTGGGAATACATTAGCCCAGCGGGTCTCCTGTCATAACCAAGACTGATACGACCCTGCAGGCTCATCTTTTCGCGTCGTTTATCGCAATTTATCATAGTTTCGTTAGGTTTAGCAGTTCTCCACGATATCGGTATTTCGGTCCAAGGTGTATCTAGACCGTGGGCAGAAATAAAATAAACTTTCAGAAAGTACTTGGTATTCACCTGTATTATTCAATTTAATAAAAAAATTCTAATAGCATCATTTACATCAACCAAATCTTTCTATTTGTACTTCATTTCCAATATATCCGTTAAGCGTAATTAATGGACTAGTCATGTATAAAATATGGGAATTAAAACAAAAAAGTGTAAGCAGTAGAGCTTCGTCAGTAAGATCGTAATTTCGCTAAAACTAAAAATTAAAAATATCGAAATGGAGGGAGTAGGAGAAAAATGTTAATACCTCAAAAAGCGCTTCTCTAACACCAACTCAATTTACTTACAACTTTGCAATCCTCAAACTCAATTTGGAGGGGTTGTAGAGGTGCGCAAAAATATAAAAACCGAAAAAAACTGGTTAATGCAATAGTGGTCGACATTTTGACTGAAATTTATCCCTTCTATGATATTGTTCTATCTAGAAAACAACCATACACATATACCAAATTTCAGCTCATTTGATCGTAAGGGGAACCTCGAAAACTTCTAGGAGTTATGAAACGGAAATCAAATGCATCCCCACACATTTGCGTTGACCTGCAATACAGGGCAAAGATCTATCATTTTCAGGGAAAATACGGCTGAAAAGTGAACTAGTTTTGGAAGAATACCACGGCTAAAAATCCTAATAAGCCGTATCTTCGCTAACACAGGTCCGATTTAGACGATTTTGTTATTGTTTTGTAGATAATTTCGTTACATTTCAAATACAACAAGTAAACCCAATGAGAGGCTATAGAGGTGCACAAAACCTAAAAAACTGCAGGAGGTGGGTAATAAATGTTGAGACCAACCAAAAGGCATTTCTCAAATACCAACTCATTTTGCATATTTACATGTTCAAATTTTCAACCATGTAACTCAATTTGGAGGGGTTGTAAAGTTTTACAAAACTTTAAAAAGCTAGGTGGTATTGTTCTGGCTAGAAAACAACCCTATTTATTGAATTTCGAATTTCAGCTCATTTGATCCAAGTGCCCAAAAGTAGCGGGAAATATATATATATATATATATTTATATATATATATATATATATATATATATATATATATATATATATATATATATATATATATATGTTACGAAACGGATACAAAATCCACCCCCACCCCTTCCTATGACCTTCGATACAATTGAATAGTCTTCGAATTGAATAGTTTTCGAGGAAAATACGACTATAAAAATAAAATATAATATTAATGTATGCACAATTACTATTAACTCTGTTGTTCCTATTTTGCTATTTATAATTGATGCTGGAAATAAATTGATTATGCCCTTCCTTTGTCGGTGTTTAAAAAGTTCCCATTTACTATATATTAATTAAAATTTTCAAGGTGAATATTCAAAATCATGCTTAGTATTACATTACTAACCTCATACTTAATTTTATTTTACCTTTCCTTCTATTTATAAAATATTTATGGAATCACGCGATAACTATTAAATGTTTAAACTTATTTTTGTAAATAAAAGAGTAAACTGAGAAAGCTGTTAATATTTATCTCAGTTATATTGAAATTGATCTTAAAGAGAGTAAATTTATAGAATCTTAAATAAAGAAAATACTGCGATCTCTCTATTCCCTCAAGAAAATATCTAAAATAGAGATCTTTAAATGGCTCGAAACCGATTCTACTAGACTTCATTATTTATTCCCTGTTTAACGGGAACTGTACAATTTCCTATGATACGAACTTAAAATGGTTTCTCTGTCAAATCATGGCTTAGTGCCAAGCTATAGTCTTTTTAAACTGATCGAGCATGAAGATAGCCAAGTATCACAACGAGTCTGTAGCCATAAAAAATAAAAACGGAGCAAATAAAAAAAAAAAAATATGTATACATACATACTAACTATACACGTCATCCCCGTCGGTGAAGGACCAGAACTTCTTTATTAAGTGTATACTAAATTTCCCCAATTAATTCGAAGATCATTAATGTGTTGTAGTGGAATAAATTTTTATTCACTTTTTCATGTGGATAGTCAGTCGTGTAGTGCTAAAATTAGCAGTGGCGGAGGGTCGCTCAGACACCATTAAACCAATGATTACGAGCAAACTTAAAACAAGATAAATCAGACATGAACAATACACTCCTTAAATCATTACTCATTAGCTTATTGCACTGTCCATTTGGTAAATATAACATAATAAAAAAATTAATAATAAAAAATAAAATTAGATACAAATGGTGAACGTATTTACCAGTAGATTAAAAAAAAATCATTTACCCTAAAAAAAAACCAACCTGGCAACACTAGAAGACAACGACATCGTGTGGGGAACTAGAATAGAAGGAAAATACAAGCGGAAAAGGAGTTACACTGACCAAACTAATAATATGCAATGCCTGCAGATACTGAATTTTTAGACAGACAATAATATAGGTTGGCGTCCGCATGATGGTATAGAAGGACCAATCTAGTTAGAGATTGAAATATTATTTCTCACTTCTATAATTTTGGTTTTATTGAAAACTAGTTTCGAATGTTATACACTCATCATCAGCTCTAAAAAAACAACACAAAATTTCAAAAATAAGCAATTCAAAATACAGTTTGGTATTATTACATATATTAAATTAAATGTAATATAAATTACTATTATAAAATATTTATGAATTATGAATCCTAGTTTTTTTAACTTGAATTGAATAAATTAGGATATAAACCCTGCATTTTAAAAAAAAAAACCTATCCTCATATTTCCCTTCTCCTAAAGACAAAATAGATTCCCTTTCCAAAAAAAGCGGAGTATACGAACTAAATTGTAATGATTGTGCAGCTAAATACATGGGAAAACTGGGAGATCCCTAAATCAGAGATTAAACGAACACATACCTGCATGTAATAATAAGAAAGAGAATTCCAACTTGGCAATTCATTAAAATGAAAAAAAAAACAACATAAATTCATCAAAGCCTCAGGAGTTAAATTAATACATCACGTTGAAAACAGCCTGAAATTAAATATATATATGAAGCACTTGAAATAATAAAATCCTTCAAATACAGACTTTTGCTTAAATGACCATATAAATATCGCCAATAGTCCAATCTTAAATGTATTCCCATCCATAACAGAAAAGACAATTACTCACCGGAATGACTAGAAAAACTCCGACCACTAAACCGTACCATTTACCTACAAACACTCCATCTTTCTTCCATTACAGTCATATTCATTACTAGTTTAGTGGGAGAACAAACCAAAGCAACCTTTTCTGTTTGAAAATCTTGGTGAGTACCAACATGTATTTAATTTCTTGTCTTCATTAAATTCATAAATGTTTTATAATACTAATTTATATTACATTTAATTTTATATGTATTATAATACCATACCGTATTTTGAATTGCTTATTCTTGAATTTTTGTGTGTTTTTTGAACTGAAGATGAATATAACATTCCAATATAACATTCGAAACTAGTTTTCAAAAAAAACAAAATTATGAAATTATCATGAATTTTAAAAATATCAATCGAAACCCGAATATTACTAAAATTTTTAAGACATTCCTTGAAATTAAAATTGAAAATGAAACGTAGGAAATCATGTTGCAGTGTCTGATTTCTTTATGAGGAGAGCGCCGCCATAGCTCCAGCACTACTACACTGCTGCACTTAGTAATGTTTACTGTTCAAAAAATAACTCTTCACTATTTTGGAAACAAATTTTTTTTTGTAAAATACCGTATCCGGACCAGAATAGAACGCAACTGAAGAGTCCATAGTCTTTTGTCAACAGGCCCGGGAGAGTCGTTAAAAGGCACAATTTAACGAAGTTGCCTATTAACAGGGCTGTTAATGATGATGATACCTCGTTTGCAGATCGATACATCGACCCGATCCTCCTCCCTTTAAATAATTACCAGCCGACCGAGACTCGATCCCCTTATTACACCGACCGTCTCGAGCAAAAGACACCCCGCCGATGTTTATGCTGTTTTCCGATATGCATAATTTATCATCTTTGCTGAATTATTGTAGCAAATCATTGTTGGGGGCGAACGGACTCCTGCTTTCTAGGCTTGGGTAGTCCGCTGTCAATAATTTATTACCACCGACCTGTGTTTAAAAATGTATTGCTTTACAAGGAAACTAAGATAGAGACAGAAAGAAATCATTGAAATACGAAATTGAATGATTATTGTTTATCGATTTATAAGTATAATTTAAAGTATAATTAGTATCTAGAAGGAAAACGTGGGATACGTCTTATTATTTTATAATTGCTCGGATCGATCGTTCTAAAAGATTTCATCATTACTAACATTCCAAGAATTTTTTCATTTTTCAAGTCATAGCACGATACGTCTTACGAGCTACTTAGCAGATTCAAAAACAGTAACTGATCTAATTATTTATATTTGTTTAATTTCCTATTGGTTGTTTTAATTTAGTTATTGACATTTGATACTAATTTATAAAATGCCGTAAATTATTACGCAACAGTCCATTATAAAAATATTGCTGTTCTAGACAAATCAATGATCTCTTCCAATTATATATGAATAATTATTCCAATAGTGTGATAAATGTAATCTAATAATGAAAACCTAACTACGACAAACAAATTTAGACACCCGATATTTTCAAAATTAGACCAAAACGCCATTTTGAAACAAACAGATTGTAATGCCTGGTTCCGAGAACCATCTTAGGGTGACCAATGATTTTGGTGTCAAAAAAAAAAGTATATTAAAAAAAAACGGTGTTGTAGTATAGTCGATTTTTTTCGTATTCAATTTTTGGATTCTAGGTATCTTGCAACGTGAAAACTCAAACATTGCGGAGGGAGTAGTTTTTTTTTTCTCAAGTTTGATTAGAAAACTGCATTACCGAAAAAATGTAGGTGGGATTGTCGGTAAAAATGTTGGTAATATTTGTAAATTTTACGATTGATATACATCAACCTCCATGTAAATTATCTTTTGATATGCCTTATCATTTTCGATCCGAATTTTTGGTCTCCTGAACGAAAAATATTTTTAATAGGTTTTAGAAATAGACTATATATGCTATAATTATTATTAGGCTTATTATTTTAATTTTTATTGAAATAACATTTTTATAAAAATGTTTATTAGAATTGGGTGTATATAAGTATGCGCTTAAGATGTTAAGTTTATTTTATTTTATACAAGTTTATTTATTATTTCTTGTATTAAGTTTATTTTTAGTTTTGTTATTATTTCATTTTTTTTTTACAGAATGTAATATTATTCAGTAAATAAATAGTTTCTAACAAGTCTAAAAAGAATTGGGAGCAAATATATTTTACATTATACACACACACATGTGTGTATATATATATATATATATATATATATATATATATATATATATATATATATATATATACTTTCAAGATTTAACAATACAACAGCCTTGTTTGTGGCTGCTACAGAACAAAGAGTAATCTGTAACAAGGATGAGTTCCTTCTGAAGAGGAAGTTCAAACTTCTTACACCATAGGAAAATATTGTTGTTCGTATTATCCAATCTTAGCCCTCCTCGAACTTAAGATGTCGGTTATATCAACAAGAAATATGAGGGAGCAAACAAAAATATAAATAAAAAAAACTGAGAGATAGGTGAATGCTCTGTAAAGAGCCTGGCAGGGACTTCGTCTCCTCCCAGGGGGGAAGTTAGCTTAGCATACAAGGAAAGTGGTCCAGATAATCCGCCATGTTAAGCCCTCTCTGGCCATATCATTATACCGCCTTTAAATCTGGCACCGTCGGGTTCTTTTCAGGCCACCGTATCTTTTATGCCGCAAAAAAAGAAAAAAAAATTAGTTTACGACTTTGTGGGATATTTCTAGAGCTATTTCTTTGCCCTTTCTGCGGCCAGCTTATGGACCGGCCCTTATCGGTTTAGAAAAAGATTGCTGTGTGACTTTAGACTATTCATTTAACCCATGACCCTAAGAATAAACATAAAAAAATATAAAAAATATTTAAATCATCTATTTTCGTTAAGTTTAATCCCACCGACTAGACTGGGAATCAGCTTTATTAATAATCGAAAAAAAAACATTCAATCATTACAATACTTAAGACTTACATCTGATTGTTCTATTTCGTAGTATGGCTTTTTTCTAAAACCAAGGATTCTTCCTTGGTAGCCATTTCAATTAAATACCAAATTCATCTTCTCAAAGTATTACTGAAAGCAATTGCAAATGAACTAAAATATCTTCTAATCACCATTACTTTAATTTATTTTAACGCCGGAAATAAGAAGAAGTACTTTATTTATTTAATTATCTCACCATATCAAATTAAAATTAATAATCCAATGCCCATTATAAAACTAAAAATAAAAAAGGCAGTTATATTAACTATTAAGTACCTTGGGAGGTTGAATCCCATATATATAACGTACGAACAAATTTGTGACTATCTCATTTCTAAAAAGTTCATATTTCAACATGTTACAGGTATTTGTACTTACCGGAATCGATTAGTCAAGATACAGTTCTGATTTAAAAAAAAAAATGTCTTACCTGCAAAAAAAAAGAAAAAGAAATATATATTATATATACATATATATATATATAAATATAAATATATTAATTAATGTTAAACATAAATAGAAGATTTATGATTCTTAATTAAAGATAATATTTGTTATTTTCTGCATCCATTAAGACATTAGGAAATACATAGAAAATAGTTCAAAGCACAGAATTAAAAAATATGGTATAATTAAATTCAAAAACAAATAAACGATACATATTATAATCTTTATATTATAATTTATAAAATAACAATTAAATGTATAATATCTTTTTATTCTAAGATAAATCTGGTTATTTAACAAAAGAGACAAATTACTGCTGAAGGGTAGTTGAAGGTAGAACAATTGATATAGTAAGTGAATTTGACGGTTCTCATGATACATATTTTTTTTTTCAAAAAATATAGAGTTTTATTTCTTCTGATAAGTTCATGATCTTAATCTTTTCATGGAAATTATTTGTGCTTTTAGAAAATTTGTAACCGTTTAAGAGAGTACGAAATTATATCGCAAAGATTCAGAATATTGTTATCTGTATTTAATATTCCCCATATTTCACTAATTTCCATTGGTAAATACTATTTTGAGCTAACTCAAAACGTTATACCAATAAAACCATTTATTTATTGTTTTACTTTCAGATAAATTATTATAAAATACTACAATCATAATAATAAATATTCATGACGTATTCACAGGTAAAATATAAAGCGATTAAATCTTCTTAAAAACAGCACTACTAATTTATAATATTTATACTCAGCCTGTGAAACTCCGAATCGAGCTTGTGAGAGTATTTCTCACTCACTCGCGTGAGTGATTTTGATAGCCAGTGGAGCCTGAGTGAAAGCGTCATAGCCGCAGACGCTCAGGGACTAGGGTTTAGAATCTAGAAATGGACTAGGACTCCATTGCACATATTTACAGAAGATCTGAGGGCTATTGCAGTTCAAACTGCCCAAGACGATTATAGAGATGAGAGGAGGTCGACAGGAATTAAGGTAAAGTATGAGTAAGGTTCCGATGAAATTTGGATGGAATAAGATCCAAAACAAATGGGTTATTCAGGTCATGGGTGTAGAGTATTGTTTGTTACATAGTATGGACTATTATTAGAACTCAATTGGATTTTAATGTGGTATATGAAGATTATTATTATTGTTTTCATTAGCATAATGCTTAATTACGAACTTGGAAATTGCAAACTTTTTCTTGCACTAGCATATCAAACTAAAATTTTATTTTCAAATGATTTTGGATGTTCCTGTGGTTCTAGTTTAGGCAAGTGTATCTTGACTGAATTTCATATTTTTAAAGGCTTAGAAAAAATTGTCAAGAAATCCTTGACTCTTGTCTGGTTTGATTCCTAATGCAGCCTTGATGATTTAAATATTTGCATTGATGTCCCTTTTCCTACCATTTTGAAAACAATTGTAAACGGTTTATTTTTTTAAACATTTTAAGTGTGAAAGCAATGGTGTTCCATATAATTGAGTTAGACATATTATTGTTGAATATATTAAATTTTTTAAGTGCTAATAAATAATTACATACAAAATTACATAATAAATAATTCAGTCGAATTTTCGTTTTTTTCTAGATATAAGTGTGCAGAAAACCAGATGAAATTTGGATGGTATAAGATCTAAAACAAATGGGATATTAAATGATCATAGGTGTAGTGTATTGTTTGGTATATAGAATTGAATTTTATAGTTGTTTTGGGTCTAATGGTTATAAATAGTTTTAATACAAGCTGCTAGAATATAAAATACCTATGATTTATGGAGCATTTGTCTTATTATAGAGTTTTATTGTTTATGACGTGGATCTTTTTTTTATTACAGTGAACAAATAAAAAAAAAGGTTCCTAATAATTTTAACCTTGTGGAATTGAGTTCATAAAAACGTCAACTCGGAGGTGCTACACAGTATATAACTAATATTTATTTATAAGATGGTCGAAGGACGAAGGACCTATCAGGGCGGATTTTGTAACGAAGGCGTAGACTACCCAACCGGCGGCTGATACCCGGATTTGGCGCGAATTGGGGACACCGCGGAGGGAACCATGTCGCATATTTATTGTTATTCACGAGGAGGGCTACGCGGGTGGCATACACCGACCCCATGTACTCGGCATAAATATTTAGTTTATCCGAGAGGAACATAACTCCAGTGCTGGAGCTGGATCAATGGCTGCCCGGAGCGGCACGTCCTTGCTGTCGATACCACTTCATCATGTCTTCGCTGCCGCCTCTCATCGCCACAGCTCACGCGCTCCCTGTCTTCTTGTTTACGGTCTAAGGCTTCTCTAACTCTGCGGCTTATATCTGGATGTAACATGAGCTACAAGCCTTCTCTCAGCGCTAAAGTAAGAAAGGAATGTATGTATACATTTTAGACATACATGCAACCATAATTTTATTTTCTTCTTCCTAAGACATAAGAGCGCTCCTTGACTTGCATTCAGGTCTTTATGTTATACACCACGAAATTGGGATCGAACATTTAAAACTATTTTCCCTCAGATATTGTGCCTTTTAAATAAACTCCGGCGGATAAATTTTTGGCTGAGTAATTTATAGAAGTAAATTGTTATTGAAAAAGAATAAAATCTATTAACCTTCGTCTACTTGAACCTAGTACGTCTAATAAAACGCAAATAAAAAATTATATATTTTTTAAAAGTAGAATTATTTAGCTTCCAACAATTTCCTACTACTCATGTCTCCCTAACAATGCATTTACCGAACGATGCAGTAGAAGGGATCCCATACCACCCACAACTTTAACACTCGAGATCAACCCTAACCCCATTGTGGCTTAAGAAAAAAAATTGTTAAATTCTTTTTTCAATATATCCTCAATGCGTACCATACGATACAGAAGAAGAGAATAAGAAATAAATCTATTTCTTATCAAGAAAATTAAAACGGGATTTGGAAAAAAAAAATACTAGCGTAAAATATTTTATTAATATCAATTAAGTAGTGGTGAGCCGGATAACAGATTTCATCGGGTACCGGGTAATTAAACTTTACAGGGTACCGAGCATCGGGTAATAACAAATTAATAATAACAAACGAAGGGAACCTGATAACCGGTGAAGGGGAAGATCAGCCGGGTCCGGGCATCAGTTGCGAAAGCCGGGGAACGGGAAATGCTAGCTGGAAATGATGGGTGCTGTTTCCGAGTATTGGCTTTGGTTATTTTAAAAATAATCAATAAAATGAATACATACTTAAAAAATTGTGATGAGCCCTCTTCCGGAAACCCATGTTCCGCAAAGAGTCGGGACCCAGATTGTTTGGTCACCCGAAAGTAGTGGGGCATTCGTGCTTATAAACCTGGAGGTGAGGACAAAAAAATGTGCCTGATTTCAAAAAACTTTTTGATCATGTATGCCTAAAGTATTCTCACCGAAGACTGGAAATATGAACCTCGCTTCCAGTCCATTTTAGGCAAAACTTTAAAGTTACCAATTTTCAAGAACGTTAAATTTCCTACAAGTTTTATAAGTAATGGTTTTTAAAATTGAGCAGCTGCCTATCTCAATACAGTATCTCAATACGGAGGCGTTAATATCAAGAAAAATTGACCCGTCACGGGATGCCTGGTAGATGTGAAACATCGAAACTATTTTCAATAGAAAATATGCATGAAAGAGTGTTTTATTAAAGGAAATATATATATATATATATATATATATATATATATATATATATATATATATATATATATATATATATATATATATATATATATATATATATATTTATTTAAAAATCTTAATATTTTGTTTTTGATATATATATATATATATATATATATATATATATATATATTGGTATATATATATATATTGGTATATATATATATATATATATATATATATATATATATATATATATATATATATATATTGGTATATATATATATATATATATATATATCAAAAACAAAATATTAAGATTTTTTCAAGAAAAATTATTCTTTATTCTTAAAAACCATTGGCTTGCTCATAGTTTTATTTCTCTCAAATTCGTAATGCCTTCTAATGGACTATTTAAAAATAGGTTTTTTGTTAAACGGGAACATAATCGTTCCGATTAAGAGATATGTTGTATTCCTAAAACAAGTCATGTTTTGTTAGGAAATCCCTCTACGCCCGAGGAATAGTGTAAATGAAGCAAATTGGTATAAGTGCATATAAATAATTATGTAATATGTATGTATAATTATAATTTTTTTTATTATATTTAAAAAAAATCTATTGATTTTTACAGGAAAACAGTTTTATTGACAATAAATTATACTTACTTTAATTGTACCGAAAGTGTTGTATTTAAAAAAAAAATAATAGTTAACTTAATCTTGACTTGAATCACTTGATTATGTGTCATAGTGTAATTTTTCTTTCTTTGCAAGAGGCTGCTCACTTTCATGTTCTAAACTATCACTGCCATTCATATCTTATTGTTACAGTTATTACTTTCAAATAAAACACAGCCAACATGTTCCGAAGTGAATAACACTGCATACAACCGTACTGGCGAGTGTGAGACGTATTCATCGCAGGGATTGAATTTAACTCTTATTTTTCTCTCCCAGTGAATAAAAGTGCAGATGTGATTTTAATATTTGACATCAGAAAATAAAAGTCATATCATGATGTGATTTTTATATTTTAAATAAAATAAAAAAACTCAATGTTAAAATTTTGTTATTTGACCACGGATAAAAAGGTTTTTTAAATATTTTTGATATTGGTGTCCAGTAATAGGTTACCGGGGATACTGATCATGAAAAAAAAAAAACTATCGATTTTAATATCGCGGCAACAGGTATCGATTTATTTTTAAAATAAATCGATACGTGAAGTCGCGCAATTAAAATCGATATTTCTTTCATGATCAGCACCTAATAATATATAATAATGTATAATGGACCCCAATTTCAAAAATTTTTGAAAAACTTTTATGTTCAAATAATAAAATTTTAACATTGGCTCTTTTTTATTATATTTAAAAACAAAAATCACATCATGACTTTTATTTTTGACCTTGAAAAATAAAAGGCATGATATTACTTTTATTTTCTGGTGGCAAATATAAAAATCATATCTGGACTTTTATTCACTGAGAGAGAAAAATAAGAATTAAATTCAATCGCTGGTAGATATTCAGCGATTTCGCCTTCATAATTATTTTTTAGGACAATTTAGTGCAAAATACGAAGTTGCTTGCAAAATAACCAACCTTGTAGAGGATTAAATTTTCTTCAAGATTCATACAAAATATTTATAATTATTCTCAAAAGACGATAAGAAATATTGAAATAACAACTTTTCCATGGCGAGTGGTTTTTATGCATTTGTCACTAAATAGCATTCATAAATAGTAAGCTAAAACGACTTAATATCTAACTTTTTGGGTTTTCCTGACATATTGTAGATGTTTATGGCTCCGTAGCTCACTCAGTAGCTGTTCTGAAAAATATTAACGTACATATCAAACGCAGAAAATTTAACATTATTTATAATTGGTTATGTCGAAGTTTTACCCGGAATGCACGGAACTAAGGAAAATCTGAAAAAAAAAAATTGGCGAAAATTACGAATTCGTTGACCTATAAAATTTGACAGCAACCAATCTAGAGTGCTAGACGTTCATATTTCCAGTCTATGGATGGAAGTACTATTGTTCTTCACGATTAAAAAGTTTCTTGATATCAGATATGTTTTTGGCTCTGCAGAGTGATGGTTTATATTTTCACTAATGACTCTAAAAGTGGGTTTACGAAGGAGATAACTTTGCTTATTAGCATGTTACTTACAATTTCATACACAAAAATTCGTTGAAAATGTTAATATATTTTTGTTTCCAATTTCGCTAATAACATTTGTTGTTAACATTGTTGCCTTTTTCAGGAATATGTTCACAACATTGTCAACAACATAAATTTTGTGATCGCTCTGGGAGCAATGCGGATAAAAGAATTTTAGTAACGCAATGCTATTAGAGATTGATAAATTATTGGCCACTTCTATAAATTTGTTTTATCGAAAACTAGTTTCGAATATTATACATTCATCCTCAGTTCTAAAAACATGAAATAATAAAATCCTTCAAATCCAAACCAGATTTTTGCTTAAATGACCAAATAAATATCTCCAATAGTCCAATCTTAAATTTGTTCCCATCTATAACAGAAAAAACAATTACCCACCGGCATTACTGGAAAAACCCTGATCCTTAAACCGTTTACCTAAAAAAAATTCTATCTACCTTTCGTTCATTGTTAGCACAATGCGAGAAGAAATCAGTACAAACTTTTCTGTTTGATTTAATCCTTGGTGAGTACCAACATGTATTTGATTTCTTGTCTTAATTAAATTCATAATTCATAAATGTTTTATAATAATGATTTATATCAATCTAATTTAATATGTATAATAATACCAAACTATACTTTGAATTGCTTATTTTTGAATTTTTGTGTGTTTTTAGAACTGAGGATGAATGTATAACATTCGAAACTAGTTTTCAATAAAACCAATTTTATAGAAGTGACAAATAATTTATCAATCCTCAATTAGATTTATACTTCTATACCATCATGCGGATGTCAACTGGCAATGTTATTAACTTGTTTTGACAAGCAACGAATATTGTTAATGATTTTTCGAATAATATTTCTTTATTTTATCTTTAGACTGCCTGACGGAATGCTGGAAACTTCATTGAAAGCGTAGTTAATAGAAATGTTAATAAAATTTTGCTATTGAATGGTTTAAAAACTAGGCATTGTTTAGAAAAATTTAGTCAAAAATGTTTAAAATTTAAACAAACATGTAATTAACATTTTGCTATTAACAATGTTACTGGTAATATTTCGGTGTAAAAAAACCTTTATATTGCCCAACTCTGGCATGAACGACTGACAACAGAACAAAGTTATATGAGGTTCAAAGAAAAAAGCAATATAGGTATTGCAAGATTAAAAAAAAATTGTAAAAAAACTATTAAACAAGAGACGATATAGAAGCAAGATAGTTAAAGATAAAGAACTAGTAGGTGATTTTTTTTTTCATAACATATTAGCACAAAAAATTGGAAAAGAAATAGCTTAATTAGAAATTTGTTGCGTTGCCCAAATAAATTGGGTTTCTACCATGCATAGAGATATCCTATTCATTGGAATATACTTATATCATGTTTTTTTTTCCTTTTTCTTTTTCTTTTTTTACAGGATACAATTATATTCCAATTACACAAGACAACAATAACGTAGTGTTGTATTGTGTTGTTCTTTTTGTCCCTCCTTGTTTCCCACTTTTATTCATTAAATTTCTAATTGTTACAACAGTTCTCCCTTTCAACGTTTTTTATCAATACCATTGCTCTTATTTTTGCCTTCTTTTTTTTTTCTCGCACTTTCAGCTTACTTTTTTCCTGTCCCGTAATGATTCAAAGTAAACACATTCCAAAAGTAATCAAATTTAAATAAAAAAATTAAAAACAATAAATATCACACAGATTAATATATTTATAACAGCAATGAAATAAATGTCATATTCAACTACAGAGTTGGCAATAATGTCTCAGGAATGTTAATGTAAAAGCCGATTTCTTTCATGCAATTAAACCATGTATGATAGAAACAGACTAGCATGTTCAGTTACATGTAACAGCTCAATACGACTTAAGTTTCGTTGGCCTTCTCAATTATTTGTACCATAATCTATTGTTTATAATTAAATCCGTTTTTATTTATTTATGAATTAGAGCGGTTTCAGCGAAAATTGGGCATCCGAAATAAATGGCATAACTTACTGGAAACAAAGTAGTACCCCCTTGGGAATAAACGCAGCTTTTCAATGTTTATTAATTTTTAGAAACGTGCAAAATTAATGACTGACTCATACTTGATTCTTGATACTTCGAATCAGTTCGGTAGCAGTTTCAAAGTTAAGTTGAGAATCAGATTTTATATTTAATAGGATACAAACCAATACTTCTTATCTTCTTCTAAATAGAAAATAGTTCAAATATGAAGATATTGAAGAAGATATGGTAGAAAACAAGATACCCAATATAAAATCGATGGTCAGGAGAAGGTAAACGGAGCCTTCAAGCTACGGATTGAGACAAACAAGCTCGATTCCAATTTACTCGGATCAAATTTTTTTTTCCAACGTTGGAATGGAAAGGTTAACGAATTAGAAAATAAAAAAAGAAGGAAAAAAAGAGAGAAAAAAGAGAAACAAAGTGCACTAGTGGCATCTCAACCGGAAAGACTTGACGGTTGAACAAATTAAAAACGAAAAGGGAGAAGGTACAGATAATGAATTTTAGGGGCTACCTGGGTCTTATATTATCAAGGAGTGGGGGGAGAGGCGTAGGGTAAAGGCCTGGGTCAATAAGTTAATAGAAAGGAAATTAAATCTCAAAGTATTCCACCTCGTTAAAAATGACTTCAATCAAATTATTCAAAGGATGAAAAGAGGGGAGAGGGGAAGGGCTCGTTAATATCAAGAAATTTTACGATAATTTCGACAGTTAAAATACTGATGGGACATTGCGAGGTCCTTTGTAACAAGTTGAATTAAATGATATCGTCGTTCCCATGGTAAACTAACGAATGTTAAAATCACTACTTTTTAGAAGAACAAAAAAAAAGTTTGTATCCTTCTGTGTTTAAGGGACACTTTCATAATTTGAATTTTTTCTGTTGGTGTTGCGTTGATTAACAGAAAAAATTGAAATCATCGAAGTCTCAAAAATTTCTTACAATTACAATCTCTTGGTTTTATATAACCTGGAAATATTGTATCAGCATCGCATAAAATATATTTCTGAGGTTGACATAATAAAAAAAATAATAAATACAATAACAATTTATTCGTTAATAAATTAGTAATTAGAGCAGAACTGTTAGTAAGGTCCAATTTTTCTAGACAATTAATGATTAAACATTTTGAAAATGACCTATAAGGCTTGCAATCAATATAACCCACATGAACCTGTTTATTTGTTCAATTTTTTTTTTTAAACGCAACCAAAAGATTTTTTCTTCTGAAATTGGCTTTACCCAGCGTATTTTTTTTTATTCCTCCGTTTATTTCGATGCATAGGGTCTATATATACTTCCTTCTATTACCCGAGCGTAAGGTTATTAAATAAAAATAATAGTACAATGTGCAGTACTAAATAATAGAATAATTAAATAATACAATTAATTACTTAAATAATAAAATAATAGTAAAATGTGCGGTACATTGTGCGGTGCTTTCGTCTTTATTTATTTAAAAAGTATAGGAAGGAACTATTCTGCTGAATGAGGAATAAGGTAAGTCTAGACCCCTTCCCTCGGCGTGCACGTCGACCAAGAGGACAGTGCATTGCCACGTTCCAGACAAGGATGGTGGGGCGATGTCTCTGAATAGGTGGTTGTCAAAAACTATAATAATAGTATCAAATCAAATGACTCTCTACCCGTTAATATAATCATCAATAATCAATAATCAATAAAAATAATCAATAATGTTTACGTTATGCCCTAACGAGAAGCCTATCTTCTCCACTTTCAGCCGGCTTGAGTCGGTACTACGCCGTACTAAAGGGAACCAGGCCTCGGGACAGGATGATATCCCATATGTGCTGATGAAGATGCTTCCCAGGAGGGGTAAAGCCTTTCTGTTGAACATTTTCAACTCATGCCTACGGATCTCCTACTTTCCTAAGGTCAGGAGCAAGCAATCGTAGTGCCGTTACTCAAGCCGGGGAAGACTGGAAACTCAACGGAGCACAATCGGCCGATCAGCCTCCTATCTCACATGAGCAAGATCTTCGAGCGGCTGATTCACCACCAACTGATGATGCACTGTAGGGAGGAGCATGTCATCCCACCGGAGCAGACTGGGTTCCTTCGAGGTGTCCCCTGCGAACACCATCTTGCGAAGCTTCAGGCCCATACCATCGAGCAGCTTCAGAAGAATAGAACTACGGCGTTCATTTCACTGGATTGAACGCAGGCCTTTGACTGTGTATCCCACACACTCTTACTTCGCCGTCTGGAAGAGTTCAGGTTTCCCACCACTCTATGTCGACTGATTGGATGCTATCTTAGCGGAAGATCTTTCGTTGTACGAGTCGGTGAGAGCCTCTCTACTCCACACAATACCACCTGCGGCGTACCTCAAGGGTCTGTACTGGGACCAATCCTGTTCATCGTCTTCACGGCGCCAGTGGTCTCAGTCAAGCGTCCAGGAGCAGAAGTAGCTACGCCTCTAGCTACAACGGCGGTGTAGCCCTCAAAAAGGCACAGCTGGCTTCAGTGGCCATAGTTGAAGACTTCAGGCTGAACGGCATCAGGATGAATCCGTTGAAAACGGATGCAATCGTGATGTCGTTTCAGAAGAGGAAGAAACCTCTTCCCAAGATCTTCAAAGTGGACGAGGAAGAAAGGCCTGTCTCTAGCTCCATCCTCTATCTGGGCATCACTCTGGATAGGCACTTCACCTTTTCCAGTCACGCCAGGGAGAGGGTCAAGCTGGCCCGGCTGAAGACGCATACGCTCTATCACCTGCTGACGTCACCGCAGCTCTCACTTCGGCTGAAACTACAGATCTACCGACCGACGATGCTCCATGGTGCACCACTGCTGAGGTATCTGTACAAAACATCTCTGAAAGGACTGCAGAGCTACCAGAACTCCGTTCTACGGCGGATCGTCCGTGGCACTTCCCTCCAAAGAGCTAAAAACACCACCATCCACGAGGAGTTCCAGCTATCCTCAGTGCCTGAGTACATCGGCCGAAGGCACATCAAATTCTTTGATGGGCTTAAGGCCTGTGCTAATCCCCTCTTTAGAGAGGTAGCTCCACCACTCAGGTCTGGGAGGTGGCAAGACAGTGTCCCCTTGGTTGACGTGCTCGCAGAGGGAAGGGTTCTGGACTCTGCAGTCTGAACCCATCATCCTTTCCATACCAGCAATGGTATGGAATACAAAGAATTTTACTAAAGCAACTGCCCCAGTGAGGAATTTTGCATTTGACAAATTTGTAGAGTACGTGCCTTAGATTGAGATACTTTCCCTAACAATATATAAAAGCATATTGCGTACAGCACTAATGTACGGCGCGCCACTCTTTACTCACCTTACTGATGGCACACAGAAACATCTTCAATGGTTCCCGGCTAAGAAATATGACCTTGTCGACATAACTAAGGAAGCTGAATATAGAAAAGCTACATTATAAATTTGAACTACCGACGATTTCAGAATACAATCGGAAAAGGCACATCAAATTTCTGGGTTCATTAAAAGCCCTTTCAAACCCTCTTTTCAATACTCTGACGCCGGCTCTAAATCGCTGGCAAAACAGCTCACCACTGTCTACGAATATTAGAACTTAAGTAAGTTAGTTAAGAGACGAGCATATATTCAAGAAATGGGTTCAATTTTAATATCATGCAAATTTACATGTACATGATCTTAAAATCAAACGTAGTTACAGAACAAGACTATCATTAAAAAAAAAAAAAAAGACTATATTTGTATTTGTTCAATTTTTTTTTAATATTTACAATCGGTAGATATTCACTGAGCTGTCGATTAAAGTTTCAACGAACGTCGTAGCTTCATCGGGTCAAAAATGGGGAAATTACAATATTTTGTAAAACGAATTAAAAATTACGGTGCGCCCCAAATACTGTACGCTTCAGTACCCACATAGCCTAATCAATTTTAATCCTAGCGTTAGCCTAATTTGTTTATCCTTTGGCTATCGGGTAGTGTAATTAAATTGTTGATGTACACGATGCATTCCGACCTGCAACAGCAAACTCTATTCCCCGATTTTTTTACCACCAGGTATTTGGATTACCTGCATTGCGCTTGCAAATTCAAAAAAGTATTTACTTCAAAAAGGACGTGGTTAAAAGTTCTACTTTCGTAATCATATAAAGTGTTTCCATAGGATTTCGGCAGGATAATGTGCTTCCTCATGATCCACACAGGCTATTCTTAAAAAAAATTTTGTTGGTCTTCTACAAGGGTTTATTATTTAAAATAATAAACGAATGGCATATCACATACTAATCCAAACTATATATATATGTATATTTAATATTTTCCGAAATTCGCACGAAAGGTCACAGGCGAGAAAAGAGTGGATATGAAGGGGGCAGCAATATAGGCATTATGTAGGCTGGAGTGTTCTCTAGAAATAATGGAACACCCCAGGGCCACACGTCAAGGGCTGGAATAATCAACAGCAGGCCACAAAAGTACGAATCACTGGACTCGAATAGTATTGCTGCTATGTCAATGCTAGGTCCAAATCTCTTAGTTACCCCAACAATTACCTTTTGTGTTGGTACGACTCAACTTATCCAATCAAATTTTTAAATAATTGTGATTTTACTGAAAAATTAAAGTCTCTAAAAATAAAATAAAATGAGATTCGGTACAAAATAGGATAATTTATATTTCTTATACATTTCAACATGCTGTTTAAAAAGTAAAATCATTCTGATAGGTAACTGTTTTTATCAAATTATCAGACCATATTCATATTCAGCAAATCCTTTGTTATTCGTGATATCTCTTTCTAGCATTATTTATCCGCATCGATTTGTGAAACTATAACTAAATTTTCCATCAAACATCACTTATTCATTCACCCCATTAATAATCAAACTATAGGATCAATCAGTGCAAGCAATATAGATTCATGTTAGTATCAATCATGAATAGCTGACTTAAATAGATAATTGAAAAGTAATTGACAAGAAAAAATCACACCAATAGCCCCCCAACCCATAATTAGTCAAGTAATGACGTATACTTTCTTGACCAACGGTAATAGAAGAAGGTGATGCGGTCAGCATTGACGCTAAACCGTCAGGAGTGTCCCCAACCCAGTTAAGTGTCAGTTACCCACTTCATAGAGGCTGGGTGGGCCCCACGAAGTTTCCCGACTCCAGAGTCAATCCACAATTGATACAACAGATTAAATAAATTATCTGTCACAGCCGGACTCGAACCCAAATCCATGAGTTGGTAGTCCAGTTTGCAACCAATTCGGTTATCCTTAGTTGACATTTTGTTCTGTAATACAGTTATTTTTTATTGCATTTGATTCCACATTACGAGTGCCATATTAAATCCCGAGTTAGTTTTGCTGCAATAACCTAAGAAACGTAATATATAAATCAAAAATAAAATAAAATGATAAAAAGGTCCAGAATATGCAGAAATTTGGTGCCGATAACATGTAATATGATAGCATTTTTCTTAACAATCCTCCCGTCTACGTCTCAACTGGTATGCTCACACGTATGTTCAGCCTGGATTACCTTTCTAGTGATTTGCTCATTATTGTACTCAATGACACTAAACATTTCACCATTCATGATTTATGCTATACAGGAATAATGAAAGTGGGCATCGTTCTATTATAGATATGGCTTCATAACTTGCCCAGCTTCATTGGTTAGCAAACCAATATTGCTGGGCATAACTTTTAATTTTACGACTCACAGAAGAGTATTTGCAACAAAAGGTTGGCCAACAGTTAAAAACGTAAAGTGTGATAATCTTCACTCTAACCACCCTCTTTTAACTCATTAACTGCTACTTCATATCCCTTCCCCTCGTGACTCCCGTTCATTATCCCTCTTTGTACGAGCGACCGGAACTCAGTGTTTAATCAGCATATGTTTGTACTTGATGACTTCATTTGTTGTACAAATTAAGTTATCAATATTTTCTGTAGGGTTTTAATGGCTATAGTTATATAACTATTATGACTATAGAAGGCAAACGTATGTACTTTAATACGAAGCTGATTAATGCTACTCCTGTAGTAAGGGAAAAATGTTTTCTATTATTATTTGAACATCTATCAATAAGTTACTCTTTGTTTGGTAAACATTTTAAATGTAAATGTTTTTGTGCATGTTCCTGAGAGTACCGAGTTATTGTTCCTTTATCAAAATTGAGTTCATTGTTTCCTTAAAATGGGCATTGATGGAAAAAGTACCACTTTCCTTCCCCATTTTATAATTATACCACAGTATAATTAAGAGCTCATTACATTTATACAAACAAATTGTTTGTAATAATTGTCTGTTATTTAGAAGAGGTACTCACTTAAAAAAGCCTCTTGAAACATAACTATCAGATAATTGGAAGTTTAATTCGCCAGTTCGCAATAAGTAACAGTCTGAACCAAAAAATAATCATTTTTTGGTCGCCACAAGAAGAAAAATTACTATTCCGGACGTGTGGAGGCCGGAAAGGATATAAATTGATGGAATGTACTGATTGACAAATCAATAAGACATAACCTTTAGAGAAAGTACTACTTTGAAGTATAATCTTCAAAAATTGCAAAAAAGAGGAACACCTTAAGTAATCTAAAAACTCTTACTTATCTAAGAAAATGGCGTAAAGCACCAGGATTACGAGAAATTTACAAAAGCTATAGCACTTTTATTACAAGTTAAATTAATAATTTGACTTCATCATATTTATTAAATAAATTTTAACTTTTGCCATTCGAATAGACTTATATATATCTTCACCAAGCTCTAACAATTATTTTATATTTACTTTGTGAAACTATATCATATTCAAATTTAAAGAAATTTATGTTTTCGGATTGGAATCAGTGACTTGATCCAATCATACTAACAGTCCATCCAATAATTAAGTAATACTACTTCAATTTCTTTCTCATAATTGTAGACACATTAAAATGACACTCATAATATATTTTAACATTAATTGAATGTAATGCAATAAACCGCTTTACAAAAGCCAAACGCTGAAAACGTTATAAACCTCTTAGCTGAATTCCCCTATTAGGAAGTCAGTTTATGAACAAAGTTTTCGGAGTTTATGGGCGTTGAGGCAAAATTCTTTCGAAATTATTTCATTAGCAGACTTAGCGTTTCGTAAATACTTTGAGACCCAGGTCAGTTTGGATTAAGTTATAAAAACAAAAGTTGAAGTATATCAAAAATTTATCAGAAAATAAGCTATTGGCTAAATATGTGTCGGAAAATTTTATAAAATCTACTTTCATAGTAACAGTGACAGGGATGAAAAAAAAAAAGAAGGGTTGAGACACAATGGTGTTTGTTGAATATTATTTTGGAAGAGACTCAAAGATTACTATTTCTCTAGAATATCTCACAAAATAATTAAAGTGTCAACATAGGAAAAAAGGAAGAGATGTAAATACAGCGAGATTCAAAGGACACTGTTTCAGAAGAGAGATCTCAGAGGACCTTTAATCTGTTCCTAAAATAAGAGGAATTTGTATTGCAGAAGCGACCTCTTTCACTGAGAAAGATTTAAAATTTGTCTTCGTCATAGTAATACTTAAAAAAAAAAATGAATGCTCAGTTTATATAAGAGACCTACCGATACGTATCCTACCCAACTATAATTTAATAGAATAAAACCTTATAAAATATCTTCAAGTAAGAATAATATTAGATAGAATTAATCATCGATATAATAACTGATATTAAGAATGACAAATAAGGTGACAGCGACTAGAGCATCGCTGTCGATAAATGAATATTTCCTCCCAGAATTACGTTAATAATAGTATACTCAAATTGCCTGTCTTTACTTTGAAAATCGGAAAAATGAAGTCTTCTGTAACAGTCAGAAGACAGATGACACAAAAATAATTACAATATTTTCACAAACAGGATCCTCACAGCTGTCGCACATGCAATTGGATTTCCTCCCTTTTTTGTAATTGCAAAACGTGAAATTGTTCTCTTTTTTTCTCTTTTTTTTCTATCTAATCAATATCTTGTTGAAGTTATTATTTCTTTTGGCGCATTGAGGGTAAAGTATTTATTGTAACGGAAGTAATGTAGCGGGAATGCGACACCATGAATTATTAATATTATCAACCCTAACCTTGCCTATTCATCAGCCTAACGTTACCTACTTATGAACTGTTTGTTTTAATTATTTCTGAACTTAACATTTATTGTAGGCAACGCTTTGACGTTATTTAATTCTTGAAGGAGTTATAAAAACTATATAATTTAGTTGTTTAGCCTCGATTACACACCATTATTTAATTTTATAATTACTTTTTGAAATTAAGTTTATAGTTTAATTTTTTGTGGCTGAATGTGCAATGGAGAACGGGATAAAAAAAAAAAAAAAAAAGATAACAGAAAAAATGTCTGGCCAAAGACTACATTAATAAAGGTCAATTAATATTTACAATACAATAATCTCAATTAAACATTTTTGTAACGAGAAAAAAAAAGGATATCCTTCTGTTAAAAAAAATATTAGATTTTCTTAAAAAAATAAATAAATTGAGCATAAATTTCAAAAATCCAAAATCAAAACTATATCAATTAAGAAGACAAACACTTTTCGTACATACAGAAATTTATGTTAAAATATAAATCCGATCAATATTATTTAATATGAAAATTTAAATTATTTCAGGCATAATTTACCTAATAGCACTGAAAAGTCACACATCGCGACCAAACCTGACTCAAAGGCATTAGCCAATTGTTCAAAGCAATGGCCTGGGTAAATGCCTACCTCAACCGGCCTTTTTTTTAAATACGTCATAACTTAAGTCAGGACAAATTAAAACTATGCAGCACGCAACTTTAATAAATAATATCTCGGTTTCAATCATTAAATGGAATTGAATATTATACATAGCATCCACACAATATGCATAAACATATCGATGATCGAGTAGATAAATTAATTTACATACAGTAGGCAGAAGTTGGCCACCTTAAAATGAATAGTTTAATATGCAGTCCTAACAGCTTCTACTCACGGAGACCAATATATAAAAAAAAAAAAAAAAAAAATGAAGGATTATAAAAATTAATTATTAAAAGGGGGTTAATAAATTGTATTCAAAAAAATGATAACATCTCCGAGTTTAAAAAAATACTACCTCTTGTCACACGAAAGGCAGGGAAAAAACCATAATGATTTACATTGATAATACCTGTTTAGGCTTACAAATATTCTATTTTGCTACGAGAAAAAACAATTTATTACAAAAAAAAAAAAAAATAATAATATTCCACTACCGAAATAAAATGCATATCTAAAGATATCTTGCAGAAAAAAAACTTTCTTATCAAGATTGCTATCTCTGAGAAATTACATTGTATTATTATATATAAAACTTATATTTCCTAAAAGCTAAACAAATTATTTGAATGGTACAGGGAAAAATAGTATGACACCATTCTTCAAATATTTTTTAGGAGAACGAAATTATATTTTCGGAACCAGTTGCTCAATACTGTTTAAAAGCTAGGCATTCAGACTGTTTTCTCCTGAATAATACGCACTAGTCAATTCGTATTTCTTAAGCAATGTGTCCCAAACTGTTCGACTTTTATTTGAGGCGCATTGGTCCTAACCAGTCAAGACAAATTTTATTCAGAAAAAAAGTAATAAATAGGGAAAAGTCCATTTGTTCGTTATTGTATTATTCAGTGAATAAGTACATTTATTCATAATTTTTCAATCAATAATTAAATGAAATAATTATTTGGCATCGCCTGCCTTCGTTCCTTTTCCCGTTTGCCATGTCGAATCGAAAGTCGAACAATGCGGATATAGCTTTGGGGCTTCAATATTGCGCCGAAATCTCAAAATAGAAAAAAAACTAGTGTTACACTGTTTATCTCCTATACCTTTCATTTATCTACTCTTTGCTTGAGCAACCACGAGATGGTGTTCTAAACATTTATTTATCTTATCTAAAATGTTTGGTGTTACAATTAAACATTTAAACTGAAAGATTAATCAGAATAACGACATTTAATTTGTAATTTCATAGAGTTATTGCAAAATAAATATTTTTTTCTGAAAAAGCTTTCAAATCAGTTACAATATTCGATTTTAAATGTTGTTTCAATGAAAAACCTTTATGTATGTCTTCATAACCACTAAACTTACTAACAAAAGGTTTGAAAGATCTGTGAAGTAATCGTAGCCGTAGCAACCATAAATAAAGCTCAGATGCATGCCCAAGATAAGATGAGGGTGACTATGGTCCTTGTAACAGACTATTATATTTGGATCGATATTATTGATATAGCGGGTAAAACAAGTCGGTAATGAACGATAATCAATATATCGACTCAAGCAATAGGGACATTCACACTCTCTCGATCGAATTTGTGTTGAATAACCACTGACGAACGGAACAAAGGAGGAATGTGAAGTCCTACATAAGCGCTTTGCGTTAAGGACTGGGATCCGACGAGGACAATGAGGCGGCAACAATTGGGTCCCTTTGTGGTACCAGTGCCCTGCAGTTTGGATTGTGGTACCACTTTGATTGCTGGCAAGTTCAGCACTATAACTTCTAATAACAACATTCAATTGAATAGGGTTCATCAGAACTCTATTTTGTGTCACGGGAGAGGGGTGAAAGTAAAAATATAGAGAGTCAAATCAGCACTGCACCTTCAGATAAAGCCCATTAATGTGAAAAGGCTATATTAATTACATTGACTACGGTGTATATCAATGTGCAAAGAAATTAGAGTATAAAAGAAAACAAGTTAATTAAAGTCCTAGTAAACGAAGAAACGGAGACAATACAAATTCCTGCAAGTACCTAACATTCAGCTTTGATTTGGAATGGAAGATACTGAACTGAAAATTTGCATGAACCTTTATTATAACTTTCTAAATTTTGCCTAAAAAGTCGCATAAAATCTCGCGTCGTCGTCTCAAGTTATTAAAGATCAAACGTTAAAAAAGGGAAAAAATCGTTTTTTTTTTTTGTAAATAATTCATTTTGTATGGGTCCCACGTTGTTAGGTGTTATTATAAAACTTGTAGAAAATTTAATTCTCTACAAGTTTTATCTGAATCATTTTTTAGCTAAATCAACCTTTCTCTAGATATAAGGCGGAGAGGGGAGAGCAGGGCCAAAATTACGAAAACATAGGATATTCTAAGTAAGATAGGCCGTTCCAAAGCCGCAACTTTCAAAAATGGTGACATTTTATTCAAGAAATATAAATTGGGATTCAATTTTTAAAAAAATTAATTTTCTTGAAAAAGGTATCCATAATGTTTTTCCCGTGGTCGGTAGTCTTTATGATATTGAGCACGGAGTGAAAAATAAGCAACTTTCTGTACTTTCTTGAATAAAGCGTCATTATTTTTTAAATTTGCGCCTTTGGAACGGCATACAAGGCTTATATTACTTAGAATGTCCTATATTTTCGTATTTCCTATTCAAACTTTCTCCTAAAATGAGTACCTTATAGCCATCCCTTCCCCCCTCTCCACGTTATATCTAGAGAACGGTTGATAATGCAAACAAATGAATAGGACCAAACTTGTTGAGAATTTAATTTTCTTATAAGTTTTATGATAATATCTAACGATGTGGGACGCTTCAAAATCGAGATATTTACAAAAAAACCGATTTTTGTCACTTTGTTTGGCCTTTTATGTCAAATAACTTGAGACGCCGACCCGAGATTGTATGTGACTTTTTAGTCAATATTTATATAGTCATAAGAGTCATGCAAATTTTCAGCTCAGTATGTTCCATTCCGAGGTTGAACTCTTGTTTGAGTGGATTAAATGGATTTGAACAAGACGTAGGTGAGAGGCTTGTATTAGGTCTAAATATATGGATTCGGGTTTAAATGGGGTTCAGGGAAACAGGCAACAAATGATTTTCGGGGATGTCAGTTATGCCTTATTATTATTTTAAATATTAACCATTTTTTTTTTCATAAATAACGATTCCATACTCATTCTAAACAATTATAATACTGAAATCACGGTGGATATATACAAATAATATTTATGATCATCCGCATCCTCTTTCTTTATTTTAAGAAGTTATGCAATTAATGGAAAAAAAAACTGTCATAATAATATAGTATGTCTCATAGATTTTCTTTTATATTTCATACACCGATGGTTGAAGATGTTCATAATTAATATAATCGTATAAATGTTTAGGGCATTATTATTAATTTATGAGCTGCTTTTAGCCAAAACAAATATTGACGGTATATATCAATGTGAAAAGAAAATAACGTAGAAAATGAAACAAGTTAATGAAAGTCCTAGTGAACTTAGAAACGGTGACGATACAAATTCCTGTAAGTACTCAACATTTAGCTTTAATTTGACAAGCTCGCTGTAATAGGCATTTGAAATGTTAAAGCTCATAACAGGTTCATTAAATTTTAGTTTTGTCAACATAGCCTAGTAGTCTAATACAATTTTAAACTCAATCATTAAACATTTGAACCCTTCGTAGAACAATTTAACCTTATATGATGCTATTATCCTTCTTTATGCTGTTGTTTCAGTTATTTACTAATTAATGGACACTGAATAAATAAAATCAATACTTAATTAATCTTGGACAACCTCTAATAATTAAAGGTTTAGGTAATAAAACAGGCACAGAACTAATGTAGCAGTAACTGCCAAGAAACGGAAGTAAATAGCCATCTTATGGCATCTTAAAACCGACATTCGGAGTCCAAATGGCCAGTCTCATAAATGTGGCATACCAGAAACCTGGGGCCGCAATTTATGGTTTGCGGTTTATGATAACACTATCAAGAATTAACATTATGTGCCGGTTATATGACCTACTTATGATGAAGTTTATTGACGAATGTGCTAATTTATTTAAGAACAATACACTGAAACGAGATATAAATGACATAAAATTCGGAATATATCATAACTGTAATATATAACTATAGTTTTTATAAACATTTTTTAAAATAAACAATTATATATATATATATATATATATATATATATATATATATATATATATATATATAATTCAAATTCTTAATTTACATTTAAAAATAAAAACAAAAATATATAATATTTTATTAAAAATACAGACACTTCATTCCTTTGTATCCTACAGAGTTTTGTTCTGTCGTTCTCTCCGATCTCTTCTATGCACCCAATTAGGGCCGGAGTACCAAAGGGCTAAATTCTTCCACATTTTCTATACATTATATGTACACATAAGATATCAGTTTTTTCCAAACACAGCAATAGCAACCTAAAAATTCAGCAGAAATTCTATTCTCGCTGGACACGAAGATATCACTCAGGCTTCACTGACCCTCTAAAATTATTTTGTAAAACTACAGAACTAATTTAAACAATAGAAAACAAAACTCAATAACGGCAAATCTCAGCGTATCACATTCAAACTCAGACACAACACCTGCCCTCAACTATATATATTCAATGAACCATTCAACAGACTAACACACTTCATTACTAAGGACTTAATTTCGAGAAATGAGTGACATCAGGCTCATGCTGATAACACGTTCATAATTGAATGATTTAAACGGTACCTTATTGTAAGTTTATAGTTCGCTACCTTGGTTTGATAAAGTTCTAACTGCTCTTTTGAGTGGATATTAGTTTTAATTTCCTAGCCTGAGGTTGAACAGAACCTAACCCAAAAAATCAATTAAATAAATTTTACAATTTTTTTGTTTTTCTAAAAGAAATTAAAGTAGAGTGCATGTCTCCCAGCCACGTGCAGATGTTTATATCAGTATTTAATTCGACCGTTTATCAAATAAATTATTTGATAATATTTAGTACTACATAATACCAATGTCAACTGAGACTTCGACCAGAAAGAGAACTTGGCCAACGACAAAAGTTTCATCGAGATCTGTTTGTTGACCTTTCGAATCATTATAAGCGTTATTTTATTTATAATGGATAATTTAATTTATTATAGTTTTGGGAAAAACCAAAATCGGTACTATAATATTAATTAAATTGATATAAAATATCAAATCTATTCATTACATATTTTTATAAAAACTTTTACCCATGTGCGATAAGGTATTCAATATATTTTTCACACTTATTATTAACTTTTTTTCTTGTGCTATTTTTAATTTTAGTTGATATCAAAATAAATTTCATAATGACCCGGACTTTTTTTTTCAATGCTTTAGGATGTAAACTGTGTTAATAATGTGCATTATAGACATTTAGGCGATTATTTGCCTTCTTTTTATTAAATCTAACCCCAAAAATTCTGCGTACGCACCTGGAGGACACACACAGCTTACTTAGCACACGCTAATATAACAACTTAGCAACGCCCCATATAAATAATGTAAGGATAACTCTCTAATCTTAAACATATTGCCTCTTCTGTTTTTTTATTTACTTTTTATGTTTCGTAAATTTGTATTTTGGTCTATTTTTTATTTGTTTAAATTAACATTCAAAATTATCTTATTTCTTAAAAACAAAAATTATTAGGCAATTTCATTCTAGTTTTTTTTTTTTTTTTTTTTTTTTTTTTTTTTTTTTTTTTTTTTTTTTTTTTTTTTTTTTTAAATTAACATTGGCAAGGCGTCAAACTAAGGAAAATTATATCATTTGTTGTAACCAGTAAGATTTTTCTAAAAGGGGAAGTCACAACACACTTTTCTGCATCGATAAAGCTAAAAGAACCCTTTCTTGTACAATCAGTAAAGCCTTGGATGTGTTGTGTCGATACTTACGGAACAGATTGGATAAGAGATTGAGCCGAAAAGGACGAAAGCGCAGAGCATATCAAGTTCTCGAATGACAGAACCTAATTTAATCCGTTTGCCTTTCGGTAATTCAATGCCTAAGGTGGAGTGATAAGGTTCTTGTGATAAAAGGAAACTGTATTAGCTTCTTGATATGCTTTCAATTATAAAGAAACACATGGGAAGAAACGAATGTCGTTCTCAAGTTGAATGGAAAATGTTAATATAGTACAAGAGTTTTCCTTACTTATTGAGACCGAATAGAAAAGACGTACACTGTATATATATATATATATATATATATATATATATATATATATATATATATATATATATATATATACTTTAAATTAAAAAATTGGATGATTCCATGATCATGGCGGACGGACATACTATGGTAGAGGATAGAGGCCTGTGGCACCAAATGTTGAACTAAACCAAGAACCAGTTCATTATGTAGTGCCAGAGAAGAAGAAGACAAAAAATTAAGGCAATACCAATAGAACATGCAAATATTTATTGTATATATATTTTTTTAAAACTATAAGTTCAAGGCAAAAAAACAAAACCAATGTCAAATTAAACAAAATAATCATGATTTAGGCATTTTTCATATTCGCCACACTACAGTTGCGCTGGAGGGACGACACGTGGGATAGTTGTCTTAATTTCGGATGTTTCATTCTTTTAGAAATAGGCCTTTCTCGCCGTATGAGACTTCACACACGACATTTAGCCATGGTGCTAGCGCAATTGTTATGCGATGAGTATTATTGTATTATACGAGTATTATGCGTTTATGCATTTTTGACTGTGAAATGAACAGTTAAGCAAGAATAATTTAAACAAACATTTTGTTCAACACAGGCTGAATCTTCGGTGTAAAAGTTTCTTCAGAGAAGTATAACAAAGTTACAACTCAAACAAAAAAGCTATTAAGTAATTTACTAACTCTAATGTCTTTGCCTCGAGGTGGAATACTCTTCTAAGCCTAATTACATTTTAAATATATATATATATATATATATATATATATATATATATATATATATATATATATATATATATATATATATATATATATATACACATTTTTTCTTTCTGTAATGTGTGATAATCATATAAGTGGCAATAAAAAAAAAACAAAAAACAGGTCATTACATCAAGAATAGAAAGCTTTCTTCTAATAATATTATTATTATTATTATTATGTATTGAAATCTCAACACATACTATTTTTATGTTTGGGAGTGTTGTGCTTTCTCAATTTGATGTGTATTTTTACAACTGATGTGAGATGTGCTGTCTTTGGTCTGCATTTGTGCGATATTGTCTGGTTCTACCATACTGGTGCCTGAATTAGCAACATGGTGGCTGGTTATTTATTTACTACTATTTGAGAGACTTGAGGCTGTCTTGAAATCTTTTAATAATAATTGTTTGTCCCTCTATTGAGTATTTGTCCTTCTTTATAATCATATAATATATATAAGGAACTGCCTTGGAGTTCATCAATTTTTAAAACTTTATTTTTGAAAATCTTTCTTCTCATAGTTACCCTCTTCTCTAATTTTATTTCGTTACAAATCATTCTTGACCTCTTGAATGCAGCTTGCCATCAACCTTTTCTTCCCAAATATCTACTTTGTCAAACCATCCTATAGATATGGCCAAAACATAGGAATCTCCTTCTTCTTGTTGCTATTGTTATACTTTCTATGTTCTCGTATATTTCCTTATTGCTTCTTAATTTCCATTTTTTCGTAGTTTTCATTGGACTTAAGATCTTTCTTTCTAGTACTCCAAGTTTATGTAATGTAAAGTATAGTTAAAAACCAAACATTCACTTGTCTAATGATATTCTGGTCTAATCACTGTATTGTAGTGCTTCTTTTAAGATATTTAGATAAATTTTTCTTGTTATAGATATTCTTAGTTATGTCATACACTATTTCCGTCGTGTGTAACTTTTCATGTACTTCTTTCACAAGGCCCATTGGAAGGGCTACAGGTCTCGTGTTGAAGAAACACTACCCACCATTCAGTCTCTTCGGACTGAAACAGAGATGAATACAGCGATGGAAGTCATTTCCAGTACCATCCAGGACTCAGCCTATAGGAACATCCCCAGGTTCAGCCCACAGTCCAACGCGATCAGGAAACATCCACAGCTCTAATTGGCCAGAGGAGCAACCTGAGGAATATCTTTCACCGCACGCGTGATAACAGCCTGAAACCGGCCATCAATACGATGATCCGGCAGATTCTCATTCGTAACTGGAAGACCTCAGTCTGGCATGAACAGTTACGGAGGCCTCATGACGATTATCGCCATATCTAGAGACCCGTCAGGACCCACGTAACTAAGAGGAGGACTGTGCAACTGACTTCACTGAGGTGACCTGCTGACACCTGGGCAACTTCTGGCGAAGAGCTATGTGGCGAGGAAAGAAACTCGGCTGGCAGATGCTCCTAGACTTCTAGAAGGACCACTGCCGTGCTCAAACGAAAAGCCCATTTTTCCACCTTTGGCCAGCTTTAGTCGGTACTACGCCGCACTAAGGGGAACAAGGTGTCATGAAAAGATGGTATCCCGTATGTGTTGTTGAAAATGCTTCCAAGGAGGGGTAAAGCCTTCCTTCTGTAAATCTTCGCACATGAGCAAGATTTTTGACCGGCTTCTTCACCACCATCTGATGAAACACTACAGTGATGAGCCCGTCATCCAGCCGGAGCAGACTGGCTTTCAACGGACGGACGCCATCGTGATGTCGTTTCAGATAGGGAAGAAGTCACTGTCCAAGAGATTCAAGATGGAAACAGAAGACCGGCCTCTCTCCAATTCTATTTTCTACCTTGACGTCACTTTAGACAGCCACCTCACCTTCTCCAGCCACGTCAAGGAGAGAATCAAGCTAGCCCGGCTGAAGTCGCTTTGGCTTCACTATATGCTTTCGTCGCAGCAGCTGTCGCAGAAGCTGCAAATTTACAAAGCCATTATAAGGCCAACCATGTTCTACGGTGCACCACTACTTCGGCACAGGTATAAGCCCACCTTACAAAGACTGCAGAGCTTCCAGAACTCCGTTCTTCGGCGGATCGTCCGTATGACCTCACTCCAACGAGCGTGAAACACCACCTTCTACGAGGAGCTCCAGCTATCCTCTGTGCCGGAATATATAAGCCGGAGGCACATCAAATTCTTTGATGGGCTGAAGGCCTGTGCCAACCCTCTATTCAGAGACTACTACCAAGGCCTGGGAGGTGGCAGAGCTCTGTCGTATTGCTCGCCGAGGGAAGGGGTCTGGACTCTGCAGTGTATACCCATTTCTCCAAATTCCTTAAATAGCAAAATGGTACTTCCCCATTCTCTACAAATTAGTGAGGGCCAAAGCCTGCATGTGAAACCCCTGTACGCAACTGATATTTAAACAGCTTTGCCTTGGAATATCTTCGGGTAATGTAAGGAATTGAGAAATAACATTTTATATATATATATATATTGTTCATTTATACATGTAAAAGAATATTATAAAAAAAATATTATTGAATAAAATTATAAAGAAATTAGTATTGCCTAACTCGCTTCTTGTCGCATAATATAAGTATCCTATGAATTGTCTGATACGCGACGTGTCGTGTCGTGTAATATAAAACCACGTTAGCATTTAAAAATAGGAATCATTGATGTAGCATAAATGAAACCAATCGAAATTTATGACAGTTCCCAATTATTTTTAAACTACTACTTCTCGCTTAATAATTCTTCCTTATAAAACAAACTCATAATAATCTATGTTTAAATTATTAATAATTTGAAAAACTAAGATATCGTTCTTCATCCATACAAAATCCGAAACAATAACAAATCCAAATATATAACAAAAACAAGGGGCTAGTACTGATGAAAATAAATCATCTAAACTACAACTGGTGGTGCGGTTTGGAGGGAGGGGGAGACTCTAATGCTGTTATAATAGATTGGGGAGAGCTCGGTCCACTCCAAACATCCCCAAATACAGCTTCAAATATTCCACAATTATTTTTAAAAAGATTTAAGCTTGTTTAATTTGTTTGATTTATTTTGAATCATTAATAACTGTATAACCAAATCTGAGAGCATACTACAAATCAAAGTAGCTGCAATACAAATTAAGTATGAAGCAAACAAAAGGTTCTTAGCACATTGTTAAACCCATATCATGAGCCTAATTAGGTTTTATGGTGTAATGCTTAAGCTGGTATGATATGGATAAGTGTGAAACGATTTTTTAAAAGATGTATTCACTTATTAGAATCAATACTAACTAGGATTTAAAATGCAATTCACTATAAGAATTGTAATAAATATCGGGGGATCTCATTGGCATAAAATTATAAAAAATATTCACTCTAATTCTAGGTAGGTGAATCATGGAATACACGAAAGAAATTATCGGCAACTTACTTTTATTTTTTTTTAAATTTAATCTGTTCAAACACCAATTGAACTGAGAAGCACAACCAGCATAGCAAGATTAATTTCTTTAGGTATAATAACCTTAGTATCTAAAATAGTTAACGAAGTCAAATCTTCGTGGCAGACCAAATGAATATGTGTGGACAAAAGCTAGAAAAGAATGTAATTCTTAGTTGTAAGGTACATACAAAAGTTTAATAATCGGAGTTCGGTAGATATAAAAGAAAATGGGTGCCGCTTTTATATAATTTTTTTCTTAATCACAATTCCATGTTCTGCCATTCATCATTCATACCATTCCCTTACTTACTGTAAAAAAAAAATAAATAATAAGGATGCCATGAATTTTTCTTAATAATTTCAGTGTGCCACCGGAAAAAAATTTGAGAACCACTAAATTAGACAATAAAACTCAGGATGTATAATATTCCATTTATACGAAACTTTGTCATGAAATAACTCGAAAAACGACTAGTCTGAAAAAAAATAATCAGAAACTAACTAGAAACAAGCACAGAGAAAAAAAAAACTTATCAAAATAAAAATTCTGGCAGGGATATGTAGCGCAAGCCTCCCAGAAATAAATTTTATAAGAAAATATAGAGTTAAAATTTTTATAAAATATTATCCGATCTCAATTAAGCTTTTCCATCGAGCCAAAAAATTATTCCATCAACTTTTTTAAATTAATAAATTCCAATACCGCTGGAAAACAGAATTTTCCTCTCCAAACAGCGAAGGAACCTCATTTATTCAATCTCACGCCTATTTCTCTTCGGCTCTGAAAGCAAATGAAGTCTTATAGACTGAACTTCTCCATTCAATGTCTATACTTCATCTTAGCCATTTATTAATCCGATTCATCTAGGAGATAACAAGGTCTTAATTAAAATTATACCAGAAATGCTTGAGTTTTGTAATTAATTTAGTGTAAATCCTTCAATTAATCTGAATCTGAATCAAAAATCAAGTCTTATAAGTTAAATTTCTCCATTCAATATTACGATTGCGTTTGTTCTCAGAGCATGGCTGCGCGTACCACTGGAGGTACGCAAGGACGTTTAACACGTTCAATGAGGAATAACAATTTTTTTTTTAATTATTATTGAATGTATCAATTATAAGAAGAATAAACAATATTTTTGTTTGTTTAATATTTTTTTGTAAATCAGTTTGTATTTTTTTATGAAGAAGAATTTGTAATAGTAATGCCATAAGATCAGGTAGTGAGTGGTACGCCCACCGTGTCTGGAAACCTTTGGACTAGAAAATGTCATTTCAGAAAAATTAAATAAAAATAAAATAAAATTAAAATGATTAGTTTTCATCTATCCAGAAATGCGCACAACGTGTAAGATTACGATAACAATAACAAATACAAAAGAAAAAACGATACCCATAAGAAAATTGCAATAACTGAAGAAAGGGGTAACTGCAAAAATTGTATATTTGATTATAAAGGAAGGAAACAGGATGAGGAAAAGGGGGCAAAATGAGGAGGGGGTTGAATAATGCAAACTGCGTGCGATCCCAAGAGAAGGCGTACGGTTGCATTCCTTAGAGCAATTGGACTCCGCAGTGAATAAATTGTCAGTTGCGGAATTGGTAAGGGACCTACGGCAGGGCGAGCTCTGTGCGGTTCAGTTCTCTATTTAACTAATACATCGGTTTATTAAAGCTAATATTACACTACTACATGGTTGGATAATTCCCCAATCCGACGCTGTGCTGAGGAAGTAGTGAATAGTTAATGGTGTGTTGGGAAAATTTAGTACGTATTATTAATGCAATCATCCTTCTTGCTCTTGGTAGTAAGGTACTTTCTTGATCGTTAGTTTAGTATTTGCGTATTTTTTTAAATATTAATCATTTATTATTACCATTATGAATGTTTTTGTATCAGCTAGTAAATAAAAAATCTGTTTAATAAGACAACTAAAAGTATAAAATGTTTAATAGTATCATTTTCGTTCAAAACACATGATTGGAATAATTTTTTTTTTGTTTAGTCTGACCATCACTCAACCTCAACTGGCTTCAAAACCAGTGACGCAGCTAGGGTGAAGCGCTCTGCCCTCCTCTTACCTTTCCATATTCCTCTTGCCCTTGATGAGCAAAATCATAGACAAAATTATTCAAAAACCTCTCAACACTCTATATATTGTAGATTTGTACCGGAATAGATATACTTCCTTTAATTACAAACTCCATGCCCAAACAAGTCCAATAGTTCGTAACCTTTTATCCCAATCTATTCCTATTATCTTTGAGGGGTTTCAAAAGAAAATAGTTACAGGACCTCCTAACATAAAATAATTGTGAAGTGCTACCAGTGGGCAGTTTATTCATAAGCTATTGCCATTTAATAATAATCAGTAGATAAGCATTTACTTGTAGGTTTGTTACAGCAGTAACTTTCCATAAATATTCTTTGTTCTTAATTATTATTTTATTTATTTATTGATTATTTTCCTACGCACAGGCAGTGAAACTAAGGACCACTATGATATCATTTCATTCCCTTCTTATCTTGCTTTCTTCCTTCGCATTTCCTTTATTCTTTCTGACTGTTGCCCCTTTATCTCTTCTGTCCATCCTTCAAGCCTGCGCTCTCTCTACTCTTCCTCAACAATCTTCAAATTAGAAAGTCTACCCCTGAGTTGGTTTCTAATTTGACAGTCTTCATCTGTGATTCTCAGCGTCCTGAATTCTTCCAGCATCTGATGGTTGTATCTCAATTGCTCTTTAGATTGTTTATTTTATAAAAAAATTGTTTATTCATTCTTTCAGGATCCACCAATCAATCTACGCAAAATTGTCCAGCCTCCCATCCCTCATCCCGGAGATATCTGCCTAACCTCATACTCTTGGGTCGTAAATCCTTCTCAGTATTCTCCTTTCAATCCTCTGGAACTTTCGCAGATTCGTTAGGTCTGCCGTTTCCAGACAATATAGTATCACTTGTTTTATCACATATTTTACTCATTATCATTTTTTTTTTCTCCAATGAGTTTACTTTTTATTTTTCATATTGTACATACTGTTTTTCCTAAACAATGTAGCCCAATAAGCACTGTATTATTTATATAGCTATTATTCCCAATAACATATATATGATTATATTTAAAATTATATATTTTATAATATAAAGTATATATTTTTTTTTAAATTACACCAAGGACCAAAAGCTGATACATTTGAACACTAAAGCCTCATTTCTATTCCTCCACGTAAATTCATACCAAAAGAGAATTCCCTACTCCCGATCAACTTTACTTCTTTGTTCAAATGAAGCCCAAGGTTATTCAATACGTTGTGGTTCAATACGCTACAGTAACTGAGTACAGAAAGGTTTGTGAATAATTGAACCATTACGAATTTCATTCCTTGTATTTCTTTTGGTTTTTCCAAAAATCAATTGGCAAATTTGTAATCAAATATGGAACACATCATAAAATAACGAATATATTTTTAAAACTGAAAGGAAATTGTTTAAATACAACTTTTCAGAAAATCCTGTTAGCTTTTTTTTTTGGAAAACACGAATGAGATTATCTTTCAATTGATTCCGCGCGCAGGGAAGTTTTTTTTTAATTTTTGTTATATGATTTTGATTATTTCCTGTATTTGGCTATTATTGCAGCTTCTATGGAACAATGGCACTCATAAATTGAACAGAATATTCTATAATCAAGCGAATACAGAATATCTATTTAACCTTCGTTATATAATAATATCGTATCCTTTCTTGTAGCTAAACTACAACTTTAGTTAATAGCTTTATAGCCATCATTTTAAAGTAAATAGCTCTTAATAACTTTTAGTTTGATGTCAAGTATTATCAAAGGCATCATCTACTTCCATAAAGCATAAAGCACTAAGTGCAGTCACTTTATTGTATATTAGTATAATAGAGCACCTATCTGAATTAACGGAATAAATAAACTATCTGCCACAGCTGGACGCGAACCCAGGCCCCGTAGTAATGAGTCCCATGCCTTACCTCAGCTACTCCACATTTACTTTCCCAAGTGTATTCATTCTGAAATTACTTCCTGATGAAATAATAAATTATAAGTATTGAACATTAGAAATAATTAATAACCTTTTTTTGCAAGTGGAACACATTTCCGAATCCTTCTTAATAATACTATGGTAGATCTAAAGGGCATGATTCGAAATGTTCAAACAACTTTTTGTACAAGGAAGTGGTATAACTTGAATGTGGGGTAGAAAACTTTTCGAACTAGATTCCTAACGTTTACCACACAGTGTCATATAAAGAAATACGAGTCCTCCCTCCTTCGGGATCTCAGCAGTAAGCGGAAAACACAATAAATAAAAAAATGCTGGATCCCAAAAATAGATTGATAAAGTTAGATTGCAAATAGACCAATAATAGCAATGGTGTAATAAGTTATTCAGTTACTATAAATATACCTCCCAAAGAGTAAAAACTATGAGGAAATAGTATTAGATATAGATGAGGCATTTATCAGTACCTACTTTCGTTTTATGGTACCACAAGACTTTTTTTCTTATATACGTTACAAAGAAAAGTGTAAAAGTTACCGATGCCTGAGATTGAAAAAAAAAATCAAGAGCGCGCCGAAAAGAAAATTTGAGACCGGGACGGAAGGCGGTGAAATCATTTGATGAATATTCCACTCGATAATCCTCTGAAAAAAAAGGAAAAAAAAAAGCCTTTGCTTACAGAGCAAACCAATTTCGGCCTTATTGGGGCGGTCAGGATCTGGTCGTAGGCAGTAGAATTTTTTTAATGTAAACCTCAAACAGTGACGTTGAATATTAACACAGGCCCCTCCGTAGAGAATAAGTTCCCTCCCCTATCACCCCTTTTGGCAGTGCCTTTCCACACCCCTCCTTACACTTCACAAAGTTGACCTCATCAATTTACCTACTTATCTCAATGCATGCAAATTCTATTAACTGTTCAAACACATAAAAGCGGTATCTTTTAAGGTCTTCGACCAAAGTCTTATAAGTTTAATATAGTTTCATCAAGAACCTCTTCCAGATCGTTCACTTTCATATAAGCCAGCTTTATAATAAATTGTTAAGATGCAATATGTGTGTATATATACATACATATATATATATATATATATATATATATATATATATATATATATATATATATATATATATATAGACACACACACACACACACACACACACACACACACACACACACACACACACACACACACATACATATATAAAGTATAATATATACAAATCCTCCCCCCTAATTCTATAAGAGAAAAGTCCAGCACTCTAATATTTATAATAAAATATATCCCGATGACAAAAAAAAAACCAGTAGCCTATATGAAAAAAAAGCTTCGGGATTTTTTTTTGTCTTTTTAAAAAGGTCTGAATGTGCGTGCACATTTATCACTTTTTCCTATTACATATTGTAATAATTTTTCAATAAATATTTTTTTTTAAACTTAAGACAAACCACACTAATCTAAAAGAAAAAAATATAACCACCCTAATATTGATTCATAACAAAAAGTTCAGGTTAATTCGTTCAGGTATCATCCAAACTGTTCGTTCGACTTTCGATTCAACATGACGAACGGGGAAGGGAACGTCTAGCGACGTCGCATGCGATGTCGATTCGAAAGTCGTACAGTGTGAGGATAGCTTATTTATCTTTAAGAAAACGTGTAAAAACAATTCAAGGTTACACTTCATTGACTGAAATCAAATTAAAATAAATTTATAATCCTCAGACCGATGCACTCTGGGAATAATTTATAAAAAAAAATACAATACAAAATAACATCCACTTATTAAAAATAAAAATAGTAATATTTTTCTATATATAAAAGTCAATAGAATGTTTGCTTGTATAAAAATACAAACTAATTAAAATTTTAGTCCTATAAGATACTTTTTAAATACAATAATTACACTTTATTTTTCTATAATATCTATTTATTTAATCTTTTCAACACTATCCATTTTTCATTGTAATTTCGTGGATTTCTTATGACTTATTCATAGACTCATATTAAAAATACTTAACATTAATCAACTAAATCTGACGTTTCTGTATCCTAGCCAAATAGGTAGTAACCCCGGCTTGTAAGAAAAAACAGTTGATTCGAAGACCTGTTTATGCGTGCCTTTTCATCGAGCATCGAATGGCTGAGCAGGAACCAAATAAATGAGGTGATATTGCATTGAAAAGTTACAAGCTCGTTCCACTTAATTATTTTTAACATTAGATTTTCGGTAAGTTTGTATTTTTTTTTTTTTTTTTTTTTATGAAGACGAATTAATAGGAATACCATTTACCAAGATCAGGTAAAAAAAAAATCATATTTTCAAACGTTAGTTTCTTTATTATTTGATTGGTGGCCTTATAATATAATTAGCACGGGTTTTATATTAAAAACAAACATGTCATTTACAGATCGCAAATCGGGCCTATCTTTCTGGAGCCAATCGCCATCTAAATTCTACTAATTTTGGCTTTTCACTAAAAGTGCTATATTTTGCCTTAATCGAATTATAAGGAAACTAATCCTCAGCAAAGATGGGTAGGCAGCCACCAGGCTTGCAACTAATGACATTAATACGGATTCGAGTCCGGCTATGGCAGGCAAATTATTTTCTGTCACATCAGCTGTGGAACGGAAGACCCTTCTAGGGCACGCTCACCCTCTATAAAGTATTTATTTGGACTTGGAATGGGCTAAACTTCCATAATCCGCTAATTAGGCGTGAAAGCCAACCATCCTTAATAACATCTATTGTCTTTAAGCGTAGCCGATTGTATTACTAAACAATAAATAAATTTATAAAAGTTAATTAAGTGAGCAAAGATCATCTTCTTTATTATATATATTTTATATTACGTAAACATTTTGGAGATTTGTCCCCATCCACAAAACATATTACTGAAAAATAAACAATTAACCATTCAGAATAACACATAACATCATGTGTAAATGCATTAAGTTTTACTAGTATATAAAACTAATTAGGTACCTAACATTCTTCAATAATATTTTAATTGTCAAAGGCTATATAATATTATAGAGATAATTGAAAAATCATGCAATGTGCTAAGCCTTTGAATCAATTTGTCATATGAGATTCATTACTGGAAAGTCCATAGTGGACTTTGTCATTTTTAAATTACCTTATCTGATATTTATGGTAAGTTCATAATTGAGAAGCTTTCTATCAAAAGTTAATAAATCCACATCCCAAAAACAAAGATTTTTTTGGCAAATTAATATTCTACACCTAAAAAATATTCAGATTATTTCAAGTCTTAAATTTTCCCCTGTCAAACCAACATTTTCCATCAAGATATTTCATGAGAAGTCCTCCTAAAAACTTTTTTGTAATCATTATCAAAAAATGGATTTATTGACTTCTGATAGAAACCTCCTCAATAATAATAATATTTATTAACAATTAGGATAGCAGAATATAAATAAAAGTTTATATAGTGTTCTTATAAACGTTGATCATGAAAAGATAGCATTCTTACCAAGCTACTCAAATACTCAAACATGAACATTCAAGGGTTGTAGGTTTATTTGAGAGAAATGAGATAACTAACAAATTACCTAAAGAGGCAGCACAAAGCGATTTCTCTCTATCATTTTGTAATACATCTTTGTCCTTTATAAAATACGAACTTGCAGAAAAGTCAATTTTGAGTTGGAACGAGCGCTGGTCCCACTCAGATACACAGTTTACACAGATTTATTCCAAGATTGACTACTAACAACTACAATATACTGAAATCCAAAAATTACAATCTAACACAGATTTTGTCTAAACTTGGACACACCTGAAAAGATTCCACATAACCAATGGCAGCACTTGTTCAATAGACGGGAAAGAACAAATCTTTTGTCATATAATTTGGGAATGCCAATTGTAAGAGAGGCGAATGTCTAAATTAATTATGCCTGTAATTGTGAAAGAAAGAAATAGGCCAATGGCAGAATTCGAACTGAAAATTTCGGCCTGATTTAATGAAATTTGTATTTTGGTTTTCGAAAAGTTGACCCGAAATTGAGGAGTTGTAGTAGTATACTAAAGCACTATACAATTTGTTAAATATTAATGCCAATAATCTTTTATATTCGTTATAAAGTATGTCAAATATATTCGATTTTTTTTTAACTTAAATTTGGTTTAAATACAATAATAACTTAACTTATTTAGTAAAGATTTTGTTATTATAAATGATGCATCTAGTCTATACAAATGTATGGAATGTACCAACAAATAAACGGTCCTTTCAAAGAGTTATTTTGAAAGGGGAAAAAAAAGGTATAGTAAAGGAACTGATAAAACAAGTGAGTAATGGTTAAGTTCAGTGAACAATATTTAGTTAACTTTGGAAGGTAATATACAGGTAAGTTTATAGGTACTTTACACTACGCGATATGTCTTCATAATTAGCAAAATTATGGTCACGATCAATAATTAGCAAAATGCATAAATATACATTCCTCTGAACTTTATATTTTTATAAGCGTAGCCAACCTGATAACTTCACTGATTAATTAATAGTCTTTTTAAACACTTACCCAGTTAGCTGAAGCGTATTTAATCCCGATTGAAGATATTGACACGTATTTAAACAAATAATTGCGAATAAATCCCTTAGAGGATTGAGCCTGTAGAAGGAAAGAAAGATTTATTAAGAAATTAACTGAAGGTGACAAATGGGCCGAGTATTCGGTCTCTTTAAGCTAACCGTGCCAAGGGAAAGCACATTAATTTTATTGATTCATCGGGGAAAAGGGGCCGAATAAGGAAATTCCTTCAGCTTAGGTCATCAGGGCTAAAAGTGGCGAATCAGTAGGAAAGGCAAGGAGGAATAAAACCGGGATGAGAACAAGAAGGACCAGCCGACTGATGGACTAATAAGCCATCGGGAACGGCCCCTTCAATATCTTTTCTCAATCCAAAAAGATTTATCTTTCCCCTGATAGTCATTAATCACTTTTGACTCCTCCCTCGGATAAACTTCATCTTAGGGGAAATCTTAAATTTTTCAGCTGATAAACCAACTCGAGCGGTAAATTAATTTTCTCTTAAAGAAAATTACGGCTTTAAGGGAATGCGGTCAGCTCCAATATACTCAGCTCGCGTCATGTCTTTTAACAAAATTATAACTTTAAATTAATCAAAAGCTTCGTCGGATCGTTGCAATTATCTGGCAGTAGATAAAAAGGGTAAAGCATGAGCAGTATTTTTAAGAATAAGTATATCGTTTATTTGGAAGAACTTCTATTGCGTATATTTCTTGGAGAAAAAAGGTCAGATTTTTAGTTTTAATAATTGCAACAAAAAAAAATATTAAGTTTATTAGTCAAACATGACTATTAAACATGACTTTCTTCTAACTGTTGAGATTAGCTTTTAACTTTTAGCTTTTAGTTTAGGATGCGCTGATGTGGTGATCAAAATCAATCTATTTTACTTCATTATGAATAATTGAAACCATCATTATTCAAGTTAAAAATATTATTTTGCACTTTAATTCATTCAATAAAATATTTTTAGTTGTTTTATTTTCAAATTCAATTCATCATTTAATAAAACAGTAAAATCCTTATTCTTGACGACTCTAAAGGAGTTTCCGCTGTCTTTCATGAAAAATTGCCACAATTCGATTCTTGATCAATGACAAAATGATCGAAAAATGATGATTAACAAACACAATTTTTTTTTATTTAAACATAATTAAACAAAAAAGGTAAGTACTATTGACTAAGAAAATGATCGACTTGATATTTTATCATTGAGTTGAAAAACCGATAAACCTAAATAAGAATAAATACAACCCTTTAAAAAATATGCATTTAATTCTTTATTGCCTCAGCGTTTGTGGCTCTTATGCCCTCACTTAGTCTCCACTAGCTTTTAATACCAGTGACGCGGCTTGGTGAGAGCCACTGGGATTTCCTGAAGCTCCGCTTTGCCATCCGCATTTGGAGGGGAGCTTGGTTCCGAATTGCCTAACGTAGAATGTAAATATTTTATATAAGAATGAATGTGTACAAGATGATTTATTTTATTATTACTTAACTTAAATTTCCTTTATTTTGGTTGTTTACTTCTTTTTCTATTATTTAATTAGTCTGTCTGTTGTGATGAACTTATTTTTTAATAATTCTAATTTTCTATTTTATTTTATTTATTTTTTGTGAGGTATATTTCATTTTAGTCACTGTGTTTATATAGGATGAATGGATCCTTACGGCACTAATGCCTATTTTCTTTGTATAATTATGAGTGTAGGAACTAGTATTATTTTTCAATAAAAACTTCTATCTCTAAAAAAAAAACTTTATTTAGAAAATTACAGACATGGAAAGTTGATGCATTTATTTAAAAATAACGAAACAATAAGCACTTAGAAAATGTGTGCGTAAGAGCAAGTTTCTTAATTAATATCTGGGACCTAAATACGAAGCGTTGAAGTAAAGACAATATAACATTTAACCAGGCAAGACCGTCAAATTTTATTTTATCAATTTATTTGGCAGTCCTTTGGCAAGTTATTTCTTGCATCTTGGGTTAATTTTTCGTCGGTCGCGCCCCTGCACTCTTCTAACCAGCCTTGCGTTTCCAATTTTTTTTTTATAACTATTAATTCTTATGTATTTTAAGATCAAAGTATCAAGAATATAATTGTAAAATAAAAATAAAATAAAAACGGAGCCGGCATTATTTTTTTCATGAGAAATGTGTCAGTTGACCAAATGTGTGCTGCTTAAAGCACGTCAGAAATAACTAAATGGTGATCGTTTATCAATTATTGAACATCTCAGTTAATCTTCTCTTCATAACACCGAAATCAACAACAAAATAACAAAACGCAGCACCCTTTGGGTCAACTGACACATTTTTCACGAAAAAAAAAACTTGCGGATAAACCAAAGAAGATAAGTACACTCAACACTCTTCTCTCAGAATACAAAAGAATCTAAAGCTATAAAAAAAAAATGGGAAATGCAAGGCTAGTGAAAGGAGTAAACCATCCGTCCTCAGGACGGGGAGCGACCGGCCGTATTAGAAAACGAGGCGAGACCGACGGAGGGTTAAATGCACTCCTAGTTATTTAGGAGTGCTCTAGGAAGGTCTTCCAGCTCAAGAGTTAGTGGGAAAAAAAAAGTCAACTGGTCCCCCTCATTACTAGAGTAGGTTTTATTTTGTTCAACAGTGCTTTTCGTGGGTAGGTGATGAATACCGTTGCCAATTTATATGGCATACCAGAATTTTTCGCATTGACGAGTTGTTATTGAATTTTGAATAATCTCCTCCCAACAGACGAATTTTACGTTAGTACAATTGTGTGTGTGTGTGTGTGTGTGTGTGTGTGTGTGTGTGTGTGTGCGTGTCATTCTCTTTTTGTCAGTTATATATGACAAAAATATTTATTTGATACTTCATGCTTATAAATATTTTTTTAAGGCTGTCAAGTAAAACGAATGAGTTCAAAGCGTGTACATAACTCATTATCGTTAATTACATATATAATAGGGTGTCTGTGCTGAAACCGAAATAGTAAATTCTATGAAACTGCCATTACTGCATAATGAATCCTTTATTTTATTTTCCCTATTTTTTTGTGCTGCGTCCTTTATTTGTATTTCTTTTTTAACTTTATTCAAAGTAATTTTTTCATTTTTCAACTCAAAGCCGATTCTGAGAGTACTTCATTAATGAAGGCAAAGTCTTCAAACATTAGAAAGGCTTTTTGTAAACTAATTGGATTTTGTTTCTTTTATTATTTTTTTTTTTGTGACCATTCTTCAACTTTCGAATTGAATAAACAAAAAACAATTTTTCCAAGCTATTCTATACCGATCCTTCTGAAATTTTTAATTGTCCGTAACATGTTTTTAGTTCTGCGATAAATAAAATATAGTAAACTAAATGCAATCGTATATATTTCTTCTTAATATATGGATTCAGACGTGAAACCTTAATCTTTTATAATTCATCACTCACCTCATACAAGATCCGAAAAAATGTTTGATCAGTAACGTTTGGTCTTAGCATTAAAAGAAAGCTTGTTTAAAATAAAAAAATAATTTGCAGCTAAAAAGAAATATATCCGAGCAAATAGTGACCTTTTTAAATTAAACTGATAAAAGTTATTATTATTTTCTTTAAACCAATGTTTTACTTTAAATATGTCTAAGTCAAATACTGCTAATCAGTAAAGTTATCAAATACATCCGTCATCCTCGAAATCAAAGGCCAAGAAAGAAACCTTAAAACGGATAAGCAGGTGGTGAAGAAAGGAAATATCTTCTCATAGCGACCAAAGACTATACATTAAGAAGACCGCTTGTAAAGGAAGTCATGATTTTATCAGATATTATGGCTTCTCACATACGCCCACCCACACTGTGGCGGTCCAAAAGCTGAAGAAAGTTTACTAGTTTTTATTAGTTACTAGTTCAGATTAACGACAAAGTGTTCAGCAGCAACACTTATCAGCATTTTAATAGGATATAAACAAAAATAATATATATGCTAAAGAAAAAAATCTGATTAGTGTCTTTTCAGCTATTGTTTTCCTCCAAAGCATGAATTTGATCATTTTCAGCAGTGAAAGAACACTCAAGTCATTTCTTATCAAATATATTTTAAATAAGTCAAGTAATAAATAATAGACCAGGCACAAATAACAAAAAGGTGAAGAGGCAATTTAAATTACAACAAATGTTTTTAAAAACAGATAACGTTTGAAAAAGAAAAAAAATAAAAACACATGATAAGCAATACTATAATATAATATTAAAATCTTATTAATAGAGATAATATTTTAAATTCCAATAATGACTAATTTTGGTAACTGACACAAGAATTTAGTAATGAATGGTGTTCATAAATAGAGAAATAATATTAATAATAACAGTATCACCATTAAAGATGACTAAGTCCTAATAGGAGAGTTTAATAATTAATAACTGCGCCTATGGAGTTAGCTTGCTAATACAACTGCCGGTCCCAAGCCCGGATAAAGCAGGAGGGTTGGGCGTTGAGCTTGCAACCCAGCCCCGTAAAAAAATTTTCCGCAACGAGTCCTCAACAAGAATTAGCCGGACTTAATTCACGGAAACGACCCATGCTTCGTCACAAGGACCTCACTTTTGGACGATGGAATATTTTATCCTTATAGACTGGGGTCGCTTTGGCAACTCCTACAATGAGTACAGGACCTAGAACAGAGATAGCAGTTAGTGAACCAGTAGTTATGGGTCAATTTACATTCCAGAGTGTGGATCACTTTACGTATCTAGGAGCGGTTGTAAGTCGGAGAAATAGAGTATCCCAGGAAATCGGCTAGCGAATCATTAAGGCAAACAGGTGATATTTTGGTCTCAGCAAACACCTGAGAAGTTCGACCCTCTCCCGCCGCACGAAATGTCTCCTTTACAAGAACCTCATTAGACCTGTCCTTACTTACGGATCGGAGACCTGCACCCTCAGCAACATGGAAGAGAAGGGTATACTTGTTTTCGAACGAAACATCCTTCGTCATATATTTGGACCAGTCTAGAAAATCGAGAGCTGGAGGAGGGAAAACAGGGAGATCTAGAGATGTGGGGATATTGATGTGATGAGGTATATCAAGCTTAGAAGACTACATTGGGCTGGACACGTTGCCAGAATGCCGGAGGAAGAGATTCCAAAAAAGATGCTGAACGGAAGGCTCTACCGTACAAGAAGGGGAGGCAGACCACGGCTGAGATGGGAGGATGTTCTAATTCGGGATGCCCGAGACCTTCTAAATACCCGCAATTGGAGAGCGACCGCAGAGGATAGAGCCAACGGGCGAAGGCTTATTGCCGAGGCTAAGGATTACATCGGTCTGTAGTGCCACAGATATAGATTGAATAATTAATAAGGTGATAAAAAGTGTTAGAATATTATATATAAGTTAAATTATAATTGAATTTAATAAATTTTTAGTGCAATATATATGTATATATATATATATATATATATATATATATATATATATATATATATATATATATATATATATATATATATATATATATAATAAAACTTTGCCTAAACATAATCTAGAATTTGATAAATTGTAATATCAATTCCTGTTGTTATACAAACTAAACATCTTTTGCCCAACATAGTGTAATAATGAACCATAAATTTGATTTTGTAAACGATAAAATATTAAAAAAAACAAAATAAATTGAACATAACAAAAAAAAAAAAGGAAGTTCTGGATTAATATTTTTTTTGGTTTTTTGATTGACAACAATTCATTTAATATTGCTGATTGAATGAATACATGAATTAAAAGAAAAAAAATAATTAGCTACTATAAAAAAAAAAGGAAATTGTGAATGGCTCGCTTAGTGCAAAAGATCGTGTTTTGTTTTCTTTCTTTCATTATTCTAAAAGTTTTCTTTTAAGCACAAGAAAGAAACAAAAATACGGTTTCTTATTGGAAAATAAAATAATGAGTTTCGAAGCGAGAAAAGTATTAGAAATGAATACGGTGGAGCCTGGGAATAATAAATAGGTATATAATTATAATTAATTAAAGTGACTTTTATTTCACATCCATCTCCAAACTCGAGTAGGGGATTTAGCATGACTTCTTGAACAGTAACAAAAATTGCAGGATTAGGAAAATAATAATGTTTTTTACAGCATTGTAGTGTGCAAAGGTTTGTTGGAAGGTAACAGATATAAAGCAGAGAAGATAACAAACAATTTATACAAGCATTATCCAAAACTAAAAATACAGAATAAATTTAAGACAAGAAAAAATGTTATCGACAAGATGATAGCATGCATTCATAAAGTTCTTGATATTGGTAATGCATTCTTCAATGAAAAAATAAAGAAAATATATATATATATATAAAAAAAAATAAAATGGTAATTATTTCCACCAAGTGAATTAATTGAGATGTGTGCTCAGAAAAGAAAAATATAGTGCGAATAAGGGGAAATTGATGTATAATCTAATTTTTTTTTTAAATATAACGCTGAAGGGCAAACCAAACAGCTGAATAATCTTTAAAATAACACTCTTTCGAGAAAGAATTATATTTATTGAAAATCCTACACTTACGTCTATATAATATTGTATCAGCGCGAAATTCTTAAACGATAATTTTGAAGGTAAGAAATTATTGCATACTGCTTATTAAAAATTAAATATTTAATAGTATTTTAAATAAATAAATTCATCCTTTAATATATTCGATGAATAATTTCAGGTAAAGACTAGGAGAAACTAATTTAATTTTAAAATAATGCCTAAGCCATACCTTATCAAGGTTGTGTTTTTTTTTAGACCATCACAAAAATTTTCGTAAATTATATCGGACCGATAATAATGAACAAAATTCAACCAAATTTATTTAAGATATTTGATATATGATTAATAAACTTAATACAAATGCAAGCGTCAGAATCAAGCTTTAATATTGTCAATAGATTTCATTAAATCCTTGTTACACCGAACTCAAAGGAACCAAAAAAAAAAAACGCAGTTCATTATAACGAAGTTCGCAATATCCGAATAAAATATATAAAAAAAAGTTGGTTATGGTGAGAGTACAGACAAGGAGAATTTTCTCCATCAATATTTTTCAAACAACGGGAGTTTTTCGGAGGGTTTAGTTCTTCTAAATCTATATGGGCCGCGAGTCAGAAGTTTCATAGAAGATGAGATCGAACCGCTGGCCGCACGTGAATCAATTCTTATTTTTTATAATAGATAACGTAGATTTCGGAATCCTGCGCTTCTTCGCGATTTTTTTGTAAATATACCCATTTCCACTACTTGTAAGATATGAAATTTAATATCGAGAGATATCGTGTTTCGTTTTTTTTGTTTTGCCCTTTTTTTGGCATTTTTGACCAAATAAGGAAATAAAAACCATAAACCGTTATTTAACCGTTATAACACGAAACTAAATTGAGAATTCCTGATAAGTTATTTCTCATTAAGAGTCCAAAATTGGTTCTTAGTTCGTGTTACCGACTTTATTTCGTTAATACGAAGATGGAATGGAAAAATCAAAGCATTTTTCTAGCGGATTAAATTTTTTCTCACTCTAACGAGGAATTCGTTGTATCTGGGTTCGTCACAAAAAGAGGGTTTACAGAATTACTAAAATTATTAAGAATTATAAATAACTAATATTAATTATCCCACTAAATTTATTTATAACATTGGCATCGGATTGAAAAAAATTATGAACGTTCAATCGTACTTTTCATTTCTTTTGTTTTTTATTCTATTTATGGAGAAGAGATATGTCATTTAATGAGCGATGGATGTCGCGCAATGTCCCGGTCTGCGAGTCCTTTTCGCAGGATACAACCCTTATGGCCTGAATTAATTCCAAATGCTTTACATTATGAAAATTTCCGGTTCGATTTCAAGTTTCCAGAAGACACTTACGAGGGGCAGGGGTCATAAGAAGCCGACAATGAGCAGCTTTAGAATGCCGCCATATCTTTTAGACCGGCGGAGGAAACCCCACCTTATCAAGCACTCCAACCCTACTTTCTCGCGTCTTTTCCTTCATATCTTTTCCCTCCATTTATTTTTTATCATTTGCACGGCGGTGAGGGGGTGTAAAAGATGATAACAACACGCTAAGTCTCCTCTCGTTCGTCGTCGTGTATGCTTTTACACTGTTTGACATAGGATTCTCGGATATTAAAAACTTTTCCATCTCCTTTACTTGTCAGTCTTGTCTTTAAGCCACCGTTTTACGACAAATAAAAATATTCTGTCTGATTATTTTCCCTTCCATAACTATCTGATGAAAAATCTAGCGGACGAAAGGCATAGAAATATTTTTAATACCAATAACGATATATTAGAAATAAACTCCAAGTTATATACCTGTAAATAAAGAATGGCCGACGCCGAATTTCAGTGCTAACACGACTGCAGTGGGCGAACGGAACAATTGATTGGTTCGCGTGATAAATTTTCAGACATTCATAACTTCGGGAAGCACAGGCAGATTTCATCTGAAACAGTTTCCGTAGTACCTAAGCAGGCTATCGATTCAAAGTATTTTACAACGGGAAACTGATTTAGGGAAATGATTTGGAAAGGGAGTACACCGAAAGAAGTCATGAAACGGCGCACGAACAAAAAAAAAATTAAAAAGAATAGATAGCGTTACTTTTATTATACAATGTTACTTTTTTTATTTATGTAAATATTTTTTTTTAATTTAATTAGATTTTTATTATACAAGTTATCATAATAAACTTTCGTTTAAGGTAAATAACTATTTTTTTTTTCATTTTTATTAATCAAGTCCAAAATGGATATACCCGAGAATTTATATTCTTTTCGAGGATTTGTATTTATTACCCGCCAAATTATAAAAAATGAATACAAATCCAATCTGTATCAAATCAACCGGTGATGGTTGCTGACAATTCTTTTTTTTTTAACAATGTTCAAAACAAAACAGTTGAAAACAAATATTCATTAATTCGTTAGAAGTCCACTTTCCAGCGCCCATTTGTATTTATGTGTCCGATCATTGTGCATTTTTTGCAGAGTTTGCGTTAAACTCTGTAGCTCGTGGTTGTTTGAAAATTGTTGGTTCGAACCAAACCTATATTAAAGAGCATAGAATGCACAATATTTTCAGCAACATTTTCATATTAAATTTATTGATTTGTAATAGATTGAACCAGACTCTAATATTTTAATATTTTTGTTAAAATTTTGTATTTTAATTATTAGACTAGTTTATGATTTGTAAATGTAAATATAAGGCATCCCGATTCCATTTATAAGGTGGTATCAGAGATAAAAAAGGGACAAAATAAGTATATATTAAAAAAAAAGTTAAATGTTAAAAGAAAAATGTTCACAATCTCAGTGATGTTAAGAAATAGTGTTATATATTATAATATACAGGCTGAATACAGTAATTGTTTGTAGCAGCCCAATAATTTTGGATAGCACCACCAAATAAATGAGTGTTGCATTTTCTACTTTTTTTTTATTAAAATAATATTTCCGTTAGAATTAAAATAAAATAACATTTTATTAAAATTCTAAAACAAACTAAACTGCTAATCTCACTCGGATGTAATTTGTTTACTTGAACTATGAAATCTAAAAATCTCAGCTACAAGCTGATTTTGTGCGAAAAAGATTTTTAGTTAACTTCTTGTTATAAAGAGTTACTTGTATATTTTTATAGTAAATATTTACAAAAATAAAGGCTATTATTATACAATAAATTGATTTGGATGGCTTTCATCTCCTAGATGAAACACTTCTTTTTTTTTTTTGTCAAATTCCTTACGTTTATTATAACTTTAAACTAATATACTCCTAAAATTTCATCGAAAAAGTTTTACTTACTAGGCAAAAGAACGAACGAAATAGAAAACGAAAACGACAGAACAACATTTTTTATATTGAATTTTTTTGAAATAAGGAGACCCTAAAACGGGCAAGTTAAGAAAGTTCACGAAAAAAACAAATAACTAAATAATCTCTAAAATATAACGATTTTTTTTTTCTTCAGATCCAATTTATACATGTATTGGCAACCTGAACAATCACATATAAAAATCTCATTTCTTTATCTTAATTATTAATATTATTGAAAATGCAGCATAGCCATACTAAATTAAGTGCAATAATTGTTTAATTAGTATGTAGGTAGATTATAGCCAAGTATAGCTAACTAGTTTCCGAACCGCTGGATTAAATCAATATGTGCCCAATACATTAGAGTAAATACCGACCGCTGATTATGTTCTCTAACATCAAGGGTTAGAGCATCTTAATATCATTTATGAAGTATGACATAAGACAAATATAGGAGATGGTAGGTAATAATAGACAATAATTTACACAACGATGCCATTGTTGTAGCGCACATCCGTCAATAAAATAGTTAATTATTTTTTTCTTCTTAAACTATAATATTATGAGAACAAAAACACAATTAATAATATGACAAAAATATTTCTAAAAGTATTAAATATTTGCTAAGTGTGGTAACATTTATAAATCAGGAAAAAATTCTCTTAATTTTTCCAATCTCTCATTTATTTATTCTCCTGTAATTTAATTTATCAAAAATCATACCTGGGTGATTATAATACTTTGTATCTTATGTGGTAAATACGAATTCCAATATCAGCTCTGATCGTCCCCCTATCAATTATGAGTGCTTTTGGATGTCCTGAAATGTACTGAAGCAACCGTCTCTCGTATTTGGAAATATCGTTGAGATGCATGTTAAGTGCCTAAACTCCAAGACCCCATGCTTTATGTTTCTATGTCTTATAAAAGAGTTGGAATCCCGTGATGCAGTGGAAACCTTCACAAGAAACATCAAACAAGGGAAAGATTTAATCATACATAAGAAAGAAGCTCCCGACGTAAGGTACACTCACAGACTTTCATCATATAATTTTTTTATTATTAACTCTTTATTTTGAATAAATTAAAGTAAGCCGCAAGATAAATAGTGTAAGTTACTACGTATATTCGATGAAATCCACTCACAAGTCTTAAATGGATAATTATGGATCGATAATTCTATAAATATATATCACATATACAAATTTAATTTTTAAAAAACAGCAGGAAAAAGTGAGAAAAAAAACCTACGCAAGAAAATAAACAATACTAGCAGCAATACAAATAATAATGAATGGAAGCAATTAATAATATAATTCGAAAGATAAATATAATTAAAAATAATACATCTTAGAGATGTAACAAAAAATTTTTTTTTCAAAATAATCATAATTGATATTATGTTAAAATCTAAAATATACAATTACAATTTTCTTATATACTTATATATAATGCATCTTTCTAAGCATTTTAGTAATATGTGTTTAGTCCGTTTGTGTTTGTATCTTCGTTGAGTAGCTTTGTTATAGTTTCCTATTGATTGGATTCTTGAGTTTACCGCTAAGGCAATAGAGTGAAAAATCGTTTTTGTTTGTGCGTGTACCGTTTGTTTCATAGTGGAGAGATTAAGATCTCTTAGCATAGATGTCATTCTGGTGTATCTTGAATAATTATTTATGATTCTCATTCATATATTTAATACTGGCGGGATTCGCAATGATTTATGAACTTAAAATGTATGATAAAACATATAATGGGAAAAACTGAATAAATAGATCTTATGAAAGAGGTTTAATTAACCGTTTGTATTTATCCTGTTCACACTGCCGTTAATAACTGGTCTTCTTTGAAAAAATCGTATTCTTAAAAATGGTATATTATAATATTTTCAAACCCGAGAAAAAACAGAAACATGTTTCATTGCATAGCCTACAACGCTATAAATGATTTGTTTGAACAAGAAACAACAGAGAAATAAGATTACACAATTGACTACAAAAAAACGAAGAAAAAACAAAAGAAATAGCTGATATGGAAGCAAGAAATGTTGAAAAAAGTCAACATCGCTAGATGGAATGTCATAAATTCAATCACTGAGAAGGTATCTCCAAGCAGGATTTTCCAAAGGCAAAGTAGAAATACCGGTAATGGAAAACTGCTTCTTGACAGCATAAAAAATTCTTCTTTTCTCTAATTTTTAAAACGAAAATTTACACCAAATACATAAAATATATGTAATATAACTATTATCAAAAGGCTCATTAAAAAAAAAAACTTAATATTTTGATGACTCATTATCACAATTTTAATACAAGTAAAATAAAAAATGAATTCCAAGATTTATTTCAATTTATTAATTGTTCCCATAATGGAAAGTACTGATAACCTTCAAATATTTAAGATAAAATCCCACAGAAAGTTTAAATTCATAATTTATTACCCAATTAAATATTTAGTATAAAAACTATATGTAATATCATTCAAGGATTTATTAGAAACCATCATATAATCAATCATTTAAAACAAAATGTGGCTGATCACATATATTATAAATATTTTATTTATTCATTATTATTAAGATTCTTTTTTCCTTTAAAGTGGAAGAAAATGTTATGAGACATTACAGGAATCATTAGGATTTATGTTTTTGTTTAATTTTTATAAACCTTAAATTGTAGAAGTTTTTAGGGATTGAAAATTGAGTGATCTAGTCTACATATTACATAGTACCTGCACTAGAGCATGTGAGATCATATCGAATTGAAAAAATAAAAATTATTTTTTCCAAAAGGCGTCTACCCATGTTCTTTGTTGACATTGCGAAGGCGACATTTAATGAAAAAAAAATATATAGTAATTTTATACTATGCCAAATTAAAAATCGAAGATCCTCGAAAAAATAAACTAATCACTCAATGCATATGATGCCAACAGTATGGCCACACAAAAACTTACTGCAATTACGCACCTATAAGTATTAGATGTGATAACACTCCGGATGACAATCATCTGGCATCAGCTTAACTATTCAACTTGAAAGCTTGAAAAACATCATCCAACACCTTTTTAGTCTTCTCCAACAACTATCACAGGCTAAACATACCTATCCGATAATACGTAGTAGAAGGCTGGAAATGAGCTGAATGAGGGATCTCCTTGCCTAACTTTAAACTGTACCACTAATATAACATAAAAATAAGAAGAGCTGAATCAACCCAAAAACATATCCTTTTAACTAAACCTTTTATAACATAAACCTTCAAGATGAAACATTATTCTGGTAAACTGGTAGAATTTTACATTCAGGTTTTTGGGATAATAAACATTGACAAAATAATTATTTAATTATTACAAAATATGTATTTCATTTCTTTCCCCTTCAATTGCCTCCAGATATTAAAATTTCTGAATACTTTCAAAATTATTCTCTCTATATCTATATCACGAAAATCATTACAGTTAAATCACTAATCAATTTTTTTTTTAATCCTTATTTATTACAAGTACAGAATGGGAGCCCGATTTCGAGTCCGGCTGTGGCTGGAAATATATTTTCTGTTATATTAGCTATGACTTCTATGTTCGGGAGAACCTTCTGGAATAAAACCAACCTTTTTAAAGTTAATGGCATTGGATTGTGGGAAATCAAGTGCAAGACACAAGACTGGTTGTGCTAATGGTATTTATTGCAAGATCTAATCTAACCTTTTTCATCAGTTTTATTTTGATAGCTTTGCCAGACCGAATCACTGACATACATAAACACTCGTATTCTATAATCCAAACTTAAACCACAGTTAAATAAAAATTAATTTAGAAACATGAAATTGGCTTTTTTTGTACCCAGAACTTCTCCATGAACTATTAAACCATGTCGTGTATTTCCTCCGGGCACACTGTAACTTGAAAACTAATTTCTATGGTACCCGGTACTGTACCAAAATGTTATACGACATGTGGCAGTCAATAGAATTTTAAGCGTATCTGAAATCGATGTACACAGCTGGAGAACAACAAATATTCTGTAAATATTTCATCGGTTCTTTTATAACCCATATAAATATTGATTCAAGATTTCCGCTGAGTTTTCCATGATTTATTTACAACACCCCTATTCCCCTATCACAATCCATTTAAGGCAACTCTTCGTTGTTCTTTTTATTTAAAAGTGCACTATCCCACATTTTTCTGAAAATTGAGATTGAGGTGTCAAAGTATTCTATGTCACGCCATATATTGAATATATAAAGAATTTTATTAATTTCGAAACCATTCGAGAGATAGAGCCCGTTTAACAGATCGTCCAATGTATCTTTGATATAAAGCCTGGCAGTGCAAGAGTGGATCAAGTGGCTTATAATAAAACTAATATTTTTTTTTAAATATGTCTTTTATTGAACTAAAAATGATAGAAATGCTCACTTTCAAAACTGGTCTAATGCAGTTTGACAAACATTTATGAAATCTTCTAAAGGGTTTTCCTCATAATCACTGCTGGTGAGGATGGTCCACTCTGGCTCTCAACGCCTCATCTATATAACAGGAAAAAAGGAAGGAATGTTTTCAAATAGATTCCATTCAGCTTTGCAGATGCATTTCCGAAGAAATATTTTTCCTGCACTTCTTGCTGATTTCCTAAATTCTTTTTCCAGTGAGAATGACATTGAATACATTTTTGAGGACGCAGGAGGAAGGACAAGATAAATAAGAAAGAGGATATTAAAGAGACAAGGTAGAGGAGGAGGAGTCAACCCGACAGATTAAAGGAAAACTCTCAGGCAGCGTGACCCCTGGGCGTTACATAGTCCGCATATCGAGCAGAGCAACGGACCTTCCAGCGCAAAATATTGGCTTACAATTTACCTCCATATAATCTCTTGTATATGGAAAATATATATATCTAAAACATAAACGATTTAAAAATTTGGTTTAAGGGTAGATATAACAAAATGTTATTTCGATCGGCTGTTAAAAAAACGTTTAAAGTAACAGTAATTTATACTTAAAAAGTGTAACAGAAGTATTTCTTAGGTTACAGATTTATATAAAAAAAAAAATGTCTTAGGTGAAAAATTTATCTTTGGAAATTTAATTGGATAGTTTTATATAATTATTTCATATAATTCGTAAATAACAGTAGCAAAATGACAAATTTTAAAAAAATCAGAAAGCTCATTTCCGGTTAAGATAGCAATGAAAGTAAGGGAATTGCCGAAATAAAATAATGTTAAACACCAAAGCATACAGCCCATCCATCTCTTGGACAATCAAAAGCTGTAACTTAGAATAGTCACTTTGGATACATATTTTGATAAGCATTATTTTTTTGGTTATAAACAACTAACGGGATATGAATAAATCACAATGATAACTAAAAAATTGATTGGAGAGAGGAAACATATAGACGGTCCCATGCTAAATTTACGAATGCAAAAATTTCAATTTTTCGTTTTTGTTATTTTTCTATAGTATTTTGGCCGATACAGCCTGTAGTAAAGTACGAAGCGTAAAGCATTAAAAAGTGCTGAAATCACTGTTGTCTTTTTACGAAATACGTGAAAGTTCGAACAACCGGTTTTGGTCTGCTGGATCTTCATTAGGTTAAATTACCATTAATATCGCCTTTGAAAAACAATACAGGACGACAATACTATGTCATTCTCTTGATCTCAAGTTCTTGAAAGAATTTTAAGAAAAGGAAAATATATGATTTTTTTGTCAAAATCAAAGTTATATAGTCCAGGTTTTCTCCCCAATCTATAGAAGTTTTAGTTACCCTTTTTTATAGAATCTAAGTGAGCGCCAGGAAGGTCTTTCAAATCGATCTACAATTGTCTATCAGCTATTGGAAAAAATTGGATAACTTCTGCGGTAAACTCGAGTGGGGTATAATTATATATATATATATATATATATATATATATATATATATATATATATATATATATATATATATATATATATATATATATATATATATGTAGAATGAATATATATATTTAAATTAATGCTAAATAGTCAGCTTACAGATTACTTCCCTCCGATTTTGATATTTATAGATTTTGACCCTCCGTAGGTTGCGTTTTCGAAAATTGTAGCTTAAAATGCAATTGGATCTTTTTGTAATCTTGAGCTGAAAAATTTTCATTTGAAACTTTTTTGGATAAAATGCATATCTAAAAAAAAAAAAAACTTCTTTTTTTTACAGTGTAGTTTTACTAAAATTATAATAAAGCTACCAATTTCGATTTCCAGTTCGTCAAACTCGTATTCTGCGCTAAAAAATGATACCTCAATCGAGTTTACCGCAGAAGTTATCCAATTTTTTCCAATAGCTGATAAACAATTGTTGATCGATTTAAAAGACCTTCCTGGCGCTTCAAGTGAGCGAAATTTTGAAATTTTCACGTTCGTAAATTTATTATGGGACTAAAGATATTTTTCCTCTCTCCAATCAATTTCTTAGTTATCGTTGTGATTTATTCATATCCCGTTAGTTGCTTATAACAAAAAAAAATAATGATTATCAAAATATGTATCCAAAGTGACTATTCTAAGTTACAGCTTTTGACTGCCCAAGGACTGTATGCTATATAGATATACATATGGACTGTATATATATATATATATATATATATATATATATATATATATATATATATATATATATATATATATATATACCATTTATCATTATTTTGTAAACAGCAATTCTTTGTAAGAAGTTCGTTGAATTTGTAGTGTAAAGTAAGCGCTTTTTTTTTTTTTGGAATACCGAAAATTTCTCATGATCTGACCCTCCTCTCCTCCCCCTAAAATCGGTTCAAACCCATTAACATGCTCCAATTGATAATTCGGTACGTTCTTTTAACTTCATTCGGTTTTCATAGCGTTTAGTACTTCAAATCTTGATTTACTGTAATGTACTGTTTCATTAAAAAAGAAATAGGAATAAACTAAATGTTATTTATTCATTCAGTAGTTTTATCACTTTTTAGGAGAGGCGGTATGACTTTTTAAATACGTTTTCATACGCTATATACATTCAAACATAAACAAGAGTAATTATGTTCGGATACTAAACCAACAATTCTAGATTTCGATAAAGACTACAAATCAAAAAGAAATAATAAATATAACAGGTCCAATATAAATATCATCAGATATAATATAATTTTTATTAAGGACTAATGAAAATTAGAGGAGAGAGGGGTTAGGCAGTTCCGAACAACAAATACCAAACGAAAGGATTTAACAAATGTCCAGAAAGTGAATTGTTAAACACTGGAAAGCGGAAACTCCTAAAAATGACTTCTCATATAAAATGGAAGACTAAATATTTAACGCAGTCCCAGGGGTCGCTCACTGCTCTGCAGGTCCAAAAATAAATGGGAAAGGGCAAAGAAATGAATCAGAATTCTAATACGGCATTCAATAATAAATTCATTTCTATCTCATGAGAAATCTATCAAGATGAATGGAGCGGAGTAACAAAAATATCGGTTCCTTTCGAGGTGGAGGGGTCGGAGGAATAAGCTCTTAGAAAATAAGGCGTACTGCAAGTTACCTTTAACTTCTACAACTGAGTTAACCTCCCCTTCTCCTCTACGCAATTATAATGAAGGTAGGGGTGCCAGCGGGTGTGAAACCGCCTTCAGCATTAGTTAGGAAGGGTTAAGGTTTGAATAGGGATAGGGAAGGCACTGGGATCCTTCACCCTAAGGCACAGGTTAGCACCATGCTGAGGCAGTAAATTAAGATTTTGTTCTATTAACAAGCTGATCCACTCTGGAGTCCACGCATGCTCCTAGCCTCCTACTTACATGGCTTTTAAATACATACATTACCATCGGTTGTTCAGAAAAAACATCTCCTTTTTAAGTCCAAGACTTGTATTAATCTAGTTTTTATTTTTTAAATATTTATGTATTTTATAATGATTACAGCTGTATAAAAATGTATCTGATTTTATCTGAATAAAAAAAAAAATTGTTCTGTTAAAAAAAAAAATGGTAAACCTTTGGAATCGCTACTAACGACCTTGAAGAGGTCTAGATTCTCAGACCAGACTATACTTTCACCCACTGCGCATGCCCAATTAAATACTCAAACCGATGGATTCTTTTCACTTGGATTTGTAGGATTAGGTCAGATTTCCCTCCTTTTACCGAATAGATCTCTTGTCCCCACCGCCTTCTTTCCTACACCATCTTTAAGTTTAAATATCATGGCCAATCTCTTCAACGTTCTATTAGCTTCGGATCTAGGAAGTTTAGTCCAAGTGGTGAAAAAAATTTACCAATTATGTGTAAAACTAAGGATCAATAGGTTTTCGTCCATGAAGTTTTAGAAAATTGCATTCATTTTTTAATGAAAAGGCGGCGTTGAGTTTCAACGAATCAAGACGCGCCACTTGTTGTCAGCAATCGTTTATCATTACTACACCTCTGGCTTACCATTCTTCCGCTCTCTGGCGGATGATGGTTCGCAGTTCCTGACTTGGTCCTTGGATCGAAATTGTTAATAGCATAACCCGAATGAGTTGATCATGGATCAAATTAACCTTTTTCCTCTGTAGAGAGTCTTGTTAGCATTGCAATACCCCTTCTTAAAAAGGCTGGAAGTCTGACCTAACCCTACAACAGCGTTCCAACTGAGAGGGATCCGTTGGGGTTGAGGATTTAATTGCGCATGCGCAGTGGGTGAAAGTATAGTCTGATTGAAAATCTAGACCTCTTAACGGTCGTTAGTAGCAATTCCAAAGGTTTACCAAATAAATTAATCTGTATTTATTTCGTTAAAGTTAAATCGATTTTATTTTCTGCATTTTTAAGTATATTTTTTTTTTTTTTTTAATATAAAGAATTTGACAAGCCAACAATGAAAAATAAATGAAACAATAAAAATATAAATGAAAATATAAATAATAACGTATTACCTAAGTTCTTCCTTAATTACACGATAAACTCCCGTAAAGGGTTATTTAAATCTGTTTTTGGCAATACCAACTGAATTAGTTTAGAAAAAAGAAGACATTAATGAATGTTAATTTAAAAGTATATAGATTTAACTTAGGATAATGATTCCAAAACACTTTATATTTTCAAACTATCTTGAGAAATATGGGCATATGAAATCTCTAATTGGATGGTAATGCCGAGGTCCTAGCATCATCTTGGGCTGACTCTTTTCTTTTTTTTATAGTATTTATTAGTTATAAGTTGATGGTTTACGTTTACTCGAAATATAAATTAAAAACTAACGAATTTACAATTATGTATGTAATAGTTTAATAATTAAGCTATTTTAATAAAAATTGAAATTAGGTTAGTGTTTTATTTTTATTTAATATTCGAGATGGTTTATTTTAGTTTGTTAATTTTGGTTAGTTCATTTATTTTTTCTAATTTTTACATATGTAAGTATGTATTATATATATATATATATATATATATATATATATATATATATATATATATATATATGATTAAATTATGATATACGAATAATATAAATGATACCATACATATTATTAAGCGGAAGGCAAGGATTATTGAAGCTAGTAGTTGATTTGCGGCCAAACCAAAGTCGACCTCTGAGCCAGCAGTTTCAAATTTACGTCATTTGGCCCCTTTTCAAGAAGACCCAGTTTTATGACGTCTGAGGGGTTACATGGACTAGGGGTTTGAAACTGATTATCTCTTCACATCATGCGCCACTAAATGCTCCCTTACAAGCCCTATAAGCAGGCTTGCCAAATTCCCTTCGTTTTCTTTTTTAGGAAATTTATTTCTAGCTTTTGTAAAAGTCTTTTTCGATAAGTATTTTTTTTTAAAAAATTGGTGCGGTGCGCGCATCACACAACTTTCCCGTAAGACAGTAAGTCCTATGATAATTATTTCTTAAATAAAATTTTAGAGAGTTAAGATAAATAATACTTGAAATCAACTTAGCAGCATTCTTCTCCCACTTACGGGCAATAAAACCGTTTTTTTAACGATTTTTGTTTAGAAATTTTGTACACTGCCTATATATTTTAAGTTTGTCATGTTGGAAATATATTTTAAAAGTTTCGGTTTTGTTTCCATTAAATAATACTAAAGTAGAAATTATTAAGTTCATTTCTGTTTTTGCATTCTTAAATTACATTATTACAGAGCGTATTGTTGACAACAGATTGGCGGATTGGTAGGAGGAGATTCGGTAGCATCCATCTCCTTTCGGTTGCGCTCGGTTATCTATAGAAGGTCTTGTACTCCTCATAAGATACGCTGCACCTTGGTAATTCTGGTCCGATTTTGATGATCCTTTTATTTATTTTTTTAGATAATTTAATTACCTTTCATACATTTCTATACATAATTTACCATGAAATGCATACTTTTTAAATTATGCGAAAATAAAATATTCTTTTCATCATAACTTTTTTTCCCTGAATTTCCTTGTTGATATACTACATAAATGAAAATTTAAAGGCCTTTATGAAGAACAATTTAGGCGTTAGAGCCGTTTTCGAGAAAATTGTAAACAAGTGTAAAATCGATTATGTAAAGTGGAACTTCCGGTTAGTCGATTTTGATCGACAAAAAAATTGCTGTAACATCACACGCATGTGCCTGCCTTAAATACGTAATTTCAGTACCCTACAACTTTTCGTTTTTGAGCCAGGCAGTTACATACACATACACATACACATATACACATATACACGTATATATACGTATACATATACATATACACATATACATACACACAGACCATTTTCGAGATTTGGTTATTTGGACTCAGGGAGCCTTAAAACGTGTATTTCCGTTGAAAACTCGAATTTGAAAATTTTCACGATCGCAATACTTCTCCTTACTATATGTTTCGTTTATAATTAAGGGAAAGTAAAAATATTTGCATGGTCATCAATATGCTCAAGTATTGTATAGCTTGTTCAAAAAAAATATGGCAAAACTAAATTAAGAATATTTGATACTCCAAATTATTATCTGAAAAATTAATAGTATTTAAAAATTCAAGATTCCCACATGTTTCATTCTTGCGATTACCAAACACACTCCTATCTCTTCCTGGTATTCCGAGCAAGCGTGGCTTTATCCCTGACCTCCGACGACAATACCTTGGAGCCTTCCTATTCCAATTCTTAAGAACCAAAAATCTTCCTAAGCTCTTGATCTCTTCACGTTGCTTTGTTACTTCACCCACTTCTTAAATGCAACATCTCAATTTACCAATTTGTATATCTCTCCTTATACCTACTCAGTGTTCTAATATTAAAGATTGTTGTTAACTACTGGACAAAGTTGAGCTTAATGGAGTAAGAACGCTTACCCAGGCAATGCTTTAACAACCTTCTTACCCAGAAAGTATCTGAAGGAAAGTTTGATGAAAGATATAATTGGGTGACCCTAGTAAAATCAATAGCGGTTGGGCTGTCAAAGCTTGTTCTCAAAAGTGCTCTCCCAAGGACTAGACAGATTTAAAGAAGACATCCTAGAGAAGATGAGGAACCTTCAGTTTTCAAAGGACCTAAATTCTACCAATAACCCTAGGTACAGGGAAATATGCAATTTTAATATAGCAAGCCCGGGAGATTACACGCAGTTACAAACGAATTTTAAGAAAATCAGAGTTTTGAGTCGTCTAAGAGTCTCAAGCGCGGATTTCCTAAAGGACAAAATACTAATTATTAAATCCGGTGAAGCCTGCACGGCCTGTGGTGACGAAATTGAAAAACTAAACGCGTTTATTGTTTTAGACTAATTATGGTCTTATTTCGTTCTCCCCTTAATCATTTCATATTAGCGTAAAAAGTAATAATGGTTTATTATGACTTGGTGTGAAGTTGCATATCTGTATACCTTGTTATTGCATTGATCTTGTTATTAAGCTGCAAATTATTTTCTTTTTTAATGTAAAAGTATCTAAAATATTTCTTTATTTAATATATGTTTGTAGTACACATATAATTTAATCTTATTTGTACAAAGGCCTAGCGCCAAAATTGTTTTATTTCGTATGTTATTTGTACAATAAATGAATTTTGCAAATAAATAAAATATTGATTGGTATATCTCTCCTTATAAAACTGCTTTCCTAAAATAATCCTGTGCCATTCATGCTACCTCGTTTCGGCATCCATTAGCCATCTCCATTCCTTTTTGTCTTTTATATTACAACTTAATTAGGTATGAGTAATGGAATCAGACAAAAATTACTTTAATCGATTAATTTTATTATTCTTAGAAGCTGGTTGTCCCAGATTGAGGATTGTTTTTTTTTTTTAATTTCATTTCTTAATCACAAAACACTAATTGTTTGGTCATAGAATTATGAAACGAAAGAAATATTTCAGTTATCACAATCGTGAAAAATGAAAGTATATTACAATTTAATAAGATAAATATACCTAAAAGAACAAGAATCAACTGAAAGTCACGTGGCCAGCTATATAGTAAAGAACATTTGAATGAAGAAAGGAAATCAATTAAAGTACATACTTTTTTCAAAATAATTAGTTGTTTTTTTTAACGCTAAAAAAAAAATAAATAAAAAATTGTAGGATAAATATCACTTCAACACAGTTCAAAATTTTAAAATTACCTATTTTCATATTTCTGACAATAATGGATTATGAATTGGATAAAAGTTTTATCTATTTTCAAATAACCCCAAGATTATTATTAATTTTGATTATGAAAAAAACAATCTTTTCAAAAACAATGTCGTTTTCTTTCAGTTGGTAACAAGTTCCCAAGAGATTTCCTCGTGTTCCTTGACAACATTATAACTGTCTATGTCACTAGATAAAGCATTGGAAATCGACGGTTTCAACGTTTTAAGCGGAAGAACCTTCTTAACTTATATCTTATTCTCCTACTGCAGACTTCTTCAGCTCATAAATGGGGAGGAAAAAAGAAGTATTTTACTCTTAATTTTAACACTTAAAACAAGTAGTAAAAATGTTTAATTAGAGTGGAAGAAAAATAGCGTTCATAACCTTTATCACCGAACTAGATGATCTCTGTAATAAATGTCCTTTTGATGTAAGTTTCTTATGACCTTCAAGTAAAGTACCCCTTTCGGATCTTCAATTTCAACCAAATCTATTATGTTACTTGTATTGATATAAAACTCTAATTTACAAAAGTCTAATATGACCCTCAAGTAAAGTACCACTTCCGATTCGCCAATTTTAACCAAAATTTATTATATCATTCACATTAATATGCAATTCTTAAATACCAAATTTGAGGAGTTTTGCATTATTTTTTAATATAATTTTTGAATACCTTTAAGTAAAGTATCACTTCCGGTAATCATGCAGTGACCGAAGAGGGAGCTTCACAACTAGATTTTACAATAATCCTAAATACAAAATTTTAACATTCTACCGTTTTTGAGTTATGCGAGATACGTACGAACGAACGTACAGACGTCACGACTAAACTAGTCGAAATGTTATTCAGGGATATCGGAATGGATATTTCCGCTGAAAAACGAATAATGAAAATTTTCGCGACTACAATACTTCTTTTACTGCTTAAAAGGAAGTAAAAAATGCAAACGTCGCTTAAGAACTGTTGATTGATTGGTTTTAGTTTTACTTCACAAGATTATTCTCATCTGCATCTCAACTGCATAGCCCTAATGAAAATCGTCCAGAGGTTTAGGAAAAGGAGTACTTTTAAGAAATTATTTGCTTGAAAAGCATCTGAATTAAGGGATACTTCGAACAAAAAATAATATTTTTTCTTTAACTGATCATTATATTTTATCACCATTAAATTTTTAGTAAAAAAAGTAAAATCTTCATATGATTCGAATTTGTGCTATGCACTATTGCTAGAAACCTGATTCGATCTAAGTAACGCCTTTTGATACTTCATTAATAAGGTTTGGCAAATCCATCCAAATAAATAATAATTCGCCAAATGTTTCCGATAATGGTGAACTGTAAATCACGTTTAGGAATGCGTCTTTACACATACCAAACGCCCCTAACTTATAATACGACAATATAGCAACATCCCAACTCCATCAAACTTGGTTAGCATTTGGTCTTGTGCTCCTCACGATCTTGACACACAGTTAACGACTTCGTTGCTAAGTTGTTGAAACTTTCTTCCTGCTTCCTGCACGTAATCTAAATGCCAAATTAGCAATAGAAACTTTTCCACTAATTAACAATTTAAAAAAATCCTTAATTATAAGGAAAGAAAAACTGATTAGTTATAATTATATTATTAATTTAAAAATTTTAATCTTTACTCTCTAAAATGTCATGAACGAATTTATAAAAGACACCTTATATAATTAATATAACAGGATATTTTGAAACATAAAATATTTTATATTGGTTTATTTATTATTTTAATATTCTAATATTTTCAGGTGTTTACATAAAAATTAATAAAAATTTGGTTACAAAGAAAACTTCTTTTTATCCACAAATTTTAATTGTTGAGGTTTTTTATTAAATAGGTTATCTATGTTTGGACATCTTAAACGGATTTATGGATAGGCAAATAAATATTTTGTCAAAAAGAATATGAGAATATATATTCAATTTTTTTCTAAATGTATACACCACAAGCCTCATTTCAGGTGATCAGAAAATAATGACTATTATCTTATAATTAGGTAATTTTTAAGGAGCAGAATGAGTAAAATGACACAAAGGTTCACTTTTGATTATTCTAACTAAAAGTGTACAGTACTTTTTAAAATTTTATATTGTATGTAATATTTTATCCAATCTCTGCTGTCTTAGGTGAATCTAATCTCTGATGTCATTGAACAAAAACATTCGTTGGAGTCTCCGTCAATGAAAGATCTGACATTTTGGCAAAATCAGCTGCTAGCAATATCTATTTACCAATCGACTACTGCTCAGTGCCTTTGTCCTTTGTTTAAAAATCGAATATAAGAGACTTAATTATAGACTGGATCGAGATATGTATGAGCCTACTCGCTAGTCTACTTTAGTTTAGTTTTATCTCTCTTTCTTTAATTCTTAATGTTCTATTATGTAGTTATCTGTAAGTAACTCTACATATATGTTCAAAATGTATATTTTTATTTTGTATACTTGTTTTGCTGAGTATTTTTTTTCTCTTTTAATTTTTATGTAAATTTTAAATTTGTATAATGAATTACAATGATTAAACATGTAGACTGAGCATTCCATAATTACGAGGTTTAGCATGTAAAATGTACATTTTGTAAATAAACTCCTCTTGCATAGGGTTACAATATAAAAGTATAAATATTTGCGCATAAATATGGCTGTTTTTATGGTTACTTTGAAAATGCTAAAATTTTCATCCCTCGAAAACAGGAAATAGTTTTTTTTTTTTTTTTTTTTTTTTTTTTTTTTTTTTTTTTTTTTTTTTTTTTTTTTTTTTTTAGTAAAGGAGAAGATGAGTTGATTGTTCCAGAACAATCAGATTCTTTCAGAAGCGTGATAAAAGTTTATATGTCTAGTAAAGTATTTCAATAAATGGATCGCATTCCTATTGTTACCGTACAGACGTCACACATTGCGGTCGCCTGTGGACAAAAGTCGAAAATGCGAATATTTTTTCCAACTTGTTTTGCTTTAGCAAAACTTTCATAGTGACCTTTGTGGTATGAAATAGGAGCTTTTAATCCAATATTATAAAAACGAAGGATAGAAATCATGTTTGAACAAGTGGCAGATCGTATATCTGTCTCAACGAAACAATTTCAATTTAGTTGATCCTTCTTTCATGTTAAGGGCACATCAACTTCAAATGAATTTTTAGACTGGAAGGCATCGAGGAAGGTAAATAATATCCATTTTTTTGTTAATACTTTTGAATAACATTTTTTGGTTAATATATTTAAATAACATTTAAAAAAAAACTTCAAATAAACATTTTTCAATTTCGATCCAAAACATTCTTAGTTTCTGAAATATTTTGATTTAATAACAATTATACATCATAAATATACAAATCTTTTCTGCTTTAATCTGCTTTGAATGGTTCTTTGTTTGTTTCAGAAAACTATGATTGGTATTATATGCCGTCTAGTGTACATAATGTTTTATTTCATTAGAAGGCTTCCCATAGTCATCAGAAAAAATAGATTGTATCACACGTGGAAGAATAGTGGAAGAATGAATGTATATTATTCGAGACTGGTTTTCGATAAAAACAAAATTATAGAAGTGGGAAACAATTTATCATCCCTAATTAGATTTATCCTTCTATACCATCATGCGGATGCCAACTTTTATTGAATTGTTATTTCATTTTGATAAATTAAGTATTGTTTAATGCAAATTTGGCGATTTTGTCACCTATGAATATTCAGAAGAGAAGAGGATTAACTAAAAAACATCTCTGACCTTTAAAGCTGAACATACATGACAAATTATTGAGGGGTCCTCCACATATTACGTTACGCCTCGATGGGGACGGAGTTGGTTTTGCTCCGCGTGACAGGACATGCCCTACGAGAGGAGGTTGTCAGTCTTTTCTGATATATTGTTGTTATCATTCCAATGTTTATTAATATGTTGTTTTCTATTATTTCAAAATCTTATTATAGTTAAGCATACATTACTTTTAATATATCTAAAATTTTGGAAATAGTCCTACCAAACGTTTACTATTTTCAAATTAAAACTGATATTTAGGAAATCGAAATTTGACCAGTTCGTTGTACAATGTAGCTTTGAATATTTTTTTGGGGAAAAACATAAATAATAAAAATGGTATAAGTGCCCCATGGCATTACCGCACTCTCATCCACTATCTAGGTTTTTTTTTAATTAAAGAAATTTTACCCAACAATTGTTAATTCCGTTCTCTGTAATGTAGTGCTTTAATATGGTGTAATTTTGTTTTTTTCACTCGTATTATATACCAAATCTGTTGGCTCAAATTATTTCTTAAGTAATTTTTATAATTTTATAGAAAAAATCATTACCATTTTTTATCGAGAAAAAAAAAACTTCTAGGGATGATTAAAATAGCAAAATGAAAAATCGAATTAATTTAGTGTTGCTAAGAATGAAATTAATGATTCGCATTAAATCAGAAAATTGAATGGCATGACGTAACAAAATAGATAGGAGAAGGAAAAATGTGTCTAGAATAGCGTGAAATAAAAATAGTTTATGTGTTAATATTTTTAAAGTGATCCTTATTAACAGTAGTAGATAGTGGATGAGAGTGCGGTAATGCCATGGGGCACTTATACCATTTTTATTATTTATGTTTTTCCCCAAAATATTCAAAGCTACATTGTACAACGAACAGGTCAAATTTCGATTTCCTAAATATCAGTTTTAATTTGAAAATAGTAAACGTTTGGTAGGACTATTTCCAAAATTTTAGATATATTAAAAGTAATGTATGCTTAACTATAATCAGATTTTGAAATAATAGAAAACAACATATTAATAAACATTGGAATGATAACAACAATATATCAGAAAAGACTGACAACCTCCTCTCGTAGGGCATGTCCTGTCACGCGGAGCAAAACCTACTCCGTCCCCATCGAGGCGTAACGTAATATGTGGAGGACCCCTCAATAATTTGTCATGTATGTTCAGCTTTAAAGGTCAGAGATGTTTTTTAGTTAATCCTCTTCTCTTCTGAATATTTATAGGTGCCAAAATCACCAAATTTGCATTAAACAATGCTTAATTTATCAAAATGAAATAACAATTCAATAAAAGTTGGCATCCGCATGATGGTATAGAAGGATAAATCTAATTAGGGATGATAAATTGTTTCCCACTTCTATAATTTTGTTTTTATCGAAAACCAGTCTCGAATAATATACATTCATCTTCAGTTCTAAAAACACACAAAAATTGAAAAATAAGCAATTAAAAATACAGTTTGGTATTATTATACTCATTAAATTAAATGTAAGATAAATGAAAAAAAAAACAACATAAATTCATCAAAGACTCATGAGTTAAATGAATACATCACGTTGAAAACAGCTTCAAATTAAATATCTATGAAGTACTTGAAATAATAAAATCCTTCAAATCCAATCTAGATTTTTGCTTAAATGACCAAATAAATATCTCTAATAGTCCAATCTCCAATTTATTTCCATCTATAACAGAAAAAACAATTACTCACCGGAATTACTGTAAACGCCGACCCTTAAACCGTTTACCTATAAACACCCCATATTTCTTTCATTGCTAGTTCAGTGCGAGAACAAACCACTGTTTGATATAATCTACTTAAACCTTGGTGAGTACCAACATGTATTTGATTTCTTGTCTTAATTAAATTCATAATTCATAAATGTAATATAATCCTAATTTATATTGCATTTCATTTAATGTTTATAAAAATGCCAAACTGTATTTTGAATTGCTTATTTTTAAATTTTTGTGTTTTTCTAGAACCAAAGATGAATGTATAACATTCGAAACTAGTTTTCAATAAAAAAAAAATTATAGAAGTGGGAAATAGTTTATCAATCCCTAATTAATTCAATTAAATATATATTAATAATAATTATTATTAAAATTATGGATGGTACTAAAATCAAGCTTTGAATCCTAAGAAGACATTCGTTTGCTAACAGCTGAGGATGACAGAAATAGGAGTGTCTAAAACTTTCACTTTTGAAAATTAAATCAAAATTGGAGGAGACACATAAATAGTTTATTTAAAATCTATAAAAATATTATTTATAAAATTGAATTTTATTATTTTATTAATTTGATCCCAACAGACTGGGAAAATAACATCATAAATCCCATACACAAGAAAGGGTGTCAGGCTGAATGTTCCAATACCGACCAATATGCCTATCACCTGTAATTTACAAATTGTACACCTCTATTCTGGAGAGTCGGCTTAGACCACTGGTGGAGCACCAAATTGGAGAAGAACAAGCGGGGTTCAGACCAGGACGACAAACTCAGGATCACGTCTTCACATTAAGAAATATCCTCCAGAAATCCTGGGACCGGGACAAAAATATGTACATTGCATTCCTAGACCTCAAATCAGCTTTCGACTCGGTCCCAAGAGAGGAAATATGGGTTGCCCTCAGAAATAAAAAGATACCGAAGAACTTGATAGAGGCCATTAAAGCGACATATCAGAAGCCTAAAGGAATCGTTAGGCTCAATGGATTGGAGTCTGGCCATTTTGACATGGCGAAGAGGGTCAAGCAGGGAGACAGTTTGAGGCCTTTGCTATTCCTCCTATTCATGGATGAGGTGGCATCCATATGCAGGAGAAGAACTGAGAGGACGTTTCTAGGGCGAAAAAATCTAAACCCAGTAGTAGTCCAGTTTCTCCTCTATGCGGACGATGTAGTGCTGATTGCTGACTCGGTCGAAAAGCTCCAGCAAGCGGTGACAGAATGGTGTGAAGAACTCCGCCGAAAAGGAATGACAATCAATACCAATAAAAGTAAGATCCTGCAAGTGGGTAGGAGGCAGGAAGAAGATATCCACATATTCTGCAATGAGGAGGAAATGGAATTTGTGACTGACTTCAGTTATCATGGTACAGTAATGGACAGGTCTGGGAAGATGGACGCGGAAATATCCAATAGGATTAACAAGGCAAACGCGGTTTATTACCATATATGTAATACTGTTGTAGGAAAGCGAAAAGTGGGAAGGAATGTCAAACTTCATCTTCAAGTCAGTCTACCTGCCGATACTACTATATGGAGCTGAAAACTGGGTGTTGACGGGGAGACGGGAAAGCAGAGTTACCGCGTCAGAAATGAGGTACTTGAGAAGAGTGGCGGGGAAGACAAGAAGAGACTGCGTTAACAACGAGATGATTCGACAAGAATTGAAGATTGCCCTGCTAAAAGAGCTCCTGGAAATCAGGCAATTGAAATGGTTCGGCCATGTTATCAGAATGAGTGTCCACAGGGATCCTCTCAAGACGATGGACTACATGCCGGATGGAAAAAGACCTCGAGGACGCCCAAGGATGTCCTATCTGGAGTACATCGATCGCCTTAGTAAAAAAAGAGGAAAAGATCTCCAACAGGTCAGAAACCTAGCAAGATACCGAGATGAGTTCGGCTCCTGGCTGGACGCTTTCCTGCGCTGAAAGGCACTATAGGGAGAAGTGAAAGAAGAAGAAGAATTTATAAAATTAAATAATTTAGCAAAAAATCCAATGTTTTTAATTAATAATTCCAAAAATTAACCATATTCGAATGTTAAGAAATTATTTAAAATTGAAAAAAAAATGTGTTTATTTATTTTTTTTTTCTATAAAATTGTAAAAATTACTTAAGAAATAATTTGAGCCAACAGATTTGGTTTATAATAAGAGTGAAAAAACAAAATTGCATCATATTCAAGCACTACATTTCAGAGTATTGAATTAACAATTATTGGGTAAAATTTCTTTAATTTAAAAAAATGTACTCTACAAAAATGTATTTAGAAATATCATTTGCAGTTCGGGCCTTTTAACTTATCATGGCAGTTTATATAGCTCGACCGAAACGTTGGCTATTTAAGAAAAAAGCTTTAAGAAAAACAATCCGACTTGTTGATTATGTTGCAAAACCTAATTTTCAACGAAAAACTACACTTGAAGTTTGAAAAAAAGTAATTAGGGTCAGGCAAGGTAATTGTGAAAACGGTAAATTGTGAGCAAGCGACGTCAGAGCACCTGTAGTGCTAACGAAAAAATAGAGATTATAGTAACTCAAAATAAGATCATCTTTAAAGGTTCTAAAGACTTCCCCACCATTTCTTCCCACCACTTTGTTATAAAAGCCGATAATATCAAGATTATAACAAAAATTGTGAACATTTGTTTGCAGTCTCCAGTTTCTTCTCATTCCGGAAGTCCTATTAGAAGGTTAGTTTTTTTTCCGTTATATTATTAGTATGTCGACATAGCAACAAGAAATATCCATTTTTTGCCTATATAACTCTTTGTGGAACAACAATCGACTGTTCACAACTGCCCCGCAACATGTAGTTTGGAGCAATTGTGAACTAAATGTTTCTATTCATATTAGGCCTGCTGAGTACTCAGATAAGTTGTTCGATTTGATTCTAGCATGTTTAGCAGGACCTAGCAGTGTTAATGATATTGTAGAGATTTTTTCGAAATATTTCAGAGACAAATGTTATAATTAAGGCAATTTGAATCCTATCAAAGGAAGAGAAACTAACCTCAAATTAGTTCCTGCGGGGTTTTCATAAGCAATGCAGGCTATGCCAAAATGTGTGATCACAATAACCCCATTTTAGGATCAATTGTGAACATCATGGACAATTGCGAACAACATAGTGAGAATGCTAAATATAGATAAACTATGGGTGGAATCAGAAAGAGGTAAAACAGGAGAACTGAATGGTCTGTAGTTCATTTTTTTCAATCAAATTTATGAACTATATATAAGATTTAAGATAGAATTAATAAAAAAATATGTTCACAATTACCCCTCCTTACCTTATCACATTTTTACATTTCAGATCTTAATGATATTAAAAATATCATTGCTTTCAGTAATATGTCTCTAAATTAAACAATGAGAAACATGACGCTATCTACCCGAGATTTAGAGAGTGTGATGCATGGCGCAGCGATTGTACGATGGAAGACCGCGCGAGATAAAGTTTTAAGTGAAAACGACAAGGTTATATAGGCAAGTAGCCCATTTTCGGGGCAATTACGTCATAAAGTCAAATATATGGCAGCGAGAGGCAGCTTGGGGGGAGGCTTAAGACAGTGTATCGGTGCCATACAGAGCCGTTGCAGCCTACATTAATAGCCACCTCCAATCCATTATGAAAAGAAGCTCCTATACTCCTTGCCTTAGTCCTTAAACGATGCTCTGTGTCTTGAGAGCCAACGTCCCAAGGACCACCCGTTTATAAGGAGAGTAAATCTAAACGTTGAAAAAATATAAATCGTATAACTGATTTACACATGATTTTTATCAACATTCATTCAAAAAACATTCATTCGAAATCGGCTATATTTCTAGAGATAGAAATTTTTTAATTTTTTTTTTTTATCAACAATATTTTCGCACCTGTTTAACAAAAGGGTGACAATAATCAAATGTATAGATAAAATAGATATAAGTGGCATGATAGACATGAAGAAGGATAGTACCCAACAGCACATCTTTTCGATGTTAAATCAGTACCTTAATTCAGGAAAGATCTTTCATCCAGTTCCTTTTAAGCCTTCTAGTGGTCATGTCAGCCGTTGCCATGTCGTCTACCAGTCTGTTCTGATGCCCATGAAGGTAATTATAGAAACGATAATAAAGAGTACGTGTGTTGGTAGATAGTATTATTATTTAGTATATAGATTGTTGTAAGTCGGTATGTAGAATTTTGTTAGGAATTGATAAATTATTAGCCACTTATATAAATTTGTTTTATTGAAAACTAGTTTCCAATGTTATTCATTCATCTTCAGTTCTAAAAACACACAAACAATTAAAAAATAAGCTATTCAAAATATGGTTTGGTATTATATTACATATTAATTAGATGCAATATAAATCAGTATTATTAAACATTTATGAATTTTGAATTTAATTAAGAAAATAAATCAAATACATGTTGGTACTCACCAACGTCTAAATGGATTATATCAAACAGAAAAGTTTGTACTGATTCCTTCTCGTATTGTACTAGCACTGAAAGAAAGGTAGGTAGAATTTTGTTGTTTACGAATCAAGGAGCTTCTGTTATCAATCTTAGTGAGTCTTATCTGCTGAACCAAACATCTGTGAGGCGTAAGTCCATATGGGTTTAAGTAGCTTTTTGTATATATTGAGTTTGTCTGTTTTGTAGTTTTGACGATATATAGTTTGACAAGGAAAAACAGAGTACCGTAATTTCAGTCGTTTGATGAAATTGAAAGAAATTTAAATAAACAATATATCAGAGGAATAATTACGTTTTTATTTTTGTTATTAGTAGTAATTTTGTGACAAAGTTTTAATTCCAAGGACAAGTTTTAATTCCAAGGAAATGTTTTAATTCCAACGGCCAAGGTATATTTTTGATATTCGAGGTCCATTTTGCTCATTCATTTTAGCGATTCAAAGAGGCATCTGGTTTTTAAATTGAGTTCAAAATGTTAGAAAAGCACTATAATTCAAGAGGCTTTGTAAATTATTCATTTTTGTCCTATTTAAGAATACATGCCCTCAGCATGTTCATATACGTTAGAGACGGCGAACATAGATATATTAAGGTCGCTTAGAAAAATGTTGAGTTTCGGAATGAGGAGGAAATTAACCTGGACGTAGAACAATCGAAGCAAATAACATGCCATTTTGAAATCGAGGAACAATTGAACTGCACCTCAGTATTTTTAATTCAACGTTATGTTTGTATCGGAAGGGAAGACATTTGGTCACTAGAAGATCATGAAAGAAAAATCTCGGTGCATATGGTGAGAGACAGTAATCACCTTGTTTCTTCTCGGGTAAATATCATGTAAGTAATATAAATTTGAAAATAAATCATTTAAGGTTTGACTGGAGCCTAGAGTCTGCCCCAAACTACGATTTTTTTGCTAACACAGACCATTACTGAAAACTATAATAAATATTTTATAAATATAAGAAGTATTATAAATAAAGCCTCCATATCGACTTTTCGTTTTTTTTTTTAACCTCAAAACTATTATTGTTACAATTATTACTAACATCAGAACAGAATTAGCTTATTAGTTAAAGTCAGTAAATATTCGATTTAATGATTATTTCTATAATTTTTAAAAATATATTTTTGATATAAATGCAACGGCATACTAAATATTTCTACGAAATAACTTTGGATCATATATTAAATCCTCATACGAGGGTTTCAAATTGTTCAAAAAATATTGAAACAAATAAAACTTAAATGATAATTCTTAACTCAATTTCAGTCATTTATATAGCAAACTAAAGTAACCATGTATGATTTGATACATTCTTACACAAAGTACCTGTCATCTATTATCATGCGCAATCAAAAACATATTAAATTGGATCGAAGTAGGAAATGAGCTGTCATTCACTTGAAAACTCAAACTATTTTATCGATGAGAGGAAATTCTCCGGTATATGTTTTCCCGTGGGGTCATTCCGCCCCTAATGGCATCCAGTATTCCACCTAACTGCGGTGATCGTTCCCCAATAACACATCTTCTGCATAAGAAAGCAGCTGGAAATTACATATCGGTTCAACCTACTTTTTATTCTGAGTTTTTCTAAGGCTTGATCGTTAATGGCTTAGGATTTAAATAAAATAAAAATATTCTATATCTTCTTGGTTATTTTTAGCGAATTACCAACCAAGATTAAAACATTCTTAGCGAAAGATTTTAATTAATCACACTTAATGTCAGTAATAGTTCCAATTAGACTAAGAAAAACGTTAGTCAAAATAGGACTAATACACATCAAGAAACTGTATGCGTTTATATATATTTTATAACTTACATACAATAATACTACAATATATACAATACTGAGAATAGCATCCATATTAATAAATGTGGCCCTGTCATTTTGCTTAGGGAAGTGAAGAATTTTATATTCTAAAAAGTTATACAAAAGAAACCCATTTATCCGTAATAATGGGGCCAGTTTCGAATCCTATAAAAAAATAAAATAAAATAATAATAAATAAACATTCGCTGTAAATATTAATCCATAGTTTGATTGCATATGTATTAGACAGGAGTATAGTAACGCAGTATTTTGCATGATTTTTATCACAAGACATTTTATCGACTAACTAGAAATCGTGTTTTGTTTATTCTTTTTTTTTTATTCACTGGCAGGTAAATTCGGGCATACATGTTAAATTTCTACAGATTAGAGATGGGTAAAACCGTAAATGTCGAAAAGATTTTAAAACCATAACTTATAATTATAATAGCAAAAAACGTCACTGTCATATTTTATAATTATAGGAAAATGGGATTTTCTCATGAAGATTAAGTTGTAATTTAAAAAAAATATATATATAAATAAAAACATCGAAGAGAATTATATAATTGATAAATAAATTGAAATTTTTTAAATAGTTTCATAGTTTAAACAACTGTTTAAACCTTACAAACTGCTAAATAGCACCCATCACGTAAGTAGAGCTGCTAATTCAACAGTCAAAGGAGATTGCTACTTTAAACTAAATCTTAATAAAAACAAGTTCAAACTGTTTGATAGTTATTCTTTATTTTTTCTTTATTTTTTTTTGAGCAAGAAGGGAATCCTTAATTTTTGAAATCTATAGGTCATTCAACAGCTTCTTAAAAAAAAATTAATTCATATCTATTATGATTCAAATAAAAATGCAAACTCGATACTTCGTTTTTTTTAAACCCTCAAGTAGTCTAGTCGGGTCATTATCAGAAGAAGGAATATACGGTTGGGGTCTATATGACCCAATCTGACGACTTAAGGGTATACGCAGACAACTTCATGGAGAACCTCGTGGGCAGAGCGTATAGCGGAAAGTTATAATCAAGCCTTCTCTCTCTACATAACTAGAGACAGCAACCCTGTCAAATATATGACCTCGAATTTTATTTTTAATATTTGTTTTACATTATTTCAATCGCTTACACAAATTCGTAAGTTGAATTTTATTTCGATAGCAAATGATTGTTGTCAGGTGCATACAGGCTAAAAGGTTCTCCCTTAAATTGTTTAGTTGTACCAAGTCCAATAGTATTTTAAACATAATAATTATTATTCCGTGTAATGTATAGTTCACCAAAATAATTAATCTAGGAGAAGTTCAGGATCGCTGGGAAACTTCAAACATTACAGATTTTACAACAGATTACAAATTTTACAAATATTGTAAAATACTATCTAATGAATTGCGACGATCACTCCCACATTTTAGACCTTGTATAGAGCTGCAAAGAAGAAAATATAATAAATGTTAAAATAATAGAACTATTTACAAAATGAAAATATAAATACATTAAATTTACTATTATTATTATTTGTAAACGATTGTCACAACGTAGGTAAAATATTTCCAATGGATCATCGGGTGGAAATTTATGCGAAGGGAGAACTTGACAATGGGTCGTACTCCTTATCAGACAGGCCGATAGCGGTTATGATGATATATGGGATCGGGGCCCTGTTGAAACCAGACATGTTTCTTCCTAACCCCAAGGCTACTTCGAGTCTAGAAAGTTATACCCGTAGATCAGCATAAGAACTATAAAGTACTATAAAAACTCTATGCGAAACTTTCAGATCCACTTTTATGGCTAAGAAGATCACGAATAAATGGCCTTCCGAACCCCGCTCGTGACTGTAATGATAACGATCCTATCTACATATAACCTTCCTTACTTTATTTGAGATAATTTATCGCTTATATTATGCATGGGGATTATAATTATCAATTTAACTCAAGATCTGAAACGAAGCCTGGTCATAGCAGCAAATACAGGTCCACTGATTTGACACGATCAATTTGAATTTCCCCTACATTGGCAAGCGGCCAAATCCCTAACCGACTCCCAGAATTCCTCCACTTCTATTTATACACTTATTTTGGGTGATGGCTGAACGCTTAGCATGTCTTAAATATCACTATCTCTTCGGTACGTTAAATGTTAATTGAGCATGTAATGTAAGATAATGTGACTGAGTCCCGTAGAAACGCAGTAAACGCCTTCGACTGAACAACGGATCCTTAAAGGAACAAGAGAAACCCAAAACTCAAAACCACTGCTTCTTCACTCCATTCTAAGATGGCATTTAAAATAGACAAAAGGGTGAGCTACTACTCAAGCCAAGTCTTGGATGGAATTACCACGTTCAGGTTTTTCCCAATAGAGAAACAGGAGGAGAGTAAAACTCTGGAGAAAGAATACCCCGAATCGCCTGGGGTAGACGCGCCCCATCACCAATGGGCATTATCATTATTCTAATACATGTAAATAGAACGAATTATTTTAAAACCTATGTTTTTTTAATTAGTTGAATAGATATTGTTCATTACACATTTTTCTAATAACTGAAATAAAATGCTTCCAATGACTGAAGGATTGCGCTCATACACTTACTGATTTCATAAATTAGAATATTTGCTTAGCATACAAGAAATTTCTTTTTGCAACTGTTTTTTTTCATTAGATAATTTATAGAAAACTAATTCAGATGAAATGTATCGCAATCTATTTGATTTAGTCCCATTGGTAATGCCTACATTGATTCCAATTCATTCCAAGTAATATCCAATGAGTCAGATCATCCATGGAGGGGCGTAAAATACGAAGACAAGGGAGGGCCAACTAAGCAATAGAACGCCTCATAACGTTGCAATGGCCGGCCAGTTTCGATAGCGCTGAGTTATTGCTAGTTCAATGATTCACATTGTCTGATTAGCTAGCTCACTCCTAATGACTAGGGGTCCAGTGTGTTATGTGTGTTAGCCTCGAGATTGGCTAACAGTGAACCAACGGTATTGGTCACTTTGGCAGAATTTACTGAAAATTTATAGGAGAATTATGCAAATTGTTGCAATACAAGAATTGAATGTTCATAAATTTATTCTATGGAGAGGAAGGGGGGAGTGAAAATTCATCCAATTTAATAATAATAATAGTTTTATTTCCATTATTATAAGTCTCTCCCTTGGTAGGTACCCTACTACTTTATTAAGGTTATACTTTTCACATACAACAATACTTGTCACAGTAGTCCAACAGTCTCCTGCTAGTTTCAGAGGCAATATCTCGTCTTGTCATTTTTCAAGTGGTCTTCCTTCCCACCTCTTATGTGCCCTTGGGATCCACTCTAGAAATTTTTGTCCATCTTGAATCAAACTTGGCAACAAAACCAGTCTCCCTCCATTTCAGTAGCTGTGCTTCTTTTGATAAATATTTAACCTCAGCTTGAGTTTCCACATTGCTGATGCCGAAACGGTCTTTTCTTTTAATTTTTAAGAGGCTTCCAGAAAAGTGCAGATATGGATAACCAATGCCCATTAAGCAAAATGAGGATGGTCGATTTATATTATATGTAATTTCAATATTCAATAGATCGATGCAAATTGTTTTTCTATTGAATTTCTAAATTTGCATGGATCGTACTTGTGATTTAATGGCTCTCCGACCCTACTGGCTCTCCATTCTCTCTTCACTCCCTCTGCTTAACTCTGGTATTAAAATTCACTCACTCAGAGTGTTCAATCAGTATAAAACATAAAAAATATAAAAAGTGCTGAGTTCAGACATGAACAGAAACAGGGATAATCACTCTTATTAACCATATACCGTTTCCAGGGCTCCTTGTAGTTCCCTTGGAGATAGATGCAGCTGAGTTCGCTTGATTTGGTAGCAGATAAAATTTGTTAAATAAAATAATATTCCTTAAGCAATATTTGTCTTTGACAGCCTTGCATTTTTACGAATGACTCCAAATATCGGACAATATTTTGCAGTTTGTTTCCCAGTTTCGGTTGATGAGCATAATAAGCACAGGCAGACAGTACCCCCGTGGAAATTCAGTGCGTACAAGCAACAGCACAGTAAATTAAATCATTAGATAATTATAAAATTCAACGAAATTACTTGCTTACTCAAAAAACTCAAGTCAATAACATTTTTTTCATTTCTCCTCTTCCTCATTAACGTTCTATAAATTTTGATGACTGAAGAAAAAATAAAATACACCACAGAAAAATTCAACTTTGCACCAACGACTCTTTTACCATTTATAATATAATAAATAGATGAGCCATAGAGCCATGCATTTGAAAAATCAATGGGCCTTTGCAACATTGTTGAAGAAAAGAATTGACGGAGTGCATAGAGACTAATTTAGGCAGGGAAAAGAACAAAAAGCATAGAATGAATTGTTAGGATGATTGATTGAAAGGGTTGATTGAAATGGAACTATCAACTGAAATCGAATTTATAATTAACGCTAAACGAAGCCAAGATTATTCTGAATGGAAATCTAATGTTAAAAATAGATAACACAACGGTTTATGTTTAAATTCAATGGAGGCATAGGATTCATTAAGATATGATTTATAATAAAGGCATTAATAATAGTAATCATTATATCTAACGTACCAGATGTTTCAATACTGGAATTACCAACTATCTTTGCTAACCTAAATTCCTACCCAAAAACAATTCCCCGCCTACGTTTCGGTCGATCTCTCGCGCAGTTGCACGTCGGTTCAGCTCTGATTTAGTTAGATTTTTAGGAATCCGTCCACATCCAGTCCAGAAACATTACATGTCCATTTCAACCGTCTCACAGAGGTTTATTTGAACCAAAAACCTGGCCAAAATTATTTTATCAAAATTATGATATTGAAATGCACGAATATCAATGCGAGGTATTTTATCAAAGTGTATTTTAATAAAATAAAGTGAAACAAATTTTTTACAATTTTTTTTGTTTGCCTTATCCTCTTCATCATCGCTGTTTTCACGTCGCGCATAATATATTGCGAATGAGAAAAGCGGAATGCTAGACATATCAGAAAAAACGGTTAACCCTTCATACCTAGCTGTGGTATACTGCTGCTTGGTAATTTATCGGAAGTTTGTAAAAGATTTTTAATCTGTCCCTATAGCAAGTTACTCGAGAAAATTTATGAAAGCATTTTTGTCCATAGCGCCTGAGTGTTTCTAACTTCAGCAGCTTCTTCGGAGAGTATCCCAAATCGCAATACGAAACGTGAAATGACAACAGCTCTTAAAATTTTTTTATACAGTGGTTGACAATGGATGCTTACAACTACGACACTGCTAAACTGTATGACAGTGTCGTAGGTGCAAACTCCAAACTTGGACTTCTGCGTCAACCTTAATATGATCACTTTACATTGATTATAGAATCATTTCGAATCTGTGGAGCAAGTTTTTGTTTGTTCCAGCAATACGGAAAACTTCTTCAGGATCGGGAAAAATTATAGACGTATTACCATCATTAGTGTTCCCAATCTCAGCCTTTGGAATGTCAAGAGAAATGTAAATTTAGATCCTTTTTGAATTCGGAGTTTTCTCTCTTTCGGTATTTCTGTTTCTTCAATAGATCGTCCTTGCCATTTTTAATAGTCAGCATTTAAAACAGATGCAGTAATGATTAAAAGAGTCTAATTCTACCTTGAAGCAGTGATAGATCGAATCTCAGGGTTTCAGAATTAATTTAATTTACTTTACTCAAATTATTAAGGTCCTTCGATGTTAGGCCACAAATATAGCATCTTTAGCATTGTTGGTAGTAGGATCCGTGTAGTCTGAAGTATCCCGTATCCAGCAAGTTCAACGTCTGGACATTTTGTCAGCTCTCTAAGCTTTTTCTACAAAAATTAGTTTATTTCATTTACATTCTTAGATTATGTTATAATGGCATTTAATAATTTACTATAAGATCCTAGTACATCTTGAAAAGAAAAGATTGCATTTGCAAATCCAATAGAATATGAACATAAATATTATTAAGTTTAAACAAGTTGTAAACGAAAATGGATGATGGAAGTAGAAATTTTTTATTTAAGATCATTTGAAGGAAACGCTAAACTTTATTTTGACGAAGGAATAATAATTCAGACCTCTCCCGGAACGTTTACAAAACATTTTAACAAAAAGAGAGTAACTTATTTATAGTTGTTTACAAAATAATAGAAAAAATATTTCACTTGCTACAAGTATCATTAATATGCTTCATATTAAATTGCATACCTTCACCTTCCGAATTCATAACAGTTGTTTTACTAAAACCCAACTGAAAAATACTGATGACTTCATTTGTTGTACAAATGAAGTCATCAGTATTTTTAAGTATCACAGTTACCAAGTACAAACATGTGCTAATTAAACGCAGAGTTCCGATCGTTCGTAAAAAGGGGAATAAACAGAGGGAGTCACGAGCTAATGAGACGTTATAAAAGGGCAGTTAGAGTAAATATTTTCATATTTTACGTTTTTGAATTTTGGCCGGAGTTTGGGTACTCCTCTTTTAAGACTTCAGGAGCGAAGGACAAGAAAATAACATCTGGGGGTGAAAATTATTAACCTTTCTTCATTTATTTCAGTGGTAAAAAACTTGAGTCTGTGGTTCTTTTCGTCTACCCGCTACAGATAGTCCTCATATCACTGTCCAAATAACTTGGGTCACGAAGCTATATTCTTTTCAGACGCATAGAAGAATTACCAAGAAATGAGGGTACGGAGCTTCAGTTTCACACAAGGATAGATGAATATTTCGGCCTAATTTTGTGTATTAAGCACTTGTGTTTGTGTTTAATTTGTTCGGTATATGGTAAAACGGGCAGCATGTTCTACATACTTGTTTCATTCTGGTAAGAGGATTCCGTCAAAATTAAATTTTAGAGTGCAGAGATATGGCGAATATTATATACGATTATTTATATTATCTATGATATATTGCCTAAGGGTTCTTAAAGGTTACATGGAAGTTTAATGGTGATTTAAGAGATTTGATGGGATTAATTTTAATGTTCAGTTCAATTTTTATGCGGTACTAATTAATTTAAACTAGTTATATCATGAAATTGCACCGTTCAGTTATTACCCTTTTTATGTCGAGTTTAACTACCCGATTTCTTCAATCTATAACGCCATGTTTTAATATGGTTGAATGAAAATTTCTCTTCAAATTCCTGATCAACTAAATAAAGTTTCCGTCAAATATTTTTTTGTTTGCAATCGCTTCAGCATAAATCTGCTTTTACCAATTTTGAGAAATTATTTAGCAGAGTTTAATTGCGAGGCTTGAAATCGTGAAGGCTTCATCATTTATTTACAGGTTATATCGCTCCGGCAAAAACTTCTAACTTAAAGAAGTTTACTCCGACCTCCGTTGCTCTTTTTAGCGCGGATACAAAAGTATCACAAAAGTGCTTTTGTGATTAGTAAAATAAAATTTCGGTGTATTAATGATAGTCTTAATTAAATTATCAAAAAACAATCCCCAGTTTGGTAAAGTGTGTACTGATAATATAATTTAATCGGGTAATATTTTGCAATGGGAAATATTGCCATTACCATGCCGTGTTCATCAGGAATATTATATTTTCTATGCCTGGCATTGATTGTGATGTAGCCGTTGATCGTTATTATTATAAATATGTCCATGTAGATGGGGATAGGAGAGGTGTTCATCCCAAAGCTGGAGCTGTAAATATAGAGGAGAATGAGAGGGAAGGTTAGAAGGAGAGGCACATTAATTCTGCGGCGCTACCGGAGGCCCAGATGATGGGCATTTTCCGCTATTTTGGATTCATACCGCACCAAACCCTAATATCCAGTTCAATTCCACGGCGACAACTCATTAGAATTTCTGATCTTTACAAGCCGACTTCATTTTTTCCCAATCCCTCCTTTCTACCCCTGTCCCCGCTTCTTACTAAGGCCCGGTTCAAGGAAAGAGAAGAGAAAAAAAAAGTATAAAGAAATAAAAAGAAAGAAAATGGACTACTATTATTGCCACCAATGGGGAATTCGTACCATCCATTTGAATATAAAAATGTTTTCTTTGTCAGCGAGGCTATTATCATAATAATTGGGAGCAATTATAGTAACAAAGGGCATGGAATAAATTCCTTGCGAAAGGGGGAACTCGATAAAGTATTCTGACAAAACGGTTCACGATCTCTTAATTCGTTAATTTCTTAATCAAGGGTTTGAATAATTTAGCGATAATTATTTCATTTCAAGTTTTTAAAACGGGACCTCTTTGAATCTGAATTAATCTCTGTACTTCCAATTATTATCTTGTTAGGATATCAGTAGCAATAATAATGAGGGAAATTAAGACAGGCTGAATAATTAATTATGAAATAAAGTGAATTATGACTGCTAATGATATTTAATTAAAACAATAAATCATGTAGCACTTCAACTCAAAAAATAATTATGAGGATTATGTATTATTAATCAGGGTATGTACTGTTTTCATTAATGACGATTATAAAAGCCAGTCTTTTTCCGAGACTTGGTGTGCCCAAGAAGGGTATCTCTCTACCCCACTATCCACGGCTGATATGCCAGAAGATAAATGTTCTACCCCAATCCAGGTTCCGTAGGAGCCTTGTTCTTATTATTATATTATTTTCTATAGTGTAACTTTGTTATCGACCAAGAAATTTTTTATTTAATCCCTCTCGAAATTTGAGGTTTTATGTTTCAAGATACATATAATCCTAAAATCGAATTTAAAAAATCCGTCGGTCCGCCATCATATAGCGCGTATTTTGGAATGATTATACCAAAGGCTTAAACAAAAAGAAAAATAATCCAACTAAATTTTGTGATCTCTAAACGGGTTAACCGAATTTTATATTTATTGATGTTCAAACGTTTATAAATTATTAATTAAATAAAATTAGTAAACGTGATTAGTAAAATATAAAATAAATATGATATAACAATAAAATAAATGATAAAATAGATAAAATAAAATATAAAATATATATAAATATAACATTGATGATTGGTTATGCGGCATGTAAACATTCAATATAAGCCAATATCACAATAAATCGTAATGTAATATGCTACATAAAAGCCAATTGTCATACTGAACAGACTATAGCTTACATTTTTTTTTTTTTCATTTAACAATGCAGAGAATTAAATAATGAAATTGTGACTTTTACTCCGCGGAGACATACATATATCTTCGCCATTTAACCGAAACACATCTACGTTGGACAATCAGTAAGGACCCTGACGGGATGAAGACGTTAGGCCTGTAAGACTGTGGGCGTGGCTGAGTGGGCGGCGGTCGACTCAGTGATTTAGCGTTCAGTGGCTATTCGGCCATTACCAGCCTCTATTAGCTTTGCCACGCGATTCCTAGTTCCATTGTCTATCTGCCTACAATACTAGGCCTTAACCTCCGGCAGTTAGCCGCTTACTGTGGCTATTTTATTACTCTCTGAACAGGGCTCGGATGTGTTTAATAGAGTAAATGGGATAGCCTGTGGTTCCAGAATATTTGAATTGCAACTTAATTATGAGGATTTTGTTGATTAAAATTAACACAAAGTCGACTCATTATGTAATACATTGTACCATTAATGAAACCTAATTTCCTATTTAATTTAAATTAAAAAAATTACTGAATAGTAAAATACATGTGAAACGACTAATACGTAATCCCACAATTAAGACTTAGTAAACAAGAACTCAATCAACGAGACAAACAAGTATAGAATGTAGATTACTAAACAGAACATCTCACGTGATACCTCCAAATTACTAATTTTAAAGATTATTTTGAAACCAATCTGGACCAACTTGCTTGATTAAAGGAGGAAAACTTAATTTTCAAACATTAATCCTATCAACACAAAATTCTTAGAAAAATATTCAATACTCTATTCCATATAATCAACGATTAAGTACATAATGACTTAAATATATAGTATGATCGAGACTTAATTCCAACCAAATTTTATCAAAGATTTATTCATCGTCCTAATCTTTTGACCGATTCCCTTTTAATCCTCTTCCAAGATTAAAAACGGCAGTGACCAAGACCTTGTAATTATGCCTATGGGCTCAAGTCCTATGTTTTTATGCTTTAGCACTTAATCAGCCTCCAATGGCTTTCAATACCACTGATGCTGCTGAGGCAAAATCGCAAAGATCTTCTGGAGTCCTGCATTGCCATCCGCACAATTATAGAGGTCACCAAGCATGGTCGGAATGGTTGCGAATCTCTCCTACTTATTACCCTTAGAGAAATTAGAAGAGGTTCATAGGTTTACTGCGACGGTAATTATAAATTGCCGAGGTTTATCTAGGATAAAAAAACAAGTAATAAAAAACAATTAATTTTTTAACACTATTTTGTTGTTTTTAGTAACATTTTAATCCTGACTTATTCATGAATTTATTGTTATAAATTATAATAAAAGTTTTATATAGTTTTACCTTAATGTTTATTGACTATTTTCTTGTTCAACATACAATTAGTTTTAATGGGGAGTATAACGATAAAATATTTTTTATTGAAATATGATAAGAAAGTACCGTAATTAAAAAAAAAATTGAGAACTTTAATTTTTACGATGGATAAAAGAAAAAAAGGTAGAGAATTAACAAACCTTTAATTATTTAAAGTTTCGACCTACATCTCGGTCATTATCAAAAATTGCTAAAAATTTGATAGATCTCACATTGTTAGCAGTGAGTCATTTAATATTCATTCTCTGAGATTTACTATTTAAAATTTTAATAAGAATTGCAGCACTGTTTTTTTTTTTTAATTGTATTTTTACAACAATTGAACATGCTGTTCCTTTGAGGAAAGTAAACCATTGGAAATTTTTTTTTCATATGATAAAAAACAATGCCGTATTAAAACAATTATAGATAGTTTTTGATAATGACAAAGATATAGGTCGAAAAGTAAAATAAATAAAGAATCATATTTTTATCTAATAAATTGAGATCTTCAGGCAACTATAAGATTTTTATTTAACATACTGTTTATTTTATAAAATAGCAATAAAAGGAAACTTTATACAAAATTAGCAGTAGCAGTTTTAAAGAATAATATTTTTTTTTTATATTGGAAACATGTCATACGAATAAATTCACTTAGAAATAAACAAGTTCATCTTCAATTTTTTAGTAGTTCAATTTGTTTCATTGATCACTAAAGTTAGGTAATCGAAGCCGATTATAGTTTTTTTTTCCCTCTTCCTAATAATATCATGTAACATGATCCAACCCGTTAAATCTGGAACGGACACCTCTGAATCCATCCAAAAAAAAAAAATAAAAAAAAAAAGCCATAGTTCCTTCCTGGCTTGTGTAAAAGTTTAATGAAGCTAATAGAGGAAGTATAAAAAGCGAAACGTGATGCTCGGGGCCTAACAGGATTAAGCGGTGGGGCGATAACTGATGATGGGAGGTGGGGCTCAAATGAAGCGACTGATTGGACTGGTCTGTTATTGTCGGCCACGTGTGGGGTATAGGATCTACTCCTCTAGGCCCCAATAATACGCCCGTATTAGGGCATTACAGAGCCTCTGTCGTAATACAAATTACATATCTGGGGGACGATTGTCTGCTGACTATGCCTCAATGGTTTTCTTCGAGAGGAGATCAGTGGAAAGAATTCTGAACGTCATTTAAATTGGGTCGCTGAACAAGAAAAAAAATCTTAATTTTCAATTTTTATGTCTTTAGATATAGATTACCATTTCTTTCCTTATTTCTTCAACTAGAAAAGTTTCACATGGAATCCTAATACAAAAAGAAACCTCTTTTTCTCAAAAAATTCAAAATTTACTATCCAAATGAAATAAAATTCCGCCTTACTGAAAAATCACATCTACGTTATATGGACAGGATTGAATAACTTAATTTATCAATTAACAATCAATTTATTAACAGACTTAATTTGGGCTCTCGCATCGAGCCTGTTTTGGGCCCAGCTACTAACTTCTTATGAAAAAATAAATAAAATGAACTTAATTTATAAATAACATGTGAAACAATCTTCCTAATTATATTTATTTTTAATTCATTTATTTTTCAACGTTTAGAGGTTCTCTAACTCATTCTCAAGATCTTCTAAATAAACACAATGCATTATCAACTTTAGCACAATAATGAATGTTAACAAGTAATTACATCTATTAAAAATTACTTATCTTACTCTGGTATAATATTCGACAATACCTATTTTGTCGGTTAATTTATTAATCCTTTTAATTTTAATTCATAATATATGTATATATATATATATATATATATATATATATATATATATATATATATATATATATATATATATATATAGGGAGCGGGGTGGCCGAACGGGTTAACGCACTTTACTCACAAATCCAAAGGTTGTGAGTTCGAATCCCGGCACCGGCATGGATTTTATTTAATCAAATTAAATAATTCAAGCATTGTATCCCGCTCACCGGGTATGTGAGGCCCGTCAGCCTACTTGGAGGCAACTCACAAAAAGGCCGGGCGTAGGAGTGATGACCCTACCTCATGTACCTAAATTGAGAATCGCGGGGTAGTATGAATACCACATCGCGCGGCCAAGGATCTCCACGGTCTACAAAGAGCCAACCGAAAAAAAAAAAGAATATATATATATATATATATATATATATATATATATATATATATATACACGAAAAATCTATAAGGTCATTATATAAATATTTTCATAATGAGGACTAATAGGTAAAAAGCTACATTTTGCTTGTTCTAATATCACAACCTTTGACTAAATGCTAATTCTAATATTATCTTATCTCCTCTCTCCTTTGTTTATTTTGCGCTAATTTTTAAACATTTGTCCTTATCTGTAACATTATAAATCATTTTTTATTTTCAATATGATGCTTTATAAATTATTAGTTACTGTTTTTTTAAACTATATTTAAATTGTTAATGATGTCTGCATAATTACTATTTAAATTTTTGGTGCCCGTTTTGAAGTTTACTGTATTTTTTATGTTTTTAGCTACTTATATGGATTCTAATATTCTTCTGCTTTCAGTATTACAATCCTTATTAAATATTCTCGGATTATCAAATTTGAACTAGTTATTGTGTTTAGTAGGCTGTGTGGTAAAAAAAGACAGGGAGTTTGACATGGAATATATTATATACTGTACGCATTTGAAGCATTTATCATTTATTTATATATTATAAAACAATATAAAATTAGTAAATATGGTTCATTAAATATAAGAAAATTATAGTACATCATGATAAATTGACGATAGTCTGTTCTTTGCAAAACATAATTGGCCGAGGGTAAGCGTGGTCCTTTTTCAGCTCTACAGTTTGCCATTTTGTTTGTTTGTTACGCGAATATGACTAAACTCGCTTTTCCGTGTTCTTCAAATTTGGCACAAATGTTCCTTGAAGTCAGGAAAAATGACGTATCCGTACAGATTTTTATTTTTGATTCCGATCAAAGTTAGCGGTGGTCATACAGGCTCTCCTATAATCAAAAATGTGATTATTTCGCATCTTCAAACTTGACATAGGTAAATATTACTTGAACGCATTTGATTTTTTTTTTTTTTTTAAACCTCAAATTCGAGTATGCGAGGTCCTGTTATTGTCTTAATCGTTTGATTGTAATTAAGCGATAACGATCAAATTAATGTGAATATTCCTTAGAGGCAATGATAATTTTTTTTTTTATGATCATTGACACGGATGGTGATGGGAAAATGAGATAATTGCTATAATTGTGAGGAGATTAAATTATTTTTTTAATGGAGAAAATTGATCTATTCTATTGATCTTTTGAATTGTCTTTGATATCTCTAGCTTGAGTCTTGTGGAATCCAGGAGATTTTTTGACATTGAGAATTGCAATTGTACTCCTGATGTCGATATAACAAGAGGACAATGTTAACTGAGGCGACAGGTATATATGCTTAGTCACATTCGTATATAACAGATTTACCCAGTGAATGGAATAGACGGATAAAAAATAATATAAAAATCCGTATATTGGTTCTAGAGATCTACTTACGGTTCAAAGAACAATCAGTGCTAAAGGTTCGGTCTAGAGAAACTTTTGGTATTCTAAGGAGTTCCATTACGATAACCTTCTACAGTTAACTTGCAATTTATTAGATAATTACTCCCTATTTAGCCAATTTAAATACAATTTTACGCTAATTGCACTTTTACTCTAAAACCGTGCACTTCTCTACCAATTGCCATGCATATAACATTAGTGCAGTTGTGTGGGAGGATCCAATTGTGCCAACATCCTTAATTAGAATAATTACTACAACTAATTGAATAGTTAATTCAACTATGTACGCTGATTGCGTATTGATTAATACGCATGTAGTAGTGCATTTACTATGTTTAAAGCCACAATATTTGATAAGTTATTATAAATTACATTGCTTTTGTACAAAAACTGCGGTATCGGCTCCCAACTTTCTTCTGAAACATCACAAGTATGGCTGATCAACTACAGAAAAAGCCTATAATTGAATTATTCCAAAAAATGATGAATTTTACAAATCCATTCATCTCTCTTTGTTATTAAATATAAAAAGTAACAATACCTTTTCTGTAAAATTTGAAATTCAATAATATTATTTACTTTTATAGCGGACGAAGTGCACAGGAGACCTAATAAAACAAAATTTATGAAATAAGGCATTATCCAGCAATGCCTAAAAACATCATCTAAATATAGTGAATAGAATAATTTTAAAAAATGTCTAAAATTTTAAATAATTCCCCGGAATTGATAAACCTCCATAAAAGCTCGCAAACTCTAAAATTATAATGCCCTTAAGTGCCGATCTCTGTACTGCATACTCACATGAGTATCGTATAACAGACACTCAATCCAATCTGCAATAATTATGCATTCAGTAATTTGACGATTGTGATATTATAACGAGGCAATATACCGATGTAGGTCATCGCAATAAATCGTTCATAGCAAAACACATCATACGAGATCTGATAAGATTCATAATTTTAATAGATAGTTTATGTCCTATCATTAAATTGGGCGGCTATATTTTGTTCATTTGAGATATAAATCATAGTTTTTCGTTTATTTAATTAAAACTTATTGAGCCCTACTTTTAATATTTAATATAATACATGTATAATATGCACAATAAAATAATTAAAGGTTCATGGCGAAGCTCTGGGTATCATTTCATCGGATCATAGTCCCGAATGTTTCACAAGTGAATAGATAAAACTGAGAAACCGTAACCGACAAATTAGAGTTATAGCAAGGCTGATTAGGACAGAGCTAGTTCAAAACCAACCATGACCACGAATAGACCAAGAGCCCGTGCAAAAAAATTGTCATCATCAGAAGAAAATTTTTATAACAATTTTTTGAATCCTCATACCATCGACATTAAAATAATAAGGGTCTGCCAGTCAAATCATTTTTCATGCTACCTGAAAAATGGTGGCTAAAAATCTCGAAAGTCAAAATTTTAGTATATTTTTTTTGGATTTTCACCTTTAATTCCTAAACGTTGCAATACACCGAAAAACATTATAGTATATTAAATTAAAAAACATCAAATTATACGTTTAATGAGTACTACATAATAATTTGGTTAGTTGGTGTGGTCAAAAACCGCTTTAAAAAACGACAACTGTGTCAAAAACAGAGACAGAGTACTATATATGAGACTGCGGCTTGGAAATGAGCTCTCTAAGAGGAACACTCATAAAATAAAAGCTGTAGAGCATCAATTCTGCGTCTATTGAGCAAAAAATAAAATAAAATTCGGTCAAATACACCTCTCGAAATTGACAATCTCAATTGGCATTTTAGCCTAGTTTGGTTTTTCAAAAAATGGACTAGTTTTCGTTTTCAGGTATGTTTTAACTATTGCTCTTCTTCTATAAAATCTAAGTTTTCAACCTCCCACTATTCGTGCGTTTTTCGCCATCTTGAAAAACGGCCTAGAAGAAACTTTTTTCAGTTATTCCAAAATAACTCGCTTCCAGTTCGATTTAAGGTCATTAACAATTAAGGCGCTTGTCATTTATAATTTTAAAGAATGTTTAATTTGTTAAGTTTGTTTATTATATTTTTAATAGCTACTGAGATATTTGGCCGTGAAAATCTTCTAAAACGAACAAAAGTTGAATATGCCAGCGGTTTCGCATTATATATGAAATATTCTCCATACATATTAGGAGGGTTTCAAAATGGTGGTAAAAAAAACTCGAAATTTCAAAGATTGTAATTGTGACCGCAGTTTTCGACCACACCAGTTACCCAAATTAATAATGCTGTGGTACTCAGACGCAGAATGTGATGCTCTTTAATTTCACACACTTTCTCAATAGAACAAAACAATATAAAAGACAGATAAAAAAAAAAACAAAAAAAATCTAAAATTTCGAGTTGTATACTGCCATTTCTTCAAATAGTATCTCAAAAGAAGGACTGAGTTAGAGCTAAGATACAATGAATTTTTAAGATTAGAAGTGAGCACCGTTGCCAGTATCATTTCATTTAATAGGAAATATAAAAAAAAATTTAATTGACTAAAACGGGCGATAAAGGAGAAAAAATAAAATATAAGAAATATAGAAAAACTGAATCCATAAAAATAAAATGAGGATTAGAAATAAAATTTATAAATAGAATACCAAAATAAATAAATATAATTAAAATAAAATCATAAATCCACAAATATTGTTAACCTTCATTTTAAAGATTAATAAGAAAAAATAATTCTGCAAAACATTAACGTTTATATGTTTTTAAAAAATGAACAGTATGCTGTAATTTAATATCCAAAATAAAATACCTTAGTTAGATAACTTTCCAAGATACCATGAAGATCATGCACGTATGAACCACGAAGATCATGCATCATCCTTACCTATAAACAAAATTTCTATATTAGCTCCAGTACATATATATATATATATATATATATATATATATATATATATATATATATATATATATATATATATATATATATATATATATATATATATATGAAATCCGTTTTTATTCCACAAATCACAAATAAATTGTTGGAAATATATATAATGGAAATATATCTGGTCGCGCATCCCCACAACTTTCAACAATATTTGAAATAAATTGTAAATGTTTACGTTCATATTTCATTTTGGTCCACGGAAATACTTTAACATTAAATAATATAACAATAGAAATTGTTATCTACACCAACCACTTACGTTCATGAGTTTCTCGTCATTACCTTCTGCAACTTTATATGTTAAATAATGTTTTTTTCTAAAATCTTTAGCTTTGAAGCAGTGTATTATACATCTATAGTATTTCCACATCAATTGTAACTATTTCCATTTCAAAGGTAACCTTTTCAATTTCAACTGTAACCCTTTCCAAATCAATTGTCACCTTTTCCAATTCAATTGTAACCTTTTCCATTTCAATTGTAACCTTTTTCCATTTCAATTGTAACCCACACGGACATGACTTAATTCAATATAATTTATTTCATTATTGAAAAATAATTATTTTAATTACATTAATGACTTTTGAAATAATTTCGGCATATTCATTCGACATTTTTTCGTTTATTAGATAATTGACATTAAGTGCTAATTTCCAGTAGGTAGTTTAAATTTTTGAAATCAAATTGTTGTCTCTTTATTTTTAAATATTCATTATTTATTTAGCGGGGGGAGGTGGATTTCATCGATTTGGTGATCGTTCATTAGGTTTTCGAAATTGTTAATGTCAAATTTATTACCGAAATTTTGTTCGGCCACGAGTATTTCTAATTTATTATTAGTTATCAACATTCTTTGGTATAGGTATCGTTTACTAGGTGTTCAAGGGCGCTATTACCGAATTCACTATCGGATTTCCGATCGCGCATGCACGTTTTGCCTTTCCGTTACTATTGGAGTTTTCTATGATATATGGATCGCCAATTAGGTTTTCGAGGGTTCTGATTCTATTTCTTGAATTTGATTTAGGATCGCGCATGCAAATTTCGCTTTTCTGTTGCTACTGAAGTTTCTATAATAAAGGGATCGTTTATTAGGATATCGGGGGTTCTGATTTCATTTTTTCTTCATTATTTTTATTTTGGATTGCGCACAAGCGTTTTGCAATTCCGTTACTGTTGGAGTTTTTATGATAAAGGTATCGTTTATAAGGTTTTCGAGGGTTCTGATTCCGTTATTTGAATCGAATTTTTTATCGAGCATTCGCATTTCCACAAAATCCTCAAAAAAGGCAGCTGCACCGAATAAGAAACTTATCGACCTATAACCTTGCTCTCAGTTTTCTACAAACTTTACACCAGCATACTGTAAAAGCGACTGAGGACAATGGTCGAAAATAAAATAGAATATGAACAGGCAGGTTTTCGGCCTGGAAAGCAAACACAGGACTATATTTTTGTCCTAAGAAGCACAGCAGAAAAGGCATGTGACAGAGACAAGCACACATTCTTGGCATTTTTAGACTTAAAGGCAGCATTCGACTCGGTGCCCAGAAAAGAAATATGGAAAGCATTGGCGGCCAAATATATTCCAGGCGGTCTAATTTCAGCCATTAAGTCGGCATACCAGGATGCAAAGGGAGATCAATGGAAGAGAATCTGAGGCATTCCTCGTGGAAAGGGGTGTGAGGCAGGGAGATAGTCTAAGTCCCCTCCTATTTATTGTTTTTATGGACGAGATGCTTAAAAACATAAGCCGAACTGCATGGACCGTCATGGGAAATTGGAATGGAATGGTATAAGAAACATTCTTGTACAAAGTCTTTTGTATGCCGATGACATTGTCCTAATTGCTGATTCTCAAGAAAAGATGCAGGAAGCCTTAATAGAATGTTAAGAAGAGCTACTCCGTAAATAAATGATCTTTAACACATCTAAGAGCAAGGTCCTAGTTCTGTCCCAAGAACGTCAAGAAGACGTTCATCTTATCCCCAGTGGGGAGGTATTAGAAGTTGTGTCGGAGTATATCTACTTAGGGACCGTAATAAGTTACTCTGGTAAGATTGACCCAGAGATATCTCACAGAATTTCTAAAGCCAATTAAGTTTATTACCAGATCTGCAATAGTATAATTGGTCATCGAGAAGTAGGTATGGAGACAAAAAGGCATTTATATAATTCTGCTTATCTCCCGAAAAGCGAAAGCTGGGTAATGCTTGATAAGCAAGCCAGCCACATTACTCTGAGGAAAGCGGTTGGGAAGACTAGAAGGGATGCCGTCAGAAATATACAAATAAGAGAATAGTTTGAGGTGAACTAAAGACCACACTCGAATTCCGACAGCTTAAGTGGTTTGGCCACGTGTGCAGCATGGAGAATGAAAGAGAACCAAAGAAAATTCTAGAAGCTCGACCATCTGGGAAAAGACTTTCCTACCAGGAGAATATCCAGAGAATTGGATAGAAAGGAGGCAAAACCATCCAGCAGATGAAGCAGCTATGTAGGGACCGGGAGGAATGGCTGCAATTTATTGAGGCCCCTCGACGCTAAGAATGGCACAAGACGATGCTAAAGAAGAAGAAGAAGAAGAAGAAAAAGAAGAAGAAGGAGAAGAAGAGTTGTGATTTGATTTTATAAATTGGAATATTGATTGCGCCAGCGCTCTTCCTTTTATTGCTACTGTTGTAGTTTTCTTTGTTACAAAAAACGTTAATTAGGTTTTCGCGGGTTCTGATTCCTTTTTTCAAATTTTATTTTTTATCTAGCATGTGCATTTCAAATTACAATTACAATTGACAATTGTTTAGTATATCGACCTATAAAACCTAATAAACAAAAACTTTACCGAAAAAAAGTAAATTTGACATTAACAACTTCGAAAACCTAATGAACGATCACCAAATCGATGAAATCCATCCTCCCTCCACTAAATAAATATTTAAAAATAAATAAAGAACAATTTTATTTCAAAAATTTAAACTACTTGAGATCAGTAATTAATACCAGTTATCTAATAAACGAAAAAAATGTCGATAGAATATGCCGAAATTATTTCAAAAATCATTAATGCAATTAAAATAATTATTTTTCAGTAATAAAATAAATAATATTTAATTAATTCATGTCCGGCTGGGTTATAATTGAAATGGAAAAAGTTACAATTGAAATGGAAAAGGTTACAATTGACTTGGAAATGTTATATATCTATTACTCTTATTTATTAATTTGTTTTCACCCTAAGAAACTATTTCTGTTTTTTTTTCTACTTTAGTAAATTATCAAATTATTTCATAGTCTATATTTATCCATTTTGTATTACTATTAACAATGAAAGACTGTTAATTATTTCAAATAAACAAAATTAAAGGTACTTTAGAGGAAGAAATTTCGAAAATTTGACATTTAAGCACTGTCGGACTATTTCAATAAGGATAAGACCTAGCTGATACAAAACAGCATTGAATTGGACATTGAAATTACGAGTTTGATCCAAATTGTTAAAGCCGTTTTCGAGAAAATTTTAAAAATGTGTAATATCGATGATATGAAGTGGCACCTCTGCAAAGTCGATTTTAACGAAAAAGTTGCTGTAACATCATAGCCATATTTTTACCTTCAATACACGATTTCACTTTCGTATAACTTTTCGTTTTTGAGCTAGACTTACTACATACACACACCGACTATTTAACGATACATGGTTAATTGGACTCAAGAAATCTTAAAGCGCTGAATACCAGTAATTGAAAGTAACAAAGCTGCTACATGAAATTGTTGTTTTAGTTTTAAAAATACATAAAAATATCTGATGTGGACATCCCATGACTTCCATGTACGCCTATTAAACTATAAATCGGTGGCTCAAATAGTAGCCCTGAATTTGGTTATTAATTTCCGAAGATAGCTGTATATCAAAAACGACACTCGGCGTCCCAACGTCCATCTATTGACACATCTAGACACACACACACATAAAATCTTGTTTCTGGAGGTATCATTCCGTTATTATATGTCGTTTTCTTTCAGTTTGTAAAAAGCTTCCAAGAGATTTTTTCGTGTTCCTTGACAACATTAGAACTGTCAATGTCACTAGTCAAGCCATTGGAAATCGACGGTTTCAACATCTTAAGCGGAAGAACCCGCTTAACTTATATCTTATTCTCCTACTACAGACTTGTTCAGCTCACAAATGTGAAGGAAAAAAAAGTATTTTATACTCAATTTTAACACTTAAAACAATAAAACACACTTAAAGTAATAAAATTGTTTAATTAGAGTGGGAAAAAATCGCGTTTATAACCTTTATCAACGAACCATATGATCTCTGTATCAAATGTCAATGTTACCTTTTGATTTAAGTTTACTATGACCTTCAAGTAAAGTTCCCCTTTCGGCTCTTCAATTTCAGCCAAAATCTATTATATTATTTATATTGAAAAAAAAGTCTAATTGACCAAATTTGAGATGTTTTACATTTTATTTTAATATAATTTTTGATGAAAGTCTAAGATCACCTTCAAGTAAAGTATCACTTCCGGTTTACCAATTTAAAAAATAATTTATCATGTTATTTATATTTATATTTAAGTCTTATAAACCAAATTTGAGAAGTTTTTCAATATATTTTAATATAATTTTTAATGAAAATTAATAATGATCTTCAAGTAAAGTACTGCTTTCGGCAATCAAACAGTGATCAAAAAGGTTCACAACAGTTCACAACTATATTTTGCAATAATCCTATATACAAAATTTTAACTTCCTACGGCTAATCGTTTTTGAGTTATGCGAGATATGTACGAACGAACGCACGAACGTACGTACAGACGTCACGACAAAACTTATCAAAATAGATTCAGAGATGGTCAAAATGGATATTTCCGTTGAAATCTGAAACCGAAAATTTTCGCGATTACAATACTTCCTGCGTAAAAATATGCCATATTTACATATACCCTGTAATTTGAAAAATGACTTTAATGCTACTGAAAAAGTATTTTCTGACAAAGTCCGTACTCAAATCCATCATTCAACAACTTTTAGATAAGATATTAAGATAGAACCTTTGAAAAAGTCCACAAATTAGAGTCGCACAACAGAGATACCTTCTTTGAGTAAGTTGAGAGTTTAACTTCTGTTTGAAATATTGAATTGCTTTCTCTTCTTCCTTCACGGGCTTAACGAAATTATTTTCTTTGTCAGCTGGAGTTAGGAAGTAAAGAAGAGAGAAATAAAATTGCCATTATTTTGTTATAGAAGCAATTTCTGTTCAGAAGTTTGGAAATGATTTTTTAACCATTTATTTATTATCCACTGAATAAAACGAAAATATCGTCACAAAGAGTAAGAGAAAAGGTCCAATTTGTTGCATTTTTTACCTAGCAAACACTATAAAAAACTAGGAATTTTCTTTGTAATTGATTTTTTTCTAAGACAGAGTAGTTTTTGATCATTCTTGAAGACTGTTGTAATCGGCTTTATTACTATTACAGCTTCAATAGAGTATTTTATGAACGAATTTATTTTCGTTCATTTTCTGTGGATTTATTTTGTTTTCTTTATTTAAATAAAGCGGAGTATAATGTAATATACACAAATAAAGAATGACAACTGTTTGCTCACCGCTGAAAATAGCTAACATTACTATCTCCCAAAGAAAACCTCCTTAAATTAACTTCGAAATGGACAAGAGCCAAGTTGATGGAAGAGCGAACAAGATAGACTACGACCAATTAGTAAATAACGATACTATAGAAAATTGTGAACCACAAATCGTTAATAGCTTCTATTTCTACTATCGCCAAAAATAACTTCTGGAATGCAGCCAAGCGAACAGCTTCGATAAGATTTGGGCATGGTTGAATTCCTATTGTCAATTTTAGGGGTTTCAGGTAATGGCCGAAACGTGATAATACAAATAAATTTTTGTTATGATTATTATAATTTGTGATTCTTCAACCTTACACGGCATCAATTGTTTGATTTTATTAAAAAATTATTTACGTTTCAGCAGTCACATACATTCAAAAAGTAAATAGTTATCGAGATGACGTTCTGATGTAATGTAATTATTAGTTTAACGTTATTATTTTTATAACTGATTTACTATTTAATAAATTGGAATTTTAATCAGTCGTATTAATAACCCAAAAGCATGCTGAGAAACAATGATGTAACGAGAAAGATACGGCTTAGTGGAACTCCAACTCATTTTAGTACATATATACATCAGAGCAGCCAAGTTTATGTACATATATTTTATAAATAATTGTTTTGTAAACAAAATGAAAGAATATTTAATTATTTTTTAAAAATGTTCTACCAAGTTTAGGGCTAAGCTAGAAAGTCAAAAAATTGGTTTATACATTCGTAAAATGACACGATAAAACAAAAAGTATTAAAACATTCTCCTGTAAACTTCAGTTTTCGGAATTTAACCTACTGTTGCTCTGACGCGACGATATGTGGAGCAGATCCGTAAGTCGCTATGGGGTTATGACCCGCGGAAATCCCACTTCTCTAAATTTTACTGCATATTTATATTTCATATGAACATTTTGATATTTAAAACAAAAAAATTGAAAAATTCTTGACCTGAGTTGAAAGGCCTCTACATTCTCCAACTTCATACGCTCTGGTCAGTAGCTTGCACTACACTCCAGGTCGATCAACCCGCGGATATTTCCGACTGCTTATTCATTTCATTCGCCGTACCGACTACATCCCCTTCCTTATTCCGCAGCTGAAGAGGACGATCTGGCGTCGTTCCATGGCAGCCATCCAATCATACTGAGCATCCTCAACTGGCAGGACATGATACGAGACCAAGTTCATCGAAAGAATGTGGGCCAAATCGTGCAATAATGTTCGGATCATGAATTTATTAATTATTTCATTTTCAGATCATCCTTTGACTAGAAGTTCCAAAGTGAGCACCTGGGCTAGATAGGGTTTCTAAAAAAAGTTGTCATCGAGACTAGGTGAAAGTGTGAGTAGAAATTAAAATTGGCCGTTTTTCAACGCCTCCGTCTAACATAAAATTAATGTTACAATTATTAATTAATACATCAATTGATAGTTAATATAAGTATAAAAAATTATAGTATAACAATCAAAATAAAGCGATGAGAAATATGGCATAATTACGTTACTTCAGACAACATTAGGAACGAAAAGCCACAAAACACCGGCTAACGAAATAGATATTCGTGAAGACTAACCATCCACAGGATGCCTTCGGCGAAAGAGGGACCTTGCCTCGATGTTTTTTATTATTTGGGGCTAAGAAAAAAAATCGTAAACCTCAAACAAAAAATAAATAAAAAAAGGGGTATACATTATGATATTATGGCTCATGGTAATTTTGTTAACTATTGCAGAAAATGCAAAGGAATCAATCAATACAGCCAATGTTTTTAAAAAAATCATTTTTTAATTCCATTTTTTTTTTAAATATTTTGGCTATTGTAAATTTGAATTTTTTTCTTCACTTGTTGGAAGAAAGAATTTTTCTATTTCGAATTTATCCCAATAATCGTTCATTTTTAAAATGTATGCAGGTAAAAAAAAAAAAAAAAAATGCTGAAAATACGTTTTTTGCCAGTTCTTAACCAGGCTGTTACAACTTTAATTATTACTGCATGAATAAATAAATTTATTCAAGGGCTGATATTATAATAGTCTGTTATTAGGAGAACTACTAAAAAATGGTAACGCGAGATATTCCATAAAAATTATTGTTGCAATGTTAGTTTACCAAGATTTAGTATCGTCCTAAAAATTTGTTATGAGAGGTACTTCCGGAGTGTTAAATGGGTTTGAAAGGGAACCATGGGAATCATTGTTCTGTTAAGTGGATAAAGAGAAGCCATTGTGTTTAATTGTAGGGAGAGTAAATTTTGAAATCCATAAGAACATCTGGATATCAGAATAACATTTTATAAGTGTTACCCTAATAATTTACTTTGAAGGTAATATTTTGAAAATTCATTCAATTTAATTTCCTAATTCATGATATTCTAACTCTGCTAGCATAAATCTCAAAATGCCAAACCGCATAGTAAGCCAATTATAAAATGTGCGATCCCAATTTGTCAGAAATGACACTAATCATGAGTGTTACTGAGGAAAATCCCAATGAATCTCCTTACGAAGCAGTAGGGTTCTAAAAATAAATCCAAGGCCTAGAGGAATGCACAAATGTAATTCATATAAATAAAATAGTTTATTTATTTTTTTCCTGGAAACGAATTTCGCTGGCACAATGATCACACAAGATTGATATTACTTTAGTTTATATTTATTTTTTGACCGTTTCCATTTTAGGACTCCCCAAAATATACCTATCTATCAATCTTTCAATAAAAAACAATTTTTTTTTTTTTTTTTTTTTTTTTTTTTTTTTTTTTTTTTTTTTTTTTTTTTTTTTTTTTTTTTTTTTTTTTTTTTTTTTTTGGCCCTAGGCTTGAAAAATCTCTAACTCTGAGAATTCAACTAGAATGTAATAATTCATTGTTACCGCAACGCGTTCTCAATAATATAAGGCAAGTTGTGGTATTCAGTAAAAATCATTTATAACCTGTGTAAAAATGAATTTCTTTTGAAAATGACCCAATATATGTTTGTTTTTTTTCAAAAACTATCTAACTGGACCCCACTAAAAAACAAAAATAAACAAACATTGCGTCAGAAGATATTTCAAAGAAAAAAAAATTTAAATTAAAAAAGCTTACTGAAAAAACTTTGTATTGATACTGATCTTTTACAACATTTTTGGTAAAACTTACTGTTGTTTTTTAAAAATTTAATTATATCAAAAGAGTAAACGGTAATTGTAGTTATTTTATGAGGCACATATATTATGCTGAATTCTGAAATAAAATATAAAATATTAAGTGATAAATAATTATATTATAATTATATTATGAAAGGATATTGCAGGAGCACTTCATAAGTTTCCATAATTAATGGAACTTAGGGTTTCCTACTACGGGGTTTATTTTATTTTTCAGCCAAATGGTTCCTTGGACGAGAAAATTCTGAGCGTAGTTATGTCGTCCAATCACAGATCACCATAGGAACATAAGAATATAACATAAGAAAATGGGATTACGGCTAGAGTAAGTTTGAAATTAGTTTAAAATAAACTCAATTTTTCCCAACAAATCCGATTTTTCCTCTTCATCGTAGACAAAACAATAACAACAAATTTTGATCCATTACTGAATTATTTGCTTCCTAATTATTAGAAAGGAAATAAATAACTGTTGACAATTTAAATACACTATAAAACTATATAAGACAACCATAAAGCTTCATTAATTAAATTCGCAGATAAACATTTAGGTTAACTCCAGAGGCCATAGAGTAGAGAACGGAACATTGGGGAACAACATGGTAGGTATCTAGATTACAATATGGAGGAGAGGGTAATAAACTTCGCTCTAGCCGCTAAGTACATAACGCTACAACGCCCATATGAATCTAAACTACTCTAATCACAAATGTACATGAATTGTTTAGCATCATATGAGGCATCGCCCCTGTGCAGTAATGAGTTGTTTCCAAACAGATGACAGGCCGGGCGATCTATGTCCCTCGCGACAGTACCAGATCCAATATAGAGGCTTCCAGGATCCGAAAGGAAAATTAACATTTACTAATCGCAGTACAATAAAATAACTAAATAAAAAGTTTTAATAATAATTTATTGAAAATTAAAGTAATTTATGTAATTATTAAATATTTCACGTCGAATGAGAAAATCCGAATGGGTTTGAAGAGTCAAACCAATGTAACATTACAATAAAATCGCATTTGAATACGCAATAAATTTATATAATTACATATTTAAAAATAAAAATCCCACAGCATGTGCCAATTGAGAGAACTTACTTAAAAATGTTTTTATTTTCAAAACAATCAATATGTCACATTTAAGAGTGATAAATAATAAAAGTTCAATTAAGGCTTAAATATGTATATATATTTTTTTTTCTCCAAATGAATAAGGATAATTTAGTTAAACGTAAAAAAATAATTTAAATGTTTTTAGTTCAACTTAAATATAGACGGGCAGATCACGGATCTAACTGCAGACTGAAATAACTAAATTCATGACCAACAAAAAAGACTACGACCCAATTTTTCCTAAAAAGCAGGCAGAAAAATCGTTAGTAACGAAAGATACAGACTTCCTATTGGCATACGACATCCGAATAACCGATAGCAATAACGTCAATTATTGTTTACTATAATAGAGCTCTATGATAAAGGGATCGATTATTAGGTTATCGAAGGTTCTGATTCCATTTCTTGAACTGGATTTTGGATCGCGCATAAGCATTTTGCTTTTCCGTTGCTATTGAAGATTTCTATGATAAAGGAATCGTTCATTAGGTTATCGAAGGTTCTGATTCCATTACTTGAATTGCATTTAGGATCGCGAAAGCGCATTTCGCTTTCCCGTTGCTATTGAAGATTTCTATGATAAGGGAATCGTTTATTAAGTAGCGCGATCCTAAATCCAATTCAAGAAATGGAATCAGAACCCTCGATAGCCTAATAAACGATCCCTTTGTCATATAAATCTTCAATAGTAACGGAAAAGCGAAATGCGCATGCCCGATCGGAAATCCGATAGTGAATTCGGAAATAGCGTCTTCGAAAACCTAATAAACGATCCCTTTATCATAGAAATCTTCAATAGTAACGGAAAAGCGAAATGCGCATGCGCGATCGGAAATCCGACAGTGAATTCGAAAATAGCGTCCTCGAAAACCTAGTAAACGATACCTATACCAAACAATTTTGAAAACTAGTAATTACGTAGAAATACTCGTAGCCGAACAAATTTTCGGTAGTAAATTTGACATTAGCAATTTCGAAAACCTAATGAACGAACACCAAATCGATGAAATCCATCCTCCCTCCACTAAATAAATACAAAATAATAAATATTTAAAAATGAATAAACTACAATTTTATTTAAAAAATTTAAACTACTTGAAATTAGCACTTAATATCAATTATCTAATAAACGAAAAAAATGTCGAAAGAACATGCCGATATTACTTCAAAAGTCATTAATGTAATTAAAATAATTATTTTTCAAGAATAAAATAAATAATATTGAATTAATTCATGTCCGGTTGGGTTACAATTGAAATGGAAAAAGTTACATTTGAAATGGAAAAGGTTACAATTGAATTGAAAAAGGTGACAATTGATTTGGAAATGGTTACAATTGAAATGGAAAAGGTGACAATTGATTTGGAAAAGGTTACATACAATTGATTTGGAAAGGGTTACAATTGAAATGGAAAAGGTTACATTTGAAATGGAAAAAGTTACAATTGAAATGGAAAAGGTGACAATTGATTTGGAAAAGGTTACAATTGACTTGGAAATGCTATATCTTCGATTGTCCATTAAATTCACTTCCATGTTACCACTTCTTTCTATCACGAATCTCATATCTCTATTTTTATAATTTATTCATATTATTTAGTTTGTTCATTTAATTTGTATTTATCTACCACATATATTTTTTGTTCAGTTTGTTTATTAAATAGTTACAGCAAAAGTACGTAAATAAATGTAATGTAACGTAAGGTAAGTTATGCAATATAAAATATACATAAAACATTTATATATTTCACATGAATGTAGTATATGATAAGTCTATTTTAAAATTTTGTCAATCGGGTGAAGATTTATATAAAATAATCAAATAATTTTAATACGAAATAGTCTCACGGAAATGGGCAATATATTAATCTTCATACGCAAACTGCAAGTCTGGAGCAAGAAGAAAAACGTAACCAATGATTTCGTTTAATTTGAAATAATGTTGAAGGATATCATCCTCCTCCTAGTAATAACCACTAATCCTATCAGTAAGTTGAGCAAAGGAAAACTTTTTCATCAAATACTGGCAACATAGTGTTCTTTTTAAAAATATATCCTATAGAACTGATTGAGTCTTAATAATTTAACCAAAATTATATGCTAAGCTCTGGTTCTTTTATAATTTAATCGACAGCCTGAAATCGTACAATGGATATCAGCCAATATCGTAGCACGTTATAAAGGGGTCCACATTAATAAGCCGGCCTAATTTCTTCTCAATATAGGGGAAGAAAATAGGCTTTCATAATAGAAATAATTGTGACCGGAGATGAAAATGTTACAAAGTTCTTAAGGAGAAAATTAGTAAATCCGAAGCTGTACCCACATGAACATCCAGATATGCAATCAAATGTGTAAATAAACAAGGCCAATCCAAGACTAAAGTCCCGATAGAGAAATATTTTCAGTAATTGTTATGCAAATACGAAAAAAAAGAAACAAATTTAAAAACATAAAAATAGAAGTTAGCAAACCCGAAGATCCAAAGCCGAGTTATCACACGATCCAATGTAATGTTATCTCTCGATCTACACATCCGGCTATCCCTCGGACGACTCTCCTTCGATTCACTATTCATCATTTCAGCACTTACATATACATTTCAATCTATGTGATGCTAAAATATCGAGTATAGATTTTGAAATCAGGCATTGCATAGCCGAGTCGCTTCAAGTCAACACTTGTTTCACAATCCACAGATCATGTTTCGCAAAATATGATGTCATCCTAAAAATGCCCTATCTTTCTCTATGAGATGGACTCAAATAGCGATTTTTTAACGGTTCTATACAATGTGACTAAGATATTTTTTAAGATACTAAATATCTTTGCAAAGACAACTGCAACTAAGCAACGCAGAATAGAGAGAAATTCCTGATTCCGGCGGGTCGAGGGCACAAACAGCCCAGGCATTCTGCATGAAACGACAGTAGGACCGAGGAGGATCCTAACACAACACCAATTCCCATTGTGTGCCTTAGGTCGGGTAAATCTGGGCGAGAGGCATTGCTGCAAGTTAAGTTCCAGGCATTCCGGACATAGTCCACCTCCACCACCAAACAGTAGGCCGTATTCATACTTAGAGGGAAGTGGTTCGGTTCTCGATTCTGGGGAAGGAGGAAAATGCAGATGTCTGTAGATGGCACGAAACGATTTTTCAATTAGCATTGAGGAACGTGTTTGACTTAGAATTCAGAAAAGGAACACGATACCAATGCCGTACCAACCTAATAAAAAATATATAAAAGCAATACAGAACCACTCTTAATTTTTTTTTATACATGTCTTCTTTAAATCTAAGGGAATAAAACAAAGAAATATTATAAATTTGTAAGCTAGAGAGAAACATTTTCAAAGTTTTACATGGGAACAAAAAGAAGTTTAAGATCTCACAGTATTCCTTGTTGAATATATGGGTCAATCTGAATATATTTATCGAAAAATCTAATCTAAATATCATAATCGAAATATCTATATAATATCTATAATCGAAAAATATCATCAAAATAATTCAAATACAATAATAAAATCAAAATCACCAAATTGGACTTATGGAAATTTACCTCGGACGGACAGGAATATCACTGCACGAACAATAAAATGCATGATACCTATTTAAACTTATAAAACCGAGGTAATTTATAACACGATTCACTTACGAAGAATACAAATATTGCTTAGATTTTTTGTTATATTTATTCATTTTTTCTGTGGTCTAAATGTAGTGACATCAAAACTTTTGATGAATATGAAATATATCAGTAATATAAATTGAGCCTATAAACATAATAAATAAATACAAATACGTCATAGTTTTAATCTGTGATGTTTTGCTTTTTTTTTCCAGGTTTTTATAAATCTACATAAGGGTTGATGGTGGTACATACTTCCTGTTTGATGATGATAGCTTAGGAGGATAATTATGATGGTAAAATAAAAAAAAATCCGACAGACTAAATTTAAAACTTAGAACGTATCGGTTAAGTTGTAATGCGCATTGGCGCAGGGAGCAAAAGTGTTGGTTCGGAATGGTGTGGATACGATACCCATCTAAGTTACATTATTTCAAGGCGAGAAAAATGGAGAAATGGGATTTTCTTTTCTGGTTTTCTGGAACGGTATTGGATAAATTTTGAGACTAAAATTGTGCGGCTACCTGGATTTAAATCGATGAGAATGTTGTAAGGAACTGAGGAGGTTAGACCACTACATATCATAATACACCAACTGTGATTATGGTGGAGACCAATTCAAAAAAAAAAAATTGTATGAACCTTTTATTAAAATTATTTATTACTCAAGATGATAAATATCCAAAACAAAATAAAATCAAATGATAACATAATATTAATAATAAAATAAAATGATAAATATTCACAACAAAGTAATGAACCACATCCGTAGGATTAGGCTGATCAATAGGGACTTTAATCATCATTGGAAACAAACCGATAATGCGAGCTTGGGCTATGAACATAAACCAGTAAGAAGTATAGGCATTGGTCTAGTTAGATAATGCATCCGCACATAACTCTCTTCAATGTCAGGTTACTGTGACTTTACGGTTATGACCGCCATAGTGTGGGTGTCGGAGCACAAAGTGTAGTAAGCAGTTGGTTATCTCATGAGGGAAAGCATACAGCCACGGGATAATGAATCAACATGAGGTTCGCTGGCTTCACCAACATAGCGTTAGTCTCCCATACTTAGGGTTGAAGTTATAATAAAATCTTCCTAATCATTAGATCAAAAGTAAATAGAAAAGCTATAAAAAAATTAAAAGAAGAAATAAACATTAACAACCGTGTGTACAATATATACATAATTATAGTCTCTAATGTGAATCATTCATTGTAATTTTATATAATAATAGGCAATATATATTAACATATTAAATTTGAAAATGACCGAAATTTCATCTAAATAAAATCAAAGAACGATTTTATGTTACAACAATGTGAACGGGTTGTTTTACCGAATAATTATAATTATTTTTGATAATCGGTCAGTTATACTCTGATAAATTCGAGATCAATTCCCATTTCTGGGTTTCAGCATTGAAACAAGGCATTGGAAAGGTAATTCGTATCGAAAGAGATTTCACTCTGTGCGGTGATATACCTCTGCTTGGATTTGACGAAGATTCGGTCCAAGTTATTTACGAAGGACATCTTATTGTTGGTGAAGATGCGGAAGCTATTAAAGTAAATAAAACAGGAAATAGGACCGATCGAGCTGGACAAAAATAAGTTTCTTATCTGTATATAATTGATACTCCATTTATTCTTAACATAGAGTTAAGAGCTGGCGGAATCGTTTTTATTAAGTTATAACATAAAGAGAATTAATTGATGAATCGTGCTCGAGCTAACCTGTTGTGTTTAAGATTGAAGGGTTGTCAAAACTAATCAAAATGGCCAGCATCAGTGAAGGCAAGACTCTCTTTTAAGCAAGTGATCATAAAAATAGTATAGCTGCAAATTCAGTCGGTAAAATTAAAATATAAAATAAAAGTAAGTAAAATTAAAATATAAAATACTATATTTTTTTTGCCGGTATAATTTTGAGACTTTCAATGGTACATAAAAAATAGCTCCCCAAAGTAGTACCCAAAGAGTTTTTTCGTGGTTGAATAGGCTTTTCTGAATAGTTTCAGAATATTATAAGTGACTTCTGTGCTAAGATGTTTTTTCTTACAGAAGTCCTGTTTATCGGAATCTGCGAGCCATACGAGGAACCATTTGATAATTTCCAGATTCTGCTAAAAAATAAACTATTGCTGGCAAAAGTGTCAACGAAACCGAGCCGTTTCCTTGTTGCTTGCAGAGGCTTGCTTAAAAAACGAAATTCGGGTTCATGCTTAAGGCACATTCAAGTCATATGGACATTCATAACATATAACATATAACATATAAGTCATGTGGACCTGGTCAACAAGAAAAATCGTTACGGAAACTAGCGAAGAGACGAAAAGTAGCGCACTTGAACATATAAAATCGAAGGTATTCCGAAAGTTGTTGAAATATGTTGATTGCTGAGATCGTGAAATTTGAAAAATCAATATGATCCTCTTAAGTTCATCCTCAGCAAGAGCTGCAACGAAAATCAGGAAACGCTGACAATAATGATAGAAAGCATACAGTTGAAGAAGCATTGATTATTAACTGTAGATTAACAAAACATTTCTACAGTTTAAAGCTGGGGCACGACTTGCATCCCATATGCCTTAGTTTGCAGAAATCAAAGTTTATAATCATTATAGAAACCTGCGCTGAAATAGATCTTCAAGAATTCATGGATTTATTTATTTACAATAGCCCACCAAAAGTCGTTGTGCCCATTGACAGATGGTCATTCACACTTAAATGTATCATATATTACAAAATTAGCAATAATAAGAATGAAAATACAATAACAATTATTTTAAAAAAATATCTGATGTGGACAACACATGACTTCTTTGTACGCCTATTAAACAATAAATCGGTGGCTCAAAAAGTGATCCTGAGTTTGCTTACTAGTTTCAGAAGATGGCAGTATCTCAAAATACACTCGACGTCGCGACATCCATCTATTGACACACACACACCCAAATAAGGAGGAAAACCAGAATTTTACACTAAATTTTAACACTTAAAGCAAGTAATAAAATGTTTAATTGGATTGGAAACCAAATTGCGTTTGTAACCTTTATTACCGAAACATATGATTTATGTATTTAATTTAAATATAATTTCGATGTTAGCTCATTATGACCTTCAAGTGAAGTACCGCTTTCGGATCACCAATTTTAACCAAAATATAGTAAATACATTTACATCAATATAAAAGTCCTATTTACCAAATATGAGAAGTTTTACATTATATCTTAATAAAGTTTTTGATGAAAGTCTAATATGACCTTCAAGTAATGCCGCTTCCGGTTTTCCAATTTAGACCAAAATCTAGTATGTTATTTAAATCAATATATAAGTTATAAACACAAAATTTGAGAAGTTTTACAAGTATTTTAATATAATTTTTGATGGAAATCAATTTTGACCTTCAAATAACGAACGTACAGACGCCACGACGAAACTAGTCAAAATGGATTCAGGGATGATCAAAATGGATATTTCCGTTGAAATCTGAAAACCGAAAATTTTCGCGATTACAATACTTCCTTTACTTCGTACAAGGAAGTAAAAAACGATAAAAACAAAAGCAAATTTAACAATAAAACACACAATAAAAATGATAATAATAAAAAACAAATCTGGCACAGCTCAGAGACTTTTTTCTGAATGGATTAAATTATATTCCCAAATATATTACGTAGTGTGCTTAAACTATTAAGAAAATCTAATTGCCTTTCAGTGTTTATTAAATTGCAAAACATTTTATTGACCGGTAAGTATAAATCATCAGTTACTCTGTTACAAGTCCTACTGAATCTAAAATTCAATTTATTCTGTATAGAGCTATCATCATCAACAAATAGATTTTACTAGTTTTATCAAATGGAATGCTATGGCCATTTCGCAACTTTGCATAATGGAATTGTCAACAACAGACTTTGCATAGTTCAGCGCTAGTGGATACTTGGGATGAATCGAAAAAATTATCTACTATTAACAAGCAATTGGTATACGGTGAACAACAGCCAAGTCGGTACTACTTAGGTAAGAGTTATCAGAGAGAGGTGAAAGAGATAAATATAGGTACTTAAAGAAGTTCAAGTATCTGGATTATACCTAAACGAAATAAAATTCAAGAAGAAACAAAAGCAATGTAAAAGGCAAGAAATATTTCCCCGAAATTTGTGCCCTAGTTAGAATTCACAAAACTTTTATAATTCATACTGTTTTAACAGATGCGAATTAAGAGAAGAACAACGCCTTATTAAGGTTTTCGCATATAAAATATTTCATAGAATATTTCTTCTGAAGAATGATGAGCCGACTAGACAATTTAGACGGATAAAAAATACCAAATCGTGCGGCCTTCATCCGCTACACACAATTGAACTGACAGCTTCATGGCCTCTGACGTAGAATGGACAAGGATGGAATCACTGAAAGGGTTATCAGATGGGAGATTCTGTTAGGTATCTGCAGAGTTGGGTTTCGATGGCTCGATTGTTAGTGATACATGATTCGAACCTGCGGGTTAATTAAGAATTTTTATTATTATTATTTTTGAAAAACAAAAAAGTATTTATGAATGGAAAAACCAAGAAACATTTTTAATCAAATATTCCGTTTCCAGGCCAACATTGAAATCATCAAAACGTGTTTGCATTATATGCTTTAAAGTTAATTTAAAAATTTGGTAATCCATCAAAACAATGAGTCATTGGTAGTGACGAAGTCAGATAAAAAGAAATTAGATGTTTTTATTTTTATTCTAGTTGAGTCCAACATTGAACACATTAATTTATAGCACCCTTCGAAATTAGTGATATTGTAGAAGCTACAATACCTAATCATTCCATGTATAGGGACCCTAATTGGGAAAATACATTCTGTTCGAAATGAAAATTGAACAAAGGATGAAGAAGATGCATTAAGAGAACGATAGAACCATATCCCCTGAAACAATAGGTAAGCAACTGTGGTAATGAGGCTCCCTTTGATAAACTAAACAAGGTAACAAAACCTTGAGGGTCAAAAGGCTCTACCGCATTCATTTCCAGTATACAAACATTATGTTTATTTTTTACTGAAAGAAAGAAACAAACAGAAATCCGAACAACCACAATTTCAGAAACTAATATCGAACAATACCGTTCTCCTAAAATAATGTCATTTTCCCGAAAACGAATATAACGATTTTGTTCAAATTCGTTATATCAATGCACAATTAAATGCTGTTTGATATCAGCATCATTGAAACAGTCTGGCAGGGCTTCAATGCCGAATTTTCAAATTTGCTTCCTCTAAAGTACCTTTAGTTTTGCTTATTTGAAAAAAATTAACCGTCACCTATTGCTAGTAGTAATAAAAAAAGGATTAATATAAACTATGAATGAATTTGATAATTAACTAAAGGAGTAATATTTTTCCACGTTTCTTGAAATCATAGTAATAATAATAATAACAATATATATATATATATATATATATATATATATATATATATATATATATATATATATATATGTTAATAATAATAATATATATATATATATAATATTCCGTTAGAGAGTTGAAGATTTTAGAAATAATTAAAATAAAAATATAAATAATTATAATAATTATTAATTATTAATAATATCGACTTTTACATTACTAAATGGTCACCGAATGTTTCTATGGAATTCCCATGGAAACTAAATGGAAACTGTTAAATTTTATATCAATTGAGGTGGTAAATGAAAGAAAGTTGTGAAATGCGCACACCATATTTATATAAAAATAAGACAGAATTTGTTTGAAGTTGAATTAACAGAAAATTCGTAATCGCATCAATCAGATCGTCCCCTTCGTAAAAAAACAAAAAGTGCATCATGAAGAAGACTTCAACTAAGCCAAGATAAGAGCTGAAATATGACTATTATTAGTTATTCGCTTAAGATTGCTCCACTCGCTGTAGATAAGAGGTCCGCCGGTGCTGAAGAACATTGGGCTGGTGGTTTTCCTTCGAGTAGATTAATTTCTTGTATGGTATAACTAATGGACTCTTACCGAATTGAGAAGAATGTGCATTTAATTGTTTTCGATTATGATATTACTGCGGTATAGCATGTGTTAATGTTTTTAATCGGCATAAATTTTAGATCATCGCCGTCAATTAGTCCTAATAATTCATCATAATCTTCTGGGTAATCCACTGTTATTCTTATATAAGACGAAATAAACATAACATCTTAAACGCAGCCATATTTATATACACTATTACAATCGGTCTGAGGAATCCCAAGCCAGGCTTATTCCTCCACTTATGGATGGAAAAGCCTGACTCCGCTGTTGCATCCCCACGGCTCAGATATAATTACAAAATGTATCTACGGGAAATAAAATACAGTTTATGACTTCATATCCGAAAACCAACACTCAAATATTTATATTGATAAACACATTAAATTCCGACACTGTTCGATGTTTAAATAAAGGACTGCATCGGGAATAACGGAGCAAAAACTTGAAATTAAAACGAGCCTGGCTTTGTAAATAATATTCGGATGGGAAATATGTTTTTATTCATAATTTAAGGATCAAGCTGATTTGATTTAAAATAAACAATTTTATATCATCTGATTTATATCACCAATCCTCTAGACAAGTTGTGTTTTATTTGATTTTATTATTAATTTATTTTTTAGATTATGGTGTAATGTATATGAGAAAATATTTGATTCTCCTAAGTGAGCCTACAAAGGTTTCACTCAACTTTTTGATGAAATCCTGCACATATGTAGAACAAAGAAAATTATTTGATACCTTTTCTTTCCGGCAGCCGTTTTTGACATCAAATTTAATCATGAGTAAGCCCGTTGATTTCTAATGTAAGAAATGTTTGTGGCAGTATGTATTTAGTGTAAAAATTCAGGAATAGTCAAGTCTCCAAACTGCGAAAAATCTTTTTGGGAGACACATTTTCAGATCTTCAAAAGATTAACGAGTGAGACACAAACAAAAAAATATGTATTTAAACCAAATTATTTAAACCAAGCAGGTAAATAAAATAAGCATGTATCAACACTATCCTAAAGCTAATTATAATTTTTATAATTTCGAAAAAAAATACGGAATAATAAAAATATTTGTCTAACAATGATAATGGTATTCTCGAACAACAGCAGGTGAGGCCAGACATATTAAATTTAGAATTGTTTTTAAATAAGATACAGTTTCAGGAACCTAAAAAAAAAGGCCATTTTTTCCAAGCTATTTCATACATCTAATCAACCTTTTACCTTACTTACGCCTTTACATCTTTGTTATAGTTATACAAATATACAGTTTCATCATAATCGGTGCGTGTTTTTTTCTTAATTTGTGCCTAAGTTTTCTCCTTGCTAGAACTTTTGGTATTATATTAAAATAAGATTTTAATATTTGCGCGAGTGCGCGTATTTTTTACAGTATATAATTCTCATCTTCTCTTTCCACTCTCTAATGAGATGTGTGAATGCCCTATTCATTAATGTAATGCAATATGCTCTATACTAATAAACGTAAATGATTTATATCACGACTAATAGACCCTCTAATATAGACCACCCCTATATGGGTCCTTCCGTAGGGGAAATGGGGAAAGGAGCAGTAGAATATGATCAGTCAAACAGACTTCATTACGAAGGTTTACATGAATGCTAAAACTACCTCAATAATACTTAAATAAAGCATATATATATATATATATATATATATATATATATATATATATATATATATATATATATATATATATATATACACATTGCTAATAACATTGTTAAATCTAACCACAATCGCTCAACTAATGAGAATGAAAAAAGTAAACTAAGATGAAATAATTTCTAAAGATTAAATTAACTAAAAATTAAACCACCTAAGCGAAAACATATGAACAAATGGGTGACTTTGGGTGCGAATAATTATATGGTTGTTTTTTTCTCTTCGACGGGCATTGATAAACGAGTCAAGAGTATAAATATATAACAACATTTAAGTACATAAATATATATATATATATAAAACATTTCTGTATGTTTGGTACTAAGTAAGTTGCAAAATGTCTCTAATGGTTAAGGTAGACATACAATTTCTATTGGGAAACGGAAATAATAAATTTAATTTTTTTACAATAGCAGATCACGACATAATCAAATTCTCTTCCAACAAAATATTACATAGTAAGTTAATACTTTCTTATATGCGTACTTCTTTTCTTATGAATACTTAATCAAAAATAACCCCACAAATCAATCCCAGGAATAATATCGATCGATTTAATGATTACATAAAAAAAGGAATGAAGCTGGTCAAATATCATCCTCCTAAGCCCAATATAAAATATTAAGCTAAAGTTTAAAATTCCCAAGAATTTAATACAAGCACATCTGTTCTGTAGGTACATGCGGACGTCGTATTTTGAAAAAAATTCTCAAGCGCCATTTAGCAGACTTTACAGGAAACACAAAAAACATTTTTTCACCAAACAACAAGATAGATATTTTTTTTTACTTTATTCTTTACTGTGTACTGTAGGAGTTTATTAAGGTGACAAAAATTTTAGAATTAGAATACATTGTTAAAGCTTCAAGTACTGACTATTACATCTTATCCAGTCTATTAATTATATCTCCATAATTAACGCCGAAAAATATGCAAACAAAAAATCTGATAAAAGTTTTTAAATAAACAAGAAAATTGGATGATGAAAATTACTTTATAAAACATTACTAATGCTCTATATTTCCAATAAGAGCCAGAAGTGCAGTATGTCCAGAAGTACGTTGGAGTGATGTTCTGCATCTAGTTGATGGATTTCTTTTTAGATTGAGTTATTTCATCTTATCCTGTTCTATCCTGATGATGCCTAAATGAGAGAAAAGCTGACTAGTTAGTTATTTGCCGGTATTCCACGGAGTTAAGGCCGTGTTTTTGGAATCTTCCAATGAAGTACTTACATCTTAATCAACAACCAACATCAATCATCAAAATAATATGTCATTAATGTTCAAAGAGATATTTTTTGTTTCAATTATGGAATTTAATTCATATTTCAACGGCAATGAAATTTCTATTAACAAATATAATACATTCCTATCACAATACTCCAAAGCGGAACACTGATAGAGTTTTTTCAAATAAACCCATATGTTGTGTACAGCACCTATAGATCGATATATAAAGATAAAATCATGAAATACTTCCAAATGGTTAGCAATGGCTGGCTGTAAGATTGAATAGATCCCGTAAACCCCCGCAGAATCCATATTTATTTTTATTGGAAACATAGAAGCGAGGAAAGGAAATCATTGAAGGAGTGACCGATATTTCTGAGTCATGTGTAAGGTCATGAATAAAGGGGGGATGGGTTTCCTTCATAGAACTAACTTCCTTCAACTATACATATACATATACATATATATATATATATATATATATATATATATATATATATATATATATATATATATATATATATATATATATATATATATATATTGCAGACATATAAAGAGTCAAGTGAATGATTATAAAAGTAACATTTTTCGAGTTCTGATAAAACTGAATTCATATCATCTATACCCATTATAAGGCAGAGGCATATTATCAACTTGACACCTTTATCAACTTAGTACAGAACCAACTATTGAGTTTATGGGAATGGAAGAAGGAAAAAATAAAAATATAGGTATTGCTTTAAGCCCTTATATAAACACTCAATGATGTGTTTTTTTCCAAAATATCACTTATCGCTTTGATCCATTTGACTTTAATGTGTATATATATATATATATATATATATATATATATATATATATATATATATATATATGTTGAGAGAGAGAGAGAGAGAGTGTGAGAGAGGGATAGAGATAGAGTGTGTGTGTGTGTGTGTGAGAGAGAGAGTGTGAGAGAGAGAGAGAGAGAGAGAGAGAGAGAGAGAGAGAGAGAGAGAGAGAGAGAGAGAGAGAGAGAGAGAGAGAGAGATTAAAATAAAATTGGCTGCCGTAACAACAGCTCAATTAAATATCTACAAAAACAAAAAAAAGAAGCACGAGAAATATTTTCCGATCCTAAAACTATTTATAACAGAATTAGAAATAATTTACAATTTTAGAACTATTTAAAGCAACAGAATTGGAAATGTTATTGGAAATTTAATATTTTAGAAATAATATTTAAATATATATATTTTATATTTAAATAGGTACATTTCATATTTTAGAAATAATGCTTACAATCAGTGTGAACATATCAGGGGAAAATAATATTAGAAAATTTTTCACTCCAAAAAGTTCTATCTTTATGGTGGCGTTGTTGTTCAATCCTGTTTGTGAATTTCTTCAACATAAAAATATATTTACTACATAAACCATATCAGTTTCTCAGTTTTCCTTTTTTTTTCATAAACAGCATATTTGAGTAGAATTATTGCATTATATCATATAAAAAATACCTCGAAAACGTTTATAAATGACATTGAGTGTACTAATAGTAAATGTAATGAAATATTACTCAACAGGAAACCACCATACTTTAACTTTAGTCCAGAACTAGCATTTCTGTGAGAGTTCGTCTTGGCGCTTCACTTCAAAGTGTCTTAGGTGTCTTAGGTTTCACTAAGTCAAACCCTTTAGGCACTTAGTGAATAAGTTGTCTTCTTATATTCTTATTCCTCCCAATAATGATAATAAAAACATCTTTATTTCTAGTAAGTTCACATATGTACAGTAAATAACAAATAATATCTAAAGATATAGGTCATCCTAATGACCGTCTGATGGGAGTAAACGAAATACAAGCTAGGTAAATAAAATTACGTTAATAATTTTCCAATAGTATTTAGAAAAAGAAATTCCAAGATAATTACACACATTTTATGTGGCACCTTTTATATAACGAGGAAACGTAATGGAGGAGTTGAGAGGAATAAATAATTATTTCTCTCAAAATAAATAATGTTTGATAATAAACACTCCTTGAAATACTGTTGTAAAATAATAAACTAAGAGAATTATTTAAATTTATTATTGATTGCATAAACCATATTTTGGTGGGATAATTTCATCATCGGAACAACATGATTGTTTGATTTTAAGAACAAAAAATTGCAGACATTATTGCTGAAGGAAATGTATAATGAAATTATTAATATTAATTTATTTTATATTGAAAATTATAAAAGTAGATGAATTGAACAAAAAAAACTTTACTAACTCAATGGTACTTGGATAAAACATCCATTGTCTCTTGAGTACCTACACAGCTGAAAAGGTATACCAACCATAGCTCTCATAAATAGTCGTGTTGTAACAAAATCCTCTCGCAATCTTTTTTTTTATTTTTTTTTTAATTTTTATAGACTTAACGTTCACTAGCAAAAGTTTTATAGTTACTAAGTAAACGACATGACTGAACAATAATTAAAAACTGATATGCACAAAAATGTGAGTGCGTTTTATATACCACAGCCTAATGCAAAAGGGAAAACTATCACTAAAATCCCACAACATTAAAACCTACAACAGCGTTTCTCTTTTTAAATTAACTTGGCAAACTGACCGAGACAAGCCGTTGTCCTACCATTGTTGCTTCTTCCCAGACCGGCATAGCTCCCCGGGCATTAAAGGAACAGAAGGAACTGAATCGTCGAAAATAAGCGGTCTCTGAAAGGGAGTCATTATTCCAGATAGTGACTATGGACCGGAACTGGAGGCAAAAACGCCCAATCCTGGAACCGGAAGTGTGGTCCACCCGCTACGATAGTTCATTCTGAAAAGAGCTGTTCTAATCTACATATTGCATCGGCCTTAAATCGATTTTTTTTTTTTTTGGATTTTATTACAAAAACAAAACAATCATTGCTCAATATATGTATATAATATAATTGGCTTACACATATCCATCTTCTATTAAAAGCAGCCTTAACAAAATTATCGGGCACACCAAATTACGTTCATACATAGCATAGACATATACCAAATGTAGTAGTACTTCATGCATGTAGATATCATAATAAGAACTCGCGTTTCAAAATTCCTTAAATAAAACAAGTCTAAATGCCGAATGCCGTTAGGTTTTTAACCAGAAATGGGGCGTGACAGCCGCTTGATGTCTCAGTGACAAGTTATTTCTGTTCCTTGTCCTGGTAATTTCTGATATATAAACCTATAATATAAACCATCTGTAATATAATATAATATATAAAATAACTGTAATATAAAATAATATAATATAAACTTTCTGTAATATAAACCATTCTGTTACTGCTTTATAAATGACTAAATAAGGTTCTGATTGCAAGCATCTTATTCACACAGTTCTAGCTTATTATTTAAAGACATTTATAGGTACAAACATTTAATAAAAAATGGTTCATGGTTAGAAACAGACCGAAATGTGGTGGAATGGACAGGGAACTAAAATGTTTCTGGAAGTAATGAATAGAAGGTACTTGATGTCAATTTAAGCGTACCTGCTACTTTTCGGTCTAGGTGGCGAAGTATCAGATTAATACTTTCCAATCTATCTCTTCTATAAACCGCATTTGTGTGTGTGTGTGTGTGTGTGTGTGTGTGTGTGTGTGTGTGTGTGTGTGTGTGTGTGCTGAGTTTGTTTATGTATTTATGTATCAACAAAAAAATAATAATAAATTATTTACCTGACTGATTACCAATAAATTATTATTTGATAATGGGGTGGTTAGAATCGAAACCGCATCTCAAGGGACAGCAAATTAACATAAAGTGCATGTTATGAAATACTTATATTTCTTATGTTTACTACCCGCATCTTAAAATAAAGGTAGCAAAACATATTTTATACAATGTAACACTTTATTTCGTATTTTAATTACGAACAGTCATGAGCAGATCTTAAACATGATGTCAACGATAAATAAAAGTATCCTTATTAAAATAAACTTTCAAAAAGGCCTCCTCTCTGGACTCTTCCTCTATAAAACAGCGTTTCCCGCTGCTTTTTCTCCTGCTCATAATAATTTTATTTTAATAAAAGTGAGTTTTGCAATTTTTTTGTTGGTGTTGTGGTAAAATTATTTTCTTCTTTTAAATGTTTAAGCATCATGCTTTTTTTTTTTTTATTTTGCCAATGTTTATTTTATTCTTGTTTTCTGGGACATTTTCATTTCATATTTAATTTCAGAATTGTTTTGGTTAATTTACAGATATAATATTGGTAAAGTTCTGTTTTATTTCACAAAGAACCTTTTTATTTCGAATTTTCGTGTTATTTTATTGACTAGAAAAAAAGTTAATTTAATAAATTTCATTGCCAAAACGAACTCCTTTTTCGAAGGACATAATTACACACCACACTTATTGGCTAACCAGAAGCCAGTTCTAGACCAATTCCAAAAGAAATCTCGACTTTATTTATAGGAAATTGAAGCCTATAAAAGTTGAAGTTTTCCTAGAAGTGGTTTGTGTATCTGCAGGTCAACATAGGGCTCAAAAAGGTAATCGCAAGGAAAATGCGATGGATAAAAAAAAAAATAAATAAGAAAAAAAAAATACAACATACGGCAATTAATCCCTAAAGAGCGCCCTTGGATTCAGTTAAACTAGACAATATTTCATTAAAGGAAGTTTTGTCTATTTTACTATGGTGAAATTAAATAATACGTCTTTAAATATTTCCGGGACATCCTGTATAATATTAAGAATGGTAGGATGTATAGTAACAAAATATTACTGTGAATATCGCATAACACATCAACCAACAAATACGGGCTCTAATATAAAATATGCCAATAAACGAATTAAGAAATGCCAAAACGAGGAGAAAACTAAAAATACGATGGATACGAGATCTCTTGACCCCATGTATATAAATCAAGACCGGATTTTTTTTTTTTTTATCCATAAATTAGTACATAGAATAGACCGTCAAAGAGTTTATTACTGATGGAAGTGAGTATATTAGGAATTTTTCGATTATTACTAAATAAATAAAAATTAAAAAAATCAATTTTTTTCGTAAATTCTCCTTTTTTTTATTATAAATTTAATTTTTTATCATTATTATTTTTTATTTTATTTTTTAACTAGGAAATGAACTTCGCCGCTAAAACTTAATATATGCATACTATATATACTGACATTTTAAATGTTTAATCCTGATAAATGTTATTAATAAACTATATTTGTAATATACATATATATATTAACTTAGTATATGAGTAATATCCTTAAACATCAAACTGTATAACATTATTTCGTTCTACTTTCACTATCACCGTAGAGCTACCGCCAGAGTTGTGTAATGGTACCATTTCTTCGGTTTCGAAGTGAAAAGCCTTTTGTTTTTATGGCATTGTTTGTGATGCGCCAGTGACCTGGAAAGACCTTAATCAGGTGGCTCTACATTAGGAGTAGAGACTGAATGAGCTTTGACAATGGCTCCTTCCATTTCTGTGAATTTGGTACTGCAAAAATGTGAATGACGTTCAGAAAAAATTACCACGTCGAAGTATTATTTTGCTTCGAACTGTCAAGGTATATAGGTTTCAAAACCTGATATTCTCACTCGAGCTGTTGAGTAAAAAGATCCATCATAAGTTTTCTAAAAGTTTTAAGAGCAAACTCTTTTAGAATACTGTCAAAAGTTAAGCGAAACCTTTAGTAGAATAACCATAAATATAAAAGTTTTGAACGAAAAACGTTCGTTTTACGATGTCACACCTGCAATTACACGTACTCATACGGCAGTATAACTTTGGCTTGTCCTTTTTTTCTAATGATGCTTTGCTTCCAAACCTCTTTATTCAATGTCTTCAACTCAAATCATTATTTTTTCAAGGATTTTCTCCTTAATAAATATAGTTCCACAGTAAATTCGAACGTGGTTAAACATAAAAAAATACATTATTCGGCCATGAGAAATAAATTACCTAACAGATAGGTTACAATAAAGATTTTATGTTTCATTTTTTTATTCAATAGTGATTTTATGCTTAAAATTCCATGAATATGTAGTTCGAAAAGCCGTCATTATTTCTATTGAGATTTGAATTAGATTTAGTTCGGCATAACTTGAAACTTGAATCACTATAGTATGGCAGGGGAGTGAAAAGGAACTACGAAAATGAAAAACCATTCAGTCACTCACTATTGGGTATAGCATCAGGGAAGTCGTTATGAGGGAGATAGGTGTCACACCCGCCAAAAATTTTAAATCTCATTTTAAAAATCCTACAGACCAATACAAATAAAATATAATATCTTAAAGTCTAATTATTATACAGTACATAATTATTTTAAAATAGAAAATAAAAGTAAAGTTGTTAAATCAAGGCATTAAAATGTGTTATATTCAGCAGGTCTATAAAAATATAAATGAAATTGATACCACATTACAAATCATTAAATTCAGGTAAAACATTTTACTCAAAGAGTTACTAAAATTTAAAATCAATATTAATACCTTTCAAGTTAAGAAATTGGGATTCTATCGATACATTGTTGTGTTTGAACAGAAAAGAAAATATTTTTGTCAAAAGGTAAGTGAAAAGTTCAAATACAAAAGACTTGAGAAAACATAAAAATATTGTATAATTCAATTGGAAAAACGCTGCAAATTATTACACAATGGTTTATTATTTCCACTTGTTTATTATTCCACAAAAATATCTATTCTGTCAAAGTAAAAAATATGAAGCAGTAGGTACCAAAGGAAAAGAAATATGAAGCTTGTCACAAGATGTCCGCCGTGAAGGTGCCAAACTGTGTTAATTAAAAAAACTGCGTCAATGCAAGTAGGCTGTGATGTAAAATGATACAGAGGAAATATTTGATGTGCACTTCACTAGGAAAAAATAAAAACGAAGTTCATAAAGCTATATCTCAGCACATAATGGTCCGATTTAGGTGATTTCTAGTTCGTATTGTAGGGATTTTCGTTAGCTTTCGTTTAAATACAATAAAAGCACCAAACAAACATTTTGCTGACGGATTTTTTTTATTCGATATTTGGATTCTACGTATCTTGAAAGGGTGGCCTGTGACTTTGGTACCGAATCTCAAGAAAATCGGTCCAGTAGTCTCGGAGAAAAGCCGCGGACGGCGTATGGCGTACGGCGTACGGACGGATTTTTTTTTATTCGATATTTGGATTCTACGTATCTTGAAACGTAAAACCTCAAATTTTGAGGGGGGGTTACAAAAAAATTTTCTTTGGTCGATTCCAAAGGTCTATTATTGAAAATAATAAACCAAAAGCATTTACAGATAAAGATTTTTTAATTTTTGTTTTTTTTCTTTTTTGTTATTTTAATGCCTTGTTATGCTGATTCCAAAACACCTTACATTTCTCCTCTATGTTTATAAATGGCCAAGTTATGGGTATATAAGATATTTAATCGGCAATTATCATAGATTTATTTTTTTTTTTTATTTTTTTTTTTGGTTTCTCGTTATTGCTGATTCCAAAACACCTTACATTTTCTCTCTATCTTTATAAATGACCGAGTTATGGGCTTATTAGATATTTAATCGGTAATTATACAGATTTTTTTTTTCAAAAATTTTTTTTTTTTTGGTTTCTCGTTATACTGATTCCAAAACACCTTACATTTTCTCTCTATCTTTATAAATGACCGAGTTATGGACTTATGAGATCTCTAATCGGCCGCCATTTTGAAACAAATAGACGAATTATAATGTCGAGTTCCGAGGATCATCCCGGGGTGGCCTGTGACTTTGGTACCGAATCTCAAGAAAATCGGTCCAGTAGTCTCGGAGAAAAGCCGCGGACGGCGTACGGCGGACGGCGGACAGACGGATTTTTTTTTATTCGATATTTGGATTCTACGTATCTTGAAACGTAAAACCTCAAATTTTGAGGGGGGGTTACAAAAAAATTTTCTTTGGTCGATTCCAAAGGTCTATTATTGAAAATAATAAACCAAAATTGAAACATTTAATATAGATGGGAAATATGGTCAAGATTGAGTAACAGAAGCATCGGTTCCCCACCAAAGTAACAGTGATTATTCTAACCAATCATCCACCGTATAAATTGATACAAACAAAAGAGGGTCAGATTTACATATTGTCTTTAGAGGGATGCAAAAAAAATAAAATAAAAATAATACAATAATAATAAACTAATAAATCTCTATATTTGATTTAAGTGCCTAATTCATAGTAGCTAAGACAAATGAAGGCAGGAACTCTTCCGTTTTAGGATATATACTTACTAAAGTAACATTATTAAACTCTTTCTTTTAGCCATAAGGAATTCTTTCGTGTTTCCATTTTGAGGGAAAGAGTTTCAAAATACAAAACAACTATTTATTTCCTTATGAAGCAAATCTTGTTTAGCTTAGATTAAACAAATGTGGAGGATATAACATAAAATAAGTCCAAAAATTAAAATTTTCTTTTTCTCTTGATCCGCCAATGAAGCAATGCCAGACCGGACTAACTCCCCGGAGTAGAGGTGTACTTGAATTTTCAAAGAGATCAAGATAAGAAACAGGATATTTTTAATTGACATTTACCAGCAGAGATACTGTCGTAAATTACTATCTAGAAAGTTAGTAATTTGGCAGGATATCTTGTCACTTGAACTTCTTAACACTTAAGAGGTATCAAAGTGGATTAAAGGCCATCCAAAGACAGGGAAGGTAGCGTTCTCATCATTAAGTCGGATATATACGGCCTGAATAAGTAAGCTTGAGCACGAAGCTCAACTTCCACATTGTAAAATTTAACATTTCAGAAAGATGGGTCACGGAGTTAGCAAACTTTCCGATAGGTACCTCGAACACACGTGTAAATTTAACATTTCATAAAGTCGGAGTTGGCGGTTAGTACGAAAACCCTTCTCCAGATAAACATCAAAATAAACTTCAAAGCCACAGCAACTGATAATTACTGATAATTAACAACAGATAACTCGGGAAAAGAATATGGATATAATATAAATTCATAAAAACATTTTAGTATAATTTTCGCATCACATTAAGATTATTGAATGAATTTCAACAATACTAGTAAGGAAACTATTTAATAAATTAATAATGCTAGCTGTGAATGAATTATTAAATACTAACGTAATATTAAATTTCTGAATTTTGAATTCAATAAAATATTATTAAAATAATATAATTTATTTTGAAAAATTACTTCAGTTAGCATTCTAAAACATTTTTATATCCATGCAACAATTACATAACAATAGAATTTCGTTGATGTGAAAATATAATTAGTGTTCTACATTTTAAATTCTTTGTACCGATTTTATTTGCGTTAGCATAAAAAAGAAATGCATTTTCACGTAGACATGTGTAAAAAATTAAGTTAATTTATATATATGTCATTTATGTGTCTTTTAATTGGTAATTAAATAAGAGCATCTCAATTTTGCAAAGCAATCAAAATAAACTATTGCGGGCTGGAGATCTCTGATCTAGATGAAAGAATTAGATTAATAGATAATTATGTAAAAGAGTGAAAATTTGAGGTTCTTAAAAAGAATGAAAATAGTTAATGCAACTCAGAAGAATCCTGAAAATTATGTATGATTAATTTTAAATTTCATTTGAACCTTTAATCATCCAAATACTCGTTCAATTCTTATCCATTTTCACTACCCATTCCTATAATCCTCCCCGAAGATTGAAAATCAATGGCAATGAGATTTGTAGTAAAATAAATTCTACAATTGGAGTTCTAGCAATGGCTAGATCCTCCACTGATTATAGTGTTAACGGCTACAGCGTTTTCAAATGTAATGTAAATAAGTATGAAGGAGATTTTCGTGATTTTCTTTTATTTATTTATTTGTTATTTAATTATTTTGTATATTTGTATATATAATGTGTATGATGCATACTTTTTAATTTCTCATATAAGGCACGGATGTAAGGATTAAGCTCTATAAACTGTTGCCCCTAAGCGTGAGAGATTGTAATATTTGTCAACAAATAAAAAAAATTGTTGATATAAAAAAATGAATATGTATTTTTTTATATTAGTTGGTACGATGTAACTAAAATAATTTGTAAAAAGTATGGTGCAACAAATATATATGAGTTTTTTTTTGTGAGGCTATATTTTATTATAATTTCACAATTACAAACCACAATTAATTAACTGAAGCATGGACAGCAATATCTCTTAAAAAATCTGGTGCGGTGCGCGCATCACACAACTTTCCCTTACCGTCCTATAATAATTATCTTTTTAATACAATTTTGAAGAATTCACGTAAACACTGCTTCTAATAAACTCAGCAGCATACACATCTTCTCCCACTGAAGTACAATAAAAACAATTTTTAAACAATTTTAATACACTACATTTTAGTACACTACCTATATATTTTAACTTTGTCAAGTTGCAAATATATTTTAAAAGTTTCTGGTTTAGTTTCCATGGAAACATTTTCTTTCCATTAAATAATGAGAAAGTAGAAAATACTAGAATAATTTCCGCTTTGTTAACAACAGATTGGCGGATTGGTGGGAGGAGGTTCGGTCGCATCCATCTCCTTTTGGATGCGCTCGGTTATCCATCCATTTTTTGCTCCTCATAAAATGCACTGTATCTTTGCTAATACTGGTCCGATTTTGATGATTTTGTTTTGTTTTTTAGATAATTTAATAACCTTGCATATAATTCCGTACATAATTTACTATAAATTGCATGCTTTTTAAGTTAAGTGCAAATCAAATATTCTTTTCGTCATAACTTTTTTCCCTGCACTTTTTCGTTGATATACTACATAAATGAAAAGTTAAACGTCTTTAAGTTGAAGACATTAGGCAAATTTCACCAAAATCTTTGGAGCCGTTTACGAGAAAATTGTAAACAATTGTAAAATCCATGATATAACAGCTAATTCCGATTAGTGCGATGCGCTGTATCTTTGCTATTATTGGTCCGATTTTGATGATTCTTTTTTTTTTTTTGAAATGATTTAATTATCTTTCATAGAAGTCTATAGATAATTTATCATATATTGCACGCTTTTGAAGTTATGCTTAAATAAAATATTGTTTTCATCATAACTTTTTTCCCTGCATTTCCTCGGTGATGTACCACATGCATGAAAAGTTAAAGGCCTTTATGAAGAATAATTTAGATAAGTTTCATCAAAATCGTTAGAGCCGTTTTCGAGAAAATTGTAAAAAAGTGTAAAATCGATTATATGAAGTGGCACTTCCGGTTAGTCAATTTTGACGAAAATGTTGCTGTAACATCACATACAGGTGCCAACCTTAAATACATAATTTCAGTGATGTACAACTATTCGTTTTTGAGCTAGAATGTTCACATACACACAGGCACACAGACCATTTTGCGAGACTTGGTCATTTGGACTCAGGGTACCTTAAAACGTGTATTTCCGCCGAAAATTCGAATTCGAAATTTTTCACGATCGCAACTTCGTATATAGCACGACTTCGTATATAGGTAAGGGAAAGTAAAAATGAATAGAATGCTAATATAAATTAAGGCAAATTTATGAAAAAAATCGAATTATAGGTAATTAAAGAGACTTCGCTTATTGATAAATTAAGAGACTTCGATGTTCGATATTTCGATGTATCGCAAAACCAAATATAGATATCCACAGATAATCGGTATAAAAATATCGGTATATCGATACATCGGAAGGAAATGAATGAAAAAGCAAAGAAGCCGTGCATTAAATGAGTATAACGTTAAAATGTGAAGAAGGTTATGAAATAATATAATTATTATTTATAGAACAATATTTTTATTATCCATGAATCATTATAAAAAAGATACAAAAGATTAATACAGTGGTAAAAAAAATAATTATTATAGTACATTTTTATCTTAAAGGATTTTTGCCATATTATATTATCTACAAATAAAAAAAAAAACTTGTTTTATTTTTCTAAAAAAAAAAATTGTATTTCATAGTTCCCATGAGCATTCTCAAAACATTTATCTAAAAACATGTAACTCATCTGATATATTTTAGTACAATCACCATTTATATTATTACCTGTTTGTCTTTCCATAGGATTAATCAACAGTATATGTGTTCAATCTTATCTACTAATTATTCTTTGGCAACTAAATACTGTTTATTCTCATATTTACACCCTTATATTTATAAATTAACATGTGCTATATTTTAACCAATGATTATCTGCCACAATTTATTCACATTTATAGTATTGTCTATTTTATTTCAATTTGGTGAGTGATTGATCCATATTATTTTTTGTTTTGGTAATCATAAACTCTTGAGTTTATTTGAAGGGTAAGGAGAAAAAACCTGGACCCTATTTCATAATAAAGTACGAAAGTACAATAGACCTATGATTTACTATGCATATGACATACTGTGAAATGTTGAAATACAATAAAATTTAAAACTAGTTGTTAGCCTCTACCTAATATACGTCGATTCCTATTCTTGAATATTCTTCAAAATCCCGTGCAGTCACCATGTCTGGAGCACTTGTGTGTTCACTCAATATAACTCTGATACGTGGCCGAAGTTCTAGGAAACGTTGGAGCATGGTAATATTTGCTGTTCCATCTGGTAGGAATATCTGAAATTAGCTTACATGTAGTGCCACCTTCAGTGGCTTTTCTTAACTGGTCACAGCCAACAATAGCAAACTAAGTTGTAATGCTACGAAGCTTTCTAAATAATTCTTTCCACTAGTCTTTTCGCACACTAGATTTAACAAGTGAGCAAAACAGTGTACATGTTTGGCCTGTGAGAACGTATCCACTGCCTTCACAATGTTTGCCCCATTGTCAGTGACAATTGTTGTTACTTTTTCATTTTATATGTTAAAACGTCGGCACACATCTTCCAAAACATGAGATATGTATTGGGATGTATGCCTGTCTGTGAGTTCTCGAAGTTCCAGGAACACATTCCATCATTTGTTTCTAAAATAAAATGAACAGTGACACCAATTAAACTTTTCATCTGGTGGGAATCCGTTCATGTGTCACAAGTCAATGTCACTGAATTTATCTTAAATGTTTTTGAATAAGAGAGCGCAGTTCTGAGTATTTTTCATTCAATAATTTTTTTAATGTATTTCTAGAAGGTACCTTATATAAAGGGGTTAGAATTTTAACCAAGCTGAGAAAACCTTCCTTTTCAACTGTATAGAATGGCAGAGTATTCTTACAGATAAAATATAAAATAGCATCATTAATTTTCTTGGTCGTTAGTCTCTCTCTTCAAATGATGCGATATTTTAGAAACTCTTATGTCAGAAGCTTTTGACGGAGGAATTATTTCATTTGCTTCATTTAGAAGTAAATGGTGTTGCAGAAAAACCTGACCCTGATGAAGACGAAAAAACGTGCGAATGGAAAGATTTGAGGTGTGACTGCAGGTTTCTTGTGTTTCCCGATGTCCGAAATATTTTGTGACAATATTTGCACTCTGCACTTTTACTGTCTCTCCATTTAAAATGTTTCCACACTTCACTTTTTGGCGGCGACATTTTAGTTTCTATTTTCACTTTAATCACAACACTAACAAAAACAGCAACAACAACAACAACAGCAACAATGAACAATATGTAACTGACCGCTAGTGACGCCTATGAGTTGAAACAGTAAGGAAATTACAACAGCTTAAAGACAGCGTCCTAGATTGATTGAATAATTATGCTATAATGTTAAGTAGAGCTCACGGATAAAATTAAAAATATGATAAAGAATAAAGGAAATTTCTAATTTAAATAAAATAATAAAGTTTAAAATATCAATATCACCGATATATCGGTGTAAAATATCGATATCATCGATATAACGGGAGTTAGGATAACGATATAATATATCGATTTTTCAAATCCAATATATCGATATTTCGATATATAGTGTTTCGATATTCCAACCCTACCTCACGTTTAATAGGCGCCATTCATTGAATACTGATATTGACCGGAGAAGGCAAAGGCGAAGTTTCTACAAATTTTGTCTGGGGCGTTGTTGTCTCGTTAAAAAAATACTATGTTTGCGCGAAATATTTGCCATTTAAAGCATTATATACTATGGAGCTGTTGACAATAAAGCACTCATATAGCAGCCCTACCGTCTGGAACGAGCACAAAGAGCACAACCCCTTCATATTTCCACCAAACGCAAAGCATGAGCTTTTAAGGATAGCCTTTGAAGCGATTGAAGCAAAGCTCTGATGTATTATAACGCGACACCTTTATAAATTTCAGTACATATACTTCAACGGCTACTACCTCTGAAAATAGTATATTTTTCTAGTAGCGCCTCAAAAAATTGCGAATCATTATTTTAGTTTTCGGAAATTCTCGTCGTGACAAGTAGAAGCAAATGAATTTCAAAAGGGGTCATGTCCATTTCCTTAGAAATTTCCTTTATCCTTTATCATATTTTTAATTTTATCCGTGAGCTGTACTTAACATTATAGCATAATTATTCAATCAATCTAGGACGCTGTCTTTGAGCTGTTGTAACTTCCATGTAAAGGAATGGACACAATTTTAAAGATTTTTAATTATTATATCATTGTTAATGATATAATTGTAATAATATTATTATTATTTAACTTTTAATTTTAATAACACTAATAATAAGGCCTAAAGATCCTGAGAGAATCGAAGTCGATAACATCGACAACATTTGTTTATGTACATCCCTTCACAGACAAACACAAATCTACAATGGCTATATTTGCCTTTCTATAGTGTACTATATCTATACCCTCCTCCCATCTAGGCATCGGTCAAACCCTCAGATTTAGAGATTTGTTCGGCATCCATTCAAACAACTTTGGACGCTCGTATCAGTCGCTCTGATGCTATCACCTCAAATATATTTACTGGGAACAGGAAATTTCGCGTTGTGTAACTATCCAGATTGCCTACATAGTGGATTCAATCTTCCTTTGTGTAATTACTGAAGAACTTTTTCGAGAAAAAGATAAGAAGCGTCGTCTGTATCAAATCGTGCTTTCAATTTTTTATTTGACTAATAATAATTACATGCAGAATATCGACACAGAAAAAAATAATCCGGTACGGTCCATCACATACTTACCGTCTTACTTGAAATTAATTTTCCATTTCCATTGTTTCCAAGGAAACATTACAAGAATTTATTATTATTTATTTATTAATTAATAACTAGAAAAATCATTTTTATGCCAAATTCGTCAGTGACTCTTATCTTCTACGACATTATATGTTAGAAATTAATTTTTCAAATTCTTTTAGCGGTATAATATGCATATAGATTACTTCTCTTCATTCCGGAACTTTGTTTTCAACCTTGGAAAATATTTCTCCTTTAGTTAATAATAAATTTTTTTCATACTTTATATTTATCCAACTCACTAGCAACGAGAGATGGTTAATTATTTCAAATGAACAACACCAAAGATTATTTCAGAGAAAGCCATTTTGAAAAATCGGTATTTAAGTACTATTTGACTATTTCAATAAGGATAAGATCTAGCTTATATTAAAGACCATCAAATGGTACACTGATATAACAAGTTTGATCAAAACCGTTGTGGGCAGTTCTGATGAGTCGATTTTGGCAAAAAAGTTGCATCATAGGCATGTGCCTAAACACCATAGAGATTTTTCCCAGCTAAAAGTGATTTTAATTGTATTTTTAATCTTACCACATTAGCGGATGAACAATGATAAAAAAAGGAAAGTTTTCAAATATTTTTTTTGTTACATACAATAGACGAAAAACCGACGTTGGACTCAATTTATTCCCATGTATAAAAAAAAACACTTTGTAATTTCACGGCGTTGGGTCTGTGTTCCTATCCCTCGTCCATAAAAATATACCGAAGACTAACAGTTCGAAAGGATGGGCCGTTGGGTATAAAAAGAGGTGTACAGTTGGTTCAATGATACCGGCGTTTTTCACTCCATAAGGAAATATTATAACGGTTTTCGTAGAGGGGTGAGTAGCAATCACCCAAGGACACAAGCATCGCAAACTCCCACCCCACATTGGAATCATTTTTCATTTATTTATCTCTTTAAAAAAACTCATTTAAAATTCTGAAACATTTATTTTGTTTTATCGCATCAAAAAAGAAATAAGAGCTAGTTTGGAAAAAGTTTCTCCAATGAGGGCAGCAGCTGAATAAATTTAGAAGTTTTTAGGGAAGCTTTAATTATAATTATTCCAAACCAGGACTTGTTTTATGTATAAACACATTGATTTGTATGACGAAAGTATTTACTCAACTAGTAGTTAACTTAATAAATAAATTCAATTATTTTTAAAATATATTTTAAAGGGGTATTATACAGAGAGCGGACGCAATCGATTTTTTCTACATATACGTTGTATTCTTTACAATTATCTGAACATTTAATTATTTTTTCACTGAAGAGACTTTATTGGATGGAAAAGGGTTATATCTTCAATTACTTGGTAAATAAATCTTTAAAGAACACACTCTTAAATTTAAAGAAAATACGCTTTGTTTATGCAGTATTCCTTTTTCTTGTAAAAATTTCACACCACTAAAACGATCAAGGGAAAAAAATAAACCTGAACCAAATCAAATGTCGCGAATTACGTAGCTGCCATATGTTTAATCAGCGAAGATCCAATAAAAAAAAAAAGTTATGTGTAGATCTGCCTTCTCACTGAAAAATAATATAAGACAAAAATAAATAATATTACAACCTTCCTTCCCCGTGTTAAAACATGAAATATAAATGCGCTTCCTTTCTGTCTAAGACCCTTTTAAAGTTAAACAAATATACTGATTTTGATAATTAATTTATGAATTGTACAACTAACACAAGCATGCAAAATTTGGGTTGTGACGTGTTTTTTAACTTTTGATAATTGATTCCTATGTATTTTTCAGCTCTGAATCCACAAATGACCTTTATTTTTTTCCCATAACGTCAGGATTTTTCGCAATCTGGAAATAAATATATCGCAAATATGAAATAAAATTCTATTCTTTGTACCTAAGCCAGGGGTATGATATGCCAACTGTTGGCAGGAACTTCTCTCTAAGCCTCGAACCAACCAATGCTGGATTTTCTCTGGTCAGATATAAGTCTCGAATCAAATCGTTTAGCAAGAATTGTGAAAAAAGATTGCATGGGATGAGCAAAAAAAAAATAAATTATAAGATAAAAACGTTTTGAGTCCTAATATTTCCGCAATTATTTCGCATTTTGAAATTTTCATTTGTGAAAAATCCTGACGTGATGAAAGAAAATGAAAGTCGTTTTCGGATTCCGTGCCAAAAATAAGAATCAGTTATCAAAAAATAAAAAACACAACCATCGCAGGCTAGTGTAATTAATTTATGATCAATTATTTTATACACAAGAAAGAGTATAAAGCAAGCAATAATTTATTGATATAGAATTAAAAACATGCACCCCACCTCATTATGGCTCCTCGGGGAAACAACATGCATATTCATAAAAAATTATATTTATTTTTTTATAAAATATGCAAATGAAATTCAAACTGGATTCGTGAAATTAATAATAAAAAATGAAGGTGAAGTGAGTGGAATCCATAAGTTATTCATTTTTTCCTCAGCCCCTTAAAGTATACCGGGTAAGCACAGCACACTGAGGCCCGACAGAGATGAAAAACTGATGAAAATGTCTGCATGTTTTCACTTTCAATCTTAAGACCACACATTCCAGTTAAGAACTGCACTCAGTCATGAAAGGCAGTTCACGGGCATAGGCTATAAGTGAAGGATTCGTGGCATGAAATGTTTTTTAACACGTACAAGTGTGAATAGGAATGAGCGGAAACAAAGCGGAGGTCGATGCTATCAGTCGAAAGATCTGGGCTCAATACCGCACATATCTTCCTATCGTTTCGTTCGACAGTAAAATCCTAGCCTACTTAAAATAAAATTATTCACACCTGCTAAGCAATAAAATCGGCACGTTCACGGACACGAAAGAGATTTATAGCCATCACTTACATTTTTAAATGGGATGCATTTTTTTATTTTCCTTGTAATTTTTCATACATGTCATTGCAAGGTTTTCTATCGTGATGCTTTCATAATTCAGAAAGCAACGTACATCTGGAACACAAATGTAAAATTATTTTAATGGCTTACGTCCATCCAAATTATAAGTCTAGAAAGTAAGACAAATGTTGCATCTTTAACAGAGACATTTGAGTAAATAGGTAATGCGGAAATATAAAAAAAAATTACAACGTTTTCCAAAAATTTTGATCGGATTTTCCAAATATACTAAATAATTTACTTTCCACAACTATATCATGAAATATTTTATTTTTACCAACTCTTTTGGATTTGGACTATTCACTAACCGCTTTCAAATATTGATAGTTCACAACAATATTTTTTTTTCCTATTCAAACATGGTATTGTAACGATAAAATCCAATTTCTTAACTTAAAGGTTATTGATTTTAAATTTGACAAACTCTTCGAATACAATGTTTAAAACAATCCCAAAGCTTGATGGAGGTTCTCAAATTTCCCAATATTTTTTAAAAAATTATTGGAGGAGGAGGAGGAAGTGAAACCTTCTTATTCCCCCCTGACGACGTTCTTATCCCTAATAATAATAAAGAAAATTAAAATTCCAAAATCGTTTGATATTTTATTTATATTTGTATAAAGCTTCTGAAATGCACATTTTAATACCGTAATGTGACAAATTTGCTTATATTTTCTAGTTTTAAATAATAATATATTGCATAATAATTAGAATTTTGAATATTCTATTTTATTTATTTTCGATTATAGGAGATATATTAGATACTCAGATATATTAGATAGACCCAAACACTCACAACTGATGCAGGGAAGCTTATCAAACAACTAGCCAGAGTTGGATGGCCGAAATTCATTCCACGGTTCCGCAAAATAATAACAGTCAACTCTGCTCAACTATAGGCCGGGTTCGAACCGAAGTCTCTTCTGACTCGTGAATGCTGGGACAGAGCGTTCCAATACGAGCGTGACAATCGTTCCCTTTTCATAATTAATATTACCGTAAATCAGAAAAAGAAAGGAAGGAAAAATGCAGTTGTCAGTCACTGAAGATCTGTGTAGCCCGTAGTTATGTAAGGCCAAGCATAGAATTTTTTATTTAAAACGGTATTGCAGTTCTCTCCTAAATAATCCAATCTTACCAAATTATGAGGGAAGCTTTCAAAGAAAATAAAGCGGGCGTTGATATGGATGCTATGTTGAACAGTGCTATTACCGATGTCGTGAATTTTTAAGAAATCTTCTTCGAGAATTTATTTATCCTTAGACATGGAAATATGTTAAAAGAAATATATCTTCTTAAACAGCAGCTTGAAGAATTTCACAAAGAGCTTGGTGCTCAATTTACCAAGATATAGCTATATTTCCTCGGCTACGAAAAGGAAAAGAAAAGAAATTTCAAAACTGAGACTACCTGTAATAGAGATTAATGAAAAGTGGCACAGTTCGGTGGAGAACAGTTTGCAGAAAGAAGCTAAAAAGTTTACATTGCCTGAGACGTTAATCAAAGGGAACAACGGGCATAGTTCGAAACTGGGACCCTTTGGAAGTCGTTAATGTGCCACTTTGCCTCGCCCTACTCCATTCGACTTATATTACGCCTTTAAACCATCTTCTTTTCTAAAGAAGAAGAAAAAGGAAAAGAAAGGGAGTAGAAGGTATAACTTAAGAAGAGCAAATGATATCTTGTCTGGTTTGAGACGAAGATAAGATAGATCTAAATCTTCTAGTTCTGGTAAAACCTCCTATATTATGATTTATGAAAAAATTGAAAATAATTGAATATCGAAACTACAATCACATATTAAGAGTATACACCATCTCTCATTTAGCATGCTAATCGTCGAGTTTTAAAGAGAGCATGCAAAATAACAGGCTTAGTTTAACAGACCTCATCATGTGCAAAATGCAGTGTCACTCTGTTAAATGGCCACCAACTCAGGTATTTATAAGAGGTTTCGAAGAGTTAAATGGCTATTTAGTTACTTGTTTTAGGTTGTTTCAATTTAATTATTTTTCATTATTTTAACTGCCAGTTCTTATTTTGACAGTTCAAAACAGTCTTCTATAAGTTCTTGCGATATAAGACTCTAGATCTATAAGACATTCACAAAGTCTTAATTTCTCACTAATTTTAGGCATGATGAGTAAATTAAATATATGAAAAATAAACAAAAAGTAAGATCCGCTTGAATAAGTAAAATATCCAAAAACTGACATCAAATAAATGTTTATATAAAAAATATCTGATGTAAAAAAAAAAAATATATGACTTCCTTGTACGCGTATTAAACTATAAATCGGTGGCTCAAAAATTGATCCTGAATTTGGTTACTAGTTTCCGAAGATTGCAGTATCTCAAAAACGACACGGCGTCGCGACATCTATCTGTTGACACACGCACACACAAATGCGGAGGTATTTTACACTCAATTTTAACACTTAAAACAAGCAATGAAAATGTTTAATTGTATTGGAAACCAAACTGCGTTTGTACGAAACATATTACCGAAACATATGATTTATGTATTTAATTTAAATATAATTTTTGATGTAAGCTTATTATGACCTTGAAGTAAAGTAACCTTTTCGGCTCACCAATTTCAACCAAAATATAGTAAATACATTCATATCGATATAAAAGTCCTATTTGCCAAATTTGAGATGTTTTACATTATATTTTAATATAATTTTTTATGAAAGTCTAATATGACCTTCAAGTAAAGTGCCGCTTCCGGTTTTTCAATTTAGACCAAAATCTAGTATGTTATTTAAATCAATATATAAGTAACAAATACTAAATTTGAGAAGTTTTGCATAGTATTTCAATATAATTATTTATGAAAATCAATTATGACCTTCAAGTAAAGTACCACTTCCGGTGATCAAGCAGTGAACAAAAAGGGAGGTTCACAACTAGATTTTACAACAATCCTGAATAAAAAATTTCAACTTTCTACGGCTAATCTTTTTTGAGTTATGCGAGATACGAACGTATGTACGTACAGACGCCACGACGAAACTAATCAAAATGGATTCAGGGATGGTCAAAATGGATATTTCCTTTGAAATCTGAAAACCGAAAATTATCGCGATTACAATACTTCCTTTACTTCGTACAAGGAAGTCAAAAGACAGTAAAATAAAATAAAGTTGCACCGTTTGACCACAGACAGCGCCACCCTACCAATTCAACAAGATATTGTACACTAGGCCCTCATAATCCTGCGTTAAGCATACTAATCATTTAGAAAAGAAAAAAATCTAAATCTAACAGTCAACATTTCGTTTAATACTGAACGAGCCATATATTTTATAAATGTCACCCTCAAAACCAGATATTTTATATGTTTGTTTATCTGAGTAAAATCGAACTAACAATGAAATACATATAAATGACGAAATAAAAAGAACAAAGTTAATTAAACCAGTGGCGGGAAGGCAGTGATAATGATATACAATTTCTTTTAAAAGGAACCAGATAAAATTACATAGGTCACCAGAATCGACCGAATACAATTAGCAAAGTGAGGCTTACGGCTACAGAAGCAAATTATTATAGCTTTAAAGTCCCTTTGTGTCTGTGACAATCCTTTGGCCATACTGTTTAGAGTTAGAACATAGGCAGAACCTAGATTGCTTAAACACCGAATCCAATTAGTTTAATTTTGCCACAAATCAGGGTATTTATAATCGACTTAGAAATTAGCAGGTTTTAAAGAAAATGCTAAGATGAAGTCCCTTTGTTTCTGTGACAATCATTTGTCCGTACTGATTAGAGTTACAACTTCTGATTAAACAATCAGAGCACAGATTGTTTAAACACCGAATCCAATTAGTTTAATTTTGCCACAAATCACGGTATTTATAATCGACTTAGAAATTAGCAGGTTTTAAAAAAAATGCTTAGATGAAGTCCCTTTGTTTCTGTGACAATCCTTGGGCCATACTGATTAGAGTTACAACATAATCAGAACACAGATTCTTTTAACACCTAATCCATTCGTTTAATCTTGCCACAAGCAGAGCGAATATCATTCGAATAAGAGTATTTATTTTCGACCTAGATGTTAACAGGTTTTAAAGAAATTGCTAAGATGAAAGCCATTTAACAGAACAAGTAACCGCTGAGGCAGAACTAAAGAAATATAATCAAAAAATCAGCCTCACAACTGTCATTCAGGTTTTTCTAATCGACACTAAATTTTTTCAATACTTAAGTGGCTAATGACAGACGAAACAGTCGTATAATTTCAATTAATCGGTAACCAAAAGCCGAATACCAGCCAGCCTTTAAAACAAACACATTATTTTTTAAACACTATGATCCGTAAATTGTATATTAATAGTTCTGCTTTAAACCTTAGTTGTAGAAGAGTACAACAGCTAAAAGGAAAAGACAGTTGAAAAGTAACACATCGCTAACTTGCGGTGCATCTCTATTAGATACTTTCCACTCTCGAGAATTAAAAAGAAATTAAAATAAAACTTTAAAGAAAATATTAAAATTCATTTTAATATCCTGTAAAAGTTGCCTGTGATGGTAAAAGAAGAATAAATAAAATAAATAAGGAGGATAAGAAAGTAGGGCAGGGGAACTTGGCCCTTTTCCAGAGCTCGGAACCAACAGGCTGCTTAAACAACTCTATACTTAGACTAATAAAGACATAAGCCCCACTGACCTCCACTGACTTGCGGCCTTCCATGCCACTAACAATTGGGTTATCGCTGACTATCTTCCCCAGCCTTAATCATCACAATCGATTATGTCCCCTCTCCCTCTTCCCCCAATCTCTAGGCTTTATTCTGTCCTCGTGGATCTCTTTGCAAATTTTTATTCCACTCTTGTTACTGACTGGAGTACTCAAGTCTAACACACAACACCCAAATGGATAGAGCAGTAATTACGGATCAAATATCTAAATTTTACATCCGTTGAATATATACCTTATATTAACCAAAGCAACTCTTTCGTTCGCAGAAAAGAAACGGGAGATTGGGTTACTCGCAAAAATAGACATATTATGCTCTTTAAAAAATAGACATCAATGCTCATTTCGGGAATCGGATCGGAGCGAATAGCTCATCACAATCATGAGATCCAAAATGACATAGCTCTTTTACATTTTACAAATGAAATATTTCTCTATTCAGGTTTATTTGTCAGGCGGCTGATTTTCTCGACAAAACAGCTGAAATTATTTCGACATAACTTTTTCCCGTTATTACAGGGAACCATGAGAAGATTTTAAGCAGTAACAACCTGCCTTCCAATACCTTAAAAAAAAAAGGATCGAAAACCTAGAAATTTGTGCTTGTCCGCTTTTCATAGGAAAATAGCAAAACCAAATTGACCGAATTTTGTTGTTATTCAAAGCCGTAAACAGATTTTTTTGCAAAATTAATCTATCATCCGGTCTCTTAAGACAAAATCGCAAATTAAAATCATTTTATTTACCAAAAACTCTGATCAGTAGGCCTAATCTAAATTGGGAATCTGTCGTTAAATAGTTATAGTCTTCTTGGGCCCAAAAAGGAGGTCATCGGATGAATAAATAGTACGTCAGAGAAGCTAGGATACACACGAGATGCTAGACTTGTTTGTTTGAGATTTACAGGCTTGGAATCCTGTTATTTCCCTTTATGTTTTACCTAATGTGCAGAACTCAGAAAGCCACGATGCATCTGCTGTACTCCAAGGTCAGAGGATCCAACAGTTTGTTTCTTAATGCCCCAGAGAGTTTCTTAACACTCAGGAGGCTCTCAGGTAAAATTACATTTAAAAACTTTTTATTTTATTTTTAAAGTATGAAATAAAGTTTTTAAATAGTTTTGCTATAATTAATGCGTTATTTGTTGGTATTTATAAAAACAAATCTACAAAAAAGAGAATAACGGTCATATAAATGATTATATATATGATGTATATATATATATATATATATATATATATATATATATATATATATATATATATATATATATATATATATATATATATATGTATATCTATCTATATATATATATATATATATATATATATATATATATATATATATATGATATATATATATATATATATATATATATATATGATTATATATATATATTCCGTATCTTTTATAACTGATACATGTTATCTAAGTAGTTATAACAATATAGCTGTTATCTAAGTATTTAATTATATTCTAATTAAATTATATGCTAACTGAGATATTGTTTTAATTGTGGCATTGAACCGGAACAAGGTGAATATATTCTGTTGAATATAATTTAAGTTAAGTGAACAAATAAAAAATGATGATGCTGTTGTTAAATTTCTACAGAGCCAGAATATCATTGCTAGTACTAAGGTATGTGCAAAAGGACATCAAATGAAGGTACGATTCATGTGGGCTTCAGTGAAACGACGTAACAGGAAGGAATGCGGGAATAGGAGGGACATGTTGGAGTCCTATCTGTGCGAATTTATATGGAGAAGAAGGTATGAGAAGGAGTGTTTGTTTCAAAAGATATCGGAACACACCGCTGAATTTTGCCCTCAGATTTAGATATATTTATTGTTTAATTTTAGAGGTTATCTATTAAAATATATATGTTTTAATTTAAAATAATGTTTAATTTCTTTAACATGTTTCAGTTATAAAATATAACTGGCATATCTTTTCAACAAAAAACCTCCATATTTATTTAAAAAATAAACGTTTATCATCTAAATCGGTTTCTATAGTGAAGGTTTCTGCTCCGCTAAAAAAAAAAATGACCGAATGGACTGATTCAAGATCATTAAAATAATTGAGAACGCAAAAACTATTATTCGACCGAAAATCAGTGATCAGCAATTTTTTCGTTGTATGTCCTAATTGTTACATTCTAGCCAAAATTGCCAGGGGGGAAGGCATGGTTATTCCAGCAAGTGCATATGCAGGCCATATTGTTTATATATGGGTTTACTGTGGCTCTAGAGCTATAATCGGAATACCGATAATCGATATAAGTCGAATTAGTATTAAAATTAGAGGTTGTATGGCCAGCGGGGATTGGGATCGCAGCTGCCTAATCACAGGCGGTAGGAAACGTTTTAAAAATGTATCAGTAGAGAGCGATCAGGAATTGATGGAGAGCTGTTGGGTCTTGCTAGCTATAAATTTTATGAAACCGTACCACTGGCATATTGATGCCTCCATGTTGAATCTACGTCAGAAGGCTGAGCATTGGTAACTATGATAATGATACGCTTCTACCTGCTCGATAACCCAATTTCATTTTCCGTGATTATAGGCTATCCAATTTGAAGCCGGATGCCAATTTCTTCCCGACGTATCATGGAGATATCACTGTTCACAGGTCAACAACTAGTACGTGAGTGGAGAATCAATTATACTCACTTTAATGTAAAAATCGAATGTTGCAAAATACGCGTACTATATTTGAATAAACACTTCAAAAGGTTCATATACATTTATAATGACAAGAGTTGCTGTAAAAAATATTTTATTTTTATTAGAATGTAGAATCTAAGCTAATGTGGCATCTCACATTTAAAGAGGAACAACGGCTTCAGGTTTTCGCAATTAAAGCACTGTATAAAATTCTTTTCCGATAAGAGAATTCCAAGACTCGTATCCCATCAATATGATTGAAGTAATGACATCCAAGGATTCCGAGATATAGATGGGAAGATTGTGTGAAGTCTGATCTTGAAGATTGTAGTTTTGAAGTGGTTCATTAGAGGAAAGTTTGTAAGCAATTAGTGGCGTACGCAGGCTGAGGGATTTGGGGTACATATCTCTTCTCCCGAAATGTACGGAAAAATATGAATATCATACATACCAACATAAGATTTGTATTTTGAGTAATATTTTTGACAATAATTGTTTATCCAATTGTCATGCTTGTCATTAAAACTTACGCCCAATTTGATGATTATAGACACTTAGGTGATTATTTGTCTTCTTCCTGTTTCACCCCCTCCCGAATAAACATTTAAATTCCCACCCTCAAAAGTCTGGGTATGGCTCTTTAAGCAATAATTGTTGGTGGTTCACTGCTAACATCTGGTAACATCTGGCAAGGGAAGTCTTAATATCATTATTATTAAAACATTCATGATGTTATAACACATTTCTTTTTTTGTTAATACCAACTTAATTATCGCAGTGGAAAAACAAAATATTTTTTTCTTGTCATATTTGATTTTATTCAGGAAATTATTTTTTATGACGAACCTATTTTTTTTTCCGAAAATCAAGACGAAAATATAACAAAAATATTGCTGTTCGACCTGAAAATAAAATTTGAAATTAGTTCATATTAAATAATAAAATTAAAAAATAGACGCAACAAAAAAAAGTGTGGCTAAAATGACTGTTAATTAAATTAATAAAACTGATAAAAAATAATAACAATATTACAGATTACTGCTAAAACTTAAAATTAATTTTAGTGCTTAACGATAATTATATTTATTTTTTATTAATTTGTTTCAATTTTATCATATTTAAGCTGTGGGATGGTTTATTTTCAGGCACAGAGCATCCTCTTGTTGGCTTGTAATAAGGCCATGGTTAGCCCTTTATGCACTATATAATAGTGTATCTCCTTGGATATACAAATTTAAAAATACGATTCTGATCTATCGACATTCTGTCTATGGAGAATATCGATTTAATTTGACCGTTATTGATGTTCCAAAAATAATCGATAATTAAACTATAACAGTTTTGAAGCTTTCCAACAACGTTTAATTAATGTTTTGAAATAAATAGTGATCTTGTTCGTTAAGAACGTATTTGCAGAAATATATTCTGAAATACAGAGTTCTTTTCAGCCGAAATAATTAATTTTTAATTATTTATTTTAGTATGTATTTGTTTCTTTTTCTATTGGTCAGATTTACAGATCTCGAGGAGAATTTGTTTTCGCTCTTATTCCAAAACCAATATAGATTCAGATAATGATGATTTTGATAATTAATATTTTTATTCTTATTTCAGTAATTAATATAATTGAATAATTAATAATGATAGCAATAGTAGTTTTAAATAAATATTATGCTTTAAACACGTTATTTGATATATTATTTTCTTTTACTAATTTATTACGCCAGAGAATCCATAAAACTGTTATGTGTAGCATGATATTGATGTAACTCTTCAATGTTCATAAAAATCCAAATCACTAAAAATATTTAATCACGAAATTAAATATTTTAAATAGTACTGAAATAATAATAATGGCCTAAAATTTCAAATGGAAAAACAAACCTCACTAAAATATAACGTATCCGTAGAGATAAAAAAAATTAAAAGTATAATGGGATTAATAGTACATAAAGAGCTAACTCGATCCTCATACTGAATAGAAATGCGGAGTTTATTTCGCGAGACTGACATTAAACAAATAAAAGCTCAGCCACATGGTAATTATATTCACACTGCTTCAATCCAGGGAAGTTGGGACCCTCGACCATACACGCTTTGCTATTACCGCCTATCTCAAGGACAGTAACCACGATAAACTTTACAAATTTATCACATTCCATTCTTTTCACCCAAAAAATAAGTGGTAACAGTAAATAATAAATAAAATAATATTAAGTACCAGAAATGCCCATTTGCTTCCATTTCCAGTTTACCCAAACAATCTTTCAAAATATAAAGACTTTTATGCCTGGAATGACAACGTATAAAATCAAAATATAAAATCGTTAATTAAAGCAACATAAGAACCAAATTTAATTAACGACCTAATTTAATTAAAAAAATGAATAGATATCCGACGTTATAAAAAAGTGAAAAAAATCATCCGCAATGTATCCTCTTTTGATGGATGTCTTCATGGAAACAGGAGATGGCTTACTTCAGCCAACAATGAATCGTTTGTCTGCTCTTACAATAGCGCCTTTCTCGTTAATATCAGAGCGTTAAATGGGGGCTCCAAGATGTAAATGCAGCAAACGATCGCCGAGGTCTCAATCCCTCGAAGTATGTAGAGCAGGGTACAGTAAGAACCAAACAGTGGGAAACGAGATTTTTTTTGTCATCCACCAAGAAACTGGACCGGCCCACTTATCAGGTGATTCTTCACCGATTCGTCATGCATGTCGGCCCAATCCCTAAGCAATGGAATACTCGATAGCTCCCCTGAGTTTGCGGTCAGTACTGAAGATTGCCCGAGACTGAAAAACCAGTAATAAAATACTGGATTTAAAGTGGGTAGATGACCTGTTTTGTTTGTTATAGTTGAATTATTTCAAACATGCACTCTGTAAATTCATCAGTCGAGTATTCACTTTCGTTCCCTCGAACCACTCAAAACAAAATACTTCACAACTGCCATTAAGTTTCGGAGCTCATTGACCAATGTCATTTGTTAAGTATACTTCGAAGCTCATTCACACATTTACGTATTCCTTTACAATCTTCACATTCTTATGCATACAGATCCTAATCATATATATTTAATTTTATTATACCATATTAAGCAACTAGTACAGTCCAAAAGAGGAACCAAAAAATAATTTCACATCACAATTCTAGTAAATTTATGATATTGAAATTGTATTTATTTATTTTATCCGCATCTACACTTTCGAGTCATTAGCGGGATTGAAATCTTAATATTACTGTTTATAACACATTACAAAGGCAGATACTTTTTTAATTTCGTAGTTGTAATTAATTTTTATCATCTTTAATTATTGTTATCCGATGTTTATAAAGCCAGATTATTTTTTTTTTTTTATTGAAGAAGCTTGGACCTACTACCTTCATATATATTTAATGAACAAAAAAGTAGTTCCAGCAAATTGCTGTCTTAAAATTAAGCACTTCATCAACTACTTAGTGACCACTCGGTAGAATGAACACAACCAAAGTCTTGGACTTGCAATATTGAAAAATCAACAATATCTTCCTAATGCATAATTATAATGATGTAAAAATGATATAAAAATAAATAAAAACAAAACGACTATTGAATGATTGCATACAATAGATTAAAAAAAATAAACAAAGAGAAAAAAATGAAAATAACTGCCTGTAGGATATAATAAATAATATATTTTTTTTTTTACTAAAATGAACTAAAACTATAATATAGGTAATAATAATATATTATCCAATAATAAATAATAATAATAATATATATATATATATATATATATATATATATATATATATATATATACATATATATATATATATATATATATATATATATATATATATATATATATATATATATATATATATATATATATATATATATATATATATATAGAGAGAGAGAGAGAGAGAGAGAGAGAGAGAGAGAGAGAGAGAGCGAGAGAGTATAAATAGATTTTTTTACTCTTTGTAATATAGCATTGAAATGAAATGTTTTAATTTACCTCAGACATTAACATTTAGACATGAACATCAGACATAATATATAACAGTCGCATGAGTTAATTACATATTATCCTAATTCATACTCCTAAGTACAGTGAAGAAGGCTCATTGTTTGCTCCAAATTAGGCCAGTATTACAGACCAAATAACCAATAATCAAACAATTAGCCAAGCCACTGTGGGAACAAGCGGCAAAAAATGAGAAAACGCAGAAACTAAAACGGCGGTTGACGTGACTAAGGAAGAGGAGGGGAGAGAAGAAAAATAAATACAGTAATAAAGAAGGATACCTTATATAGCAGAGGAGGCGATATAATTCAAAAAGATTAGTGGTCGTGGAAAGTATCATTATCATTATTCATTCGAATAATTGCCGGGTTCTTATGAACTATACTTAATTAAACGCAGGTGTTATACAAGGCTGGATTCGAAATGCACGCAACGAGAGCAAAAGTAGAAGCAGGCATAGCTCATAAGTATACTTAATTATGGGCTATTTATAATTCAAAAGAAGACAAAAATACTGGAAACCTCTTATTGAGATGACAATAACGAACAGGTTTAAAACGAGGAAACATGGTTTCAGTCTTCCGGATTTAATTCCACTTATTTTATTTTAAAAATTACCAATTTAATGCTTAATAGATGGGTATGAGACTGGCATGAAACTATTCTAGACAGTAGAATATCGCGCTTTCTAGATCGTAGGTCCAACCGACCACGGACTGTTTTAACTAAGGCAAGCTACTAATATTATTATTTTCAGAAACATTACCCCACTGAATGAAGTTTATAAAATGGAAAAAAAAAAAATGAGGAAAAATAAATATTCAGATAATTAAAAAAAAAAAAACATTAGATTTTATACATATTCCAATTTGTCTTATATAAAAAATAACTTTCAAATTTATAGAAAAACTATTGTAAAGATTTGTTGTCCATTAGTACATTCATTAACTTTAAATCAAAATAATAAAAAATAATAATATGAGTGAAAAATAAAATAAATTTGTATTTAAAATATAACTTCGTATTTCCAAATACAAAACAAGCACTAAATATTAAAAATTTAATTTAAAAATAATTGAACTAGCGTAAATACAAAATAGTGTTTTTGTAGCAGGCACTTATTCGTTAAAGTCATAACATCCAAACGAAAAGATCTACATATTTTTTTTTTAATTAAAAAATCATGATGACAGTCTAATTAATTTTTAAGAACGAATTACGTTTCCTATGCATACATATCAGATTTAAGACATCTACAATATTCAAAACTCGCATTAGAATCCGATCCGTTATTTACTTCCAATGGCGAAGGGGGAGTAGCAGAAGTAATTAACCATAATTAGGCTCATTAATGAAATTCTTACGTAAGAGATAATAGAATATTACTCAACTCTGCTATTAATATCGCGATCAATCCACAAAGTAGCTCATGGAATATAAAAATCCAATGAGGATCATAAGTAATTCCATTCTGAAAGGAATAAAATATTTCTTCATGCATTTCATTGAATTATAAGGCGAGAGTTTAAGAGAATTGGAGCGACGTCCTTGCCCCTAGTTTAGAGGGGCCGACACAATTTAGAGGCCAGATCCATATCCGTCCGTAAACCTCCTTCACATCAGCCTGGTCAACGACCCAAACATAAATACCAAACATCCACAATAAAAGTAAATTTACAAATATAAATAATAATTAAAATCAATAAAACAGTAAAATGTTATAATGATTTATTTCTTACCATATTTCTTAATATTTATAAAAGAATTTTGTACTCACGTGTGAAACCAGATTTATTGTGATACATTTAAGTCATACTATATGTTTAGTGGCGATATCAATTGAATGAAGCAACAGCCCAAAATTCGTAGTATCATAATAAATTTGGTTTTACACATGAAGCGTTTTACCTTGGCGAATTTAATTTGCGATCCCCTCCCCCTATAAATATTAAAACAACTGACTGTATGAATAAAATGAATGGAATCTTTATGGGAAATTTTATGTACTTCAATCGTACACATAGAACATAAAGTACCTTTTACAAAAGTCGATAGTTCCCGAGATCTTTGAGAAAAACTCAAACTGCACCATATCCACACTCACCTCCCACCGACGGGAACTTCAAGTATTTTATACAGATCACTTTAATGAGCAACTGTACCAAAATCCAGAACTATATGATTTTCTTTTTTCTAATCGGCGATTTTTGGCTTTCCTTTCCTGGACTATGTTTATAATACATATAACTTCTTTGTGCGTCACTTTGTGTGTCACACATACATATATTACATACTATTAATACATATAAATAGGTCCGATTGGTGTATAAATAGAGTTAGAGCTATGGAATAACGAAAAATATGAAAATTATGTTTTTCTGCAAAATTTCGAAATTTGCGCCCAGAGTTAAAATTGTTCTAACTTATGAACAGTTAAAGATAAATTTATAAACTACTGTATACTTCTTTTCTCTTGACTTATCATAGGACGAAGGGCTGAAGACTTAGCCGGTCAGATAAAAAACCTGAGGCGAATTTCGAGTTCGGATATCTCGAAAACTATGCATGATATAAAAAAATGAATAAAGTCGATCTGACAATACGTTTTGTTAAAATTTTGCTTAAATTTTGTACAGAGTACTCTAATCGCTAGGGCGCGTAGTCTCCGAAACAAAAATAAAACACCGAAAAAAGGGATTTTCAAAATGTACCCCACTTCCCGCCCGTATCCAATCGGCGGGGACTTTCAGTATGTTGTAGAGGACTCTCCAATGAATAACTATCCCAATATCCAGAACTTCATGATTTATTTTTTTCCATTTTTCCATTGTTGACTACTTTTTAATTTTTTTAACTTCACCAATGCGGATATTTTTTTTTGTATTTGCGCCTTTCTGCTTCCCTATATTTGAGGTTAAAATATTTTATTTTGTAAATATACTTCTAATAAATTAATTAAATTAAGGAATTCGAAAAATACGATTATTCATATTCGATACTAAAACGTGGTGGTGGCGACACGTGGTAAAGTAAGACATTAAAACAACTGTAAATGTAATTAATTTGTTTCAAATGTTTTATTTATCTTTTTCTTCACTGAAGTCGGAAAAGAGGTCAAAAGCATTACACTCAAGGGAATCAGCCAATCGTAATTCCCCTTACCGCTCATTTCCGTTGAAAGTCTTGAGTCACTATTTAATTGTTGAACCATTTTCAACATGGATCACTCTGCCATCATGAAAAACCAACGACGGAATAAATAATTTATAAAAATAAAAAAAAAAGACAATCTATCTAATCAACTAAATAACCTAAAATAGACTGTTACCTGGCAATATGCCTTTAAATGATACTTTATAGTTTCAGAAGATACGGTATTTTGAGATGGTACTTATTGGCATCCCCCAAAGAGACTTAAAAGTTGTATATTCTTGGTCGACGATACGCATGCATAACCCTTTCAGTACTTACGTGACAGTCGAAACATTAATTTATATCATCATGACTTAACAAATTGTATGCAACGTAAAACCAGCCTCTTTTAAACTGAATATCTCGTTTAATACCTCTGTAAAATGAAGGAGCAATGAATTTATAAACACCATAAAAGCTACCTAAAAGTCAGATTTCTTACGCTTAATTATGCAAATTGGAAGTAAAAAATCAGTTAATGCCTATAGCACAAAGCGCCTCATAGCACGAAGTATGAAGCCTTGTTCTAGTTTCCTTTGGATTAGTTATCCACAGGTTTTAACAATAACGGAATAGATAGATGAATAAAGTAATATCAGTTAGTATAAAATATTAACTAAGGGAATAAAAAAAAGGAATAATTGTCAGATTAAATTATAAGATTGCACACTGTGGTTCACGACAGAAATATTTAATTTTTTAATATTTATATTTATTTTTAATATAAAAATAAATAATAAAAATTATAATAAAAAACACAACTAAACAAGGAAATTAACTAAAATATATGTACCAATCCGTTATACAAGGTCACAAAGTACATAGTTTTTAAATAAGCGCAAAATCAAAACTCACATCTAAAAATAAAATGAAAAAAAAAAAAAGCATCAAAGAGCGCCTGCTCAAAAATAACTACTTTAAAAAATCAGACATATCGCCAAATCGAATATTGAATTTGATGTAAAAAAGATTCGGGATTATTTAACAATCTTTAAAGCTTAAAATTGTTGTTACAAAAAAGAATTTACTCAGAGGAAATACAGGAAATACGTTAATAAAAAAATGCACATTCAAATAGGTTTTTACTTTGAATATGCATATGCATAGCATATGCCGTTTTGGGCAGTTACTAATCCAAAATGATCCCGCATCTCAATGAATCGATCAATCCTATTAGCCTACAGGTATACGCTAACCATTCAAAGCAAATAACAAGGTCGGAAGCAAACTGATATCACATTCAATTCCATATCCCATCAACGTAATTTTCTTTTTAATAGCACTTTAAAGACCTTGCATCACTTCTGCAAATTAAAAGCTTTTGTTTTATTGATGCCTTTATGTGAACGATGCACGCGAGCTTCGCCAACTGCACCAAGTCAGGGAAACCTTCTATGATCATATCAATAAGGAGATTGATGTTTGCAGGTTACGTCCATATCATGGTTACTTGGGAAGTTATCAATTACACATTCCGGTCAATAATTTTAATTAAAAATTTCATGACCTTTTTAGGAAGGTCATAAGCGGAAAATTATTCTTAAAACAAAAAAATTCTGCTTACTGTTATAAAAAGTTCCCGAAGTAGGAATTTGCAAGAACTATTTTACTGTCCCTGCACTTCTTTACGGATGCAAAACGTGACTGCTTATGTTGAGGAAGGAAAAAAATCTTGAGGAATTCGAAAAGAAAGTATGGCGTAAGAAGAAGGGCTGTCAAATTGGAAAACAAAGCGGAAATGCACCTCTTAAGTATATTCATTTTAACTATATTCGCAACGATTGGAATGGGCGAAGGTAAAGGTTGGGTTTGAAAAGGAACGCAAAAAAAAAAAATTATAATAATAATAATCACGAAGTTTACCGGAGGGACAAATGTGGGCAGTGATAGTTGGTGGTATCGGCATTGAACCTATGGGTTCTCTAAGCCTAAGAATCATGAACTAAGCAAATAGCGTAAAGAATAAACTTTCTGAAATTTTAAAAGATTTTTTTTTTTTGTGAAGCTTAAATGGAGATGAATGAAATCAAACGTTAATTTTGTTAACAATTTTATTATTTCCTGTAATGCACGACTCTAGTTTAGAGTGCTAATTAATAACTCAAAACGACTAATGTAAATCAGAATCAGTGCATGCTCAAGCCATGATAAACTTTTCTGTGATTGGCTAGAAAAACTAACTTTTATTTTTCAATATTTTTTCAACGTAATATTGTTGAATCTTAAGTAATAAAAATAATATAGTGTTTAAAATCATGGCAAAAATGAGCTATTATTGAACCTGAAAGTTCGATGCCGAAACCACCCATCGCCACCTATAAACGCTCATCCACTAATTCCCGTCAAAAACCTATTCTGGCCCTAAGGACCCTTAATAATATCCTTCCACCCATCTATCCCTCAGACGTCTACCAGTCGGTTCTGCACTTATTAACTTTCAAGAGATTCAATGGTTCTAGACCCAGCGACTTTGCATATCGATTTCAACCAAAGGTATGCTATCACTCCAATTATATTATCAGAATGTATTTTTGAGAGTTCCACGTTGTTTAGTCTCCTAAATTCCTCAGTGAGTTCATCCTTTTCCGGACTAAATATTCTACACAGTTTTCAATTTTCGGAGATCATAACGCGTTGTTTCTCCCTCAACGTAAGCGGTCGCGTTTCACACGTGATTAGAAGTTTTATAAATTATAACCTTCAGGTTCCTAGAAAATACCTGGCGCGAACCAAGAAATCGTAAGTATTAATCGCGAATTAAGTAGACGTAAATGAATAGTAATTATTAATTGTAAATATTCTCTATGACTCTTTCCAACATTGTATCATGCATCAGTGCCAACATTCAGTTAGATACAGGTCAAAGAGGTCGCGGCTCTTAAATATCCTGGCAGTAGACCAGATGTTTAGTGCTGCTAGCCGTTGAAAGAGCCCACTATCAGCATGCGACGAAGATACCAGACAAATTGGAGACGAGTTCGGCACCAGACAGTCTGAAGATAAGGCCTATCAACAGAGATGGCACCAGAAATATAAGTACACTGGACATGCGATAATATCTGGCGCCGTCCATACTGATCCAAACCTTCCAGATCGTTTTGCATAAGAGTACGTGCATGACAACTTATCGGAGCCCACTATCGAAAATACAACATACTTGTTTGGTTTTTTCATTTTTTTTTTTATTTTTTTTTTAGATTGCCTCAGATAGCAGCGTTCATAACTCAAAGGAATGTCAGAGTATAAAAGTCTTGTTTGGAATAACAAACAGAATAGATGAATAAAGAGTATTTTAGCAGATAAGCAAACTAACAAAGTTGGACAAAAAATTGCATATAACACAAAAATATTATAACTAATTTTGACTTTCTCAATTTATTTTTTTAACAGGGAATTACCAAAGGCAATTTTTATTTTTTAAAGTACTAATTAAAGTATTTAGTAAAGTACTAAACCTAAAAAAATATATATTGCGCACCTCTGAATAAGTATACGTGGACATCGCCTGATTCACAAACACGCCATCAAATTGATCATGTTTTGATACAACAAAGATGGCAAAATAGTATAATTAACGTGAGGTCTTATCGTGGGGCAGAATGTGGGTCAGATCATGAATTAGTAATCGCGAAACTTCGACAAAAACTTAATATAAAACAATACTTCCTTTACTTCGTACAAGGAAGTAAAAAAGAAAAGAAAGCCGTATTTGTTCCGAAAATTTTGATCTAGATAAATTGAAAAACCCTTTAATTAGAAATCAATGCGCGGTAGAAATCAAGAATAGGTTTGAAGCCTTGGAATCTTTAGATGAGGATCGCGAAGATGTAGACAAGCTATGGATCGGAATTAGGGATAATATTAAAGAGGTAAGTAATTTGTGTCTTGGAAAAAGGGACAATAAAAAGAACAAACCGTGGTTCGATAATGATTGTCTAAACCTGTGTGAAAAAAGAAGAGCCGCGAAATTAAAAGCTTTGAATAATCCAAGCGATAACAATGTTGCTAACTTCCGAGCCTTGATGAATGAAACGTCCAAATTCCTCAAAAATAAAAAACGAGAATATCTTAAAAACAAAATAATAGAGATAGAAACTAATATAATTGAAAACAACGTAAGGGACATGTACAAGGCTATATACAGATCGTGTAAACAGTTTGAACCCGCTATGAATGGAATTAGAGATGAAAATAACAATATCTTGGTCGATCTAGGGGACATTGTGAATAAATTTATAAAACACTTTGAAAGTATTTTGAATTCGGGAAATAATAGTCAATCTCCTCCTTCTGAATATCAGTGTGCTGAACCGTTAATTGAAGAACCGAGTAAGGAGGAAGTCGAAATAGCCATCGGAAAATTAATATATCATAAAACATCGGCAATCGACAACATTCCCAGTGAAATAATAAAAGCATGCGGTGAAGCTGGAGTTTCTAAAATAAATTTTTTGGTTAAAAAGATCTGGGAAAATGGAAAAATTTCCGAAGAATGGAAAGAATCTATACTTATTCCGATTCACAAAAAAGGTCCGAGAACGGAGTGTAATAACTATCGCGGAATATCACTCCTCCCGGTTTGTTATAAAATATTCTCGTTGATACTAGCTAGTCGAATCACGGAATATGCCGAGGAAATTATCGGAGACTACCAATGTTGTTTTAGACGCAACCGATCAACTATCGATCACATATTTTCCTTACGGCAAATATTAGAAAAAAAATTAGAATTCAACGGTGTAGTTCATCAGCTTTTTGTGGATTTCAAAAAGGCTTATGATTCCATTGATCGCCAGAGACTGTATAACATTTTGATTAAGCAGGGAATACCGAAGAAGTTAGTAAATCTAGTAGGGATGTGCATGACCGAAACATTCAATAAAGTTAGAATCGGTAATTATTTTTCGGAGAAATTTGAAGTTCGCTCGGGGTTAAAACAAGGCGATTCCCTTTCACCTGTCCTGTTTAATTTAGTACTAGAGTATGTCATTAGAAAGGTAATGCGTAACGAAAGGGGTTTAGATCTGGATGGTAAAATATCGGTGTTCGGGTTTGCGGTTGATTTGGTGTTATTAAGTGAGGACGCGGAAACTATAAAACTGAATACAACAACGTTGATGACAGCTGGGAAAGAGGTTGGCCTCAAAATAAATACGGATAAGACGAAATATATGGTTAGCAATAGAAACAAAGGCGATTTTGAGGATATAGATATAGGAGAAAATAGGTTTGAACACATTGAGAAATTTAAGTATTTGGGGTCTGTGATTACTAGAAAAAACGAAATTCAAGAGGAAATAAAGGCGTGGTTAAAGGCGGGAAATGCTTGCTATTTTTCGGTATCAACATAACATAGGTCGCGCATTTTGTCCAGAAACATAAAACTTAGAATATAGAAAACTATTATCTTTCCTATAGTTCTGTATGCGTGTGAAACGTGGCCGCTAACCTTGAAGGATGAACAACGCCTTAAGGCATTCGAGAATAAGGTACTGTGTAAAATATTTGGTCCGAAAAAGGATAAGTCAACTGGAGAATTTAGGAGATTACACAACGCGGAATTGCGGAGCATGCACCCTGTTAATATAATCGTGATATCATGTGTGATATTTGTGATATATCATCGTGATATATCATCGCGACTGTTGGAATGGGCTTGCAAAGTTGTTGGGCTCAGTAACGAACGAATTCCTAAAAAGTTAATAAACGCTGAGCCGACTGGTAAACGTCCGAGGGGTAGACCAAAACGTAGGTGGGAGGATAGTATTAAGAGTGATCTAATAAATTTGGGTTTGGACGGTAGTCGGGGGACCGAGATTTGTAGACAGCTCCGGGTTCGCTAAGCCTTTTATTATTATTATAAAATATAATACATTTTGCAAAAAAAAAAAAAATGTAATTTTATTAAAACTAGTAATTGTAGAGAAATAAAAGTATGTACAGAGGTATAGTGAAGTGTATCTAATGCATTACTGCACTATGCATGTCACAAAGAAGGCGATCTATTGAGCTCGGTAACGATGCTATATTTCTATACAGTTAGAGCGATCTAAAGAGACCGCAGATCGTAGCGACAGATCGCGTTCTGTGTGCCTGAGTCTGAAATAAGTTATTTAATTTGTTTTCTCTGTAATAAAATATTCATGAGACCTCCCCAGTCTGGAAAAATTACTGTGAATAGAACGAAGGATGCTAAGAAGGATCTACGTCCCTAAAAAGACACAAGAAAGATACTGGCTAAGATCCAACCAAGAGATCTACTAAGACACAAAAGACCTAGAAACAGAAATAAGAATCAGGAGACTGAAATTCCACGGGCATATGGTAAGAATGATCCCGGAAAGATCAAACAAGGAAATATTCCAGAAAATCCGAGAATACATCAAACAGATGAGGGAGGAAACGGAGAAGCTAGGAATAACGGACTGGGACTGTCTGAAGGAGAAGGATATAGAAAAAGACTGAAGGGAATCAAGGTTCTTGAGTGAAAGAAAAATTCGAAAAAGGGAGTCGCGTGGACACTAGAAAAAAAACAAAAGCACGCAGAGTTAATGAAGGAAAAATGGAAGGAAAGAAAAAACAAAGACAGGAGAAGAACCAAAAGTAATAACATTCGCGTGGCCTCTAAGAAAAAATGAATAAATATTCATGCTAGATTTCAAAATTGTCAGGAATAATAATCCCGTGTTGTCAATCGAAAAAAAAAAGTAACATGAAGTATCAGAAAGAAACAAAAGATGTTAAAGCATAACCGTGGGCTAATTAAGAGTAGGGTGCCCGGAGCGATGCGGGGCCTGTACTTGGGAGGCGGATATTGTTCCTCGGCCGGCTCTGTCTTTGATGTTGCCTCCTAATTAAATGTACATCCCTCTTGATCCAACGGGTTTTCAGCATCTGAAGTTCCACCCTCCGCTCGGCAACTGAATACCCATTGTACCCCAGTTACCTGCAGTTACCTCCAGTTGCCCTATAATAACACCAGAAACTACGAAAGTAATTTATCCATGCCTCGGGCATGATTGCCAAGTCGGGGATCTTATAATAAGAGTAAACCCTTGGTAATTTTATTTGTGCAGTAAATCTAAATAGTGACTGAACTACTATGACAAGATAACAAAATTTAAACATCTTTTTTTTTATATCTCCATTTCAAATAAATAGTTTTTTTGCATTGTTTCCAAGTAGGACTAGTTGCCGTTGTGCGATGGACTCTTAGTAATCAAAATATACTTTTTTTTTTGTTTTTAAATATATATTTAGTGAACATTTTTGAAATTCACACAAGACAGAATGTAGCGCGAACTTTTCACAATAAATTTTGTTTATAAACGTTTTATTATTAAACATTAAAGGTCTCAAAAAAAAAACGCTGCTTTGAGACGAACTGAATGCTGATTGAAAATCGAAAAAGCTTCTAGGAATCTTCGGACAACTAAAGTGGCAGTTTATTTGAGAATGAGCCATCTCTGTATTTGTAATTGTACATAACAAATAGGTGCGTATGCAGAGTTTTTTTTTTTGGAGGAATTATTAAAAATACAAAACTTATCTGGATGGGAATAAAAATTAATTATTTATAAAAATTTAGGGGAGAGGAGATATATTCCTCTGATTCCCTCCCTCCTTGCATATACTTCTGTTAACATCCAACAAGTGAATATGCTCAGATGATATATTAATCTATTAATATTAACGTGACTATTAGTGTAGATAAGTTACACGATAGTAGAGTTAAAAGGCGTTCTGATAAATTAACTTGTACGCTGTAACACAAAACGGCAGAAAATTTGTTAAAAGACATCAAGAAAAGAGGACTTCAATGGAATGAGAGAAGGAAACTAGTGAAAGACCGACAGAGTTGGAGAGGGCTCTATAGACTTCCCCATCACACTACTTAAGCGCTTCATAGAGGATTGAATCTGATGATGAAATTTAAAATGCAAGCTATAGTTTAAATTAAACTTCAACCGAGAATAATCGGTGCAGTTTCAATTTCCATCCAACTTTATTACATTTAAATTTATTTCATATTGTATTCGCGCAATGAATCTTCAACATGCATCCTTCTGTTACAGTAAAGCGAAACCCTAACATACCTACCCTGCATAAGTTAGAAAACCAAAAAATTACAGAATTCAAATACCAAGGAAATTCTCTCAGGGAGTTGAGAGCCCACTTTGTGAGTTCAATGTCATACATCATGTTAAAGCATGGAGAATGAATATGGTCATTACATTTTAAAAAATGATTCAAGGAAGATAAACATAACTATAATTTTTCAGAATATATATTTTCCAGAAGGAGGTGAATTTTCCTTAGCCCCTTTTATATTTTCGGAGAGGCACCAGATGGGGTTCTTCATTATCTGAAGTGAGCTCCATTTGCTAGCTTTAGGATTAACAACGACAGAGTGTATTTCTTGGTTTAAATATTTGTAATTATCGATAACATTTTAAGAATACAGTGTAATCCGAATTAATTGCTGCTATTTTGTATACATTTCTAACACTTTATTTATATTTCAACTGTATTTATATTGCAATGAATAGGTATATTAAAAGAAAAAAATTGCAAATGCGTTTTCGATTTGATTATCTCAATATAAGTAAATAATAAATGTTTTTAGTAAAAAAAATTGTATTTTTTTTTCAATATAAAATTATTATTATTGTCTGAAATATTTTAAAACACCACAGCCTGCTTTACATTCAGTGGAACACCGAGAAGCTCTGTTTTATCGGTCTATTCAAGGGCCGGTATCTTGGGCACTCGTGAAACCTATAAATAAACTTTACTCAAGGCAGAGCCCGCCTACAAAAACAGCAGATTGCCAGTAGGAGGAACTAATTCACTCCGATTCGGAAACGTATAGGAAATATAATATCCTCTAACATAACCCCCCTCTTCCAATAGTTTATAATAAAATACAAACAGATAAAATGTCTATTTATTAGAATTTTATTTACATAAATTACATCTTGATTTATTAAGAATACATTATTTTTATTATTCATCATTTCACCTAAAGAAGAAACCTATTTACTTTTAAAGAAATCTGTGAACCTTATAGATTAGGGAGGGCCGAAAAAAATGAATTTTTTTTTTTCAAATCGTAATAATGATAATGCGTAAAAGATGCGAATTAGGCAAATGAAAAAAAGGAAAATAAATAGATAAAATGTATTTATATCTGTCGCGCATGCGGTATAAAGTTGCAAACATCCAATTTTTACGATAATTTTCTTTAACTTACACAAGTTAGAATATTTCAAATCAAGATCAAGTTAAATAAACAAGAGGAAAAAAAACTATACTCCGTTAATAGTTTTATCTTTTAGCTGTTACCTACAATTTTTTTAGTTAATTTTTTTTTCCGTTTCTTCATGAACTTTGAAGGTAATGCGCGTTTATAGAGAGACGTTGATGAATTCAAAGAATATTTTAACAGTAGTTTTGTAGTTCAATTGCAGTTTGAGCTTTTACATTCGGATGGCGAGAAGTTGAACAAAAGTGAATATTACTATAAAAATGTGAATTTTTGCAAATTTCCGAAAACTTTGTACCGTATGCACGACCGGAAGATAGGAGTAATTTTTATTTCTTTTTTCATCTTCCTAATTCGAATCTTTTCCGTAATAAGATAATTAGGGATAAATGCGCATCGGATTTACAAAGTTTTGCTATAAATGACTCTAAACTCTTTATTTTTGAAACTAGATTTTCGTTGTATTTACTTCCTTGTACGAAGTAAAGGAAGTATTGTAATCGCGAAAATTTTCGGTTTTCAGATTTCAACGGAAATATCTATTTTGACCATCCCTGAATCCATTTTGACTAGTATCGTCGTGGCGTCTGTACGTACGTATGTTCGTTCGTATTTCGCATAACTCAAAAACGGTTAGCCGTAGAAAGTTGTAATTTAGAATTTAGGATTGTTGTAAAATATAGTTGTGAACCTCCATTTTTGGTCACTGCTTGATCACAGGAAGTGGTACTTTACTTGAAGGTCATAATTGATTTCCATCAAAAATTACATTAAAAGATAATGCAAAACATCTGAAATTTGGTAAATAGGACTTTTATATCAATATGAATGTATTTGCTAGATTTTGGTTAAAATTGATGAGCCGAAAAGGGTACTTTACTTCAAGGTCATAATAGGCTTACATCAAAAATTATATTTAAATTAAATACATAAATCATATGTTTCGGTAAAAAAGGTTACGAACGCAATTTGGTTTCCAATCCAATTAAACATTTTTATTACTTGTTTTAAGTGTTAAAATTGAGTGTAAAATACTGGTTTTCCTCCCCATTTGTGTTTGTATGTCATACTGTAATATCTGATACTGTAATCTTCGGAAACTAGTAGCCAAATTCAGGATCACTTTTTGAACCACCGATTTATAATTTTATAGGCGTACAAGGAAGTCGTGTGTTGCCCACAACAGATTTTTTTATTTTTATTTCTTAGAGGATTATATTTAAATATTACATTCAAGCCCACGTTTCAGTCACGTCCCTTTTTATGTTAGTGATAATAAAATTTAATTGTACCTGATACGCATCTACCCCTGCCTGCCTGTGTACGAGGCATATGGAAGATTCACTATTCAAGCAGTAGCGGTTGTGAGGCAAATGAAAAATAGTTCGTTTCCGGAGGGTAAAGCTAAAAGTAAATTTACTAATGTAATAAAAAAAGTTTAAAACATGTATGAGATTTATATTTTACAACCATCGGTGACAGTAATGAAAGTGGATTGTGAAAAATAACGGAATAAATGATAGAAAAAAATGACATTAAAGCGGGAAAGAGAAAAATCTAACATTACGAAATTTTATCTCACGCAGAAATTTTATATATGTTTTCAGGCGTTTTAATAAAAAAAAATATTTTAACAGGCATGAGAAACATAATACGTAAGGAGAAAATGAAACTTTTTTGTTTTTAATTGTTATCCAAGAGAAGAGAAAGAATCATTCGTTAAAACAAGTAATTTTATACAAGAGTCGAATAAGGATGTTACATAATATTTTATAACCCAAACAGTCCATATTGGCATTAATGATGCTTAGTGTATTGTTTGATTGTATTATAATTACCTGAGACTGTATACAAAAAGATAGTCAACCAAAAATATAGTAATTAGTGGAACTTAAATTAATTGAATGATATAATAAAGTGGCAATCCAATACGGAGTGATGCTTGAAATAACATTCCGAACTCCTGAAAACCGAAATAAGCAGGGTGATTAAGATACATTAATAAAATTACATGTGCTTTTACCTGCCTTCTGTGGGATACAACCCTCATACATGGCACGAGAATAAATTTCATTAGCATTACACCATTGATGATGGTGACAAGAAGTGTTTTATGGTAATTAGGTTTCGACTGGAAGAGTTTGAAACCGTAGAAATATATCCACAACCTCGTATTCATTAGGTATATCATGGAACTACCCGGTACCATTCTGATACAAAATATTTCCGCACGCAAAATAGTCGATCAAAGCGATAAAATTGTGTTAATGAATCTTCCAAACATCAGTTTCGTCGTGGCGTCTGCAAGTACGTACGTACGTTCGTTCGTTCGTATTTCGCATAAATCAAAAACGGTTAGCCTTAGAAAGTTGAAATTTTGTATTTAGGATTGTTGTAAAATCTAGTTGTGAACCTCCCTTTTTGGTCACTGCTTGATCACCGGAAGTGGTACTTTATTTGAAGGTCATAACGGATTTTTATCAAAAATTATATTAAAATACTATGCAAAAACTTCTCAAATTTAATATTTATATTTTATATATTGATTTAAATTTATATACTAGATTTTGGTCTAAATTGAAAAACCGGAAGTGGTGCTTTATTTGAAAGTCATATTAGACTTTCGTCAAAAAATATGTTAAAATATAATGTAAAACATCTCAAATTTGGTAAATAGGACTTTTATATCGATATAAATGTATTTACTAGATTTTGGTTAAGATTCGTGAATGAAAAAGGGTGCTTTACTTGAAGGTCATAATAAGCTTACATCAAAAATTATATTTAAATTAAAAGAGAAATCATATGTTTCGGTAATAAAGATTACAAACGCAATTTGGTTTCCAATCCAATTTAACATTTTTATTACTTGTTTCAAGTATTAAAATTGAGTCTAAAATACTAGTTTTCCTCCCCATTTGAGAGATCAACAGGTCTTCATCATGAGAATAAGATATTAGTTAAGCTTAAAATGTCGAAACTGTCCATTTCTAATGCTTAATCCAGTGATATTGACAGTTTTATTGTTGTCATGGAACATGAAGAAATGTCTTAGAAACTAGTTATCTACTGAAGGAAAACGACATTTAATAACGGAATGAGACCTCCAGTGACAAGAGTGTGTGTTTGTGTATGTTGGTGTTTGTGTGTGTTGGTGTGTGTGTGTGTGTGTGTGTGTTGCCTCGATCACCACTGCGATGTCGTCGGCAAAGCCCACCGTCTTGGCACCCTCTGGCAGGCTATGCCTGAGAACCCTATCGTACATGACATTCCACAGTAGTGGCCCAAGCACTGAGCCCTGGCGTACTCCACCAGTCACCTTAAACCTTTTTGGCCCATCCTCTGTTGAATAAATCAGTGTCCTGTTCCTGTCCATGACCGCGGAAAGGATCCTTCACTTAAACAAGAACTGAAGACTTCCTGAAAAAGATTTGACCTTCTCTCCATTGCCGCCTTTAGTGCCACATTTGGGATGCCATCCAAACCTGGTGCTTTTCCTACCTGAAGGCTAGTGCAGATATCCTTGAGTTCTTCAGCTGTCACGGATGCTACGTCAAATGGCTGCCACAACCCTGAATGCATTAATTCTTCTCGTTCTGGGAAAAGAGTTGCCACTATCTTCTCTACAACAACCGGGCACGTGGGTGATCTCGAAGAGTTGATCTTTAACTTCTTCATGACGGTCCGGTAAGGCCGTCCCCATAGATCCTCGTCTACCTCTTCGCAGAGTTCCTTCCAGCACCGCCTCTTGCTCATCTTGATTGCTCGCCGTAGTTCACGCCTCATAGCTTTGAACTCTTCCTGGAGTATTTGGAACTGAGGGCTGCCTTTTGCTCGCTGGTACCTTCTTCTCGATGCATGACACCGTCTACGACAGTCAGCGACCTGGTCGTTCCACCAGTAGACTGGGTTTCGCCCCATGCATGCGTTGCTGCGCATCATAGCTGCGTCACACGCTGCGGTGACCAGATCCATTACCTGGTGTGCCTTATCCTCTGCGGAGCCTGAAAGCTCACAAGATGCCTCCATCACAATTTTGAATGACTCCCTGTCAAAAGTCCTAGCTTTCCAGCGAACTGTACTCCTTTCTTGCCTCGCTGAAATTGTTTTTCGGTTTCCCAGGGTATAGCCTGGTATCAGTATAGCCTGGTGATCGCTATGGGTGTATAGGTCGCAGACCTGCCAATCAGTAGTTGGACGTAGGCTGTCACCGACAAATGTCAAGTCAATGATGGAAGACCTGCCCCCCTTCACAAATATTGGTTTCGTCCATGTATTTACCAGCACCAAGTCGTCCATCTGGGCAAAGACTTCTAATAGGACTTCTCCGCGTCGGTTCGTCGACCTGCTGCCCCACTCTGTCGCCCAGGCATTAAAGTATCCGGCAATTACTATTGGCCTACGCCCTCTGGCGTCTCGTACTTTGCTATCTAATTGGTTTTCGAATTCCTGGATTGTGGTGCTCGGCGGGGCATAGCAGCTGTACAGGTACAGATGTTGTATCTTCCCCCCGGCAAAACCAGTTGTAGGGGCCTGCGGCGTTTCCTCTATGCAGTTTTGTCCACATGCCCATATTGCTGCCCTTCCTGTTACGTCGGATACCCAACAGTTGCCGTCCAAGTTTTTATACGGCTCACTCAAGATCACGGCGTCCACTCGTAGATCTTTAACGGTTTGCCCTAAGAGATCCTGGGCGGCTTCGCAGTGGTTGAGATTAAGTTGGAGGATTCTCATTTGCAACGATTTTTTATCCTTCTTTGTTCTTCTAGAGCTCGCTGCAATGCCGGGCATTTGCTACCACCGCACAGGTGTCCGTTACCGCTTACTCCATCGCATATTGCGCAAATAGGACTCTTCTTGCAGTCTACTGCTCGATGACCCTCTTCGCAACACTTGCGGCAATACTTCGTTCGATTGGGCCCTTTACATTGGCTGGCCAGATGTCCGAAATCCCAACATCGGAACGAACGCTGTAGTCGGATTTTCTCCCGAATCCGACTGATAAGCAGTCCTACCCTAATCCTTCCTTCAGCAATTGCTCTCCTGGCCTGTAGGACTGGAAGAGCAAAAACTGCAGTCTTTGTTCCAGCGTAAGCCAGGCGAATCGATCGCACAGCAGTTTTCTGGATCTGCTCTCCATCTAATAAGGTAGTGAGTGCCTCAGCGACTTCTTCTTCTGATGTAAGGGCATCCAGGTCTCTGATTTCAATCCATGACTCCTGTCTCAAAGCTCAATATATATATATATATATATATATATATATATATATATATATATATATATATATAATATAGTTATAAATACTAAATTTGAGAAGTTATGCATAGTATGACCTTATGACCTTCAAGTAAAGTACCACTTCCGGTAATATCCACCAAAAAGGGAGGTTCACAACTAGATTTTACAACAATCCTAAATACAAAATTTCAACTTTCTACGGCTAACCGTTTTTGAGTTATGCGAAATACGAACGAACGCACGTACAGACGCCACGACGAAACTAGCCAAAATGGATTCAGGGATGGTCAAAATGGATATTTCCGTTGAAATCTGAAAACCGAAAATTTTCGCGATTACAATACTTCCTTTACTTCGTACAAGGAAGTAAAAATATAGGTTATAATAATATGGGTTATAATACTTTATCAATACTTATAATTGTACATATGTTTATTTGAATCACTGCTGCAAACATATTTTCTTTTAGTTAATACATAAGATAAGTCAGGGCAAATGCATATATGGGGATTTATTTCAAATCTATTTTGTTGAGAGCTGCCTTCAATGGGAATTTCAAATAAGTAGCAAAATCCTGGTAGTTGGCAGCTCACATAACAAAAAAAAATATTAAATAAATCCCCATTTATGCATTTGCCTCAGGCATACACTTATATCTTTATTTTTGAAATTTATTTTTAAAAATTTTTTTTAAAGTTCTTATGAGAAAATCATTAAATAAGAATTTTCGAAAAATCTGTTGATGCTGTTTACATTTAATGAGCCCCTAAATAACCATCTAATCACACAAAACTTATAAAATAAAAATCAGCTTCATAATCACATTGGAATATCAATAAAATCCATTTCATTTCAGAAATTATTTTAAATTGCATACCTTATTTTCTTCAAGCAACTACGAGAAAAAAACACCTTGTAGTCTTACCTGAAAATATAATTTAAAATTAGTTTTACCAAGTAGTAAAATGGAAAAAATACCTGAACAAAAAAAAGTTTAAACAAATAAATTCAATTATTATAAAATAAGAGAAATTCAATTGTAATATTACAGATTTCTAATAAAACGGATGGTTGAAGTCCAATAAACCAAGCATAAAGCATCCTTTGAATTTACTTTATTTTTTAGGAAGATAAAAATGATGACAGAGTGGATACAAATTGGAACATTCTTAATAGAATAAATATTATTAGTATTTGTCCGTTTAAAACTACATCGGTAAAAAAAGGTTGTTTCTAATATCGCACATCGACAAGGAAATGGGTATAACTGGAAACATGTGTTTTTGTTCAGACAAACATTGGACACAGGTTAACTTCTACATGAGATCCCGAGGATGTTTTCTCGAACACATGTTGCTGGTACATCACCTATTATGTCTATTGTTTGGCCTGATATTTGAGGGCTGACTCCTCTTTGGGATAATAGGGATCCCACTATTAGAATATCTGACTGAAATTTTGCACTGTTTCCCTTTCACTCTGGATATGCGATATATTAAATAAAGATAAAAGATAATTAGACAAAGGCTAATTAAATTAAATTGATTGTTTAAGTTAATTAAAACCTTTATTATAAATAAATGATTAATTAATAATTTAATAATAATAAGTCTAAATTAATAGTTAAAATAATATTATAAAAGCGAAAATATTTCAACTCTCATTCATGACCAAACTACGGTGAAGTAAGAATGTGGAAAAAGGAAAGGGCAGAGAAATTTCAAGGGGAAGTATCAACTGTTTGTCGAGAAGGTAGGCAATATTTTCCAATGAAAAAAGTCAGAGGTCAGATGATATAAGAAAGAAGAACCATTCGGGGATCATTACGAAAAGATGGAGGAAGTTCCAGTTCCGGAGAGGGGGCCGCCAGACTTCAAGTTCTCCCAAGATGTATTTGTTTCTCCTCTTACAAGGATTTGTCTTCTTTTTCGTCCAGTTACCCTAAGAATCTGGCCTCGGGGGCCATCAAGAGAAACATATTTATGTCGAAAAGGATATTTCAGGATTATTTTGAAACTCAAAAGACATAACTTTTTTTTTTTTCTTACTCACCGACAGTTAAAAAACTACTAATACCACTCTTTTCACATTGGCCTGTTTCATAATTTTGCCTAACTTAGCGAGCAATGTTAATCCTACTACTATAGCTCAATAAAATTATAGAATAATAATAATAATAATAAAACAACAGGAAATATCTGTGGCGTACAGTTTAACAGTATTTAATAAAAAATGATAATTATATTATTATTTAAGGAAGTAATAATTCTTTTTTTAAATTATAAATTAGTTGTGAAACACTCTTCCTTTAATTTTTATTCTTTATTAATAAAGAATTAATAAAGAATAAAAATTAAAGGAGTTATTTATAATTTTAAAAAATCCAACTACTATATGTGGTTATACCATAAAATATTTAATTTTAATTTTTATACTTCATATCGGACAATGAATTCATTTAGTATTCGCATACAGTACACAACATTATCAAAGCAAAAAAACAATCAGAAATAGCATTTCTTAATATATTTTTTTAAATAATTATAAAATAAATATCAAAAATGATACAACTTCTACTTTCAGTACAAATAAAAAATGACAGATTCTTTTAACCAAGCATTTTGATAGTAAAAGTATTGTCGCGGAAAATCGTCTCGAAAACGTTTCCACAACTGCTGAACTGAATCGGCGTAAATTTCAGATACAGTAATAAAACCTAAATCATAAATAATTGTTGGCAAAAATGCATTGATGTTTTTATTGACGTTTAAAATAATGCTTTTTTGAATTTTTTTTTTTTATATCGAAATTTCTACCGCATATTTTGTATAACTACAAATTATGCAGTTCATGAAATAAAGTTCCTCCATTCAAATCGTGTATTTATTTTAACTTTTTTACAGTTAATATTATGGTTCAAATCTTTAACAATTTCAATAGTAAAAAAAAAAAAAATCGATTCTGTAATTATTACTCATTTTATTTTTACCAAAAAATAAATAAACGAAATATTAATAATTAAAAAAAGAACAGAGACAAAAAGTATATAAAATCGTCATCAAATATAATATACAAAAATAACTAAAAGTAAGTAATAATAAGCACCAAACATTTTCCCCAAGTCACATTAAAGACAATGGAGACAAATATGTATGTATTTATAATCTACAGGACAATAAGGAAAATTCAGACATATATTTACAAGAATAATGATAAAGAATAAATAACTTTAATGATTTCAAGCCTTTCAAAACAATCAATTATCTTAAATAATATATAAAAAATTTCACGATTGTCGTTTAAATCAAAACATATTATAAAACTGAGAGAAACGAATAATTTTTTAAATATAAAATTATTAGAACAGTAATACAGACATAAACTATGCAATAGTCTACAACACAAATAAATTAAACAACTCCGCAATCAGAAAAGGGGTCGCCAGTTCGGTACACCACAAAAATGAGTACCATTTAATTGGTGTATTTCGGTCGAGTCGGTTTTCGCGGTCGACCTTGTGCCGTGATACTCATTACTTCTACATCGCCGATTTGAAAACCTCAGCCAAAGCACACACGTTGGTCAAATATAGCAGGAAACGCGGTGGAAAATGTCATCGGCAGCAACAGGTCAAAGCTTATTATTTTTGATTTAATGTATTTATAATTTAATACCTGAATGCAGCACGTCAGAGCTCCTTTATTTGTTTTATTTTTATAGTCATTTAACAAATATATCTCTCCTTTCGTTTCATCACTATCAGCAGATATTTAGCATCATCATATGATACAAAAATATTAATTATTTTATATCTGAATAATATTAACGATGTCATCTATCAGGAATATGTGATTGTCACCCATAGAAGAGTCAAATAAGAATAAGAGTCGAATAAGGAGTTAGACGAATTTATTAATTATTTGTAGATTTGTAGATAAACCCATCACCTAGTGAGTAGTCATTATCTTATAAATACTAAAACTATACCGATGCATCACAACAGAAAGTCCTAACAACACGGATATAATGGCAGGGAAAAATAGCATTATAAGAAGCATGACAATAGAAGACACGAAGTGAGGTAAGAAAACGATTTAATAACAGCAACTAAATTATCACAAAACTCGATTTTTTTTGTGTGTGTAAATTAAATTTAAAAAGTCTAAGAGGTAATGTATATGCTTAGCATTATTATCTCCAAAAATTTGTAACTACAACTGAATATATAAATATAAAACATAACTTGGCTAACTTTTTTTTTTTTTGAAATATTAACAATCGTTGTTCTAGTACATCTCATGTAAATTGCACAGACAATAAAATGAAACTTGTAAAATGAAAAAAAAAAAAAAAATTGGGGACGATGAAGGTGTTGCACGCTGTTATATAGAACTAAGCTTTCATTGGTGACACAATCAAAGAAGGCCAATTGACCTGTTGCTACAGGGCTTAACGCTTGGCTTTCCCAGCCACCCCGCACTATTCAGTTTGCAATCAACGGTTCTTTGTATTTTGGCCCCCTGTAATTTGTACCATTTTCCAAACCATTTTTTTTTTTCAAAAACTAAACTTCTTTTTTTGCTTATCCGATCCAAAAATATTGTTCTCGTTTCTTCTTTAGGCTTTAAATTTGCGTATAGTTATCATGCATCACCACAGTTTATATTTTCTTATCATTATATGAGTTTTACTTTCAGTTTTATTATTATATAATTTTTAAAGGACCATCGGAACAAAATTTTTAAAAGTTATTATAGTAATAAAACTTAACTAATCCGGAGGTTCAAATAATAAGACTTAACTAAACCGGGGATTGAATGCTCCAAACCATCAATAATCTTTGCCTACTCTAGGTATATATAGAATACATACATATGTATTTATTTATTAACTGTAGACTGTATACATTAAATGAATATAGGTACAGAATTTTCAGATATGTGAAGAATTTTTGGGAATGGCATGAATAAAATATCGACGATTAAAAGGTCAATGGGCGTAATCCTCAAAAGTTAACTTTATAAGAGAAGGGAACAAAATTTGAAACTGTTTTCTTAATATTTTCACGAATTAATTTCAATGATTTAAGTAATAATAATAATTTGTCATACGGCAGATTAAATCGAGAGTTTAAACAAAAAAAAAAATCATTTTCAATTATTTTGAGGATAACGCCCATGGAGCTATTTACCATCGATATGAGTGATTACAATACAATTATCGTAATTAGAAAATAATTCCTAAATTAATAATTAAAGTAAAATACGAGATTGGTCGTAGGAAACCTAAAACACTTAAGAATTTCTCCAAAACCAATCACTCGAATCACCGGCTTGTCCAATCATTAACTTGATTTTAATTGAGCGAGGTCGCTCTCTGTCTTGTGAACCTTCACCACCTCCACTCATCGTAGTTCCTTTTAGTAAAGTCAATTCTTTGCAATTAGTGAATCTTACTGATTTGATATATAAAAAAGTTGTTTGGACGGGTCTATTAACTTTAATTTTAATTTATTAATACTTCTGGAGAAGTATCTATACAACTTCCACATAATTTTCATATTTCAAATTTACCATTTTTTTTTTTTAATTTTAAAGTAACGGTTGATTAAAAAATGACTATAATAGCAAAATAAAAATCGGGCGCTAAATATTTAAAAAAACTACACAAACATCTGGGCATTAAATAAGAAACTTTATTTCATGAAATTTTATGTGAGTTTTGTTCTTTACAGTTCAATTTAATATTTTTCTTAACACAGAATGAGATTTTCATAAAACCCGACTGGTACAGATGAAAATAACACTTGAACAGTTGGAAGAGTTTTGAGAACAGGAAACACAGTTGCTTCCTGCACTCGCGTCGAGGAACCACGCTCAACTGACCAGGGCATAGAGCACAATGTACTTTCGGATCCAGTGCTTAACGAAAATATTATTTAAATTATTTGGAAGTATAGAACATCAAAAATAAGAAACGACTTTGTATCTCATCCCCGTACCCCGAGGGGTCGTGAAAATTAGTGTGGATTGCAAATATAATATCGGATTTCGGAAAAATAAGCAACTGATTCTTAAATAGCCTCTTTCATACTTGGCCGTATCTATATAGTATTCATGCCTGTAACAAATTGTGCCTTAGATATAATTATTAGTTGATGAGTTTATACTAGAAAACAATTAATTTGTTCAATTTTTAGATTATCTAATCGAATTTTAACCTCACAGCACAAAGTATTGTAAAAAAAAAAAAACATTGTCCAAAATACAATCAAAAATGACATACAAACTGACATATTGTAAAAATAATTTTAAGTACTATCTCTGAAAAAATAATCTCAAACGGTATGAAATTATAATTAATTCTATCTAATTTAAATTAATTAATATTAAAATAAAAAATGATAATTCTGAGTCGAAAGGATAGAGAATAACTGAACATTTTTTTAGCTTTTATTTTATATTGGCTGTTCTCACGAAAGTATTAACTTTTGGTTTAGATATAAAACTAAATATTAATTATAATTTACTTTTTTAAATTTATTAAATTAAGTATTAAAATAAAACTATTTTTGCATAGAGGTCCGATTAACTATATAGACAAAATAAATAAAAATAGCTAACAGTATAATAAAGTCAAACATATTTTAAATTAAATTTCCTAACCAGTTTGTACACAGGATAAATTAATACAATCATATATTTTGAAATTCTTAATACAGAATATTTCTAAAAATAAAAGAATATCACTTGAGAAGGGAGGGGGAGGTGAGAGAGAGGGGAGGTTTACAGCAAATATCCTTCTATAGCAATTAAACGTAAATCTGCAATTTGAAAACTTCTTTTTATCAAGTAATAGTCGATTAAAATGGCCCTTTTCTGTAAAGTCTGTAAGGTTAAGGTCAAACAATCAAATTAAAGCACCATATTAAAGTAATATATATATATATATATATATTTTTTATAGGTTAATAAATTGTTACAAGAAGTGTTATATCGAATCATAAAAAAGAAAAAAAAGTTCAGTACTTTAGTTTAAAAAAAACACCATGAAGGGTGTTGGGTTCAGAACTTAGTATACTGTTTCTAGGCCAATGGTTGTGCAAGGTGATTTGCCGGAGATCACGCTCAACCACCAGGTTTATCCCCAATTAAGGGTACCCATTTAATAGAAGCTGGGTGAGCCACAGAAGGGTCTCATGGCCCCACCGGGTCGATCCACGGCTGATAACAGAATAAATAATTGTCTGCCACAGCCGGACTCGAACCTGGGAACTTTTGTTTTATAACCGATTTAATAGAAAAAAAGGGTAAAAAACAGCACAGTATTATCAACAAATAAACCGTTAATATGAAAATACCTCTTTATAAAAAAAAAGCACCCGTTTATATGATTTAAAACTATAATACTACGTGCAACTAAAAATAAGGTGAGAAATCTAAAAAAGAAACAGTTATTATAACACCTTATTTTAAGTAACTGATGGGGAAACCATAAATGCTGGCTTAATCAGCTCACCACTGCAAAGGGTTTGTAATAGATCCATTTAAATCGGAATTATTTAACGTTGTTTTGTCTTATTCCGAAATGACAATAAAATATTTTCATGCTTCCTATTAAACGATAAACTGAAAAAAAAAAAGGAAAGGTAGCATTATATTCTGTGCATTTTTGCAGCAGGGATCCCCCAGCTGAAAGAGGTCTAGATATAAATAAATGGGGATGGAATTGGGACGAAATAACTGAAATGGAAACATATACGACGAAGATCCAGCGAGTCAAATGTTCGTGTCTATCGGAAATACAGATGAATATCTTGGCATTCTTCCAATTACGTATTGTTTAGACATATCTTTTTTCATTTCGTGACCTTCTCAGATGATTCACATCCATATTAACATTACATGTTCAAATATAAATGATTCATTATATCAAAATAATTTGAAATATTCCCTCTGCAATAATAATGTGCAACGGAATGAAATTATAATTAGCCTTATCTAATTTAAATCAATTTTTATTAACATAAATAATTAGTTTTCCGAGCCGAAAGTATTGAAAATTGCAGAATACTTTGTTATTAAAAAATTAAAAACGGGAATTTATTTTAACGAATAAATTCCAATTTGATTTTACTAATATATTAAATTTGAATTTAGATATAAAATTTAATAGTAATTATAAATTAATTTTTTAATTCATGAACTTCAGTTTTTAAAAAATAAAAATAACTAATAGTACAATAAAGCCAAGCGTATTTTAAATGAAATTTCTTAACCTGAATTAATATATAAATTAATACATTCTTATATTTTGAAGTTATCAATATGAGCCAATCTACCAGAGAGCGACAATTTGATGTCAAGAGCGTTTTTCAAGTCCCATTATACTTTTTCGAGTTGAGATTTTTTTTGTTACTACTGCATCATACTTTATCTAGAATCACATTTTCTATTTATCCAATTAATCAATTCTTTCAATAGAAAAAAAAAATGTTTGAACAGACAATGCGTCATCGGTGTCTAGACCCACCATTCCCAACTTTCATGTCCTGAATGAGGTTTTTTCTAGGGTGAATCGAGAGGTTGCGCTCTAATTACACCTAAAGATTTTATCACAAGGCTTTTCATCATTTTAAGTGAATTTCCCTCGAAAATAAAGAGACAAATATGTTTGTCCAGACAAACATTCATTTTTGATCAGGTATAGCTAATTTTTTTAAAACAGTTTGGTGTATTTATAAGTTTTTGAAAACGAATTGAAAATGGTCGCTTCCTGGTAGAATGGCCCATGTGCTGAATAGGTTACTTATATTCATCAATGTAATATCACCTTGTATAACGTTTCTAAAATAAATATTTTTTTTATTAGAGTACAAAAATCATTTATTTATATTTTTAAACATCATGTGATAACCCTACAAGCCACCCGCTTATTATTCCATAATAATTGTATCGTCATTTTCTTTTATGATTTTAATTTTCAAATTGATTCTTTATCCCACTGCACAAGATTATTTGTTTCTTTGAAAATGATTGGCCCACAATGTTAATATAATAAAAAAAAGAAAATATAATATAAAATGCCAACAAGAAACCATTATACGTTTTCCAATGCGAAATATATTTTGTTGGAAATTTAGGTAATCATACTTCCAAATTAAACTTTTATTATCTAATTTTATACATTTGCTAACGTTTCGGGGCATTGATCCCCATCTTCAGAACTTTCAGGTCTATTTACAAGGAATATAATTATTTCTCATATCACATATTATATATCGATTAAAACTATTTTACTTTACAATTTTTGTTAAAACATTGTAGCACTCCTTTGTCAGCACATCATGGTTTAAGATTGATCTGATTGCTTCTTGCTCCTATTTATCAAAAAAATATTTTATTTACACCCGTATTCATTAATCTTAATCAATAATAAAGCATGACATCTTTTTCACTATTTATTTTTTGATAATATTCCTAATTTATACACCGATTTTGTAGTTACTGGTTCGCATTATAGATTCAAAGCACTTATTTATTCCTAACAGCATTGATTACTTCTAATAGATTAAAATAATTAGGGTTATAAATAAATAGCTTTAATTTAAAAATTAATCAAGAAATTATTCTATTTATTAATTAATTTTTGCTTTTTAGAACTTAATTAGGGAATAAATTAGGCAATAGGAGCATAGTGCTGAAAACACTGTTTCCCAAGAATAACATGAATTATAACTTTCATAAATAATTCAAGTATTCAAGTATTTATTAAAGGAAGTATTGTAAATGTATAAGTCACATCAAATACAACAATATAATTAAACATACTAAAAAAAAATTCAATTTTTTTAAATTTACAAAATAAATTTTAAAAAATCAAATGTAAAGATAATAAAGAGAAGATTTAGGTTAAAACTCTGGGAAGAATAATTATGATGAGAGGGAAAATAGCGCTGAGTGGAAAGAAAGGTTTAAATTATCAATGAAAATTTCAATGAAATAAAAAAAATGTGATAAATTTGATAAAAATCTAATAAAAATTATGAACAAAATATAAAATTGATTTTTTTTTCTTCTTTCTCCGTAATCCTAATATTCTGATCATCTTCCTCCTTTGATGGGCTTCTAAATTCGTTTTAAATTCCGGGTCATTAGTTTAAATGAGACTTTTGCCTTTTTTCCTTCCCACAGCTCGGTGTTCCATTTAAATTAAAACGAGCTCGTTTGAAAACCTGTCTCCTAAGTAATTTTTTAATTTAATTTACAGCAGTATAGCGGTTTTCGGATAGCTTTTTAGGAAAACTAACTGATTGAAATTTCACATTCTATCTTATTAAAGAAACTGTTTTCTTTAATTTGATGTGAATTACCTTTTCATTTCCGACAATGTAAGAAATTTCGTTAGCAGATTTCAACAGTGCTTGTGATTCTATTAAGCGTTTGAAGTAATATAATATTTTATTACACTAGGATTTTACCCGAGCCTCCAATTTTATTAACTTAGATCCTGAAATAAGGCACCAAAAAGGTAAATCTTATCGGAATCCTTTTGGCGATAAATACTTGATTATGTTCGATTAATGCTCGATATTTATGTAAAACGAAATTAAAGAGAAAAAACATGAATGAGTACTATAGACCTTGTTATTTTTGTGTCATAAAATCGCTCAGTACTTCAATTCTGAACGGATCAACCAGAACGGATTTACAAGGCTGTAATACATTTCACGGATTTTTAAGAGTGTGAAAAGTGGAATCCAAAGTAAGAGGAAGAAAAGAACCAAAATATTGAATTGTATAATCGAAATTTTCATATTAAATTTCTGACGAAGAAAGTAGATTCATCTTGCGAATAAAGGTGCTACGAAATGGTAATGCGATGGCGATTTATGCGACTAGGCGGAAGGATACGCGAAATAAGTAAAGATATAACCTGTATGAATCCCCCAAAAAATACAATAAATAATTAGTGTTTAATTTGCAGCAGTGAGAACCTCTATGCAGTATTCCCTCCCCCCCCCCCCCCGCCATTATTTCCAGCACGATGCTACGAAACACCAAAACGAAGTCCTTTTATAAATATGAGTTAGCGTCAATGCGATTGAAATGGATGTGTAAAGTTGCTAGAATGGACGAAGAACAACGCTAGAAAGTTTATCAGCGTAAAAGAGTTCAGTAAAAATGTGAAAGAAAGAATGTTTTAAGCCTAATATTGCGAATGCGGGTATCAAACTTAATCGGCGGAGGAACATATGTGATGAAAGCTGTCTTGTGGTATCGCCGTGGAATCACCGGGTTTCTTCACTAAAAATTACTGTGGCGTAAATTAATTTTACAACTCATTTAAGATTTAAGATTTAAGTGAGTATTATTTTTTCCAACCCTCTTGATATATTAGCCGCCTAGTGAACTGCATCATTGAGTGCTGTGCCCCTCTGCCGATCATCAGGTGGCCAGATCAGGACTAACGAACTGCGCCGGCAATCCATCAAGGGGTCGTTAGGAGTTGATGAGTCACGGAGTTAATAAGTGGTGTGCTTATTGAGCCCTCAAGTCTTACCTTCCTCACTCTCTTCCTCAATGCTCTTCGGTTATATCCAAAAATAGAAAAGTTCTTTTCGGGGATTTCAAACGTCCCAAGTCAATCCTACGTCCAGCTTGTATTCGTATAAACTGGGAAATAATAGATAAGTATGAAATGGCAGGTGTCACGTGAAACCTTCAGCTGCATGGTGAAATCACATATCACCAGTATTTCCAAAGATGCGCTGAATGCCAAATTAGGTCAAGCATTAAAGTTTTATTAGAAGCATAATAAAAATCGCCCTTCGACAACCAGGAATTCACACAATAAGCACAATAAATTGTATAACGCTGAACTCCAATGAATAACCTTTAACTAGCCAGACAAAAAGAAAGAAATTAAAATTTTCTGACAGAAGATTACAATTGCAACACAGTAATATCATTCGCCATACATCGTAATCAACTTACTTAAAATTATAACAATTTCTTCCTAATAAATTTGTTTTAAGGATTATATATTAATAAGGATCTTAGTCAAAGTAATTCGATAAACAAAACATTAAGTTTTCGTTTTTTATTTATAGTCGATCTTTCGATCCCATCTAGATTGCAAAGCAATGAGTAACTATTGATTTAAGTACTTAATAGATTTTAGGTATAAGTGAATAATAATTTTTAATAATCATAAAAACTGTTTATATTTAATATATAATATTTCGGTTCAAAAAATTTTAAAATCTCTTCTATTTACTGATTACAATTTTTTTTTTTTCATTTCAATTGTTCTCATTTTTATTCTTGAACTTTAGTTTACTTCCTTTTACCTTTTCTATTATTTACTTTCCTACAGTCCTTTTGCTTCATGGATGGATTCTGAGGGGTATTTGTCTTAATTCATTTTTGGAAAACTGATGTTCTGAGAAATTATTTAGGGATGGACCTCACCTTTAACTTCATAAAAAAAAAAAAAAAAAACTGTGACTCTATTTTAATGAAAACCAAGTTTTAGAGAATGTTAGGAAAACCGTAGAGGAAAATAATATGTACTAAAATCACGCACAAATCTATGTGTAATTCTGTGTGCGTGTTTATGATATTTTTCTAGCAAATGTTACAACTACTTCGTTAAGCGCATAAAATAAAATAAATAAATAGTAATGATTGACTCACTATTTATTCCTTCACAACTTTTCATTATTATGCATACAAAAAAGCGTTGTAATAAATAAATTTAACATGCTCAGACATTATTGATATAGTACTCAGTCTTAAATTCTGTCATCCTCCTGGTACTGAACTGTTCTATAACACTTCATCTGGAATGTGGAAGAACATGAGGTTTAACAGCCGGCGATTCAAGGCTTGAACATATTTCTCCACCAATGTGACATATCTCCAAGAAAGTTCTTAGATTAAAGAGATGTCATAACAGGTCGTAGTAGCGGCAAAGTTGGAGTGGTCTAGTAATTTACCAGTAGCCCATATCCAGCATGTCTATTTTACCACCACAAGTCAACAGTAATAAAAAACAATGTTTTATTATTATTATACGTGAAATGATAAAAATTATTTGGATGTTACACACCCTTCCAACCGAAATAAGTGAATAATTAACGCATTTAACAGTATAATATTCCGCCTTTTTAAATTTTATTTATGAATTGCATTTTTTCTTATCTCTAACGTTCATTTTTAAGTCTTTAGATTCAGTATCAATATATTATTCTGGTTTTAATTACAATTGACCAAGAGAAGTAATTAAAATTCCATGAACACTGCACCTCCCACACCAAATTAAATGACGACATACCTTTGAATTATTTACGACGCATTACATTTCGGTCTCGAAATGCACATGACATTTGGTGCGATAACTAATTAAACAATATAATTTATTTTGTGATGGAAAAAAATCAGCATAATAATGTTTCTGACTAGTTTTATTGCCACAAATCATAATAACTGGTATCTGTTTTAGTGCATTATGGACTCGCGATTATAAACAAATACCACCTTCGAATCTTATAAAAGTTCACATGTTACAAGAATTTTGAATATAATTTATTAAGATAAAGATAATTATCAGGAATATACCACATAGATCAAGATCCAAAATACAAATAAGATGCAATTATTATTACTATTAAAACAATTACAAACATATTTTAGGCTTTCGTATTTTAAGATTTTTTTTTTTTAATAAAAGAAACTTTTTATTAATTAAATATCACAATCCGTCTCAATTAACGACATTGAGTAATAGTGATGAAAGAATTAATTTATACTATATTAACTGATAATATTAATAAATTAAATTATATCGAAATAAATTAAATTATATCGAAATAAATAAAATTATACTAAAAAAATAAATAAATACTTAAACACAAAAAAAAAATAAATAAAAAGATAGGCTAAAACATCAATTTCATTAATATATTAAAAGGTACAGGAAAAAAAAAAAGAAAAACTCCATATATTTTTTTCGATATTTTGATTATGGCAAAATGTTTTAGCTCTAACATACACGAATCGAATATTGTGAACTTTTCAGGAGAAAACAGTGTAAATGCCTCATAGAAAAGAGCAGCTAATAAGAGAAAAAACAATATAAAATAATAATATAATTTCTAAGAATTTAATGTTAATAATAAATTGGGAGAAGAAAAATTCTAGTAATGCATTAGTGGAATAATTTCTTCCATATATCTCAATATTCCAGTATTGGTATATTTTACTTAGTTCTACCAACGTTCTGGGTTATACCCGATAATAAAGGGATATTGAGATGTATGGAAGAAATTATTCCACTAGTCAAGATATATCTAGACAGTAGGAGTATAGAGGTATAGTATTCCAAGGTAGGAAATTCCACTAATACATAACTAATATAAATTCGTTCTGAAAAATTTTGAGTACTGTTTTTTTGGCAATGCTTAAAGCAGGACGCGTTTAGCTTTCGGTACAGAGTTAAAGAAGAGTCTTATTTTTTTTATAATTTTTTGTTTTTATTATTTATAACACGTTAAGCTCGGTTTAAGGAGGGTAGACTGAACACAAAAAACTACAACGGACAGTGCCACCTGATGTGCTGGATCAATGCACAGCCCACGAGATAATGAGTACAAATGAAAGGGCGGAAGTAATACGCGGGGCCAACCGTCGCTTTCTTCCGTCCCCCCTTCGATTATCCAGGCTTAAGCCCTTCTAGATCTTCATATAAGGAGCCTATTTCTCAACAGCTTTCATCGAGAAATAAACATGATTTTAATAAATAAATGCAATTTGTTATTTTTTATTAATTAACTGATTAATTAATAAGTTAATTAATTGATGTTTCAACAATCATTATTCTGAATTTGTTTTGATTTGGTAATTTTTAGATTGAACGAAAATATTAACTAAATAAATACAATAAAAAATTATTAATTAATAAAGATATCATAAAGTAATTATTAATAAAGCCATTTGAGCGCAATCGAATTAAAAAGTAAAATAAATATGTATATGGGTAATTTCACGAAAATAAGGCATTTTGGTCAACATGAGTGTACGATTTTAAAATGCTAGTTTTATCATTTTTTTTTTTTACTAACGCATACCTTATATATATATATATATATATATATATATATATATATATATATATATATATATATATATATATATATATATATATATGGATATTGATTCTCCAAAGCAGCATTCATTTATTTCTCGAATAATGTTATTTAGCTAATTCGTTAATCACTGTTGACAAAGGACTAAGGTAAGGGTCCAAAGGACTGATAATGTTAAAAATATGTTATCAAATTTCTACAAAAAATCTTTATTCAAACGCCAGAATTAACACATAATAGATCTACCATTAAACTCCCATTTGAACTATTATAAAATTAATAATTAATCATATTAGTAGCTAAGATATATTCTGCTCGGGCTTCGAAGTCACATTAAACAAATTTTGGTATAAGTATCCCATACGACGTAATAAATAATACATTTAGGAAAGTGGAAACATAATATAATTATTCAGAATGGTGATACTAGCGAAAACTGCCATTAAAATATTCGAACAAATTCTCACAAATAGTCTTCCAATAAACATTTTAGTGGTAATTGTTTTCGAAAATTTCAATCATGCAAAGAAGCGTTTCTAGGTGATTCTGAACACATTGAAATAATTATTATCTGTGCAAAAATTGTTTGACCGTTTTAAGATTTCTAAATTTTGGCATTCTTGTAACGATTTTCTAACGAAAATTGTGTGATCATAAAGCTATGCAGAATGTTATGTGAAAACTACAGTTTAAAACCCCATCTCGCCCTCAAAAAAAATAAAAATAAGACTTAAATGGGAGACTCTCAATTTTACTGTTATTGAAGTTATTGAAGCAAAGGACTGTAGCAACGTATTTTAAGAACATAGAACATCAATATAAACAAAACAACTTTTTATATGTGAAAACGTGCAATCGCTCAGCAATGAACTACGTTTAAAAACTAAGTATAACTAACTAAAATGACTGAGAGAATGAACTGATGGATTCAAGTAAACACAAACACGTTGTGCCTTGGAAAATGCTAGGAAACTTTTCTTGAAACATTGAAGGTTATGTCTCCTTAGGCAGGAACTAACAGTGATGCCAGCACGTGCATAACCAAAGAATTAATAAAAGTACTTTTGCCACCAAGTTTAAGTTTCGACAAAGGACTGAGACGCACACTTGAAGACGTACACAAATGTACTGTCTACACTGCATTTTTATAGATTTAGGTTCAGAACTCCTACACAATAAGCTACAAGGAGTTGCACTAAAAATAGCCAAGCAATAAGCGTTTTCAGGTCGGAGGTAAGGTTTGCAAATAGCCATAAAGGTGAAGGTGCCATGAAGCACCACAGAGTGGGGGCATGATAAAAAACAGAAAAAATTCAAAGACAATTTTTATAAAATTCCCTTCCGATGACTTATTAATGACAAAAAATAATTGAATACATAGCACAAAATAGTTGGAATTTATTATATTTTTAATATTTTCAATAATCCGTCATCTAAGGGTGAACATTTTGCAAAGACATGAATTGGCCCAAATTAGTGAAAGGACTCATATCTATAATTTCTAAATAACATACTTACGTAATCAATCTAGACAAAATTATATGAACTAAGAAAATATCTGATGTGGAAACCCCAGGATTTCCTTGTTCGCATATTAAACTATAAATTGGTGGCTCAAAAAGTGATCCTGAATTTGGTTACTAGTTTCCGAACATAGGAATACCTCAAAAACGACACAAGAGTTCTTGTTCAGTTGGTAACAAGTTCCCAAGAGATTTCTTCGAATTCCTTGACAACATTAGAACTGTCTATGTCACTAGATAAAGTCAATGCTTTATCACCGAACAATATGATCTCTGTAATAAATGTCAATATACCTATGGTTGTGTTTATAATGACCCTCAAGCAAAGTACCCCTTCGAATCTTCAATTACAACCAAAATCTATTATCTTACTTCTTTTGATACAAAAGTCTGATTTACTAAATTTTAGATGTTTTGCAGTATAATTTAATATAATTTTTTTATGAAAACCAGTAATGGCCTTCAAGTAAAGTACCACTTCCGGTAATCATGCAGTGACCAAAAAGGGAGGTTCACAACTAGATTCTTCAGCAATACTAAATACAAAATCTTAGCTTCCTACGGCAAACCTTTTTTGAGTTATGCGAGATAAGTACGAACGTACGTACAGACGCCACGACGAAACTAGTCAAAATGGATTCAGAGATGGTCAAAATGGATATTTCCGTTGAAATCTGAAAACCGAAAATTTTCGCGATTACAATACTGCGTAAAAGGAAGTAAAATTCATATGCATTAATTATAGATTGGATTGTAATTCATTTTAGAATGAATCCAATAAATGAGGATTCTTAATAAGATAAAAATTCTATATTTTCCTAGCAATTAAATTATTTAGAAATACACCACTTTGATTTACCGACATTCCGTCCACATTCCATTAGCAATCCAAAAATCTGAGAGAGAGAGAAAGAGAGAAATGCTGTTTTTACAGGCAATGCATACAAACATTGGGTTGCTACATACACAGCATAGTTAATAATTACTACTGTACTTTAAATAATTTTATTTGGTACATAGTATGATGACGTCTATAAAAGATTTCTTATCCTTAATTACTTAAATTTTTCCCGATTTCCTAAAAAATTTGTATACAATTATCAACCGGCATTTTAGTAAATAAGGGCTTAATATCCAAATTAATAATATCTCTTCATTTCTTATATTTCTTATAAGAAATTTTTGATTAATTCTTTTAATTATAGGGCATTTTTTATATTTATTATTATTATTTTGTGTAGTAAGTGCCGGCTTTAAAAACCTTCAGATGGATCCTTTATATTTGCTATAGATTGTAAGTTGCTGTTGGAGCTAAAGAAGAAGAAATAGAAATAATTAGTTTAAATATTAACTCCTTATTTACTAATCGATGATTGCAAAATTTTAGAAGAAAAATGGGAAAAATGATAGATAGTACAGTATTTAAGGATAAGAAAACCTTTATGGCTCATACTATGTGCCAAATATGATTAATTTAAATACAAAAATAATTATTATAAACAGATATTTGAATTACTGCTGGGAGGAGAACTGTCGGTAAATCTAAGTGCTATTTTTTTCTATACTGGTAATGTTCATACTACTTATTTGATTAATAAAATAAAATTAAATTAAAGCGATTATTACTCTATAAATTAATAAATAAATTATTCTTATGTTTAGTGAAGTATAAAAAGCATTGATACTGAATAATAAAGAATATATTTTTCGAAAGAATAAGTCAAATCGCCAAAATAATGAATATCCATTTAGATGTAGAACAATCGGCGCCAGATATTTTCTTTTCAAGAACTTTGGCTGTTATCTAAAAGGGTTTAAATTCGTACATACGAAAAAATTAAGGAATTTTAAAATTCGAAGAATTGTATAGAGGTCAACAGCATATTTGGATTAAGCTTGTATATTTTTTTTGTTTGCGTTTTTAAATTGCATCCATCAAAGTAAAAATTCTTGAGAATTATAAAACTCTCCAGATTTTTAAAAATTTGTCTAAGCTGCAGTGAATAAATAAATGTATATAATGTAAATATTTATAAATTATAAAAATATGTAATATAAAAAAAATAAATAAATGTGTATTAAGATAGAATAAGTTTGATTATTTATGCTGTGCGGTCAAGCTGTCAGAACTTTAGCATTCTGATTCCATTAAGATCCCTTGAGTCGAAAGTTCCTCAATCAATTATTTAACGAGAGCTCTTCAGCCTTTTGTGCCCTCGTCGAAAACTATAATAATTTATTAGCTAATCAAGAACCGCTCAATAGGTCAAAACTAACATCTAGGGAATGGACTAATATTGTAATTACTTTATACATTCGATCCTAGACAGGCTGGGGATCAGGGAGAACTTCGGTAAGCAAGACGAGAATTGAAAGACCGTGTGATGAGAGAATTGCAATTCTTTGAATGCCGGGGTGATGAAGAGCAAAGTGTCGAATGAATGCTAGGAGTGGGGTTTTAAAGGGTTTACCTCCCGAAAGGCTTTTCATTAAAACGCTCAAAATGACTGATAAGCAAAAGGGGGTTCAACTCATTTACCTCAATGGAACTGAAACACTTACCTCTCTATTAACCTGAATTATATTCACAACGACGATTGAAATAGTAATATTCTACTCCCTGCTCTTTATCCCCGTCAAGTTTAACGAATTCAAATTACTGAGCGCATTTACAGCTTTCTTTTATCTACACTACTAATGAAGAGTTGATAAATTCAAATTTAACAGACCCTTATAACCGTGATTCAACGTCTAGATTGTATTGAAAAATGTTGAAAAACTTGTGAACCGACTTCGAATTATAGATGTAATCATTTGTTCTCATAATGGTAAGTGGATTACGTTAATTACCTTTGAAATCAGTAGAGAAATCTAAATATTTTCTTTAATCCCATAAGAAGGTTCTTGGTTCCAAAAATTTACTTTGTGTAAATGTTATCAAGTTTCACCGAATAAATATGCATTTACAAAAAGAACTATATTTGACTTTCTTTACTAACCACTCCGCTTTACTCCACAAGGGCAAAACTGCTCTTTTTCAAGGATCAGATGGTAGCCATTGATTTACTAAAATGAGCAAGCTTTTTTTTCATAACTTATGATTCACTTGAGTAAACTGATGAGTTGGTAAATGAACTATGATGATACAGAGATTTTATGATCATTCGACTAAACAAAAACATCACAAGGGTGACTTCAGTGATTCAGTTTAGGGAGAAACCGTTTTATTTTAAAGTTTGCTTCAGTTAAAAAGCGAATCATTCATCACTACGCCACACTGCAGGATGCAGTGGAGTGATAAGGGGGTATATCTTCCCTCCCCACTCCGAAATGTACAAAAAAATATAATTTTCATATCCACCAAGATTTGTATTTTGAGTAATAGCTTTGGGTAATTTTAACAATAGTTTTTGGTCCAATTTTTATCCTTATTCTTAAAACTTACGCCAAACTTATTCAACCCAAATGATTGAATGATGGCTCGGTAGACAGGCCATACACAGAGTACTTTAATGGGAAGAGAACAACATATACATGCCAAGCGAGATGTAGAGGCCGCAAAGGTCAAGTGTGTTGAAACAGTAATTCAGCTATCTCGAGTCTTAAGTGGCAGCAATTCGATTCTGCATGGCCGGGTAAACTATTATTTCATGGTGGGCCCATAGAGTACATTTCCACCTTCCCAATATATCTAAAATAGGTTGGTACCCTTTTGGATGAGCCATCCATTCTGTCCCAAATCGGAATACATAAGGATTATAACAACATAGTTATATCTCTATTTCTTCAGCAGAATTTTGCAACTAATATATATTACTAAAAAAATACTATTTTTGGTGTAATACACCGTCCCAAATTAACACTCGTATATCATAATGTACAAGAAACAGATTAGAATCTGTTAAAGGTAACAATGTTAGGAGGTAGGTCGTGAGAAACATTTTTTTTTTTTAAATCCATCGTAAATAAACAGACTAATGCGCTACACCACCCAGTTAAGCCCTAATGATTTAATATTAATTTTATTTATTTTATGTTTAAATTAATTAATTAATTAAATTTCAGGCTAATAAAGTAAAAAATTTATGACAAAAGTTGAAATGAATTGGTATTTGAATTTGAATTATTTGATATTTGATATTTGAATTGGTATTTTGTTATTGAATAATAATAACGAGTTATACAATAATCTTTGAGGTTGTGGGCGAATGTATTATGCAATATAATATAATATTACATGACCTGATTTTGTTACATGCCATTTATTAATAACTGGCCGCATGAATGCTTTTGACAACTATAATTGTGATTATAGCTGTCCCCGCGGTTTAATAGCAATAGCTGATGACGAAACAAGAGAATGATTTCGAATGGGTTTTCTGTGTCTCCTAGCGACATTTTTCGAAGTTGCTAGGTATGTGTCAATATAAAAATCATTTTATACGCATAACCGCTTAACTACTTCAATCAAATCACAATGATCTATTTCTAAATTATAATTGTATTTTATTATCATTAAATAATGATTATGATAAAATTTAATATATGTATTCAACAAAAATTATTTTTATTCATTTCCACTCCTTTAATAAAAATAGAGTGAGTTTAACTTATAACTAGAGATATTTCTCGTCCAAACCTCAAAACTTAGGCAAGTAACGTAATCTCAACATTTTATTCTAACTAAAGATATAATCTTCCATGTAAAAGAAAGAAAGAGGGAGAAGTAGAGAAAGGAGGATTGTGGACCTTAAGGATCTGAGCTTTGATGGACATATTGGAGTTAGTAGACAAGGATTGGTAAAAAGTATTTCATTTTATTTTTATATTAATATGTTCATTGATATATTAATATGTTCATTGATGATTGATTTAATAATCTCTGAAAAGCATGTTTCAAAATGATATAAAATACATCAAAATACAGAGATATAATTAATTGAGTAATGATTCGGTAATACACAATGCTCACCAACTGCGCAGCTCAAATACATTGTTTTCGGGGAAGAACAGTTTCTTTAAATTTAGAAAAATATATTTCAGACATCTCCGAAGCCGTGCTCTATGGGCTCCTAAACGGATTTTAAATGCACCCCTACTTTCCTCCAAAGGCCTTCAACAAAGTGCAAAAGTCTATTATTTTCGGTAAAAATACGGCTAACAAATATTCACTAACAGGATCATATTACAATATGATCATATCACTGACCCCTATTCATTATTCAGTATTATTACAAAAAAAAAATGTTGATGGATTTGTATAAATCGCCTAATAGTAATTTCCTAGTCGGAGGAAATCACATTTGCAATGCAATGCAAATCACGTTGTGGGGTTCACGGCTACGATACGGCAAGGCCAGGAGCTACTGTTCATCAGCTAAGGTTATTTTACACTGGAAAACCTATTTTATATCCAAATTACATACTTAAAAAGTTTGCTATATTCATAGCAAAAACGATTTAGGACTCTATTGTGAAATATTAAAACCGATACCGGTTTTAGCTCTGGTCCTTTACCGGTGACCTGATGAGCTCTGTGGCATTACTGGCTGATAACAGAATATCACTTCTATGAATTCATGATGTAAATTGGGACCAATTTTCAAAAAATCAAAGCAAAGCTTAGTTCTCCAAACACTAAGAGCTGAGAACAATGTAGAAGAGGTAGTAGAATTCTTCATATCAATTGTTCAAGCTGCTTGGTAATCTGAGGAAGGCAAGAATAAGTATATATATATATATATATATATATATATATATATATATATATATATATATACATATATATATTTTATATATTTATTTTATATATTAAATAAATTAAGACAATCCTTGTCTACTAACTCCAATATGTCCATCAAAGCTCAGATCCTTAAGGTCCACAATCCTCCTTAATATATATTTATATATATTTATATATTTATTTTATATATTTTATATTTATATATATATATATATATATATATATATATATATATACCTACCTTCAATATATTCATTCAGAACCAAGAGACGTTCTAGAAAGGAGGGACCGGTTTCCATTGGACATGCGAACTTTCAACCGAATTAACTCTTAAATCTTGAAACATAGTTACGGAAATCAGAGAAATTTAGGTAAAAAAGCTTTGATTAATATTTGGCAAACGTCTATGCCCTATCATTTTTACTTATTACCATTTTTATTTATTACCATTACTACCATTTTTTAACATATTTACTGACCACAGCAAATTACCAGGTAATGAATTATCAAAATCACGGGCTATATACATATCAAATAATATGCTTCTAGGATATTTTTGGATATCAATCATGTCACTGATAACTAATAGCACTACGGCCTTTTTTTTAAACTATAACCGACTTATATTATAGTACTTATTATTTATTTCTACAATAATTTATCTTTAACCGATTCATCTGCTAAGTTCTCATTAGTAAAATCAATTTCAAAAGGAGCTAGTGAGAGATCTTCTCACATAAATTTATAATCTAGACCTCTGGGTGCTGTCTCCTCCATCTTCTTTTAGAGCTCATGCACTTGTATTAGTTTTGTGTGATTAAAAATAGTAATAAAAAAATTATATAAAAATCCAATTCTATTCTCATTTTTTTTTTACATAAATGAAAATATAAATTAAACAAAAAAATCTCGTTTCAAGTACTGTCACATATAACAGTTCTATTGGCAGAGCCTTTAGTGAATCTTGACTGTTCCAATGGTCTTGTTGTCACTACGGAGTTCAGGCCGTGTGTAAATACTGTCAAAGTCAATACACTCTCGACTTGGCAACTCTAAAGCGTACTGTCTACACTCGTACAATACTACCACACCGTACAACTATCCCAAATTAAGATTTTAAACTAGAATTGGGGCAGGACGGTTGAGATGTAGGATCCATATGGGATCTGCCAAGATCGCAGAGAGTCTTGTAGCCAGTTATTCATGCCAATTAAAACTAGAATTGCGGATCTTCAGGTTACCACACCATCCTCACAATATTAGGAAGGCTAAGAACTATTTATTAAGTCTTTAATTAAATAAATTTTAAATCTTCTAGAAGAGTTTCAAACTCGCATCGAATTTAGCTCGAGTGGGAAAAAATAGCACAATGATAATTAAAATTTAAAAAGTGAAGTTTTAGGCGAAGGGTAAAAATTCTTTGGATCTCTCTAATCTAAAATCTCCATCTAAATTTTTTCTTTACTATTTATGAAATTTTCACTCCTTCAAAAAAAAAAAAAATGGTTTAACCTAAATTGGTTAATTTGATATTTAATTTAAATAAGTTACACGAATTACGCAAATAAGTACAAGAAGAGCTAAATCTCAACTTCCAAAAGTTGTTTCCACATTTAAAATAGGCATGTCAATTATTTCTTAAATATTTTAAAGAGGAATATAAAGGAATTTCAAGCTTTTTTATATTCTTAATCCATTAGGTCAGTTGAGTTGAAACAAATATTTCAGCTGCATCTGGACAACTAATAGAAGCATTCTTTATCACTTTAACATCCTCAGAAAATTCACCTAAAGTAAGTATAAAATCAATATACTTCTAGAGCCAGGAATAAAAACTATGTGAATAGCATTTGCTTATTCGTGGTAACATAATTCTCATGGCAATAAATTTGGTTTTATGTGCAATTTTATATTGAATGTTATATGTGTAAATATTTTCATTAAAAATAAAAACTTAGATTTTATAATGGCTAATTATTTATAAAAAAAACAATGTTTTAATCACAATTATCAATGTTTCAATTACAGTTATCAGGAAAAGAAAAAAAAAAATCGGTATACCAAAATACTCGTATGGTCACATTGAAAATTAAAACTGAAAATAGTTTATTTATGAACAGTTAAGCACGTTCTTTTAGAATACACAATTTTCTCTGCTCTGAGACACTGACAAAACCTGTAGATGGGTACAATAGATGAAATCTTCCAGGTTGACGAAGATACAATAAAAAACTTTTGGGTTATCTTTTAGGGTTGAATAATAATAACATACGCCAATTTAAAATACTCCAATGACCTTCAGGGGTAGAGACGGAATAAATAAATAAATAAATATGAACGTTAGAATTTGACTTTCAGCGATTTTTTAAATGTTCAGTATACCTATACCATCCCAATGTGTACTCTGCTTGAATCAGTAAAATATTTGTCCAAATATACTGTTGCTTCAAATATTCCTATTGAGAAAAAACAAAACATTTTTCTGGAAATATAATTCCAGGCCTAAAAAATACAGACCATTTATATCTTTATAAAAATCATTTTCCAGGCAAATTAATGAAGAAAACGGAAAATCATATAAAACTTCATAAATATTCTTTTAACGAATGAATAAATTTTAAATTCACGGGATATTGGTAACAATCAATAATATTTAGTCAATATTATATTTTTAAAGAAAAAATCAAAATGAAATAAAATATATATTTTTTAAATACGATAATCATAACAAGTGATAGCGAATATTAATATTATATTAATATTTGCTGTATTTCTGTTAAAATTTTATAAAAGCTCTGTTCCAACTTTGTAACTCAAAATTACATTAGTTGAGCAATGACTTTGTATTGTTATAGTTATTATTGCTGGTATTATTGTAATTACTGCATTAGCATTCCTCAATAAACAAACAATAATAACTAAAATTTAAAAAAATGATAAATTATTTATATTCCTACATTAACATTCTAATTAAAGAAACGAAGAAAATAATTTAATAATTTAAAAGATAAAAATAATCTTTAAAATATAATAATTTAAAATTATAAAATATATATTTAAAAGTTAACATATTTATAAATAATTAATACAACATACAAATAGATTAAATAAATATAATTCGTTAAAAATTATACTAATAAGCATAATATAAAATATTCAATGATTAATAGTTTACCGTTTATAATGACCGTATAAAATATTTATTAAACTAATAGATAATTTATACTATTTGTGAGATATTTATTTGACCGCCTCCTTGACCATCTTATTCCTTCATTATAACCTAAAATAATTAAAAATATTTAAATAAAATATTTATTATATTTTAAAATATAAAATATTTATAATTTTATAAAATACTTCAAATATTATAATTTAAAAAAAACGAAGAAATAATTTAACTGCCTCATTTTGAACTAATTCTTGTCGGGTGGAGGTAAAAACAGGAAAATTGAAAAGAAAATGATACCATTATCCCACAGGATATTTTCTCCTTTAGCTTAATTGTTGCTGTTTTTCCTATTAATTGAGGAAAAGGATAAAACTAAAGTTTATTACTTTGAAAGTTAGTAATCAAAGGGAATGGTGTGAGGAAACCACTTTCAGAAAGTAATTTAATTACAATAAACTAACAAGAAGTCATGTTTTTTTTTCTTTCTAAAAACTAAAAGATTTAAGAGGAAAATAATTAAATAGCAAAAAGTACTTACTTAAATTATAAAATTTAAATTTTCTATAGCTAAATAATAAACTATATTCAAAAGAAAAAAGCAACCATCCTCAGCCCAACGATTAATCAATACATTAAATGAAATCCGCATATTTTCTTAATATACAATATACAAAACTTAAATTAAGTTCACCAGTAATCATTTCTATTGTTTAAATTTATTTAAACAAATACATATCAAAACATATTAAATATTACTAGAGGATTATCTGACATTGCCTATCCTATAAGGTACAAGCGAAGTTTGCCAGCAAAGATAATCTATTCTCCTCAGAAGTGCAAAAGGAACATAAACTGGATCCTTAATAGACTTTTCGCATGACAGCGAAGTGTCCGGGTCACCTATAGGGAGATAAAAACGTGATCTTCGGTCAAAGGTGAAGGATTTCAGACCTTCTGGGGCATAAACAATCCTAATGATCCAATTTTTAAAACTAAAACATACAAATAATTATTGCGAAATAATGCAAGATGGCGATAAAAAAAAGAAGATAGAATTTCAAATAGAGTAGCGTTAATTATAAATTTATTTATCTTTAAACAAAATATAAAAAATATAGACTTTACAAATAGACAATAAATGTTTTTCTTCACCTGATTGTTTACTCCAGCCATAATTAATTTTAATATGATTTTTAATTCCTCACTACAGAAGGTAGGGAAGCTTTGTATTGATGGCAGGAAGTGAATAAATTTTGTATCGAAAATTTTCCCACGCCTTTTATTTAGACATCAGGGAACAAAATTCGTATATATATATATATACCTAAACAATTTTTTTTTTAAATATCCGATACTTTTCGAAATGAACAATTAAAATCTTGAATGTTTTTCCTTTCACATTTGTTTTTTATATTTGTTGATTCATATGCACCAAGCTAACAGAAATGGAAACCAAACTAACAGAAATGGAAACCTAATTAACAGACTTTTTTTCAGTTTTTCACCTTAAAAATTGTCTAATAGCTACGATCAATAAGTATTTCCAGCAACACTCAAAAGCTATTAGTATAAATATATACTTATAGAATTTACAAAATAATTTTTTATAATAAGTATTGCAAGTATAAAATAATGTAATAAAAATATGTATATTTACAGTGTAAATTCAATAATGCTTAGGAAAATATTTGGTGTATAATTAAAAAAAATGGCATTGCCGACCTACTTGGCAGATTTTTTTTTTAACATTCCACATTTTCAGTTTTAACAACTATTATTTTTTTTATTCAAAATTGCATAAGGGCAAAGATAAAAAGGTTTTTTCACTAACACTCAAAATGTTTTATCATATACTATAGAATTTAGAGAATAAATTTGGAAAGTAAAACCTTTAGAGTAATATTAAAGAAAAAAAAATTTGTTATCGATGTTCATTCGTAATTTTGATGATAAATAAAAAAAAAATCCACTAATATATTCAATAAAATCTCCATTCAAGAAAAGTTATAAAAGACCCAACAATGCTCCTGATAAGGGAAAATTATTTATACAGAATAAGCATTCCAATGGCTCAGGAGGACTTTTCATCTGCTCAGGGGAAAAATATATTTACTGGCCATCTCAAATAGGGACAATAGAAAAACTTCTTAGGACGTTGGCAATATTTTTCTTACATCCGAAACACCTGACCATTTCATGATACCTTTCGAAGGTCTCTGCCAGCTGCGACCTATGTCAAGAACAGATTCAATACTCGAAGAGGAACATCTAATGTAAGTAAAACTGTACTGTCCCGTTCTGTTTGTTTCTCGAGGATTCAGGTCCAATTACCATCAAACTTGACAAAAATGTATTTTTAAAAATTAAGAATAAACAAGGTATAAAGACCCTGAAGTGCATTTATAGAAATAAAATGAAGCGCAATAAAATTTGTTTAACATTTTAAAATCTAAACAGTTATCTCAAATTTTCTGAAAAGAGTCACATCAGCGGTAATTACCTTTAACTGCTTACCGCCTTGAATTTGAACCACTGACTACTCATTTATTTATTCTGGGACCCTTCCAGAACTACTTTTCACGGATCCTTAATATTATTCCCATCATCGGTCCTTAACATTATGAAAACTTCGATAACTTTATATATATATATATATATATATATATATATATATATATATATATATATAGAGAGAGAGAGAGAGAGAGAGAGAGAGAAGTCGTTTTTTGAAAAAGGAGTAAGCGCCATTTTGCACACTTTACAGGAAACACATGAAACGATTTTTCCCCAAATAATAATATATTGTTAAAAAATTGCATTCTTGATACAATCAATATACATACAGTAGGAGTTAATTAAGGTAGTAAAACATTTATGTTTATAAAGCTTCTAGCACTGGTTAAGACAAGAGTGACGACTGAGAGTCGTTAGTATTTGATGCTAACTTCATCTATAATTGATTTTCAGGTCATTTCCAATTTTGTTTTCAATATATCGTGAGCGGCAATTGACAGAGGTGGTGATTACGTCTCATAATAAATTGAAACCTACATTTCGAATTTTCGGCGCTCAAGCCTTTTTCAAAAAAACGACGTCGATATATATATATATATATATATATATATATATATATATATATATATATATATATATAGAGAGAGAGAGAGAGAGAGAGAGAGAGAGAGAGAGAGAGTATGAGAGTATGAGGGGGAAGAGAGGAGAGAGGTATTACATCTGTTTAGTGATCGACACTCTCTTCAAGTCCAAGCTCCCCCTTGAATCTAAAAATAAGTTCTTCCACCTTTTTGACAAATATCTTTTTATTTCTTTATTCAGAAAATTAAAATAATAAAGTATTGAAGCAGGCAAGTAGCTATCATCAAGGGCTAGTTTCTCACAGGCAAGGCTTACAAACAGAATTTACCACAAACGGAACGCATCTCTGGTCAGTAAACACTGATACCGATGATGTTAAAATTCCACTATGGGTTAATTTACGTTTATTTCTTTTGCAATATAGTCTACATATCATAAATACCTCGACTCAAAGGCTGATCTCTATTTATATTTTTATAAAATTCGCAGTTCAGGTGAATGTACAATATAAGAATTTGAATACGAACTTTTTACAACTCTGATACAGATTCGAGACCATTATCGTTTTACGAATTATTATTTAAATTCATAAAAGATAAATAAAAACCTGCAGACCTAAATGAGTGCATATCCCAGGTAACGATTTTTCCATTAACGTCCAGCGGTAAGAGGAGGCTGTTTGCCAAAGCCCTTATAATTGAGGATAAATGTGAGGAAGTTCATTTTCTTTTTTCCCACCAACCCCTAACCAATATTAACATCTCCTTTCTGCGTTATGAATATTAACTTTAATATTTAATTATATGTAAAATAAATTGTTTAAAACAGTTTTATAGTAAAAAATATGATTTATTTTTTTTTTTAGCTGATGATAAGGGTTTTACCAGCTCTTTCCGGTAGCCTCCTAAATTTTAAAGTAATAAACATTATTTTTAGACATAGATTAAAAATAATAGATAGCAATTATCCTTATTTAATACAGAAAAAATGATTTTCTAAGGGCTATAGAAAACATTTTATTTCCAATTTTTCTTCAATTGGACCCAAGACAACAAGATCTATTTCGCATGAAGCGGTTCCATTATTTTACAGTCCTTTCAAAGAAAATATGATTATGTAATTTTACTATCCTCATCTTTACCTTTTTTGTTTCTTCGCGTTTTTAATTCATTTTTTAAATAATAAATAATAAATGAAGTACCCACGGTAGAAAGGAGGAGAGTCATCCGTAATTCATTTAGAAAAAATCAAGTTTTAAAGTTTGGAGCTTATAAACATAAGTGTAGTTTTCATATTTTCTTATTTTTTTATTTTTATTAGGGTAAGGTGGTGCAAGTGCGCAATAAATTAGACAAAGTTCGAATTTACAGGTCTGTAAAATTTTTATTTTTCAACATAGATTATTTCTCTTTTATTAAAAAACTGTTCCTTAGACGGTTATGTTGTAAATAAAATTTCAATATATTATACCTTATTAATGTTAACTTTATTTTTATTTTGGTTTATTTAATAGCTAGATAAAAATAGTTTTAAACTTTCATCTGCAAATTTCAAATGCTATAAATGTTTTTAATTTTTTTTTTTTTCGTAGTCTAGGAGTACATAGTATTCGATTAACAAAATGTAGATTAAAAGTAGTTAAAGCTTTTATCATTTTATTTCCCTATATTAATTTTCGTATCCGAGCATACCGATATGCAGTATGGAAGAATTTATGCTTGGAGTTTTTCTTTTTTCTTTTTTTTTTGCTCGTTAAAATTTTTTTCTTGTCAATGTATATTTTAAAACAAACAGTAAACTTTACAACGCAAACTCGCTTTGTAAATGTCGGCAAGCATTAAAAATATTCAACAATGAATGCGGTCAGAGGGAAGCTGGTACGAAAACCTCAGGACGGGGAATGGTCGAAACGCGGGGGGCAGTGTAGCACACATGTAGAACTGTTGGGTGCCTCTACAGCCACCCGATATAAATATTACATAACCGGCTCCCTTACATCAGGATCCCATCCCTTATTCAGCACCACCTCGTGGATTTCATCAATTTTCTTTTCAAAATCTTCTTCCATCCCTGCAAGGATTAATTCTAAACCAAGCTCTCATTCAAACTGCAGTTATCAGAAGACAAAAAATGATAAATATTTATTCATTAAATATTAAATAATTAAAATGTAAGCGAATTTAAACGCTAAAAAGCCAAAAGTAAAAACCAGATTAGCAAGAAGTAAAATAGGTCAAAAATTATAATCGATATAAACAGCTTAGTATCGTTGTACAAGCAATTATAATAAATATAAATAATAAAACTTGTAAAATACTCGGTTACACACCTAATCTTGACCTTCTCACCTGAGCTAGAATAGGTTATCAACATATTGTATACACACACATATAATACTGTAACTCGTCCTTCCTGCCCTAGCTGAAGTGTATAAAAAAATTAAACCAAATAAACAATATGTAAAATAGTACGTAGAAGATAAAATAATTCTCACAAATTAAAATGATTCTTAAATAGTACTCCCCCAAAAGAATAGTTAATAAATGATCAAACTATTTCTAAAAACAGCAAAATAAAATTTGGCGGAAATGTATATATTATTTTCTTCAATATATACGTTTCTTCGCACTGAAAGGTATTATTATGTAGTAAACGAGCTTCCATATATACGGAACTTATTAATACATATTCATCTGAATTCAAAAACTGAAAATAGGTTATAAAAAATTAAATAAAATCCTAAATGATGAATCATCATTAAGGATTTTATTTACTTTTTAATGCTAATAAAACGTTTTTGCGTGAAAATGTTTTTCGCAAGCTATCCTCTTCGGAAATAATTTTCATTTTTTTTTTTTCAAAAAACTTACTCGTGTGAACCAACCTTAATAATTCATGCCTAGGATAATCAAGTTTTATAGATATTGTGAAAATATTTCCAACTACTGCCTTAATATAATTAATCATTACAGTGATGAACTTCAAAATCTAAAAAAAAAATCATTAGGCTTTTAACAACACAATAGTAACGTGCGGTTAACAAGATACATTGTAAGAACTACAAAATATGCAAAATAAAATTTAGAATATCTACTATAAACTTACGGATTCTGTAAGCTTTGCGACAAATACGAATTTGCATACAAATACGGACTTGCTGATGAGGTACAAACATGTTAATTTCCAAGCCTCCAGATAAAATTGCTTTTAATTAAAAGTAATTTGAGATCCGTACACACAGAAACAGATTTTAATGACGGCATTTCTAACAAATACAAATTTTAATTGCATGAGATGGATTTTAATAACTATTTCCTATAATGAGTAAATTTAACCGCTCCATAAATTGTTATTTAATTATAAAATATTTAAAGTCTTATATTAAACATATAACAATATTTATATTGAAAGGTTTGTTCGTACCAATATGTACATATGTGTTTATAATTATGCTCACAACATTTATGACTTTTCAACCACTAGGGTTCATTTTTGGCCTATACTAGAATTAAAAAATATAACAGTATTACAAATTATAAGGTCTTAACTAAAATTACATTTAATTACAATTACAGTAACAAAGTACAATTACAGTAATTACAAAGTACAATAACAAAAACTATTAAAAAATCATTGTTATATGTTGTCGTTGTGTCTTTAGCTATAGCATTAAGAGCCTTGGGTTCGAACCCTAAGGCCTATAAAAAACAATTCTCACGGTTTATTTTAATTTTCAAAAACATAAATTAATTCAGCTCAAATAATTTTATAAGTATAATTTTAAAATTTTATAAAAAATAAAAATTTATAATTTCTATATTTCTTTATATATATATTTACTTTCACTTACCAATATATGATTTAAATAGTAAGTGAAACTACAGCGATTGTGAAAAATTTCGAATTTGAGTTTCCAACGGATATCACATTATAAGGTCCCCTGAGTTCAAATAACAAGGTCTCACAAAATGGTTTGTATGTATGGCGTGTAGGTATAATAGTTATATGCCTGGGATGTTCCCGCAACTTTTCCGCTGAAATCAACTCACCGAAATTGCCACTTTATATCATCAATTTCACACTTTTTTACAATTTTCTCGAAAAAGGCTCCAACGATTTCGATGAAACTGGTCTAAAGTCATATCCTCAAAGCTCTGTAATTTTTCATATATTCAGTACATCACCGAGAAAATGCATGGTAAAAGTGATGACGAAAAGAAAATTTTATTTTCGCATAACTCAAGAAGTATGGATTTTATGATAAATTGTATACATAATTAATGGAATGGTAATGGAATTCGCTAAAAAACAAAACAAAAAAAAATCTAAACTGAGCCAGTATTTGCGAAGATACAGCGTATTGAAGCACAACACTACGTGAACAGCCTAGCTCTGAAACCGAAATTACGTATTTAAGATAAGTATATATTAAAGCAACATTTTCGCCAAAAGCAATTAACCGGAAATAACTCTTTATATTATTTATATTATATTTATATGTAATTATAATTATATGATATATGCATCACGACCACAACGCCAAATCCAAGATCTCATTTACTCCTTGAGAAATATCATAGACAAGTCTTGGGATCGAGATAAGAGTGTCTTCTTAGCATTCCTAGACCTTAAGGCTGCCTTTGACTCTGTTCCTAGACAAGAATTATGGAATGCCCTCTCCGCCAAGAATATCCCACAAGGATTAATAGATGCTGTGAAGTCCACATACCATAACTCCAAAAGTATAATTAGAATTAACGGAAGAGAGTCAGATATATTTGGCATGAAGAAAGGTGTGAAGCAAGGAGATAGCTTAAGTCCTCTCTTATTCATTATATACATGGACGAAATTTTGAGGATGTACAAACGAAGGTCAGCTCTCACTGTTGTAGGCAATGGAATATGAGGGCAATTCTGGCGCAAGTGATAGTGTTTGCAGATGATATTGTTCTCATAGCGGATTCAGAAGCGCGAATGCAGCAGGCAGTAATAGAATTGGAGGCGGAGCTGGAAAGGAAAGGAATGACCATCAATGTCGGAAAGAGCAAAGCAATGCATATAGACGGGGAACAGGAAGTTATTAAAATACACTGCAAAGGTGAAGTAATAGAAATGGTGGATGACACTTACCTAGAGAGAGTGATCTGCAGGAATGGAAGGTTGGACCAGGAGATCTCCAATAAAATAAATAAAGCAAATTCTATCTACTACCACCTCTGTAACACATTGATAGGTAAAAGGGAGGTAGAGAAAAATGTTAAAATACACATTTTTAAAGCCGTTTACCTGCCTACTCTATTATATGGAAGTGAAAGCTGGATACCTCTAGACAAGCACCTAAGCGGAATAATATCTGCTGAAATAAAATATCTCCGAAGAGCTGGTCGCACAAGGAGAGATCGCATTAAAAACGAGCGGACACGAGAAGATCTTGGAGTTACTTCCTTGAAGGATACTCTTGAAAAAAGAATACTTCGATGTTTGGAGACCTTTGCCGGATGAATGAGAACCGTGGTCCTCGAAAATTCTTTGAAGCCATACCCATGGGGAAATGCCCAAGAGGGCGACCTAGAATGCAATGGACTGAACACATTTCTAGAATAGGCCAGAAGAGAAACAAGCAGATAAATGCCATGAAAGCGCTGGCACGGGATCGGAAGGCCTGGCATGCTTAGACTGAGGCACCTCCACGCTGAGAGGCACTATGGAGGCAGAAGAAGAAGAATATTATATTTATAGTATTTTACACATGTTTACAATTTTCTCAAAAAAGGCTCTAACGATTTAGATTAAACTGGTTATATCAATGTACAATTAAATAGTCTTTAATATCACTTAGGTCTTGTCCTCATTGAAATAATCTGACAGGGTTTAAATGCTTAATTTTCAAAACTGCTTCCTCTATAGTACCTTTAATTTTGGATATTTGGAATAATTAGCCATCTCTCATTGTTAACAATATTATAAAATGGATAGGTAAATATAAGGGATGAAAGAATTTTATGATTAACTAAAGAAGAAAAAATTATTTTCCCAGGCTGAAAATAAATTTCTGGAAATAAGAGCAGCAATATCATATATACCGTAGAAAAGATACAGATTTTAGAAAAAATGATATCTAACCTATAAAGTCGTATAAGGAATGCAGTGATGACAAAATCATCAACTTTGTTGTAGTTAATAATTTCTACTTTTATATTATTTAATGGAAAATAAATGTTTCCATGGAAATTAAATGGAATGCAAATGAATTTTAGTACTAATTGTTAAAAAAAAATTATTGCACTTTTGTGAGGAAATACGTACAGAAATGCGTGCTGCTGAAAATATTTGTAATAGTTTTTATATGAATTTCAAAAATTATTTTCGAAAATGGATTCCTAATTATGATAGGGTGGTTAGTTAGGAAGCTGTGTGATGCGCGCACTAAATTTTTTACCATGGAGTTGAATAAAATTCAGTTCAGAAGATGACTTGTACGACATGCATTATTTAATTTGTAAAAAAATACCGCTATCATAAATGGTTCTAATGTTACATATTGATTTAAAGGTCGACTCCGTCACATTATGATAATTCCAGAAGATTGTGGTTTGGCGAAATTATAATGCAAAACCGGTTAAGGTTGTGATGATAACGTAATGACTGTTCATCCAATACATTTAGCGATCAATAAATCAAAGTCCAATCGTGCCGATCCATATTACGGAGGAAAACGAAGGGACCTTTTCTTTGATACGCGCTAATATTATTAAATACTTAAAGACATTAATTTTCAATGTCACTTATATAAATATATAAACTCTGTTATCTACAATAAAAGGCTATGGTTGTTGTACTACAGTTTTGAAAGAATACAACGAAGGCAAATTAAAAAGCTGCTCATTCAAAACTGCTCTGTATATTTAACTTCAACCCACAGCTTAATGAGTGTTTCCAAGAAAACCCAACAGCTTATTAGCCAGAGCGAGCGATTCAGGGATCATATTACTTTTGGTAATTCCACTAATGGAAGTATCAACAGAGAAAGAAGGCACATCTTACAGGTATAACGTAAAAAGCTGTCCGGCCGAAAACAGCGGAACAGAAGCTCAGCAAATATTAATAAAACATAAAACGCATAATAATATTATATATTTACATACAGAGTTTCCAATGTAAATGTTTCTAACCACGAAACGGCTGATCTAAAAAAAAAAATTCCAGAGGAAAAGGTCATAAGTCTACTTCTATTGTTTCACCAGCCGCTATAGTTTTTTCAACTTTGACGTGATAGGTGCGATTGACGCGCCGCGAAAACTAGGAGTTTGGAGATAATATGTTCTGTTTAATTTGCTCATTTGTAGCCATTAAAAGGTCATGAATGACCCACCGAATAGTATTTCGATATCTTCAAATTTAAAGGATTTACGCCACTTTACAATCTTGTCTTCTAAACGTCATTATTTTTCAGGCACCTCAGAAACTGGAATCTGGAAGACATGATACATTGTGATTTACCACAGTATTTAAAGGAAAATTGATTGAATGAATTCAGAATGCTTATTTATAAAACCATTACAATAAAAACATCGTCTACAGTAGCAATAATAATAATAATGAAGTATACAAATATTCATACACGGTTAACATTAAAAAAAAAAAAAAAAAAAAATCAAATATGAACAAGCGAGCTAAGGCGCTTGCAATAGGTAATTTAAACAAACTCAAGCGCGGTGGATGAGTGACCGCCTACTGGAGAAAGCCACGCTGGCCGAAATTCTCCAGGCGATTATTCCCCCTCCCTCAGGTGTATGAGACTCGTCAGATTATTGGAGTCTACTCACAACGACCGGGGCTAGTAGTGTACCTTCTTCGATTATTTTCATACTTTTTTTTTAATCTTTTTAATTTTAACTTTAAATCTTAAAGTTAACCTATTTAAGAACTTTGGGGCCCTACGCGGCCGCTTAGTTCACCCTACGTGCAATGTAGAATTGCTTTTTTAAAATATTCTTTCTAGAGTAAATCTCTATTTTTCCTAAAATGTCACTCAACAAGTTCTTCCACATACCTCTCCAATATTAATCTTAACCATTCATAATAATTATGAATGATTGAAATGATGATGATATCAATAATGAATAGGATTGAGTGCTTAAATTAGCAATTATACAAATTTAGAGCAATAATAGATACTTTTGTTATTTATGTTGTCGAGAATTCTATTGCTTTCTCTGTATTTTTTAACTTTCCATTTGCTAATATCTGTTAAATTATTTTGATTATTTTTAATTAATTTTAATATGTAGTAAGATATAGCATATCTATCCTTCGTCGCAAACAAATAACATGCTATCCTACAGTAAGTGTCCTTTAAGTAAGTATTATAAGTGTGTAAGTATTCTTTTAATAATGTTCCACTCACCCCTGTTGAACAGATCCGCAATCTATAACTTCATCTTGAAGAGCGTCTTACATGGAATCCTAATACAAGATTGAAACATGAAACTTGAAGCTCCTAGATTCCGATTACTCCAGCATTTACTTCACTAACTTCCAATCTATTACTATAAGCGTATAAATTATCAATTTCAGGCCTTTGTGGGCATATCAGTTGAGCTTCGGGGCTCCACAAAACCATCAAACTCATCCCGAACCACTCCTTACAATAAAAAATCAATCTTTAATGTCCCTCATTATGTCTCAGATAATACTATCCATGAAGGCCTTAAAATTCTATATATTTCTGATTTAGTCCGAAATGAATATTTCTTATTTAATTGCATACTCCATAACAATACAAACCCGTTAGTTCGTAATCAGCCATCTACTTACAGCCCATCTATTCTCGATAACCATGCAGAGCGTTTGAAAAGAAGATGGTCTCGGGACCTCCTAACGTAGAATAGTCAAGAATAGAGCAATCAATGGGTATTTTCTCCTGAAGCTTTTCATACAATAATAGCCTATAGTATAAATATAATATAAGTATAAGTATAAGTATAAGTAAGTATAAGTATAAGTATAAATTACAATATATACGTTAAATTAATAATTATTTAATTGTTATTTATATATCAGATGTAAATATTAGCTATATATTATATATATATTTTTTTTAATAATAATATTATATAACTATAAACGAAAAATATATTGTTTTTATTTTTTAAACAGCTATACTATTGTTTTTTTAAAGATTCTGGAGCTGTTTTGTCTTTGCCGCTGTAGGGCAAAATAAAAAATACGATTGCATAAAAAACCTATACTACTAAAACCCATGAAGGTAAAAGTACTATTTCTAGACCAAATGTTGTGCGAGGAGGCTATTTGGCCAGGATCATGCTCAACCGCCAGATTTTTTTTTCTAATAAACAAAATCTATATCAGCATAATTTATAATAATACTCCACACCATTTAATACAACCCTATCCTAAGTCTGCACATACTTGTAAAATGTGCAGATGAAGAAGTAAAATTTATAAAAAATTTAACAAGTAGCAATAATAAATGAATGGATAATTTCTATCTATTCTAGTTCTATGATAGAATAGTTAAATCATATAATGTTTACAAATATCTTATCTTATCTTGACTCCGCATTTTTATACGTATAAGCCCTTAATCGTACTAGGAAGATCTTCCGAAGTAGCCAAATCAGGATCCAAGATAACCTTTGATCTCGGTCCCTTCTGTCGCTGATCCTCTGAGCTCCAGCAGTCTAAGGAGTGTTGGTGTGTGAGCATGATTATAGGAGCTTACCGGCCTTAACTCCAGGTACCAATTTGTGGCTCTTGGTGGGACTAAAAGAGATGAAAGGAATTACCCAGAACGTTTCTCGTTGACCTAATCAACTACATAAATCTCGCAATACACAAATTACCAACATATGACTGCCTTAATGTCCGGTAAACTTACGAAAAAAAAAATAAACTGAAAACCCGTTTTATATTCAAATATATTTTTTTAAGAGGTCTCGGAGTACTAATCAGCAATTTAATTTTCAAAGTCAAAATAAATTAAAAATAATTCACTTTATTTTCAGATATGGATTTTATGCAGTAAAAATCACTAATATATACCATGTACATAACATTTAAATAGTGCAAATATGAATCTTTTGTAGTGTAATATTGCGATGAGAAAACCCTTCATGTCAAACGAATAAAATAAAAATACAATTATTTCCCAAAATTAAAATACTATAGTAAATAACGTGTTTTTAAGGCATGAAAAGAAAAAAAATTAATGTGTCCATTGAACAAATATAATTATTACGAAAATGAAATAAAAAACTATTGTATACATTTTTTTAAAATAAGCAACTTCATATAGAGAAAACAAAAATTAAAATTAAAAAAATAAGAGTAAAAAATAAGTTCTTTTTTTGCCTTTGTTTTTTAATTAATATACGTTTGAGTAAAAATAAAAGTGGGTTTTGAAATTAAAAACTAATGAATATTTAAAAAACAATCAGTCGGTGGTTGTCAGACAGAAATTAAGCATGTCAAATATCATGTTTTTGATTTTTTAAATAAGACTGCTTGTTTATTCATGCAGGTTGTTCTCATTACCACTGCAGGACAGAGTAGAAAATACTGATGCGAACAAATTACATATCAACATAATTTATAATAATACTCCATGCTATTTAATACTCCTCCACATATTGCATTTATCCAGTTACCAATTACATATATTTGCAATTATAATTACAAGCCACTCCGATTACATGCAGTTATCCACATTTATGGAAAACAAAAATGGATTTGTTTCATCTAAAATTCTGAAAAATAATCCTATAAAAAACAGACTAACTAGGCGATTATTTATTCTAAATTAATACATTAGCCTAGAATAGTTTTCAAATAACACAATAAACAAATCCTTGTATTAAAAACTAATGAACAATCATAATATTGTATATTTATATTTTATTTATTATATAATCCAACTTTTTTTTAGTTATATGATAATAACCAAAGAATGGGGAATCTTTATTATGTGGAGCTGATGAATCCGGTAAATGAATGAATTAATAAAAAAAAGGTAATGAAAATCCGCTGAACCGATAAGAAGATATTGATGAGATAATAAAAAATTCAGAGAGTTTAACGAAAGAAAAAGCAGTTCCCTTTATCCCAAGTTTTGGGTTCGTCGGACTTGAAATTAATGTATAAATATATATATATATAGGGAAGACTTTTAGAAACGATTAAAAATTAATATCGTTGATACTACATATGAATGTGTTTAAGATAATTTAATTTATTTTTACTTAGCTTAAATTTTCTTTATCTTGGTTGTTTACCAATTTTGCTATTATTTAACTTTTTATCTATTTATTTCCATTTGTGATGTACATATTTTTAAATTATTGCTATGTCATTTTATTTTTTATTTTATTATTTTCTTTTTTTCTATGTATCTAAGGTATAAATCGATTCTTAGAGCCCTAGTACCTTTCCCCCTTGAATGTGACAGCTTGTATTATTATTCATAAGAATAAAATAATAAGTACTTAACGGAAAGAAAAATTTATTTATTGCTTTTTTTACTTTACAATAATAGTATATAAGATTTTGAAACAATTTAGGAAGTAAAGACTGGGAAAAAATATTTCGTTTATTGTAAATACATAATTTTAACAGAAATATTGGTTCATATCCGTTTTCTTAACAACATTTTAACTCTTTTAATTAAAATTATATTTGTCTCAAATATCATTTTGTATAAATAATGATTCACAGTTTTAGGACCGTTTGAGTGGTCCCATGATACTGAAAAAATATATTTACAATTTTAATATTTCTTTTCAATTTAGTATTATTATTATTTTTTTTTTTTTTTGCAACCTGTAATTTTGAACTTTATGGTTTATCAAAAACGATAAAACGAATCTTCGTCAAATTCAATTTAAATGGTATTCAAATAGATTTAAAACGATTTTTAAATATCACAATAATAATACCATATTTAACAAATTAAAGTTTGGTACTTCAAATACCTTTTAAAAGAATTTAGCTAAGAGTTCGGAGAAAACAATGGTTTGATTGAAACAAAAAAAAAGAAAAATGTGAAAAGTTTTTGGATATATTTTGATGGAGGGAAACACGAAAAAATTATTCAGTATATCTAAAACATCTTCAAAAGTTTCTTTTAATCGGGTTTCAGTTGCTCGAATCATCTTTAAGACACCTTTTTTCTTTCCGCTTCGGAACATTACTTCGGGAAGCACTTCGGGATCTTCAAGACACCAAAATAATAGGTAATGACGAGGGCACATTTTTAAAAAATACATACCAAAAGTTCTACAAAACAAGACATTTTTTTTTTTTAATACCATATTTAAGTAGACGGGGATGTAAACATATTTTTTTTAATAAATCCTTATTAAGAATCACATATATTATTGTTCCATTCCAATTTAAGTAATTAGAACTGCAATATTAACGTCCTAAAAGGAATACTTAGTAACAATCTTATTTTACAGACATGAAAGACACTTTGAGAAAATTGCCAAAAATGTATACACAGCTTAAAAAAAAATTCCAGGATAGTGGAAAAGCTAAAGAAAATTCGATTTAAAATAGTTATTTGCCTCTTGATGGCATATTGAGGTCAAGTGCACCCACCTGTCGATTCAATTGAAAGATGCTACGATTTATATGCTTGTCAAATGTAATAAAAAAGTTTTGTCCACCTGCCCCAAAAAAAATTATAATAATTAAATAAATTAAAAAAGTTACGAAAGAATTTAGCAGTAAAATATAAGTGTTTTTTTTTTTTCTTTGAACAGATTTGCATCCGATAAAACTTCTGCCCATGAAACCTGCAAGTGATCATTTTTTTTTTTTTTTTTTTTCTTAACCGAAAAATATTATTTAATCATTTCTTTTCAACCAAAGCAAATTCATTAATTTACCAAATTCAAGGGTGCATGCACTAAATATTTTAAACAGGATCTGTAGGTACTGAACAGGATTATAAAAATGCCTATGTACATTTGCACATTGTGCTGATTTTCAACAAATATGCATATATGGAAGGGAATAGTACCTATCTTCTTAACAGATTATTATATATATATATATATATTTTTTAACATATATACTTACGATAACTCTTATATTTATAATTGAATGACAATATTTAATCATGAAAAATGAGAGGTCTCATTTGATTGAAATCCATCCCCCGACAGTAGCGTAAATAAAGAGAGCCTTACGGGATTCTACAAAATATTTAATACCACCAGTAAGTAATTTGAAAACTTTAATTTAATTTTTTTTCCGTTTTACGTTTTAAACATCTTTTAGTTACAGCTGCCGTTGATTATAAAATTATTTTTACTATAAGCGACAATTGTCCTACATTTACCTCTCAGACACTGATAAATAAAACTGTGAACGCAACAACATATTTGGATAGCTATCATGATGTTTTATAAAAATAATCAAGGTCTTATAGTCCCTTAGTAACTATAATCATTTCATAAATACATTAAAAAAAACTAAATAGCAAGAATAAGATTACGATAAAAATGCTAAGAGCCATACAATATTTTCAAGATTTATTTTATTTTTTTATTATCTCCAAATTAAAATGTTACTTAAAAATAATAATAGAATATTCATCAATAAAATTAATCTTTATTAATCGTAGCAATTTAAAAATAAATTATCAATAATAAATAAAAATCTAAATTTATTCCGCAGTTCAGAAAGAAGACTTTCAGGACCCGGAGTTAGGCGAAGAGAGTCTTATCACTGGTTGATAACCGCAGCGAAAACCTGCATAGAGTCGGAACATTGCCACGGCTGACAGCTCGAAAATTTCACAACGAAAAAATTATAAGGTGTGATGAATGTAATCGTAATAATATTAATGAGAAATTGTACCAAACTAATTACACAGACATGATGATTGTCCGTTAAGTGGAACGAAAAGATCGTAATGGTAAGAAAAAAATTATACGAATTTTAATGTTAAAAGCTGGCAAGAGTTTAATATATTTTTATTTATATATATATATATATATATATATATATATATATATATATATATATATATATATATATTTATTTATGTAGATATTACTATAATATCTTCGTATTGATTTAAAAAACATAACGTCGGTCAAAATTGTTGACAAAAAAATATATATATATATATTTTTAACAAAATTTAATTATTAATTAATTAAATAATTAATTTAATTTACATAATGTATTGAAAGAGTTTTAACAGAATTGAAAAATAAAATATGAATTTAATTTATTTATGAATTAATTACTAATACTAAATCCCCTGAAATAACCACAAAAATAAATTTCTCTAAGGTCAACGAAGAACGCAGCTTAGCACTTAGCACAAAACGTAACGAAGGTTGTATTTATAACATTTCAAATATTGATAATAAAATGATATAAATAAATAAATTTTTAAAAAATATATACGTAATATTTATGTCGATTTCAAAAATATTTTTAGTTAGTTCTAAATAGGTCTTTCTATATGCATTATTTAAATTGACAAGTGAAGGTTTCCTACGTCTTTTGACAAATGTTTCTACTAGCTCAGTTACTATTTTAAATTTTTTTAAAGCAGCTATTACGTGAAAAAAAAATAAGATTTCAACGACAGAAAGAGGATTAGTTGTTCAAGTTAGTAGATAGAGCCGAAAATATTTTCTTATTTTTTTTTTTTTTTAATTTTTAAATTTATTAAGAGCTCACCTGTAATTAGCGAAAGGCAGATTGCTACTACGAAGGGAGCTAGGCACCTTAGAATCGACATTCTCCAGGACACTACACAGACTACGATCACTAAAGACTCGGCAGGGCAAACAACACACCCTACCCACTAGCAAGTCGGGACGAGACTGCCGCTACACTGGTCCAACTACTCCAGCGACCCTCTCGGCAGCAAACCCAACCCTATCCCACCGCTTTTCTTATTAATACTGGACGTGCCACAAATTCCAAAGAGTTTTCTTTTATATTTGGAAAGATGGCGTGAGGAGGTACTGTTGCGAAAAACTGATAAGACAGAATTTTCTGTTTATCTGCTTCTAAGACCTTTCCAGGAACGCGGGTAGTATTCCAAATTGAAATCGAAAATGCCACGTCCAGTTCAATAATTCACTTGCTGGAATGCGACTTAACTCATATTCACATTAAACTTATATATTTTAAATAAATAGATGAGCAATATTGATTTTCCAAGAACTTATTTATTATATTCATATCACAATGTTATAATAATGCCGACGTTTCGGGGATGTGTTCCCATCTTGCAGGACATACTTCAGAAAATTAAATAATAAAATCTACCAATACAACCTATAACATACATATATTATACATAAAACAAAATTAAAATCTAATGATATCTACTTAAAAAACACTCATTGAATTATTTAATTACCTTGTTTGCTTGTATATAAATGCAACAGCTCTTACCTTTCACAGCATTAATTTGCAACATAATTTTAATTTTGAAAAACCCACAATATTGGATAGTGCGCATTTAGCCAGAAATAGAAAATTATTAGAGGCACATGCATTACCAAAAACATGATAACTGTTAATTATAAAACAGATACCGAAAATCTAGGAACCATTATGTGGAAATAATATATAAGATAAAAATAAAATAAAATGAAAATGATTTCAACATTAAAATTGAATAAAGATTGGTCACAATACAAAAAATAAATTTTAATATAATGATAGAGGTATTCAGTCTGAAATGTTTATGTATAAAAGAATGAGTATTTGAACAGCATCGTAAATAATCTGAAGATGAGAGTCTAAACAGACTAAAATAAACTATAGCAGACAAGTATGAGCTGACGGCTTGTTTGTAACACCAATTTCAACTATGTAACTAAATATTAATTTATCTATTGGCACTTATATTCAAGCAAACAAGGTAATTATTTAATTAAATGAGTGTTTTGTATGTAGATATTATCAAATTTTAATTTTGTTTTGTATATAACATATTTGTGTGATACGTTGTGTTGGTATATTTTAATGTTTAATCTTCAAAAATATGTCCTGATGATGGGGTTACATCCCCGAAATGTCAGCGCTATTATAATATTGTGATAATAACACAATAACTAATATGTTGGAAGTCGATAATGCTAATCCTTTTAGTTAATATCGGACTTCCTACTAAATTTAGATAAAAGGAATTGCGCGCTAGCGTGTGAGTGTATGTTATGATATTATAATTAAAATGTTATTCCTCTCCTCCGAATTTTCATCGTATCTTTCGCCGTCAAGTCTTTCTAATGATTTTAAATGTTTAAAAACAATAATACTTGTATCATAAATATAATATAATCATCACTAGATATGGAGTAATTACTCTATACCTTTTAGTACATTAAAAGGATCATGTTAATCTATAATACTTATTATTCCAAAATTCATTATTAATAAAGTAATCATGATCAATTATGATCATCATTGTAACCAAATAGATCTAAAGTTTCGGGTACCATTACACTGGTTAGAGATGGGCTAATTGGGATATCAAGAGTTCAAAATCTATAAAGAGGTTTCATAATATTTCTATCGTGTCCAAAGGGAATTGAAATGAAATGAAATGAAAATAAAATTTTATTCTGGGACTTTTAGTCACCTTAGAATAACAGAAATGATCATTATTAGTACTATTTGTCTAGCTTATATACAGTGAATAATTAAGATAAGTTAAGTAGTAAAATAAAATAAAGGAAATTTTAATAATTATAGGCATTTAAATCGTAATAAAATATAAATGTACACCTGTCTACTAACAATAGACAATAACTAGCAAACAATAGACATAATAATAATAATAATAATAAAAAACATAAAACTGTAAACAGTAAATATAAGATATAAACATAGAATGAATATATATATATATATATATATATATATATATATATATATATATATATATATATATATATATATATTTATACTATGGTACTTAAACGTGGTACTATAAACGCGGCAGATTGATAGTTAAGAAGGTGGAGAAATAATTGATGCTTAAAGGAGGTTAAGGATGAGGATTTACGAATGGAGTTGGGTAAGGAATTCCAAAATGAAGTAGCTGGAAAGGTATATGATCTTTTGAAAGAGGCAGTTCTATGAAATGTTATATACAAGTTTATAGGTTGGGATCTGGTGTTTAAGGAGTGTATAGAGGAACACGGGGTGAACAGATCAAGAATATAAGGAGGCTTTTTGGTTTTGAGGGTACGGAAAAGAATTGGTTTATTTGTTTTCGAATCTTGTGCACTTTGCGATTAGTTTACATATTTTTTTGCATAATAACTGATATTTTCTATCTTGCTACTATCTGCTACTACCCTTTCGTTCATGTGACCCAGAGGTAAATATCTAATTTAGCTATTTTCTCTTGATGTTTAGCCAATTGATAGAATTTAAAGTATTTTGAATTTTAAGAAGTCCCCTCTTTCATGACGCTCTAGGCTAAGAACAGAATGTTTATTGAAGCATTAGTCATTCTCTTTAAAAGAATATTAACTCCCTATTATTAATATATTATTTCCAAAGGCACTGCAGGAAGTCTTGAGTGAGCCGTTGAAAGTGGTGTAAATCCAATTTATATTTAAGGGTTTTTATTTGAATGTTTTGAAAAATATTGGTATAAGCTAATACGATAATTTTATGTTTTTAAGTATTAGATTGATTTAATTTTGTGACCGTTTTTAAAGTATTAGTTACTAGAAATTTACACCACTTTCAAAGTCAACAAAATGTCAACATCGTACATTTATGAAATATTAAATACAGAATTTCAATTGAATCAAACCAGTTTTTTAATGACATTTTTATTAAATACGAAAACAAAATATACGCTTTATTTCATTATTTCTTCAGGTAATGCCATTCAAATTATTTTAATTTGATTTATTAAATTATTAAATTTATTAAATTTGTTAAATTGTAGTTGATTTATTTTGACAAGTACCATTATTTTTTGTTTGTTTTGTTTTGTTTCCATTCATTGGGATGACTTCTATAAAATTATAATAATAAAATAACAAAGTTATTGAAATGAAGAAGGGAATTTATCAAAATAAGGGTTTGTTTTATAAATACCTATCCGAATCACTGTCCAATCCTAAGGTGAATATTCATTTTGAATATTATATAATATAAAATTCACACTTGTTACGGAATTAACAATTAGTAATTTTAGAGGTAATCGTACTTATTTACTTCAAGTTAAGTACCAAGTAAGCGGGAAGTACCAAAATTCCAGTGAACGAACGAAAATTTTATATGTTGGCTACACTTATAAAAAAGAAATAGAGAAATTATGTAGTATAATTTTTGAACTAAATATCAAAGAAACTGAGGTATTTGTGGAGAGTGGACTTTCCTTCTAGTTTAAAAGTAATTATTTTTGTAATTTCATTAACTATCTAAATTTATATTGACAAAATGATGAAAATTTTGAAGGATTTTTTCGGCAGCTGTTTATAGATAAAAAGCTTCTAGCAGATTATTACATAGATTATTTAGATTATTGCATAGTTATTGCATTAATATATTATTATTATTATTAACTAATTTTATATATTATTATGGCCTTGTACCACTTTCAAAGAAAACGGCTCATATATTGAGTAAATTCAATTACTTCTTAGAGCACTATAAACCCAAACTATAATTTAATACTAAAGAAAACAAATTTCAAAGCCAAGCCTTAATTATTTTATTATTATTTATTTTTGCTTGATCTTATGTTACCTATCAACTGTATTAGCAATAAATTTTAAATTAAAATTATTATAATTCCTGCCAAATAATGAATAGACATGCTCCAAATCTAACCAGATCATCCAAATTTATTACTAAATGAATAGCATACATGGTGAAAATAAGTTACTGCTTTAAAAAAAAATTTCACATACCACGGCTGAGAGGACGTTATAGACGAAAAATTCTAAATTCGATCTTGCAGAGGTGAGATTCAATCTTTCAGAACAGGAAAATGAAAATAAGCAGGTCCTCTTCCATTTAGTCTCCAAAACTAAGGAAAACTATTTGTAAAGGAAAACAAAACGTTAAAGACTTTTTGATCTATTAAAGAATTTAATATTTTATTATTCAAAGGCGATTAGTGTTGCTTCAGTTACTTGTTTCAAAATCAATAATAAGAATAATTATTATTCATAAAGATTACGACTTGTTATTATTAATAGGACAGATTATAATTTGTCCTGATATTAATAACAAGATAATTATCTTCCTGTGAGACAGACTTTCCCTCAAATCCCAATGTGATTTATGTACAGAAGTTTGTCTTGAATAAAAAAAAAAATCAAGGTTCTTTTTTGGGCATCTTCTATCAGCTTCTTTGCTTATTTTGCTGACATCCATTCTCTATTTTAAATTAATAATAAATAGTGGAATACGTAAAGGAAGAAATTCTCCAAGGAGGTTATTGCTAAAATGCACATGATTTTTTTATTTTTTTCTTTATTAGGAAGTCTGTCTCACGGTAAGATATATATATATATATATATATATATATATATATATTTTGTAATAATGTTATTTTAAAATTCAATTCTATTCTACGGATGCCCCTATTTAAATAATTATATTAAATAAATCTCTTTTTTTTCTCATTAGGATGTGGGAGAGGGATCACGGAAAGGGGTCTGGCCCACTGAATAATGGCCATCGATTAGAAAATTACATCAAACACATCATTTCAATACGGGTCGGTATATTCTGTCATATAAATAATCTTATTTTTATCAAATTAGATACATAATTAAGTTATTAACTGGTAATCTTAATCATTATGCAACTAATACTTTGAAAAGATACATGCATATTTTAAAAATATATTTTTATATATATATATATATATATATATATATATATATATATATATATATATATATATTTAAAATATGCATGTATATTTTATAATTTACATGTATACTTTTTATTAAATTGAAATTATATAATTATACATGTGAATATCTCTCTCTCACTCACACTCTCTCTCTCTCTCTCTCTCTCTCTCTATATATATATATATATATATATATATATATTAGTTGCATAATAATTAAGATTACCAGTTAATAACTTAATTATTTATATAATTATATATGTGGATATCTCTCTCTCTCTCTCTCTCTCTCTCTCTATATATATATATATATATATATATATATATATATATATATATAGAGAGAGAGAGAGAGAGAGAGAGAGAGAGAGAGAGAGATATCCACATATATAATTATATAAATAATTAAGTTATTAACTGGTAATCTTAATTATTATGCAACTAATATATATATATATAGAGTGAGAGTGAGAGAGTGAGAGAGTGAGAGAGAGATATTCACATGTATAATTATATAATTTCAATTTAATAAAAAGTTAAAGTAAGACATATCACTTAACATAAATGAAAATGTTTTATTTTTTTCGTTAATATATTGAAATTTACAACTATATTAATTTAAAAAAACAACAAGCAAATGTGTACATGATATAATGCTATATAAGACACGCAGAAAAACTACCCATTTGTAGCACTTCAATGACAATTCTATAGACTAGAACGTTCCTAGACCATCTTCTTTTCAGACGGCTCAGAGGATTATCGGTAATCGAAGAGGAAGCAAGATTTGAAACTAGTGGGTATGAGTGGGAATGGAGTTTACCATGGAAGAATAAGTAACTGGTTCGGGCCAAATTGGCAACATATGGAACATTAAGATCATTATAGACGATTCCAAGTTAGACGTTTGACAAGATGGAGTCCTAGGTAGCGGATGTGCTCAACAGAGGTAAGTGAGATATTATTGTAGAATACTAAAGGACAGTAATTCATAGGTTTATGAGGTATGATAAAGTTGATTTGATGGGATTTATTTTTATCCTTCAATTTTGGTACCATTCTCCAAGGTCTGTGATATTTGTCTGAAGAGTTCGGGATGCAATAAATGGATCATTATTGACTGAAACACACATGTGCCATCAGCATACAGTTGAGAACAGTGTTAGTAGGATGGTTTGGTATGTCAGCTGTATAAACTGTAAAGAGGATAGGACCGGAGATACTGCCTAGAGGAACTCCACACGACTGAAAAAAGAGGAGTTAATAGGCACTATTGTGATTTATTTTGAATAGTATGTCAGTGAGGTAGGGACGGATAATGAGAAAGTATGTAGGAGGTAGAAATTTACGGAGTTTGTAAAGCAGAATTAAAATGTACATCCTACTTTGATAACAAACAATTCGTATGTAAGGACATTCGTAAATAAGTTTGTCACAATATATTTACAGACTTGAGAAGTTTTGCATAGTATTTTAATACAATTTTTGATGGAAATCAATTATGACCTTCAAGTAAAGTACCACTTCTGGTGATCAAGCAGTGACCAAAAAGGGAGGTTCATAACTAGATTTTACAGCAATCTTAAATACAAAATTTCAACTTTCTACAGCTAACCGTTTTTGAGTTATGCGAGATACGAACGTACGTACAGACTCCACGACTAGTCTAAATGGATTCAGGGATGGTCAAAATGGATATTTCCGTTGAAATCTGAAAACCGAAAATTTTCGCGATTACAATACTTCCTTTATTTCGTACAAGGAAGTAAAAAAGATGGAAAAGAATTATACTTTAAAAAAAAAATGTTATAACAAATTTTTATTTTAAAGACTTTTAGCTATATTTCATATATCATAGTCTTCTAGAAGTTTTTCAATAATAAAACTTCTAAACATTTTATTAATCTTATAACGTTCCCGACTATATTGTGCATTCTCAAAACATTCATATAAAAGCATATAATTCATTTGATATACATCTCAGTACCATCATCAATCATATAATCATCAATTTGTCTTTACAAAGGATTAATTAACTTTTTTATATATAAATCTTATCTACTAATTATTGTTTGGTAATTAAATATTGTTTATTGTTATATTTACTGGTAAAACTCCTGAATCGTGACCCTAACATGGCGGACATCTAGATTTTTAGGACCTCACTGATCTTAAAAATAGACTTCCGCCATGTTGTGATTACGATTTTAGAGTTTCACCGAATAAAGGAAATTTTTAAAATAAAATACAGTATAATTCGTTTGAAAGGTAAATATGAATTATCGAGATATTCAAATTATCGAGATTTTCAATAATCGGTGGTAAAAAATAGGAAATAAAATTGTATTAATATTAATGGGCATACAAACTATATAGTTAGATCAACAAAATCTTAAAGTACCGCTAAACATTCGTCAAAATAGGCAAAATCTTGAAAGTTATGGGAGTTTCTTAATTTTGAGGTAGGTGATTCTAATCCTCGATGCTTTCTAAGAGTTGCCTCACTACTTCCTTGTGTTAAATGTCGTAAATCGTTTAATTATGGCCAAGTCTAGAGACTGCAGCTTAGAGGTTGTGTTGGAAAACAAAAACAGCAGAAGATTAACATCGCTGAGTGATATACTGTTATGGACCATACAATTATCAATAAATAGTTGAAAATTTTTGGTGTTTTTTATACCATATCTGTACCCATTCGTTGAAAATTTCGCTTATGGTGCATGCTTTTGTGTTTGCACGATAGACTATCGGTAACGTTTTTGTTTATGAACACCTTGCTTTCGCGGCTTTGCCAGTCATGAGCGAACATAATTTTTCAGATCAATCCATGTTGGCGGGTAACAGCATGGTTACAAGTTTTTTTACAATTTTTTTTTAAAGAGAACTGAAAAGAAAAAAAAAAGGGTAAACCGACCGAAATTCATAGAAACGATTCCTTTCTCACTCACTCACCTCTCCTCTTGAAAATATTAAGAGTTAACCAGATTTTTTATTTGGAAATTCGAAGACGTTTACATTACTTGGAAGACGAAAATAAATACGTATTATCGAGGGGACCAGATAGCAGTGTTTTTATAGGAAATAAAGGGAGATTTTCAACAGACCAGAAAATTCAAACGAATTATCGGAATATACGCATTACGGAGATATTAATTGTCGAGTTTCTACTATAATATAGTTTGGCATATGGTGTCATCGAAACATCGTTGAAAAATATCGACATCATCGATATATCGGATGTTAAGTTATCGATAGAAAATATCGTCTTTTCAACGCCGATATATCGATATAATGCGAGTCGATATTCCAACCCTATCCTAGACCTCGTAGCTTCCAAAATTGTGTCAAAATCTGTCTAATCATACCGATCCTCGTTCTCAATTACTATCCAGCTTCATAAATCCATAAATGTATTCTTTGCCGAAAAATAAAGCTGCAAGGTACAGACAATATTTTTAAGCATGACTTTTGGAGTCCTAGCAGTGGCCAGTAGCTCCACTGCTGATGACCTGAGTGTCTGCGTCTTATAGGGCCTACACAGTTCAAGTCCTCATCAATTAAAAGTGACGCAAAGCGGTACTGGACTGCTTGGATACCCTAGAGTACCGCTCAGACCTTTATCCTCCCTTGAATGATAAATAAATCTGTTTTCATAGATTCGTTGTTATTAATTAGCTGAATTACTTCTTCTTTTTTCTCTCACTACAGTTCGTTTCCTTTTTTTCCTTAAAAAAGTACAATGCCGCTAAAAAGTACCAATCCGATTTAAAGTAAAATAACAACTAGGGGCAATTATACAAGGGGCAATTAAATAAGTACTTTACTTAACCGGTAGACCGTATATTGGAAATGTACTGAGTACGCAGTAATTTGATTAACTATTCCGGTGAAAATGTCGTCAAATAGGTTTAGGTACAGGTATACCTAGTGAAGTGATCACAAATTGGCGATGGCTTGTTGCTAATTATCTTGATAAAGGTAGTGTTAAATTAAATAATGTGAAACCACTGGCTCTTTATTGAACTACACTAACAGGGTCGCATTGATTTTCAGTTCCCTTTACTAAATTCGAATTATTTAACTAATCAGGTAATTGCTGATAATTAGTAGCTAATGGCATCCATTACTACTACTATTCTTCCACTTCCTGCACTGCTATTGGGTAGTAATTGACAGATGTCTCTCGAACAGCAGTAAATAATCGATCAACATTTCGTCAATTTAGCCTTAATCAGAACTGATAAGCATAAAACAACATTAAAGCAGGCCATAGACAGCACATCTCACTTTAGAAATACAAAAAAAAAAAAACTAACCAGTGATAGTTTACTACTAAAACTGTTCGATATAAACTAGGGGTCAAGAACCGGTCGGTAATTTTTGGTATTGAACAACCGGTTTTTTACACCATCGCTTATAATAGGTTGCTTTTTTTAATCCAAAAAACCGAAGGAGGGGAACAAACGATTAGAAATAAATTTTGTAAAAAAAAAAAATAACGTTAACTTCTACTTTGAAATGTAAAAAAAAAAATGCTGAATATTGAATTATAGCTATATGGCCTAATATAAAATAAGTACAGAATGCCAAATTCACCCTTTAAAAAAAAAATGGTAATTTACAATGCAGCCACCTTATCAGTAGTGGTCGCCGCAATAGCGCTCTCTAACGACATTTGTGCTAACTACTTTTCATTCAATTGTAAAATTCGTAGTCATTACAATTATTAAAATTATTACTGCTTAAATTAGATATTATATTACTGAAGCCGTAATAATTTTAATAATTCCAATAAATACGAATTTTACAATTGTATACAAAGATATAAGGAGATTAGTTACTACAAATGGTACTAGCTAGTGCGGCGACCTTTATAGATAAGGCATTGTTAAGTTGTACCATAATCACTTATTTTCAGGGTTTTGGCTATTCGTTTACTAGCTTTTTAGATTTTGTATGGAATTTCTAGAAGATCAATGTGTAATTTACTTGAATTAAAGATTTTGCCAATTACCATTTATTCGCAACAATTACTGGAGCTATTATTTGTGACGTCATCATTTTTTTTTTTTGATGGGAAGTTATTTCATTTTAAACAACCGTTTTTTCCTTAAGTTTTATCTAAAATCGGTAAATTGCATCGGTAAGACCGATCGGTTACAGCTGAAGGTAAAATAACCGGAATAATTGATAACCTTTTTTTTTTTTTTCACAAAATCCGACACCTCTATATTTATAATAGAACATGTACTGTGACTCTATTTTTTTCTTTTTTTAATTTAAAAGATTACCTTTTGTTTAGACCGGTTAGTACATTCGGGAAGTGTATGTATTCTGAAAACCCCAATCCGCTTCCTCATTGAGATATTTCCAAAAGAGAAAAATTTCTTGAGCCTTGCCGCAATTATTTTTTGTGAATAACTAACAGGATAGAATCACTCATCAGAGTCGCATCTTTCATTAGTCTTATTTTTTTTCCATAAGTTTTAAGGTTTTGTCACAAGAATCAAATATGAAATTGAAAATTTCTCTTTATACAATATGAACCAAGTCTCACTAAACGGCTTTTGTGTGTGTGTATAGCCAAACTCAAAAACGAAAATTGTAGAAAACTGAAATTACGAATTCAAGACAGGTATATATTACTTGATTACTTGCGGATCTTTAATATATCAGCAACTTTTACGCCAAAATCGATTTAACGGATTTCACGGAAATGGCTCTAGCGATTTTGATTATACTCGTAATATCAACCAAAAATTAAATGCTGTTTAATATCAGCAAGGTTTTATCCTAATTGAAATAGTCTGACAGGTCTTTAATGCCGAATTTTTAAAACGGCTTCCTCTAAAGTACATTTATTATTTTTTATTTGAAGTAATTAACCGACTCTCATTGTTAGTTGACATAAAAAAATGGATACATATAAACTATGAAATATTTTTAGTGTAATAGTTAACATTTTTAATATAACATTATAATTATATAATAGAATTAACTAAAGGAGAAAAAAAGAAAAGTATTCTCCCAGGTGGAAACCAAATTTCCCCCCAAAAAGTAGTAATATGGATGTACAATATATCGTTCGAAAGTTAAAGATTTTAGAAAAATTGACATTAACTTATGAAGCAGTATTTAATGTAGAGTTTCGAAAAAAGCAAAATATTAAGTAGGGATTGATTCTTCTATATTATCATACGGATGTCAACAAAATATTAAGTGATTGTTGTAGTTAATAATTTCTACTTTTATATTATTTAATGGAAACTTATAAAATTTCACTAGTCCAAATTGAGCAGAAATTAATTTATACTCAAAGTAGGGTGGTAATTGAATGTTGTGTTATGCGCGTGCCGCACCAGATTTTTATTACTTAGATTTAGTCTTTTTTTTTTTTTAACTTTATTTCTTCATTCATCTTATTTCTTCATTCCTCTTCTCGGTCTTGATTTCAGTTCTGCAATTCGCGAAATGAGATCTCTAATCCAATTCCTTTTTAACCGTCTCTTCGAAGTAATGAGCATGCCAGCCGTAACCATAATCAACAGATAGTTGCGGCAAAAAGTACGAAAACGGTTTAATGTTTCCTGTATTTAGCTTTTTGATTATTTTTTTTACAATTAGTAGATATTCTTTTCATTTTATTTTATTCTTTCCATAGTATACTTAAAAAAAAAAGGTTAAAATTTATGGAGGCGCCGGGCATCGATCCCGGTACCTCTCGCATGCTAAGCGAGCGCTCTACCATCTGAGCTACGCCCCCCGTAACAAATTTTCGAAAGGAGTTGACATTTAGAACCATTTTGTAACGCAGAAACCAGTGAGCCAGCACAGAATCTTCAGGCGTGCAAAGTTAGGCAACCCGCAACACAGATAGGATTAATGGAACCAATCCCGTGGCTCTCTTCTTATACAAAAACTCATAAGACTTTGATTATTTTGAATGGAGTCACTCAGAATAACATACTAAAGTGCCTTGGTACAGTACAATACAAGCATTAGAATTAGAACAGTACAATACAAGCATTAGAATGACTACTAAACGAATAAGGGCTCTTTGCTATCGATTTTTGAGGAAAAATCCAACACAATGGGACCATAATACGCCCACAATACCCAAATGAAAATTAATTCCCAGAATATCTGAAAGCAAATGAAGGATCTTTTTTCATCATCACACTAAATGGAATGTTGGATATTTTCCTCATGGCTATACGATTTTCTGTTTTTACTTCCTTGTATGCAGTAAAAGAAATATTATAATCGCGAAAATTTTCGGTTTTTAGATTTTCACGGAAATATTCAGTTTGATCATCCATTAATTTTGACTAATTTCGCCGTAAAGGCCGTACGTACATGCGTATCTCTCATAACTCAAAAACGGTTAGCCGTACAAAGTTAAAATTTTGTATTTAGTATTATTGTAAAATCTAGTTGTGAACCTCCCTCTTTGATCATTACATGATTACCGTAAGTGGTACTTTACTTGTTTTTTTATTAATAAAATTTGCTGAATAAGTTTAAAGGCAGGGCACTAGCCATTAGCATGGTAAAATCCGAACAAAGTAAGTGACATGATCAGCTACACATAATTCCGTAAAATCTTAATTTCTTTTTTCAAAACTTTGCCGCTATTTTATTTATTTATTTATTTATTGTATTACTGAGTTCACCTCATTTGATTTAATCGCTTCAAAAAAACTATTCAACAATTCTGGGAATCGAACCCGTACTTTCAGGTACACAAGCAGCGATGCCATTCACTAAGCCATATGAGCAATTTAATACGAAATTCGAGATAATATAACTACAATTATACCATACAATGCCTTTAGGCGTTGTAAAATGTAAAGTAAAAGTTTTAATCTAAAATATAGATACTAAACAAAATTATATCAAGGACATTTTGTTTTGTTTATTCAAACTACAATTGATTATTAAAGAAAATACCGATTTATTTCTAAAATATACTGCCCAAATATAAGTTATTGAACTCAGGAAGCATATATACGACATGCAGTAAAACAGATTATAAATTAATATAAAATTATTTAAAACCGAGTATACGTAAATTTAGCTAACAAGCCAATAAAACTAATTTAGCAAAGCTTTCTGAATATATCATCAACGGACAGGATGTAGACGGGAGAATATTCAAGTTATGAACAAGTTCCTTTTCCTCTGGTAGAACACTAATTATACCCTACAAATTTTATTATCATCAAAATTCAGCAGCATCAGATGATTAACATCAGCAAAGCGAATATGAAACAATAGCTCCATGAAGGAAATCTACTTTAGTCACGCCACCAGCAGTGGTCAGAATCGTCTTCTAGATTGCGTTCTGGTGTTCTACTGTTTTTAGGAAAAACCCTGAGTCCCGAAAATATATTCGGATATAAATATGTACGTAATTGTTAAACAATCAACTATTTAGATTTCAAATGAGAGTGAAATTTCAATTTGATATCAAATGAAATTTTGCATTCCTAGCAGAGTCTTAAAATTCTGGTAGGAATGAAACTCATGTACACACTTCAAGTCTGTGCCAGGCTATTTTTGAAATATAGCTTCAATTAATATTAAAACAAAAATATCCTCTGCTTTAACATTGGACAGAGGCACCTAGACAACTGCTCATTGCTCAGAAATTTGTATAAATCATTTAATTTATAAATATTAATTTTATTAACTTTATTTATATTTTTACTTCCTTGTACGAAGTAAAGGAAGTATTGTAATCGCGAAAATTTTCGATTTTCAGATTTCTACGGAAATATCCATTTTGGCCATCCCTGAATCCATTTTGACTAGTTTCGTCGTGACGTCAGTATGTATGTTCGTAAGTACGTGCGTATCTCGCATAGCTCAAAAACGGTTAGCCATAAAAAGTTAAAATTTTATTTTTTGTTTGATCACCGGAAGCGGTACTGTACTTAAAGGTCATTACTGATTTTCATCAAAAATTATATTAAAATATAATGCAAAATTTCTCAAATTAGGTTTATAAGACTTACATGTTAATATAAATAGCATAATAAATTTTGGTTAACATTGGCAGACCGGAAGTGGAGCTTTACTTAAAGATCATATTAGACTTTCATAAAAAATTATATTAAAATATAATGCAAAACATCTCAAACTTGGTAAATAAGACTTTTATATCAATATGAATGTATTTAATAGATTTTGGTTAAAATTGGTGAGCCGGAAAGGGTACTTTACTTGAAGGTCATCATAAACTTACATAAAAAAATATATTAACATTAATTACAGAGATCATATGGTTCGGTGATAAAGGTTATAAACGCGTTTTTTTCCGCTCCAGTTAAACAGTTTTATTACTCGTCTTAACTGTTAAGATTAAGAAAGTCCTAAAACTTTCCTTCTTTCTTTAAAATAATTTCCTTCCCATTTGTGAGATGAACAAGTCTGCAGCAGGAGAATAAGTTAAGTGAATTCTTCCGCTTAAAATGTCGAAACTGTCGATTTCCAATGCTTTATATAGTGACATTGACAGTTCTAATGTTGTAACGGAACACGAAGAAATCTCTTGGAAACTAGTTACCTAATGAAAGAAAAGGACATGAGACGGAATGAGACCTCTAGAACCAAGAGTATGTGTGTCTGTGTGGCAATAGTCGGATGTCGCGACACCGACTGTCGTTTTTGAGATAGAGCAATCTTCGGAAACTAGTAACCAAATTCAGGATCATTTTTTGACCCACCGATTTATAGTTAAATCGGCCTACAAGGAAGTCATGTGTTGCCCACATCAGATATTTTAAATTTAGACTTATATGCTCAGGAAAATTTTAATAATTCCTAAATAGAGTACTATATTAGCTAGATTAGGGAGGTGGGAGAGGGTTCGAAATATTCTTTCATCCTCAGGGTTTTCTTAATTTATTTCTTAAATTTGCTCTTATTTTCTAAAAGACAATAGTTGGCAGGGATTCCCTAAGTCTGTTTTTGTTTCCATAGAAATTATTTCGTCTATTTGCACAATATTAAAAATTTTTTATAGGGAAATTTTTACATAGGGATTGTCTGATATGACTATGCGATTGTCAGTCATAGCAGACAATGAAAGAAACTAAGAAAACCCAAAGGATGGAAAAATATTTCGACACGTCGGTTTGTTCGGGGAAAAAATGTTAATTTTATAAAAATAAAAATATATTAAGGGAAGTTGTGTTTGTTCTCAGTAAAACATTAGAATTTAGTGATGTTAAACTTCCGAAAGTTGAGTAAAAATTATATAATATGAGATATAGATAATGTAGCAAAAATTTCGGATAAGAGATGGCATGATCAGTAAATAAAAAATTCTTGACATTAATGAAATTTATTAAATTAATATGTGAGCAAATTGTTTCAATAGAGATTACAACTCGCTTCTTTATACCAGATACTTTTAACTTGAATGCAAAACCACCACAAAACACTTCGTTGAATTACAATAAAATAAAAAAATTCTCAGTTTAAATACGAATGAGAAACAGAAGAGAACGGAGAGAGAACTACTACTAAAAATTTAAATCCCTATTTTCACAAGAATTGTATTACTGACTCACTTTTATATAATTTTATTTAATACCAATTATGCTTCTTTTTTTATGATGTAAATTACGGTCCAATATCTGTTTACAATATATGGAATATAATTTCGTATCAGTTTAAACTGATATTTCTTCAGTATACAGTCCGGATAATTTCGGTTATGGTGGATCCAGAATTACGGGATTCTACTTTACAGTAAAACCTCGCTTATCCGGCCTTTGCTTATTTGAACTGTGGATTATCAGATTTTTAGACATTTTTTTGTATTTAATGTTTGCATTAGAGAATAATTTTTAAATATGATAGTAAAAACGTAATTATGAATAAATACGCCAAATATTCACTTTTTATTGAATAATAACTTTATTTCGTAATAACGTGGTCGGATTAATAAATAAATAGTTTTAATAAAATAGTTTAAAAGAATTATTAAAATAATTTAATAAATAGTTTTTACTATTTGTATTCCATTTTTTGAACGCCTCCCGGACCATCTCATTCCTTCATTTATTCACTTTTTAGTTTCAATGTACAGTTCCTGCAAAGATTGTACAATACATTATGGTAGTAAAATGTTTTTTGCTGAATGTAAGAAAGGTTTACTAGAGTATATATATATATATATATATATATATATATATATATATATATATATATATATATATATATATATATGTAGTTGTTTTAGAAAAGGCTTAAGCGCCTTTAATTAGTAATACCTACCAAATTCCTTTCAGCGAACACCGTCAAAACCCACATTTATAAAATAAAACGCCCATCTACGTCATCACGGACCTAGACAGACCCTTTTTGGGACACAATAAACTGCTTGATTTAAGTTACTTACTGCTTGATTAACAACCCCTTTTTGATTTCGACTGATTATTTTAACTTACTCTATCTTACTGTGAAAGTAAAATATACAAAGATGTGACTGATCCAATCAATTTAATCCATCAGATAATGAACAGCTATAATTATTTCCTAACGTTCTGCAGTCGATAGACTTTTTCCTGAATAATAAAACGTGCCGATTACATGTTACGGAGAGTGTGACAAGTAGTGACAAACTGTGCTACTTACTAATTCATCCTAAGCGTTGACACAGTTTAAGCAAGATAATTCCTTTTGACATTTATATTTGTTCAGTATTAAATTATTATTATTTATACATAATTTATAATAAACTATGTAAACTATATAATAAATTAAATAATTTCTATGGCCACAAAAAATAAGTTGGCAATGGAGCTCCTGAGTTATGTGAACCTATTGTGATCATTTCCAAGCCTTCTGCGCACTTCGTCGGTTGCCTGGAGTGCATATATTGAGAAGACTATTACATGAGCGGATCTAGACAAGACGGGTAGGCAGAGCAAGACTTAGAAGCAGGCGCCCGAGCTATCCTTGGCGTCCACGACTGGAAGGCAGCAGCACTTTTCAGAGATGACTGGCGGTTGAATTTACGGGAGGCAATGACTCTAAATGAGCTGTGGTGCCACGAAAGAAGAAGAAGAAGAATAGAGGAGAGCTGTGAGCATAACTATATTAAACTCTATAGCGTTTCTAAAAATGCGAACATGTTACTCAAGAATGTATGTTTCTTGTACCCACACTCAATTCACTAGATAAGAAGTATTAGATAAAGGGTAAAGGTCCTAATAGTTGGGCTCAACGTGATATTTCTCCTTTTGTAATGCCAATATTCATCCTAATTGATTTGAAGTAAGTAGCTTTTTTTTTTTTTAAATTTAGATAAATTAAATTAATTTTTTATCATATGAATTAAGTTTGAGTAAATTAATAAATCTATTTATAAAAGAACGAGCGATATCCAAACAACATTGTAAACAAACAATGTAAAACCTGAGGTATTTATTCGTTCCCGTGATTCTCTAATTCCTGAAGAGACTCAATGAATACGAAAGAGCGAATTAAATATGCGCGAGCTTGCGGTCGCTTTGTTTTTATAAACGCTCTGTATCTAAGCAGAATATATAGCAGTGACACAATATTAATCTACGGGTGCATTATCATTAAACATTCCTTATCGGCCCGAAGTATACTGATCCTATCAGAATGGCTAACCTCTGCCTGTATTTTAAATTGGAGCGTAGGGAAGAAGATAGCATGCACGCTATGAGTCATGTTTTATTGTGCCATTATCCCAACGGTTCACTTTCATTTCATAACCAGATAATCTAAGCTGGCGGATCGAATGTCATCATCAGCGGATGGTACGTCTTTCGGAGCTTTAATCTAGTTTGAACTTTTTGAGCTCGTTTGGAACAGCATCAACAGGGCAGTTCCTCATCGGGTATAGTTCGTTCAACAGACCAACAATGATATGGAACAGATCCGCGAAAATAACATTCTAATGATGGTATAATTAATTATTTTTTTATAGTACACTTATTTTAATGAATTTGCATTAAATTTCAGTTTTTTTTTTTATTTACAATTATCTATTTACGAAATATGCAGTGATGGAAAGTGTCATGATCGTTTTTGTTTTTTTATTTATCCCATTCTTTATACGAGAAATATGATCTACAAATGCAGCCTTCAATGAAAAGAAAATTTGTATTACCTAATTCATTGGTTTTCAAAGGCTGCCATGAATTTTATTAAATAATTTCAGTTTGGCACCAAATTAAAAAAAAAATTCGCTCGATAATTGCCGCCCTCTAAATTTTGTCGCCCGAGGCAAATGCATCCTTTGTCCCCTCTCCCTAGTTCCGGCCCTGCTCTGACCTAAATGATTTATTCCATCTTACGATTTGGAAAAATATCACTCATTTCCACAATTAGACTACGCTATGTGGTAGCTGTTAAAAAAATTGAACAAATTTTCGTTTATATTAACCGATACTAAAAATTCTCGCGAAATAAATACATAACATTTTTAAATCTATAAAACACCTATTTTTTATCAATTAATTATAGAACAAAGCAAAACCTAGTAACAGGCAGTAGCAGGATATCTATCGGATAATGACAAAACTAATCAATTCAAAACAAATTTTAAATGAGATCAGGTTCATACATTTTTTTAAAGAGAATTTTTAGTAACGTTTATGATGTAATACGAAAATTTGTTTAATTTAGAAAAAAAAACGAATGAACCAAAAATAAGTTAAATTATTAATTTATACATATATTGTAAAGTTCAAAAATAAAACTATCTGTGGAGGGGATAGAGATCCTTCAAAGATCCTGCCTAGAGAGAGATCATATTAGACATTTAAAAAGGTCTATTTTAATAGTTGAAAACTTCTTCCCGTGTAAAAGAATGGACTAGATAAACATTTAGGAAAGTGTGCTATATTAGGGAGGGAGGGAGAATTACGCTGGGAAAACATATTTTCAACAATCTCCAACCAGTGTTTGCTGAAAAAAGTCCAAAATATTTGCTCCTCCTCAGTTTCAGTCAGATTTAGAGATACAGTATTAAGATGTAAATACTAACAGGGTTTCAAATACACTCCCTTTACCTTTAAAATAAGCAGTGCAGCGATCGATTTCGACATATTTTTACGTGAGTTATGATTATGTAAAAAAAAAAAAAAACTTTTTTCTGAATGGGAATATATCAAAATGAAGAGATGGGAAAAATGTGTAAAGAGGAAAAAAGTTTTTAACAAAGAACAAAAAGTTAGTTTTTTATTATTTTACATTATACTGGGTTTTATTTCAAATTCATTAGTAATTTAATTAAGCTCGGAAAATAGTAAATGTAACAATTACGCCTGTAATTTCATTTTTAAATAACATTTCTAAACATAAAAACAAAGCTCATTGTTCAAAAACATAACTTTTCCCTTAAATTTTTTATACACCCGCAATCGGAAAAAAAGTCATATGTAGATAAATGCAAAAAATGGGAGCAAATATTTTCGACGTATTTTGCCTGTTATTTTCATCTATAACAAACTGTAATTTTTATTTTTTAATCTGTATCATAATTTCTAGAAGGTTTTTTTTTGTTTTTTTCAAATGGCGAATGTTCTTTCTTTTTTAATGTTTCAAACTTTTTATCTACTTCCATTTTTTCTTGGGTTGCGCAAAAGCATCAGCATCAGCTCATAAACTGTTCTGCGACTTACAGTCACACCATCCCTCCTATTCAAAGTTCAGAAAATTTCGAAAAAAATCTTTTTCCATTATCAACTGAATACATCAAAGTAATTTATATCCTGTAAAATGTGATTATTAGTGATAATGATATCAAATAAACTCTGAAGTTTAAGAAAAATGAATTTATTAGAAGGAAATTCTTAATAAATTCGACATTCCATTTTGAAGGACGGAAAAAAATAGTAATTTAAAAGGGAATAAGTAATATAAAGAGCAAGGACTTTGGCCAACTCCAGGGTAGAAATTATTAACGGACTTTATTCACCATACTTTATTTTTTTATCTAAAAAAAAAAAAATTAGACAAATAAGTACAAGCCAATTAAAAATTAATGACGCGTTATTATGTATTTTATTGTTTTTACAACCTTAAACATTAACATCTCATATGTTTAAAAAAAAATCTTTTATTTGCTGTATTCACACCCCACACGATCAAATAATGAGATAATGACAAACAAGGTATTCATGGCATAACCCTGAACGATGGGGCTCATTAGCATGTAAAACATCACTCAATACTTGGATTAATCAATTAGATCGGTCTGTATCATTCACCCAATTTATTTTAAGGTCATATCGGAGATATCGAAAATATGTTTATTATTTCCACACATAAAAGCACACTAGATATATAAATTTGTGAGTATTTTAATGGTTAAACAAATAACGATGGAAAGAAAACGTAATTTAAATGATCTCATGAGACTAATTTCCGGTATCGATAAATCCCAAGCGCGATAAAAAAAAGATATTCATTTTTTTAAATAACTTGCCACGGATATTTTTTAACGTGATAATTAGGAGAAACATAGTAGAAACAAATTCTATATCTTTTGTTATAAGTTTTGTTTATAAATTTTATAAAATCGGTATGTAGCAACGTGGTGAAAAAAATTCATAAATGTGCTGAAAAGTGTTTTTGTTTACATTAAAGATGTGAAAACAATTTGTTTTAGAAAAAAAAAAAATTAGACAAATAAGTACAAGCCAATTAAAAATTAATGACGCGTTATTATGTATTTTATTGTTTTTACAACCTTAAACATTAACATCTCATATGTTTAAAAAAAAATCTTTTATTTGCTGTATTCACACCCCACACGATCAAATAATGAGATAATGACAAACAAGGTATTCATGGCATAACCCTGAACGATGGGGCTCATTAGCATGTAAAACATCACTCAATACTTGGATTAATCAATTAGATCGGTCTGTATCATTCACCCAATTTATTTTAAGGTCATATCGGAGATATCGAAAATATGTTTATTATTTCCACACATAAAAGCACACTAGATATATAAATTTGTGAGTATTTTAATGGTTAAACAAATAACGATGGAAAGAAAACGTAATTTAAATGATCTCATGAGACTAATTTCCGGTATCGATAAAACCAAGCGCGATAAAAAAAAGATATTCATTTTTTTAAATAACTTGCCACGGATATTTTTTAACGTGATAATTAGGAGAAACATAGTAGAAACAAATTCTATATCTTTTGTTATAAGTTTTGTTTATAAATTTTATAAAATCGGTATGTAGCAACGTGGTGAAAAAAATTCATAAATGTGCTGAAAAGTGTTTTTGTTTACATTAAAGATGTGAAAACAATTTGTTTTAGAAAAAAAAAAAATTAGACAAATAAGTACAAGCCAATTAAAAATTAATGACGCGTTATTATGTATTTTATTGTTTTTACAACCTTAAACATTAACATCTCATATGTTTAAAAAAAAATCTTTTATTTGCTGTATTCACACCCCACACGATCAAATAATGAGATAATGACAAACAAGGTATTCATGGCATAACCCTGAACGATGGGGCTCATTAGCATGTAAAACATCACTCAATACTTGGATTAATCAATTAGATCGGTCTGTATCATTCACCCAATTTATTTTAAGGTCATATCGGAGATATCGAAAATATGTTTATTATTTCCACACATAAAAGCACACTAGATATATAAATTTGTGAGTATTTTAATGGTTAAACAAATAACGATGGAAAGAAAACGTAATTTAAATGATCTCATGAGACTAATTTCCGGTATCGATAAATCCCAAGCGCGATAAAAAAAAGATATTCATTTTTTTAAATAACTTGCCACGGATATTTTTTAACGTGATAATTAGGAGAAACATAGTAGAAACAAATTCTATATCTTTTGTTATAAGTTTTGTTTATAAATTTTATAAAATCAGTATGTAGCAACGTGGTGAAAAAAATTCATAGATGTGCTGAAAAGTGTTTTTGTTTACATTAAAGATGTGAAAACAATTTGTTTTAGAAAAAAAAAAAATGATAATACGTAATAACATTTTAAAAATACGGAAAAATGAGTTTTAAACAACTGAGGTCGTCAAAATTTTTTCGAAAATTAAAATAAACCCGCCAAATATGGCCATTTTCGGGCATTTTATTACAGATCTTGTAATTATCGCAGAGACTTGTTTTGGGGCTTAAGTTGTGGTTTATGTTAATGTCTATCTATAATAGAATTGTATGCTTTAAAAAAAAAATAACTTTTCCCGGAAAATGTAAAAACTGGTGATCTCGAAAAAAGATTTGAATAAAATGATCCTACATCATATATTTCTGAGGAGTTTCTCTGCAACCCTATTTTCATGAAATATATGTGGGGTTCGATTAAATACCTAAAAACGCGTTTGAACATCGGATTTAAGTTGTTTCCACCTAATTTATTCAGTAATGACACAAATAGGTTTTCCTTTCGAACAAAGAAACATCGTGCACGGGATCTTTTTACCAACAAAGGTCGACTTGAGAGACCCCAGCTCGCGAGCTTATCCAGCCATAAAGATAAAGAATCGTAAAAATAAGGCAGGGGCTTTCCTGGCAATGTACAGCAAAACCTGCCGCCAAGGACAACGGACAATAAAAACAATTTTCAAAGGACTCGATGCGTATGGAAGGGACACTCCTCCTAGCCAAAATTCTTAAAGGATCAACCAATAGGAAGGTACAAAAGGAGAGTGGGAACCAAATGTATGAAAAATAGATTTTTCAAGAAGGAAGAGTTCTGAGTGTAGAGGCAGAGAGTCCAGCTGAGCAGTCCATCTCAGACGCAGTCAATGAATCTGGCAGGCAGAGCAGAAGACCGCGGCGAGGAGACAACCAGACCATCAAGCGGAAAAGCGGAAATTACCCGAGAGGAAGAAGACAACACCAGATAAGTTATAGTCCTTTACTTTCATTGTGTACATTGTTTTTAATATTATGTGGCACCATAATAAGATTTTAAGTAAGCAAGTTAGACCCAGTATTCTCAAATAAAGGTGTTGAAGTCAATAGGTTTTTATAACGAGAGTAATTTAGGTTATACAGTTTAATTAATAAAATCCTCTTAAATAAAGTAAGATCTTCTATCACAATCTATTATTATATTTACCCTGTATGCCACCATAGTTAAGTGAATTGATAAACGCGATACCAATGGTATTTATAATATCCCAAACTAGCAGGGAGGGTCTGTGGTCTCTAGCCTTTTGAGTTAGTGTAACTAAGTAATCATATTGATTGATCAGTTCCCTTCTGGAACCGATACAAATACGGTATATATTAGATAAATAAATTAAGTAAATGCGGTTTCAGGAACCCCCACCTGCCTTAGTAAAGCAGATTGCCAGAAACATAGCATTATTTATATATATATATATATATATATATATATATATATATATATATATATATATATATATATATATGTTATGTATTAAATTGTTATATTAAAAAATTACTGTTTATTTAATCGTCTTAATAATTAAATAGTCATCAAAGCCAGTTATTTATTTTTGTAAGAAAAGATCTCGATATGTCTAGACAATTTTTACAAAGAAAATAAAAATAAAAATCGAATAAATGCAAAATAAAATAAAAAGTTTTCTCTAATTTAAAATAACAAACCGAGGAAGATAAAATAATATATTATTATAGGATTGACTGTAAGAGAATTTCAAAACTATATAAGGTACAAGTCGTTTTACTATACTCAATTTTCTTCCAAAACCGTTAAAGAAAGTTCTTTCTGATTACACTAATCGCTACATGTATAGGCCTGATGAAACAACCAATTTCGGAAAATTTTATATTTTGGTTTCCCCTTTATGAGCTAGAGTTTATTTTATCGGCAAGTGTATACAAAAAAATGTTCAGTGCATGGAAGAAATCAGTACTGATATGAAGGGGGAGAACCCATACGAGACCATTTAATCCATATAGAAAGCTCGAAATTGCCACTTTGAGCAAAGTCGTTATAAAGTTCAACACCTCATAACAACTTCTTTCTTCTAAAGGCATTACTGTATTAACGGGGCCTCGCCCATACACAGGGAACAGATTGCGTTAAGGTGGCCATAGCAAACACCAACCCTGCTTATAGCCTACCACTTCTTGCTTGAAAGGTGTTGAATACTTAGGGGAGAGCAGGGATACATTGGACATTTTTTAAAACAAATTCATTTTTTTATTTTTTTTAAACTACCTTAGTTTAATGAATTAAACTACAAAATTAATTAGTTACCTTAAAATTAAGAAGGTGTATTTCATTATCTGAAACCCTTGCCTTGGCCACGGCATGTTAATGAATATTCTTGTTTGATGTGATAAATCAATTTTGTAACAATTCAAATACACAGGTATACAAAGTATCCAATTTGTTCCAAAAGGTGTACAGAACAACAAAATGTAGAACAACAAGAATAATACCAATTATTTATAAGAATTTAAAAAAGTAAAGTAAAATAAGAATAAATCACAACTGAGATGTAAAAAGAACAAATGACATTAAAAGAATGAATAAAAACAAAACATTATTTTTACGCTATGATTTTTACTATCTATGAAAATGTATATTGCGGAAAATCGCAATAAAAAATAATTTATCTTGAAGTAACGGACTGCTCTATAAATACGAATATGGTTAACAAAAATAAAATAAAATAGTTGATAAGGGCAAATAAATTTATTTGTAGCCATAAATTAGTTTAGTTATTAATTAAATCAGATGTATAGCATAAGAAGATATCCAATGGATATTCGAGGAAGTCCATTGTACAATTGTCCAATGCAGCCCCAGCCAATGTCCAATATAATCCCCAACCATCTTTTCAGACAAATCATAACATGAGACCATTACTGTCAATTATAATTATAATCAATTATAACCATGACATAACACGACATAATTATAGAAAATAAATTCTTTCACTATAAATGTATCATTGTCTTGTTATGTTACACGGCGTAACATTAAAAAGAAATGTTACAAAAATATAAAACTCTGCTTACCTTTCGGTTTGAAACAGGGACAGACATGGACTGAGCTTTTGGGTCCAATTTAGTTTGGCAAACACTGACAGGAAAGTTCAAGTTCCTTCAGGCAATAATGCGGGAAATACGAGAGTTTTTAAAGTTACCCCTCGTCCAATGTATTCTCTATATTCTTCCAATGTTCTCTATATTTTAACAAAGATTAAAATAAATTAATCATAACCCAAAAAGGAATACTTAATACTAGACAGAGAATAAACCAGGCGGTTGGAACATAGTGATGATCCTCCGCGTCACCTAAGTACTGAAATTTTTAATGGTATATGTTTATAATATTCGATCCTAAGAGAGAATAAATCTTTTCTACTTTTTTTTTTTAATCTTTAAAACATGTCCGGTAAAATGTTAATAATCCTCAATATGAGTTTAACTGTTATTACTAAGTTTAATTCTATTATTTTTGTTGGCAGAACACATTATTGTTTTATATATTGTATCTTTTTCACATAGTAATTATCATTACAAAACATAATTTCTGCAAATAGTAATTAATTTTGAGTTGGTTATTGATTTGTCTCCAGTGGAAGATAGTATGGAAATGATGGATTTTATATTTATTTCAATAGAGTTCACACAATAAGGCAAGGATTAATGCAACAAACAATAAGATAATTTTATTCTGTTATAAACATTTAAAATTAGAATCCTGGTTGGAAACACAGTCGGAATACATTGAAGCGGGTCGTCCGCTGATGAAACAATTGTCACTGAGTTGACATCCACATGGTGGTATAGAAGGATCAATCAAATTAGGGATTCATAAATTATTTGCCACCAGTTGGTATATATATATCAACTATGTTTTGAATTGCTTATTTTTGAATTTTTTGTGTGTTTTTAGAACTGAGGATGAATGTATAACATTCGAAACTAGTTTTCAATAAAACAAATTTATAGAAGTGGCAAATAATTTATCAATCTCTATTGATTGATCACCCACGACTATCATAGGTTTCGGAAAACAAGAGGTCACGAGAATGAAAAGGGTTCCATTAAATTTACAGGATAATCCCTTTCCAGCAATCCGTGACCATCGGCCAACTAAGAGGTGTTTGCTGTACACCATGACAGAGAGAGAATGTTATTTTTCAAATTGGCTCTGGGATGGTGTTGGCGTTAAAAGCTTCATGCCGTCTGGAGACCATCCTTGTTGGGTGAAGGAGCCTTTCGTAATCGAAAGGCTATTCCGAAGTTGTCGGTTCTAACTAGACTAATTAGGAACGAATAAAAATAATAATAATAATAAGGAAAATGAAAAATATTGCATTAAAAATGACGATATAAAATAAAGCTTTAATGTAAAATTAAAATATTAACCAAAAAAATCAATATCCTTTACCAGTGATTTACACAAATATATTATACTAATAAAAAAAAAAAAAAAAAAAAAAAGGCATTGAAATTTTCTATAAATAAGAATAGACTTGTAGTGAGAAAAGAAGAAAAAAAGTCTTAACAACAAATTGTCCTTAAATTAATAATTAAATCTACTTTAATAAACAAAAAATTAAGCACTTATCCATTAAAAAGTCAATTAAAGAAGTAAGAAAAATATATGGAGATATTAAATAGACGACAAATCTAACGGGCATAAGAGTGACACTGTGTCTTCCGGTTTAACAACAAAACCTTGTGAGTAGGTACTACTTCCAACGAGGTTATCTTAATGGTGAGCTCACAGATGTTTGGGGTCGATATGCGCATATCGGTTTTCACTCATCCAGGCTGTCCAGCAGTCAGCTGCAATCTTCAAAATGGCGTCGAGCCGGTGGGTTGGTGGAGACGTACGGTGGGTGAGGGCAGTGCATAGTAGAAGCATACTTCCGCTGTCCCAGAAATTTCGCTCCAGACTGACCAGTGAGCCTTATCAGCTTGTTTGGGTTGCGCTTTAATCCTTCCAAAGCAGACGAAAACATCGCGCTAATAGTGCCCTTTATAAACATTACAACTACATCCAGATACATGAACTGTCTAAACTTGAAACATCTGTTAGCTGAAAACAATTAAAACAAAAAAATACAAATAAAAAACTTAGCTCCTAATCCTTTATCACTGGTAGAGGGTGATAATAAAAAATAGAATTTATCCGGGCGTGAACAATCCATAAACGTTAAAATCTACAAGGCATACACCGTGCAGTAACACAAGATACCAATTTTCAATTAAATCTTCATCATTAAATTGTATTTTTAAATGGTTGGAACTCCTGGTACGCAATAAAATTGAAACTGAATTAAGGTCTTAAACGAAGACAACATGTCTAAGTGAACAGAACAGGCCATGGAAGACATATAACTCGGTAGCCTGAGAAAATTATGAAACGAACTGTGATTAGCGCTATAATCTGTAGTTGCTATTCAGTTATTTCAAAGAGATCCAATGACTGGGATACCACATTTTTTATGTGTAAGTCCACAGCATTGGAATGTATGTTGGGTTAGTGGAAGCAATCCTTATTAGCAGTGATTTTACTTACCTTCAATTCAAATTTATCCAATAAAATCTTATGTGTTCTTTTTAGTTGTTTATTACAGTACAATTTTTTTAATTTATTACAGAATTCATAGAAAATCTTTTATTTAGTCGAAATGCAAATATTTCATTCCAATATAAATATTTAAAAGGCGTGATATTGATACAATACCCGTTAAAGAAATTATTATTTGATCACAAGAAGAATTAATTAAATATTTTATTTGTAAATAATTGAATATTCACCAAGCATATCTTTTAAATATTAATAAAATAAAACTATAATACGACTCATTTCTCTCCATTGAACCATTGAACAAATCTTCAGTGTCAGACCTTACATGATAATCCTACTAGATTTTGGATTTAATCCTCGCACACTTACCTCAGAAACGACAAGTATTTCCCACTATTAAACTTTTTTTTTTTTGTTTGGCTATTGTAGACCCTACGTAATCTTCTCTAGGTACTTACAGGTAGTCTTTACTATATCTATATCGCCGAAATTATCGTAATTTCTACTACTAACTATATATTTGATTTAACACATTTATTCGAGAATTAAATTATAATAAAGTATAAATACCCCTAAAAAACGTTACAAAAATGATTTAAATTTTTTACAACCATACCCCTTTCTTATCTCATACATATTTTAATTTATTTCCGCTTTGAGCACAGCTTTATTTTAAACGTCAAAACCAGAGAAGGCTTGGCTTCTGTTTAAACGTTTATTTAATTTTAAAAAAAGAAGAGATTGTTCTTTGTACTTTACACTACCAAGGGTTGGGTTTTCATATTTTTCTGTGATTGCTTGGATACAGTTTATATTCGATCGTTGGATATTTAAAACCTTTGGCGATCTAATATTGCTTGTGTTTTTGATAACTAGAAGCCCATAAAATAATTCGACTGAAATTATGAAAAAAATGTATATACATATCGAAATGAAATGGTAATTCCGAATCTTACATACATGCACTAGGATTCCAGGTGAATTTTAAATTATTTTTGCTAAAATAATCAATCTATCCTTCATCATTGAAAGTGTGGTATAACTGCATTCAACTCAATTCGGCATTTACAATTACAGAATTCAGATTCAATGATCCAAAAAAAAACAAAAAAAAAAAACAACAACGAGCTGTGTTTCATTTAATTTTTAAATGAAATTTTAAAATTCTGGTCACGAAAGAAGATGCGCTGTTTAAAATTTTGAATCAGCTATCGCATTATTAAATCCTATAAGATAAAATAAAGAAAAACAAATCTGTCCTGTTTTCAGTAAGTTTGTCAAATGTAAAGTCTGTCTGTTTGGAGATATCTAACGATTCAACCTATTTTCAAGTTTAGATCAAATTTATCGTGATCCCGTGAATTGAACCGATGCATTGAAACGTTTTGAGCTCAAAATACTGAAAAATATTCCATTATATTTTAAGTATTTTCGGCTTTTTGTTGATGTTTCTTATCATACCATTTGTAAGTTCATGACCCTATGGTAATAAATTATAAATAACCAATACTAGAAAAACTAAAGACCTTAAAATAAAATTTAATTTACAAAAAATAAAACTCCCGACTACGGAAATAATTTTTATATCTTCCAATCCCATTCGTCCTAAAGGACGGAATATTCTTGCATATCTACTTAAGCGCATTGGTGTGTTGTTAATGAAGTTGACGCTCATGAAATAGGACCTTGGTGTAGTAGTCGGGTGCCTTCCAATGCATGTCCGGCATGCCAAAATACAGAAAGCTCCTTGGATATGTGCATGTAAACATACATAAATTAAATTAATACATTGAGTAAAGAAGTCATTGAAGGATCTTGCGGAACTCCATATTAATAAAAATGACATAGACGACCGGAATGACTATCATATAACTGTCAAAATTGCAGACCAAAGGATGAGACCAGGAAATGGTCTGAGGAGCGCAGGATTGAATTTAGCAGGATAATGAAGGACTACTGGGCCATCAGAAAAGTTCAAGGCACATATAAGAAAGCAGCTTCCAAACTCAGAACACCAATCGTGGTAAACAACGACGTTGTCCATAGATGGCCATAAAAAAAAAAAAAAAAAAAAAAAAATCTTAATTTTTATTTGGGTATGGAATGCACCCGACTACTACACCAATTTTCAATATTTCATGCGCCTCAACTTCACTAACAACCCAACAATATACGCTTAAGCAAATATGCAAGAACATTCCGTCCCTTAGGACGAATGGGATAGTAAGATATTAAATTTATTTCCGTAGTCGGGGTTTATATATATATATATATATATATATATATATATATATATATATATATATATATATATATATATATATATATATGTGTGTGTATATATATATATATATATTTTTTTTTTTTTTTGTTTTATTGATACTTTTAAGTTATGTATAAACAGTGTACTTTCATTAAACAAATGTGTAGTATGGCATGTATTCTTATGCAGCATATATTTATTAATAAATAAATTCTACTTTTATAGAATTGCCTTAAAATACTCACACATACATGCATATAAAATAAATCTATATAGAATAATGTTATTGCCTATAACTAGATAAAACATAAAAAGTTCCCTAGTTCCTCCTAGGTTTTAAATTGCTACACTGAGTCACCCTGTCAGGCCATCACTATTTATTATTACGTCGGCTTTGTGACGTCGCTTGGCTACCCGGCGAGCCCTTATCTACCGACACATTTTTCTTTCCTTCCGCCCTCCTCCCCTAAGCCATAGAGCATTATCTTTGGCTTAGATGAAGCATCTCTTCTACTTGTTTCGCCATACAAGTATCTTCTCAGTTCAATTTTTACAGAAATAATAAATTAAATTAAAAAAAAAGAATATTATAATATAATTTAACGGTAATTTAAATTATATTACTAATGGGCTGGGGATTGCAGATTTTGATAGTTGTATTTATTTTTGTTTCGAATTTTCGAGCTCAGATTTTTTTTTCGTTCAACTTATTTGCTGAATTGTTACATTGTAAAATATTTTACGAATTTGATGTTTTTTTAAATATTGAAAAGCATGCGTGTGGTGTCATTTTCGTTAAGCTAATAGTATTATTGATATTTATCATTAATTTTATTGAAGGTATCATTTTTTAAAGTTTACTGTATTTTTGATCTTAATTCTGTAGTTTTTCTTACATATTAAAGCAGTTGACGCCTTAAAAAAAAAAAAAAAAAAAATTAGTTAAATTTACGAAATTAGTTAGGATGTCCCTTCCATTAGAATGGACAAATCTCTGGGATAGTCATAGAATATAGGGATAGACATTGAATTATATCTCAGGACTTTAAGTTATGATTAAATTGAATATATAAAAATTCATTCAAATCTACGATATAATCGGATTGTAATATACATATGCGCTGTTGGAAGGTTCTTAGGATAACAAATTTTCATTCTAGCACAACCTTATCTTTTAATGTACGCTGGAAATTGATTTTTGGTACAGAAAATTAATTGTGGGCGATAATACCTATGTTAGAGTACCTAACAAGAATACTTTTCGAAAATAAAATGGAATGTAATTTACCGGAAACCCACCCACACGGATGTCGTTATAAGCAATAGTGCTAGGAGATCGATGGCACATAAACTCGCAACCTTTAATAGCATGATTTCCCGTCTTTTGAAAATACCATTAAATAAAAAGAACTATAATAAAGAAATTGAAATAATATATTCCATAGCAAAGAATAACGGGTACAACAAAACCACAATCAATCATATTTTTAAAAAACAAATACAAAAAAAGACAATTAACGATATCTATTCAACAACCCCCAAAGATAGGCCCATCCCGAAACATTGTTTTGATTCCATATTACGGTCCTATATCCACCAATCTCGGAAATGAATTGAAAAAACTAGGATTAAACCCTGCGTTTAAAATATAAAAAACCCTATCCTCATATTTCTCTTCTCCTAAATACAAAATAGACCCTTTCCAAAAAAGCGGAGTATACGAACTAAATTGTAATGATTGTGCAGCCAAATACACGGGAAAAACTTGAAGATACCTAAATCAGAGATTAAAGGAACATACGCGTGGATATAATAATAATCATAAATTCATCGAAGACTCAGGAGTTAAATTAATATATCTAATTATTAATAATAATTAATAATTAATAATAATATGATTAATAATAATTAATATATTAGTTGAAAACAGCCTCAATTAAATATATGTGAAGCCCTTGAAATAATAAAATCCTTCAAATCCAATCCAGAGTTTTGCTTAAATGACCAAATAAATATCTCCAATAGTCCAATCTTAAATTTATTCCGATCTATAACAGAAAAAACAATTACTCAACGGTATTCCTGGAAAAACTCTGACCCTTAAACTGTTTACCTAAAAACATCCTATCTACCTTTCGTTCATTGTTAGTTAAATGCGAGAAGAAACCATTACAAACTTTTCTGTTTGACATAATCCATTTAAACCTTGGTGAGTACTAACATGTATTTGATTTCTTGTCTTAATTAAATTCATAATTCATAAATGTTTTATAATACTGATTTATATTAATCTAATTTAATATGTATAATAATACCAAACTATATTTTGAATTGCTTATTTGTGAATTTTTTGGGTGTTTTTAGAACTGAGGATGAATGTATAACATTCGAAACTAGTTTTCAATAAAACAAATTTATAGAAGTGGCAAATAATTTATCAATCCCTAATTAGATTGATCCTTCTATACCATCATGCGGATGTCAACTTAACATTGAGATAACTTATAATATTATTAATATGATAAAAAGCAAATGTAATATTATAAATAAACCAAAGGACAAGAAAAAAATGTTTACTTTGAATGAGCTCATTGATAATCGCGCAATTGAATTAATGTAAGTAATAATATACCCTGGGTATATCAGCCAATGAAAGTCGGCGATCGGATCACAAACGTCGGGCGAGCGATGAAAGTGCTTTTGGGTTGATGTGCGAATAGGCAGTCTCGTTGATAGATGTTTGGAGCCGAAATTCAATTCCATTTCCGTTGGAAACGGAAATGTATATTCAAGTCAGGATGAACGAAGGCGGCCTCCAAATTCCCGATAACTGATCGGTTGGTCGGAAAATTAGTCGTATTAATATGACGATTAATGACAAAGATTGGTTGAAGTCATAGACGATTTGCACAAAAAATTTATAAATGTTCTGACTATAAAGAAACCAAAATGAAATCACTCATAAACTCCTACGTATTAAGTCCGACGTTAACACACTCGCACATAAAGACTTGGATATTCACTGGCTGTTAATTTAATTGAACACTCAATTAAACTAAATCAAACAAAATGCGATCAGCTGTTTTCCACTAACAAGGAGAGGATCTGTCTCCTAGATAATATGTCCTCCTAGATAATATGTATGTTATGTATAATATAATCCTAGAGAATATGTCTCCTAGATTTTGATGACTTTTTTTTAGGTGAACGTAGGCCTTAAAATATTGCACTGTATAAAAAACTTAGGGACCAACGCTCCCTTAAGCCTCGTACGCACTTGTATCAAACTGCCGTACTGTTTCTCCGTACCGTACCACCGATTCGAACATTGTTTCAAACAAGACAAGAAGAACAAGACAGCGTTCCGAGTATCGTTCGTTTTTTCCTCCTCATTTGTGAGCTGAACAAGTCTGCAGCAGGAGAATAATATATAAGTTAAGCGGGTTCGTCCGCTTAATGTGTTAAATCCGTCGATTTCCAATGCTCCATCTTGTGACATAGACAGTTCTAATATTGTCAAGGGACTCGAAGAAATCTCTTGGGAACTTGTTACCAACTGAAAGAAAACAGCAAATAGTAACGAAATCAGACGCCCAACGACGCCGCGTCGTTTTTGAGATACTGCTAGTTAGGAAACCAGTAACCAAATTCAGAGTCACTTTTTGTGTCACCGATTTATTGTATGATAGGCGCACAAGGAAGGCTTGGGTTGTCCACATCAGATATTTTTTAAAACGGTTTTTCACTATAAAAGTGTGGTCCGAAAATAAATTGTTTACCTTTATTTTATTCATTACAGTTTACTTGTTTAAACGAGTGTTTAACCTTTTACATTGGCCGGTAATTTAATGTTATTGCTAAAAATGTAAATGGTCATAAAATCCTATTCACTCTTGGCCGGTGTTTATATTCATTATCATAGGCTATTTTAAATAAAGGAACATTCCGTTTTAACTAGAAATAACGTAAACGAATCTTACAATTTCTTTATTATTTCGTATATAAAAAATATGGCATAAACTATTCTGCTATTTTCAACAAATAATTTTGAAATATAGAATACTAAATTAAACAAACTAAAAAATCTTTTGATTAAAGAGAGGGGAGAAAAGGATAACAATTGGCTTTCCTGGACTTGATAGATACCTTTACTTATCAATGTTTTTTATTTATTTTTTAATTTAGCAAGCTATATTTAAGAATTATTTGTTGGAAATAGCAGAATAGTTCCTGTCATACTTTTTATTTACGAAATAATAAAGAAATTCGAAATGTTGTTCATGTTGTTTCTAGTTAAAAAGAATGTTCCTTTATTTGTGGCATAACTTTATTTGAATAACTTTAGGTAGGATTGTGTTTAGATTTAGAATAGCCTAGAGGATTTGGGTTTTGACGAGGACCGACGAAAAGAAGTAGGGGGCGATTTATGGTATCATCATGAATGGGTCAGTTAAGCCTTTTTTTATTATTATAATTATTAAAATAGGAATTCTAAAAAAAATCTATAACACAGAATGCTTGCATGCCAATTTTGTTTTAAGCTATAAATACAATTTTCCGTTCAAGCAGTCCAAATTGCATTGTGTGTAGAGAGTCATCAAATCACATTTCGTGTCGTCGGCTCTTTTACAACCTTTCAACAGACTACAGACTCGAAACGTCGTGTGCACGTTATTACGAAAAACAAAGGCCAGATTGTACGATTGCCGTCAACAATTAACTAGAAAACAATAAATTGGCGAAGCGGACTGAGCAGACCAGAGCCCAGGCGGGCTTCAACGAGGTTCCATGAAGTCTTTATCGACAGGATCCCGTGACTAGCCGAGGCAATTTACCTAAACAAAAAAATATGATGAATCGTTGGAGATTTGCTATTAGGCTGTCAGTAGAACACGCCCCTTCTACACACAACGCCGTTACGTCTTCGCGTTTTCAGAGTCTCGTTTGTTTTGGGGCTGCCGTGACCATACTGTTTCAGTTGCTAGTTTTATAAGGTATTAATTACAGGTTCGTTTTTCCCCCTGGAAGGATCAATCCTCTTGTTTGCCGCTCGGGTAAAGGATGTTTTATTCACTAACGGGTCATTTAATTGATACGTATAAATATTTAGAAATTAATTAATGCCTGGAAAATATTTATAGTACTAAATATTACTACGGTCATTAAATGTTGTCACATGAAGGACCGTAATTACATCGGTCGCTTGTTTTTATCGGCTAAACACGGATATTCCACGATTAAATACATGAAATATCAAATGAGATATCCTTCCTATTCAACATAAAAAATATAACTCTTGCATGAAGCGACATATTTAAAAATTCGCAAATTTGTTATAATAGTATTCCTATATTTTCATGAGACCTTTGGTTATTTATGAAATTCAGTGCTATACTTTGCAAAACTACATGATACGGTGTGAACCTTTTTCATATTTCCATTTGTAGGTAATAGAATATATCTCATAGAGCAACTGTTACAGCGGCATTGAAAGTAATAAATTCTAACCTGAATACAAACATAAAACTTAAGTTTTAATTTAACCAAAACTTTAAAACTGGCCAAACTTAAAATCTGTTTTATTGTTCCTATAAATAGAAGTTTAACAGCGTTTTTATAATTAGTAGTATATTTATAGCAATGACTGGTTGATGCAATGACAAAGCAATGACTGGTTTGATGAGGACTGCATAAAAGCCATAGAGGAAAGAAACAGTGCCAGCCAGAAAATGATCCAACGAAGGACCCGAACTACGGCGGAACATTATAGAACCAAAAGAAGGGAAGCAAATGCAATATGCAAACAGAAGAAAAGGCAACAGGAAACAAAGAAGCTAGATAAGCTTCAAGAAGACTTTTCAGCCAAACAGACCAGGAAGTTCTATAAAAGCACCAGAGAATTCCGAAATGGATATATACCAAGGCTGGAATTCATTAAAGATAGAGAGGGGAACCTGATTGGAGATAGAAGATCTGTCCTGGAAAGATGGAAGCAGTCCTTCATAGAATTATTAAATCCGAATAAAGAAGGACCAACTTATAATAAAAAAGCATTATTGGAAAATGGAAGAGACTCGTCGAACGATGAAGAAGAAATACCACCAGATAGGGAAGAAATAGTGGAAATAATTGGAGCACTCCATAACAACAGAGCACCTGGAATAGACGGTATCCCGAATGAGGTAATGAAATATGGGGGTGAGGCAGTGGTAGAGGAAATATATAACCTCGTATTTGATGGCATGGGCTGAAAGAAATATTGGCAAATACCAAACTGGCTTCCGGCCAACTAGAAGCACAACTGATCATATCTTCTCCATACGGCAGATGCTAGAGAAAGCATATGAATACAATATTGACCTCCACCACCTCTTCATAGATTTCTGTCAGACCTACGATAGTCTTGACAGGAATGAACTGCTCAAAGTAATGAAAACTCTAGGAATCCCAGAAAAGCTAGTCGGATTAAGTGCGATGACCTTGGAAAACACTAGATGTAGGGTAAAAATCCAAAATATGCTATCAGAAGAGTTTGAGGTGGAGAATGATCTGCGCCAAGGAGATCCCCTCTCACCTGTATTATTTAACATAGCACTCTAACAAGCTGCGAGATCAATCAGGACCAACCCAGGAGGAACGAAATGTAACAGGATGACCCAACACCTAGCGTATGCTGATGACGTAGTGATATCAGCAAGATCAAAAGCGGCGCTATCAGGAGCTTTGCAGGAATTTGAAGAAGCTGGGAAAAAAATTGGGTCTGATGATAAACAAGGAAAGAACTCAATACATGATTTCCACAAAAAATGATGGGCAGGAAGAGCAGAGTCATGTGCAACTGCTACACCACCCATTTAGGAAAGTGGACAACTTCAAGTATCTGGGGACTTTAGTGACACGAAAGAATGACACCACTGCAGAAATTGAAGCAAGAATTTCAGCAGGCAACAGATGTCTCTTTGCATTGCGAAAAGCATTAAGATTTCCGAACTTGTCACGGAAAGCAAAATTATTTATTTATAAAACAATCTTAAGACCGATTGTCACGTACGTCGGTGAATCGTGGGTCCTGACCCAGGAATGCGAAAAGATGCTGCAGATCTGGGAGAGGAAGGTGCTTCGGCAGATATTTGGGCCAGTATGTAATGAAGGCCAATGAACAGTGAACCAGACCTAGTCACTTATGTCAAATCAATCCGTATAAGATGGCTTGAGCATTTAGAAAGAATGGGAGAAGATAGGTACCCGAAGAAACTATTATATGGCAAACCAGGAGGCAAAAGAAGAAGAGGAAGGCCCAGGCTGCGATGGCTGGGTGATGTGGAGAGCGATCTGCAGAGGATGGGAATCGGACAGTGGAGAGGTCGAGCTGCTGAGGGAAGACTAGAGAGGCGTTGTTGCGGAGGCCAGGGCCCTACAAGGGCTGTAGAGCCATGGAAGCAGAAGAAGAAGTATATTTATATTTATATTCTATACAAAGTGAAATGTCCCAATGTACTTTTTGTCTTTGTAACTGACACTTGTTTTCTTTTCCATAACAACCCTACTAAACCTACTTCACACCTCTGAGGATTTTCATTAATAATATTAATATATGGATTAAGGCATATTGAAAACAAAATTTTTGGCTACATTACAATAACTTATGTAATTTGTTTACAAAATTAATTTATAATGAATGTATAATTTAATAATAATTGCTTTAGTAAAGAGTTCATAATGACATTAATTTTTTCACAACATCAATTATTCACAACCCTCTTCTTACTTTCTTTTCTGCATTTGAAAAATCGAGTCAAAATCCAATGATCTTGTCTACCTAGACTTAATAGACAACAGTTTCTTTTCTCTTTAAACATACATTTTTATAAATTAGATTATGCTCTCAGAATGTTATTAAATGAGGGGTGGGCGACCCTTCCTCACTGCGACCCATATGGATCTTTTGTGAGATACCCCTCTGACTAGAGATCCCAAAGGAATCGTATGCTTCTTATGAAGCACATTAATTCCTTAGGGTTAATTCTAGTAATGTCTTCAGCTTTAATTATTACCTGTTGTACATTTTGTAGCCTTTAGAGGGCAAAAGCTTCACATCCACAAAGAATGTGTTCTGCTTTTTGTTCTTCCTCAAGGCACAGACGGCATGTGGAATCTTAATCTATATTCATCTTTTTGAGATGATATTTTAGCGAGAAATAGCCTGTGAGGAGACCCGTTTTCGTTTTCAACTGATTCTTTGTCAAGTTTAGATAATATTTTGCCTTTTCCTTTGACATATTAATCTTCAGTTTGGATTGTTTCATATCGGGTTTGGAATTCCAGTATGCGTCCTTCTTCTTTTTTTCAGAGGTATCAATTTCCTTGGATACTTATTGAGATTTTCTCGTGCTGCTATTTTTATTGCATGTATTTGAGTTTGGAAGACCGTAGAGTGCACCTGCCCCTGCTTTTCCTTCTTAACTGAACCATATTTATACCAGACAGTAGCCCCATTTTCACATTTGGGTCCTCCTTCTTTCCATGTTCTTCTGTCTGCAATAAGTACTTTGAATTTCTTATCGAAATCTAGTTTCCTGGACAAATGATCACTCATTGAACTAATCCATGCCTTACCCTTCAGTTCACTTAGTATTTTCATATCCCCTCCATAGTTTCCTGGCGTGTAGTTCCACGTTGTAGTCTAAGGGCACTTGATGTTATCTCTTTTAGAATCAAAATGTCAAATGGAGTTATGTTCAGCAATGTTTCCATGACTGCCGTGGGACAGGTTCTAATTTCCACTGCGATTCCGAGGCAAGCCATCCTCTAAACTTTCTCGTTTCATTTGTGTAGTTTTCTCCTTAATAGTTCTCGGTTGGCCACCAGATTACTGATGTATAGATTATCATGGGGTAGAATGACCCAAATATAGAACCATTCTATCCTTTTGGGTTTAATATCCCATTTTTTTCCAAATAAACTTTTGCAGATCCAAAGTGAAGCTTTTATTTTTTCTAGGATTCTGTTTATTTGGGCATTCCATTTGAGTTTTTGACCCAGGATAACTCCTAGATGTTTAACTTCATACATAAATTCAGCATAAGTGGTTCTAGGTTAAGAATCCTTTTTCTGGTAAAGGGCACAATAGTGGTTTTGCTTGGATTGATATTTAGTCCTTGTTCCTGACACCATATCCAAGCAAGTTTCAGTTTTTTTTTCATTATTTCCCTTAAAATGATTTATGCTTCCATCATGATTATTGCTATGTCATCAGCATACCTAATTATTTCAAAACCTTCATTGGTTAGTTTGTTAAGGAGACTGTCAGAAACAATCGTCCACAAAAGAGGTTATAAAACGCCACCCTGTGGACATCCTTTTGTTGCTTTTATTTTGACTGTAGTCTCTCCTATCTTGGCTGTAATACTTCTATTTGTTAGCATTTGTCTAATCCAAAAGATAGTAGCTTGACTTCTGTTCTCTTGGTAGCTTTTTCTATAATTTCATATGAGGTATTGTCAAAGACACCCTCTATGTCCATGAATAGACATATTGTTGTCTTTTTATTCTCAATAGATTTTTCTATATTTTTAACGAGACAGTGTAATGCTGAGATGGTTGATTCCTTCGCCTGAAAAGCTAATTGATGTGGATGTAGTGGTGAGTTCCTCTTAATTATGTCTCTTAGATATACTTCCATAACTTTTTTCATAGTCTTAAGTATTACTGAAGAGAGACTTATTGGTGTGTATGCCTTTGGATATATATATATATATATATATATATATATATATATATATATATATATATATATATATATATATATATCTGGGAGCGTACGTTGACTCCGAAAATAGCACTTCCAAAGGAATCGAAAAAAGAATTTTATCAGCTAACAGGAGTTACTTTGGATTAAATAAGCATTTTAGATCCAAACTAATAACTAAGGAAACAAAAGTAACCCTGTGCAAAACCTTAATAAGACCGTTTAACCTATGGTTCAGAAAGCTGGGTTCTAAAGAAGGACGACGAGCAGAGACTGTCGGTGTTTAAAAGGAGGATAGTAAGCCGAATTCACGAGAATGGAATATGGAGAAAAAAGTTTTACGTGGATATATACATAAAATTTAATGATATCCCAATCGTGAAATTCATCAAGATCATGAGACTGAGATGGTCTGATCATGTGAAAAGGATGGCAGAAGATAGGATGTCCATAAAATTTTTGGAATATCGTATGATTGGAAAAAAAATAAAGGAAGACCGAAGATGAGATGGATAGACCAGGTGGTCACGATGCGGTGAGGCTGGGTACAAAGAGGTGGTGGATAATAGCACGGGACCGAGAACTAGACCAGGGTCCGACTGGGGCTGTAGCGCCCAGGATGTATGTATGTATGTTTGCCTTGGCATATTGCCAAATTTTTGGAATAAATACCACTTTGGTCTTTCTCCATAGTGTTGGGATATATCCCATAATCTCCTCAGGACTGTAACTAACTTTTCTTGCCCATGTTGATTGATATTATGATGGGCTGATATTATTCCATCTCCCTCAGCCGCTTGTAGGGCTTAAATGTTTTATCGCCCAGGTAATTTTGTCCGGTGTAAAAATTGTATTAGCTTCATTTTGAGCCCATTTATTTATCTGTGGATCTGTTCTACCTCTTGTAGGACTATCCTCTACTTTTTCAAAGCTACATTGAGGGAACTGAATTTTTAGTAAAACCCCAAATGTTTCCTCTTGATTTTCCTTATAGGTTTGATCTGGTTAATACAGTGAACCAGGACCATTGTTTTGATCTATTGAGAGGACTGTAAGAATTCGCACTGTGGAGAGGAAATCCTCTATTCCTTGGCAGAATTCATTCCATGTCCTTCTCTTTGATTTTCTGATATCCTTATTATATTCTGATAGGACCTGTTTATATTCCTTCCATCTATATCCATATTATCGTTGGTAAATGTTATTGCTTCTAAGGCTGATGTGCTTTTCGCACGATGCTGATTCACCTGTATTACTTTAACATTTTCCTTTTTTTTTCTTTTTTTTTTCCTCGCTTACTTAGAGGCATCTTCTTGCTGGAGCCTCTCCGTCTTCTCTTTTCCTCCCTCATATATAGACTCGGTTCCTTTTGGTATTGAGGTTCCTTTGGCGAGATGTTTTATTAGTTTTGGAGAGGTCCATATCTTTCAGCCTGATTAGGGGGCTTCTTCCACTTTGTTGAGCGGAAGGAGATTTTGGTTTTACGGGTCTCGACTTAACCCCTCTCTCCCCTTTTCCCCCAGGGCTGGGCCGGGACCGACCGAACACCCCCTTTATTTTCCTTCCTGGGTTCGGCTAGTTTTTTCTCCCCTACTACTTTGAAACCAACCTACCTTATTCTGAAGAACAGAGTATCCTACATTTTGAGGGTCTCGAGTGCCTCTTTTTCAACACCAACTTTAAATTTTGGAGTATTATCCCTTTTGAACACCCACCGAGTATTATCCCTTTTGAACACCCACCATGTGTTCACCTTCAGTTTGGGGTTTTGTTTGTTATTAATGTTGAAGATTTCCTCTTCATTCTAACTAGTGGGTATATAATCATCGCCTTCCTCGAGAAAATTCATCCTTTCTTAAGGCTCTGAACTTAGCCCATGGTATCAAGTTTTTCGTATTTTCAACGACCCATCGAGCGGTATCCACGTTAATAAAGGTCAATTGAAACCATCCATTCATCCAGGTTGACCTATGGAATTGTGGACAAACTATGGGGTTGCTTTTAAGGATTAGGTTGGTGATTTCCGCCTGTATGGAGTTAAATTGCTCCTCTCCGAAACCACATTAAAGATAGTTATCTGGAAAGATACCCACTCTGATGCCCCCTGAACCTTCCGATGGGACGTAACTGGGAGAGAAAACTTCTTCTACACTTGATTGTCCCACGGAAGGCCTGGAGGAAATCTTGATTCTTTTTCAGTTCCACTGCTAGGAGGGGTCTCGTTGGATCGGAATCTCTTAGGTCCTTTCTCCAATAAGTTTTCATGGCAGTACATTCGGCTAAGACTTTTGATTTTTGCCTCTACATCGGAACAACCATTTCTCCTCAGCCAGAAATATCTCTTCCTCCAAGATCCACCCATATTGATGGTTGGCCCTACATCCTTACCATCCTCTCTGGTCTCAGAAGTGTTAGAGATGGAAAAACCCTTCTCTCCTCAGGTTTGCGTCCTCCTCCACAGGGTCATCTCTCATAGTTGTGGATTTACCGCTGGCGAATAAATTTTGAGTCAGTTTATCAGAAGAGTCCTAACAATGAAAACCTCTCTTCCTTCTTCTCGTCTATAATATCCAAAATTTCCTTCTCAATTCCCACGAGTAACTAGGGAATAACGGTCGCCTGTGACAGAGCCGCGGAGATCACAGGAAGGCTAATTTAAATTAGAGATCGCCTGATATCCAGAGTCCGTATAGTTCGACTGTTAACCCACAGCCGTTCATCCAAATCCTATGCTGTTCGGTCTGGATTGGGAGACGTTATCGACATCCCAGTCCGCCGGGTTTTGTTTTAGCAGGGTCACCTCGAGCAGGATGCGGCTCTTCACCACGCACGGGCGGTCTTGATTATAGCGTCCTTAAGACCTCTGCAAACGCTTCATAGGTCTCTCGGCTACACACCTGGGCTAAGTGAAGCAATGCCTCTCCTCAGAGTAGGACGTGATATTATTCCTTATAGATTGAATTTATTTTCTTTTTATTTGGATACATTTTTCAACAAAATTTTTGACTGTATAGAATTATTTAGGCAATTCTTATCGGGCCCTCCGGAGGCCTGAGCCCAAATAGCTGCTCCTCTCCTGACGGTGGGTCAGCCTGAAAGCAATATAATAAAAAACCTTTCAACCTCTATCATTCTTTATTCAATGAGTACGACGTTTCGCTCAAATTTCTCAATTTCCATTCTTATTTGTATTGCCAAATAAATTATTATCGCTACTCGTCAATTTGTCATTCTCTTGTATTTATCATATATTAGAAAGTATATTTTTTGTCGTCATTATTATTATTTTATTTATAAAATTATCATATCATTATATTTTGACGTAACATGCTTCATCTCCTTTAAAAAATTATAACGCAGGTCTACAAGAAAAAAATCGTTTTTGATACCAAGGATTTTAGAACTGAATCCAAATATGAAATTAGTTTTTCTCAATCAGCTCTATTTTTTGAGAGACGTCTACTTGTACATCATTGTATTTTTCTCTTCAAGATTTCATCAGGATATAAAACTGTGGAGCACCGCTACCGAGGAAGATTGAATAAGCACATGATGGGAGATTACAGCTGGAAAAGAAGAAGTTTCCGAAGTGTTCAGTGACAAGTTGCTTTCATTGATGAATTTTCCCTCTTTATTTACTCTTTGTAATTAGATAAGTACAACAGCAATATTCTCTAAGATTTTTATGTTTCTTTAACATTATTTTTTAAATATGATAATCTCTCTCTATTATGAGATACTTGCCTAGTGTGAGATACCCTTGTGTCTCCTCTGCCTTCATTAGTTCCTTATCAATTGCATCATATGCTACCTGCTAGTTACCCAAGCAGAGTTGGGCATTATTCGAATAAATTTTTATTCGGGTAATGGATAATGGATGAATTTTTATTCATTATTCGAATAACAGATATATCTGTGTACAAATCGACCGTTAATCGAATAAACTTGAAGTTATTTGTCATTTGTTAATTCGTTATTCGTTATTTGAACGTTATTCGCTATTCGTTATCCGTTTTGAAAAACTGTTTTTTTTATTCGATATTTCAATTCTACGTATCTAGAAACATAAAACCTCAAATTTTGAGGGGAGGAAGGGGAAATATATTTTTTTTCTTTCTCGATTACCTAGATTCATTATTGAAAATAATAATATAATAATAATAGTAATAAACCAAAGCATACGGAGTTATTTTGAAAGAGTATTAAGTATCGATTAATGTTATCATTTCGGATTTATTCGATATTGAGGTCAACTATTGTGTTTTCTGGGAAACAGATTTTTAAAACGCAATCGATTTTAAGATTCTGTCCTCAAATACCGATTTATTTAAAATTTTCTGAATTCTTCGATATATGATCTCCAGCATTATGTTTCCAGTGACGTAATCATTGAAAAACTATACATTTTTAGATTCCGCGTTCACATATCGATTTTTTAAACTAATCTGATTTCTTCGATATTGAGGTTTTTGAAAACACTGTTTTAAACACATATGCGATACCACTCTTAAAAAAAAATTTTAACGTTTCAAAAGAGTATTGGGGAGTTATAGGGTTAAAAAAAAATTTATAAATTGGTCAATGTTATATCAGAGAATGTTATATTAGAGAATACAAAAAAAAAAATTACAAAAAGTATCTCAAGATAGGTCACATTTCCCTAATTAAAAAATTCGTGTTTAGTTTTTTGTTTGATCAATGGATTTAACTGAAAATATTGTCACTTACGTTAAACTAAAATGTTACCTGTATATATCTTAGGGATAATATTGAGCTCCTAGGCAAAAACTAATTCAGGGCGTAAAATTTATATTAAATCAGCTCCAAATACCTAAGCAACCAAACCACTGTTGGCCAGTGGAATTGTAATGTGAGATATACGTATAATCTCCGAAAAAATAAGAGAAATGTTTAATGAAAAATATATAAATATATTAAAGAACAATAATATAATATAATTTCCAGAATTGTTTTGTTTTCTATACACCATAGTTATTCTTAAAGAACTTCGTACCAGAATAAAATTTGTTTTCTATTCAATTCTATAAGGAATACATAACGACCCTCACGCCCAAATGCGAGGACACATCAATATACTATTTTCTTTTCTTAAGTATTCTGAAAAGTGAGTGAAGAAATGAACTAATAGATTTTTTTTTTTTTTTTACTCGAATCGTTAATAAAACAAGTTTGTTTCCTAAAAGTTATAGTGATATGAAAAGCATTTTCATTCGATTTCTCTTACATAGATAACCGTCCAAACAGAAGCAATTGAAATGTACCCACAGTTCTGTTAAGGCATTTCCGATAACACTCAATTCCGATTAGTATAAGAGCTGTCTGAATTCTGCTGCCGACTTATACATCTTCCAAATATTCTACGCATTAATTTAACTGCGAAAATAAATAAAGTTGTTTTTCCCTTAATGCTAAGCTGCCGAACTTCGCATCCGTAAAGGAAAAGTAGGAAGTTAGTCATTTTTTCGGTTTTCTGGAGAGTATACGTCAACTGAGTAATCGAACTAAGTAATTTGTCAAAAAAAAACTCAGTTTTCCCTTAGCCTTTTTTGTATATAGAATCAAGTATACTGAAATAAATTAATAAACTTTATTTAGAATAGGGGTGGTTATGGAACTGTTCAACAGATTATCAAACAGAACCAGTTCCAGGAAATTTGGAGGGGTTTTGGAACTGAATTTATTTAGATCTCATTCTGTGACATCACTAATTTTGTTAATTACTTTTTATCTATTTTTCCCTTTATCCCTTTAGAACACCACCAATTATTTTTTCCTCTTCCTTAACCTCTTCTCGGTAAAGGAAAAGTTGTTTCTCTGAATACATATTTTTAAATTATATACCATTAGCTTTCTTCGCGTGGATTAAGGTACAGGGCAGGTCTGAAGGGTAGCGGAAGTGATCACTGGAACTTTTCAAGTTCTTTCCTACCGAGCCTCCATAAGGCCTAGTATACGTGGCGGTTTTGTAGATTCAACTAGTTGCTTCGGCGGGCGTTAGGCCCTGAACGAAATAGGATTTTAAGTAGGAATCGCTTACAAACCTACCTAAGCAGTCGACTGAAACACCGAGATGGTTGCGCATCCGGCACATATTCCACTCAGTGGCTCCTCCTAATCTGTTGACTCAACTCAAAGGGCTCAGGAATGGGATCTATTCGTAAATTATAATAAGGGATTCATATAAATAATGAATTTATTCAGTTCACATTGTTAACAATATCAATAGGAATTAATTATATAAACCGGTGTTTTTGATATAATATTATAATTGAGTTATAATTGATGAAATGCATAGATAAATAATATAATAATAACATATAATCAATAATATTGTATAATAAATTTATCAATGATCAAGTTTATAACTTATACAATTTTTAAGTAAATAACTAATAAACAAATAGAATTCACATCAAGAATTGAACCGACGTTTTTAAAAAAAAAAAATCACTATTTTGAAGGCGTTTTCGATATATTTAGTCTTGTTATAAAGCATAATATATGAATATTTTAATGACTTATTTATTTTTATTTTTTTCGCTCAGAAAAAGGTACATTTTGGTGCTAAGCTCACTGTTCTACCTTCATCAGAACCAAATATATAAAATTAAATTAAAATCTGTTTGGCACATTCTTACTTCCCTATTTCCTTCCCGGGCTCCTGGAGCTCGTCGGCGGAAAAGCTCGGAAACCTACTCAATCTTTTTATGCCTAGATTCACCTAAAAAGTTTCAACAAAATCTAGGATGCACATGTGGAAACCTTTCCTTGTGAGTTGAATCAACTGAACCGTCTCGTGTGAAATAGTCCTAAATGATGGAAAACACCCGACGAAGCAAATAGTTGAATCAATTGGACCGCCTCGTGTGATGCAGGCCTAAGAGTGTTGATAATCATAAATTATCCCATCGAAGTCAGTGCAAAATGCGAAATTTATGATACACTGGAGGGCATATACGTTAAGTACAGCGATACTATATAAAAATTATATTAGGAGTTGCGAACGGGAAGGAGGGAAGGAAGGAAGTATATTAATATTAACCAACAATCGGTTGTTATTAATATAGAAATGATAACGGCAACAAGAGCATCTCATAAAAAGCGAAAGCTACAATGTAGGGAAATTAAAAATCTCCTTACGAAATGAAGTTAGGAATAGATTGAAAATTTTAGGGAGAAAGCTGTTGGGAGCAACAGATCGGTGATAATATTGAACTAGTCGGTAATGTCGTCTTAGGGAAAGAAGATAATAAGACAAACAAAATCTGTTTCTATGAAAAATTTCTGAACATTTGTAAACAAAGGAAACGTCTAAATTGTGATACTATAAATAATTTTTGGTGTATCAATATTGCATATTTTCAAAGCTAAAAGCACGAGGATTCTATATTCTCTTATAAATAATATTTAAAAATATATCTTAATAAGCAAAACATACACATACCAGTATAAGAATTTTTTTTTGAGAAATAAGCATAATTGATCGAGTAAAGAAAGGAACTTAGAAGCCTGTAAAATGCTAAATTAAGAAGTATGCATCTAGTAAATATCATTGAATTAATATCATCGCCACGATTGAAACATTCAAGTTATAGGGTAAGATAATAAACAAACACCTAAAATGAAAATAAGATAATTAACAAACACCTAAAATGATAGTAAGATAATTAACAAACACCTAAAATGATAATACGACAATTAACAAACATCTACAAAGATAATATGCGTTGTAACGCGGATAAAAGTGCAAGGGATAGACCTAGACGTAAATAGGAACATTGTGTTATGCGTGGTGTTGTAGATGGGTTTTGACGAAAATAATAAGGAGGTCTGTGGAAGCGATTGTTGTTGTGATAAGTAGCAAACCTTTGGAATCGCTATTCCCTATTATTGAAAATAAAAACTTTCAGTAATAAAAAATATTAATCATAGATAAAACAAGAATTGTTTTCTTGAAATATTATATCTTTCTACTGAAAGTAGAAAGTACCTTTAAATTCAGAACTATTTTTTGTCATAATCAAAACTATTGGATCGCGGCATCCATCGGTTATAGAAGTTCGTTTGAAGTTACAGCTAAATTGGAAAAGTTTTGACAGATATATCGTTTCGAATCTTTAGGATTGGGACCTAGTTCCGAACCTTCATAAAATAAAAAATAAAAACTTCCTTTATAACTGAGGAACTAATACTACAGTTATTACTATAAAATATTTATATGCATATACGTGTGAATGTATATCCATTTTTAAAAATTATTACTAAAGCTTGCAATTTGTTTTGAAAATATGAATTTCCTGTTGACAGATAATCACTAACAAAATTGTAAATTTATCCAGACAATTAATTCCGTATCGAACACTTTAAATTTAAAGTAAGTTTTCTAAACAGTAAAATTTCGAATAACCGCCACTTGTTAACGATATGGACGTTAACATCAGTTTTTGTTAACCGTCAATATGCTAGTTTTCTATAGTAATTCTTTTGTACTTATTTAATAAAAAAAAAATTTATATTGCAAACGTGTTTAATTTACATTCATACTCTAAACAGAGTCAAGTGTTTCCTATTTATCTGTCATCCGTATATTCGGTTAATCTAAGTTTTACTGTAATCCTAAAATTATAGACTAATTTTCAAAGGACTGGCATATTTTATAAAAATATTTTTCTGAGGAATATATGAGGAGTATAGTTATAATAATTTATTATTTATAATATTATGTTTATTATAGTATAGTAATTATTACTCATACTGAAATTTAGGTAAAGAGATTTTTTATTTTTCAAATATGAACATCAAAGGAAAATATATTTCTAATTTCTCCCTCCTTCAGTCTGTGCATACACCTATCAGAAAACACCATCAGAAAATCATTTTGCTTGTGAAATCAAGATGAAAACGATTCAGGGATGAGGGAAAACTGTTAAAGAGTTCAACTATATCACGTTCCATCACGGCAGATAGATTTTGGAATTAAAGTAATTTGTATTTTTACTACTACAATCCATCCCTGCATTAGACAATTTAGACTTCTTATTTAAAAATTATTGGAATATTAAAACAAGCATTTAATAGATCCGTGGCATTTAATTTTTAACATTTTTATTAAACAAGCATTTAAATAATATCCAGGTTTATATGAAAAAGATTATCTATTATCCCAAATAAAAAATTGAACTGTTAATTTTAATTTATTTTATGTTAATTGAAGGGGTTAATTGAAGTAATAAAATTTAAAGATTTAATTATTTTAAAGATTTAAGTATTCTTATTCCAAAAATTCATGCAATTTTGGAGAAAGAAAAAAAAAAAAAAGAACTGACTTGGGCCTCTTCGCTTCGAATCCCATCCACTCTAGTTGAATAAATTTATATAAATTCGAGCAAATGCTTAAACATATGAAAAACATTGAATTATAATAAATGCCTGTTTTTCAATTAATATTGTTGAGCTTTATTTAAAGGACATTAAATATCCAATGCTAGAAATAAAATTTAAAGAGTCTCAAGAAACACAAAAAGTGAAATAAACAATATCTTTTTGCACTGTATAGCAAATAATTATAATTCTTTGTCTATTTTCGGTCATTAATTATACAAATGAAATACAACTTGATCACATTTTTTAGATGTCTAAAACGATTTAGTCTATATAGTCTGTTATATAATAATCTGCAAGTTACCATTAATAAAAATATAAAGCTTGTTTCAGATGATTTACCATTCAATCAACTGGCAATAGTTTAGATCGGTCTTATTGTATTAATAACACATCCAGAATGAAAGAGCCAAAACTCAAAAAAAAAAAAATTTATTTGTTAGAACGAATGTTAGACACAGGTTAGGTTCTACCCAGGTAGGTTCCTCCGACTTTGCTGGTAGATCCCCTATTGTTTTGGCATGAAACTTGAGGGATGCTCTTTGAATTATAGGGGTCCAACTATTCCATTCTCTGATGCTAGAAATTTTGAGTTGTGCCTCTTTCATCATGGATGTGCGATGTTTCTATTGTCAGGTCACTGATTTGTATTAAACGAAAGATAATTTGAAACCGTGGAATAATCTAACAGAGAAATCCCCTCTACCCTCCTAAAAAAAATAACTTTTAAGTAATGAAGTGAATTTAACCAAAAAGAAATCAAGAAGATCCAATATCAAGCGGGAAAAGTAGGAAAAGTTATATGTACTAATTAAATTGACTGAGGATATACTGGATAAAATTTACAAGGAAAATGGCTCTTCTAAAACCTCTTTGGAAAAAAAAATACAGAATTTCCGTGTTCTAAATTTATCAAGAAAACGAGGAGGAAATATACAGAGGTAAAAAACAAAGGAGGAATATAACAGCACGAAAGGAAGAATATCTGGTTTGAGCACAAAAATGCCAATTTTCCTTTATAACAAAAGTCGACGTAATCTTTATTAATTTGTGGCGGCAAGGCAGTGATAGTGATATCAGCGCCAGGGAGGTTATTGATGTAAAATAGGTTTGCCAATATATATAAAATTAATCATTTCATTTTCCGTTTTTCCGCTACATAATTTCAATAGTCAAATTATCTTGCATGTTCAGTGGCAAGCCTATTAATCACCTCCTTGATAAGAAGAGTTGTTGTCGGAGTTCTCTGTGTGTGTGTATTGTTTCCTGTATAAATCTTTGTTCTACTACATTACTATATTCTCACGATTGAACTATAAATATAATTTATACTTATTAAATAAATTGACCCGGATTTATTGACACTGGATGGAGCCGATGAGGGTAAAGAGACGGGACTTGCCCCACAGGTGATCGAAACTGCTTCGGCGGCCACAGTTGCGGCCCGAATGCCCATATTTCGCAAGAGTGACCCGGAGATGTTTTTCTTACAGTGCGAAATAGTTTTCGACCTGTACCGGGTCACTAATTCGCTTACAAGATTCGATTACAAGGCCACGCAAGTGGATAGAGAGCCGCTCAGAGATGTTATAGACCTGATCAGGCAACCTCCGGCGGAAAACCCCTACGAAACACCCCCAGGCTGATGGGGAGTTTCGGTGATTCCGAACATACTCGAATCAAGAAACTCCTGGAAGACCAACGTCTCGGAGACCGCCGCCCGTCGCACTTCTTGAGAGAACTGCAGCCGTTGAGGGGAACCACACTGCCTGGAGACCTATTAAAGTCAATCTGGCTACGGGGACTGTCAGATGGGATGCAGGCAGCGCTAGCAGCTGCGGAGCCGGCCGACATGGTCAAACTCAGCACCATTGCTGGCCGCATCGCCGAGATTCAGGGGTACCTAATCGGCGAAGTAGCTGCCATGCGGCCCTCCACCTCCAGCGACAGAGAAGATAGGCTTTTAGCGGCCCTGGAGAAATTAACCGATCGCGTCGCAACTCTAGAAACCCGAGGAAGGTATAAAGAGAGGAACCGACCACGAAGCCGTAGCAGAAGTAAGGTAAGTAATAATTTATACTTATTAAATAAATTAACCCGGATGGTTATTGTTACTTGAAAATAAAAGTATTGATTTGAAATATTGTCAGTTAATTGGTGTAAACCGTACCCCGATTCCCAATTACACTAAAAATTAATTTTGAAATTTTATTAATAAATCAAAATATCGTCATTACGAGAAAATATCTTATATACCATCAAATATCCTATGTGATTTTTATATTTTTTAGAGTCTACATTAATTTGAAATAAGACTCATTGAGAATGAATCAAAACATACTAATCAGAAAATTTTAAAAATTACAAAATTATGGAATCAAAATAAAAAATATAAAAACCGAAATATAATAATCACATGGCATATTTGATGGCACATAGAATATTTTCTCGTAATATGCTCCTTATCGTATGTAATTCTTCCATGGCTTCTGGCATTGTGGACCCCGGAAGGCCCAGTGGAAAATCCGGCCTTGGTAATCATTATTGGTGTATGGTAATTAATTACAAGTTTACTTCAAAATAAATTTTACGCTAATTAATAATTTATTGATTCACTCATATTTTATTAAAATTATACCCAGAAATTGCCATTACATGTGATTAGATTGGATAGCACTCACAGCATTTATACCATCAAAGCATTATCAATAAGAACGAAGTTCGTTCCCTAATTATTTTTATGGTCAATGTCAATAATTTTGATCATAGAGATTGCCGAGTTTTTTGTTGCAGCACCATTTCATTCTTTTCATTAAAATCGTCCATGTTTTGCTATAGATGGTTTTTGGCGATGTATCGGTGACATCGATGTTTAACTTTCGATGCCGTTAAACATCGATTAGTTTTTATATTCTGGCGTTCTAGATTTGGAATAACAATACTTTGAGAAATTATAAAATTTGTCCATATTTGTCCAAAAGTGAATACCTTGAAAGAACAAGAATTAAAAAAAAAAATCGACCTCGCATAAAAATCGACAAGTTTTTCAATAAAATCGACCTACCGAGAGTGCTTATATCATTGGTTTTATACTGTCATTTTCTCGAAAACGACTCTAACGATTTCAATTAAACTGGTTAAATCGATAACAATTAAATTGTCCTAAATATCAGCTTGGTCTTATCATTATTTAAATAGTCTAACAAGACTCAAATGCCAAATTTTCAAATTGGCATCCCCTAACGCACCTTTAATTTTGTTTATTTGAAATAATTAAACCGTCACACATTGATAGTAATAATAAAAAATGGATAAATATACTATGAAAGAATTTGGTATTTAACTGCAGGAGAAAAAAAGAGAAATATTTACGAAAATAAGAGTAGAAATAGGAGTAGATGTTTAATATACCGTTGAAAAACTAAAGCTTTTAGAAAAAAAATATTATCTAACAGATAAAGTTGTAAAAGATAATGGAGAATGACAATATAAGCATAAACCTAAGTGATTATTGTAGTTAATAATTTTTACTTTTACATTGCTTAATTGAAACTAAATGTTTCTATGGAGACTAAATGGTATTCTCCAGAAAACTAAATTTTAACTTTTAAAATTTAGTTCAATCAAGTAAGTTGTCTTGATTGATGCTAGTATCAATTTTTTTTAAATAACTAAAAGTAAAAAAAAAATAAACGAAATTGTAAGTTATTCATGTCAATATTTCATACAATCGTAAGTTTTAACTTTGCTTAAGTACTGTATTCACTGTCCATCAATTTTATTTATGATAGCACAGGCAAATAAAATGTGCGAAAAACTATGCCGTCCATCTTTCAACTCCGTCGGTTTTTCCATGCTCACGATCAGTTGGTATCATTGGATTTTGGCTTAACGAGATGGAGTTTATGACCGATGGAATTCCAGCAGCTCCGCATCACTCCAAAAAACCGCATAGGATTTCACACTCATGGTCGTTCAACACCCAATTTGGCGCTGAGTAGTTGGAGTGGAGTGATCGTCAGTACTTAACCCCCTTTACACTTGTTTTCTTATACTACCATGCCAACACTATGAATGAAGAGTTTAAACATTTACATATTAAATGCTCTAACATGTGTATGCACGTCTTACAAGTTTACTACATGTTATGTGCAGAAGCATATTACTGATTTGCGAAAATTTAATAGTAGTACAGTGCATTAAAAAAAAATCAATACAAAGAGAAGGATTTTTAAAAAATTGAAGGGTTTGCTGGAGAATAGAAGTAGTTCCATCCTGACGGGAGTTTTGGCCTGCATGTACTATTTTATGGAAAACAAATTCTTTCGTTCGAGCTTCCTCCGATTTGCAACATACTCTGCATAAATATAAATGTTAAATTGAATTACGTATTCGGCATAATAACATGTAAAATGGTAGTACCTATATGCGACCTAAGTAGGGGAAAGCAAATATGCATCGATATTTTCAGTGGCGTACGCGTAGGGAGGGAGGGGGATCTAGAGGATATAACCACTGCCGTCCTCTCCCCTCCCCGAAATGTACGAACAAATTTAATTATCATTCCCACGTTTCTTTTTAATACGTTTTACACACGTTTCTTTTTAATACGTTTCATACGTTTCTTTTTTAAGTAATATTTTTGGTAATTTTAACAATATATTTTTAATCCTATTCCCAAGCTTATCCATAAGTCTTACACTAAATCTGTCTATTATAAATATTTAGGTGATTATTTGCCTTCTTCATATTAAATCCCCTTTCCCTCAAAAAATTTAAATCCCTTCCTGAATGTTTTCATAAACTCCAACACTACTGCTCAGTAAGCCTTATCTTTGCTAGCAGTAGTCCAGCATTTTCTCAGGGATATACTTTGTATATGAATATCATTAATATACATGAAATCAAATCATGACTAGAATCAAATCATGACTGAAATCAAATCATTTTTATTTTAATAATTTAAAAATCATTTTTTGATTTTTGTCAAGAAATAACTCTGATTTATTTGACAACATATGTAGGGCGATAACAATAATCATAATAATTATTGTTAAGTGAACAGATTTAAATTAAAAATAATTCTAATTTGTGAGCGTTTAAAATTAGAGCTAGCGAATTGAGAGTGGTTCCATTTAATTCAAAGTGAAAAAAACGTTAATCATTTTTTTGCTGATACGATATGCTCAAATATAAACTACCGACAAACCAAATATACACCAAAAAGTAAATAATTGTATTTTTTCTACCTATTTCATCTTTAGTCCTTAGTTATTGTTTTAAAATATGTTGAAACAAGTTATTTACTTCATATAAATGTTTATTTATATCTTCCTTTATTCCGTCTTAATTAAACGCTTTCCTCAGTTCATTTTTGCTCTATAATACCTTGATTAATCAGTTGAGCTTGTGAATTTACCGAAATGGGATGTGAAAAAAAAACCCCAAAAAAACCCATCTACTTGCCTTCAAATATAGTTCAGAATGTCGCAACAGCAAGTGCAAAAACTGTAAAAAGATTCTGATCCTTTTTATGAATTTGTATCAACATTTGTATGAATAGAAATAAACAACTTATTCCAGCATATTTTGAAACGATAACTAAGGATTGGTACAAATTGGCAGATAAAATTGGTAGAAAAATATATTTGTACCATTATATAAAGTTTTATATTTGGTTTGTTGGAAGCTTATTTTTCATCACATTGTATTTGTGAAAAAGTGGTTAAATGGCAGTTTTTTTTTTTTTTCACGCTGAATAAAATGGAACCACTCTCAATTCGCTAGCTCTATTCTTAAGCAAGTTATAGCATTTTGAATTTTATTTTGAGAAAAAAAAATATCGCACAGATATAAGTTATTTGTGACCTGAACAAAATCTCTAAAAGTGATAGCTATGTTTTAACAGAAAAAAATTAATCAGTTAATGACGCTCGACTTTATTTTAAAACAATTATAAGTTATAAATCAACATTTAATTTTTAACAAAATATATAAATGTTACTGATTAATTTTAACTTTCATTTAAAATTAATGGGCGATTTTTATTTTAATAAAAAATGATTGTTATACTTTCATTTGGCCAAAAAATTAACTCCCAAATTCAACTCCTGGTTAGGGAGCTTTAAGAACTTCGGCAGGTTGCATCAAAATAGTTAGAGCCGTATTTGCGCTACAATAGAAAAACAAATTCTTCGGCTATTGCGCACAGGATTTCCCGATTTAAAAAAAAAAATCAATTTTTGCCATTGATGTTTAACTTTCAATGTTTTAAATATCTACCTATGTATCCATACTTTAATTGTTTTACAGCCCGGAACACATAAATTTTAAGTATATTTTTCGCAAAAGCGAGCTACCCCGCAATACACCGTTACGGTTTTCCAACGACTATTCCAGATATGCATTTGAATTTGCGTCGGACTATTAATAAATCCCCTACTTATCCCCCCTCCACTTCTTAAGCAATTTCTAAAATCCAGCCTTTACGTCCTTCCTATTGAATTCCTTTTACATTATCCCCTCCGACTCCCAAATTTGTCATTTACGTCTACATTACATACTACATTACGTTCTTTTTTTTTTTTATCGTTCTTTTTCTTCCATACACACTGATTTGTGAGAGATGCGACATTATTACGTCCATTTAATAATTTATAACATTTTTTAATTTATTTACTTCAGAAAATAAGTTTACAGACATGAACCCAGAGGCACTTACCTCTAACAATCGGCCAATTGGTCAAAAGAGGGAGAGATCCAGTAGGCAATGAAACATAGGTGTTTACACAGAAGAAAGAGGACTAATGTGGCCAATGTGGCAATTGTAGTTTATTACGGTCATACAGTGTGTGCCCAACGGACGGGCAAATACGCTGGCAAAATATTTACTGAAAATCTGTTCACCATAAATCTGTCCAGGGGATTTACATTCTCCACACAGGCTGCGGGTCAACTCCTCCCCCTCCCTCCCTTCCAGAGCTGAGTTTTATTTGCACAGCCTTGGAGTAGGTACACTTCCAGATACAGGAAAAGAAATAAAACATCGCGGAATCAACACTCGTTCAGATTTTTAATCTCTTTGAGCCATCATTTGTTATTTTTATTTATTTATTATTTATTTTTATTTTTTATGGAGAGATGTATTTTACCTGTTTTCCCAAACTTCACACAGTGGATTAAAGGCGGAAAAAGATCAATTTATAAAAACATTGGAAAATCATTTTTTTTTCTTTTGTCAGCATTGAAAATTATAAATATCACTTAATATTATATTTTTTTTTTTTATAATTGCAAAGTTTATATTGAATTAATAATCTAGTTAAGTAAGGAGTTAAATCCCGTCTTATTAGTTCACGGTTTTATTACTGGAAATCTTATGATGATATAAGCAAAAAATACATAAAATAAAACCAAATATTATTTTAAATCTAAATGTAGAAAAAACTTTTGAAGTTCTGAACGTTTACTATGAACCAAAAATAAGCAACACCCCTTATTTTTGACATTTTTCTGGGTTTTTATTTAATAAATTATCCTTTATTTTATCACGAAAGTTTTAAATAATTTCAAAAGATATAAAAAAATTACAAACATTTTTTTTTGTTTTATGTTTTAATACAAATCTTAATTAGCACCAGTCACAATAATGACGCTTAGGACATGTGGTGATGACATTGATATGACATGCCAGGTATGGGAAGAACACATTTTTCCAGAGTTAAAACGTGCACCCTAATTCATGAAGGATCTTAAATCCAGATTCTTTTTAACCGTCTAGAGTTGATAGGCATGCCAATTGACTAGATAGTCATCTGAATACGTAAGTAGTCAGTTGGTAGTCCGTGGAGTTCAAGGACGTAACAAGGGGAAGGGTCTCGTAGAGTTATAACATGGCTTTGACCCAGAAAATATTCATTAAATAGGGTTTATAACCCTATTTTTTGCTTGCTCCTTGCCAGCACCTAACAAATGTTATTTCCCAAAACATCCTCTCCTCTTTTGTATGTATAAAACCTATCTCAAATGAATAGATCAATAAGAGTGTAAGAGAATGTGAGGGAGAGTGTGAGGCAGTACACTCTCACCATGTTAGCTTTAAGTCTAGTAGTAATGTCGTTAGTATAGTCTATCAGTAAGTTAACACTGTCAGTACCTCACTATTTTATATCATGTAATTCTGTATTTTGTTTAATAAAGTATTTTTTAAGACTTGCACGCATCGAATTTGTTAATTGGCGCCCGAAGTGGTACAGTTTGTTAATTGCAGGATAGGAAGGATGAGGCTTCGCAATTTTGTTTGATATTTAATATTTGTAATATTAGCCCCACAAAATATTAGTCTTGCCTGATCTCAAAAACTTTATAAAACTTAAACAAATAAATTCGAAAAATAATTCGTAGGCTTATATTCTGTTTTTTGTTTATAATTCCTATTAAAAAAAATTGAAAACGAGAAATAATACCTTTTCTAGTTTGCCTGAATAAATTAAGCAGCACCTCTCAAAAGATAATTCATATCTATTTGAATGAGAATAAATGGCAGATAATAAAATATTTCGTATGTAAATGTAGATAAAATGCAAATATGCATGGTGTGCATTGAATGGGACAAAGCCCCGCACTTGTTGTGGTGCGAGGATTTGCGCCAAAACAGGCGCGGGGATTTGTCCCATTGGGCATGTTTGGAATGAAGCCTTCTCATGATGTTAGCCAACAAAGTGAACCAAAGGTTCATCCAGAACATTGAAGCTTAAGTGGAGTAGTATTGACTGATAATTAGTTAATTAATTTGGTGCCATCCCAAAATATTGAAGTGAAGTATCATAAAAATTACATCATAGTTGAAAAAACAAACTTGCCTTATTTTTCCAGTACAGCATCGGTCACAGCATTTAGGCAAGTTTCATCAAAATCGTTTGAGCCGTTTTCGAGAAAAAGTGTAAAACCGATTATATAAAGTGGCACTTCCGATTTTGACGAAAAAGTTGCTGCTACATCACATGCATGTGCCTACCTAAAATACGTATACAATTTTCGTTTTTGAGCTAGCCTGTTCACACACAGGCTCACAGCCCATTTTGCGAGACTTGGTTATTTGGACTCAAACGTGTATTTTCGTTGAAAACTTGAATTCGAAAATTTTCATGATCGCAATACTTTTCCTTTCTATACATTTCATATATAAGTATGAGAAAGTAAAAAATTGGATTCACTCGGTAAAGATCGGGTAAGAGTGCTGCACTGTAAGAGACTATATTATTATAACTATTACATAAAATACTGTCATAAAACTATTGACTTTTATTTGATTGAATTTTTTTTTTCTCTTCCATAGTAACTCTTCGGCTGGGTCGTATATTTGTAAAATTTTAAAGGCTTCATGCTGCTAAAGGCATACTACCTGCATAGTAAGATCATTCTTGTTGAAAAATATAAATGAAAAATAAACATTGCAATACTTTAAAGAATAAAGCGTATGAAGAAAAAACAAGAGACAAATGAACAAAACAAAATGAACAAAATATTGAATAAAAAAAATATATAATATAGATGAAGAATATATAACTAAAATATTGAATCTTAAACTAAACTTAAAAATATTGACAATTAAACTAAATAAAATAATTGAGTTATATACAAAGCACAATAATTTTACAATTATACTAAATAATGCAAACAAATAATATGTAAAATACAAAAATATATAATACATAATAATAATATACAATTAAATAATAGAGATAATTAGAATAATAGTAAATCATTATACAATTAAATAAAATCTAAAAAGAAGAACTAAAGTCAACAAAAACTAAATAACAAATAAGGCGGCAAATTTCCAGCGAAATATTATTTTTAGGTTAAGAAAAAAATATTTGCTTTTGCGTTTTAATAGTATTTTTTTTTAATTTCTTTACGTATTAGATATATTGGAAGTTTTTTCGGAGTAATCTTATTTCATTGGTAATTAATAATATCCTTGGAATTATTAATATTTAATGAATAAGCACATGCCATCTATTTTTTATTTAATTTTTTGTGGTCATCTTCACATTATCGGATAAACTCACTTATATTTTCTAAATTATGAGTACATATTTTCCTCCCCTATTTATCTGGATCCAAATCATAATTTCATCATAAAATTATTAAAATAGTTAAAATGTTATATTATACAGAGAACTTTTATGCATTGCTATTTCACAACTGGCCACAATTCTTATGATAATTTTGAAAAATTAAAAGAAACTTGTATATCTGATGATGCGTTATATAAACTATAGATGACATGTGATTATTAATAATTCCTAGGAAGTTATTAATAACTAATAAAATAAGTTTGTGTTGACCTTAATTCATTCAATAAAAAGAATAAATGGTGTGAGATGATGCATTTATTTCGAAATATACTGTCATAAAGGTGTGCGAGAGAAAAGAACTTGAGGCAAAATCAAGCTTGTCACCCTCTTCTAACCCCCTCGGCTAAAATGCTTGTTCTGAACCTGGTGTAGTTTATGATAATACGAAGATTATGGGTCCGTACGTTTTGTTATTATTTATGGACAAAGATATTATTATAACAAAAATATTATTATTCTTAATATTTTGGATGGAAATGGCTGTAGTTTTTGTGAGTCTCTTATGCTAACCCGTGGTGTATGTCCATTTGGGTTCAAGTAGGTATTTGTACGTTTAAAATATCTATTATATTGCTTTTAATGTTACGAATATTTTCCCGTATTATACTTTCAAAAATCTATATAAAAACTGTAGCAATATATACCTATTTGGAACAGATATTCTAATAGTTAGTTTTATAATAAAGCTTTTCATAAGAAGATTATCAGATATATGTAATAAAATACAGAGCTGTATTGTGTTACGAATTATTTCTCTTCTCTTAGAACCTCACCTGTTACATGGCGCCCAACAACGGAGAGGAGACCATAACCGCGTAAACAGATAACTGTACGATTCCCAATATGCGACCTAACAAAACACCGCCGCAGAAATCGTACAGTCTCAGCGAAAACGATCTCAAGGAGATACTTTCATCTACAGCGACGACAGCTTATGAAGCTATTAGAAGCGTCAATGAAGCAAGTCGCCCGAGAGGAAGTCTCCTAGATTGTCCATTTCGCTTTGACGGACTCTCGGATGGTTCATATCTGGAATCAAACTCTTCAAAAACGAAAAGAATGTCGAAGAAAAAATTGCACTTGCTGGCCTACCATATTTTTAATCTGGTCTGGCTTCCGACTGGTATCAAGGTAACTCAAGTGTTATAACCTCTTGGTGTGACGCAATTACTTTACCTAAGAAGGCATTTAAAATAATCCAGCCTGCTTATTCAACATTTCGTCAGATTATTTCAAAGCCACAGACTGATCCAAGTAAAACACCAGATTTTATTTTTAATTTCCAAAAAACTATATCTTTACTTCCTTACAGGATTAGTCATTACATGCATATCATCATATGCAAATCGACATACTTTACTCTCTATTGCATCCGCAAGTAATTCAACAATTTCCAAAGCAGTAAATTTACAATTAAGCTTTTATTAAGAAGTTTATAAAATATATGTAATAAAATACAGATTTGTGTTGTGTTACGAATTATTTATTTTCTCTTAGAACCTCGCCTGTTACAAAACAAAATTTGTTAAAAAGCAAAACAGTTCTAAATCAATCGGTTCATAAAGTAATTCTTGGTCAATTTCAAAGTAAAAATTAACAAAGAAATTTTTCACCTTCAAATACGAATTTTCAGTATAAATACATAAAGAGCATGAGCGGAAACATTTCCTTGGCTCGGTCAACAGAATTGAAATTCGCAATAGGAATCTGTACATATAAAAATTAGCATATTAGTTGAAACATTAATGTCGTATTTGCAATTGTATGGAAAAGGTGTATGGTGTACAAAGGTGGAAAAACTAGGGCAACATTCTCTATTTTAAAAAATGTGGTCAGAGGTGTGCATGTCTTTGGACACTTACGAAGACACGCGCGATATAGGTACCTGATTCCGCTTTATATACAAGAAAGGAACTGTAAATCTGGACCGGTGAACGAGTGGGGTTAAGAAGGTGACCGTGGCTTTATAGCCGAAGATAACGTTCACGATTAAAGAGCTCGCGTGCTCTCCGCTAATTAATGACGTGACAAAGGCTCTATCTTTGTTGCCTATAGTTCCTCCCGTCAGCAGGGGTCCGTTCTACGTCTTAACTGGAGTCAAGGAAGTCTGTCCAAAGTAAAGTAAAGTAATTAACAAATGGAAGACAGTATAGGAGAATAAAATTCCAATCGTTCATAGTTTTATAGCAACTTATTATTTTTTTATCTATTTAATTATCTAAATTATTTAATTATTTTAAATTATCTAATTCGCATGTAATACAACCTTACACTTCCATTCAGCCTTTTTAAAATATTCTAATAAAGATATATTTCCCTTAGTTAGGATTAAAAAATGCCAAATTACCAAAGCATACCGTTCAAGACGAGGCTTCTAATATTTACAAATACCAAAATAACAAACATAATATCCTCAAAATGGTACCAGACGGGTTATTCTCCTAATTAGGACACTGGTCCTTCTTGAATTAGTAGATATTTTTAGACCCGGAAAGGAGTCAGTTAGCGTTATCTTTCATAGTATCCTCGGCCAATGAGAAGATTTCAGTAAATGAGAGTAGCAAGTGATTTGGCCCGGCATTGTTTTTAAATTTGCATAAGTATATGAATAGAAGTTATAATCATGATGATACAAGTTTATGCTAACAAGTCTCTGATTTACATAGCACCTTTTCTGACCAATGTGCGTGATATGAATATGCTTATACCATGTAAATTTGTTATGTGGAAGGTTCTCAGAAAAAGCTCAAAAATATGCTTCCAAAAAAGTGAATCGGTGGACTATTTCCAAAAAAATCTGGTAAAAATTCCTGAGTGATCTAGAAATACTAATCAAAAAGTTTTAGGACAGTTTAAGTTTACCTCCAAATTTTCGGCCAGGAATTCAAAATTCCCAATCTTTAGAAGTGGCGGTAAAAATAATAAATTTTTTGTTGTTGAGGTTGTGATGAGATTTGTGAGCTGTAATAAACATACTTTCCAACCGTGTAATGATTAATAATTCCTAATCTGAAACATCCTGCATGTTGATAACTTCTTATAATTTGAATTATTTTTAGGAAGTGATGATGACGTGAATGAAATTGTAGCGGTAATGAGAAGATTTAAGAAGTGATATGATAATTTTAACTATGAGAGCCCAGCAAATAGAGAGCTATATCAAAAACCAAAATGTCCTTCTATTAGGATTTTTATAGAGAATATAAATAATTCATTCGAAAAACATCAAAGCAATACTATAGAAGAAAGATTAGGAAGCGGTATAGGTAAGAATAAATAATCATCATAAATATGTCAATTTTAAACGTGGACCATTGGGAGAAGAAGTTTAGATAATTCGAGAATCAGCAAAATTTATATAAAACTCAAAAGACTTCAGTTTCGAACGGTATATACCATCACATTTTGGTAACGAAACTCATTTTCGCAATATTTTATATTCGGGAAACAAAGGAGTAATAACATTAAATGTTTGTGAGCTTACCTAAAAAAATACGTGTTATGAAGAATTGATGCCTATGAGAATTGATTCCACAAAAAAGTTGATAATTTAGTGGAAGCTCGTCTTCGTCATTGAGTCGGGAAGCGAAACTTGGAACCCATGGAGGGCTTTGAGAGCAGCAGTCATTCACTGGTTAAGTTGCATGAATCTTGACCTTGCAGTATATTCGGAAGACTATTTTTTTTTTTTTTTTAAACCATTGAGTGAACTTAGGAATTCTATCAAGACTTCAATATTTCCTATCTTTACAAAGCCTACTGATTATTTCAACCGAATTCATTCAGTACGGGAAATACCTGACCGGTTACCACGCTATTTAACAAAAAAAAGTATTACCTTATATTCTATAGTTCCATTGTGTTCAACTAGACCAAAATTAGTGTCTTGCTTAAAGTTAAGCCAGCTATATGTCGTAATTTTCAATAAAAAAATAAATTTACGTTTAATAATTATGAAGAATATAAATAAATAAGTGTTTAATTATTCTAACAAATTCAATTAGATGAAACAGTTGACGTAATAGTTTTCTATAACTCAGCATGATTAGATATATTCTTTTAATTTTTTTATTATTCGTAAATATATTTTAATTATCTTTTACTGTATTCCTCTTAATTAGTTAGCATTAAACTTTAATAATTTATTAAAATAGGTGAAGGCCATGAAATTATATATATATATATATATATATATATATATATATATATATATATATATATATATATATATATATATATATATATCCCTCAACTAGAATCCATAAATGGAGATCTCATTATAGAATAAATAAATGCCTTATCATAAATTAAGAAGCATCTTAAACCAGGTATAAATCATTTAAAACCTATAAACTTCGTAAAAAAAATTAAAAGAAACACCGAAAATGTTATCAAAAATTGTTAATATAGATAAGCTATATTACATAATAATATAATGTTGGAGTGATTGGATTTTGAATTTCGATATCGAAGACTAACCTAACTTTGGGCAGACTGAGCATTCTTCAATACACAGACTGCCCACCCGTAGCTCTGCGGAAACATTACATTATTGGAACTATTACTCTCTATGTCCGAGAATTTTACCACGGTCAGCCTATTTAGATTCATTTCCATGGAAAACGATACCAATTGTTCATTTTTTTTTTTTATTATTCTATTTTGGTAAAGAATATTTATGCAATTCAACAACATTATAAAATATAAGGAAAACAGAACCTTCATAGGAACAGAAAGTAACTAAAGAAATGATGAAATTAAGTTAAGGCAAGGCTAGTCTATAGTGGAGGGGAAGTAGGTAACTGAATTGATCCTGCATTATTCCAAAAATAAACAAAGAAGGATGGTATTACAATCAAGTTTAATCTGGATCCAACCAATTTTTCATGCATCCAGCTGGGCTGTAAATGGAATTTTCTATCACACTGAGTATTTGAAATGGAGGAGAAAAAAAAAAAAAACCTGGCATGCAAATATCACAGAAAAAAAGAGTAGAGCATCATAATCGTAATAACTGATGACTAAAAAAATTGAAAATATATTAATATATTTTATTTAATATATCCCTAAATATATTAATATATTTTATTTATTATATCCCTAAATATTATATTATTAATAAATAGAGTTTCAAAGAAAAGGTTTAAAGATGGCTTTTTGAAATGCTGAAATTATTAGTCTTAGCTTAGTAAATCGATCAAGATTAATCTATAACACTATGTGAAATTAGCATTTTATATATATATATATATATATATATATATATATATATATATATATATATATATATATTTTTTTTTTTTTCGGTTGGCTCTATAGACCTTGTTGATCTTTGGCCGCGCGATGTGGTGTTCTTACAGACATTTATTGCTTGCGGGAGCACAGACAGCCTGGAGGGGGTCACCCAACCTCACGTTGCTGCGAACCATGGTTTCCATGGTGCAGCGGCAGGCTGCCCATTGCTCCATAGCCGGTCCCTTTGGGGCCAATTCGCCAGTGTCCTTCCCACCGACTCACTCGGGTTCAAGGACAGTGATAAATTGGTCTAGATCCACGGATTATGGCTGTTCGGAGTTAGCAGGCGCACGAGGACCTATATTTCTTTCCCCGAGACAGACCGTCCATGGACCAAACCTCCGGGAGGCTATTTTATGTCCTGGAAAACCACAACGCGATTCACAATTAAGGTACACGGGGTAGGGTCATCACTCCTACATCCGGTCTTTGTGAGTAGCCTCCAGTAGACTGACGGGCCTCACATACCCGGGAGGAGGAGTGATAAATTTCTTGAATTATTACTTTAATTAAATTAAAGTAGTGCCGGTGCCGAGATTCGAACCTTTGGGTTTGTGAGTAGGTGCACTTTTGCAAGCGCGCTAACCCGCTCGGCCACCCCGACCCCATATATATATGTGTGTATGTGTGTGTGTGTGTAAATATAACATATAAAGAAATATATATTAATAGCTTGATGCTAGTCTTTTTTTTTTTTTTTTTAACAAAATGTTTGTATAACAATTATATGTTATGTTATGTTAACTGTGTGTCAGTGGTAAACTATCATAAGTTCAATTTTGCTGATTTTGATTTTATTATTGTATCTGAATTATTGTGGCCATATTTTTCAAGTACAAGTATCATAAATAAGCTAAAAGCTTAACAAATTTTCAATACTTCAAATATAAATATCGACTACTATCCGAAACAAGCAATGAAGTGCGGTCTGAGACTTCTTTTTGTTCTCCTGTAAAACATTGAAAATGTTTCCTACATACAGATATATTCTATATGAATTAAATAAATAAAATCTCAAATAAAAGATTCAAACATGACTTTGCTTAAGGGCTCTAATGGTATAAATACATACTTGAAAAAAAAAAAAAAGTAATACGAATATTGGGATTATTATTCAGAATTTTCAATTTTGTTTACAATTGTGATACAAAATTCCAATATTATATTTTGTTATTGATTATTTCATATTAAATGCAGATATAAACCACTAAATAGATAAACAAATTTAATCCTTCTTCCAACCCCTCTCATCATTTATGCAAGTACGCTCCATTGCTCTTAAAGCTTATGGCATTGTAAAGCTATGGATTTATAAAAAAACAATTATTCCCTTTTTTTCACATAGTCACTTACTTCGAAAATATTAATATCTGCCATTTTAACAGTGAAAAATAATATTGATTAATAATCAAAATCCATAATATACATATATGATAAAATAAATTATATCGTTTGCGCTATCATCAATGTCAAAGCTAAATTTACGATTAGCCTTTAAAATTATTATACGTATGAAGTATATAGAATATATCATTTGTAATATGAAATGAGAATACTGTTCTAATCACAGAATACTGTCTGATTTTCCGCATGTCAGACATGCAGTAGTTAAGGATTCAAACAATATTTGAAAAAAAATTAGTTATATTTTTGATGTTGCATCGTTGTAATTTATAGCTAGCTATCAAAACTTTAATCATAAAATTAAAATGTTTAAAGAAAAGAAAATGAATTAAGATCCACAAAATTAAATATTGAATAATTTAAAAAAACAAAATATATTAGTATTATTTTTAATTTTAAATATATGATGATTTGGTTTATGTAATTTTGATTTTACTTTATTATAATAAATATTTAATGTCATTCAAATACTAAAGGCTAATCTTCTTTATAGATAGAAAATATATATTAAATTATTACTGACATAAATATGTATATTCTTATACCTGTATCTTCAATAAATAAGTGTTTAAGTCAATTTGTGACAAAAATTAGTTAAGCCTGTCACTGAGTTGTAAGATTGGTCTTCTACATCATGTAAAAATGGCATCAGAAAGGTGTTAAGAAGATACCGTAATTTGAAAGATTCCTATCATGGCCAGCATTAATTAAACTTTTAAACTGCTGTCCTGAGAAGTTAGAACTTTAGACTTAACTACTTATTTACTAATGCCAAAGATATATCCACAGATTATCTTCTACAAAGAAAGGAAGTCAAGGAAATTGATAGAGCATTTCGTTAAGTGCTTAGGAAAATCAATATTTTTTCTATCAGTAAGCAGCATGAAACTAGTTAGGTATAAAAAAAAAAAAAAAAAAAAAAATGCCCCTAGGGAGATATTTAGCATGTACTCAGTGGCTGGCTTGGAGATATGGATGTTATAAAATACTTTCTAACTAAATGAGGAACAACAAATTTCAAAAATAATAACCCCCATAAATAGCTATTTTAACACATTTCTTACATCCTGAAAAGTAACTATAAAAAATATGCTTTAGTTAGTGCAATGTTTTAATGTTAACTTTACATTTTTCATTTAGCTCTGAGAATTTAGAATAGCAACCATCCCTAATCAATTCCGCCTCTATTGTCTCTACCTTAGCGCAACCACTGTTTGTACCATACTTCAGGTTATAGATGTAAACAACATTACTTATGCTAGATTATTCATGAAATAAAAATTAAAATGTTATGATAAAGAGGCTATATTTTTAAGAGTAAATATCATGGAAAATAAATAGTGAAAAATATTCAGGTATAAATAATGATAAATCACAAAACGTATAACAAAATTTGAAATTTTTTATTAAAATATTACTTTTCAAAGCCGAATCAAAACTATCAAAGAAACAAAATAACATTAAATTTTATGATTCTGTTTTACTAGGAAATATGGTATAACCATAATTCTTCATCATTATCAAAATTCAATTTCTGTAAATTAAAGGATTGGGCTCTAAGAAAGATGAATCCACTGAAGAATTAGAAGGCTGCAAAATACAGCAAATAAATATAATTCAAGTAATTACATTGTGAAGGTTTAAATTGGCAAGTAATTGAATATTTAAGGTCGAAAACTAAACCTTCCCCACTAGTCAGTGTTACTCATGGATAGTGGAATAATGTTAAGAAATTATAAAATCAAAAACCATACAATCGATTTTAAAGAAAATAGTCTTTAAAGTGATGTTATTCCAAGGGATGCTTAGCCAATAAAAGGGTTAACAACTTGATGAGTTCCATTCATTTATTTTTTTAGCAATGAAATACAAGTTTACATATGATACAAATTTCTAAAAAGCCAATCAGTGCTGAACCAATGGGTAAATATAGGTTAGACCGAGATATGAGTGAGGGATCATCCTAGGTAACCTAATAGATTTGAGTTCTCACAGAGTTCTGTGGAGAGTGGCAAATAGGAAATGATTATTGGTGGCGACAGCATTGAACCTTCCGATTTGCTGTCTTATAAATTAGCAGAATAAATTACCATTTCAAAGTTACGTATGTTAATACTTGAAATATGTTTAACATTTGCTTTAAACAATAGCTACTTATATATAAATAGAGTTTATATAAACAGTAGATATAGTTAACACAAAATAAAATGGACACCAGTTGTTTCGAACAGATATAAACCTTCAATGAGAACCACATTCGTCCACAGCTAGTATAGTGTAAACAACTAAAAATATCACAAAAACAACCATAAAAATGTATAAGTTAAATTCCTTATACAATGAAGTAATAAAAAATGTGTATATTAAATCATATCCAATGAATAAAAAACAGCTGAAAAAAATTACAAAATATCCAAAAATATGTAACAAAATCAACCGTTGAATGATGATTACAATTTTTAATAAAATTAGTAAATACATATCCAGTAGAACCCCACTTATCTGTCCTGGTCAGGACCAAGGACAAAGCCGGTTAAGCGGGAGAGCTGGTTAATCCAAAGTGTATGAAAGAAAAAAAACTTTAATATATAAATATATCTCCAGGTCCCGGGTTCGAGACCAGCTGTGACAGATCGGGAGACCTTCCTGGGGATCACCCAGCCTCAATGGGTACTCTTAATTGGGGGAAAAACCTGGTGGATGAAATCACCTCCTTGCACAACCGTTGGCTTAGAAACAGTACTCAGACCCTTCGTGGGTTGTAGTGATACAATTTTTTTTTTTAATATTTGAAATGTTGGTAGCCAACACTAATAAACCGCAAGCATTTTATGCTTCATTATGATATTGATAACAACTATTAATGAAACAAAAATAATATGGCATGTTAAATCTACAATACTATTATACACTTCCTTAAATGTAGTCATATTTTCTTTTATTGACTATCTTGTCAAGTAGTTCTTTAAAAATTGTCTCTACTTTTTTGTCAGTTTCTGATCTCAATAATTTTCCTGTCTAAAACAGTACATCGAGACATGGGTCTCCAACCTTTAACAGATAACATTATTACAACTATTGTTTTGAAAATCACACTTAAATAAACAAAAATCAATGAATATTTATTTATTTATTTACCTAAAATAATGTATTATGCATGTATTATTTTTCTGATTCATTTATTGATAATATCTTTAACAGATACTTTCATACTAGCTATTCTGAAATGGTAGTTCAATGTGAACAATTTTGTTTTGTTATACGTTCAAAACAACTGTATTTGAATGAATGAATTTTATCACTAATGAATAGTAAATAAAAAAATCCATAATCGAGACGAAACGTTAAAAATTACAGTTTTGAGAAACTATAACTCAAGTAATGCAGAGGTTCTAGAAATTATTATGACGCAAAAAGTTTTTATCATGAGTGCAAATAATCTAGATCAACTTAATATTAACACAAATTGTAATTTAGGAGGTACTCACCTTAAAACAGCTCCCACCCAAATTTTCTGTGAATCGCTCGTCCTAAACTCATAGTAGAAGCAGCATATTTTCTCTTAACCATAAGAAATTTTCATTTTAAAGAAGTTGAATTATAATTGTTGGCATTTTTAACTCTTACCAGACAATATTCTTTAATGTAATTTATATGAATACACAGTAATGTTACATTAAATGCATATAAAGGTATATTCAGCAAAGAAGAAATAATTATAAGCAAACTATACTCACTGAAGCGGTACATGAACTAAATTATATGTAATCAACTCAAAATTAAAAAAAAAAAAAAAACCTCAAAAGGAGTGCTCTGAAACCAAAAGATACTAATTGAAAGGAACTAAAATATCTATATAAACATACACAAGAAACCTTGAATTGTATCGTTCAGGTCTTGAAAAAATAAAATATAGTGATCAGAACTACTAATAATGAATGAGAAAAAGATTATTCCTTGCTATATTTATTTTTGTTCACATTCAAAAGAGAATTGAATCACAATGATAAGTTATGGTGCGAACAAATGTTTTCTATGAAGATTATCTATGTGATACTAGTGGTTGAATTTTACTTTATAAAAGATCAGGAAAAGAAAATAGCTCGATTTATTTCAGGAATCTCTTCATAAATTTAATGAACATGAATTACTTTAAAGTGCATTCAAAGCAATTGAAAATTAACATGTAATAGAAATAGAAAATACGCCAAATGGTCTATAAATGAAAAGTAGAATGAATGGTAATTAATGAACAGTAGAAACTTTCAGAAAGTATTGAGGAAAAAAACTTTGTTAGTTGGAAGTAAAGCTTCTATAAGTATACATATGTAATAATTTAAAGTATTGTGTATTTTCATTAGTTCAGGTAATTATAACATCAGAATTTCAAAGTGAATACAAAATTTATATTATCATATAAGATGTTTCTTGTGAATTTTGATGAAATGCAGAATCCTGTTTGGAAATTCAGAGGTTATAAAAGTATTTGAAGGAATTAAGTTAAAAAGTATTCTATTAAGTTAAAAAAAATCAAACAGCATAAATACATAAATGTATAAGGTGGCATGTTATATCCCTAAGCAAATAATTTTTAGAGGTCATTAAATAAGATTTAAAAAAATATTAATAGTCTTACTACTGAATATCCAAAATATGCTGATACATTTTATTGTGAAATTCACTCATTAAGCACTTAAGTCTTTAGTTACGTTATACTTCAAACGATTATTGAACCGGATGTGCACGGCGGAAATTAAAAATAATAACTTAATAAAAGGAAATACATTTAAAGAAACTTCACTTCAAAATCAAAATGAACTAACCGACAGAAAAACCGAACCGCAACTGACCGTTTATTTTTTAGAGAGCGTTGTCGGGCAGAGGCAAATTAAGTTAAGAGATAGATAATGCTGGTCTCTAATTGGCTGGATCCTTCTCTTTCGCGCTCTTCTCCACCACCGATTCAAATTCAGTCTTAATATATATAAATAATAAAAGGAAAAAAAAAAGGCATCACTTTTGTAATTTTATGAAATCTTTCGCATATATTTACGTACACTATCCTAATATATGCATATAGCAATTTATATAAATAAATTTACAGCATATCATCTAAAATTCACTCATTCTATCATTATATAAACATATGAATATATTCAACCTTCAATAATTTTCTTTCCAATGATTTTAGTATTTAAAAAAAAAAAAATTTGTATCGCTCCTAAAGACTACTGTCAGGTTCCCGCCTACTATCGATGTTTGGGCTATGCATCGAATATTATAGGCTTCAAAGGAGGGAGAGAAACTGTTTTTGAATTATATTTTTCACAATAGTGAAGTGTGTACATGTAGTACACATACATAGTGGCGAATTTTCTATTTAATCTGAGATGTGTTCCCATCAGCCAATTGTTAGTTTTCATCGACAATTTAAAATTACAATTTACCAACAGGCCATCGACGGTTCTTTTTTTTTCATCTAAAAACCATAAATTAATTTAGTAAATGTTCATAAATAAGGATTAATTAAAATAAAATTTGATTCATGAAGGCTTTTATGGCCGAATTCTTAATTAAATCGGATTTTTTTAACTTAAAAAAAAAAAAAGTCTCTGAGCAGTAGAGGAAAAAGGGATATAAATGAATGAATTTGAAATGGAACAATGCAACCCGCCAAGTTCTGTTTCTCTCATTAGTAGAAACGCCCTTAATTGTTCAATTACTGTAAACATTAAAAAAAGATTTTCCCTCTCAACGAGACCTCGTAATGGCTCCTCAGGGACTTTAAGAGGAAAAAATTCTAATGGCAGAATGATTATTCAAGGCCCATGTTCGTATGTAAAAGTTATATTCTTTTATTCAGATGTTATATTAGCAGGAACATACCAGGCGATTAGTTTATGGAGTTAACTTATTTTTTTTTTTATTTACCCTTATAGAAGTGAATGAAAAAACTTTTTTTCCGTTCATTTTCGTTCTTGAATTTAATTTTTTTTTTTCTAACTCTTGTCAGGATTAGGTAGGGTACGTGCGTTTTCGGGGTAAGGGCGTAATTGTTTCGTTAAATCCAAGTCCTCAACTGGTAAGAGCTGCCCTTTACAGAGCATGAAGCCTAAACACTCATGTATCAGAAATCAGACGCGAAAGTTCGCTATGTTGAAGTATAACGAGTTTAAAAATATTTGTTCCAACCTGTTGATAAAGTTGTGTCCTTCAACTTTTACAAAACAGATGGATGTATTATCGGTGTTTATCTAGTAGACTTTATTTTTATTTTTTATTTATTTTTTTTTTTTTGCCGTAAGAAGCTATTTTTCAAAACATTTTGTGATTTAGATTTCTCACTGACAGTTGTCAATTTTTAAAGCGGATGTCCGCAGTCACTCAGCAAAACATTATAGTAAGGTCAAGAGTGCGTGGTGTATGTACACTTACCCTTACTATCTTGTTTTGTCGAAGCAACTACGGACTAGCGAATGAAAAGGAAAAATATTTTTTTCAAGGCGCTTATTCCACATCCGACTTTCATAGCTCATTGATGATTGTAAAATCTGAATCTCAGACAAGCTTTAACTTTTTTCTAAGATTAAACCTTTATATTAATCTTCCGGAAACCGAACTATTTTGAACTTGTCCCAAATTCGCTTCTGCTTGTGCCCACTTACCCCTTACGGCGTGGGTAAGTGCGTACTAATTACTATTCAATTAAATTATCAATCTCATCAAAATGGACGTGGTTGAAAAGTATGTTTCAGTGCAATATTTAAACATAATCGTCTAAGAAACATTTTTAAAAAAAGAAGAAAAATCTAGCTTCAAAAATAAAATTTTTACAGTACTGTAAAGTCCAACTTCGTAAAATTTAGTGGGTACTTGCCCCACATTATCCTCACCAATTTATAGAAGAATGGTGTGTTCTAGAGTGTGTTAACACCAAAATGTTCTCAGAAACATGGTTATTACCAAAATATTAGTAACATTTTTGTTGTTAACATTTTGATGCCTATTGTTTACAATAGTCAGTAGAGAAACGCTATTAAAATTGCTATTAGCCATTTTTCTAACAAAAATGTTAATAACATTTTGATGCCTACTTTTTACACCGGCCAATAGCGAAATGTTATCAACATTTTCAAGTAATCGGTTTAAACGAGATCAAATACAAATGTTGTTAACATTTTCAAGCAATCAGTGTAAACGAAATAAAGTGCTAGCAGCAAAAATGTTATAAGCAAATATTATTGACATTTTTCATAGCGGATCTTTGAAAAATGTTAATTATACGTGTTATTAGCAATGGAGGTCGGATGATAACAGTAGATTTACTGCTGATAAAACAGAAAATAAATTTCAAACGACAGCCGGGTTCGAACGCTTGGCCTTGGAGTAAGTAGCCCAGCAAGTTACGTAGTAAATTAACAATTACAAAAGTAGAATTTTACTTTTAGATTTTTAAGAAAACAATCTTGTTGCTGTGGTAAGTTTTCCTGAAAAATAAAATCGTCTCGCACGTCAATTTAAGTAAGCCCACAGACCGGATTTAAACCAGGGCATGAACTGAATATCTTAACTATTCAGATATGCATCATCATTAAATTGTTAAATTTAGTATTAAATTAACATTTTAATTAATTAAATTAAGTAATCCTTAATTATTTAGGGATTTGTTTTTCGAATAGAGGAGAAGGAGGAAGTCCATAGTAGAAACTAAAAACGCAAGCTAAGAAAAAAAAATCATCAGAATATTAAAAAATCGATTGAGACACAGATGAATATCTGAATGTATCTTCCTTCAAGGTTATAACATATTTTTATTTATTCACAAAATATACATATGCAAATAATTAACACGTGATGTAATTATTTATTCATTATAATATAATTAATTGATCACAGTAGAAAAGTAAATTTCGTACCATACATTAAGTTGAATAGATATAATTTGTTTTTTTCTTTATAATTCAAACAATAATGAGGCTTGTTCAATAAAAGCTGATAAATAATGAAGTGCTTGAATCTTCAACTCAGTCGGACAAATAGGCTTAATTTTTGTCTTTCCTTCTTCAGAAAACACTTTGTGTCTGGAGGACTTGGAGATTTCGAATAATAAACACTTCTCGACTGACTTTTCCGTTAATTATCAACTGTATTGTTAAGGAAATTGATCATTAAAACATAGTCGAAAGAAACTCTTTCATTAACAGAAATAACGAAGATGAAAATATAATATGATTTTCTCCCTCCTTCATACTCCCCCTTAACAAATAAAAATAAAAATGAAATGTCCACTTATCATTATATTGGAGAGTACGAATCACCCCCCTTAAAACATTTTTTTTGGGTGCTATGATTTCATGAAGTATATGAAATATTGTCATATATTTAGGAGACGTTCGATGCATAATAAGTAATTTAGAAAATCATTCTGATGATTAATCATTAAAAATTTGTAACTAATAATCAATAACTAAAATAGATTTAAAAGTACATATTATAAATTTATCTTTTAAATAATGTCTAAAATAATTTAGGTCGTTTAAATAAATTCTGATTAAGTTTTTAACCAAAAATTTAAAAATTCATTAATAATAATTAATATCCAGAATAGGTTTTAAAAGAAAAAAAATACATAAAACTTAGCTGTATCTTTCATGCCCATAAAAATTTAACGATATAATGCGAGTATCATATTAACAAAATAATTGATTATTGTGATAATTTTGGTGAATCTATAATTAGAAAAAACGTCAGAACAGGAGATATTAATTGTGTCTGGTGCTTCAGTATCATGCACTCCAGTTCAACGCTGAGCTGATATTTAAATGTCCGAGGCGTAGGTGGAAGGATTGTGTTAGGTGTGATTTTAAAGATCTAGGTTTGGACTGTGATCGGTGGACATAGAGATGGGCAAAAAGTATTCTGATTAACGAGTAACGAGTACCAAGTATAGTACTCGAATACTATTACTAGCCGGGATTAGATACGACTAGAGATGGAAGGGATGTTAAATACCGACCTAATCCATCCATCCCAGTCGTTTATAATACCGTCTAGTCAGAGTATTCGAGTAAAATACCAGGTATTCGTTACTGAAGAGCACTTTTGCCCATCTCTAAGTGTACAGAAATTTGTAAACAGCGATTGGTTGTAGCCTTTTATTTAGGCACGCACCCATATGCATAAGACTGTCAAATAAAAAAAAAATAAAAATAATAATAAATCTAGACTAACTATATTGTAAAATACCATAGAATCCTTGCCCCTGTGGTACTTTATAATACCATATTTGATTAACGTATTTATCGAAACAAACCTCTAAACCCCAGAAAGAGTTCTTAAGTTAAGATTATTTTTTAATGAATATCATTGAAAATATTCACTTTAAAAGTAAGCTTAAATGTTTCCTATGTAAATGCATGACGGATTTCTTATCCATAATCCCATTATCCTTTCGAACCGCGACATCCATTACCGGGGATGAGGCCGGGACTCGCCTCGGGACCGGATAATGGCGGTTAGGCTTTCGTCAAATGATCGTCACTGCTTAAGCCGGCGGCAGAGCTCCTGGGACGTGAATGAAATCGAGCAAGAATAAGCCTGTTATAGAGCTTATAAAGTTAAACAGCTTTAGCAGAAGGTTTTAGCCCAAACCCTCTCCCCCCCACCCTCTTCCTACCCTGCCTTTCTCTTATTAGCAAATGAAAATGCTAATGTAATCCAGCCTTGCATCTAACACTCCGTTCCAATTTACATCTAAATCAAGTTCGACTTAGCTGTTGTCCAAGTACAATGTCGTTGCTATCGGTGCAGGCTCTACTCGCCTGTCATTTGCACTCATTACCTCCTACCTTTTTGCCGCCAGTCTGGAAGGGAGAGGGATAACGATTGAGTTATCCCATTTAAGTCGAGATGAGATGGATTTGCATTTATGCTCACTATCTTTGACGGAATCCAAACTATAATAAATTTTTATATCTCTTGTAAATGCATAACGGAATCACAAGCATGGAACATTAGCTAATATTTTCTGGGGCAAGTAAGTCATTTTGGTTTTTCTATAGAGAATGTAACCCATGTTACTGTAAAAAATAAAAATCGACAACTGGAATAATCAAAATTGCTTCCATTATTATTTACTATAATAAGGAAATAAGGACTAAATATTACACTTTATTTATTTAAAATTGACTTTACGTACTGGATGTATTTACTTACCGAAATAGCTAAAAAGTTTTTAATAAATCATCCAAAAATTCGAACGTGTTCATTTTTATCTTCGTTATACAATATTTCATTCAGATTATTTATACCTAATTAAAAACCCATCGTAACTTTTTGTATCGAGTATTTATCATAATTGAAAAAAATGGTAGCAGATCTCGAAGAAGTATTTTATCCATGTCGTGCGAAAATTTTCTTGAAAAAATATCAAATTAAATGTTTCACGAAGCACATTTTATTCTGAGAAAAGTTATGGATCACACTCAACAACTTACAAGTATCCAATTGTACCATTAAGTAAAATAATTTTTTTACTTATATCTACATCAGCCAAATACAAAGTTGCCAATCACAAGATACTCTATCGGTAACGTTACACATCTGTAACGTTACCGATGAAATGGAGGTATGAAGAACAGCATCCATCGCACAGTGGATCGTTAGAAACCCTGATTTCGTGACAGAATATAAAAAAAAAAATGTTTCGCTGCAGTTTAAACTTTTAGTGGTGGGAAGTGTTCTATATTGACCAGCTAATAACAAAAGCTTGTGAAAACATGAAAGTATTAGCCTGAGCGTCCACTGGAACCGTTTTCAGCCGAAATTTCAGCCGGCCGGGCGAGGAACCGGCAGAGGAGCCGATTTCAGCCGGCACACATTGGTCTGTAATAGCAATCTAGTGGGATAAAAGTCAGTAAAAATTAATCATTTGTGTTTTTTAGATCAAAATTATTTTTATATAGTTGGATAAAGATCATTTTATTCCAGAATTGTTTTTGTACGCAATTAAAAGATGAATTTAAGAAGATATCTTCCCAATCCATCCTAGCACCATCCTCACTACTTACGCTGATGACACATGTGTGTTATCAGTGAACAATGACCCATTTATCGCATATCAAACCCTGCAGTCACACATCACAGCCATTGAAGAATGGTGTCAAAACTGGAGAATTAAAATAAATCCCAACAAATCCCATCAAATCACCTTTACCCTACGTCGTAAACCCACTACATCCTGTCCTACTGTATCCTTTAATAATATACCATTTATCCCTGTCGAACAGATCCGGTATCTAGGACTCCATCTTGATAAACGCCTTACATGGAACCCTCACACAAGACTGAAACGACAAGAAACTGCTCGTAGATTTCGACTGCTACAACACTTACTTGACAAAAGATCCAAATTACCGATTTTCTACAAAAAGCTCATTTACATCACCATTATCAGGCCTATTTGGACATACGGGATAGAGCTTTGGGGTACCACTAAACCATCAAATTCCTACCGCATCCAATCCTTGCAATCCAAAATCCTTCGAAAAATCCTTAATGCTCCTTACTTTGTCACAAATAAAATTATACACAAAGACCTCAATATCCCATTTGTTGCAGATTTAGCCCGAAATAGATATACCTCCTTTAATTCCAAACTCCTTGCCCATACCAATCCTCTTGTTCGTAGCCTTTCATCCCCATGTATTCCTGATAATCCTCTGAGGCGTCTGAAAAGAAGATGGCCACGGGACCTTCTAACTTAAAATAGACATTGAAGTGCTACCAATGGGTGGCTCCTTCACAAGTAATTCTCATGTCTTGTATTCTAACCTCACATTTACTTGTTGTATTATGTAATACAGTTGTAAATTTCATTAATAAATGATAAAAAAAAAAAAAAAAAAAGAAGATATCTTATCCCGTAAATTTAAAAAAAAATACATTTTCCTAAAAAAAAAATTATTATTTAAATATATACAATTAAGCTTTGTAATAAATTAATAAATCCCCTTACCAAAACTAAACATGTACAAAAAAATTATAGTGAAATATCACTTAATATGTCGCTTTCGTTATCACTGATTGCACAGTGCTTCTTAAGAACAGCTAACTTGTTTTAGATATAATGGTCTGTGAGATCACTGAATCCAGAGGTTATTAACGAATCGTGAAAAATATCTTCTTTTGTATGTGCCCCAGATATTTATCTAGAAAATTCCTGTCGGTTCTTGTTGGTGATGTCAAAATTGACTTAATCATCTATGCAGCACCCCTCTTCACTGACTAATTTAATTTTTATTCAGCTGCATAATAGAGTTCTCCTGCTTACCACTGTCTCACTTAAGGCTCAACTTTTCTTTGTTTTGATATGGGTCCGCAATCATTGAAACTTTTTGAAGACCTGCCAAAAGGCATCGAACGCAAATCTAAACCCAAAATTGAGATCAGGTAAAACCGGATTTGAAATTTCAATTTCTTGATCCAACTATTTTTTATGCTTCCGCTGTAATTTGGTAAAGATACGATTGCACTGAATCCAGTTTCGCTTTAAAACTTTAAAAAACAAAAGTAAGGATTGAAGCTGTTCTTCTCTTTGACATTTAGGAGGATCCTGAAGGTTGAATTTATTTTTTAAATGTCCATACAAGATATTACTGCATTTTTGATCTGGTCTATTAATTTCTTTTTGGTTCCTTAAAAAAATACGAGTTCACTTCTGTTAATCACAGGTTTCGTAACTAAAACGAACAAAATTATATAATTGTAAATGAGGCAAAATGATGCAGCTGAGTTAGGTAAATATGTATAAAATATACATGGCAGGCATAAACAGGAAATATATATATATATATATATATATATATATATATATATATATATATATATATATATATATGTGTGTGTGTTATGAAGTTCTCAGAAGTTCCAAGAACATTTATAACATTTATAAATTATAACATTTTATAATTTAGTTATAACATTTTATAATTTAGTTATAACATTTTATAATTTATATTTTAGTGATCTTCATTTAAATTTCTATTCAATTGGAAAAACCTTATTTTCAAATCTACCGGAACTTTTTATGAATTCAGTTATAACATTTTAAAACAGTTTACCTCCATATTTCGATATGGAGTTTAGAATAGCTTAGAATCCATATTTCAGGAAAAATCTAAACCAAATTTGTGGAATTTAATAGCTGTTGGCACTGGCAATCACAAAGATATATTACCAGTTAAGACGACTTAAAGGAATTTGGTATCGACTCTTTATTTGTTTATCTTGGTTTGGTGGCTTTGCACTCGGCTATTACGGCTATTTCTAATGCCCCTCAACACTAGTCTCACTTTAGAATTAAGTTTTTTTTTTACTTTAATTTTTTAACCGAACATGCGGCAGTCAATTACCAGTTTGCCTTGTGCTAAGAGCTAATTTAAAAAATAATCGAAATTGTTGTTTACGACTTGTGTGCTTAATTACATGGTAACTAAGAATTTTTTTCTCTGCTCAAAAATATCCTTATTTTAAATTTGAAGTATAATGTGTTATAAGTTTTATTTTCATTTGTATTATGGTTAAAAAGGTTTACTTGTTTACTACTATATCAAATCTCTTTACATCTGTATTCATTAATCACGTATTAGTTTACATTTGGTACATTTATGCATGATTTATAATATAGGAATACACGTAAATGTATGTGTATTTATACATGTTTATATATTTGTGTGCGTGTGAGTGTGTGCGCGCGTATGTGTGTGCGTGCGTGCATGCTTGCGTGAGTGCGTGCGTGTGTGTGTGAGTGTGTGTATGAGTAACCTATACAAACCTCAGTCCATTTGTATGGGCTCATCCGAAAACAAATAAAGATATTTTATTATAGAATTTCAATATAAATTTATAATTGAAATTAGTATATAACTATTAATTATTATTGATATTATATCGCAATAGAAAATACAGTGGAGAAGTAGTAGATGAAATTAAAGATAATGGTTTATATTTGCTGAATATAATTTTCATTAAGTATATTTTTTCTATAATTAGGTGGTAAAAAGAATTTTTACCTAAACTAATTCTTCAGATATTTCAATACTTTACTTTTCAAAAAATAGCGACAAAGATGAAATATTGCTGATTTGAAAGTTAATTAAAAAAAAACATTTCGTTGAGGTGCTTATTTTCATATCATTATTAAATGAACTTATAAATCAATTGTAGACGAAGGCATTTCAAACCTGTGGAATTGATAGTGTAGTTTCAATTATATCCAACCAAAAAAAATAAATATAAAAAAAAAGTTTATTTTAAAAATATTATATTACGGTACCATAGAGATGAAATAATATATTATGTTATATATTAATATAAATGTAATAATATTTAATTATAATTAGTATTAATAAATATTATTAAGCTGTAACAATGCTAAAATCTCTTTATTAACTTACCTCGGATGAAACTAATAAAAAAATGTACCAAACTCAAAAGATCTATTTAGTCCAGGCGCGAAAGAGTAAATACATACATTTTTTTAAAGGAATTTCCAATGGGCTTTATTAAGAGAAAATAGTAGAAACAAATTTTACATGTTTGAGATAAATCGTTATGTACCAACCTGTTGAAAAAAAAAATCATAAATGTGCTGAAAAGTGTTTTTTTAACGTTTAAGATGTGCAAAATTTATCGGAATAACCAAATATGATCCCATTGTTACTATATATTTAGTGTATATTAAAACAAAAAACTGTTCAATACCTAGTTTTTAGTTTATTTTATAAATATAATTAAATTATTTTCGTAGTCGAAAAAAAAGTAACCGAACAACCTTATTTACCCAAAACCAAAATGCTCTAAAGAAGTAATATTATTCAAAAGTAATATTATTCAAAAATAATTAATTAAATCAGGCGAAAATTCAAGTGGAAGTAAGCCAAAATTATGGCCAAAAACAAAGTGAAGTCATTTCGATAGGCTGTTCGGAGGCGTTCGACTCATGTCAGTGTTACGTGGGCTTCTATGTAAGAAGTGTTTCCCGAGCACTTCTATACACTACTGCGGTCATTTATGGAGTACCATTCAATCAGGGAACAGGTCGGCAAGGCGATGTCCGGAGACGTCGCACTCACATGCGGTTTCTCCCAAGTTCTGTGCTATCCCCAATACTGTTCACAGTGTATACTGTGGAGGTGAGGTGTAAAAACGCTACTGTAGCGGCAGATGCCGATAATATAGCGATCTTCAAAAGCTCATAAACGCAAGGAGAGCTCTAAGGCAGGCGGAGGAGGCTAGTAAGAAGATCACAAAGAAGTTGGAAGGACTAAATATTACACTTTATTTATTTAAAATGTTTGAGCTTTTCAACCACCTGGGTCATTTTCGCAATATATTACAGTTTTAAAGTTATAAATTTGGAAGATAACTTAATTTTTAAGAATAGTTTGATTTTCTTTAAGAACAACATTAAGCCGTTGGCATGTTTTTCTTTTTGAAATACTGCCTCCAAACTGCTTCTTGAGAGATGGCGTAACACTCGATGAGGATGTGAACGACTGTCAGTGGTTCTCCACAGGTGACGCAATCAGCTTGTGGTTCTTTTCTCATCAAGTATTCGTGAGCCAAGTATTATGTCCAATCCTCAGCCGGGTCAGCACCACTTCTTCTTTTTTGGACAACATATCTGGACTGTTTCCGTGAACGTACAGCTCCACAAACAGTAATTCTTGTAGTAGTCCAAATCACTTGCCACGCTTCCCACGTCTTTTATTTGACCAGAGAGATAACTACTTCCGGTTAGGTGTTGATGATCAACTGGCCCTCTTTGATAGTTCCCTTAACTATCTGCCATCTCGTTACCTCTGATGGCTTGGTCCGACATGGCTCGGTAACCATAAAAAATGGACCAGCTATCTCTAATGTTTTAAGTTTTAATAAGATCTCGAGTACCAACAAGTTTTGAGAAAAGAGATATTGATATGAGGGCAAATTTTGAGTCAGGACCAATTACAGCCCAACTAATTACTTTAGGATCTATGGATGTAACAGCACGGTTAATAGCTAATAGCTCAGCTTTATGGATGGTAGAGAGCAGTGGTAGGGAAAACATTTGATATCCATTGTCCGTCAACACCGCAGCATCCACTCCCTTGCTCTTAGACCCGTCAGTGTAAATAAATTTCCATTCTTGATAGATGCTTTTGAAGCGGTTGAAGTCTGTTAGTGCTATGATTGGGGAACAGTCTTTTTAATTTGATTTTATGCACTTTAGGAATAGGAAGTTGCCATGGCTCCATTACTGCATTATGGGGTTCTGGGACAGAAGGGAATGTTAGGTTCAAGTCTGTGATGTATGATTTACATCTTTCAGGGAACGATGGCCGATATTTTCTGCTGTTTAAAAGCAGGAAAATGTGCACAAAAACTGCGATTGAGAGGGTGTAGTGGACAAAAAATTACCTTTGTGAGGTAAGACAATAAAATAGTCAATTCAAAGCAAGTTCCCATGCTTCCACTTGTAGGCTAGACCGAAAAGCACCTAGGGCTATTCTAAGGACAGGATCTAACATTTTTATCGTTCTATCACTAGCAGAATTGTGAACTATGTTGGCATAATCCACTTTATTTAAGACGATGTATTACAGTTACAGATGATGTATTACATACCAAGAAGACCGGATGTATCATTTTCTCCTTCCAGAAGAACAAACGCACTCTTCCTAAGGTCTATTGGATAGCGGGCAGAACAAATAGACCGTCAAACAGCATAATGTACTCTCGTACAGTGTCACTGGATACTGCAACAAAACTACAGTAGTTTCAGAACAGCGTACTGAGACGAATTGTGAAACACAAGGACAAACACGGACAAAAACAGACTCAATCCATACGACCCTCCAACTACCGACAGTAAGTGGCTTTATCAAATGGAGGGATATCAAATTTGTTGATAGCCTTCAACATACGATTAACCCATTATTCAGGACTCTGATTCCGACAGGACGGCCACAGAGGTGGAAAGCACATTAACAGCCTTAGAGTAGACTGAGGACAACTAACTCACTGGACCGGCACAATATTACTACTGAGCCCCATCACAAGAAATGTTTAAACATGTTGATACCCAGGACTCCTAAGACATTCCTCTCCTAAGACGCCTCTTAAAATGCATCGTATGCAGCAAAATAGGTCCAAACCATTCTGTCAACACCTGAAATCAACACTGCATCCCATGGGTCTTTGAAATAAAAAAAATTAAATCACTATACGATAAGGTTTGAAGACTTAGTATCCGAAAAGAACGTATTATCATGGACGTTTGGCCTATTTGGACTATCCGAACCACTGTGCAGATGTAACTCTTCTCCGGTTTGATTAACTAGTCGTATGCTAACAGATGCCGTATCCAAATCATTCAATAGTTAATTTAAAAAAAAGTTTGGAAACTGAAATGCTTATTAATAACAAGTAAAATGTTTTGGAGAGCTTTATAATATCATTTTCCACAAGAATAATATTGTTATTGATTGTTTGGCAGTACTTACATTATTAATTCATTTACTATATAAGATTAAAACTATATATACTGCTATGTTTCTGGCAAACTTCTTTTATAAGGCAGGTGGGGGTTCCAGAGCCACATTTACTCAATTTAATGGTCTAATTTAATCTCCATTTGCATCGGTTCCAGAAGGGAGCCGATCAATCAAACTATATTTTAACATAAAAGGCTGCAGACCACTCTGCAGACCAGACTGCAGACCAGACTGCAGACCACTCTGCTTTGGTCAATTTGTTTGGGATATTATAAATACCATTGGAATCCTTTCCAAGGTTGTTGTGTTCACCATTTCACTTAATTAACTAGATGATGGCATGCAGGGTAAATAGAATGTTACTTTTTGTTACAGATCTTACCTTATCTACGTTACGTTATTAATTACACTATTGGCTTAATAATTTCTAATCTAAATTACTCTCATTGTAAAAATCTACAGACTGTAACATGTGTATTTGAGAATACTGGGAGAACTCTTGCTTATTTAAAATATTAATCGGATGCCACATAATATTATACATTGATGTACACAATGAATCAGAGGACTAGCACTTATTGTTGCTCTATGGTCTAGGTCTCTCCTCTCCTGTTTCGATGTGCTGCTCAACTGTATCCTCTGCGAACCTCCGTCCTCTGGCTTCTCCCAAGAACTACATTTTCCCTAGCACCCTCTACTTCAATCTTCCTACTCGAACTCTCCACTTCAAACTTCTGACCCGAACTCTCTAGTTCAATCTTCCTATCAGAACTGTCTAGAACTATCTTTCCTCCGTCTCTTATACCGTTTCCCCCACTTCTTCTTGAACAGATGAATTTTGTTCCACACTCTCTTTTTGGGACAACTTATTGGCTGACGCTCTAAGAATATTTTCAAAGGACTTGTAACCTTGGCCGGCAGATTTTATTACATCATGTCGACCTGGCCTATCTCTAGGTTTATGGTGCTCTTACTTCTCTTACTGCTCTTAAGCGGCTTATTGGCGGTCTTGAACTGCACCTTCCAGGTACAACGCCCGACTTTGTCCATATTCCTTTGTCCGAAAAAGAAACTGGTTAATACTGATATTGCTGAACCATGTGGCATCTCTTTAATTTATTCCTTATTTAATTACTATTATGAATATTTATTATTTCCTTCAATCCCAGTATCCTCAATACATAACAATACGTTTAACCACTACCTATTTGAATTCCCCATCATACTTAAGATTGTATTTTGAAATACAATATCATCGTCGTTAGATAAATATACTTAACAGTGAATTATATATATATAGCTATATATAGCTATATATATATATATATATATATATATATATATATATATATATATATATATATATATATATATATATATATATATATAGCTATATATATATCTATATATATATATATATATATATATATATATATATATATCTATATATATATATATATATATATATATATATATATATATATATATATATATATATATATATATATATATAGCAGCTACGTCAAGATAAAATAAAATGTAGTTATAATTGAAACACTAAATCATTCAGTAGTTAAGAATAAGTCACTGTGACGTTACCTTCAGAGCTTCGTACAGGCGTTTTATTCTACTTAATTTGACGAACAAATGATTTACCTTCAAAGGACTTAAATTTTCTCTGTGAGCGCTAATAATCTATCTGACGCTAATTAAGCAGTCATTGATACCATAGAAAGCAATTTCACGATTTCGACAAATTGTACTCGCTTCCGGTCGAAAGAATTTTGTTGGAAAATAACAGTTCTTTAATTGTATGATTATTTACAATAAATTAACAAAAGAAAAAATACGGCATATTATTAATTATTCACATACTCGAGCAATCTTCCGAGTGTATTCTAGCAATTATTTATGTCTATTTTTGAGCTAATGCTCTTTTTAATTAACATAAGTACATAAATTATCTCCTCTTAGGTTTTAATTGTTAAGAAATAATTGTTTTTAGAGATATAGGAGGGGCTGTAGGGGCGGCATTATTTGTCAAGCCTGTGGACGGCAATACATCAAATCTGCTACTGTAGTCTATTCATGTATGACTTATTTAATAGTATTATTAAACATTCAACATTAAAAACATCTGGCTTAATATTAAATAAGGATATTTTTTCGCACGCCGTTAACCGGACTACATGTCAGGATGCGTAAACTTCAAAAGTTTCCCAAGAATTTAGTGTATCGATATTTTATAACAAGTCATCAATACCCAGAATAATATTAGTTATTTAGATTTTATGAAGGATGAAAATTATCCATGAAAGTCGTCACAGAATCTTTGGAAATTTCTTCAAAATAGTCTTAAAAGTATAAAATATATTAGTGAAACGATTCTACAATGTTAATATTGTTTTATTTCATTATTCATTATTATTCACCATGTAGGGTATAGCCGTTATTAATTTTTTAAGGGCAAACGAGTTTGATAGTAACCAATATATTTATTTTCAACTATAATTTAATCATTTTTACATGTCTTCTTAAATTTATCTTCCTTGGTTAAACTTTGCTCATATTCAACAACCATAAATATATTATAAAAACGAAAAGACTACATAAATGCAAATTTTAATACAATAATAAGAGGAGCTTACTAATATGAATTCCTAAAAAATTGACAATTGACAGGAGTAAAAAAAATATCTTTTTTTTTTCGACAACACATGACTTCCCTGTACGCCTATTAAACTATAAATAGCTGGCTCAAAAAGTGATCCTGAATTTGTTTACTAGTTTCCGAAGATTGCAGTATCTCAAAAACGACACTCGTCGTCGCGACATCCATATATTGACATACACACACAAATAGGGAGGAAAACCAGTATTTTGCACCCAATTTTAACACTTAAAACAAGTAATAAAAATGTTTAATTGGATTGGAAACCAAATTGCGTTTGTAACCTTTATTACCGAAACATATGATTTCTGTATTTAATTTAAATATAATTTTTGATGTAAGGTTATTATGACCTTGAAGTGAAGTACCGTTTTCGGCTCACCAATTTTAACCAAAATATAGTAAATACATTCATATCGATATAAAAGTCCAATTTACCAAATTTGAGATGTTTTACATTATAATTTAATAGAATTTTTGATGAAAATCAATTATGACCTTGAAGTAAACTACCACTTCCGGTGATTAAGCAGTGACCAAAAAGGGAGGTTCACAACTAGATTTTACAACAATCCTAAATACAAAATTTCAACTTTCTACGGCTAGCCGTTTTTGAGTTATGCAAGATACGAACGTACGTACTTACTGACGCCACGACGAAACTAGTTAAAATGGATTCAGAGATGGTCAAAATGGATATTTCTGTTGAAATCTGAAAACCGAAAATTTTCGCGATTACGATACTTCCTTGTACGAAGTAAAGGAAGTAAAAAATGTAACATGAATACTACAATAGCAATTTAAATATTAAGAATAAAATAAAAGAAATTGTCATGAAAATGGACAAATAGTCCGAAACTTTGACCAAGAAAGATTTACTGAAGAAGAGGTGCAAAAAGGATAAAATTGTACTAGGAAATAAATATATTGATTAATGCTATTATTTTTGTTTTCATCGTAATTATTGAATAAAATTTAGTGTTAAAGTTCCTAAGGCTAAAAACAAGTCTTACGGTTTTTCCCAGTTAACACCCTCGCAATACCTTGTAAAATAGCTAATGCGGTTAAAAAAAGTGTAGTAGTTTCCGAAGTGGAATGGCCTTTGCAAGTTACTTCCGAGGCACTATGGGCCACTTAGTTTATAGTTCTCTAAGTTATCCTATAAAAAATATCCCGCTTGGTAGCGGGGACTTTGAACCGCCCACCGCTGGCTTGGCAACCTTTCCCCCTCTCTCCGTGGGGACCGTTCTTTTGAAAGAAAAAAAAAAGTTGAGAAACTTAATAGGAAACTTTCTTTGAGTTTGTTGAAACTTCCAAGCAAGCGTTACCTATACTGACCTGAATTTTTTCTTATATAGTTAGCCTTAAAGCAGGAGTATTAAACCTTTTGAAGTTTCCCTCCCCCCTTTCTTTATTCCCGTATAGGCTCATGATCGATAAGTTCATTAATTATAATTCTAACTATACGAGCTTATTGTTAAGATAATTTATGATTTTACTGTCAACGTGGCTGATGGTAAGATCGGAGCAATATGTACAAGGTCCAAATGTTGGGCAGCTCAGCCAATCATTATAAAAATTCTGTCAAGTATTAAAAGATCTTTATTTATTATTATTTAATAAATTACATATGTACAAGAGGATGCATAATAATATTTAGTATTAAATAAGGTTGGAAATACATTTTCGTTTATTTATTTGCAGGCTGAAAAAGTAGTAAACAGGAAGTGGCTACATTACTTACTAAATTATTTAATGTATTAGATATAATTATTTCCTGGATCATTTACATATTTTTTAAAAACAATTTTAAAATATTTTGTAATATGAATATTTTCATTTATTATTATTATTTTATAAATTATATAGAAGTTATATACTACTATATAAATATTAGTAGCATTGTATAAAGTAGTTATATTGAACTGATATTTTGATTAGGTGTTTATTGTGTTCGTTTTTCAATTAAATCGTTTCGTTATTTATATTAATAAATAGTGGGGACGTTTTTAATCACGGGAAAAATTACGAAACATAATATTTATTCCATTTCATATTAGTAAAAAACAGGTAAAAAATATCACAGGAATCCTAAACAATCACTCAAAATCTCTAAAATCTGGTTAAAAAAAACATACCATCTCTTGAAAGTTTCTTGAACAAAAACTGAAAACAATATTAATAATATTTTACAAACTTATTTCTGCTTTATTTTAGAAAATTCTGATCCAATAATAATTGTTTAAAAAAAACAAAACAATAACCATAATTATGCATATGTTTGGGTTTTTTGAAAAAATTTTAACTTTGGATTTATTCCATTTTGCATATCCACGCCTCATTTATGAAGTTATTTAATATTTTTGATATAATTATTTCTTGAATCATTTATATATTGTCTTACATGTTTATGAATGCATTTACATAATTGTAATATCAAAATATTTATAATAATGCGTGAATTACAAGAAATATAAAATCTGAAGGAAATTAATTTTGTGTTCGAAATTGGGGGGAAATGTTTGGGAACATATTATAGATGCATTCAAAGATGTCTTCTTGTGACTCTTAATTTGTTTAAAAGAATTCAAACAACTGAACTAGGAAAATATGAACAAATAATTGTATGCTAGCGATGAATTTATGGTTTATCAATTGTATTGTTTACTTTTTTCATTACCAATTCAAATAATATAATTTGAATTTGTCTGGGTGCACACCTTTGTATGGAAAGATAAATTAGTAGCGAAGATGTAGTTGAACGTAGATATGTTTCTCAGGTGAAGATCGTTGGTGGTGCGATCCGAAATAAAAATAATAAAGTAATAAATACAGTGTGTAATATGTGTCGATGTTTTGGGCTATGTTGGAGGTCATAAATCAAGGTTGATTTGTCATCAGTTGACAAGTCGGAAACAATTCTGATGAAGGCTTACGATTTGGGCCGAAACGTAGACACAAATAAAACAGTATATTTAAACATTATATCAACCATCTCTTATACTGACAATGAATATGAAAAATTATAAAATAAAATCCTTTTCAAAAATAAAATAGCATATAATTAAAATTGTATGTCTTGAGTATCGAATCGTAATTGTAAAATATATAATAATAATAATATATATATATATATATATATGTATAGGTGTGATAGTTGATTAAGGTTCGTGAATTGAAGGGTAAATGTGTGATTGAGTTCCATTTTTGAGCTTAGTACGCTTGTATTATTAGTGCTGATACTGGTATTGCAAAGGGGAATTAGACTGACAAGTCTAGTTGATGTCCCTTCTGCCAAACCACGTACTAACCATAGTTGTAGTGTCAAGATTCATTTATCGGGTCCGCCGAGAAATAAATATTAACTGATCCAGGAGGGAATCGAACCCTCGGAATCTGGCAGTTTGGGATCCCGACTTCGAAGCACTCAGTCTTCACGGCCTCTTAAACTTGTATTGGTATCATTACTGTTATTAGAAAAAATATTCTAATAAGTTTTTCCGCACTGCTTCGAAAGTATGAGAATAACAAGATTGGCGTGAAAAACACGAAATAAATATTAATTGACCCATATTCCAATAAATGATCTGGATTCAAGAATAGGTAAAATACGATTCTGTGATGAAAGACCTCACAAAAAAATAAATATATATCCGTGTCTCAGATAGCACCAAAAGTTAGAGAAACACCATATAAAAATGTTTCCGACATTTGTGTTACGCAAGCGTGGTCTTATAAGGCGCAGTGTACCCTTCTCTTTCTTTTTTTTTGTAATATAATTGTAATAAACCATAAGATTATTTCTATAAAGCTATTATAAATAAAGGACAGTGGATATTATCTATTTTTCAGGGTGGAAGGTGGCGGTGTTCCTAATGCCTCCGCTGGCCGTTAGTCAAACTTGGCCAATATCCAGCGAGTTATGGCTCGAGTTAATGGTTCGCCTTCTGCCTTTTACCAAGATTTTGTCACCGGCGAAAATAGCTATAATATCCCAGCGTGTGTGTTCTTATCTATTCCCGCCTTACAAAAAAAAAAATAATTGCATTAAGGCCTTTGAGACTAAATCCTTAAAAAGTAATTGAAAGATTCCAAACCGAAGCTATTAGTATCTCAAATAACAGTAAATAGCCAACTAGTCAGCATTTCGTCAATTCAGACATCACGAAGACAGAAAAAGATAAGATTAATATAGATAAAATACAGCACATCGCACATCACCTGTCTACAAAAGACTAATAAAATAGGGATAGAATATCACCTTAAGACAGGAGCGTGCGCAAATTTTTTTTTTCTCGGAGGATTTCAATTTTTTTTTTGGGCGTAGGGTTATAATGAGAAGAAAAATAATCATTAAGTGTCTATAATCGCCAAACAGGTCGTAAGTTTTAACGATAAGAATGAAAATTGGATCAAAAATTATTACTCAAAATAAAAGACTTATATGAAAACCATAATAAAAAAAAAAAAAAAGAATCGGTTGATTTATCACTCTGATCTCCCTCCCTCTCAGTTCAACATATCATTGGCTCGGAAGAAGAGTGCAACAGTACGAAAAACTGGGATTTCAAAGGAGAAGCGTTTGAAGAGTGCCTATTTAGGTTATTACTGTCCCTAACTCACTTTAAAAGTCGGACATTTTCTTGGTGAATCCAACCAGTATACAAGACGCAAGGAGAAGGAATCAGAGGGTTATATCCCCTGAAATTTAAGATTTTCATACCCATCGACATAAGGTTTCTATTTCGAGTAACATTTATGCAATAAAATAACAAATAATGAAAAACTAATTAATTGACAAATCGAAATAACAATGCATAACAATGCATTTGACGATTATAGACCCTCATATTAGGTGATTACTTCCCTCATTATCAAATCGCTTTCCCCCAAAAAAAATCATTATAGCCGTTTTCGAGAAAATTGTAAAAAAGTGTAAAATCGATTCAGTGGCTAATCCGGAAAATCGGTAAATCCAATACGCTGAATCTTTGGTAATATAGGTCCGATTTAAATTTATTAGAGAATTTTATCACCTTTCATATGATTTTGTATATATATTTTACCATAAAACGCATACTTATTGAGCTCTGCGCAAATCAAATTTTATTTTAGTCTTAACTTATTTCTCTGCCTTTTCTGGATGATGTATTACATACATCAAATGTAAAAGGACTCGAATGTAAAGAATTTGCGCGTTACATCAAAATCGTTAGAGCCATTTCGAGAAAATTGCAAAAACAAAAGTGTAAAATCGATAATATAAAGTGACACTTCCGGTTAGTCGATTTTGATGAAAAATTTTGTGTAAGATCCCAGTCGCATACTTACTTTAAATAAGTAAGTACGTCAGTTTCGTACAATTTTTCGTTTTTGAGCTAGGCTGGCAACATAAACAAACCATTTTGCGAGACTTAGGGCTCAGGGTTATTTGGATTCAGAGGATCTTAAATCGTGTATTCCCATTGAAAACTCCACTTCGAAATTTTCCACTATCGCATACTCTTTCCCTCACTATATATTTCAAATATAGGTTAATCTTCATTTTTTGATCATTTAATTATGAAACGTTTTATTAAAAATATAAAATAAATTGTAATAGCGGTAAATATTAAGAATTAAAATCAATCATTTTTTCTAAAAGAAACATACATGAATGGCAAGCAAAAAAAAAAAAAAGGAAAAACAAAAATTTTTGTATTTTGGCTCTCTTCTTCCAAGCCAACTATTTACTAATATACTGAAAGTATATGTTAAACGGTCTGAGAGTGATGTAGTAATATTTATATGTATAAGGCTATTATTCTTTAAACTGTTGATGTGAATTGCCTTTGTTCCGTATTTATATAGGTAATCCAGTAATGTCAAACCCAAATAATGCTTTTTTCACTTTATTTCAGACCATTGTGGGCCACAAAAAATCACATCGGGAACTACATGTTTGACACTCCTGATAATCTATATCTATAAATGCAAGTTACCCTCTATATAGCCATCACTGTATCTCAGAAACGACAATACCTTTGAAGCTGAAATTTTTAATGGTGGTTCTCCTTATGCTCCAGATGTGCAATAAGGCTGGGCTTGAAAAAAATTTTAATCTAAGTGGTTGAAAAAAAATTATTTCTAAAGCCTAATAAAAAATTAGTTTTTCGAATAACTCGATCACTATGAATCTTCTGAAAAACTATAGGTACTCATTTAAAAGATAATTAAATTCTAAACAAAACAAAAACAAAATCATATAACCCCAGTATTAGCAAAAATACTAGATATATAATAACAATGTATAAAATCATATTGGACATTGTATCCAATGAAGGTTCAAAGTGCATGTTTTCAGAAAGGCATAACATTTTTTTTTTTAATTCGAAAACTACACATTAAACATACATATACAAAAGGTCAATTAAAAGAAAGGTAAATTAAATCATCCCTATAATTTAAACTCACTGACTGACTGACAGTCACAGTAAGTAACACTGTATCTCGAAAACATCAATGCCTTTTTAATAGTGGCTCCCCTTATGTTGTAGAATTGTAGTAAGAAGTGATTTAAAAAAATCTTACTCTAAAAGATTTAAAAAAAATAATTTTGAAACATAAAAATACTTATTTCTAAAACTTATAAAACACGGAGTTTTCACTTTTTACACGCGGAAAGCTTCAAGAATATGTATGTATGCCTTTCGACAATACTGGTTTTGGCGGAGGTAGAATTCATAGATGCATCTATTATGCTACCACTGCCTTCATCTTCATCTCCGTTCAACTGCCATCTTCGTTCCATCAGCCTCAGCCTAGCTCTTGGGGCGCAAAGATTAAAATGGCGGATAACTATGTTAATTTTAAAGATGTCGTGTGTAAGGGGACTTTTCGGATATTGGAAAGATTCTGTTTTACTGGTTGGCTTTATAATATGCATGAGAGAACTCAAGATGGCATGACATATGCTCATCACTATGATCGTCCTGATTTGTTTATCATGTTTACAAGTAACCCGAAATGGTTTGAAATTTTAGATGCCTTTAAAGACGGGCAAAAGCCTACTACCCGACACTATATAATAGATTAAAAAAAAAATTATGCTTCCTTTGACTAAAGGTTGCATTTTCAGTCTAAGCAGGCGTTATATGCTTACTGTGGAGGAATAGAAGCAGGGCTTGCCTTTCACACACAAAAAGTGCAACGTAATTATTATATAAATATATATAGATATTAAGTCTTTTCTAAATTAATTATGAAATTTGTTGGCAATCTATCTCCCATTTGATAAATTTTTATTATCAATTACTTTGTATTGTTAACGTGAACAATGTAAAATAATTGATAATAAAAATTTACCAACTGGAAGATAGATTGCCAAAAAATTTGTTATATAACTATAATATCCTTACCTTATACGTATGCAAATTAAAACGAAATGGCAGAAATTAAATATTCGCATACGAAGCCGCGGGTAACAGGTAATAATAATAATAATTTCTTATTCAGTCATTATGAGTTCTGATTTTGCGAAATGTTGACTAATTAGTATTATCTATTAGTTATTTACCTGTATTTGAGAGACTAAATTTTTTGTTTTTATGGCATTGGACTCGTAACTCATGGACCCGGGTTCGAGTTCGGCTATTAGCAGAAAATTTATTTTCTATTATCTCATACGTGGATCGACATTGCTTTGTGGAGAAACAGAAGAATGGGCTAGACGTCTTTCAGTACGATTTAAGAAACAATTTATTTATATTCCTCATCATTAATTGTAATGCTGTTCCTGCAGCAATGGTTGTCAGAGGTAGCCTTTATTAAAATTATGTCATTATGTAATAATAATTAATCATTATAATTATAGCTCACCTGCTTCCCTACTTGATTATTCCTTTATATGGCATAACTGGATTGGTGGAGGTGTGGGTCTATATGTCCATTATAGCCTGAAATCGAGAATCTTAGATGCCTTTTCTTCATCTGAGTATCCACAAATAGAATTCATTTTCGTTGAAATTTGCTGCAATGAACATCTTCTCCAATAGGTTGCGGCATAGTATCTCCTCCTATGATTCCCTGAGACAGTCCGTAGGAACTTTAGACGTACAAAGTGAGCAAGTGACTATCTAGAGTTTGAAGTATTCCACAATATGGCACAAACAACTATTACGTGAGCAAAATCCTACTATTTTCACAGTGCCGATTCTTCTGCTCCTGATCCTAAATCAAAATGGCAACTCTTTTGTAAACTCTCTCTTTGCAAATCCTCTATCTCGTTAATTTCCCAGTTTCATCCAAAAAATTAAATTCATATTTTGTATCTACTTCCTTTTTTAACACTTCTCCTTTAACTATTAAATTCCTTTAACTCTTCTTCCCACTTTTCCTTAGTGCTATCATTTAACTCTTATAATTTTTATTTTTCGTACATCTCTCCTACCGACTTTACTTCCTCTATTATGAAATCTCATATAAACTCCACAGGGTTTGATGGAAGTGTAATAATTATGCCTCCCTGAAATCCCACCGGATCTTCTCTTCATATATAATTTTCCCCTCCAAAATTAAATATTTCTCACCTCTTGGAAAAAAAAGCCATAGTCCATCCTATTAACCAGGGCTCAAAAATTTTCCCACTCCTTTTTAATTCCTATATCAATCTCCTCCTAATTCAATCAACCACTGTCCCCAACCCCTATACGCAGACCGCTTCCAAATATACTTATCCCATTCTCCTTCCGTATTTTAAGTAGCGTTTGCCAATATTCAGGAAGATATAGATAGGATCAGTGTCTCGGCAAACCTGAAGAAATTAAGGTTAAATGCTACGAAAACTTAGGCCATTATTATAGGTTCTAACTCTCTCCTCAGATTTAAGGTCACCTTCTCTACTATAATACTAAATGATTACCTTCTTACGTTCCAAACTTATCCAAATCCAAAGATTAGATCATGATCATTAGTTATAGTGCTTTCAAATATCATAAAAAGATTTAGTTTTTAGAGCAATTTATGGTACACAATTTATCGTAATAAAATACACAAAAATGTATTTAAAAAAATTATTTGGAGTTAGGACCTTTTTAGCTTATGACGGCAGTACTATACCTATTACAAATTTGCAGCTAAAGAGCAACATTGTACTTCATGCCAAACCATAACATTTTTTACAGGAATAATAAACATTTTTATATATTCATGAAGCCACAAAATTGAAAGATTCTAAATCATTTAAGACATTTATCATATACTTTAAAAGTCGCTTGATATTAATAAACAAAAATCCATGAAATAATTTATTTTATATCATATAATGTATTTCATGTAAACAATTATAAATTTTTCATCAAAAATAAATTTTATGAAATCCTCTTTGGGTTTTTAAGCTGTGTTATTATGAGCTGGCATCCGCATGATGGTATAGAAGGATCAATCTAATTAGGGATTGATAAATTATTTGCCACTTCTATAAATTTGTTTTATTGAAAACTAGTTTCGAATGTTATACATTCATCCTCAGTTCAAAATTTAAATTGATTATATCAAACAGAAAAGTTTGTACTGGTTTCTTCTCGTATTGAACTAACCTTGAACTGAGGATGAATGTATAACATTCAAAACTAGTTTTCAATAAAACAAATTTATAGAAGTGGCAAATAATTTATCAATCCTTAATGTGTTGTTATTTCTTTAATAACATTTACTTCGTTTATTGGGAATCGCTTTTAATTTACCTGAAGTCGTAAATAAATTGGTATTGAACATGTTTTTTAAATTTAACACCAAAAATTGCCTCCAAAAACAAAAATCAAATAACGATTTTTAGTACTCATCAGTATTAAAGAATTTTTAAATATATTTGAACAGCACAACCAAGCGAATTACCTTAGGCTTTGCTTCATAAAAGTGGCTGCGGTGAAAGTGTTCAGGAATCCGCCAATCGCGGAAATTTAGGGCGATCGCTCATCGCTCGAATCGGAAAAATATTTTTGCCAGCTGCTCATTCGGTGTTGAACGTCTCCTTTCACACTTTTGCTGTTAATTCAGTATTTAAGCATGAGAATAAAATTTTCTGAGGAAGATTGTGAAAATTTAATTTTCATAGTAATGTCAATCTCTATCGAATGATGGAATTAAATTAAAATTACAAAAATACATATAAAACTAGGATAGATAGCTTACTGAAATGTTTTTTTTCTGTTCAAATATATAACGAATTCGTTTTTTGAAAAAGGCAAATTTTACTGAAAACACATGCATTGGGAAGGAGAATTATATAGTAGGTTCAGAAATTAATTCAAGTGATAGGAAATGATGGTCTATATTTTTAGCAATAAGCTTAGTAGATGAGTGAACAAGAATTTCATTAAATTTATAATTTTATGAACCTTTGTATGATGAATTATTATTGACTATCTCAGGCTCTATCTCGAGTATAGTTTTCTTGGAAACTCAACATCCTTCAGATCACTGAATTAACCGCTTGATACATTTTTTATCCAAATAACAATTATTTTTTTTAAAAATCTTTAATATTTATTATGTACAGTAGGAGTTTATTCAGGTGGAAAAATCTTTATAATTAGAACTTTTAAGGCTTCTAGCACTGGTTATGGCCAGAGTGACGATTGAGTGTCGTTAGTATTGGGTGCTTACGTCATTGATAGCCGATTTTTAAATCATATCAAATTTTTTCTCGATATCATTCACGATATATCGTGGGAATAGGATATCGATAGCGGTGGTGTTAACTTTCCATAATAAATCGAAACCTAAATTTCGAATTTTTGGCGCTTAAGCTTTTTTTTCAAAAAACGACATCTATTATACCGGAATTGATTGATTGTTAGTCAGCATGAGATTTCGACTAACTACCATTTGTATGCCCTTTTATCCATCTTCTCCGGTTAATTAATTAATTTAGAAATAAATTGGACCCAATCATTGGAGCATACACAGAACTTTATATATGAATAAAAATATACAAATTTATAAAGCTTCCGTTTTTCAGGCTTATCAACTTCTCTTCTTTGCAGCAATAATCACCTCTTCCTTGCCTTTTTTTTTTTTAAATCTCTTTTCTGAGACTGTTCCTTGAATAATCTTTGCTGGTTATAGTTGATTATATTTTCAGTTTAATGAGATCGCAGTTGCATTAGACTGGAATATTACAGAGCAACGGCAAAGTAACTTTCTTTGGTTTCTTTACCGTTTCCTTGAAGAATTTTTCCATCGCCAATTGAGAACCACTCTGACAAGGCTTTGATTCCTTTGGGCCTCTAAGGATTTTTTCGAAAGAGCTAAGGGCTAGGGATCCACTCATCACCGAGAGAGATAATAAAGGTGGATCGTACCGAAAAACTGAAATTTTGTGATTGATTAATTATATAAATCTGATCCACTCTAAACCAAACTGTTAGCTGAAATACTTGCCGAGCCATTTTTTATGTTTGCTGTATTTCTCAGAATCCTGGTTGTTAATAACTTGTATTAAAATTATTAAAAAACGGTGGTATGTATTAATTGCAAGGAATACGCGAGGGGTAGAATCCAAAAACAACAGAGTCCATTTTGAAATTTATTTAAAAAAATAGGTTTTGTACTAACATGTAGGAGTGCACGATAAATAGAAAGGCTCCTTGACAATTTTTAATGATTTCTGTTTTCTTCAACCGTTTTTTATTTATTTATTAAAGCGAAAAAAATAGATCTAGGCATTCATTTGAAACATTAAATAATAAAAACAACACAACAGTTATATATTTATATATGATCGTGAAATAATAAAATAATACATATGAAAATTGTTAAATTTTTTTTTTGTCCAACCTACGTGTTTGTTAGTAAGTCCACAAAAAAGTTAAAGAATAAAATAAGTTGAACATATTGAATATTCAAAAAAAGTATATTCATAAAAATTGTCCCTGTCACCCGATAATCTTTAGAGGTAATGAAAAACCCTATCTATAAATCTTGCTGAGTTGATGGGATGAATAGCTCATCTTCTTTTCCGTCTTTTCAACGCAATAGGCTGATAATATATGAGACACGGATCCATCTTCCATTCACCAATGCTAAAGAGAGACTGTCAGCATGGGAGAATTTCTCAGACCAATATTGAAATTCTTGTTGCTGTACAGTTGGTACACTGGAGATATATAAAATAGTGTAAATAGTAACAAAAATTAAAACATATAATGTTTTACAACAATTTTATTTAAAAAAATCTTTTGGCCAGAAAAATTAGTATAATAATACTATTGCAATGTTAAGTAAGAACCCTAAGGACACAAAATAAATGTATATATATATATATATATATATATATATATATATATATATATATATATATAGATAGATAGATAGATAGATAGATATTTCTCTGATTTGTAGAATTATATGTGATTACAAAACAACATACTGGATTATATTTTGTAATTCATTCAATAATAATCAAGTTTTTTTTTATAGTAATAGTTTCTTTGATAATCAGGTGTTCATATGCATACACCTATTTATGTAATGTACAGTTTACATTTTTAATTGTATAATAATGGTAGGTATTGCATTATAAAATGTAAAAAATACATGAAAATTAAAAAGATGAAAAAATAAAATGAAACAAAACAAAAAAATAAAAATAAATAAAAAATAAAAATAAAAAACATATCTTTAACATAAAAGTAAATAATATACATGTATTATTTTTATAAATATTTGCAAAATATAAAATTAGAGAGAGGGAGAGAGGGAGGGAGGAAGAGAAAGATGGAGGAGAGAGAGCGGCAGGGCCTTGGAGAGAGGGAAAAAATAAGTATCTGCCACAGTCGGACTCGAAACCGCGCCCGAAAGTTAGGAGTTCACCGTCATTAAATTAAATAAATACTAATTATAAAAAAAAATAATAAGGCATTATATGCAAATAAACATTTAACAAAAGAAGATAACTTCCAGTCAATTCAGTCATTGATGAAAAGAAAATTAGCATATTGTTTTCTAAGGTTTTCACATTTCACCATAAAATGTACTACACCAGATGATTTTGGTTTGGAACTGTATGGTTCGCTTGTAGTTCGATCTTGGTTTTGAAGCAAACCAACTCCTTTTTGTATATTTTTTTTTTAATTTATCTTCTGAAGATGAAGTTTTTCCTTGCATCACACAGACATTTGCCTTTTGTGTTCGTATAGGCTTAAATGTTTGTGGAGTTCCTCCTTCGCAGTTACAAGAACCTGTAAACACAAACGTAAAATGAAATATTTTAAAATAGTATTTTGATGTTCCATGTTCTGTGTGTAATATGTACATTTTATTTTGCTATAGTTTTGAAGTGTAACAAGGCGCAATGTTTTTGTGAAGGGGTTTAATCCGTAATTTTACAAAAGTCATAAGAAGTTGTTTTGTATTTTTATGACATATTAGAATCACTTAATAGCAATATTAATTTAATAGAAATTTTATTTTTAGGAACTTTTTGTTTGTGTTCGATATCACATTGGTTATAATTTTAGAGATGAAGGGTTTTTACTTCCTTGTACGAAGTAAAGGAAGTATTGTAATCGCGAAAATTTTCGGTTTTCAGATTTCGAAGGAAATATCCATTTTGACCATCCCTGAATCCATTTTGACAAGTTTCGTCGTGGCGTTTGTACGTACGTTCGTATTTCGCATAACTCAAAAACAGTTTGCCCTCGAAAGTTGAAATTTCGTATTTATGATTGTTGTAAAATCTAGTTGTGAACCTCCCTTTTTGGTCATTGCTTGATCACCGGAAGCGGTACTTTACATGAAGGTCATAATTGATTTTTATCAAAAATTATATTAAAATACTATGCAAAACTTCTAAAATTTAGTATTTATTACGTATATATTGATTTAAATAACATACTAGATTTTGGTCTAAATTGGAAAACCGGAAGTGGTACTTTACTTGAAGGTCATATTAGACTTTCATAAAAAATTATATTAAAATATAATGTAAATTATCTAAAATTTGGTAAATAGGACTTTTATATCGATATGAATGTATTTAATTTATTTTGCTAAAATTGGTGAGCGGAAAAGGGTAATTTACTTGAAGGTCATAATAAGCTTACATCAAAAATTATATTTAAATTAAAAGAGAAATCATATGTTTCGGTAATAAAGGTTACAAACGCAATTTGGTTTTCAATCCAATTTAACATTTTTATTACTTGTTTTAAGTGTTAAAGTTGAGTCTAAAATACTAGTTTTTCTCCCCATTTGTGAGATCAACAAGTCTTCATCATGAGAATTGGATAATAGTTAAGTGGGTTTTTCCGCTTAAAATGTCGAAACTGTCAATTTCCAATGCTTTATCCAGTGATATTGACAATTTTATTGTTGTCATGGAACATGAACAAATATCTTGGAAACTAGTTATCAACTGAAGGAAAACGATATATAATAACGGAATGAGACCGTGGCGAGGCGTGTGGGAGTGTGCGTGCGTGCGTATGTGTGTGCAATAGATGGATGTTGCGACGCCGTTTTTACTGCAATCTTCGGAAACTAGTAACCAAATTCAGTATCACTTTTTGAGCCACGGATTTATAATTTAATAGGCGTACAAGAAAGTCATCTGTTGCCCACATCAGATATTTTTATTTTGATATATATAAATGCTTTACATACTCATCGGTTAAATCCTATAAATCGATATCGTTTTTTGAAAATGGCAAATTTATTAAGAAACACATGAAACGTTTTTTCCCCAAATAACAATGCATATATTTTTAATTGTATTCTTTATTTTACACTGTAGGAGTTTTAAGGTGATAATAATTTTAAAATCACAATATATTTTTAATCTTTGTAGCACTGATAAAGGCCAGAGTGACGACTGAGAGTGGCCAGCATTTGGCGCTGACGTCACCAATATTGTTTTTTTTAGACTATTTTCAGTTTTTCTTTCGATATATCGTGAGCGGGGTTCGATAGAGATGGTGTTTACGTCCTATAATAAATTTAAAACCTAATTTGGATTTTTTGCCGTTTAAGTCTTTTTCAAGAAACGACGTTGATATCATCGCAAACACGTTTAAGTAACGAATGTGAAAAACTTAATTGTTCGAATACCTTAGTTTTATAAATTACGAGAATCATATCCGCAAAAAAAAAATTGTAAACAAAAATCTCAACGTAAAGTTCTTTTTTGGTCTTCTGAAAAGTACCGATATTCACATTCGTTATTTAAACGTGGTGGCGACGTTATCTTGAATTAAATTTAAAAGTCAGGATTTGCATAAACAAATTTTTTGTGTTTGATTTCTTTCTCATGTGTTCCAAGTTCTCCAATAGTGATGTTATTGAAGAAAAATAGCAATATTTTGTCTCATTACAATGTTATGTTCGTTACAAAATTTTAGATAGCTATAATTTCAGCAAAGCTATTCGCCGTGCCAGGATGGATTATATGGATTCGTGGTGGATCTTACTGTTTGTTTGAAAGGTTTAAATTGTAAATCAGTCAGCAGAGGGAATTTTAGTGGTATACTAAAACATTTATGGCAGGCATTTAAACTGGAATTGGTAAAGATTCGACGTTAAACCACAAATTAAAAAAAATATATTTACTGACAGTTTCCAAAATCCCCTTCCCTTCTGGAGCACTTCATTTGAGAAGGTGCGTCCACTATTTTACAAAATACTTTCAATTTAAATGATCGAGTCCTTGGAAATTTTAAAATTCCAGCAGAGCCCTACTGTCCCGTGCGTCCAGTGCTTTACAGAGAGTAAGCTTTTGGTTCAAAGATATTAAGAAAGCCCGCCCAAAAGAGTCTGATAGCCTGATAAAATGCCAGATTTTCATTCCTTTAAAAACCACACTCATACATACTTATGTCGAATACATAATTTTAGAGACAAAGATACCTTTTTAGATACAGACCCAAAGAAAACTGTAACAGCTAAGTTGGTAAAACTTTTTCTTGAGGTTGCTCCATGAAGATGTGATGCGAAAGTCTTAATAACAAACTTATAAATGTCTACAAAAACTTTTTATCCAACTTCTTAATTTTCTTTTATTTATGGTTATTCGTTAATAACAAAGATCTAAGCATGAAACTTCATTAATTCTTTCAGTTCTTAATGTATATTTTTAAAATCATTTATTAAAAACATGGTCCTAAACTAGGAACCGGAATAAAACTTAATTAGTAACTTTTTTCTTAAATAAAACATTGGTTATTCATTTATACTGTTATATTACCAATTAATATCCTTAAAAAACAATTTCATGAAAATCTACCCATTCTTGAACGGAATATTAAACTCAATATTTATAAAAATCAGAGAATTTTTATATTTAATCTTGTAACTGCAAATATATATATATATATATATATATATATATATATATATATATATATATATATTTTATTTTATTTTTTATTTTTTTTTTTTCGGTTGGCTCTATAGACCTTGTAGATCTTTGGCCGCGCGATGTGGTGTTCTTACAGACATTTATTGCTTGCGGGGGCACAGACAGCCTGGAGGGGGTCACCCAACCTCACGTTGCTGCGAACCATGGTTTCCATGGTGCAACTGCAGGCTGCCCATTGCTCCATAACCGGTCCCTTTGGGGCCAATTCGGCAGTGTCCTTCCCACCGACTCACTCGGGTTCAAGGACAGTGACAAATCGGTCTAGATCCACGGATTATGGCTGTTCGGAGTCAGCAGGCGCACGAGGACCTATATTTCTTTCCCCGAGACAGACCGTCCAGGGACCAAACCTCCGGGCGGCTATTTTATGTCCTGGAAAAACCACAACGCGATTCACAATTAAGGTACACGGGGTAAGGTCATCACTCCTACGCCCGGTCTGTGTGAGTAGCCTCCAGTAGGCTGACGGGTCTCACATACCCAGAGGGGGAGGAGGGACAGTGGCTGGCCACGTGGATTTTCCCCGATAGGCGGCCACCCATCCAATTACTAAACACGCTCGACGTTGCTTAACTTTGATTACCTATTGCAAGCGCCTTAGCCCGCTCGGCCACCCCGGCCCCCTATATTATATATATATATATATATATATATATATATATATATATATATATATATATATATATATATATAATTTGTATAAATTTCAGTCATTTCGAAAGTAAACTCCGAGTCATTAAAGACGTCCTCCAGGAAAACATCTAGAAAGAGCGTCCGAGAGTTTCCGTCCGAGACCCGCTAAACCCTTACAACTGTTCAGTTTTTCGGGTACGGTATAGCCTACCCCGTGACTGTTTCTAAGTTATATCAATTGAGATAAAGTGTATGAACAAATAAGGCTAAATAAATAGATATTTGATTTGTGTTTTTTCACAGTATTACAATCTCCCTAGGTGTATAATCTCTAATTATATCCAAAAAGTCGATAATAAAATGTATATATGTTTCCTATGATTATAAAACATAATGCTTTTTCATTTTTTTTTCCCCGTACTCGTTTAGATGTTCTCAATTTTTAATACTATGTCTGGTTCATATTATCGAGGGTTTGCATATTTATAAGTTTGTCAATAATAATAATAAGTAATGAAAAAGCAACTTAATTTTATTGAAGTTGGCCTGAGCCATTCTACCATCTTCTGAGAGTGGCTCTGACGTTTTACTTCACTTGATTTTACGGACAACAATTTTTGTTATAGAATCTATAGGACAATGAAGCGCACAAAAAATTATAGATTAATATAAGTCAATTTTGTAGACTAATTATACTTCTGATCGATCAGAGATAGTTTCAACATGGCCTCGAACCTGACTGATTAAACCATCCCTTAAGAGCATATTTCTAACTAATGAACCTAACCAGTTAAAACGCCTCCCGGTACAAATTGAGTTGGCGAAAACGTTGTTGGGTAGGGAAAGCGGGAAGTGGCCCAGAGATGGATGAACTTCCTCCACACTTCTTATGACCTACTTATCCCTTCCCACCAGTCCCTTATTGAATACGTATGTTCCTAATTTCCCTAAACGGTTCTCCACCCAGTCGTCTAATCCGCCCTTTTTCTCCATCTCTCGGTCGAGCAGGCCCGGAATTCTCCTAACTTATTTTCATATTTCTCCCAACGAAGCACCCATGACTTTTACCACTATCGTCGCTTTTTATTTTTAGCGGAATCGGAAATGAACTGTTACGTTCTCAATAAAATAAATCAATTTGCATAAGAAAAAAATAATTAAAATGTTTAATCATAAAATTATTAAATGGCATTAATTTAATCCGAGATGAGACATTTCTAAAATATGTGAACTCGCCACAAACCAAACAGAAATTCAGAAGTCTAATGTTAAATAAATTTGAAGTGATTCCCCAAAATGTTTGATGAAATGTATTCCGTATAGTTTGTTGTCCACAAAACAAACTTGGGATTCAGTTGCCCTTGTCAAACGAAGTTTACGCAATGTAACAGATTTTATCTGTCAAAGATAAATTTAAAAAAAAATTGCATTGTACGTTTGATAATATAGCCTTTAGATTTTCCATCTCGCGTCGGTAATTATCAAACAAAATGTGTTTAATATAACTTCTAGAAGTATAACTATATGCTATATGCTACTTGTTTCATATATAAGGTATCCAGGTCTATCTATCTATCTAGTTACTACTACTATTATTAGTTACTAATCTATCTAGTTATACATACGCTTAACAATTAAGTATGTACCCAGGAATAAACACATTGAGCATACATGTATCTGTCTATACCTTGGCCTAGTGGTTGAAATGGTAGAATAGATATATCTATAAATTTAATAGAGTAACAAGTAGGCAAATTTCAGTTAATAGATTTTTAGAAGGAAAGGAAGCTATTCTGAATTTTCTTTTTCGTATAAGTATGATATATCAAATATTGACATCATAAAAGATGACAGTTCTATGAAATAATTTCAGTGAGCTAATCTTTTTTTTTTTTTTAATTGCCGATTGCTCACTCATTATTCTATTTTATTGAATTATTTTTATGAAAAAAAAAAACCCTGAAAAATACCTGTTGCGTCCAATCCAGCAGAGTTGGGAAGAGGATAATAAATAGATCATATATTTAAAAATGAGCTGACCTGGAATGAGCCACTTAAGTGGTATAACATTAACTGGAAAATATTGATAAAATATAATTTACTAAAATTACCTTTAAATGTATCAAAGAAACAGTAGGAGGAACAAAAGATATAAAAAATATAAAAAAATATTGAAAAACTGCATCCGAAATAAAATATGGATTGATAAAAAAGTAAATAAAGGCTTATTCCTTATTATGACCAGAGGAGATCGATTAATACATTCGTCTTTAAGTAAATACATTTATAGTCGTATTTATTATTTCATCAATTCACAAACTTTTCTCCTTATACTGAGGTCAACAATATAAGGAAAATAAATCGAATAATAAACCGGGGATCAGTTAGTAAACTATTTTTACTTCATACAATTTTTATTTAAACAATATTCACAGCGTAAAAAAATTAAAGTAATATATATTTATATTAATATAAAGATATATTATCAACGCAATACAAGGGATGTATAAAGGTTCCAAAGCCAGAGTAAAACTCAAGGATGGTTTATCAAAAGAATTTGAATTGAACAAAGGACTTAAACAGGGTTGCTCCTTATCCCCTACACTTTTCAATTTATATGTTGAAAGTGTACTGTGTGAGTGGAAAAGGAAATGTCAGAAGATGGGAATCATGGTAGGAAATGAATGCCTTTATAATCTTCAGTTTGCTGATGACCAAGTGGTAATAGCCAATGATGAGGAGGATGCTTCCTATATGATAAGAAAACTGTTAGAAGCATACAAATTGGGAGGTCTAGAAATCAGCAAACAAAAAACAGAATATTTGGCTTTGAATATGGATTATGATTCCCTCACACTAGGAAATTGGAGTCTTACCCAAAGTGAAAACTGGCTGCGATCTTGACATAAGGGAAAAGGTCTCTAAAGGAAGACAGAAAATAAGAACTTTAAATTCTATATTAAGGAAGTTCAATAAGGAGTAAGGAAGTTCAATTGTCTACAAAGAAAAGACTTTACCACTCCATTGTCAAAAGTGTGGCATTATATGGCTCAGAAACATGGGCCATCACTACCAACTTAGAAAAAAAACTTCTAGCGATGGAGATGGACTTCTGGAGACGTAGCTGTAGTATATCGAAACTCCAGCACATCCCAAACCACGTGATCAGAGAAAAAGTACAGGAACCCCGAAATGTCTTGTACACTATTGAGACCAAAAAGCTGAGCTGGTAAGGCCATGTAATGAGAATGTCAGAAGATCGATGGCCCAAGAGAATGATAAATTATGTTCCTAAGGAGAGGAGGAGAAGAGGACGTCCGGCAAAGAAATGGTACGATGGTTTGCAGGAAGGAATGGCAGCCAGAGGGCTTACAGAGGAGGACTGCCAGGACCGGGAAAAGTGGAAGGAATCACTGTCAGTTTACGACATATGACAATTGTTGTAATAAAGTCGTAATAAAAAAAAAAATATATATATATATATATTTTTATTAACATAATTATGATAAACTAAATAACATTTAACAAATAAGAATTAATAAAATTATTTGAAAAATAAACTATTTAAAATAAAACATATTTCCTATTAAAACTACAAAATGAAATGATACAAATATAAGCTACTAACATACTCGTATAAGATACGTCACACAAAAAAAATATAAAAAATAATAGAGTTTTAAAATAAAATACGATCAAACTATTGTAAAATTTGATTGAATAGGGATACACATAACATAATTGTTTCATTTGTTTAAGCAACATAACAGCTTAAACTAAAATCATAAACATCAGAAAAATATTATAATAGTAAAATATCAGCAATTTGCCAATAACATAATTATGTAAATTGTTACATTAATAATATAATTTAACTATAACTCAGTTGTTTAAATATGATAAATACTTGTATTAACACACCACAATGGTTCAATTTGTTTTAGACACATAAACACTAAAAAGCATAAACCAAAAATTGTAAATAGAATAATTGTGAAGAAAAAAAAATAGTTAACATGAATACCATAACATCTTAAAATATTACAACAGTAAAAAACAATGATTTGAGAAAATTAAAAATTTTCATATAAACATAGTTTATATAAAAATTTCTTAAATATGTATAAATTGCTTATTTATATTTAAAAGATTTATATATATATATATATATATTAAAAATAGCAATATAAAACTTAATGTAGGAGAATAAATAGTAAATAGCTTAACTTAAAAATTGTATATTAAATAATTCTTAATTAAAATTCAATTGAAAAAAAATGAATAATTGTCATAAATTTCACAAAATTGGAAAAAAGTAACAGAAAAATATCAGCATTTTGAATAAGTATATAACTGTCATACACGGCAAAAAGATGGAATATAGTTCAAAGTTCAGATATATAAATCAAATTAATCTAAAAATAACAGAAATACATATAATCTTATGTGCTAAAAACAAAACATAATATAATCATATAAGATGGGTAAATAAAAACATTCGCATAATAATTAAAGAATAAACTTAGGATAATGAACATTGATGAATTTTATAAGATACATCATATACTTACGAAAGTTTAAAGAAAAAAAGCCTATACATTAATTGTATACATTATTAATTTATACCCAAAACTAATGAAGATTTAATTCATTAGAACCTAAAGAAAATAACGAAATATTAAAATAGCAATATCCCATAAATCGTTCATATGGAAAGAGAAATAAAATTGAATTATTAAAAAATAAGAACTGTTAGGCTTTTAAAAAGCTTGGGTATAAATAAAGCATCCAATATAAATCTAAAGTTATAAGTTTTAATAAGTTAATAATTCAATTGATCCTGAATTTGGCTTCGCATGGAATCACATTTTTATCATTTCCTGAAATGAAGAGGATGATTGTAGGTGGATGACAAACAACGCAACTGAAAAAAAAAGAAAATTGTATATACATATAATGCTTATTAGAAATGGAAGATAATGGGTTGATGGGTTGGGTTTTATTTTATAACAAATTTTAAAAAATAAACTAACTCAATTATTTAATAATCTTTTTAATTGGACTTTATGTATATATAAAAATGTATTTATTTTTAAATGATAGTATATACTAATTCATTATAGAATAACTAATTTGCAGAATTACAATATGGAAGGATCTATTTTCATTTGGTTCGAATTTGCATATCCTTAAGTAACATCTTTCACTTTATTTCTGACAATTTCTGAAGTTAAAGGGGGTTGTCTGTCTTGCTATTTAACATTCTGTTACATTTAAACTGTTATTTCATTTAGCTGTCAACTTTTAACGCTAACTTAGATTCGTGAAAATAGACTCGCTATAGTATATTATTATTATATATTTTTATCACTGTCTATAAAGGTATATAGGTCTACTAAATACTTTTAAAAATCAATTAAAGACATGAGTGGATGAAATTAAAGTTTTGAGAAAAACAAATGCAGTTTTTCATATGTATTTTTTCAATCAATTTAGGAATCTAATTAACCGAGAATCTTGGGTTGTTGATGTTATAAGGCGAATACAAGCACATAACACATTCATTCATAAGAAAAAATTAATTGTTGCATAATACCTTCATCCACTCATGTCTTCAATTACTTTACGATTTATAATTTGTTTGCAATCAATTTTTAACAAATGAAATTAACTGGAATTTTTTACCGTAACTCAAAACAGGTAGTAGCACTTTTAAAACTTTTATTGAGACGCTACCCACTTTGGAAACGACAAATAAATGTATTTTAAGCTTCTGACTTACTGCAAGTAGATAATGTAAGTTCTGTTGTTTATTTTATTAAAACTCATTTTTTTTGGGAATGTAGATATAACAATGTTATGAATATTGTTTCTTTTAAATTTAATAGTTGTTAAGAATTGAGATAAATTTTCAAAATGGAGGAACTGCTGGAACCAAGTTATCAAAAATTATAAAATATTCTTTGAAAATTGGAATGAGATTTTGGTCGGCTGTGGTCTTTTTAAGGGCTCTTTGAGGCGTTTTCTTCAAAGTTTTGGCCCTCTTTCTAGACCGGAAGCAACAGCCCGCCCTTTCTGGAAAGTTGGAAACTGGGAAAAATTTTTATTTATAGAACTTCATCCAACCGTTTCAGGTTCAAGAAACGCAGAAGACAGATACCTTTAAACCTGAACCACCTGACATTTTCAAAAACAGTAAGACTAACGGTGAGCTATGGACGAAAAGATTTTTAGAAATGTCTTTTCTAGATGAAGACAGATCTTTAAAGGAGTCTAGCCTCTTCAAATTCTGCATGTTTGTGAAAAGTTACGCACCACAGACATACGTAAAATTTACAAAAAATGGAAAACTCCTTTTATTAGTAAACAAAGAAAGATATTTCAACAATTTTTCTAATATTAAATCTTATGACAACTATATTCACTTTTTGTTGCTCAAAAAGCAGTTTGGAGGAATTACTTCAACAAGAAAAGTGTCCAACCAACTAAATCCACTTCTTAAAGAAAATCAAATTATTCTTTAAAATTTAGCTAAATTGAAGAAATCTTGAAAATGTCTAACTTTATAACTGTAATATAAGGCGAAAATGACCATAAATAAATATTAAATCTTATGAAAACTATATTCACTTTTTGTTGATCGAAAAGCAGTTTGGAGGAATTACTTCAACAAGAAAAGTGTCCAACCAACTAAATCCACTTCTTAAAGAAAACCAAATTATTCTTTAAAATTTAGCTAAATTGAAGAAATCTTGAAAATGTCTAACTTTATAACTGTAATATAAGGCGAAAATGACCATAAATAAACAAATTTTCAAAATGATCATCGATAAACATCGAACAAACGCAAATAGTTTAACAGTAAAACCTCGTTTATGTAGATCTCCAGATCAGATTTTTAGCAAATAATTTTTTTTATTTAATGTTCACATTGGATAATAATTTCTAGCTATGATAGCAAGAATGTAACAATGTATAAATACGCCAGATATTCCCTTTTTAGTTTGATTCAATGTACAGTTCCTGTATAAATTATACAATAAATTAGGGTAATAAAATGCTTTTTTATTGCTTTTTAGCTTTGATTCAAATCTTGCTTTTTTATTACTTTTTATTCTTTTCAGCTTGATTCAATGTATAGTTCCTGCATAGATTTTATAATAAATTATGGTAATAAAATGCTTTTTGTAGAATTTAAGAAAGATTTAATGGTGTCAAAGGGTGTTGATGTCGAATGACTCGCCAGCTATAAATAATTTTTATTTTAATAAATGGAAAGTCTGCTTATTTAAGGATTTTGTTTTGCTTATTACCATATTACCTGGGTTATCCGGATTTTCGATAGTACGAATTACTTTTTGTCCCAGCTAGTACGGATAAACGAGATTTTACTGAATGTGACATTTTTACAAAATGTTTTATTTAACCTCAAAACTATTATGTCTAAAGATAAAAAAAATATATATATTTTTTTTTTCACCTACTCACTTCTAACTGAAATTACATTAACCAGTTCTCTATTCTGCAGTATCCATGTGAATAAGTATTTAACGAGCGATTTAAAAATAATAGACTTGAATTTTTTAATTTAATGATGTCCGAGGAAGAATTAGAAATTTTCTTATTGGATTTGTGAAATGAATCTTCCAAATATATTTTATAACTTACATAAGTAACTTATAACGTAAATACGTTTAATTTCTTCATTATTTAAACAACATAAGTGTTAAATTATGTATTCTGTCAATGCAGTGACCTGAAGATGAGGCATTTGCCTCGAAACGTTGTAATTATAACTTAATTATGCCAGTTATATAATAAAATACATTTGGAAGATCCACTTCACAAATCCTATAAAAGAATTGAATTACCAAAGTAACAAGTACGAGCCAGGCAAAGTACCCCTCTCCGTAATTAGGTAAAAAAAAAGAAAGAATGATGTACTAATTGACAAATTTATGTTAATGTCAAACTATTGTGTTCAACACAATACATCTAAAACCTCTTTTAACACTTAATCATCTGAATTGAGTACAGCAGACTGTCTGGCCATCTGCATAAATAACCAACAGAATAAACAAAAATTAATACATCCTTTCACCCACTCTCTCCCAAGAGAATAAAAGAGGGGCTAGAGAATGTAAAGACAGTAATGGGAAAAGAACGGACAGGCATCGTGTTTCATCACTGGGCCACATTGTCCCTTTTTGTTCTCCGGCAACAATGTAATAAAAAGATAAAAAATACTGGTCAACTTTTAATGGTAATACTTGCAATTTATTTTTCGTTTTATATTTTATATTATTTTTATGATAGCTGCTATGGTATTTTAATCAATTTTGCATAATTATCTAAAAAATATAATAAATGATTCTGTAAGTTTTTTTTTTTACTAAGTGAATAGGAAAATTATTCAATCTTCATTTTAAATTTAGGTTTATAATTCACAAAATTGACATCTATCTACAGCATATTTTTACTTTCACTTACCTATATGTAAATATTAGAAATGTTTGGTAACGGAAAGGGAAAAATTTCGAATTCGAGTTTTTAATGAAAGTACACCTTTTAAGGCCCCTGAGTCCAAATAACGAAATCTAACTCAAAAACGAGAAGTCCTACGAAACTGAAATTACGTATTTGACGTAGGCATATGTCTGGGATGTTACAGCTACTCTATTCCTGAAATCGACTTACTGGAAGTGCCACTTTATATCATCGATTTTTAACTTTTGTTAAAATTTTCTCGAAAACAGCTCTAACGATTTTGACGAAACGCCTTAAGTCTTCTTTTTCAAGCCTTTTACTTCCTTGTACGAAGTAAAGGAAGTATGGTAATCGTACGTTCGTATTTCGCATAACTCAAAAACGTTTAGCCGTAGAAAGTTGAAATTTTGTATTTAGGATTGTTGTAAAATCTAGTTGTGAACCTCGCTGTTTGGTCAGTGATTAATCACCGGAAGTGGGACTTTACTTGAAGGTCATATCAGACTTTCATCAAAAATTATATTAAAATATAATGTAAAAAATCTCAAATTCGGTAAACAGGACTTTTATATTGATGTGAATGTATTTACTATATTTTGGTTAAAATTGGTGAGCCAAAAAGGGTACTTTACTTGAAGGTCATAATAAGCTTACATCAAAAATTATATTTAAATTAAATACATAAATCATATGTTTCGGTAATTAAGGTTACAATCGCAATTTGGTTTCCAATCCAATTAAACATTTTTATTACTTGTTTTAAGTGTTAAAATTTAGTGTAAAATACTGGTTTTCCTCCCCATTTGTGAGATAAACAAGTCTACAGCTGGAGAATAAGATATAAGTTAAGTGGGTGTTTTCCGCTTTAAAATTTGAAACTGTCGATTTCCAATGCTTTATCCAATGATATTGACAGTTTTAATGTTGTCACGGAACAAGAAGAAATCTCTTGTAAATTTCAGTTATCATCAGACCTCCAGAAACAGGTGTGTGTGTGTGTGTGCGTAAATAGATGGATGACGCGACGCCAAATGTCGTTTTTGTGATACTGCAATCTTCGGAAACTAGTGACCAAATTCAGGATTACTTTTTTAGCCAGCGATTTATAGTTTAAAAGGCGTACAAGGAAGTCATGTGTTGTCCACATCAGATATCTTACTTTTCATATATTCAGTACATCACCGAAAAAAATGTATGAAAAACGTTATGACGAAAATAAAATTTTATTTGCGCATAAATCGAAAAATATGCATTTTATAGTTCATTATATCTATAATTATTTAAAAATAATTCAATGCCCTACAAAGAAAGAAAGAAAAATAATAGAAATCGGACCAATATTAGCAAAAATCTAGGAATTGGAAAGGAATTTCCGCTTAATATCATCCATTTTTAAGAAAATGTAATTACGTATTTAGGGTAGGTACATGCCTAGAATGTTAGAGAAACTTTTTCACTGAATGTATATACAACATACTTTTAATCTTTTGAGAAAGTACACTTTTAATTATTTTATGTAATATAATTATAATCTATAAAAGGGTAGAGAAAAGTTGTGAGATGCGCGCACCGCACCAGATTTATTTAATATACGATAATAATATTTACATTAATAGTAATCATATATATTGCTCATCTTGTAATTTTTTATTTAATTGTTTTGCATCTTCTTTGGAACGATAACCTTTCATTTAGTTTCTTCCAAAGAGTACTATATTTCCTATTTAACAGCAGAAGACCCTAATTTCCATCATATTCTAGCATTATTTTGTTTTTCCCCATTTTTGTGACTTTTCATTGGTTCAGTTTGTACAGCTTGAATTAGCGCTCTGGTTGTGAAAAGTGGATATAACCTGTTAATTAATAAATTAAGTAATCAGTTTTAAAGCTGTTTCCAATAACTGAATTGTGTCGTCTTGGTTCTTTTAAGTATTTTTTTAAATTAATTTTTTTCGTAATATTTCTGCTTGCAACCACATAAATTTGGAAATGTTCAGTAACTCGTATTTTAATAGAACAACGAAATCAGACCTAAGAGACATTTGGAATTTTTAATCTCCTGTCACACCAAACAAGGGGAGGAAAAACGGGTGTCTGATCTGTCCAAATGGGGAGAATAAAAGACAATATGAAAAAGCTGGAAAATCATAAAAAAATAAATATTAACTTTAAGATGCCATGCACACATTACGAGATGCCATTTTGTAAAATTAAAAGATTTAAATGAAAATCCAGTGGATTGTATAGTGGAAATAGAAATCTAGTATTTTTTTAAGTAATATAAACTCTTTCATTAAATTGAAGTATTAAGAAACACAACTCGTAATGTCCGCACGTAGGTAAGTCCTTATCTGCTTAAAAATTACAAGTTTTAATTAAATGAAAGAGGTTATATTCTTTGAAAAAGTACTATATCTCATTTAGTTCTTACCAAAAAGTACTGTTGATATATTTCTTTCCAAAAAGTACTATATTCATATAATATTGTCAAAATTTAATGAGAAAAGTGCATTAAACTAAAGAAAAAGGTGTGAAAATTGTAAAAAAAAAAAATATTCTAGATTTTTCTGCAAAAAGAATCAGGTAAATTGGTGCAATAACAAGTTGAGGAGAGACTTTTGAGTTTTTTATAAGATATCAAAAAATGGATTTAATACCTATAAATTAAAATATTCAGAATTAGAATTGAATAGTCTCGATTTTCTAGTTTTCATTATACTACTGCAGTCCCTTATATTTTAGCTAGTCAAAGAATTTCATATTATATCTATATTACCGAAAATTTGAACACTTAGACAAAAAAAAAAATTAATGTTAGATTTAGTCTCGGTTTCATTTACAGAAGAACGACGCTGTACTGAATTCGCAAGATATCTGGCCATGAAGAAGTTAACAGTTAAGAAGTTTTCGTTGACGGGAAGAAAGAGACGAGGGCTAAAAGCTGTGGATCTGGAGTCCAATTACAAAAGCCCTTGGGTTAAGTTATCTTAGTGGATTAGCTAAGATATAGGGAACTTACAAATATAGGCCCTGGAGACAAGCCACCGCGTCTCTTCTCACATACACATTATGGAGTATGGAGTATGGAAGTCTCTATATTGGAAATAAGAAACGTGCACTAATGAACCAAATATCATTATCATAAGCAAAGAGTATTATTTTCATTAATTATACAATGACGTTGATGGAACAAGAAGAATTAGGTCTCAAAATAAAGAAGAATACCGTGAACTGGGGCAACCTTAAGACAATCGTTATTTCAAACTTGAACTTTTTAAGCGGGCTCATAGTTAAAGCATTTCGTTTAGTTTCAGATTTTAGTTCGTCCGTATCAAAAAGGGGTGAGAATCAGCTCGCTTAAAAAGTTCAAATTTGAAAAAAACTAGTGCCTTTAAGTTACAAAACCAGTCGTAAATTTTCCCCAGTTTATAATTTTATATGGTTAGTAGTAGAAATATCAGTGATACAGAAACGGAGGAGATTCGATTGAGAACACCCCACACAATAATAAAAGAGTTAGGGCGAGACTGTATCCAAAAATTTTAAGTATGAATAACAAACAATCTATATGGACCAATAAAATATGTAAACAAAAACCAATTAAGAAAATAGGGAAAGTATCGAATAATAAGATTAAACTTGAAGATGAATCGAATTCTGTAAATCTTAATGAAGCCATCGATCGTTACTGCGTTTTAGAAGTAAACAATAAGAAAGAAATAAGCCCAGGGTGGGCTAATAGAGTGGGGAGTAAGCTCAACTCAATGGCTCCAGTTCACTACTGATGCTTATTGAGACAGGGAGCGAGGGGCGGGAACCGATTGCCCCACTAACCCTTCCCGCCAAGCAAAATAGAAAATCTTTGCCGATGCTTCCTATTAAATTTAAGAATATGAAATGTAGCCGCTTACGCTAAGGATTGCAGAATAATGCACTAAAACAAAACAAAATGCGGAATTGCGTATTAAACTATACATCGCTGGCTAAAAAAGTGATCCTGAATTTGGTCACTAGTTTCCGAAGATTGCGGAATCTCAAAAACGATACTCGGCGTCGCGATATCCATCTGTTGACACACACACACGCACACACACACACACACACACACACACACACACACACACACACACAGAAACACACACACACACACACACACACACAGAAACACACACACACTCTTGTTTCTGAAGGTCTCATGATAACTGAAATTTCCAAGAGATTTCTTCGTGTTCCGTGATGACATTTAAACTGTCAATATCACTAGATAAAGCATTGGAAATCGACAGTTTCGAGATTTTAAGCGAAAAACACACACAACTTATATCTTATTCTTCTGCTGTAGACTTGTTCATCTCACAAATGGGGTGGAAAACCAGTATTTTACAATCAATTTTAACACTTAAAACAAGTAATAAAATGATTTAATTAGAATGGAAAAAAATTGCATTTATAACCTTTATCACCGAAACATATGATCTCTGTAATAAATTTCAATATACCTTTATTGAATAAGTTGATGTTGAATTGATGTAAGTTTGTTATGACCTTCAAGTAAAGTACCTCTTTCGGATCTTCAATTACAGCCAAAATCTATTTAATTACTTATATTGATATAAGAGTCTAAATTACCAAATCTGAGATGTTTTACGTTATATTTTAATATACTTTTTGATGAAAGTCTAATATGACCTTCAAGTAAACTACAACTTCCGGTTTGCCAATGTTTACCAAAACTTATTATGTTGTTTTTATTAATTAAGTGAGTCTTAAATACCAAATTTTAGAAGTTTTGTATAATATTTAAATATAATTTTTGATGAAAATCAGTAATGACCTTCAAGTAAAGTACCACTTCCGGTAATCATGCAGTGACCAAAAAGGGAAGTTCACAACTAGATTATATGATAATCCTAAATACGAAATTTTAACTTTCTACGGCTAACCGTTTTTGAGTTATGCGAGATACGTACGAACGTCACGACAGACGTCACGACGAAGCTTGTCAAAATGGATTCAGGGATGGTCAAAATGGATATTTCCGTTGAAAACCGAAAACAGAAAATTTTCGCGATTACAATACTTCCTTTACTGCGTATAAGGAAGTAAAACAATATAGCCGGACTTCTGAAACATAAAAACATGAAAAAACCAATGTTCTTAGAAAAAAAAGAAAGAAATTCTTTATTATGATGAAAGTTTAATACATTTATACAGGCTTCTCCTAAGTAGAACCCTACCTAAGTAGAATTCTACATTCATAAAGGGAGAGTAAAGGCCGGAAAGGCTACATTTTATTCTTTTCACAAAGGTCAGACCTTAAAAGGGCTCTACAAATTACTTCTTTTAGAAACGACTACATTTCCCGACTGTTTGGCATAATTATACTCACTCTGGGGGGGATTTCCGTACAATTCAAATCTCAGAATTCATAACAAGGACATTTAGTTAGAAGGTATTGAAAAAGACATGGCAACGTTCCTTTAGCAAACCTATTCCTAAATTTTATAAATAAATTTATAAAATTCTAAAACTTTGTAAATATTTGATCATTAAAATTAAGAAATCAAAAAAATGAAAATACTAAATGTAAACATATATGTATATAAAACAAGAGAGAGAGAGACATTACAAGAAGCAAAAGGATTGCGATTTCTTTATTTCTCTTTTTTGAACAACTAATCCTTGTAATAAAAAGTGAATTTATTATTTTCATTCAAAACATTAACATTGCCTAATGAGGCTTATATACAACAATTTTTATGAAAATTAAAGTTATTTACAGCGTAATTGAATTTTAAAGTCGTCCATACTTCTATGTGCGGTAATTTAATATAAGTTATGCACATCTATCACTGGCTATGTGTGTGTGTGTGTGTCTCTGTGTCTGTTTTGTGTGTGTGTGTGTGTGTGTGTGTGTGTGTGTATCAATATATGGACGTGTGAATGTCGTTTTTGAGATGCTGCTATCTTCAGAAACTAGTAACTAAATTCAGGGTCACTTTTTGAGCCACCAATTTATAGTTTAATAGGCGTACAAGGAAGTCATAGGGTGTTCACATCAGATATTTTTAATTTTTTGTTGTGTTACAACTCTATGACAGACTAATAACACAACTACAGACTTTATGCTATATCAATATTGTGTATTGTATAGTTGTAAACCTTAAGGAGGCCATTCACTTTCATGCGGATCGTACGACCGTTCCGAGAAGAGGAGTGGCTCTTCATACTGTATGAGGTTCGACATATGTTTCGTACAACAGGACGATACTGTTGCATCCTTTCGCCTATTATACGTGCTTTAATAAATTATAAGCTACTAATTAATAAATTAAAAATTTATTCTGGCACCTTGGCGGACTCCCTCTTCCACTATTTTTACGACATATTAGGATCGAAATTTTGAAAAAAAAACATTTATAATTAGACAAAATTTAATAATAAGAAAATATTTATATGTCAAGCGGTGCTCTGTATGAAAGCCAGTAGTCAGTCTGACGACACGCTGGTATTTAGGTAGCTCTTCAAAGTCGCCATCATCGCTAACTCATGTATACAAACACACTTGCAGAGCGATTCATCGGCGGAATAAATATAAGGGAAAAAAGTTATTTATTAATATAGATATATTCGTTAATTCATAAATAGATGCAAATAGTTATCAATTAAAGTAATTAGTGAGAAGAAAAATGATTTTGTTTACCAACTTATGCGTTTTTATTTTAATAATCGTAACGAAGAATATTTCAACAGATTCAACATTCACAGTTCAACCTTCGTACGGATTACAGATAAGAATCCTAATCTATTATATAGTTATTATAATTAATTCTTAAACGAATATTATTTTTAGTTAATTTTATTATTTTATAAATTTACAGAGTTGGTTTTAGTTTTCTTTTTTTGTATAATCGTACATAGTGTCACATGTTTAAGATATCATGCCGGGCTCCAGTGATGGAAGAGAGGTAATCCCACCAGACAAAGTAGAAAGATTTAATAATAATTTACCTAATGAAACCAAATCTATAGAAATAGCAATGTCATCTGTAGACAATGAAAATACAAAGATCAAATCAGACATAGATCCGGACAAAGATAAGATGAATCTAAATTCTAATGACTCTAATATTTCGGTTCGTTTATACGAGGAGAGGAATCTAAGGCCATACTTTGTATTTATAAAAAGTAGATCCACAGAAGTGGCCGGTATAGGCCGGGCTCACACAATGACCATAGGAAAGTTATTTAATGAGTCTAGTCCAATTATTTATAATAATATTCTTGCAATTACAAGATCTGGGCGTAATAGAGTGAAAATGGAAACCAGATTAAGCATCCACGCTAACGCACTAGTTTCATCAGAAATTTTAAAATCAAAAAACTTTTCAGTATATATACCACATTTCATGCAGGAGAGAAAAGGTGTTGTAAGAGGAATAGATATTAATCTATCTGGAGAAGATATATTTAATCACGCTAAAACTTGATATTCTGAATCTTTAAAAGCAACAGGAGTTAGAAGGTTTAAAAAGAAAATTCTAAATGAAGTTACTAAGGAATACGAATTCAAACCAACAGGTACAGTTCTGATCAGTTTTAGAGTTTGTTCCTAATTATATAAGTATTCACCATGTCAGATGCGACATACATAGGTATGTTCAATTTGTTGTTCAGTGCCAAAGATGTTTCCATTTTGGGCATGTTACCAGGCAGTGTAAAAGTACGTCACCCAAGTGTTCAGATTGTGGTGAAAAAACGCGAAGGTAAATAGTGCTCCTGGTACGTTATTAAAATGCATTCCCTGTAAACAAAATCATTCATCTCTTTCTAAAAATCTTTTGAACAGATTAGGAGAGATATAACAATTAGTTATACGGTACCTTTGTACCCTTCAGTTCCGCTATCTACAAATCCTAATATCCCAAAACCAAAACCCTTGGGAATACTTTATGTAAAACCTAATATATGTAGTCAAATTTCATAAACTATCTTCTCGATAGTAAGTTCAATTACATCATAAAAATTTGACAATATCTGAAGACGAAATTAGAAATATGATTAAAGAACGAAGCCATAGTTTAAATACATATATTCATATATATTCTATTGAATTCTATAATAGATACTCTAAACTATGTCTACACATTAACATTAATAAACTATTTTTGGTAAATATTTTAAATAAAAGTTTAAATAGGACATCATTAATGATATATTGATGCAACAGTAAATAGTTCCCTTACTACAGAACATGTTTTTTCAATCAATTGAATAGTAAAATTGAGTAATAACCATATATTACTCAATTTAACTATTCAGTAGTTATATGGATAAGGATTGTGAATTTTGATTAAATATGAGATTAGCAACGGAAAAGCGAAATGCGCATGCGCGATCGGAAATCTGATAGTGAATTCGGTAATACCGCTCTTGAAAATCTAGTGAACGATGCCTATACCGAAGAATTTTGAAAACTAATAATTAAGTAGAAATAATCGTACCCGAATAAAATTTCGGTAGTAAATTTGATCTTAACGACTTCGAAAAACTAATGACCGATCACCAAATCGATGAGATCCACCCTTCCCCCACTAAGTAAATAAAAAATAATAAGTATTTAAAAATAAATAAACAACAATTTTATTTCAAAAATTTAAATTAGCACTTAATATCAATTATCTAATAAACGAAAAAAATGTCGAAAGAATAATCCGAAATTATTTCAGAAGTCATTAATGTAATTAAAATAATTATTTATCAATAATAAAATTAATAATATTGAATTAATTCATGTCCGGTTGGGTTACAATTGAAATGGAAAAGGTTACATTTGAAATGGAAAAGGTTACAATTGAATTGGAAAAGGTGGCAATTGATTTGGAAAGGGTTACAATTGGAATGGAAAAGGTTACATTTGAAATGGAAAAAGTTAAAATTGAAATGGAAAAGGTGACAATTGATTTGGAAAAGGTTACAATTGACTTGGAAATGCTATACAATCACAAAAAGCGATTGGAAAAGGATGTTTAACAGTTTCGAAAGTCCTTTAATCTCAGTTGGAGATGTAAATGTCCACCATCATCAATGGGGGCGTGGAAACTGCGACAATAAAGGTAATAATCTAACCTCCGCCATCGACAACTCTAATTTGATTTGTTTAAATAATGGCTATCCAACCTTATTAAATAATATTCGTCAATCAAAAAATATTGCAATTGATGTAACATTTTGCTCAGCTAACATAGTTGAATTTATCGATTGGAACGTACATGATGACCCTTTGGGAACTAATCACTTACACAAAGTTATAAACATTTTCTATCTCTCTGATAAAACTAATACAAAACCTATTCTCTGCATTAATAGAAAATGGCTATTAAAATCAGCAAATCGGGACGATTTCGAAAATACCGCCAATCTTAATAGCTCTTCTTATCAGATAGTTCAACCTATGAAGAGTTTTTAAACTTCCTCATCGAAACATGTAATAAATCAATTCCACAATATAAACAATTTTATAAGAAAAAAAATAGCAAAATTGGTGGAATAAAGAATGTACACATTACTAACAAAATAGGAAAAATGCCTTTAAACATCAGCAGACGCCTTAATCAAAAATATCACTCGGTACAAACAAAAACAATCTTGACGATCCTTTTGTTTAAGTATAAATAAGAATACTCCCATGAAGGAAATATGGCATAAATTTTCTTTACTCAAAAATCGTAAAACTAATAATAGATTCTCTATACTAATGGGCGAATGGTGCGAGGAATTTATTAATCAATTGGCCTCCCCCGTTAGCTTCAATCCCTTTGCACATAGTTAACATCAATAACTTACCGAATCTGGAAAACCGTACATATAACGATTTAATCAGTAACAATTGTTACGAAGAGTATAATAGCAATAATTTGTCCAGTGAGGAAGTCAAAATATTATCAAGATTCTCTATAAAGGAATTATAACTATCAATATGGCTTTCTTAAGGGAAAGTCTGTCTTAGATAGTCTTTTAGTTTTACATACGGGCATTAATACTGCATTTACTAAGGGGAGAAGATGGCTTGCAACACCGTTCCAAGTCACATTCTCTCTAAAAATATGCATAAAATAGGTATTCCTACAAAACTTATAGAATTTATAATTAACCTAATTGATAATAGGAAGTTATATTTGAGGGTGAATAACTCGATTATTTCAACCAGACATGCTAAAGTCGGACTACCGCAGGGAGGGATTTTGAGTTGATTACTTTTTACAATTTTTTCATGTACTTTAAGAAAATATATTCCGGTGGAAGTCTCTATTTTACAATTTACGGATGTATTGTGCCTATATACATCACATAATAACATAAATAGTGGTATAGAAGCTTTAAACGAGGCTATGAAAGGTATTAGGCACTGGCAGCTAGACCACGGCATGGTACGAAATCAGTAGTCTGCCCATTTAGTAGAGAACACGTTTTTCCATTAGGGGATCAAGTAGTTCTGGCGGGGATTACTTTTTCGAGTGGTCTACGTGTTAAATTTTTAGAAATGTATTTTGATAGGAAACTTAAATGGAACAGGCACATTTCTGATATCATAAAAAGATCTGAAAAAATGATTAACATACTCAGAATGATTAGTATAAATACCAATTGGGGGGCGGGCCAAAATATATCTCTATTATTTCACAGATCTACCATTAGGGCTATACTTGACATAGGGCAGCTATATACGGCGAAGCCACATTAAATTCATTAAAAAACTGGATGATTCAAAATAGAAGTATAAGAATATGTTTAGGCCTCCTTAAAGTCTACTCCAATAGATGTCATGTTGAATGAAGCGGTAGAAATGCCATTAAAATTAAGAAAGCAGCTACTAAAAGACAAAATTATTTTCAAAATCAAAGCGAGAAATCCCTTATGCTATCAAAAAATTGTAAATCTGTCCGTATTTATATTAAACAAGGCCTATCGGCAAAAAAAGAAGTAAACACCAATTATTTTCAATAGCTTTAGAAAATATCAAAATAAACTAACACTTATCCATCCTTACAATATACTTCCTAAATTTTCCATAGACTTTGAATTATTATTACAAGAATTCAACATAGTTATAAACAATAAAATTAATACATTACCTAACATCGCAATCCATAAGGAATTGAAAGCCGTCCTAACTGATAATTATCCACAACACAGTCATATTTATACTGATGGTTCTAAAATAAACATCACAGGCAGTGCAATATATATATATACCAGAATATAAACACACCGCTCTATTTAAATTACCATCAGAATGTTCATCATATTCATCAGAATTATATGCTATATTAGAAGCCCTTAAATAAATAAAACAATCAAATAATGACAAATTCTTAATATTAACCGACAGCCAGAGCTCCCTGTAGGCCATTAATAATCTTAAAAATATAAACAACAATAATATATGATTAGAAATAATGAAATTACATTTTGCTTCAATAGAAAATAATAAACAAGTTGTTTTCTTATGGACCAAAGCACATATAGGAATAACGAAAAATGAATTAGTTGTCGACCTGGCTAAGCAGGCTACTTCCTCGGGAGCCCCAGTTAATGTTTCAGTTCCTTATACCAACTTTTATTGCGTAATCAAGGAAGACGCTAGAAATTTTTGGCAAGAACAATATCAGCAACCTTGAACAGGTCAAAAATATAAAGAATTATATCCCTACACTCTCCCTAAACCATGGTTCTCAACAACAAACCTCAAAAGGGATGAAGTCAAAACATTCTAAAAACTTAGGTCAAATCACGCATTATATAACAGTTATTTGCACCGAATAGGAATCTGTGTGAGGCATACAGGTTTCATTGAAAAACTTTGTTTTAATCCTCAGGTGATGACTTATTTAATGAATAATTTATACTTAATTATCGATTAGTCGGCGAGGTCTTCGTATCGAAATTGATTAGAATTTGTATTCTTTTCTCGTGTTCGGGCAATAAAGTGTCACACACACTTTCATACATCGAACTACATGTTGAATAAAAATTAAATAGTTCATCGTGAACCAAGCTTTGTCTCCACATGTGGATGGCAAAGCAGGGCCTAGGAGATCCCAGCGCTTCACTGGTATTGAAAGCCGGTGCAGATTAGGTGAGGACATTAGAGCCATAGAAGCTCAGGACATGAGTGGAGCAGCTGGCCATTGCCAGGACTCCAAAAGAATATTTGCAAAAGGTCTCGAGGCCACGGCCATTTCAACTTTCGAGGAGGGTTATAGGGGTGGTTGGAGCTAGGTAGGGATTGTGCTAAGGGGTTAGGATGATAGGATGAGGTTCTGATAAAATATGGAGAATTTGAACGGAATAAGGTCAAGAACATATGGGGTATTAAGGTCATGGTGCAAGGTCTTGTTTGTAATACAATATAGAGCATTGACTATTGCTCGTAGGACGTTAGACTGAAAGGATTGGATACGTTTGATACAGTTCAAGTAGGTTTCAGAATAGTCTTGTGGATTAATTAGGGATTGATAAATTATTTGCCAGTTCAATAATTTTGTTTTTATTGAAAACTAGTTTCGAATGTTATACATTCATCTTCAGTTCAAGGTTTTATCAAAGAGAAAAGTGAGTATTCGTTTGTTTTCGCATTGAACTAGCTGGATATAATCTACTTAAACCTTGAACTGAAGATGAATGTATAACATTCGAAACTTATTTTCAATAATAACAAAATTATAGAAGTGGTAAATAATATATCAATCCCTAATTGCATATAGGGATATAATCCCTATTATAATTGCATATAATCCCTAATAATTGATCCTATACCGTCAGGCGGATGTCAACTGATTGTAGGTTAATATTTTGTTGTCAATTGAAAGATGAAATGCTCTGTTCAGTAGTCTATATAACTGCCCAAATCGGCGATTTAGTTCTTGCCTTTTACGTTGGCTCCATATTAGTAATGACTTAAGTGTCAAGTAGGAAGCCAAGATACCACACTTTATCAGAAGAGCGAAGGGATATGGAGTTAAAATGGACTGATGGGCAGGAACTACATCAAAGGATGAAAGTGACATTTTGATTCATTGATTTTGATGCGCCTGTTGGTGCGCCACTACTCGATCAGGGGGAGGCGTCTTGGTAGGTTTAAGGATGCTATTTCAGGATCTGAATGGGATGATGGGACAGCGGTATCATCAGCAAATGAGGCTAAGAAAGTATCGGGATTTGTAGGAATGTCTGCTGCGAAGAAATGTAGAAAACAGGACCCACGACGCTGCCTTGCGGAACACTAGCCTCTATGTGGTAGCACTAGGAGTAATCTGTGTCACAGCGAACTTGGAAGGGACGGTTAGAGAGGTAGGATCGAAGAATAAGGTATAAGGATTGGGGTAAATCGATTTTCAGCTCGAAAGGCAAGCCGTTGTGCCATATCCGGTTCAAAGCTCGTGTTACGTCCATTAGTGCAGTATTGCTTGCTTTCAAGAGCAAAGGAAATATGGTCAATAATGCAAAGACCTTGTAGAAAAGTAGAATGTTCTGAGCGGAAGCAAAAATGGTGTGGAAGGATTTTTTGAAATTCAAGAATGTATAGGATGCGTTTGGGAAGAAAAATTTTTTTGTGAGGATCGGGAGAAGACTAATTGGTCTATAGTATGGAGTAGAATTGAGAGGTTTACTTGGTTTGAGGAAACGGATAACTCCACAGTACAGGAAAATGGGTTGTGCTTAGGATACTATTAGATAATAGGAAAGGAATATAATCTTTTTTTTTGGAAGTTGTCGAAGGATCTGGGAAGTGAGGAGATCATATCCCAGGGATTTGCGGAATTTCATCTAATTTATAAGGAATTGGACCTCAGAGAGATTGGCAGCTTTTGGAGGCATAGAGAGAGGAATTCATTAGCTTTGGCGGGATTGAGTTTGGGATGGGAATTAAATGTATGGGAAAGATGTTTGGCAAATTCTTAAGCTCTGTTCTCATCAGATGCTGCCCAGGAATCATCATCAAGTCGGAAGGGATGGGAAAAAGAGTGGTATTTTAGGATTTTTTTGGTTACTTCCCAGAGGCACATTGATTGACCTCGACAGATATACATACTTTTTCGATGAATTAATGATTGGTACGGAACATATTTCTACAAGGTGATATAATGAAATTCGTGGGATATGAGGGTGGAGGGAAAGGGACAATAAATTAGCAGGCAATATTTGGCACTGGTTTAGGAAAGCGGAACCACAGGACGGCCCACGTCCGGTACAACAGTCATCACCACTAAATTATTCCTTGGCAATCCACCTGCAACTCATTCACTGAAATATCGCTCAAAGGCCCACTTATTAAACTCTCTCTCCAATTTCTCAGCTCTCTGGAAACGTAGCTTTTTTTTTTAAAAGTACTCTGTCGGTAAAATTTTCAACAGTTCACGTTCAAAACCCTTTGAAATCGCATTCGGGTAAGAGGTAAGAGGAATAATGCATGCCCTGGCCTGGCTTCCATTACACCACAAAAGATATCGGCAGTGAGGGAGTTAGTGGTGAAAATCACGTCGAGGCAAATAATAAATTAATATACAGTAAAACCTAGTTTATTCGGATCTCAAGATCAGAATTTTAAACTTTTTTTTAACTTTATGTTCACATAAGATAATAATTTTTAACAATGATAGCATGAACTTAGCTATGTATATCAGCTTTTTAGTTTGATTTAATGTACAGTCCTTGCTTTGATTGAGCAGGTGTACCCAAAAAAAATCTTCAAATTGTTTATCAAAAGATTTAGTTATGATTGTAATGTTTAATTAACAATATAATAATAACTTAGCTAGTTTTTTAGAACTTAAAAAATAATTTGGATTATAATCTTAAAAATATATTTTAGTAGTTTTTATAATCGGAATGTATTTTTCTTTTTTTTTTTTAAGATAATTATTAATAAAACAAATAATAAAAGAATGTCTTATATAGAATAATGTAAATAAAGAACATTTAATGTGGTCATGAAGGACAATAAAGGATTTTTAACAGGAAGGATACATTTTATTTTGTACTCCAAGAAAATAAACTTTTTGTGCTTTTCGCATTTGATCCTCAGAATCACATTCATGCAGCAATTTGTGTAATTCAATTTCGTCTTCCTCTTTTAATAAATCATAAGTATTTTATAAGACATTTTTAGATCTAACAAATAAATGAAATAAACTTGAATAAATAGAATTAAAATGGCGGTAAAATGTCGCCATATACCAAATTTTATTTGGTACTATTCCACTAAGGTGGAGTGCAGATGTACCTAAACAAGTCAAAGGTCACATTAACACTGAGAAGGGAAGCAATGAAACTATTCAAGAAGCCAAACCTCAAGCATTTAAAACCTACTAGAAATGGAACTTATATTCCAGCTTAGAGTATACCTGTATCCCGGGTAGTATTCCAGGTTTAATATCAGATACACATAATATTTATAAATATTCATAGTCATTAATTCATATTTATTCTCAATTATTAGGAAAAGTGCGGACTAACTGACTCACTGGGACAAAGACTGGCAAAAATCTACTAAAGGGCGACCAAACATTACACTACAAAAGCACGATAAAGCAAATAGAACACATTACAAACTAACAGAATTGCTGATGGAACACGAACAAACCAAACATGATCAGGAACGCTCCCACCTATTTTTCTTTTATGTTTCTTCAACAATCAATGTTATTATATAATATAACTAAAACATTACTGTACAGGTAATATGCTCATTGCAGCAAGGAACCTGTAAGTTTTATAAATAAACGACCCTCCCACAGGGTTACTATGGAAGGGGGAAATATATATATATATATATATATATATATATATATAAAAATATTTCTTTACTAAAAAATGTATCATTTTTTTATACTATCGTATAATTTTAATTTTATTAATCAGTTAGGAATAGATGGAAGGGACGGATTGCCTAGAGCGGTCTGATTCAAAGGCAGCAATTAGCCTCTGATTTATACCTGTTATTAGTTAAGATATTACTCCATTAGTACATATTAATAACTGGATTAGCTCAGTCATATAATTCAACAGTATATTTGCGTTTAGACAGTTAACCGTCCCACGCGGTTATTGCTCATCCGATTGCCAAAAAAAAAAAATCCTAAGCCCATACGATCCTCTCCTCCCCCTCCCCCCCCAAAAAAAGAAGGTATTTATAACACAGAAGTTTCTCCTGACAAACCGAAATATAAGGCCATGCTCAACCGTCCCATTCCTCCCTCAAACCAATGAAGGGTACTTCACAGAAATTGCGTGTGTCTCAGGAGGCATTATCTAGATCCAAGCAAATAAAAAATATAGATAAATATTTTTTTTTACCATTGCCGCAATCTAATCTGATTTTGAAATCCCCATGTGTGAGGCCAGTGTCGTGCCCGCTAGACCATCCTGCATAACTGGACGACTTAGAAACAATTTTAAAAACATGTAAATAATATATCTCATAAGTCAAAACCCTTTTTTTGAGAAGTAGGATATTTTTAAGCCAGGTGGACTGAACTTTTAGCAATCCTAAAATACTTTAACAGGATTGAAAATTTCCACTCGTGTTTTCATTTTAGACATCAAGGAACAAATTTGGTCTCGTGCCTGTTTTGGCAACAAATACAAATTTCGTCTGTAATCAAATCCATATGACGGGCATAATACCTACTACTGTTAATCCGATTTTGATGAAATTTTCAGTGATTGTAAGGGTTGGTATCTAGATGGTCGCATATCAATTTCATTGAATCCTATCAACAACTTCCACTTCCGCATGCGCAAACGCATTTTCCTTGAAACATTTATATATCGAACACGGCTTGTCCGATTTGATCAAAAGTTGGTGGACAATTTAGGACTAGTGTAAAACTGGTTTACTATAAAGTTTATCAAATTCCATCCACTACTTTAGCTTATGTATGAGCAAACGTATTTTCCTCGACACGCCTATGTTTCAAAAACGGCTCCTCCCTCGGGTTCGGCCCAAAGCTGGAGAAAGTTGTGGGCTAGTGTGAAAATTGTTTATGATAAATTTCATCACATTCCATCAACTACTTTCGCTTACGTAGGTGCTAACGGATTCTCCGTGTCATTTTTCAAAATTCATCGGGAAAAGGATCGTTTATTAATTAGGTTAAGGATGCTAATTCTGAGTTTAATATGGGAGTTGATGTTAATGCTAGTTATTTTTTTTTATAAAGGGGTCGTTATTATTATTCTAATTATTAGATATTCGAGGGCTCTGATTCCGTTATTTTTTAATCGGATGTTTAACAGCGCATGCGCATATATAAATATAAATATATATATATATATATATATATATATATATATATATATATATATATATATATATATAAGTTGAAACCTGTTCGGCACTAAACACAAAAAAAAAGAGAGATTGGGAGAATAAAGTGTACACCACAATGTCTAGAATACAACTGACTTTATTGACTTTTCTACAGCCTTATATAGGATTTGCTGTTGATTTGTTTATTTATATATTTTTCTCCATAATCCTTAACTCTCCACTTAACTTATATATATATATATATATATATATATATATATATATATATATATATATATATATACTTAATTTTTAATTTAATTTAATTTTTCAGTAAACATATAAATAATAACTAAAACATTAAATTTGTTTTTCCTTTCATAATATTTTGTTTTTTGTATTTGTTCTTTGAATTTGTTCTTCATTACAGTGTGAGTAGTGTTTTTCTATTGGGTGATAAAAATGGTGAGGAAACTATACTGACCAACTTGGCAGAGGTTTTTTTATTTAATGTTCACATTAGGTGATAATTTTTAGTTATCATAGCAAGAACATAACTATGTACAGCTACGCCAAATATTAGCTTTCTAGTTCGAATCAATGTAAAGTTCCTGCATAGATTAAATATGCTTTTTGTCGAATTTAAGAAAGGTATACTAGAGCGTCACGGCACATTGACAGGGCAAGATCGATTGATTCACAAGCTATAATATATTTTTTAACGTCATAAATGTTTTAAGGATTTTGTTTTTCTTATTACCCGGACTCGCCAGATTTTTTTTTATTTCGTCCGGATAAATGAGGTTTTACTGAACAGCCAGAGATCTATTGGGACCGAAAATATAAAACTGATCAACCAAGCATCAAAATCTGAACCATTTCTAGGGCTAAAGATTAAATATTTTCCAGGTGAAAATACACCGAAAACAAGGGGTTAATCGAAATCCGGTAGTGGAATATTAAATAATCATTATATATATTCCATCCTTAATTAATCTTTAGTATTATCTCTCATACGAAAGTTATAAAGTTTTAATTAGAATGGCAGCTGATATAAAACAACAAAATTTATACAAAAATATTTATGGTATGAATTAACCGAACTAAACGGTCTAAAAGACGAATTTTGAGATAAGAATAGGAACCGAGCCGAACGTGACGAATCAACTTCACGAATAGGTTAGATAAATTTTAATTTGAAACAATTACTTGACTAAAGAAAGCCTGGTGGGAGGGGAAGGAGAAGGGGGCGATTTAGCGTCTATTAGAACAAATTGGCTGGATTAAATAAAGAGGGCAGAATTAGTACTAAGCCTCTAATTAGTTTTTATTTGAGACTTCTTAAAGCTACCACTAGCGCTTCATTGCCTCCGGCCCGCAATACACTGTATTACGATACTTAATATGGAGCACTCCATGAAAGAAGAGCGATTCCTCCATGTCACATGTCACCAAAATATCTTATTTAACTTAAAGGCTGGTATAATATTATGTATGGTAAATATATGCAGTATCCTTGGTGAGATACTGTATATGTGTATATATGTATGTATATATATATATATATATATATATATATATATATATATATATATATATATATATATATATATATACATACATAAGGAAACATATATATATATATATATAGTTTAGGAAACTATATATATATATATATATATATACACATATACAGTATCTCAACAAAGGATACTGCATATATTTACCATACATAATATTATATCAGCCCTTAAGTTAAATAAGATATTTTGGTGACATGTGACAAGGAGGATTAGCTCTTCTTTCATTATTAAGTATCGTAATACAGTGTTCTAGGAGGGGTCTTTACCCTTCCTAGAACACTGTATTACATTTATAGTTTACACTGTAAACATTTATACAGTATATTTATAGTTTCACTAAGGGACGAAACTAGGATTTTCGCCTCGAAGGAGGCAAGTATAATTTTGCCGTCCTTCTTCATCCCATTCAAATGGCTAAGTCAGGGAATGCAGAATAAAGTCTGCGGTACTCCTAAGATCCTCCAGGTCGCCGTACAGTTTGATCACCAAGTGAGTTCATGCCACCTCTGCCTCCGTTGCTCCTCCATAACGATGTTTTGCTGTAGAATATGCCCTCCAGTCTGTTCGCCTCTTCCACATTCACACAAAGGAGTTGTCCCAATTTCAATTTTTTTTTTATGGAGGTGTGAGTTAAGCCGATTATGTCCAGTTCTGAGACGGAAAATTAATACTCGTTCTTTTCTAGAAAGCAAGTAGCATAGATATTAGGATTTGAAGCCTGAATGTTGATTGTTCCACTTCTGCTGAATTGACGCTTTATTTATAGTTATAACTTCCAGACGAGGTATGGAGGTGGTTTGAGGACGTTTGGAACCTTCCTTGGTAAGTTTATCAGCCAGCTCGTTTCCTTGTATTCAATAGAAGGAAATCCACTACAGGGTAACTTGTTCATATATAGTTGTAAGGCGTTCCAACTCAGAGGCAAGCAATGTCAGCCCCGCTTTACATTTGGAATTTAGGTTCAAAAGGACTGCTGCTTCAAACAATTTTTGATTTCTGAGACCTCTTGAGATCTGTTAGAATTCCCTCCAGTAATGAATCTTGCTCGGATCTGTAGTTTGTAGAGCTGAAACCCGTCAATCGCCTTCTCAAGTGCATGAACATTTGAAAATTCTATATGAATGCCTCCGCCTCCATTTCTAATGGCATTTTCGGTTGAACCATCCCTATAGATTCTGGTCCACAAGTTTGTTGGGTAGGTTGAGTTCATATATTCGAGTGCTCGAGCTCAAATTTCTAATTTATCCAGGTCGTTTTTCTTTCTAATCCCCGGAGTAGGTGAAAAGATGAAGGATCTGCAAGGACATGACCATGGTGGGGAGTCGTCTGTAGCCTTCTTTATTTCGAAATGGATTTCTGCTAATAGAAGTTCTGCTTTTATTGAACGCGTTTTGTGTAGGAAGCTTTGTCTTTTTATACGGTTTCGTATCCTTTGACCTACACGATCCTTCTGTGGATTGGTAGGATCGTGTAGGTCAAAAGATACGGGAACCGTATAAAAAGAAAAAGCTTCCTACACAAACTATTTTATAAAGTAAATTAAATTTTTAATTTATTAACAGGTTTTCTTACTATTTACATCATGACACCTACTATGTAGTTTTCTGAAAATGGAATCTTTTCCATAAAACTATACATTTTCCAAGGAAATTCTTTAACATTTTGTTTGTGTGTCGGTAATATTAGTAGTGTTTAATTATCAGTAAATGAATCTTGATAATAATAATAAATTCTTTACTTATTCCGGGACATATCCCTTTAGAATAATATTACATGTAAAATCAGTGTAGCTTAAGAGCCTTAGAGTAGTAACAAAAAAGAATATGATATTGAGTAAATGATAGCATAAATATAACAAATAAGAAAACAAAATGAAATGATAATAAATAATAAGGACATAACTTTTAAATCTTTAAGGAAAAATAAACTTGCAATATTAATATATTAAAAAATAAAGCCAAAAAAATTACAGTGAAAGAGGATGAATTTATATTAATAATAAAAGTAAAAATAATGCATTAATAAATAAATGGGTGCAAATTTTTGTTGAAAATAAGGATTAACTATTTACAAATCTTTTGGAACTGCATGAACATGAAGTGACTGAGTAGACGGGATTTAAAGGTGGAAAGAGTATTGGAGCAATGGATGGAAGAAGGAATGGAATTCCAAAAGGATGAGGATCGGATAAGAAAAGATCTGTCAAAACCTGCGGATAGGTGGGCCGTTATTTATAAATCTGAAGACCGAGAACGATTATGGCAGGAATGAATAAAGGATTTGAATTGAAGGAGGTCTAAGATGTATGATGGACGGCGTGATTGGATGACTTGGTAGAGGAAGGATGCCAGGAAGTACTTACGACGGTAGGAAGGGTACACCACTTCAACTCTTCATAGAATCGGGAGACAGAGGTGTCCCTTGGGACCCCGAAGATCAATCTTACAAAGCAGTTTATCAATCGTTTTATTTTTGCCTCGAGGTCCCCAGAGACGACACCGTACAACAGTAATCAAAGTGGAGGAATATTAAGGAGGTAACTAGGAGTTTTCGGGCTTCAAATGGGAATAGGTGACGAATTTAGTCGCTTTAAGGTGAAAAAGGAACGACGATAAATATCAGAGGCATGGTTTTTCCAGAAAAGAGTTTGGTCAAAAGTGATTACAAGATTTTTTATGGTTTTATGTAACTTAATGGGATTATTTAGGAACAAGGTTGGAATATGAGGAACAGTTTTAAGGAGGTGATGGGAACCTATTACAATTACCTTTGTCTTCTCTGCATTCAATTTCAGATTGTTAGCAACAGCCCAGTGACTTATTCGATTCAAGTCCTCCTGCAGTATTTTTGTTGCTAGCAATAGGTCAGAGGGCGGGGAGAACAGGTATATTTGGAAATCGTCAGTATTTATATGGTATTGGGAGTGATGGATAAGAAGGAGAAGGTCATTAATATAAATAGCAAATAGATTAGGAGATAAAGAGGAACCCTGAGGGACACCAGAGGAGAGGGACAGTGTCTTGGGAGGAGGTTGACCTGGAACGACTACATACTGCGCCCGATCTGAGAGGAAGGATAGGGACCAGCGCATAACACTGTTCGAAGACTTTGTAGTTTCGTAAGGAGGATGTTATGGTCAACTGTGTCAAAAGCTTTGGAGAAATCTAAAAGGATGAGAATGGCCAGGTTTTGGTGTTCAATGGCGGTTTGGAGGTCATGGGTTATTTTCAGTACAGCGGATTGTGTTGAGTAGCAATGACGAAAGCTAGATTGGAGAGGGTTAATGAGGAAACGTTATTCTAGGAAGTTTGAAAGTTGAATTTGTACAAGGCGTTCCAGTGGTTTTGAGAGGTTAGAGAGAAGAGAAATAGGACGGAAGTCATAGTTTGAGGAAGGATTTGTAATTTGATTTAATGGTCGGACTAGGTCAGTTTTCCATGAAGAGGGGAATATGGAATTTTGTGGAGAAAAGTTGTTATTATGATAGAGAAGGGGCATAAGGGTTGGGAGACCGGATTTTATTAGCTTTACTGGGATATTGCTAGGATCATAATCATAGGTGTGGGATTTTAGGATAGTGGAAAATAATTCGTCATATGGTACATGGGAAAATAAGAAGTTTTCTGGGTTTAAGGTATGATGTTCAATATCAGCAGTAGGTGAAGGACTAGAAGCAGAGGATAAGAAATAGTCACTGTGATCATCTGGGATGACTGCGAAAGAACTCAGGTTTTTGGATTCTGGTACGGATAGTTTTCGAAGGATTTTCCATCTGGATTTGGAATCAGGAGCATTGGAAAGGGCAGAATGGATGTGGAGAGATTTGGCACGTCGGACTGCGAATTGGGTTTCATTGCGCAGTTGTTTAAAAGACGCAAAATCATCTGAAAAACGAATACGACGAAATTTGCGTCTTGCTGCTTCTCTTTTTCTTATCATTTGCTTTATTTCAGGGGTTAGCCAAGGAGCAATGAGACGGCGTAAGGTTCGGGTTTTAATGGGAGCATGAATGTCTAAAACGGATTGTAGGCTTGAGATAAGGGTGAAAACCATGGGATCTATAGAAATATATGAAGTCCCAGCGGAAAGTATCCAGGTCAGGTTGAAGGGATTCATATGAAAGGAGGTCCAGACTACGATATGAAACAACTTTTGGAGTAAAGGATTTGACGGGTAGGTCGTATGAAATCTGGATCAGGTCATGTGAGGAAAGAAAAGGAACAGGATGCTGGGAAGACGAGAGGATTTTCATGGATGAATCAAAAATGTGAAGGTCTAACCAGGTATCAGAATATTGTGTATGATGGGTAGGATAATAGGGAACGAGGAAAAGATTCAGGAAAAACACTAGATCCGTAAGAAAGGATTTATCCCTGGATTCAGATAGTATATTAATGTTAAAATCACCAGGGATGATATTGGAATAGGTAGAAACCAGTTGGACAAGAGAGGATTCGAAGGTGTTGCCGAATGGGAAACGAGGAGGTCGGTAGACAATGGCATATAACAGAGGAAAAGAGATAGTTGAAATTCCAATAAACATGTATTCTATGTGAAGAAAGAAAGGAGAAGGGGGATTGAAGTAGGATTTTGGCCTTTAGACTGTCATGGACATATAGCCCGACACCACCTCCCTTGCGATCAGGTCTATCATGTCGTAGGAAAGAGTAATTAGGAAGGGATACTAGGAAAGAAGGGATAAAAGGTTTTAGCCAGGTTTCTGATACAGATATGAAGTGATAAAAATTATCAAGGAAATATTGTTAAAATTCATCATAGTGGACAATAACGGACTGTGCATTAATCATAACTGTGGGTGTGAGGAAGTAGGATTCAATCAATAATTGAAACAAGAATATTGATGGATTTCTAGTATGAAAAGAATATAAACAAAGATTTTAAACAAAAATAAAATTATATGAAAACAAAAAATATGAATAACATTGGTTAGAAATAGAAAAAGTAAAATAGAAAAAGGCTGCGAGTAAACAAAAAAATATCATCTTATTTGTGTTAATAAAATAACAATACAAGTAGCAAATAAAAATAAATAAAATATCTTCAATATGAAAAAGTAAAATATCCTCCATATAAAGAAATAAAGCATCTTTAAAATAAAAAAATAATAATAGTCGATATAAAAAATAATATATATTCAAAGTTAACCAATTGAAAGTCTTCAATAAAAAAAAAAAAGAATAATTTCAATATTGAAAAATGAAATGTTTGCATCATTGAGGTGACGTGCATACCAGGCTCAGTTGAAGACTTGTAAGTCGCCAGACTTACCTATAATTACCGCCGGGTAACCATCGTATTGCCAACACCTAACTCTACCTCCACTGAATCATACATAGTTAATTTTCGATGTTACCTTTTTTACAGTGACATGTTACCTTTGGGACAATGACGTAGACGCGGTGCGACTCGTTATCTGTCCAGCCCAAGTGAGATATAGAGAAGTCCCTTTTGGTTTTTCTCTGTCGCACGAGCTCGTCTCTTATGGTCTGTCTCACAAACCGTGCGATTATAGGGCCAGGGGCTCCTTCTTGTTTGGGCCTGAGCCGTACGACGTGGTCCAAATCGTCCGGGCTCAGCTTAACGTCCAGGCCTGCACCGACGCTGAGTATTGTGCCTACAATAGTCTCTCCCGACTTCTCCGGGATACCTCTTATTTCTATTGTATTACTAAGCTGATTTTGCTCAGCGTGATTTAGACGGCCCTCTAAGTCGGAAATTTTCGATTTTAAGTAATTATTTTCTAGAGTAAATTTTTCCGGAAAGCTCCGACTGCTTCTGAAGAGTTTGTTTTATATCTTTCAGTTCATCTATCGGCTGAAGCTTCGTCTTCATTTCCTTGACTTACTCCGTAAGAGCCCTCAATAGGTCAATCATTGAACTGGTTTCTTTGGCTGGTAGCCAATTCACAATCGGTGCATGTCCAGTTTATCGAGCTGTATAAGTCCTTAGATCTGGCTTTAACGCATTTTATGTGGAAACAATTTTGATAGATGACGCAAGCTAATGTAGCTTTGTCATCCCTGCCAGCTGATTTATTGCAAATTTTGCAATTAACCATTTTCATAAATAGGTAATATTAAAACTTTAAACGGCGAAAGAAAATAATAATAATAATATAAACCTGTTTGTTTATACTACGACTAAGGGAAGTATGCTTGCCAAACAAACTGTTCCTCACTGCTTCAACTGATGAAGTAATCCTTTTTAATTTTCTTAGAGTTTTATCACTATTTCTAATAATGATCACTAAAATAGAGCATTAATAATTCACTGATGTGTTATATAATGAGAATATGCAATAACTGTGTGAATTTTCAACCGGAGTGAAGGTAAATAACTATTGAAAAAGAATAGGATAGAGACATGAACTGAGCACTTGACAGGGCCAGAGATACTCTAACACTATTTAATGTGTAATAATTAAATGTGATCTTTAAGAGGATTATTTAGAGAAAGGCGTTTTAGATGACACGTATAGGAGATTCATAATGAAGAAAAATCTAAGAGAACAGAAATACCACGTGTAATAGGTATTTTAAAATTACTAAATATTTTATCAATCATAAGATCAAAGAACATGTTTTCTTATACATATTAAGGTTAGAATTATTTTCGAGGAACTTCTTTTATGGAAATTTCAAATAAAAATACAGACGCGTGCTTTCAAAATAAAGAAGAACTAAATACAGTCGACCAGTTCTTACTATTGAAACAAAAAAATTGAAATCTCTCCATCAGTTGACACGACTAATGTAAGAGAATAAAATTACTACATTATTGGAGCTGTCTAACAGAAGTTAATTTTTTTCCTAATTGACCTGCGTCATGTCGTGCGTGGCTCACGCGAATCAATAAGTCATTTAAAAGCACCTCAACATTCTTTTAACGATCATGGAGATAGTACTAAAAGTGACTGATGACTGCTAACTTGGGTTCAATGAACCGGGGTATTTTAGTCATACAGCTTGGTAGTGTTTCGTGATGGAATCTTGATGATAAAAAATTAATTCATTAAGCAAAAGAATACTACAAAAGTCATTATTTAATGAATTCAAATAAATAACATAAAATAATAATAAACTCTTTTCCATCAACGAAATGAATAAGCCACAGTTTTATTATTAGCTAGCTAGTTACCTTACATCGTAGAACACGAGGATTTTTCGCTTATTATTTAACATTTATTAGAATAGAAGAGAATAGAAAAATAAACTTTATTCTGGTCCCTTATGAATAACAAGTATGTACAAGTAAAAAAGAAAACAGAAAAAAATGTTATTAAATTATATTATTTTATAATGTTATTATATTATTTAATATTATATTGATTTTTTATTGTGAGTGCTAATAAATAGTATATAAATTATAGCATAAAGATGGCATGATTTAAAAAGCCGTAAGCAAAAGGTTTTTAAGTGGAGTTTTACGGGAGAGCCTCTTGATGAACTATGCTGGGTGTCTTTTTCCCTTGGACATTGAGAAACAAACTCTTGGATCACTTGACAGGCCACGTAACACAGAATAGGGATGTCAAAAACCGGTCGATTATAACCGATAACGGAAAAATTTTCAACGGAAATATCCATTTTGACCATCCCTGAATCCATTTAGACTAGTCGTGGCGTCTGTACGTACGTTCGTATCTCGCATAACTCAAAAACGGTTAGCTGTAGAAAGTTGAAATTTTGTATTTAAGATTGCTGTAAAATCTAGTTATGAACCTCCCTTTTTGGTCACTGCTTGATCACCAGAAGTGGTACTTTACTTGAAGGTCATAATTTATTTCCATCAAAAATTGTATTAAAATACTATGCAAAACTTCTCAAATTTAGTATTTATAGCTTATACATTGATTTAAATAACATACTAGATTTTGCTCTAAATTGGAAAACCGGAGGCGGTACTTTACTTAAAGATCATATTATACTTTCATCAGAAATTATATTAAAATATAATGTAACACATCTCAAATTTGGTAAACAGGACTTTTATATCGATATGAATGCATTTACTATATTTTAGTTAAAATTGGTGAGCCGAAAAGGGTACTTTACTTGAAGGTCATAATAAGCTTACATCGAAAATTATATTTAAATTAAATACATAAGTCATATGTTTCTATAATAAAGGTTACAAACGCAATTTGGTTTCCGATCCAATTAAACATTTTTATTACTTGTTTTAAGTGTTAAAATTTAGTGTAAAACACTGGTTTTCCTCCCCATTTGTGTGTGTGTGTGTCAATAGATGGATGTCGCGACGCCGAGTGTCATTTTTGAGATACTGCAATCTTCGGAAACTAGTAAACGAATTCAGAAACACTTTTTGAGCCACCGATTTATAGTTTAATAGGCGTACAAGGAAGTCATGTGTTGTCCACATGAGACATTATGGTATTGTATAACCAGTTTTATCTTGTGTTTTTTTTTGTATACTATTAGTTATATATTTTTTTCCGATTTTTGGATTTTAAAAAATAATCGATTGAAAACAAATTTCGTAAACAAAAGAAAAGATATCTATTGAGCAAAAAATACGAAATAAATATCTTATTTTCTATCGCCTACCGCCTATTACTAAAATCTCCTTTTTAAAGTCAAACGATTACACGGATTATAATTAAGCTTCCACTGTTGATTTCACGCTAGCCAGTACCACAGATGCGGTTTTGATGTTTACAGATTTATTTTTAGTTCATTACTAATTATTATATTTCGCTGCCTCATTTTTAATTATTTTTTAAGTCTATTAGTCTCTGTAAATTCAACATGCCTCAATCCTTAATGTGGAGATTTTTGTTTACCAAAATAAATAGCTCAGGGGTAGACTATACTTTAGAAAGCAGTCACCTTATCAGAAACGGACGTGGAACTAGCGCTCTCTGACGCCATTTGTGCTAACTAACTGCTTTGTATTTAATTGTAATTAATTGGAATTATTAGTGCTGTCGACTTTCCTTCCTATACCACCGGAAGTAGACAGTACTAATAATTTAAAATTACATCTAATTAATGCTTTAGTAATTTTAATAATTCAAATGATTAAGAATTTTACAATTGAATACAAAGCAATTAGTAAGCATAAATGGCGCTAGTGCGGGGACCGCTACTGATAAGGCGTTGAATTGTAAAGTTGTACCATAATCAGTTATTTTTCAGGGTTATAGCTATTCCTTTACTTTTGTAAAGTTTTTATAGGTTATTTCTCAAAGATCAATGTGTAATTCACTTGAATTAAAGGTCCTGCCAATGACCAGTTGTTTGTAACGACTCCAGTAGTTGTTATTTGTGACGTCATAAAAAAAAAATAATGTTATGGTCGGAAGTTATTTAATTTAAAATAACCAGTTTAAAAAAAAAAACACTTATTTGTATTGGTTAAAACCGCTCGGTTATAACTGACGGTTAAATAAACCGGAATAACCGATTATTACAAAATTACAAAACTCTAAGCCTACTCTCTAAACATAAAAGACTACCTCATGTACATCGTGTGCCATGAGGCACAGGCTCGATTGCTTTCGACATACAAATCACCTTCGGTAGAGCTTTTTGTTATAGATCTCAGACCCGCAATTTCGATAAGTGATGTTCAGTGATGAGTAGTGCTTGGAAAACTGTTAGTTTGAATAGTTATTCGAATTCATTATAATTGCTGAAGAAATTTTAAAATGATTGCAACACAGAATTAGAACACAGTTTTTAGAAACGGAAAGCGCGTAATTACACCAATCCAAACGTATATAAGCAATTGCTGGTAGTTCTTAACTTGATTCTTTCAGATTCATCATTTGTTACCGGAATAAGATTTGGCCATTGAGCCCCATCAGCAAGCAGACGACTAAGTAATCAAACGAAGGGGAGGAACCCAAGGGAACCGGTCAATTGCCTCGGGATACAAGAAAATAGGAAGAGACGAACATTTTGATTTCCTTCCGGTCCAGAGCAAACAACAGGGCATTGTTAGTTCCTCTAAATCAAGCCGCTAGTGCTACGATTAGGGCTGGTTTGTTTAGGCTAGCTAACAGACTGGTAAGCTAGTTTCAGTTGTACCAAACCGTACAACAGCTGTATTTTGGTACAACTGAAAATATTTTAGAAAATAACAAGGAAATGGCATTTTAAAAGTAATGACATCTTCCATAAGTTCTCTGAAGTATATGTTCAGCGGAGTAATGCTGAATAAGGGTAACGAAAGACAAGTCGGATTTGACCGAAGCGATTGTCGCTGTGGTTTTTCACGCAATTGAAATACCCACATCCGTTTTCTCTGCGTTTATCCAGTCCAATGGCTCTCAAAGTGGGTGCCGCAAGTACGTCACAAGGGTGCAAAGAAATTTTTAAATAATAAAGTTAAATGAAAAATTAAAGAATTAAATAAAATAAAATAGATAATTTTAAGTAAACCGTTAAAATGTTTTAAAATTACAATTCAATGTTTCTATTTTATTTACTTCTATTATAATAACAATAGGGGTGCTATGAATTTTGCTTAAAAATTACAGAATGGCGCCAGACAAAAACGGTTCAGAACCACTGATCTAGTCACTGTATCAATCTCTACAGTCACCGGAGGTATCGCAAGGTACATATTACATTTATTACAACAACAATTTGTTGTTATTATTTAAAATAAATGAGAAAAGATGAAGTACTTCTGTTGTTATCAACGTTTAGTCTATTAATTTTCTAATAGAACGATCATTATATTCTGTGGTTCTCATGTTCCATTGAGCAGGACGCTTCTCTACCTCATCAATTAGTTTTGGGCGTCAATTTTTTGCATTGTGATAAATTAAAAAAAAAAAAAAAAACTAGAAACAAATAACAAAAATTTTCAACAAATGCCTTGCGAATCGATACGTTAAGGGTAACGCAAAAGCATCCAGCTACTGATTGTTTAGAAAACCGAATCGGAGGGAGAGAGGGCTGAAACAATAACCGAATTGGTTTCAAAACCGCCAGGCGTTTTGGTCTTTCAGCATTCGTTCAATATAAATAAACGACTCGATTTTTCCACACGAAAAACGGTTAGTTCAAAACCGAGGAAATGAAAGGAATCAAAAGAGTAGTTGAATAAACATACAAACATATATGCAATTGCAGAGCTTACTTAGGTTTTTCAGTAACAAACCATCTAGAATGGAAGGCTGAATGTAATTATATTAAATCCCTCTAAATAAAAAAAATTCCTTAATTACAGAGATTCGATCATTTCTTCCCTTTTATGATTCAGCTGAACCACCCCACTAGAATTACAACTTTTGCATGAAAAAAACGTAAACAACAGATGGAGCTGAGATTAAAAATAAAATAAAAGGCTCAGCCAACCCGGAGGTTCTATGCTATAAGCATTAACAATCCTAGCCAAAACCTCGATCCATTGTATTCCATCAAAACCTAAATCTTCGAGTTCGGGCATAATACGATCCTCGGATCTACGTTTCGGTCGATCCCTCGGACGCTGTGCTCCAAATCCGTGACGATTCTTCTTTTAGTAATTCGTTCGTCACTCATACCGACAACTTTTGATTACGGTACAATCACCTCAATTAAATTCATGTTGTTCTGAATAGTGCAGATGTCTGAATACCCCGACTGACTCATCGTTCTTCGGTCCATAAATTCTACAAAACTTATTTTCAAAAACCATTTTGCGTTGTTCTTTCCGTAAGATTGTCCATGTTTCGCAACCATGAAGAAGAATAGGAAGTATTTTAGTTTTGTAAATTATAAATTTTATGTTTCAGAAAAGACAGAATGAACTAAATAACTTTCCAACTGCAATAACAGGCATTACCCAGTTTTATTTTATCTTGAATTTCCTTAACTAGGGGTTATTACTTTGAAAATTACAGCGTGAAATAGCATATGGTCTTACGTCAAAACAATACCTTTTTTTATGAGAAAACAAGTCAGTCTTTTGATAATTTTATTCATTTGTTTACTTAGTAGGAGGGGAGGGGAGGGAGGTTAGTTATTGATCAAACTGCATCACCCGTGGGTTTTAGTATTAAAAACTTATTTTTTAATTGCGAATTTTTTGATAATTTCCTGCCCTACTAACTCTTATAATCCGCCTAAAAGTTTGAAGCATTTGGGGCGTCTATTTATAACTTAGGACTTGTGGAATTCTGAAAATTGCCTACTCCATTCTGGTCTTGAGGGCTTTTACTCGACCTCACTTGGTTTTAATGCCAGTATCTATAAAAGCTGAATTCTCCTGAAGTCATTATGCTTTGGTCCCGCCGCGCAAGAGGTTGAGCGCGAATAATGTGGAATATAAAGGCTTTGATTCCATATATATTTGATTACTTAAGTATTGTATTTATGGATATTGTTATTTTATTGTAACCCTTAAGTGGGACAGATTTTAATACTTTTCAATAAAATAATGAAAATAGAATAAATATATCTGAGGGCAACACATGTCTTCCTTCTACGCCTATTAAATTATAAATCCGCGGCTCAAAAAGTGATACTGAATTTGGTTACTAGTTTTCTATAGATTACAGTAAAAACGACAGCGTCCCGACATCCATCTATTGACACACACACACAAACTCACACTCTTGTTACTGGAGGTCTCATTCCATTATTACATTTCGTTTTCCTTCAGTAGGTAATTAGTTTCCATGATATTTCTTCATGTTCCGTGACAACAATAAAACTGTCAATATCACTGGATAAAGCATTGAAAACCGACAGTTTCGATATTTTAAGCGGAAAAATCCGCTTAACTAATATCTTATTCTCATGCTGCAGACTTGTTAATCTCACAAATGAGGAGAAAAACCAGTATTTTATACTCAATTTTAACACTTAAAACAAGTAATAAAAATGTTTAATCAGATTGGAAACCAAATTGCGTTTCTAACCTTTATTACCGAAACATATGATTTATGTATTTAATTTAAATATAATTTTTGATGTAAGCTTATTATGACCTTCAAGTAAAGTACCCTTTTCGGCTCACCAATTTTAGCAAAATAAATTAAATACATTCATATCGATATAAAAGTCCTATTTACCAAATTTTAGATAATTTACATTATATTTTAATATAAATTTTTATGAAAGTCTAATATGACCTTCAAGTAAAGTACCGCCTCCGGTTTTCCAATTTAGACCAAAATCTAGTATGTTATTTAAATCAATATATAAATTATAAATACTAAATTTGAGAAGTTTTGTATAGTATTTTAATATAATTTTTTATGGAAATCAATTATGACCTACCAGTTAAGTACCACTTCCGGTAATCAAGCAGTGACCAAAAAGAGAGGTTCACAACTAGATTTTACAACAATCCTAAATACAAAATTACAATTTTCTACAGCTAACCGTTTTTGAGTTATGCGAAATACGAACGTACGTACGTACAGACACCACTACGAAACTAGTCAAAATGGATATTTCCGTCGAAATCTGAAAACCGAAAATTTTCGCGATTACAATACTTCCTTTACTTTGTACAAGGGAGTAAAAAAAATAAATAAACGAGATAAAACAAAAAGAAATTAAGAACATAAAAAAAATAATGATTATTAATAGAAACTAAAACAGCCATAGCTCAGAGACTTTTTTGAAATGGATTAAATTATATTCCTGATTGCATTACATAGTATTAGAAAAATTATTATATATTATTAGAAAAATTATTAATTAAATTACAAGCCTTTGACATTTTCGTGACCGGTGAGCAAGAGGTCAAACTGGTCTTACAGACTGGTAAATAAAAATCAGTTATCCTGCAACAAGTCCAACTGAATCTAAAATTCAATTTATTCGCTGCAGAGCTATCAACAATATTTTTTGCTAGTTTTATCAAATGCAATACTGTGGCCATTTCGCAGCGTTGGGTAATGGAATGCTTTCCCCCGAAAGTATTTTAAAAATGTTTGTATATACTGATCTATTCTGGAATATTTAAAATAAAGAAATTCGAAAAAAAAAAACATTTTTGTATCATTTCTAACATATTTTTTCCTTTTTTCGAATTAGGGTTCCAGATAATGGAATCATATTCAATTTACAGATGAATTAAATTGTAAATTGTAAAAATTGTAGCGGGGTCAATGAAGTCATCGCAATAGCTTCTTATAAAGCCTAAAGTAAAAAATAAAAACATTTTACAGTGACCGACTCTTTAATGTGTTTACTAAATGCAAGCCTACCATCAAAAATGACACCAAGATCTTTTATCTCATGGAGTCTAGGTAATAATGGATAATTGTCCTTCCATTTGGTAAGTCAAATTTTGAAATATTATATAAATATGAACCTTCGAGTTCGTTAAGCCCTTTATTTTATATACACAAAACTTAATCAAATGGTTTGAACATCAACATGAACTGAGCGAAAGATGAAAAAGTGATTTATAAAAACGAACAGCCAAAAATAAATCACCCAGCCTACCCAATTATATTGCATGTGAATATTCACGAAACACAGACAGGCAAATTTATACTTATAGTTTCAATTCAAAATGTCTAACGTCATATAATTTTAACACGATAGAGGCACATATCATCCAATAGAGCAGTTAGCTCTCAAATATCAGGACAAACCATTGGTGATCTACCAGCAACATGTGCTGGAGAAATACTCAGGGGAACTATGTTCTTTCTAACAAAAACACATTTTTTAAGTTGTGCCTCTTTCATTCTGGATGTGTGATATTAATATTTACAATTAATATTACAGAATACATCAAAAGTTTCAAATATTTTTTATTTTTTTAAAATACCAGAAATGGCATATCAATTTAACCGTGATAAACTGTAATTCAATAAGTATTTCTAATCAATAAGGAAATTCAAGAAGAATATTTATCTCCTTTCCTTCCTTACTTCATCCAGTCCAGTCCAAGCGGAATAAAATTCTTTAGACCGAGAGAAAGGCAGAAGAAAAAAAAAGAAATTAAAAAAAAAAAAATGAAAGCATAAAATACTCGAATGACCCGGGTACGAACATTTTAACTAACTTTTCCTGAAAAATAAATCACTTGGTTGAACAAAAGAGGCTGGCATTTAAGCGAGGGTTACAAAGCCTTTCTGGCCAACTTATCTTCGTCATGCTCCAACCCCTCTCCCGGTACGTCCCAGTTAAGAATGTACAGGCCATGAAAAATATCCCTGTCCTTACCGATCAGATTACACTCAGAAAATTTATAAGAAGATTTCCTCCCCTCCTCCTCCTCCCTCGAGAGACCCAATAGTTGAATGTTCATACTGAATATTTCAATTAAAATAGAGAAAAGCAGCTAATTAGGAATCCGCCTATTAACCATTGTCTGCTATTTACGAAAAATTCGCATAATTTTAATAAAATAAGAATTGTCAGTGAAGGAAAGAGAGCAAATATTAGAGCAGTAAATTCTTATTTTAAACTTAGGAACGATACTTATTTGGTATTTCTTTAAATGGCTTTGTTAAAAATAAAATATATTAAATTATAAATTTAAGTAACAGTTCGGTTGAGGAAGCATAACTAAATAACTAACAAAACCCTTTATCTTTCTCAACGCATGCGAAAAATAGGCTAAAGGTGCGCATCAAAATAATAATCACCTGAATTTCGCAGAGGAAAAATAATTAAAACACAAAGCCCGTTTAAAGGCGGGAATGCTGTAAACAAATGATTTCACTACACTATTACACATTCTGCCCCTATATTCGGGGTGAGAAACGTGGTCCCAAAAGTTACGAGAATAATAACATGTTTTCGAACAAAAATTTAGCATAAAATATTGGAGTAGTAGTTGAGTCCAATGGCGACTTTAGACAAATCCAACACTTCACAACGCACGAATGTGTGAGCTTCTGCTTGGTGTATGGACCTATAGCCGTGGAAAAAAATTGAAATTATCTGAAGAAAACTTTGGTAGCAATTTTTCGAATCATGCTACCTAAAGAAAATGGCGAACAAAATAACTTGCAATTTTGGGACTATTTTTATTTTTTCAGCTATAATTCCTAAACGGCAAATTCTATCGAAAAATATAATTAATATTAATATATTAAATTATACAACATCAAATTTTGCGTCTGATGAGTACCAGAATATTATAATTTGGTAAACTTGTGCGGTCGAAAACTACGTTCATAAACAACGATTTTGTGAAAAACCGAGACCGAGACTATATTTGAATCTGCAGTTTGGAAAAAAGTTCTCTAAGAGAAAAACTCACAATATAAAAGTTGTAGAGCATCAATTATGTGTCCATTGCGCACATTTTTTTTAAAATTCGGTCAGGTACACTTCTTGAAATTTGCAACCACCCGATCTCCGACAATCAGCATTTTAGCCCAATTTGGTTTGTAAAAAATTGACCAATTGTAATTTTCAGGTATGTTGTAAGTATTGCTCCTTTTGTAAAAAAAAAATCCAAGTTTTTGACTTCCTCCTTCTAGTCCGTTTTTTTGCCATCTTGAAAAACCACAAAAATTAAATTTTTTTTTCGAATTTTCCAAAATAACTCGCTTCGAGTGCAATCTAGGGTAAAAATTTGTCATAAACAATTATAAAGAACCTTAAATTTTCTGTATGTTTAATAGTACTCGGTCTCTGTTTTTGGCAAAATCGTCGTTTATGACCGTGGTTTTCGATCACACTAGTTAACCAAATTAATATGAAGTGGTACTCATTAAACGAAAAATTTATATAACAAACCCTTTCGATAGAATGCACCGTTTAGTAATAAATTATAGCTGAAAAAACAAAAATAGTCCCACAATTGCAAATATTTTTGGTCGCCATATTTCAGGTAGCATGATTCGACTGGCAGACTCTTATTTTTTTAATGCCAATATTATAAGAATTCAAAAAATTGCTACCTAAGTTTTCTTCAGATAATGTCAATTTTTTGCACGGGCTCTCGGTCTAGTTGTATATTTCGGTTTAAGCGGGACTCGGTAAATGAATCTATTTTGAAAAAGTTTGGCGGCATCGGTATACTTATTATTATAATTATTATTAAAAAGAATATATTTATCCAACCGACAAAATCTATACATAAAACAGAACATTTAAAGTTAAATCATCAATAGTCCAGTCAGATAGTATTTTTAGTTGCAAAAAATTTAGTAGTCTGTTTTAATAATCGTTTTCTATGTTTTTTGGGTGTTTGGGTGCTCGTTCCGAAACTGAAATTATCTGATAAAATTTCCAAGTGTGTTTTTAAATATTCGCAAAAAAACAGGAAAATGTTAGCACTTATTTTGTTTTTTCGCTTATAATTTCAAAAATATGTGTGGTAGAAATATTTTTTTTACATTTTCTGAAAAGAGCACTAAATTGGCCTGTGGCCGCAGATCTGTGGGTTCACAGGTCCCCGAGATAGTTCACAAATTGGTAATTTTTCTAAAAAGTAAAATTTTAAGTATTGGGTCACCTTTTGAGAATGTTGGGAGCTACTGAATTTTTCGCAACAAAAACAACCATTTTACAAGACAAAAAGTGAAATTAATTTTTCAAATATAATAATAGCGATAAGAAAAGTAGAAAGACCTAAATATAACTGGAGAAAATCCATTCACAGAAATTGAAAACAATTATTTTAAATTAAATCAAATTTTTCTCTGAATTTTAATTTAATTTTTCTATAAAGGCAACAATTTTTTTTTAAGTTATAAAATTTATCTTTTTTTTTTTTAAATTAGCCTAAAAATATAGAAAATTAGATGTTTCTCGATCTATCAGTTATAAAACGAAAAATAGAATAAAACAAAACAGAAACGGGCAGGCCATTTGAATGCTATAAAGGATTTGTACAACAGAAAATTACCCAATATCCGCTGATACACTTAAGAATGGGATGAAGAAGGGGATAGAAACATGTTAGCCAATGCAACCGTGCATGATAAAGCCCCATTACCCAGTAATCTGCGCAGAGCAGCAGCAGTCCTAATTCAATCGGCTTTAATCTGCTGAGAAATGAGAAGGATATTCAATTAATCGATATTACGTAAAATCGACTCGTTTCTAATTTCAGTTAATCTCGATAAAAAAAAAAAAAAAACCTGAATTGCACAAAAACTCTGTAAAACAAACAGTGGGAGGGTTCCTCCCCTCCCTCCCCAATTATACAAACATACAAAGATCCTAATCCAAATCATCGCCAATCCGATTCACGAAGTTTACTTAGATTTTATTTTTAATAATGTTTCTCCTTAAAGCTTGAAGCAAGAGAGATATTCGAAAGCAATTGAGATCATCTCCATTCCATTTTCAATTTTCTGTTCAATACAACAAATATTGCTGTTAGGAATTTCAATAATTAATTGAATGTCTGAAACGAATATATCGAAGCAGTCCAAACCAGGCATAGCGATTACAAAAAGAAAAAATAATAAAAGATTCATAATGGTAAATAAGATTAAACTTTCGAAAACTTTGATATTTTAAAGGAAAATTATTTCTGGGCATTCCATTATTTCAGATCCTAAGGAGTACTCCTTTGAACTAAGTTGGGAATTCACATCAAACTTTTGTATATCTTGTTAAAGCAGAAACTGTAGGTAGAGGCATTTCCCTTTATCAAAGTAATTGAATATTTGGATTTCATATTACGCTTATCAATAAGAGAAGAAAATCATCTTAGTCGAGATAAAGAGGTAAATTAAATGTCACATACACAGAACAAAAAAATTACAAAAAATGTATAAGATTTACCGAATATAAATAACTAATATTTAATATTAATATTAAATATTAATATTAATATTTGTATTTCTTCATTTTTAACATAAATTTATACACACAATTTTCACACTAATAATTCTTATCCTATGAAATGGCTGATAAAGTTTGTTGAATTGCTGACTCACACAGCTCACTTATTAATTCTCACAAGACACTTATATATACTACACAATTTAAATAAGAAATTATTACGTACTCATAATAGAAATTTAAAAAAAATCTGGTGCGTTGCGCGCATCACACAACTTTCCCTTACCGCCCTATAATAATTATCTTTTTAATATAATTCTAAAGAGTTCACATAAACAATGCTTGAAATAAACTCAGCAGCATTCAATTCTTCTCCCACTTAAGTATAATAAAATAGTTTTTAAAACAATTTTAGTACAACAATTCTGTACACTACCTCTATATATATCTTAACTTTGTCAAGTTGCAAATATATATGTTAAAAGTTGCTGGTTTAGTTTCTATGGAAACATTTTCTTTCCATTGAATAATGCGAAAGTAGAAATTATTAAGTTAATTTCCGTTTTTGTATTCTTAAATTGCTTTGTTACAGAGCGTATTGTTTGCAACAGATTGGCGGATTGGTGGGAGGAGGTTCGGTCGCTTCTATCTCCTTTCGGATGCGCTTGGTTATCCATCTATTTTATGCTCCTCATAAAATACACTGTATCTTTGTTAATACTTGTCCGATTTTGATAATTTTTTTTTTTTTTTAGATACTTTAATAACCTTTCATATAATTCTGTACATAATTTACTATAAATTGCATATTTTTTATAGCCATGCGAAAATAAAATATTCATTTCTTCATAACTTTTTTCCTGCAATTCCTCGGTGATTTACTTCATAAATGAAAAGTTAAAGACCTTTATGAAGAATAATTTGGGCAAGTTTCATCAAAATCATTAGAGCCGTTTTCGAGAAAAATATAAAAAAGTGAAAAATCCATGATATAATAGCTATTTCCGGTTAGTCCGATGCGCTGTATCTTTGCTATTATTGGTCCGATTTTGATGATTCTTTTATTGTTTTTTAGATAATTTAATTATCTTTCATACAAGTCTATAGATGATTTACCATAAATTGCACGCTTTTGAAGTTATGCGTAAATAAAATATTCTTTTCATCATAACTTTTTTCCCTGCAATTCCTCGGTGATGTACCATATATATATGAAAAGTTAAAGGTCTTTATGAAGAAAAATTTAGGCAAGTTTCATCAAAATCGTTAGAGCCGTTTTCGAGAAAATTGTAAAAAAGTGTAATATCCATAATATAATAGCTATTTCCGGTTAGTCCGATGCGCTGTATCTTGGCTATTATTGGTCCGATTTTGATGATTCTTTTATTCTTTTTTAGATTATTTAATTGCCTTTCCTAAAAGTCTATAGATAAATTACCGTAAAATGCATACTTTTTGAGCTATGCGCAAATAAAATATTCTTTTCATCATAACTTTTTTCCCTGCAATTTCTCGGTGATTTACTTCATAAATGAAAAGTTAAAGACCTTTATGAAGAATAATTTAGGCAAGTTTCATCAAAATCGTTAGAGCCGTTTTCGAGAAAATTGTAACAAAGTGTAATATCCATAATATAATAGCTATTTCCGGTTAGTCCGATGCGCTGTATCTTGGCTATTATTGGTCCGATTTTGAAGATTCGTTTATTCTTTTTTAGATGATTTAATTGCCTTTCCTAAAAGTCTATAGATAAATTACCGTAAAATGCATACTTTTTAAGCTATGCGCAAATAAAATATTCTTTTCATCATAACTTTTTTCCTGTAATTTCTCGGTGATTTACTTCTTAAATGAAAATTTAAAGACCTTTATGAAGAATAATTTAGGCAAGTTTCATCAAAATCGTTAGAGCCATTTTCGAGAAAATTGTAAAAAAGTGTAATATCCATAATATAATAGCTATTTCCGGTTAGTCCGATGCGCTGTATCTTGGCTATTATTGGTCCGATTTTGATGATTCTTTTATTCTTTTTTAGATGATTTAATTACCTTTCATAAAAGTCTATAGATAAATTACCATAAATTGCACGCTTTTGAAGTTATGCGTAAATAAAATATTCTTTTCATCATAATTTTTTTCCCTGCAATTCCTCGGTGATATACCATATATATATGAAAAGTTAAAGGCCTTTATGAAGAATAATTTGGCAAGTTTAATCAAAATCGTTCGAGCCGTTTTCGAGAAAATTGTAAAAATGTGTGAAATCGATTATATAAAGTCGCACTTCCGGTTAGTCGATTTTGACGAAAATGTTGCTGTAACATCACATGCATGTGCTAACCTTAAATATGTAATTTCAGTATCGTACAGCTTTCCGTTTTTGAGCTAGACTGATCACATACACACAGACACACTCAGACCATTTTGCGAGACTTGGTCATTTGGACTAAGGGGACCTTAAAACATGTATTTCCGTTGAAAACTCGAATTCGAAAATTTTCACGATCGCAATACTTCCCCTTACTATATACTTCGTATATAGGTAAGGAAAAGTAAAAAACAAAACAAAAAAACAGACTCAAGTAGAATTAAAGATATCGGCGTTATTTAACTCTATTCTGTTCTTTACGCTACAGTTTAAAAAAAAATGTTCCTTAAAAAATATGAATAATCAGAAAGAAGTTAATAATAACTTCTTAAAAGTGCCATTAACCTCCGAAACATTTGATAATGATAAGCTCTATATTAAAAAGAATAATAAAAACGATGCAAATGATTACACCATGGTTTATTATTTCCAATCAGGTATATTTAAAAAAATCTGGTGTGTCCATAAAAACGACTTTCATGAGCATCTGAAACGTTCCGGGAGAAATAACGTTTTCGAGTTATCAAACAACTAAACAAAGGTGAACCGGTTTCGATAAAGAACATGTGCAGCATACAACATAAAACATATCTACTAAGGTCAGCAAAGAAATTAAATGCATGATTCTAAGCTCACAAATGTGGTCTAAAGGGACGAAATCATCCCAAGATGATTGTCGTAAACTGAATGTTCAAAAGAAACTGAAACAAAAAAAGCAGGCTAAGATGGGAGGGACATTAATTCAGAACTGTGGGTGAAATGGTAGTGAGGAAAATATTGGAGGCGCACCTCAGTGGGAAAAGAAAAAAAGAGAAGAACAAGAAGCCAGTGGAAGTGGAAGTAGAGGACGGATAAAAGGAAGCATGAAGTGGAAAGAGAGACGAGGAAGCTGGGAGTCCGTAATTCAGGGAGTCAAGGATTACGCTGACCTATAACGCCGCACAGTCTGGCCGATTGAGAATCTAGCTGGACGAAAATCTGGGAAGCCATGGTATTTATTATAATGAAATATTTTCCTCTCATTCAGACTAATTTTATTGTCGCAAATGGTCATTGAATGATTTATAAACCATTTTCTTGTTGAAACCTGTATATTTTTTCTATTTCAAACAATTTTAAAAATAAAACACAAAAATACAATAATATTGTGAACAATTTCTCTTTCACAGTCTGGTATTTTCATGAAATATTCATTTAAATAGCATACTTCAAAATTTTGAAGAATATTAATAGACAATAATAAGATGTGAAAATTCTCTATCTTCCATTTTATGCTTTTATCCAAAACGGAACACCATCATACCAACTTTTCGTGGTTTTGTCCCAATTAAATACATTTAATTTCTAAAATATTATATTGTAGGGTCTGTGCAAATTTTTCGCTCCACTATCCTCTAAATCACTTTATATGTATGCCACCTAGTTCCATATTTAATTCCATTTAGATAATTACATGAATAAATAGATAGATAAATAACAATTATTATTTATCTCTTATCCTTATGTTATTTATTTATTTCTTTTTACTCTTCACATATCTATATCTCTTATGTTATTTCAGCCCTGATGATGATACATGTTTAGGTCGAAACATAGGCTTTTACAAAAAAATGAAATAAAAAAATAAAGCATTATCGAATTCTGAATAATTGAGATAAAAAATCTATTTTTTCTCTGAAATATTTACAGCGCCAAGATTAAATGTTTGTTTCATAAACTAAATATTTTTTCTTTAAGAGAATTTTTAAAACGAAGGTCTGCTGCCTTCAATGCCTCAAATATTTCTCGTTTCAAAAGCTTCTGAGTGAGTAAAATTGCCTAGGATTGAAAAAAAAAAAATTGTATTAGTATTTACTTCTGTAATTGCATTCCATCGTGAAATAATAAAAAAATAACTGCAACATCCTTATACTGTTAACTAATAAGAGATTGAAGGAACTAACTTATCTCTTAACTATGAAAGAGATGAAAGTGTATAAATTAGTTGTTTACTAAAGTGCTATATTTACATTATCCTCGGATTAATCATGTATTTTCTATTTTATTAATATCCTACCTGATGGTACATTTCATATTTCATCAGAATCTCAAACTTCGTTTTTGGACTTTGGTCCCGCTAGATCCAATATTTCCTAAGTGCAGATACCAATGTCACAATATACACTTTAAATTCCACAAAGAAGATGTAATATAAAAAGTTTTTAAATACGATTACATGTAAATAACCGACGAAATTAACGTAATACAAATGGAACATAATATCGGAGTAAAATCGTTTACAGAGTTGTTTCTTAGACTTTAATGCCAGAACTATTATTTATATGAAATTATTCACTTATAAATGAAGAGTTCACGGGATAAATGGTGAGAGTCATCCGAAATTCATTAGGAGAAAAACAAGTTTGAAAGTTAATAATATGTTTTCATATTATTTTTGACATTTTATTTCACTGAGCATATTGGTGTGCTTAACTCCCTTTCAGAAAAAAAAATGTGTCTCCACCCTTCTCCCATGGGCTCTTCATTTATAAGTATCCGCATTGAGTAAAACTTTATTTATTAATATTGTAAGTCCGACATTTCATGAATAAACGATAAAAACATGTTGGTATCCTTACTGACCAAGATTTAATAATGTGATATGATTTAATAATAAATAAAAATTATAAAATAAACAATCCAAAATATCCTCCAATTTTTAAACCAATAACCTATTTCAAAATTGCCTATTATTGCCTATTACCTATTTCAAAATTGATCTCCAGGAATCTAGAATGAACTTATCGCTTATCTCTTTTCAAACCGGATGACAGGAAAAGACTGTTTTTCGATTTGTTAGTGCTGTCAAAACTTGCACCTCTGACCTTAATACCCGAGCTGAAGGCTGGCGATTACACACACGGCAGTGAGGATAAGAGGATCAGAAAGAAGAAGAGGTAATGGCAGAGGAGAGGAATCCTCGGATATATAAGTGTATATATGGGAGGACCCAGGACCTGTTAGTGGCTGACTCTGCGAAATGGCTAAATCCGCTTGTTCCACGCCTTAGGAAGTCTGTTGCCCCTGGACCTCCTTGAGTGGCATAAAACATTTTCTGCAGTATCATCGTAAAATGAGAGAGCCACCCGAATAAGAAAATTTTCCGGCTTCCTCATAAATTCTACTTTATATTCCTGTTTACAACGGATTCATCCGACTGTTTTTTATTTTTAAGGTTTAAGAAAGTAAGATATAAATAATAGTGGCCGATGAAGAATAATGCATAAGAAAACTAATTAAACCTGAAATCACATTATTAAATAAACAATAAATAAAAAAACCTAGGTCTAAGTTACGTACCTGCTTTATCAAAATTTTAAATTGATCAATTTAATAATTAAACAATGATTTGCGAGAGCAAAAACTCAAAAAAAAATAGGGACAAAAATTATAGTTAATTATTATTAAAAGTTTAAAAAATAAAGCCTTAACTTTCTCAAATAATATTAAATAACTAACTGGTAAACATTTATATCAGTAGACACTACAAGCACCATCAAGACAATAAAAGACCGTGGAAACAAAACGACGTCGTTTTATGATAAAGGCGCCATTTAGCAAACTTTACATGAAACTTGTGAAACGATTTTTCCCCAAATAACAAAATATTTTTTTTTATTTTTTATTCTTTATTGTTTACAGTAGGAGTTAATCAAGGTGGCAAAATCTTTATAATTACGATATATTTTTAATGGAGGGAGTTATTGTTGACCGTATATTTATATTTAAAGGGAGAAGTTGATCGGGGGTGCGGTCAAAGAAATAGACTTAATAAGTTTGGTCTTATATAATTGTGCCTACGTTTCGGCCTAAATTTTAGGCCATCTTCAGGGCTAAAATGAAAACAAAATAACAACAATGAAAAAATAGAAAAAAGGCAGTACCAGTAACAGTAAAAATGATAAATGATAAAAACAGAAAATACAAGTAAGATAAAAAATATAAAGAATAAAAAGAAAAGGATAACACTAAATTACATAATACAAAAGACAATTGAAAAAATAAAATCAAATAAAATAAATGAAATAACAATGAAAAAATTAAAAATTAAAAAAATTAAAAATTAAAAACAATGCGATATTTACACAGGGAATAGTGAAATATATGAAATCTATTAATTAAAAAGACATAATATGACATAATATGAAGGTTTGGTAATGTGTAAAGCATACATGCATAGCAAAGCATAAAGCATAAATGCATACAGTATATAAAAGCATACAGAGATAGTTGTAAGTTATGCAAAAGATGACTATGATGTTAAAGAAGTTGACATTGTTGTAATTGATTTTTGTAATTATGAGATGAAGGAGTAAAATATAAAATAATGTAAGCCCCAAAAACAAAAATAGATAAAAATCCTATGTGGTGAAGAAAGAAGAAGGATAGAAAAGAATGAGGAGGAGGAAATGTAAAGAAAACGTGATAATTACATACCAGCGAGGCGTGAGGTCTAGCGCCAACTGAATATTAATAATGGATTGCCGGGAATTAGGAAAACCGTTAAAACAATGTTACCAACTTACTGATTTGAGATAAAACTAACACTAAATTTAAATGCGGTGTGATCAAAAGACATAACAATTGATTTGAAAACTGTAAAAACGTATTGATATAAGTATATTTAGAAAACTATATATATAAAAAAAAATTAATGTTAAAAAATTAAATTTGAAAAAAATTAAAGTTAAGTTAAATGTAAGTATAAGTTAAATAATATTACGGGTTAAATTTACTAAGGAAAAAAATAAATAAAAAATATAAAAAATAAATAAATACTTTGTATAAGGAGTCGTTGCGGGTGACGAGTTAAAAATAATATAATAATAAAATTAAAGTTAAGTAAACAATAAGTATAAGTTAAATAATAACAATAGGGGTTTAATTTACTACGGAAATTTTTTAAATAAATACTTTGTATAAGGAGTTGTCACGGGGAGGGGAAAGAAAGAAAGAGGGGAAAAAAAAAAAAAAAAAAAAAAAAAAAAAAAAAAAAAAAGGGGGGGGGGGTAATGAAAAGTTATGTTTTTTTTAATAAATTGAATACTTGGGAGTAGGTTAGAGAAAGATTTTGTATATCAGTTTTTTGATTGACAGGAAGGGATTCTAATTGGATGAAGATGCTTTCTGAGAGGAGTCGTTTGTCATGGTTAGGGACTGTGGCGAGGATTGAAGTACTGTCAAAATCAAAAGTATGGTTTAAGGATAAAGCGTGTTCTGAGAGTTTAGAGGCAGTCTGGTTGCGGGAAGAGATGGAATATTTATGTTGGGTGATGCGATCTTTAAGGAGGTTTTTAGTTTCGCCGATATAGGTAGAGTTACAGTTGGGAGAGGAACAGGAAAATAATTCCGCAAATAATTCCGCAGGAAAATAAATCCGCATCCCCTGTTCCTCTCCCAACTGTAACTCTACCTATATCGGCGAAACTAAAAACCTCCTTAAAGATCGCATCACCCAACATAAATATTCCATCTCTTCCCGCAACCAGACTGCCTCTAAACTCTCAGAACACGCTTTATCCTTAAACCATACTTTTGATTTTGACAGTACTTCAATCCTCGCCACAGTCCCTAACCATGACAAACGACTCCTCTCAGAAAGCATCTTCATCCAATTAGAATCCCTTCCTGTCAATCAAAAAACTGATATACAAAATCTTTCTCTAACCTACTCCCAAGTATTCAATTTATTAAAAAAAACATAACTTTTCATTACCCCCCCCCTTTTTTTTTTTTTTTTTTTTTTTTTTTTTTTTTTTTTTTTTTTTCCCCTCTTTCTTTCTTTCCCCTCCCCGTGACAACTCCTTATACAAAGTATTTATTTAAAAAATTTCCGTAGTAAATTAAACCCCTATTGTTATTATTTAACTTATACTTATTGTTTACTTAACTTTAATTTTATTATTATATTATTTTTAACTCGTCACCCGCAACGACTCCTTATACAAAGTATTTATTTATTTTTTATATTTTTTATTTATTTTTTTCCTTAGTAAATTTAACCCGTAATATTATTTAACTTATACTTACATTTAACTTAACTTTAATTTTTTTCAAATTTAATTTTTTAACATTAATTTTTTTTTATATATATAGTTTTCTAAATATACTTATATCAATACGTTTTTACAGTTTTCAAATCAATTGTTATGTCTTTTGATCACACCGCATTTAAATTTAGTGTTAGTTTTATCTCAAATCAGTAAGTTGGTAACATTGTTTTAACGGTTTTCCTAATTCCCGGCAATCCATTATTAATATTCAGTTGGCGCTAGACCTCACGCCTCGCTGGTATGTAATTATCACGTTTTCTTTACATTTCCTCCTCCTCATTCTTTTCTATCCTTCTTCTTTCTTCACCACATAGGATTTTTATCTATTTTTGTTTTTGGGGCTTACATTATTTTATATTTTACTCCTTCATCTCATAATTACAAAAATCAATTACAACAATGTCAACTTCTTTAACATCATAGTCATCTTTTGCATAACTTACAACTATCTCTGTATGCTTTTATATACTGTATGCATTTATGCTTTATGCTTTGCTATGCATGTATGCTTTACACATTACCAAACCTTCATATTATGTCATATTATGTCTTTTTAATTAATAGATTTCATATATTTCACTATTCCCTGTGTAAATATCGCATTGTTTTTAATTTTTAATTTTTTTAATTTTTAATTTTTTCATTGTTATTTCATTTATTTTATTTGATTTTATTTTTTCAATTGTCTTTTGTATTATGTAATTTAGTGTTATCCTTTTCTTTTTATTCTTTATATTTTTTATCTTACTTGTATTTTCTGTTTTTATCATTTATCATTTTTACTGTTACTGGTACTGCCTTTTTTCTATTTTTTCATTGTTGTTATTTTGTTTTCATTTTAGCCCTGAAGATGGCCTAAAATTTAGGCCGAAACGTAGGCACAATTATATAAGACCAAACTTATTAAGTCTATTTCTTTGACCGCACCCCCGATCAACTTCTCCCTTTAAATATAAATATACGGTCAACAATAACTCCCTCCATTATGAATCAACACACACGGGGCCCACAACAAAATAACAACCCACCACGTCGCAGTACCAGAATTTTCATTCGATCAAGACCTACCTCTTCAAGACCACCTCAGCATCCTACGTCTACAAGACCACCTCAGCATCCTACGCTCTCATCGCAGCGCTTCTCTTCAGGTCTCGCTTCGGGTTCACCAACTTCTGTCTTCAGTGACTCTCCTCGCACTCTACCTTCTTCTGATATAAGACCCCCTCAGCATCCCAACCCCTCATCACAGCACTTCTATTCTAATTCCACACCGGCTTCACCATCTACCATCAACGCCTCGCAAACTCGCATTCTGCTCTCTTCTAATGTAAGCCCCCCTCACCCAGTTATTTCCACCCCCACGCTTTACAATTTATCCTTCTCATTTTTCAAATCCTCTTTTCCTACCTACAAATGCCGCATTAATTATCTCTGCACCCTTCACAAACGCCTAGCCCATAATTTAGAACATCGCATTTTCCTTCTCAAATGTCGCTCTAATTCCATTTTTCCAAACTTCATAAACTATTCCCTAAACCAAATTACCATATCTAAACCACTGAATAATACATTAGCATCGCATTCCTTCAAGTTTAAAAAATCCCTACTTAATTTAAAAATTCGTGAAGTGATACAACACATAGATTCCCTTAACCAAAAAATTTCCTCTCTTACCCATTTTTTACGAACCAAAATAGGTGATGAACATATGAAAAACCTTTCCACATGTATTTCCACCATTTTTAATATAGCCCGATCCCAAAAGAAACGACAACTTACCAGCAAATTCAATAACCTCTACCAACAATCCCTTTCTCATAAAATTTATCCTAAAGGAGACGATAAATGGGTACTTAATATCTCATCCGAAAACATTCCCTCCAACGTCATTAACATTTTAAGTTTAGGCCCAAATTTTTCCCCCCCAAACTCCTCATTCAAAAAAATGATTCCAGAAATGCTTACTGATCTAGAATATATCCACAATGACCCCCTGTTCCACCGCTCTAATGATAGTAAGGAGTTGTCACGAGTTTCCATTACCAATATTCTTTCTAATTACCTCCTACACCCACCCTCAAATTCTTCCAATTTTTCTCCCCAATTTTTCAAAGACCTCTCTTTTACCCGATCCTTCCTAAAATCCCATGACAACATTATCATTACAAAAACAGACAAAGGCAACAAAACAGTTATAATGGACCTTTCTGAATATTATGATAAAATGACTTTACTCCTATCAGACCGAACCACATATATCCCCATAACCCGTGACCCTACTCCTTCACTAAAAACCCAATTCAATCAGCATCTCAAAAACCTTTTAAATTTAAAACTAATCACTTACCCTATCTACAGAAACCTTATATCCTATAATTCCATAGCTCCACGTTTTTATGGACTCCCCAAAATCCACAAACCTGGCATCCCCCTCCGTCCCATCACTTCAAATATTAATTCTCCCTCGGTCAAACTCAGCAAATTCTTACTCCCCTCCTTACAAATCCTTAGCCACAACAACCCTTATGACGTCCAAAATTCCTTTCACCTACGCGAACAATTATTATCCTTTACGATTCCTGACCACTACATACTTACCTCCTTCGACGTCGAAAGTTTATTCACCAACATTCCCATAGATAAAGCCCTCCGTATAATTGAAGACAACTGGACATCCATTGAAACCCATACTCCCCTTAACCGTTCCTCATACCTAGAATCCCTACAGCTTTGTTGTAAATCCGGTTACCTAACTTTCCATGGACAGTTCTTTAATCAAATTTCAGGACTTGCCATGGGAAATCCTCTTGCTCCTGACATTGCTAACATTGTCCTTAATGACCTACTTAATTCCGTAACTCCCCTATTCCCAAATGACATTATCTTCATTAAAAAATATGTAGACGACCTTCTCCTCATCCTCAATCCTGATAAAATTCCTGATATCCTATTAGCCTTCAACTCTTACCATCCCCGCCTACATTTTACCGTTGAACGAGAATTACAAAGTTCCCTTCCTTTCCTTGATCTCCTCATTATAAGAAACCCTGACAACTCTATATACACAGACTGGTATACCAAACCGACTTACTCTGGCAGACTTCTAAACTACTATTCCCAACATCCTTACCACCAAAAAATAAACGTCGCCAAAAACCTCATACATCGATGTCTTTCCCTTTCCGACTCCCACCTTCATGATACCAACCTTAATCGTATCAAACAAATCCTCTTAACCAATAACTTTCCCCTCAATACCATCAACAAACTCATCCACAACTACAAAAACCCTCCCCTTCCCATCACCTCTACCACTACTTCTTCACCACCCACTACCACTCCCTTCTATAGATCTCTTCCATACATCCCCGCCCTTTCTGAAAACATACAGAAATCCTTACGCTCCTCAATTCCCAATCTGCGAATTGCTTTCAAATCCCACAACAAACTTTCCAACCTCTACACACGTGTAAAAGATCCCATTCCTCTTAAACACCGTTCCCATGTCGTATACCGCATCCCCTGTTCCTCTCCCAACTGTAACTCTACCTATATCGGCGAAACTAAAAACCTCCTTAAAGATCGCATCACCCAACATAAATATTCCATCTCTTCCCGCAACCAGACTGCCTCTAAACTCTCAGAACACGCTTTATCCTTAAACCATACTTTTGATTTTGACAGTACTTCAATCCTCGCCACAGTCCCTAACCATGACAAACGACTCCTCTCAGAAAGCATCTTCATCCAATTAGAATCCCTTCCTGTCAATCAAAAAACTGATATACAAAATCTTTCTCTAACCTACTCCCAAGTATTCAATTTATTAAAAAAAACATAACTTTTCATTACCCCCCCCCCCTTTTTTTTTTTTTTTTTTTTTTTTTTTTTTTTTTTTTTCCCCTCTTTCTTTCTTTCCCCTCCCCGTGACAACTCCTTATACAAAGTATTTATTTAAAAAATTTCCGTAGTAAATTAAACCCCTATTGTTATTATTTAACTTATACTTACTGTTTACTTAACTTTAATTTTATTATTATATTATTTTTAACTCGTCACCCGCAACGACTCCTTATACAAAGTATTTATTTATTTTTTATATTTTTTATTTATTTTTTTCCTTAGTAAATTTAACCCGTAATATTATTTAACTTATACTTACATTTAACTTAACTTTAATTTTTTTCAAATTTAATTTTTTAACATTAATTTTTTTTTATATATATAGTTTTCTAAATATACTTATATCAATACGTTTTTACAGTTTTCAAATCAATTGTTATGTCTTTTGATCACACCGCATTTAAATTTAGTGTTAGTTTTATCTCAAATCAGTAAGTTGGTAACATTGTTTTAACGGTTTTCCTAATTCCCGGCAATCCATTATTAATATTCAGTTGGCGCTAGACCTCACGCCTCGCTGGTATGTAATTATCACGTTTTCTTTACATTTCCTCCTCCTCATTCTTTTCTATCCTTCTTCTTTCTTCACCACATAGGATTTTTATCTATTTTTGTTTTTGGGGCTTACATTATTTTATATTTTACTCCTTCATCTCATAATTACAAAAATCAATTACAACAATGTCAACTTCTTTAACATCATAGTCATCTTTTGCATAACTTACAACTATCTCTGTATGCTTTTATATACTGTATGCATTTATGCTTTATGCTTTGCTATGCATGTATGCTTTACACATTACCAAACCTTCATATTATGTCATATTATGTCTTTTTAATTAATAGATTTCATATATTTCACTATTCCCTGTGTAAATATCGCATTGTTTTTAATTTTTAATTTTTTTAATTTTTAATTTTTTCATTGTTATTTCATTTATTTTATTTGATTTTATTTTTTCAATTGTCTTTTGTATTATGTAATTTAGTGTTATCCTTTTCTTTTTATTCTTTATATTTTTTATCTTACTTGTATTTTCTGTTTTTATCATTTATCATTTTTACTGTTACTGGTACTGCCTTTTTTCTATTTTTTCATTGTTGTTATTTTGTTTTCATTTTAGCCCTGAAGATGGCCTAAAATTTAGGCCGAAACGTAGGCACAATTATATAAGACCAAACTTATTAAGATATATTTTTAAGGTTTCCAGCACTGGTTAAGGCCAAAGTGACGACTAAGAGTCCTTAGTATTTGGTGCTTACGCCATGAATAGTCGAATTTTAGACCGTTTCCAATTTTTTTTTTCCATATACCCTGAGCGGGTATCGATAGAAGTGATGTTCACGTCCTATGATAAATTAGAAACCTAGATTTAGAATTTTTGGTGCTTAAGCCTTAATCAAAAAAGGACGCCGATATGGTTTTTATTTCTTTCCCGTCGCAAACGGAGTGACAATGCAGAATTTTACATTTTTTTTTTCTAGGTATATTCGAAACCACCCTTCTTCTATTTGTTTTTCCATTTCATTTTTTGAAAACTTCGAATCTTAAAAGGTGGTTCAGCCAGGTGGTTTCGTGAAATTTTCGGTTTTGATTTTCAGAATGAATATTGACAGACAGTTTTAATTTTTTTTTTACTTGAAAAAAAAAAACTGTATCAGGATAATTTTAATTGGTTTAGGAATAATATTTTATCTTGTTTTTGAAAATTAAAAAAAGTTTGATTTGATGTTTTTATAGGAAATCATAAATAAAGAAATATGCCTAATAAATACGCAACGTTTTTGCACTGCGCTTATCCGACCATTCAACCTATGATATGAATGCTTCCTTGCGATTTTGATTTTAAGCGGATACGTTCCTCAAAAAGAATGTATTGGAAAAATGCGGATGATACTCACAATATGTTGGTTTTTAATGTAATGTAATAGAATCTATAGAAGAAATAGATTTGAACAGGTATTAAGGTTTTTCCACGCATCAAATAATTCGGATTACAAATCAGGAATAGACGAACTGTGGAAAATCCAACCGCTAGTTGACAAGATGAAAGACAAGTACGGATAAAATATTATTCCACAACAAAATTTATCATATGATGAAATTTCGGTGAGATATTTTTAGAGACATGGACCAAAACAATTCATCAGAGAAAATTCCATAAGGTTTGTGTACAAGAGTACCTAATAGGGACATTTAGGTAATGATGAAGGCGCATTTTTGTTCGATAGCCCAACATATAGAATCTATAGAAGAAATAGATTTGAACAGGTATTAAGGTTTTTCCACGCATCAAATAATTCGGATTACAAATCAGGAATAGACGAACTGTGGAAAATCCAACCGCTAGTTGACAAGATGAATGACAAGTACGGATAAAATATTATTCCACAACAAAATTTATTATATGATGAAATTTCGGTGAGATATTTTTGGAGACATGGACTAAAACAATTCATCAGAGAAAATCCCACAAGGTTTGTATACAAGAGTACCTAATAGGGACATTTAGGTAATGATGAAGGCACATTTTCGTTCGATAGCCCAACTTTGGCCCTGTTATGTAAGTCAGGCGTGTCATACTCAACGCCGCGGGCCGCATCACGTATACAAATTTCTTAAAATGATATTTTAAAGTGAAGAATCAAAAATATGGACAGGAGACTAAAACATATCATATGTAATTAAGAGAATTTAGGATAAAAATCGATAAATAAAAATCGTCTTTTTTTTTCACTTTATTTCAGAACATTGTAGGCCATAAATGATTTCGCTCTTGAGATAAAATATATTTTTTCATTAACTATTGGAGGATAATGCATAAGGAAAATAACAAAAATATCAAAAGTTTAAAGACTAAATTATTCGGACAGTAATGGATTTACATTGAAAACAAAATTCTAACTAAATTGAGATAACAAATCACTTCAAGACAGTTCACAACATTTATTTAATGTTGTTAAATTAACCAAAGTTAACCAAATTAACAAAAATTGAAAATTTGTCATGCAAAAAAGTATTCATACGGCAACAGTTTTCGTGAAAATAACAATTTGAGTCATGGAATGCTACAGGAGAAGCATTTGAAGTTCGCTTATTTAGTTTTATCGCTGTCCTTAAGTCACTTTGAAACATCAAGATGGGCATTTTCTTAGCCAATAATACTTGTATTTTTTGTTTTGTTTTTAAAAAGTTAATCTTCAGTTTTTGATAATTTGAAAATGAAACATGTACTAAATTGTGGCAGCTTTTCATTAAAAAAAAAAAAAAAATATATTGTTACAACGGTAAATTTTGTGACTAAAAAGCTGACATTTTTTCTCAAAGAACTATACATGAACGGCAGCTTTCCAAGATTTTATATATATATATATATATATATATATATATATATATATATATATATATATATATATATATATATATATATATATTGTAGCACTCTTCTTCTAAGTCAACGAAATTATTTTGAAGAAACTACCTTAATAAATTCCTCACATATTAGAGCAAAAAATTAGCTAAAAAAAATCCTAGGTTGATTTCATTACATTTTATTAATTAAATAACTTCAACAAACCAGTGTTTCTATACCAAATATTATATGTATGAGTAAAAAAAGGTAATTAATGCCCTAGTAAAAAAAAAAGATCACAAATATATATGAAATTTCAGAGAACACAAAGAGATAATTAAATGTCACGAGGCAAAAGTATAAGCATTTCTTTTTTTTTTTAATGAACATACACTTCAATCAACTGGGCTTTCTTTTATTACTCTTTAAAACAGACAGCATAAATTAATTAAAAATCATATTCAGAGTAATAAATAAATACCCCCAAAAAATGTAGGAAATTAATGAATGCAATTCTTCTTTTAAACGTGAAAAACTCGTCGAGTACAAATATTAAGTAAAATATAAAATCCAGAGTACAAATAGCTTCATAACAGGATGTTATATATACTGAAATTTTATATGTAATGGTATTTTTTAATTATCGAATATTCTTTTTTTTTTATTAATTTAGCTTCCTCATCACTGAAGATAGGGAGAGAAGCTTGTATTTATACAAGAATTGAAAAAAATGTATGTCCTCATACCTATACATGTATGCCTTATACGTTTTAGATATCAAGGGACAAATTTGGTCTCATGTATATCTGTCTGCAGTCGAATCCCTGTGACGAATATAACCATTAATTCGATTTAAATGAACTACGTTGCATACGGTTTTGTTTATCTGGTGTACCAAATTTTGGTTTGTTTGAAGAAAACTGGGTAAAGTTTCTGTTTTACATTATAATCAGAGCTACCAAGGATTCATAACTTCTTAATATGGAAGAATAAAAATAACTTAAAGAAGCCATTTTGACGTCTGCTGCCCACGACCATAAATACAACGGTATTCTTTGATATGAATTTATATCAAAAGATACAAATTTATTTACACAAGGGCGTACGTAAATAAATAAATATAAATAAGTAATATAAATATAAAGTAAATAAGCAATATAATTATAAATAATAAATAATCTATATATTAATCGGCAAGCAGTTTTTGTCTCCGATAATTGCGATTACTCCGTCTGTATACATAGTAGGGGAAAAATGGATTTATAAATTGCATAGGTATTGTCATACAGATATGCACAATATAAAAATTGTTCACATATTTTTCCGATAAGGCAGGTAAATCTCTGTTTGTTTATTTCTGACTTTTCCACAATTATCTCTTGAACGAGAGGACCGATTTTGTTACTTTTCTTTTTGTTTTTTAGGGTGTAGAGCCTTTGTGCCTGTGCACTAAATCGAGCACCCTGTGCTTTATAGCGGCTGTGTAATAGCCGAAAAACCATTTCTTCCATAGAGTGTAGCACAGTTAAGAAGATTTTGATGAAACTTCCCTCAAGTCTTCTCCTTAAAGCCCTTTAACAATCCATTCATGTTCAACATCTCCGAGAAAAGAAAGTTAGGACGGAAAGAATATTTTATTTGCGCATAGCTAGAGAAGAGTACATTTTTCTTCTATCATTCAAATGCTCATTTAAATTATAATCAAATTTCCTACAAAACAAACAACAAATCATCGAAATTGGATTATTATTAGCAAAGATACAGTGCATTGAACATTATAGCTATGTTTACATGTTGCTACCGCTCCTAGATTAGGAAAGTACTGTAAAACTTCGATTTACTGTCACCGTCGAATTGACGGATTACAGAAGTATCATTCGACACATACCTTATCCTATAACCGAATTCAAGCGGATCGCTATATAATAAATACTATGCACCCATAAACAATATTTCTAAATTAGTGAATTATGTGCAACATAAGGCTTCTTCAAATTTATAAGTTTATTATTTTCTCATTCTTGTTACTTCACTTCCTGTCGGAGAAAATAATTCCGAGATTTTGAGCCTACGAATATATGTAAATAACTAAAAAAATACTAATTTGGCTTTCTCAAAATGGTTTTATCTAATAGCATGTGTAATAGTTTAATTGTTATTAAATTATTGGTAGTATTGCTGTACGTTACATGGATATAAAAAGCACAAAACTACTTTTCCGTTAATATTTTCCTTTGAAATACTCACACCATGAGTTAACCCTCTATCCTCCCTCCCCCACCCGTTTCTTTTAATAGTATTGATGGTTAACAGAAACGGTTGTAGCGGTTAACGGATTAACGAGTGCCGGTTAATCTAAGTTTTGCTATATTGTAATCGGTTCATATTTTCGAAATGCGATTTTCAACAGTTCTACGCGTTTCAGTGTCCCCTGAGTCCGAAATAAATGTTTGACCATAGGTCTTGTCTGTGTGTCTTTCTGCGTCACGATTATCTTATAAAAGGATTTACTGATTTTTTTTAAAATTCAATTCATTCGATTTTTGGTTTATTATTTTCAATAATAGACCTTTGGAATCGACCAAAGAAAATTTTTTTGTAACCCCCCCTCAAAATTTGAGGTTTTACGTTTCAAGATACGTAGAATCCAAATATCGAATAAAAAAAAAATCCGTCCGTCGGCCGTCCGCGGCTTTTCTCCGAGACTACTGGACCGATTTTTAATTTCAATTTACATTCAAACAATAAAAAAACAAAACTTTTCTGCTCATTTTAATTGCATATATAAATCACAAAACAGACTAATTATAATATTGGTTTTGGGTTTTCCGAACCCACTGGGCGATCCTAATAATTAATAAACAAATAAAATAAAATAATTATTAAAAAAAAATGTGCACATTGATATATTTTTTTTTTTTTAAATGGATCAGAAATAATTCCTAAAGCAGAAGGAAGCTATAGATTGATTTAGTTAAAATAATTATTTCTTAATATGATCAATAATAATTTATTCGAAAAAGGAGAATATCAAGTTAAATTAAAATCAGACTATAGTAAAATTATTTATAAATAAACACAAAATTATTGGGAATGTAACTATTCCAGTATAGTTACTTACCTCTATAATGTGAATTAAGCAGTTTAAAATCTTGTCCCCATTTAGAAATGCCTTAATAATATTAAAATTTACACCATAAAATCAATAATTTAGTTTTAATGGACTATTGTTCTTCGATATGAACAGCATAATTATTGCCTCGCTACTTGAGCCACGTAATACCGATATGCTATGCTGAAGTAGGAGCCCTGAGGTATGCCACTTACGTGTGACGGGCCAGGTGGCTTGTATGGGTTTGAAGTACGTGCTTACCTCTCCAGTCCCTGCTCTACATTTTATTTTAGCAACAGAGGTCTGGAGAATTTTAATATCGACCTTATTTTGAAGAGTAAAACACAAACAAAAAAACAACAAAACAATAATAAGTTGAAATATCACTTATATTAAAGTATTGCTATTCTAGATTTTTTTTAAATATACTTCATTATAAAGTTAAGTAAAAACATTATCATAGGCATAAAAATGTTGAGGATCAGAATTGTGACAGTAAAAAAACGTAACTTGTTTGTCTTGCAATATTTTCTTGCGGATAATTATAGATTTTAAAATTGAATAAATAAATAGAAAGACTTAGCGAATCCGAAGGTTCGATGATGATGTTAACGCCAACAATTGCTGTCTTACATATCCCCGTCAAAATGCAAACACAAAAGGTCATCTTTAACACAATCCTCCCACCTATGTCTCGGTCCACTACCCCTCCAATGTTACCTTTGCATAATTATATTATAAATTTAATAACAACAGTCCATGTATAGGCAAGCAATTTCTCTGTCTTACCGATTACTCCTTCTGTGTACATATAAGGGACAAAATAGATACATCATTGTAATTAATGTGCACAAAAACAAAAATCTTCGAATTTGGACTGTTCTCAAAACCATAATCAAAACATGTTTTCTATGGACTGTAGACCCAAAACGGCTCTAAAGATTTTGCAGATGAAAATTGCAGTAATCTTCTTGAAGCCCTTTAACTATCCATAAATGTTATATCCACATGAAAACACAGGGAAAAAAGTTCTTGAGAAAATAATATTAAATTTGCGCGTAACTTGAAAGGTATGCATTTTTCGTTGATAATATTATCGTACCTACCATAGAATAAAGGAACAACTTAAAATTATAAACTGTAGGAAAATAATAATTGAAGTCTTATTTTTTTCTACTCTTTTTGAATACCTCCTTATTAAAACACATAGATATCTGCCCTACGAACAGGCATTTACGAATGTTCAGTGTGTTTTAATGAAAAGATATTAAAAAAAAATTTAAACATGATTCTCCATTAATTTATAATTTGGAGTTGTACATTTATTCTACGACATAATCATTTGAAAGTTAATTAAATTCCGTACCAAAAAAAAAAATTCAACTAAATCGGACAATTTTTAGCAAAGATAAAAATAAAGATATTGAACTTTGTAGTCATATTTTTACTTTCCAACTTTAGGAAAGTATTGCAATCCGGTCAAATTTGTGTCCTTCGCCGATTTTTATCAAACTTTTTTGGTGATTCTAAATTAGAGTTAATAAGGACGATAAACATCAAATAAATAAAAAATATTATAGATTATTTTGTATTTTAGAATTTAATCCAAATTTAACTCGAGTGAAATCGCGGGTCATAGCTAGTTAATTATAACACTGTATATCGCTTCTAATGAGAAATAAACCGTTTATTTTTTTATTTCATCAGAAAAATGGTTTTTCCCCGTCCTGATACCTCCCCACAAGTCTTGATAAATAATACAAGTGGGCTCACTTGGATCCGCAAACCCGCATGGCATAGTTCATTGACGTCACCGGTCTCCTCTCTAGATAGCCTTTAAAACCCACCTTACACATTCAATGTTATTGTCGATATATAATTTCGTCAATATATTGACTGTATGAGGAGTACATGACAACAATAATATTGACATGTGTGATATATATCCCACGTTAAATAATATTTCTTGAATAAAATTGACTGTGCAAGGGGGCTTAAGGCAGGGGTGACCAAACCGTGGCGTATTGGATGGTTACTTTTTATTTTTGCGCCTATATTTATTTTTATATAGTGGGTTTTGACCATAGAGTCGAATATATACTCTTTGGGTGTCATGTCGGTAAGTTAATTATATCTATAAGCAAGCAGAGAAAACAGGAAAATTCAAGTTTAAGTACTGATCTCACCCTCTGTACCAGCAACTATTGTCCAGAGTTATTTTCCAACAGATATAACCCTCTGACAGAAGTAGCATTATCAGCCTCTCTTACAAGAGATTATTACTGACTATTGCAGACTGGTAATTTGAAAAACTGCCACAAATTAATTAATTTAATTGCGTGATTATGTTATTCCTTTCCCTCTCCTAAGCGAAGCATCTTTAGCTCTATTTTCCAACCCCTGACCATGAGCTTAAGCAGGTATCTAAAGTTCTGTAGATATGTGGCGCATCTTAAGTCATCTGAAGGGTTGGCACTCATTTTTTTTTTTTTTTTTTAATTATCAAATCAAAATAAGAAAGAACAGATGAAATAACTAAATAATCATTTCAAATAAGAAATTTCTTATTCAGGAATGAAATCTGAAATGAGAAGATGTTTCTCAATAACATTCAAAATATTTGAAGTTAAACAAACCTTAAGATTAAAATTATTTATTAGTATGGCAACTTTTGAAATTATTAACGTTTGAATAATTATTATTATTTTTATTAATTATCCAAACGTTAATTTTCAATTTAAAAAAATTTGCGTTCTATAGCATCATAAATGCTCTTGTGGATTCCCCTTTTTTTTCGGGCCAAATAATCTATGCAACTTTATTTTCGAAGAGCTTTATTTTTTAAGGCTTGGTTTTTCCTTCAAAATTATAGATTTAAATTATTTAAAACTAAGTTCATTATTTTATTATTTTGTCGTCTTCGACACCCTGAGGTTAAGGAGTTATAAGTAATCAGTTGAAAATTTGCTAAATATCACTCAATTTAGACGTTTCTGCATTCTCTGATTCCGAAAAAGTTATTATTTCAAAAAATCGTGCTGTCATTGGCCCTAGTTAGTTAGTTATTTAGGTGTCAAGACGTAAAACCTATTGGTCATCAACGCATTTTATTTTTATTAATTCCTATTTATTTTCTAATATTATATTATATTATTTCCAGTGTAAAAAAGAAAGGAAAAATTAACTATAATAATAAATAGGTTTAAAAAAAAAAAAAAAAAAAAATGAGAATTATATGTTTATCAATAAGCCTTCTTTGGATAAAAAGTTGATTATCTTAGTAGCCGTTTCCTCCTTATTACCCAGAGATACTGATATATTCAAAGCTATTGCACTTTCCTTTAACTTTCTGATGTAGAAAGGACAGTCCTCTAAAATGTGCGATTTTTGACATCTGGGAGGAGATTCTTTCGTTATTAGGTGGAGCTGTGTCAATCTCGTATGACCGATTCTCAGCCGCGTTAGGGCTACCTCTTCTCTACGGCTACTGCGGCTGGAGCTGCTCTACGGCCCTACGTCCTTTATAGTCCCCAGTTTGCTAGCTGGGCTGTTGTCCCACAGTGCCTGCCAATCCTGGTGTATGGCTTCTCTTAGTGGCCGCGCTAGTTCTGATGCTGACAAGAGAGCTTTACCACGTCCTGGAAGGGTGGGTGCTTCTTTCGCTGCCCTATCAGCCATTTCATTGCCTTTAATGCCTATATGACTAGGTGACCAAATGAAACATATTGATTTTCCATCATCTTTTAGCTTTTTTACAAATCCTAAAATACAATGGATTCCTGGATGGTCTGGATACATATTATTCATGGCTTTTAATGTACTCAGTGAATCTGATATAATTCAAATATTTTTAATAGGGGATTTTATGGCGTATCGGAGAGCCATTCCGATGGCGTTGATCTCCGCGGTGTAGATATTACAAAGGTGATGTAATTTACATTTGTGGGTTGTATGGGGAGTAACAAAGGCAGATGCTGTAGATGAATTTGATTTAGATCCGTCGGTGAATATTATTAGGTGTTCAGGTATAGAGAGGATTATTTTATGGTATTGCTCTTTATATTCTTCTGTCATTGTACTTTCTTTTCTGAGTTTTGAGAGTTGGAGGTATAGTTCGGGTCGTATATATGTCCAAGGAGGTATTTTATTTTCTATTGTGTTCAATTTGATTTGTTTCAGCTTATTTATTGCAATGGACATTCTTTCTGCTAATGGAAATGTGGTATTCCTCTTCTGTTGAAATCGCACTGAAAATTTGGATTGAAATACGTATTTGTGAGTGGGGTGTGTGGGTATAGCTTTGTTATATAATTAACGGCTAATTTCTGCCGTCTGAAGAACAAAGATGTTTGTCCAGATTCGACACAAATGCTCAAGATCGGGCTTGTTCTAAAAGCTCCTGTCGCGAGACGAATTCCAGTGTGGTGTAATGAGTCCAGTTTGGCTAGGGTATTTTTTCGAGTAGAATCGTAAATAAAACTGCCATAATCTATTTTGGAAAGGATCAAAGCTTGATACACTTTAAGCATCGTAGTCCTATCCGCTTCCCAGTTAGTACCACTAAAGACTCTCAATATTTGAAGTTTCCTAGTACAAGCTTCTTTTAATGATTTTATGCAGTGTTCCCAAGACAAGCGTCTTTCAAATGACAATCCTAGAAATTTGCAGATGTTCACGTACGGTAAAATAATTTCAACTAGAAAGAGTACAGGTGATTGTGGGGTGTTCCTTTTTCCACTAAAGTGGACACATTTTGTTTTTTCAGAGGAAAAACGTAAACCCGAAGAATTGGACCAGTCATTAATGCGATTCAGTGCAACTTGCAGCTTTTCTTTTATAGAGAGGATTTCTTTTGCACGGCATAGAATTGCAAGGTCATCGACGAAGAGCATCACTTTAACACCATGTGGTAGATTTTTTCCCAGGTCTCTAATTGCCAGTTCGCATTGGACAATGATGTTCTTATACGGATCTGAAAGGAGCGGTTTAAAAGGAATTCTTGGATAAATTTGGGCAGATTACCAATGAATCCTAATGATTGCAGTTTCTTTAAGATTGAGATTTGGTCGGTTTTATCGAAGGCCTTCTGCATATCGAAGTAAACTGCTACAGCTTGTTCTTCCTGGATAAATGCGTACTGTAGTTCGGCTTCCATTTGAACCAGGTGATCTATAGTCGATCTCCCTTTACGAAAACCACATTGGAAGTTTTGGATTTAGTGATATTTTTCTAGGATCCATATGAGCCTCTTATTTACCATGCGTTCAATTATTTTACTTAGGCAACTGGTTAAAAAAAATCGGTCGGTAGCTGGATGGGTAGCGTTTATCTTGGTCAGTTTTCAGAATAGGGACTACTATAGACTGATGCCAGCTGCTAGGAATCATTGGCCCTTATTTACGAGTAATTGTGGTTATCCTAAAATGTCGAATCGTTTCAGAAGAAATTTCAGTACAGCCATGAAGAACGGAGAGCTTTTAGGAAATATCAACTAGGATTGAGAAGCAGATCAAAGTACAAACAATTGTAAATCTGTAACTTGCACTTTTTTTGGTATAAGGAAGAATTGTAGTCTTGGATGATTTCTCTCCAAGATATTATTTAACAAAAAAAAAAAAAAAAAAAAAAAAAAAAGACAGACGATTCCCAATTTTTTGCGAGTCATGTTCAAAACTTTCAGATCAAACTGATTGTCAGGATCAGATTCAGAATGTTAAAATCTTTAATCGATAAGAAATATATTTATATTTGTGCTTGTGGTAATTTTTACAAAATTTCTATAAGCATATTTTACATGTATTTTTAAGGTCTTGTCACTTATATAAGCTCAAAACATCTTGATTTTCCACAAAATGTAACAAAAATTACCATGATAAATTCAATAAAATAAGAATAACGAAATTGATAATAGCTCTTTGGAATACTTGTGGAAGGAGAGATAAAGAAGGAATTCTTGAAAGGTAGTCTAACCATTTCAGCTGTCTACTGAGAAGTGTTCAGAACTTCGCACTGGAAAGAAATTCAAATGTTCATTACAAAACCAACCAAATAATGAGAAAATCGAGGGTGCAATTCAAAAGCTAGGGAATACTCGTGCACCACGATATGATGGCATCTCAGCTGAACTTCTGAAGGCTGGAGGAAATTAAATGACCAAGGTGATCCAAGATCTGTCCCATAGTATTTTGGATAAATAAAACTTTTCCTGTCGATTGGTATATTGGCCTTATCATCCCTCTTCACAAGAAAGGAGACCAAATGAACTGAGACAACTACCATGGCATAACACTCCTAAGCTGCGGCTACAAGGTCCTTTCTAACATAGTCCATGAAAGACAATGTCCAGAGGGAAGTAGGTATGTATTAGTGAGGAATCATGAGGGATAGATCTTGTATTGACCAAATATTTGCCCCCAAGAACTCTTATGAAAAAAAACTAGAGAGTACAATATTTCCACTCACCACCTTTATGAAAATTTCAGCAGTTCATTTCAGCAACTGTATCAAGGGATAGAATAAATGCAAGTCCCCAGAGAATTGAAAAGCCTTGTGGAGCTGCTGAAGTGTGAGTCAAGAAGCCAGGCTAAGGTCCAGGATGACTCGTCCTAAGTATTCAAGACCACTAGAGGTCTGAGACAAGGAGATGGACTCTCATTCTTGTTGTTAAATTTTGCTCTCGAGAAGGTCATAAGAGACTCAGGATTACAGATGACTCATACTATTCTGACAAAATCCATTAAAACACTAGCATATACGGATAACGAAGATATAGTAGTGCAGTGCCTTGATGTGACAAAGACCCGTCCGGGATTGTAGAGCCTGTGATTATGATAATTATAAAAATGAATAGATATGTATAAAATCATCTAAATCTAAACAGAATACATACACTAGGCAAAATCAAAACAGTGAAATTGATCTATCAAGGACAATAATAGTGATAATAACAGCATATTATGTTATGGAAATCAATTATTATCCTGTAACATCTAATCCCCTATGAATAATAAAAATGTGTAATTCCAGTAACATTTGTCTGGGCTGCATTGCATGTATTAAATTAAATTATAAAATACAAAAATATTAATATAGAAATAGATGGATGTTTGTGCAAAAAAACATACATATATCTCTCACGGAAGATTGTTAATTGATGAGGTATGGAAAAATAATTGGTATTAACATAAGACAGCCATTATCAAAGTGGAAGGAAAATGAGGAGGAACTGGCAGTTTTTTGAGAGCATAGAATCAACGAATTTTCGGGTAATTAAGAAAATATGGTTATTACATAACAGGTGTTGATCAAATATTACTCCAAGGTTTGTGAATGGAATCATGAAGATCATAACTATAGATAGAGAAACGAGTTGGTGAGAGTGAAGATTCCTTTGGAATAGTATGTGTTAATAGAAGGAGAGACGAAGGATAATTAGTAAGAATGACAACAGTTTGGGAACAAGAGACAAGAAGGAGAGGAATTACTTTGAAAAACTATTTGATAAAGACAGGTTTTGGAGTTTGGGAAGGATAATTAAAGGTGGCTAAGATAAACGATTGTTAATAATTAATAAAAACCAATTGGATGATAAATGCCATATAAAATACATAAAGAAAATACTGATGAGAATCCTTTACTGGAACACATAAGTACTAAAAAGAGTTGAAAGACCACAAAATAACTGGAGAAAATCCATGCAAGCAAAGGTGAAACAACAAAGATTGGTATGGGTAGAAACCCAATCAAAGATTTCTTTATGATAATCTCTAAATTATACCATACACTATTTACAATTTACTTACACCTCTCTTGAACTTAGGATTTATAGAAACATTTTGTGTGGATTTTAACCATTAGTAATAAAAAAATAAATTTAAATTGGGTTAATGGTCATATTGGAAACATTGGGAATGGGATGGCTTACTTCATATGCAAAGATTGCAGCAAATAATGGTGAAGTCCTGATTGTTTATAAAAAAATTAGCTGGACATTAATAAAAACTATTATAATGTCAGCCATCATCCAACAATGGAACATGTAATAAGACATGGCAACTAAAGGCAGACCACTTCATAAATTTATTTGTGATAAAATAGAAACAAACCACTGCAAGGTGAAGAGTGCATATCGTCACCACCAGCAATGTGAATTTGAATGTGAACCACCAGCTACTTTTCAAGAGGCCAAAAAAGAGCTTTACGTTTTACTAGTAACTTCTCTATTGCGAATATTTTTTTTGTCTCCCGGCCTATTAACTTCTCTGAGTTTAGTGTTTATAAAAATTTATTATGCAAATATGCTTCTGGTAAATTAATAAAACTTATGATGGTGGCGACAATATTACCAACTGACATAGCTGCTGTCAACTGAACATGATCCTAGCAGTCACTAACTATAAAAAATAGAAATATCAACTAATAATAAAAGTTATTGTGTTCACCAGACAAAGCAAAAAAAGGAAGAAAAAGAAATCTCAGCAGATTTTTTATATTAAATATAAGGATCATGTTGTACTTTAAGCTAAAAGAGAGAAATTCATCTTTTTGAAATTGCCTATTTCTTGGTCTTTTTTTTTTTTTTTTTTGTTACGGTCAGCTTGAGACCACGTTCTGTTTTCTTCCTTAGGCTTTAATGGTACTGTCGCATCCGTTCTCGATGTCTCTGCTTCTGCTCATCAGTATATCTTGGTATTTAAGGATATTGACCACTTGTTATAGACGCCCTTGGTCAGCTTGTATGCAGCCTCCATTTTCCTGATCCGTGATGTGAAGGCTTCTTTCTCCGAGCTACTGGGCCCTATCCATTGGGCATAGGTACATGAACTTGTTGGCTCGCTTAATTTTTTCTAATCCCATGACAAGTTCTTTGAGTGCTAGCTTGATGTTGGTGATGAACTCTGTTTATTTTCTCGAAGGATATCTTAAGGCCTTACTTTGCTACTTGTGGTGTCAATTTAATTACATATATTTTTTATTTTACACTGATATTAAATCTTTTTGTGTATGTGAATAGTTTGTAGATATGTTTACAATCCTATTAATAATTAAATTCAATTCTGTTGATTTTAAATTATTATTTTGACCCTCAGCATAGCATGGAGCAACCATCTAACAGGCGGGTATAGTATTATATTTTTGCGCTGGAGGGTGGGAATTCATCATTTCCTGCCAAACTTCTTGGAGAATCTTAGTTGCTTATTAGATTACGAGACGGAAGTGTGTCTGTGCAGTTCATGTATGTTTTTGAGGAACAGTTTCCTAATATGTGACCCGCCGCTCAGATGGACATTCCTTGAAATGAAAAAAATCAACTCGCTTCACAGACGGATATTCCTCTTACTGTAATTTTTTTCTCATGCATTGTGTTATATTACTGTTCATATTGTGTCATTTTTATAACAATCATTTATATCCATTTCTTAAACTGATTGTGAGGACTCAACGCCTGTGGGGCCCTGCACTATATAAAAATTAAATAAATGACTAATGCATTATAGACAAAAGTTTTGGGGATCCCCGAACTTTCCTTTCCTCTTGGGGTTATTCCATATCTGCCAAACCCCCTGACGGCCCTCTGCCTGGACAAAGTGGGCCCCCGCAATATCGTTTCCATGGCCCCGCAAAGCCTAGATCTACTACTATATGTGAACAATATAATGCTAAATTACATCCTAATTGCTTTGAAACATGCCATCAATAAATAACTAAAATTTTTTTTACATTTTATATAAAAAATTTCATGAATCAGTGTTACTTCAAGTCATGTATAAATATATAACTCTACCTATATTTGAGAAAAAAAAATATACATATTATACTTATCCATATGTAAATAAAAATATACATATCCATATGTGCATATACATATGCACATATGGAATGCATATATATATATATATATATATATATATATATATATATATATATATATATATATATATATAAAATTGTAAACAAAATTTTAGTTATTTATTGATGGCATGTTTCAAAGCAATTAGGATGTAATTTAGCATTACATTGTTCACATATAGTAGTAGATCTAGGCTTTGCGGGGCCATGGAAACGATATTGTGGGGGCCCACTTGGTCCAGGTAGAGGGCCGTCAGGGGGTTTGGCAGGTATGGAATAACCCCAAGAGGAAAGGAGAGTTCGGGGATCCCCAAAACTTTTGTCTATAATGCATTAGTCATTTATTTAATTTTTATATAGTGCAGGGCCCCACAGGTGTTGAGCCCTTATCCGGCCCTTTGCCTTTGTCCCTCATCCTTTATAGGATCTGCCTCTGTTCACACCTATAAATAGTTAGGATTTTACCTACTGTACAGCTTGAAATGTATAATCATATGTACCTTCTTCTTATAGCCCAATATATAGGTACATTCCAGCGTGCATTAATAGGTGGCAAGATTTTTTTTTTTAAGCATTGTTTGGTATGGTATGGGGAGCCTGAAACTAAATTTGCGACCTCGAAAGCCTCTGCAAGAACTTTTGGTAGGCGAAAAATCTCAAAATTTTAGCTCTTATTTCAGTTTTTTGCTTATAACTCAAAAACCGCATGCCCTACAGAAAATTGTATTCTTACCAAAATTAAAGTAGACAAAATTACCTACAAAATGCACTGGTCAAACATAATTTTATATTATCTTAACCTTTACCCTTACCTTTACCTTACCTACAGGTCTTTGAAGTCTGATGAAATTTTCTAAAAAATCTTAAAATGCCGGATTTTGCTCATTATGGTTTCTATATAATCGTTTATGGTGCCTATTCTATGTTTTTAATTATACCTATGTTGTGGAAGTATTAATAGGATGTACATACATTTATTTATATGTATTGACATAAACACTCGCATATATGTAGTATATATAGCAATATAAGTTATAACATTAACAGGATTTTGCTCATTTGGACTTATATATGATCGTTTACGGTACTTATTCTTTTCTTTTATTCTATTTGTTTATAATAATTGACCATTAATTATGTTGTACAAGTATGTAATAACCATAGGTACCTATAGTATGTAAATATATATATATATATATATATATATATATATATATATATATATATATATATATATATACAAAAATATAGGTTTTCAGGAAAATTATAGTGAAAAATTGAAAAAAAGTAGTTTTATTTACAATATAATTCTGCCCAAACACTTTTTGCATATTTTAGTGCACATTTGAATTAGACGGCGCTTGTTAGATTCATTTACCTAGAATTTCTCTTGGAAAACAGATGGGAGTATCTGAGCTTGTATCTCGCTGTTTCGGATCAAGTGGGTAGCCATCAAACACGACCATTACTTGTGATCCGCCTCTTGACATAGGTGAAGTACTTCATGCAGATAGAATCAAAAGATACCTTTGTGAAGGAGTAAACCTCCATCCACCATAACCCTTATTTTTCAACCACGTCGCCTGGATATCTGTAGGCTTGAAAACTTTGTACAGTAATGATTTGGTTCCCTTTTGTAATCCTTCTTCACTGAATAAAGATATGCAAGAATTGTTTGGACATAATTATATTGTAAATAAAGCTACTTTTTGTCAATTTTCACTATAATTTTCCTGAAAACTATAGAAGTTTTATTTACAATATAATTATGTCCAAACAATTCTTGCATATCTTTATTCAGTGAAGAAGGATTACAAAAGGGAACCAAATCATTACTGTACAAAGTTTTCAAGCCTACAGATTTCCAGGCGTCATGGTTGAAAAATAAGATGGTTGTGGTGGATGGAGGTTTACTCCTTCACAAAGGAATCTTTTGATTCTATCTGCATGAAGTACTTCACCTATGTCCAGAGGTGGATCACAAGTAATGGTCGTGTTTGATGGCTACCCACTTGATCCGAAACAGCGAGATACGACAAGCTTAGATACTCCCATCTGTTTTCCAAGAGAAATTCTAGGTGAATGAATCTAACAAGAGCCGTCTAATTCAAATGTGCACCAAAATATGCAAAAAGTGTTTGGGCAGAATTATATTGTAAATAAAACTACTTTTTTTTCAATTTTTCACTATAATTTTCCTGAAAACCTATATTTTTGTATATATATATATATATATATATATATATATATATATATATATATATATATATATATATTTACATACTATAGGTACCTATGGTTATTACGTACTTGTACAACATAATTAATGGTCAATTATTATAAACAAATAGAATAAAAGAAAAGAATAAGCACCGTAAACGATCATATACAAGTCCAAATGAGCAAAATCCTGTTAATGTTATAACTTATATTTCTATAGATACAACGTATACGTGAGTGCTTATGTCAATATATATAAATAAACGTATGTACATCCTATTAATACTTCCACAACATAGGTATAATTAAAAACATAGAATAGGCACCATAAACAATTATATAGAAGCCATAATGAGCAAAATCCGGCATTTTAAGATTTTTTAGAAAATTTCATCAGACTTCAAAGACCTGTAGGTAAGGTAAGGGTAAGGGTTAAGATGATATAAAATTATGTGTGACTAGTGCATTTTGTAGGTAATTTTGTCTACTTTAATTTTGGTAAGAATACAATTTTCTGTAGGGCATGTAGTTTTTGAGTTATAAACAAAAAACTGAAATAAGTGCTAAAATTTTGAGTTTTTTCGCCTATCAAAAGTTCTTGCAGGGGCTTTCGAGGTCGCAAACTTAGTTTCAGGCTCCCCATACCATACCAAGCAATCCTAAAAAAAAAAAAAAAATCTTTTGCCACCTATTAATGCACACTCGACCCCTCTCAGGCATACCTATATACTGGGCTATTAGCGATATCTTTTATATCTTGAACTAGGTGCTTTACGGTGTACTATACATCTTTAATCGTTCCTGTTGGCAAGCAGCCAATTTTTTTAAGTTCTTGTAGCAGTGAATACAATAAAAAAAAAAGGTTCTATAAAAAAAAGATCTATAATTTCAAAATAAGGTAACTACTTTAGATATATTAATAAGAAAAAAAAAACTATTTTAGAAAATTCAATATTCCAATAACTGGCTTCAATTTGAAAATTTTGTCACTTTTATCCAAGATTGTTAGAAAAATAAACAAATAATAAGTGGGGGAAATGAACGGTCATGAGCCTGACTTCATTAGAAAAACTTCTTTTGAATGGCCAACGATGCGTAAACGCAACATTGAAGTAAACCAGCTATTCTAAAAACAATAATTGATTCTATACAAAAATTTCATTACAACAATAATAAAAGACAATGTTACAAACAAGGAATCCCAATGATTTAATTATAGTAATATTTAATTGACTGAAATTTATATTAAAATCTGACCACTCATTACCATTGAAAAACAACCAAATTCACTACTTTGTTTTAATGAAAAAATACACAGAAAATTTAAGCAAAAATTATTTGTATTAATTACTAACCTTAAATTAATAGCTGATGTAATAAAAAAGAAAAATATTTAAACTTATAGAAGAAAAAAAAAGTTAAATTAATGTAGCGTATACGCAACAGTAGCCATAAATCGATTAAATATAATAGAAAATTCAAATAATAATTACCTGCAGTTAAATTAGTAATACACTGAGAAAATGATAGAATACTGCAAAAAATTAAAGAAAAAGTAAGGTATCATTCAGAGAGGTGGAATTCACTATTACGTAGATGTTCCCTGTTAAGAATTAAAGATGTTCATTTTAGAATTATTATAAATAAAATTCATAAACTATGTAGCCTCAGCTAAAAAACTATTAATATGGATATTTGTTATGCCCAGAGAAGAAAAAAAAGGAATCTCTTATAACCAGACATGACCAAGATTGAAAACAGAATACTTCTCAAATATTTTAAGTGTCTCTATCAACTTATTTAATAGTCAACAAAACTAATAAGGATCATAGGATAGCGAAGAGTATAAAAAATGAAAATATAATCTAAGAATTATTTCATTCTGAAGATGGTGAAAAAAACCCGTAAAAAGTTAATGACATATGTGATCATTTATAAATACATAATAAAGAAAGTATTAGTTCACCATTACCTTCAATTTCAAAAATATAAAAGACTTTCCACTAAATTAATTAATTAAGAATTTATCTTTATGTAATTTACAGGTTTTGTTTTACCACTGTGATTACTAGTCAAAGGAATTTATTCTGAGTTCTCTACAGTTTGGCATAGTTTGTATTTGAAGGTTTAACTCCAGGAACCCCTTAATTGCCAGAAATAGAAGTAATACTGCACAAGGTGACAACAAGGTTTTAATTGTAATTGATTAAGAAGATTGCTGATACAAGAGTGGATAACTTAACCTGAAGGAGGGTTCCTTAGTCAATCAGGTATTTGATATGCAAGAACAATTTTTTTATTTTATCAAAATATACAACAAAGAAACCTAACGGAAGGAGACTAATAAAAACGTGTATTATTTACCATTATAATTTTATTTATGGTGTCTTCATTGCATGAACTTACTTAACTGTTTCATATTCATTGAAAAGAGATTTATTGCAGATAGCATAATCCATGAGATAAGAGGCAGTATATGTTGTTGCATCAGTATACACAGTTAAACTAACTTTCAGAATAATAGGAATATCATTTATAGAAAAAAATTGGTCCTAATACAGATACCAGGGATTGTCCAGAGTACCTTTCATGTTCTGTTGAAACCAATTTTTCTATTTAAGGATAATAGATTGTCAGACAATCAGTCATAGTGACAAAAAAAAAAAAACTAATTGAGTTAATTTTTTAAGCCACATCCTATAGTCTTGGAATCTATACAGTAAACCACCCATCATCTCTCATACAGAGTGTTCTATAAATGATGTCCAAAACTAAAGGAAGTGAAAATGCAACAGAAAATATGATCTGGGCTATGGTCCAATTCTGACCCGGGAAGGAGTAAACATAGCTTGTGTTAGTTTAAGATTGTCACGTTTTTTGTAGGACTACACTTTCAGAAAAATGTCCTTTTTTTAAGAAGCTTTAATTCTATGTTAATTAATTTGAGATATGTTACAGAATAAGCTGAAATTCGCCTCCAGTTTTGTAGAACAATTATGCAATATGAATTAAGGAAGACGTTGGTTGGGAGTGTGGTCAAAAACTAACACACTAATGAGTATAACTTATTTATTCTGTGCCAACGTTTCAACCTAAGTTTTAGGCCATTATCAGGGCTAAAAGAAAAACAAGATAACAACATTGAAAACAACGAAAGCAGTGCCAGTAACAGTAAAAAAAATGGTAATAAACAGAAATGACAACTATGATAAAAATATATGAAGTATATAGAAAAATATGCTAATATAGATATTGTAAATAATGAAAAATTACAGTAATGTGAAAAGAGCGAAGGAAAGATTATAGTTCATTATACATGTACTTATAAATATATTTTATTATATCATATATAAGGTACTTTATTGTTTCATGTAATTCATAATCTTTCCTTCGCTCTTTTCACATTACTTTAATTTTTCATTATTTACAATATCTGTATTAACATATTTTTCTTTATACCTCATATATTTTTATCATACTTGTCATTTCTATTACCATTTTTTTACTGGTACTGCTTTTGTCGTTTTCAATGTTCTTCTCTTGTTTTTCTTTTAGCCCTGATGATGGCCAAAACTTAGGCTAAAGCGTTAACATAGAATAAATAAGTTATACTTATTAGAGCGTTAGTCTTTGATCGCCCAACAACTTTACAAGCCCATTTCAACCATCGCGATGATATCACTTCGATTATATTAACAGGGTGCATGCTCCGCAATTCCGCGTTGTGTAATGTCCTAAATTCTCCAGTTGACTCATCCTTTTTCGGACCAAATATTTTACGCAGTACCTTATTCTCGAAGATAGTACCTTATTCTCTTATTAAGGCGTTGTTCGTCCTTCAAGGTTAGCGGCCACGTTTCACAACACCCGTACAGAACTGTAGGCAAGATAATAGTTTTGTATATTCTAAGTTTTAAGTTTCTGGACAGAATGCGCGACCTAAGTAATGTTGATACCGAAAAATAACAAGCATTTCCCACCTTTAACCGCGCCTTTATTTCCTCTTGAATTTCGTTTTTTCTAGTAATCACAGACCCCAAATACTTAAATTTCTCAACATGTTCAAACCTATTTTCTCCTATATCTATATCCTCAAAATCGCCTCTGTTTCTATTGCTAACCATATATTTCGTCTTATCCGTATTTATTTTGAGGCCAACCTCTTTCCCAGCTGTCATCAACGTTGTTGTATTCAGTTTTATAGTTTCCGCGTCCTCACTTAATAATACCAAATCATCCACAAACCCGAGCACGGATATTTTATTACCCAGATCTAAACCCCTTTCGGTACGCATTACCTTTCTAATGACATACTCTAGTGCTAAATTAAATAGGACAGGTGAAAGGGAATCGCCTTGTTTTAACCCCGAGCGAACTTCAAATTTCTCCGAAAAATAATTACCGATTCTAACTTTATTGAATGTTTCGGTCATGCACATTCCTACTAGATTTACTAACTTCTTCGGTATTCCCTGTTCAATCAAAATGTTAAACAATCTCTGGCGATCAATGGAATCATAAGCCTTTTTGAAATCCACAAAAAGCTGATGAACTACATCGTTGAATTCTAATTTTTTTTCTAATATTTGCCGTAAGGAAAATATTTGATCGATAGTTGATCGGTTCCGTCTAAAACCACATTGGTAGTCTCCGATAATTTCCTCGGCATATTCCGTGATTCGATTAGTTAGGATCAACGAGAATATTTTATAACATACTGGGAGGAGTGATATTCCGCGATAGTTATTACACTCCGTCCTCGGACCTTTTTTGTGAATCGGAATAAGTATAGATTCTTTCCATTCTTCGGGCATTTTTTCATTTTCCCAGATCTTTTTAACCAAAAAATGTATTTTAGAAACTCCAGCTTCACCGCACGCTTTTATAATTTCACTGGGAATGTTGTCGATTCCCGCTGCTTTATGAGATTTTAATTTTCTGATAGCAAAGTTTATTAGACGGATCTCATTATCATTACTATGCTTGTGCAAACTTCCTTTACCGATCGTCGGATAGTATACTTCTTCCCTTCCCACCTTTGCGTTTGCGTCCCCTAATATTATTTTCATGCAGTTTCGAGGTAGTTTATCATAAACCCACTCTAGTTTATCATAAAATTCGCATTTAACTTCATCATCACTGTCTTCGGTAGGAGAATGTATGTTTATCAGTGCGATTATAAACCACCGCCCCGAAATATGGCCACAGATATCCTATCACTAAAAAATTGTACGTCCCTCAATGCGGAGAGCAATCTATTCCTACTTAGAAATCTAGTACCTAAACAATAATTACCGCTCCTTAAAGAAATTTAAAGAAAAAAGAAATTTAAGCTATTTCAAAGCTTAAATTTCTTTTTTTTTCTGTCACCTGGGATGTACTGTAATAAATTAATTACTAAAATACTAAATATTTTAATCATCTAATGCTCGTGAGGAATTAGAGATGTATTATCCTGATAGAGCCTAAAGGTTCTGTTCATTCAGTTACTAATCAGTTAATCACCATGTGCACTAATTAAGAATAGAGTCATGGTATTTTGCTAAGTTGTTGCTGATGGTAATGCAGAGAGTACTAAAAAAGAGAATATGCCACGTGAATCCCAAATAGACTTCATCCTAAAATAATCTAAAGCATGTACCTACGACTAAGGGAGACAGGCTCATTCGTATCTTCGAGAGCAGGTTGTAAAGTTGCTCGTAACTCATAGTTGATCTCAGTGAGTTCGATGAAGAGGTGAGCCTCAGAACAAGATGTGCAGTAGCCTGGTTGAGGGTCTCACATGTGAAAATTCCCAGGGAGATTCGACTGGACATGAGATAACTTTTCTAGTACTAATACGTGTATTTAGTTAATTAATAAGGATTATTCTTCTAATTGGTATATGATTATTGTAGATATCCATTCCAGCTAACACCTCACCAGTATTTGCTTGACTAGGATAGAGAATTCCGAATCCAAATTTTTATTTTCATCAGAATATTTTGGGATGTAGAAGAATAATTTTTTCTGACAAAGTAGCATTTACCAAGAATGGGGTATTTAATTGGGCAAACTAAAATCATCAAGCAACAAGACAAAGAGGACTTCAATATCAATTTAAGGCAAGAGCTTAAAAATCATATTATTTAACATTTTTAAAAAATAATAAAACCTACCTATGGCACAAATTATTTTCATGAAAATATAAATAAGGTGAGAATATGGAACGTACTGTTACCCCGTGGTAATTGAAAAGGAAAATTATTCAATAGGTTTTTATTGTTAAGTAATTGTTCAGAGAGGTATAAATAATCTATTATCCTTAAAAAAATTAAATACTTTAAAAGTCTTGAAACAAATACTGTTTTTTGTTTCAGGTGATCCTATGGATAGCGATAAAGGAGAAATATCTCCTTGGGCCAGTATTAATTGCTGATAGATTCAATTCGGATCATTTCTTAAAGCTATTAAAAAATGAGCTTCCCCCACTTTTAAAAGATATTCTGCTTGCTCAGCGAGAAGATAATTGGATTGAAATGGATGGCTGTTCTGTTCATAGTGATCAAGGAGTGACTGCGTGACAACTGAGAAATTGAAGACAATGGTATATTCCGAACCTCCAATGACGAAGGACCAGTTACTTGGAAGAATAATTAAAAAATTCAATGAAATGAGGATTAAAGAAGCAGAGATCTTGCAGTAGTCAATGCCGTGCTACAAATGATGAGAGAGTGTCCTGCCTAATTTATATTTTATCAATACCAGTAATATAAAGTATTATTATTTTAATTTTCTTGATTTTGATGAAACTCTGAAAACCCATGTACAATGAAATGGTCTATATTTTATATTAATATTTCTCGGATCTTTCCTATATCAAAACATCAACTCCCAGCATCCTTCCTACAGATCTACGGACTCCTACAATTCAAATCCTCATTCCACTCACTGGCAACAAGATCATGCCTTTCTGAACTCTATACCTCCTCCCACAGAACCAAAATATTCAAAGGTTTCTTTCTTGCCTCTCCACTATCTTTTAGAATTCTCCCCCTTCTAGTACCCGTCATGCTTCTCTTTCCTCATTCAAATTCCACCTTTTCCAACATCTCCTCACTTCTCTAAAAAATGCTATATAAGCAACAAATTTTTAATTTAAGGTAAACAATTTGATCAAAAGTTTATGATGATTAAGTGAAAATTTATTTATAATTTACATTTTTCTCTTTTTTACTTTTTTCTTTTTCATTTTTTTTTAATAAATGTACATGTTTGTTATGAGAAGAATTCATTTTTTGTTTATTTTTATTACTATTGATGTAAAAACTTATATAATTTCATTATTGTTGTTTTTTACTTTTTATTTATTATCATTTTTGTTATTCTGAAGGGATCTAGTCCCAGAATAAAGCAAGTTTCCATCTAAATGGTCTTTAATATCAGCTAGGTCTTATTTTCATTGAAATAGTCTGACAGGATTTAAATGACGAATTATCAAAATTGATTCCTTTAAAATACCTTTAATTTTATTTATTTGAAATAATTAACCTTCTCTTGTTAGTAGTAATGGAAAATGGATAAATATAAACTATGAGAGAATTTGATAATTAACTCATCATCATCATAATCCGATCCTTTTCTACCACTGTGCAGGGTAAGGATGCCCTCTGCACAACCTGGACCATGTTTTCCTTATCGCTATCTCCTCCTGTTCCACAGTCCAGCCCTCACTTTCTAAATGCCTCCCGAACACTTTCTTTCCAGATTATCCGAGATCTCCCCCTAGGTCTTGTTCCTTCCACTCATATTCTCGTATGTAATTCTAGCGGTTCTTTTCTTATTCATTGTGAGGAGGTGCCAAACCACCGCAGTTTGTTCTCCTCTAGGGTGGTTTCCACTGGCTGTACCTCGAGGTTTGGCCTGATTGTTGTTTTGCGGATCCAGTCACTCCTCGTCTTCCCTTCAACCTTTCTCAAGTACCTCATCTCCATTGTCTGGATCTGCCGTTTGTGTTTGGAGGTGATGGTCCATGACTCCAAGGAGTAAAAAAGGATAGGCAAAAACGTTGGCCTGTAGACAGACAACTTTTTTTGGTTACCTCTCTTCTTCTCCGAATCGAGTGGGATTCGAACATTCTTCCAATTGCTCCCAGTCTTTGTGACACCTCTCCATCCATATAGCGACTTTCATTGAATAAGGCATCTAAATATTTGAAATCTTGAACTTGATCCAAGATTTGCCCCTTCAACCTCAATATTCTTATTACTCGGTGGGGCTGTTTTCCTACTGTCATGCATTTTCTTTTCCATGGATTGATATCCATGTTAATGCATGACAGCTCTTCTTGCATGATATTTACATTATGTTACAAATTAACAAAATGTAAAAATTGATAATTAACTAAACGAGAAAAATAGAGAAATATTTTCTGATTAAAAACAAATTTCCGGAAATTAAAGTAGTAATATATATGTATAATACACTGTTGGAAAACTAAAGATTATAGAAAAATTAATATCTAACATATAAACTTGTAGAAGGTAGTGGAGAGTGACAAAAAAATCATAAACCTAAGTCATTGTTGTAAATAATAATTTATACTTTAATATTATTAAATGGTAGCTAAATGTTTCTATGGAAACTAAATGGAAACTTTTAAAATTTATTTCAAATAAGGAGGTAAGTGAAAGTTGTGTGATACATGCACCAAAGTTTTTCTCTGTCCTACAGTAAAAAAAAAAAAATTAAAACAAAATTTTGTAAAATAAAATTTAGGTTTTCTGAACAATGCTAGTTTTTTTTTTGGTTGCCTATTACCTTTCCCAGAAAAATAAATAAAATAAAATATATTGAACAGATATGTTTATCTTTTTTTATTTCTATATAAAGCAGAAATATAATATTATTGAGTCTGAAAGACTCACCGGTCGCCAGAAAGCATTACCTGGCACCTATCGAGTTGTGGGTTAATACTTCCATCGACTCAGCTATCTTTGGGTCAAATATTTTATGCATACTTCGTTATAAAAACTTTAGCATTGTTATCGATAAACAAATGATCATTATTAATGATTATAATCATGTAGCTGCCTAAATTCTTCGGTCAATTCGACTATCTTTATGCCAAATATTCTATGTAATACTTTATTTTAAAAAAGCCTTGAAACAGTTATACATCTCTAATAAATAAATGATCACCTGAAACATCAAACTTTACCACCTTCCTTCTTTCGCATAAATTTAGGCATTTTTCTTAAACCACAGTTAGTTCCTTTTATTTTCTCTTTTACCAAGGACAGAATTACTAATTATCTACTTTGATATACCTGATTTCTACCGACAATTTTTTTATGTTATTGCTTTCCTGCTCATAAGTTCCTATACCTTCACATCTATTCAAAACTTATAAGGTTAAACTTTCTTTTAATAAATGGATTTTAATTTCTCTACAGTAAAGTTATTAGAAAAAGATCTTTTTTCTTTACCCTAGTTCAGAGGTTCCTAGGTAAGTTAACAAAGGTAATGGATTAGATAATGTTTTAACACGTTCAATGAGGAATAACAATTTTTTAAAAAATTATAATTGTATTGATTATTGATTGTTAATAAAAATAATTTAAGGTGGCTAACATTATAAAGGTGAAAGCACATGCTCGTCAAGTCTAATATTGATGCTCTGCCTGTAAGTAAACAATTGAAACATATTGATGATTTTCTTCACAATTTCCGAATTTTTACTTTTGATCAATACACTTTTATTAGTAGAATTTTTGATGTTACATGAATCTTACTCTTGCTCTTGTTATGTGAAATTGATAAACGTTTTATTTTTAAACTTTATTTTCAATTTTATATTTTATTGAGGAAATTAAATGTAATATTTACCTATTAGTTGGGTTCACAGAATTAGATGCTTGGGTTGAAGGCATTATTTGGCGTAGTGTTGCCAGATAGATGGGGGCGGGAGGGGATGCCGTGAACGACTCTTTTTGAGAGAGCTGGCAACAGAGCATCTCCACTGCACTGTTGTCAGTTCTCTCCCCCACTCATACAACCTCACACTATGGATGGCAATAGTCGATAGTAGGCCATTATCGGTAGGAGTGATAATTCGGTAAGTTCTTGCCACTGACTGCAGGAATAGATGATGTTATCGGCAATTTTATTTTGTTACTTAATTACTTAATTACTTAACTCCTTTAATTAGTTAGTTACTTTAAATGTTACATACGCTTCGTTGCAATAACTAATTTTTGTTTGGTGAATAAAAGTCTTGGATGTAATCTGAAAGATTCATGGTATATTTACTAAGAAGTAAATAAATATGCAATTGAAAATCTTTGTTGACAGGAAATAAATAAACATCAAAACAGACAATTTATACCTTAGAATTTTTTTTAAACAGTTTTGTCAACAAACTAACTGGGCCTGCGGTTTCACCCAATTAAAATTTTTATTGAACCCGAAAATACAAAATAACTTATAATTTGCTATTCGATCTCATTTGTTGCAGACATTTTCATGGAGGAACAGTGTCAAAACAATAAATTTTTATAAAGGGCAATAAAGTGTCACTTTATTTATTTAGATAAACAATCCTATCAAACAGTGATTTCGCTCTTATTGAAATGTTTGTATAATCAACTTGGTTCCATGGATATGAAGTTGTCATGGCAACGAAATGTACATAAGTCGGACACTTTTTCTCTTAGCAATTTATTTATGGTTACTGATCCGTTCCTATGGGTCATAGCGTGATGCTATTAAAGCCTTCCTCAATGTGCGATCTATCAAACGCAAAAAGAATTTTTCGTTTTTATCGGCACAGCTGCAGGTGTAAAAATATTTTTAAGAAAGTAATTTGAGCTTAATTTATCTCTAAGAAGGAGGGGTACATATTATCGATAGGCAATAGGACTAACTAAAGTGTGCTTAACAATGTGATATTAAACAATAATCGATCACTAATTTTCTTGATGATTGACATTATCAAAGTAAAATGCTCAAGGGATTAGAAGAGAAGTTGTGCACAGAGCGACGACAACACTTCCCATGTATCTCAAGCTTTACTTATCAATTTATTTGAACCCAACTATATATTGCATTGTTTGTTAAAAAAACTTATGTAAATCAGTTTGTATTTTTCAATATGAATCTTTAATAATAATATCATAAAATTAGGTAGTGGTATGCCCAGTTATCTGAAAAGTCGAAATATTAAGCAGCGACAAGTCTGGGAATCCCTGCCCTGGTTTGTAATAACTTTTTATTGTGATTTTTGACATACAATCTTGCGTTGATTACATGTTTTTGCCATCTACACTATACCTAAATATAATAAAAGTAATTTAAGGTTTGTGAACCCGCTGATATCCACGTATTATAAGAGATATAAACAAAGTGTTTTTTTTTTTAAATATTATAACTATTACATCTATTATTTCTGTTCTATAAATATAGTTTTTAATATATTCCTAAAGAGAGCCTTAAAAATTTTGCTGAGACATTGGCTTATGAAATTTAAAAAAAACTTGTGTACATAGTTGTTTGTTATATAGATTGCTCTTGAATGATCTCAGGCTAAATATTATCTTAATGTTGATATTGAAATAAAAAAAAACATAAACAATTGATAAACTTTCATAATTTCACATCAGAGAAAACCCAGATTATAGTCATGGAAGAGAACTGGGTGATTTCAGTAATAACATTCAATAGCCAAAATGGAAAGAACCATAGATTACAAATATACTAAAATAGTGGACAAAAAACATTAAAAAAAGGTGAATATTTTTAAACAACTTTACATCATGCTATGCTATTCATTCACAAAAGTTTTGTAAACAAGATGCCCACAGAATGGTTTTTTAAAATGACTCCAATGAATTTTTGGTATAACACAGTCAAGGCATTTAGAGCCACTAAATAAACCTTCATATAAGGCTTTATGTGTTTCAGGAAAATGGATTTCTAAGGCAGTAAAAGAAACAGTTAAATTCAATTCAATAAAGATCTCGAAAGGACTATTACTTTAAAAGTTCTGGCATTAAGTTCTCGTAAAAACTTTGTAATAAAAGGTCATACAAAGAAGTTCTTGCATGAAAAAAGTATGAATTAGGACAAGAACTTTTTCAAAATAAAAGTGTACAGTTATTTTAGAGCTCTGCTAAATACCAATTTCCTTCTACAACTGATTTCGAACATTGTAGTCATGGAGCAAATTTACCTTCTGTGAGATTATTTGTGAAGGGAAATAGCATAATGTTTTTATGACGGCATGAATCCAAGATGGCCACCACATGTGACATCTACTCATTACATTAAGATTAACTCATTTCAGAGTGCTCATAGACGAAAAATGCATACAATTTTCTGTTGTGCATGAGCTGAGGAACAATTTTAGTCTTAATCATTTTTGACCGTTTGTGACTTATGGTATATTAAAGAGTCACCACCGGTTTAGAACATTTTTTACCATTTTAGAGTCAGAATTAATGACAAACAAGTTTTGAATAAATTATAAAAGATTTTTTAACACAACAATGCAGTTGTCCAGGTGACTGGCACATGGTAGCCACATACACTCTACCCAATGATCACATACATACATTACAGTTTGGAATCAGAATTAATGATGAACAAGTTAAACAAATTTAATATATTGAATAAATTATAACAGATTTTTTAACACAACTTCAAAGAACTCTGTAGGTTACAGTTTTTTACAAAGTTGTAAAGGTGATTAACACACGATAGTCACACCATCAGTTATTTATTAAGGGATACAAAAATGATGATTGTGCTGTTTTTTTACTCACAATACCTTTAATAATACAATGTTATGGAACAGGGATGTCGCCATGGCCGGAGTCATTCTCAAGTTAAGAAATTGAGATTTTATCATGAAAAGAAAATTATTGTTGGAAAATTTTCATTCCACCAATAAATTGTACCAACGCTTCAGATGGGAAACAATCCTTCCTAGAATGGTCATATGTAATGGTAATAAATTCACATTAAAAGCACATGCACAATGATAAAGAACAGCCAATAAATTTGAAGTAGAGCCTGGATTATGTATTTATTGTTATTTAATAAGATTAAATTGTACTCTTTAAAAGAAATTATCATCGCCATGTAAGTCTTCTCATGAATCTTCATGGTTTGTAGGGCATTTCTTCGTCATACACACACACTTGCACATTGTTTTGCTTTCTTGAATAAATAAACTTTTGACTCACTCATCTTTAATCTTGGTCTAAGATAACAATAACTTCATAACGTGTTTCAAAGTACGTTTTATCGCTGGGCTAGTTGTGTTGGTACAGTTTTTTTCGTACGCAGAGAAGATTTCATTGAATTTTCTCCTTAAGTGTAAAAGATCAGGTGTGCTTCATCATAACTTGATAATGTATATTCTAGTTCCCTGCTAAATTATGAATTATCCACTCCTATAAGTTTTGAGAATGGATAACTTGTTCTGAATCATTTTATAAAACATCACTAACTTTACATTAAAACTAAACGGATAGATTTCGGATTTCAGAAGAAAAATTGGAAGAAATAGTGGAGACAATATGTAATTAATTACGTCATCAGTATTAAATAAACTGATACATGCTATTACTTTTTTTAATTACCAACCATAAAAGTCACATTTTACAAAAATTCTACTTTAAACATTATTGTTATTTCGATAGCATTATTTTTTGTTTATCGTTAAGATTATCCAGAGTTGTTGGCTAATTCAGATATTTAAGAATGAATGAGGACACAGGACACTCTAGGACATAGATTTTGACACCAAATTGTATATACTTCAAGGCCACATGGAAACGCATTGAAGATCCTTAGAAACTCTAAAAACTGATTCAAAGCTCTGAGCCTCACTATTTTCATAGAAAAGTGATAACTGACTAGTCCTGACAATAATAAGTTGATTGGGCAATGAGCCCATATAATAATTGACTAACTTCGACTGTAATCACAATGAATCACAGCTGCATTAATATCAATAAATAATAAATAATAAAACAAAATAATGGAGTTCAATATATGACAAATCATCAGTAGTAGAATTCCTAATTTAGTCAATTAATGTAAGAAGTATTCACATATTTTTAGCTACTTCTATTCGCCAAAAAAAAAAGGAACTAGATACTTAATACAGTTAAGTGCCACCATGGTCAACTAATAACCAGGATAGATAAATTAATAGTAACAGGTTTAAAGTATTTATTTATCTTAAATAAAAATAAATTTGACATCTAACTAAACTGCTGGACAGAAGTATCGCATCACTTATGTTAATATCTCTAAAATCATGCTACAGTGCAATGCAGATAAGTTATGTACGATGAACAGTTTACCTGTATAAGCAAGAGTTAATATATCAGGGAAGAACAATTCCCTCACTAATTTTCATGTATTTTACTGAGTGATTAATTTCTCTTTCAGTTAATCGTGTATATTTTTAAGTGTTTTTTTTCATTCAAAATTTCTGTTCATTTTGAATGAAAAAAAACTTTAAAAAATATATGATTAACAGAAAGAAAAATTAACTTTTGTTTCCATAGATGAACAGTTCATTATACCTAACATCTGTAAGAAAATAAAAGTTTATCAGTGTTGTGGCATGATTTTAGAGATAGAAACACAAGTGACGTGATACTTTTATCCGGCAGATAACATATAAAATTTGTACATACCATGCTCTGAAGAGGTCATATCAATCCTTTAAAAAAATTCATCACATCTACTTTTCTGTAGATATATTTGGTGTTGGCACTGGCTGAAGCTGTAAATAAGAGCTAATTTTGATGAATATAATAGGAATCAATAACAAATAAAAACTTTTAATGAAAGAAATACATACCTTTTCATTAGCAACAGAGAATTGCTGTAACATTTCATGCTGTATTTGTTTTGATTTACCAGATATTTTATAATTTTCCCTTTTTTTGGTAAGGTAATAATACTTAACACAGTCGCTGACACTCTTTTTATCAAGAAATGAAGCAATTTGTCCAAAATCCTTGGAACACTGAATGAACTTTTCTTTAAATATTGCTTTTTCAGTAAGTGTCCATAAATTGAAAAATTGCTTCTCTCCTGTTCCTTTAACATCTGTTATTAAATTATTTTGGTTTTGGAAAAATTTGCCCCTTTGTTCTAAATCCAACAATACTGGTGAATGTGCTGAAGATGACTTTAGCAAAGTATACTCTAAATTTTCAAACTCTAATCGACGTAGAATTTCTTGATAGTCTGCTTCACTTAAAACATGGTCACCATTTCTCTTAGATCTTTCTCTTGTTGATTTCTTCTTTTGCAATTCTGGAAAAACTGTTTCAAAATATTTTCTATTCTTAGCTTCCTCAGATTTACGTCTACGTGAACTCTCAATCTTATTGATATTATTTTTCCATTTGCAAGCCAAATGAGAATAAAGTTTAAGTAAAGATTTTTGTGTTTTCATTCTTCTGACACACTTTTTTCGCAAGAACACCATTAATTTTTGTTTAAATTTAATAAAATGTTTCTTGTTCTCATGGTAAACAGCTGTATCACAAGGTTGGTTATATACAGGAAAATCCAATTGAGGACATAAATTAAGCATTATACTGTGGGCTTCATGAGCTTTTTGCTGATTTTCCGCAATTATCTTCTTAAATAAACTATGCCTAACAGGCTCTGAAACTTGTTTTAGTTGCTTAATAGAGGGCTTCTTCTTCACATCTTCTATCTTATTCTTTTCACCTAATTCAAATTCAACTTTTGCTATATTACCATCAATTCTAGTTATATTTTGAAGAAGATTGGTTTTTGAAGAATGTGAATCAGAACAGCGAAGAGCTTTATGGGGTGGAGAGGATGAAGGTGAAGCTTTCCTATCTAAAACTTGAGGACAAGGCACATCAGCTTGGTACTTTCTCTTATAAGATTGTTGTAGAATTGTCTTTTCAACAGGCTGGGACAGTTTTTGATGAAAACCCTTCTGATTTACATTACTATTATAAGAGACGTTTTGATAAAATGCTGATAAATAAGCAGGATTTGGTGACAATAGTGAAATTTTTGGTCTCTGGTGTTTCCTGATTAAATTCATAACATGTGTACTTTCAGTTGTAAAATTGGAATTCCTGAACACATCATAAATGCCTTGAGGCACAGATGATCCCTCAGCACTCACGACAGGATGCATGTCCAAACTGCAATTAAGTCATTTATCAGCATGTAAAAATCCGGAAAATATCCCACTTAATATTCAGTATAATTTTTTAAAACTAAGACACTTCGCATCAATAATAAAAGCGCCGTAAAACTTACCTTACTCAACATAAACAGAAGAGGTGGAGCAACTCAAGCAATGGTGCCAAGCACGAAGGAATAGAAGAATATTCTTAATATATTACCTTCGCAATTAATCACAAAAACTAATGTCTTTAATGCTATATATAATGTTAATGTTCCATGTTACAATAGAAAATATCACTAGCTAAAAATATTTAGAATACAAAATAATTTTTAATATTCATTTTTAAAATAAACATTTATAAATAAATGATAATATAAAAAATTAAATACAGAATTTTAGAGAATAAACTGAATTTCTAATAAAATTTAGTGAACAGAATTATGTAGTGCCTGCTTAAGAACACTGTGAAGGACATTTAGCTATTTCATACAGTAGAGTACTCTGTTTAACTTGAGAATAAGGTTTACTTGGTAACATTCTAATATGTCTTTTCATAGTTATATTTTTACATTACAGAATATTTTTCGATATCTTAAATATTTATTCAAATGATATTTTCCTTTAAAAAGTTATGAGACTAGAGAATAGTTTATCTCTGTTTAGTTCCTTACGTAAACCACAGTCAGCAGTCGAGTTCCACGTAGCTAATCATGTCCATAACTAGATTAATTTTTTTTTTTTGACTCAACAGGAAGTGTCCATTTAACTTTGGTAATTCTTAGGATTTTCTGTGAATTCGAAACCCGATTATAACCATCTTTTCCATGATTGAATTATCGATTAGCTTTCAAGAATCCCTTGCATAAACATTTTCCTGTTTTTATATGATATTGAATATCCAGACAAGACTTGTTTTTGAATATCAAGACTTTTTTTTTTTTAGTAACATGTTTGTTCATTTCGTAATGTTCTAGAAATATTTTCATATGTCTTCTTTTTAGATAATTATTTAAAAAATATATATTTATTGGTTGCTAGCCGGTAGTTGATGAGTAATGTGTTTTCAATATAATATGCATATTTTATTAACTAGATTTACGCAAAAAATTTCCTACATTTTTATAATGAAATGAAACTCGAAATTTTGACGGATATATTAAATTATAATATTCAATATTCAGTAAATTATTGAAATCCAACATATACTTTAAAAATGATATTTGATTTTCTTTGTTTAGTATATATACGGGTTCTGTAAACCTAGTTTTACACACTTCGTGGTCAACACAATCTCTTATGTAACATTTATATATATCTTATTTTTTTAAAGATATAATTAAAATTTTAAATTCATATCAAACATGACGATATTAATTTATTTTTGTATTTTGGTCATGCCTCCCTTCAGGAATAATAAATTGCTGCAACAATGTTTGGGGGAAAGGGATCGAAAATTTTCCAACACATTTGACTGAATCTCCCACTACCTCTAAAAATATTTCAATTTTCCCAACTATATTTTAAATTTACCTCTAAAGACTAAACCTTTTTATGACATTAAAAAGGTGTAATTTTTAGACCAATTCGAGTACAATACAAAGATGTATTTAAACAAATTATTTGGAGTTAAATCCTTTTAGCTTATGGCGGGAGTATTGAATAGAGCCCGTATGTAGTTCTACTTTTATCCACGATAGCGCTAGTTATGTGAATTTTAAATTATTTGAAAAAGGATATTGAGGTCTTTGTTATATTGGATCTAATTTGTTGTTTAACTTAATAAGTTTTGCAATTTATTGAATATTTATAGAAGAAAAAGCATGAAATTTGATTATTTACATTTTCTAACCAACAATTCCCCCCTATATTTATTTGTTTTAAATTGTTACAGGTTTGCACTTTGTGAGCATTTTATTTGTTTGTGAGCACTTTTTACTGCTCTATTGTGTGAAAAAAAAAGTTTGAATTAATGAAAATAAAATTGAGTTATAGTTTAAAATAAGTCTTCAGCATTTAAATTTGGTAAGTATGATGTACTATAGCCCTTCTTTTTTATGCATTGTAAGTTTACTTACAGTTGCTCATAATTTTGGTTTTAGTGTTTACCTTTTCATTGGATATCATTTTGATTTTGTTTTTTTCTCTGTGCTTAGCTATAGGAATGTGATTTATTCTAGCTGCTATTTTTCTATATTTCTCAATTGTAGTTTGCTTATAATAAAACCGTTTATAGTTGCTTTTATTACACTAGATATTAAGCAACTATAACACGGTCAGAAATAAAACACAAAGTAAAAATTTTAATAATTTAATACTGTTAAAATAATTTAAATAATGTTAATAATTTTTACTGTGGGTTTTATAAGTGTCCACAATCCCATCATCTAAATGTCATCAATAAACAAATATATCTCTGTAATTTGAAAAATCTATGTCCGTATTTATTAAATTTATTTCCATTATTAGTAAATATATCAGTTAATAATTTTTACACAGCAATAATAATATATTGCAACAAATAAAGAGATAAATGAAGTTCAAAAAAGAAGAAAACAAGAAAGCGATAAATAATTTTGCACTTCAAACAGGTAAGGCATTAAAAAAAATAAATGATAGAATATGATTGAAGTAGGAGAGGAAAGAACACAAATACAATTATAATTTTACTATAGATATCAGTACAGGAGACGACCAAACCAGGAGCTATATAGTTATACTGAAAAAATCACAGACATGGCCTCAGGAAGAGGCGTCTGGTGATATGGACATATCACGATGATGAACCCAACAAAGATGACCAACCTGCTTCCCAACTACTGGAAGAACAGGAAGATAGACACCATGGCTGACAGAAGTGAAGAAAGGCTTCTCAGCAGAATAATCAAACCAAAGAGGTTTCAGGATAAACCCTCTCATAAGAAAACAGGCGCTCTCTGGGCAAAGGAGAGAAGAGAGAAACACAGCCAGAGAATGCTTGAGTACTGGGCAAGCATCAAGTCCCTCTCCAAGCGGAAAATTTGAACATCGTGGTCCTTAGGAGACCCATTCGAAATAATAATAATTGTAAGAAGGCAGATTGAATTTTTGTTTTAAAAATTAAATAAATCACTTTATTAAATTGTATACTTTATTAAATGTAATGTTATTTACATTTAATGTAATATTTATAAAATAATAATAATTATTATAATTTACACATCTTCTCTTTTTATTGTCAACTTCACATAATAGATTTTATTGTTCCTAATGCCATCTAATACCTGAGGTTCTCTCTTCAAAGTTGAACTAAATCCTTAAATTTTTGTGGAATTCCTTATCTTCTCAAATAATTTTGGGCTATCTCCTTTTTTACCTTGTTGCTTTCCGGGCAGATTCCTTGTAAATTTGTCATGCATTATGGACTGTTACATCGATCAATCTTGTAACCAATATTTGGACCAGCCTGGCATATTTGTTATACTTGAAATGTGGTTGAATTAGAACACTGAAAAACCTGTTGATTCCATTACATTCATTGAAACTATCTAAATTTGTGTCTTCATTCATAAAACCGAGCCATTATAATAATCAAAAGAGTTATTCCACTTTCCATAATTCAAGATCCATGATGTGGTTATCATAAAATTCGGTTGAACACAGAATATACAATATGGTGGCTATGTAAAGTAACTAGTGATTAAACTCCTTTCTGGGTTTCTGAACTTAAGATAGAAGGCACCCAAGTACATGATAGTACATTCTTTTTTCTATATAAAACTAAGGAAATTAAATCAAAGCAAAGCCACCCATTTATGTTATATTATAATCACAGAAAAAAGTTTTCTGCTAAAAACAGCTGCTGAATTTAAAATTGACTTTAATTTGTGTTATATGAAAAATTGTCCACCTCACTTTACTATCATGTAAACTAAAAGACCATAATTCCATTTTTTTTAAATTTAAATACATGTTTGTAGTATAGCCGTATTGGTCTATAGATTAATTTTTTTTATGACATTAGAATGCCCTAAAACCAATGGTTGGATCCAAGTCATTGTTTTCGGAGCTTCCTAATGTCATAAAAAGTTGCATTTTTTATACCAAATCGGATACACCACAAAAATGTATTTAAAAAAATAATTTGAAGTGGGGCCTTTAAACTTATCACGACAATATATCGGTTGAAAATTGAGAGGGCTTATATTAAACATTGATCATAATGAGTTGAAAGACCAAAATCATGATGCAGTAGGGAAAAAGTTTTAAAAGTAAAAATTAAGATCATAAGAAAAGGGAAAAAGATAAGCAAGATATAATTATCATATTATCATATATCATATAATTATCAACAAGATATAGTAATTAAAAATTCCAAAGTAAATAATTCAATTTATTTGTATTTGTATTTGTAGACAGCGATTAGTGGTATCGGCATCGAACCTCCGGGTTCGCTAAGCCTTTTATTATTATTATTATTAAATAATTCAATGTTGAGAAAAGTAAAGGAGGAAGATAGGTTAGAAGAGGTACCTCGTGAGTTTTACTCTTTTTCTGGAGATTTGAATTAATCTTTAATTACTCATTTTCTCTATGATGAGGATGTAGAAAACATCTTTAAAAATAATCGGAAAACATTGTCATGCACAAGAGCCTCTTGAAAGGAACTCAGAAACAAGTAGGATTTCCTATCTCCGATAAAAAGAAAATTATAAAATCTGAATCGGATTAATATATCATCACTTATACCATATGGACTACAGAAGATATGATTGACTTCCTGATAGATGTCTTGGCTGACTTAACTATTCGTATCATTTGTTATTTGTTATTAATTTATTAAACTGTTCGAAAACTCTCTTAAATGTTTTGAAGTATTGCTTGTTTATTATAATTTTTGTGTATGTTGAAGTCTTTACATAAATATAATAGCAGTTACTATTAGCATTTTTTTTTCGGACTTATATTAGGCTGCCATCTAAGCATATTTTTATAAATATTTTCCTTGATATTCCATTGTTGTTTAAACAATATATCATAGTAACAGAGCATGAAATTGATAATTTATGCCTGGCTTCCATTTTATTATAATGCTCATTTATCCGTTATCCAAATTGTAATTCCACCTATTATAGAAGAGGATTATTATTATCATTATAATTATAAGCAAGGCCCCCATATAGGGAGGGTATCCATGGTACCGGTAAATTTAATTTTGTAAATCATTCTGAATCACGATATATTTACAAACACATATATATTTCTCACATGGGAGGGGGTCTGGCCTCTTATTTAGTTCTAGGGTCAGGCCTTGGGATGTGGTGGCTCGGAGTATTAGAGAGGGATGTGTGACCCTTTCTCACCTCAACCCATTTGGATCATTCATGACTTATCCCCTGACTGCCTAAATGCCACAAAGGAATATCTGCTTTCTTATGATCCAGAAGATATTATAGGAAATTGCCCTAGTAATATGTTGAGTTTTAATTATGACCTGGTCTAATTGTAAGTGCTGCAGCCTTTCAAAAATTCACAAAAAATATATATAGCCTGTTCTTCGTCCCTAATTACTGATAGTGCCCTTACAAATTTCATCTATTGAGATGCTGTTTTATGGGCAATGATCAGTATTGTTCTCAGCTTATTCCTTGTCTCCTGTCTAAGCAAAATTTTGTTTTATACTTCGACTGTTTAATCCAAAGTTCAAATTGCCTCACTCCAGGCCCATTATTATGTTGTTATTTTTTTAGTTCACAGTACTCAATCTATTTCCTGATTTAAGTTATTTTATATTTTTGATATTTTTTACCGAACAAATCAATACAAAAAATATTTTAGTATCGCTCTGAGTCCTTCCTAGCTAGTTTAACTGTAATTTCATTACCATTGATGTCCTCTGATCCACTAGCAGGATACAAGGGGATGGCTGTCGGACTGAAGTCCCCCAAAACAAAAAAATAAATATTTTTACTATGGTCCATTTAGGTTTCTATTCTATTCTGAGCCAAATAATCAGGATGTTATATTTTTAAATCACAAAGCATTACAAAAACGGCTTTGTTAATGTATGTCTACAATTATTCAACATTTAACATTTAAGTTACCTATTTGTGACAATTTTGCATAAGATGTCTATATTCACTTTTATCACACGTCCTAAAGGTAAACATATTATTATAATAAACTGCGTTCTGTAACGGCTACATTGTTCAACTTTTTCTGCGCACTAACTTACTCAAAAATTGATCAATTTTTTGCATTACAAAGAATAATGAAACACAATTGAGGGAGAGGCATCTATTTCAATGATATGTTAAAAACTACTTCGGCTTCTAAATGTAAGCATGTGTCAAGAAATAATATAAAAGCTTTCGCCCTAAAAGCATTATCGTTTCTGTAATTACCGTTATTAAAAAAAAAAAAACCCTCAAAACTGAATTTTTTATGATAAAAAACATCTTCTCTGCTTCTTGTTGTGTAAAAAACCTAGTTTCGTTTATTGACCTTAAAAAATTTCCCAGAGGACTCTCCCCTCCCCCTGTTGCTATAAGGTATCTTCTTACAAACTCTTAGTGTTAGCCTCCCAAAATTAAATACTGGATTCACTACTGCTCTGGTCCCACAGTTAACATTGGAGAATGATTGTCCCTCATCACCAATTCTTACCCCCAACCCCTTTAGACTAATATATTTTTGTTATTTTACAACAATGATATTTCTCAAACAAAAAAGTGTTTAAAATTCTCTTCTTCTTTTTTTTATTTTTGTTTTTTATGTAGAAGTAATTATGTAACATATTTACAATATTTATAACACAAACATAATTATAATATCGGATGGTACTTTTTCATGACAATATAATTTTAAGTATGAATGGATTGGAGGTAATTACATTTTTTTAATGATTGTAGGAACAATTATAACAAAAAACCTACTCACACAAAAATACAATATTAATTTAATAGTACACATTTCATTCTTTTATGGGTATATTGGTTGAGTGATGTTTTATTATAGTTACTAATATTCTGTATCAGAGGAGTTTTAGAAGCTTAGGTTTTTTTTTAAATATGATTTAGTTTGTGTATTAATGTATTGCGGGAAGATTAAGTTTGTGGAGCAGTGTAGACATTTTTGTTTAGTGTGGATAGTTGTTGATGATCCTCATACATATATTTTGGATTCTTTCAAGTTTTTTGTAATTTGTTTTGCAAGTTGAGCTCCACACGGGTGAGGCATAACAGATCTGAGGTCAGATAACTGTATTATATAGCCTGAGTTTATTTTGGAGGCTAAATTTTAATTTTTTGTTAATATACAGAAGTATTTTGAAAATGTACTTTTTAAATTGTCTGATTTTCTATTCATGTGTTCCGTGAATGTTAAGGATCTGTCTAGAGTTAATCCTAGGTAAGTTGCTGATTTAGACCAGGAAATGTGTGCTGAATTTAAGGAAATATAATGGTTTATGTGTGGCCTAAGCTTTTTAAAGATTTATGGCTTCTGACTTAATTGGGTTTTTAGTTTTAATTTATAGTTTTGACAATGCTTATTGATTTTTTTGAAATTTTGATCTAACTGATTGACTCTGATAGCAATGTGCTACGAGTATGTGTACAGAGCTTTGTCATCAGCTTAAAGGGACCTTATTACTTGCGGGTGACTTGGAAAATTGGATATATATATATATATATATATATATATATATATATATATATATATATATATATATATATATATATATATATATATATATATATATATATATATATTAAATAGAGTTGGGATAAACAGGAAATTTGTGGGAAACTGACCATTACAGAAAGTATATTGGAGGCAAATTTGTAGAAAGGAAAGAACGGAGGATATATATACGGTAAGGAGAGAAATGGTACATAATTAGTTTGTATATAAGTCCCATATGCCAGACCGAATCAAATACCTTTTTAAGGTCTAATAAAAGCATGCTGGTATTTCCTTTCTTTGAAGGCTTTAGTTATGAAATCTGTGAGCCTTAATAATTGATTCATGATGGAGTGGTGTTTCCTGAAACCAATCTGATCATCTATTATGAGTTTGTTTTATCTGATATGTCTATATATTCTTTTTAATATTAATCTTTCCCAAATTGTTTATAAGAAAAGGTGCTCCGGGGTAACTGGGTCATTATTTTACATGATCTCCAGTTACCTTCATAAAACTGTAATTTAGGATGACTAACATACAATTTCTGACTGAACAATATTTCATGATTATTTAGAAATAAACATAACAGCACATGACATATCATTTAAGGTATGTTTTTAGTATTAAAGATTTTAAAATATTTATTCAATTTTTTTTGTCATATGGGCCCAGTTACTCTGTCGATTTGGGGTAACAAGATCATCCCAGGCTGTATACTATAAGAGCAATGCCGCAAATGTCCGGGATAAGTGAATCTATAGATGCATTGAATTGAATTAGGAAAAAAATAAGTACACATTTTGGACGTTGTATCATGACTCTAAAAATGGCATTTGAACAAAATGGTAAAGAAAAATCCAAATAATAAGAAAAAGTGATATCTTTATACATTTATTTAAATGAAGCATGTTTCTTAGCAAGAAATAAAAAAAATAAAATAAAAAATAAAAATACAATGTTTTTCTTATCACCATAAAATTACAAAAATACTTTTAACTAATTAGATTATTTAGTTAATTATGACATTTATTAATTTGATTATTTAATTAGGCTACTTATTAATTAGATTATTTAATTAAGGTATTTATTGATTTGATTATTTGTTCAATTAGGGTATTTATTAATAGTAGTAGATATAGTAGTAGTAGATATATTAGTAGATTATTTATTTAATTTGTGTATTTATTAATTAGATTATTTATTTAATTAGAGTATTTATTAATTCGATTATTTATTTGATGGGGGAAGGTATTTATTAATTAGATTATTTATTTGATTGGGTTATTTATTAATTAGATTATTTATTTAATGTTATTACCTATTAAATGTTATTATTTATTTAATTAGATTATTTAATTTATTGGATAATCTGATTATTCGGGACATTTCAATATTAGATGATTTAATTAATTAATTTAATTATCTGGATGTAACCAGATTTTACCAAAGATGCATATATTAGGCTCCATGGTGATTTATTTATGTTTGTTATATGTTATTGGAGTAACTGGACCCTTCTGGTCCAGTTACCACAATGGGGTGGCCCAATTACCCATTTTTTAAAAGTTTTTGGGGTAAAAAAACGATGGTAACCCCTTAAAGATTCGAAGACTCAACGTTACTCGAGAAAATTTTTTCTTAAAAATTATTACACCTCTCACATTTATGAAATGGCTTCAAAGATGTAATATCTGTTGTTCCAGAGAGAATCAAGGAAGGCAAAGGTATGCAAGCCAAATAACATAATAATGCCCACAAATATAAATAATAATGACCCCTGGCCCAGTTACCCTCTCGGTCCAGATACCATGGAGCAGCTTATTCAGTATGAGACTGTAATTTGAAACTTCCCCAGTGTCTTTGTTTGGTTTTGGAATAGCAATATTAACCAATTTTGAGATTTTGGGATAAAACTCTCTTTCTTTTGGTAATAAAAGAACTAAAAAGTAATAAAAGAACTATCAAAACTTCATATAAATAAATACAAACCTGAGAATAATTTTAATTACCTGAAGTCAGAGATATATGAAGTCAGAAATATAGCAACTATTAGTATTTAAAAATTTTATAATTTTTCTCCATCGTTAGACCATGTTTTTCTGTACCTTTTAACTGATCTCTATAATTTAACTAATCCACTATTTCCTTCCTCTCTTCCTTTCCACTAAGATTCTCAGCATAGCAAGTGAAACAGCATTGCGCAATTTTGCTCTTACTGCTGCCAGAAAATGGTATGAACCATTCTGAATTATCTATTTCTTTTTATGTACCATACTTCCCTCCTTTAAAGTTTATTATTTTTTTAACCATGAAACAACCATTAAACTTACTTCATTATAGTTTATTTTAGTATTGAAATTAAATTTTTTTTCTAAATAACTTAATCTACTAAATGCAATACTGAATGCAAACCAAACATTGCTTATTAACTATTTTTGTTTATTACTACTGAAGAAATCTATGCTTCTTTTAGAAAAATAATTAAAACAGTTTCTGGTCTTCATGGAATACCCTTATTTATCGTTATTAAATTATCTAAATGCATTGTTTACCAGTTACTATATATTTTTAATTTATCTTTAATATCAGAAATATATCCAGACTAGTGGAAAAGGGCAAGGATTACTCCAATTTTGAAAAGTGGTAATAGAAATGAAATATCAAATTATTACAGACCAATTTCAATTATTTCTTTTTTTTCAAACATTTTTGAGAGGATCTTCCATACCAGAATATTCAACTATGTTAAAAAATATATTAATGACAATCAGCATGGCTTCGTCCCTCAAAGATTCACAGTAACGAACTTAACCAGCTTTACTGAGTTTGTTTATCTGTGTTTGAAAACTGATAAACAGATTGGTGTTATTTATACAGACTTCAGAATGGCATTTGATATGGTTGATCACAGTATTTTATTAACTGAACTATACAGACTTGGACTGTCCAATGACTATATTAAAATGTTTGCTTCCTATTTAAGGGACAGAGTTGAGTATATTCAATACTGTGGTTATTGTTTTGAGGACTTTAACCCCACTTCTGTTGTTCCACAAGGGAGCAACTTAGGACCGTTGATGATATTATGTTTTACTAACGACTTATCTGGACTTATCAAACACTCTAAGTTTGTTTTATATGCAGACTATTTTAAATTGTATATGTGCATTTCAAATCAATGTGGCTACCAATTAATGCCGATTGACTGGTTATAATATAATAAACTATTCTTTAATGTAAGTATATTTTTCATAATATCTTATTCAATATCAAAGAATGTTTTAGTATTTAATTATTAAATTGAAGGAAAAACTTTGCATAGGTTGAATGGAATTCAAGATCTGGGAGTATTATTTGACGAAAGAATTACCTTTAATAGTCACATTGAACTGATTTGTTTAAAATTCTCCTCTACTTTTGGTTACATTTCAGTAATTCATCTGCTTTGATAGCTATTTTTAACTTTTAATTAAATCACAAATTGAATGTTGCTGTTTGATTTGGTACCCATGATCAAAAAAAGGGAGGGGATTAATTGAAAGATTTCAAAACAGATTTTTAAGGCTTGTTTATTATAAGTCAGTACCATTGTGTCCAGACTGGAATACTTCATACAAAGACTTACAACATAACTTCTATGCCTATCATACACAGACACAGATATGTGAAATGTCTATCGCTTTTTACTTATCTAAATTAGTTCACTAAATTATTGACGATAACGAGTACTTCATTAGACTCAATTTTAGACTAGGCAGGCGTTGTATGATAGCAAGGCAACTAAGTGATTTCCTATATACCAGTATGTAAGACTAATCTAGCCAGTGAATCGTCAATAAATAAAATGTCAAACATTTGGAATGAACGATTGAAAAATTGGATTTTAGTAACAGTTTAAGCACACTGGGAAATTTAATTGTATTAATTTAAATAATGTCTGAACTACAATACTTATTTTTATTTTGTTGAAGTTTTCTTTTTTATATTTTTCTTTTTGTATAGGTTTATGTATAGATTCAATTAATATTACCTATCTGATTCTATGAATAAATGCATTTTTACGTGACCACCGTTCATTGGGCATTGTACCTGTTGGTGGGCTGTTTCTATATAAATAGATTTTTTTTTTGTGAATAAACCATGATAGAAAAACTTAAAAAGTCTGCTTCAGGGTTGTAAATTTAAATTTTTAAAATATGGAATGCATACTTACATTTTATAAAATAGTTTGATATAACATTACATTCTATATATATTATTTTGTGAAAAAAAAAATATTAAGAAGAATTTATTGAAATTTATAACACTAATTTTATCTCTGTGCAAATAAAAAAAATCCTATATTACTGACATTATTTTTTTACATTATTTTTTTGACATTTTTACATTTATTTTTTGACATAAGTTATTTATATTATTGACATTAGTTTAATGTGGGCTTCCTATACTTTCTTGAGTGAGTTTTCAAGGGCGCATTTTAGATCCATTCAATATAAAAAATGGGCTTGGACTAGATTCTATCACACGCCCTCTTATCAATGTTTCTCTCGAGACAGCCATAACTAGAGTGTAATCAGCTGACTGGAATTAATTTTTACTCAATGATCCAATTACCTATTACCGAAATAATATTAACTAGCATCAAGGACAGTCTGATAAGGCTTAAGATGGAATCGGCCAGGCTGGGATTCCGAACAAATGAAGACAATACAGAACTACTATTTATTATAAAGCAAATATGCGTGCCAAAAGCAACACAGATGACAGAGACCAATACCTTAGTGATAGATGATCTGAATGAAAGAGAAGAAATAATAAGGAGAATTCTGGTTTCAAGGACAAGCCAAAGAACAGAAATATATGTGTCTTAGTGATTGAGGAGGCCGAAATATCTTTTTTACCAATAGAAGAAGGTTTTCTATGCTGGATGGATCTGATCCAAATCTTGGCATAGAACACTAAATTAAAAAAAAATTGTGAGATTAGTCAGAAAGGAATCTGTATTTTGGCATTTGCTCTCTGGTTGATCTCAAAAATTAAATGAGTTGATTTATCAGAACATGCTGTCTTCGAAGAGTATTATGATGTCAAGAATGAAGTACCTTTATCATTGTCTGCCCTCAAGGCCTTAACAAGGCTGTTGCAGGACTTATTATATTATATGCTGATCTGAATAATACAGAAAGTTTATAATTATAGATTAAATCGTTAGGAAAAAATCAGCTTTCTTGTTATCCCCAAAAATGCAGTTTTTAGACATACGACCTTTTGCACTGTGAGCGACAATATGAAAAAATTAAATAGTAAAGAAAAAATGAGATTTGAAAGATATAATAGAATACATAAAAAATAGGAATAAAAGTAAAGAAGTTATACTAGTCAAAATAATAGATAACAAAAGAGCAAATAATGTAGATGTGATTATAATCTTAACATCATATATAAGTGGAAAAATACAGATAGAAGTATAAAAAAGAAAGAGGATTTTGGTAAGAAGAAGGAGATAAAAGACAATAAAGAAAGACACATACTGAGGATGTAATGCTTGCTATTCTTGTTATAGTTAATAAATCTATCTAAGAAATTTATATATTTATTTATTATATCTATTGAAAATTTTGTTTTAAAATATATATTATTTTAGAGGAGTGGGTGTGTGTTTATATATGTTACATATTACATACATATTATTTGCAATTTGAACCATATATACATATATATGGTTCAAATTGCAAATAATAGTACATGTATAATATAATGCATGTATAAACATGTATATATTACGCTTGTAAATCAATATATTGAAAATTTAATTTTCTTTATTAATTTGGAACTATTACTTTGGAATTATTACACTAAATTCATTTCCATATAATAAATAGTTCTGAATTAAAGTTGATTAGGAGATTGCATGTTTTGATCCAAGTTATTTGTCAGTCATCATCACTAATGAAGGATAATTGTTTCATTACCCTGACATGACATTTTCCGACTACTGTATATAGTGACTCACAATCAAAATGTTAAACTTCATTAAATCACCAGAATGAACATTTTTTTGTTTAAATATATATTTATTTAAACTACTTTTTAATCATAAAGATCATTTGCTTCCTGAGACTTTTGGTTTAAATAAACAAATAAGACATTATCTACAACCTTTTAGAAATTAAAATATTCAACACTTCATTATAAAAAAAAAAGTAACGGAAAAAAAATAGATGTTTTAAACATATAGTGAAAATGCTAAGCTTGCCTTTTCAATTTTGAAATTAATTGTCGATAATTTTAATACATCGTAGGCAATCCTTTAATATCATTCATTTCATTCAGCCTGTTGGTTCTACAAGCTGTTTATTTTTAATTCAAAGGTCAGTTTGATTCATTTTTCAATGAGACTTAGTTTTATTTTTTTAAATCTTTTCTTCAATGAAAATTTTATGTTTTCTTATTTCCACTTCCAATTTAGCTATTACATTAAAATTGGACAACTATACATGATTTTTTATTACTTAGGGGCAGTTGTAAGCAGGACCGGAACTAGGGTTTTTGCCTGGGGGAAAGAGCGATCAGCTTTATTTGGTCTCTTCTTCTTTAATCTCCCCCTCCCCTATAAAAGTCAACAGTTTTATAGAAGTATTTGAGGTTATATATTTCAAAATAAATATCATAATATTTACTGAATTAAAAGCAAAAACAAGTAGTTTGTACTTACTTACTTATGTAAAAATAAAATTTCGCTTGAAATTTGCTTCCAGGTGCTTTTTGCTTCAACTTTAAATACTGAGGTATATTTTCCTAAGCGGATTGATATGCCTTCTAATGGTTTATGCTTTCTCCAAATGCTTGCTCTAGAGCCTTGAGCTACAAGGAAACCATTGGTATAAAATCGATATATACAGATGATACTATTATTTTGTCTATATTGCTTAGTATTATCAATCTTAATATTGTGTTTATTAACTTCCATATTTGAACTTCAGAGTGCACAGCTAGACCCTATCTTCTTTGATCTGCTGATATAATTTCTTGATATGTTAGTTTGTCCTTGACTTTGGATTTTGTATCTTTTTTTCAGAAATTTATAAATGGTATTCATGGCTTGTACTTTGACCTCCTAGTGCTATAATGTCAAATTTAACATTACATACTTCCATTGCAGCTGCTGGACAAATACTCATAGCACCTGTTATCATTAAACAGGCTAAGCACTGTAGTTACTTCCAACAATATTGTATTTACTTTCATCTTAAAATATTAGGGTATCTCAAAACTGAGAATTCTATAATAAATATTCGTGTTCAAATTTATTTATTTTTTTAACCTAGAAATGATTTATTGTGCAGTACTCTAGTGGATAAGAAATACAGCTTTCCTTAAAGGCTCCTATCCTCTTCAGATCTACTCTGCAGCTACTTCACCATCATAATTACTGAGCTGTTCTCCAATGGCAATGCTTCATGGAAGTTGACATCCGCAGGATGGTATAGAAGGATCAATCTAATTAGGGATTGATAAATTATTTGCCACTTCTATAAATTTGTTTTATTGAAAACTAGTTTCGAATGTTATATATTCATCCTCAGTTCTAAAAACACACAAAAAATTCAAAAATAAGCAATTCAAAATAAATAAATAAATTTTGAATTGTTTATTTTTGAATTTTTTGTGTGTTTTTAGAACTGAGGATGAATGTATAAAACATTCGAAACTAGTTTTCAATAAAACAAGTTTATAGAAGTGGCAAATAATTTATCAATCCCTTCATAGAAGTGAGTGCAACTGTAACCTGTGTAGGATTTGAATATCGAAACGCGATATATCGATTATCAGAGTTGAAAAACCGATATTTTCTATCAATTAAATCACTTGAACTTAAAAAAAAAGTTTATTTATAAAAAATGATTACAATGAACATGAACTGTACTATTCTACTGAGCTATAACACTAAGAGATTACGTCTAACCGACTATCTAAGACTAACTATCCGCTAAGTGGGAAAGGGAGGGGTATTTATACAGAGTCAGGAGAAATATGCTGAGTCTAGTGATTCTCCTGTGGTTGGTTTCCATAAATCCTCCCTTCTGAAGTTCTCGAGCTCCGTGAGAGAAGAAGTGGATGAATAGTCTTTGAAGCTATGGCCTCTAAAACAAGTTCCTCTTGGGGTTTTGGTGTATCAGTTACTTGATTTTGCTGGCTAAGAATACTTGAGGACTTGTACAATGAATAAATATTCATACATAAATGATATAAAACAATAATTGTTAATATTAATGAATAATAATCTAAATCAAAATTTTCTTGATAATCTGTATTAAGACTTTCAAATATATCATCACTTAAAGTAGGAATTTTTAATTGGTTAAAAGTGACATTAAAATGTTTACAATCATTAATTACATGGAATGAAGACAATACCTCCGTATATACATAATTATTTTTAGTGTGGTTTATAATTTCTTCATTATCTTTTAATTTAATAATTGCTGTTTCTGATAATATTACAGGATAGGATGCATTACTTCTAATTGTAATATGTTTAATCTTAAAACTAACAAAAACATCAATTAAATCTACATAAGATATATAAGGTTCTAAATTGCTAATAGTACTGGATACACAATTATTCAAATTATTATGAATAGCATTTTCTATACATGTATAATTAAATTTATAAATTTTATTACAATAATAATTAGTTTTTATAAAATTACAATCTCCTTTATACATTTCATCATTATCATACAATACCATTTGATTATTTAGAATAGTTGTAATAATATGGTTATTTTTCTTTATTGGTACAGATAATAAATACAAGGTACTAAAGGTCTTAGCTTGAACAGGTAATTGTATCATATAATGAACAATTTTATTTTTTATCATACAAGATATTTTACTTGTGAGCCAAATTGTTTCTAAGTCAGAACTTATGTATTCTGTGTTACTGTTGATATCTATAGTTTTCAGAATGCTAGAATGTGTTATTCCTAATTTACACATTTCCAAAGAATTTTCTATGTCCATGATTACGATAGTAATGTAATTTAATATGTCATATAATTCATTTAAATGATTTGTTAACGTGGTTTTATCTACAACGTTTATTAAGTTGGCTAATTTATTACTATTATTATTAATTAATCTAATATCTTTTTGAAATGCTTTTACCAGTTCTTTATTGATGTTAATCTCGCGAGCTATGTTATGCTCCATGCGGTAGTTGTTCTCTTCTAGAGTAGTAATGACCTTATCGTAATGTGCCTTGTCATCAGAATCTAGGTTTCCTGTAATGAATTTGATACCTTGGCCGAGGGCATTTATCAAGCCTCGTTTTCTTCTACTGTGTGGAACATCAATAATATTATTAATTTTGTCTTGCAGAAATTTCAATTTTTTCGAAATTGTATCATATTGGCTGTGCTGTTTAAAATTGCTCAAATCCCTTTCTAATATATCTATTTCATTTATAAAGTTCGAGAAATTTAAATAATGTATTATAGTTTTATATTTCTGTATTACCTTAGTGTCTGGTAATTTGAACGTTACTAATCCTGAAGAATGTTCTGGATTTATTATTTCATATTGTCGTGACATCTGCATCATCAGAATCAATTCCATATGGTCTTCAACATCTGGAATATTATTATTGCTTTTAGATTTTCTCTTTCTTTGAATATTATCTGCGTGTACTTTGAGTATTTTGTTTTTATTTTTGAATTTATAAACTTGTCTAAATGGGTTTTCATGTTTATTTATAGTTCTTACCTTTATATAAGGTTCATTTTCAACTTCTTCATTTACTATATTTTTATTTAAGGATTCAGTTCTCGATTCCTTTTCTTTTTCAATTTGATTCTTTATTTGTTCATGGACTAAATTCAACTCCTTATGATATAGATTAATTAAATCTTCTTGTATAATTGATAATTTCTTTTCGGGGTCTTTTATACAACCAAAGGTAATTTCATTTGGTGATAATTTTAAATTTTGGTTTAGTGAATTATAATAATAGGTAATAATAATAGGTAGGTAATAAGAGCTAAATTTAAATTTGTATTTAAATCTCGTTCTTCACCGCTGTTTTTATAGGTTCTAATAATTTCAATTAATGTCGAGTGAGCTCTATTCATGAGGCCTAAAGAATTAGGATGATTTGGAGTAGTGTAATATGCCTCAATTCCCAAACTTTCTAATAAATTTTGTTTTATATTATTTTTATACTCCTTTCCGTTATCCATTTTAAATCTTATTGGATTTGGATATAAACTTAAATATTTTGTTATTATTTTAAATACGTTAGTTGCATTGCAGGCAGTTGTTAATTCTGCATACATTTTCTTTGAAAAGGTATCAATGATAGTTACAATATACTTCCTTTCAAAGTGTAATGTATCAATCATCAATTCCTCAAATGGTCTCATTGGTGTTGGTGTGACTTGAAACTGTGACTTTATTGGTTTTCTGTCATATTTAGTCACTCTGCAGACTTTGCATTGATTGATAAACTGATTAATTTCTTCTTTTATCCGTGGAAAATAATAGGTTCTTTTCATTTTTTCGTAAGTCTATAATACTCCTCTGTGAAAAGATTTGCCTATGTGATAATTATTGATTATTTCTAATTGCTCTTCTTTACTTTCAGTATTCAATACTTTATTTTTATGCCTCTTAAATTTAACATTAGGGAATTTTTCCATAATCAATCAAGACATCTTTTTAAATATCCCCTCATAATCATCTCTAACTGTTTCCACATTCGGTTCACAATAAATTCCATAAAATTTATTAGGTTTTATTATTTCTATTAAAGTTTCCTCTAAATCATCACTCCAGCGATACGCTGTTTGAATAAAATATATATTTTTGCCAAATGTTTTTTCTAATCTAATTTGCTTTCCACCTCTCTGGGCGAATATTTGATTTGTCTCTATATTAACTGGTTTCGGGTCTTCTACAATAAATATTTGTTCATTACTACTTTCCTGTGAATGCTGAGTATTTAAACTTTCGTTATCAAAATTTGGATTATTTATTTCATTATTATTATCTATTTCGGGATTATCATCTTCTACTTCAATATTATTTTCCATTGATATACTATTGTTTTCTAAAAGTGTTTCATCGAAATCAAAACCTTCTGGAGATGTTAACGGCATCTGAGATGTTTCACCAAGCATTCTATCTAATTCCATGGCTGAATCTTCATTCAAATTATGGTTTGTCATTGCATTTACTGTATCTATTTGCACTCTGCTTAAGGCATCTGCTACATTGTTGGTTTTACCTTCAATATATTTTATTTCGAAATCATATTCATGCAGATAGAAAATCCACTTCATAATCCTTGTATTGTTATTTTTCATAGTGAATAACCATTGCAAAGGTTTATGATCAGTTTGAATTGTGAATTTCACTCCGTATAAATAAGGCCTGAAATATTTGGTAGCATCAACTATAGCCAAAAGCTATTTTTCAATAGTTGAGTAATTTTGCTCAGTATTATTTAATGTTCTTGAGGCAAATGCAATGGGATGTTCTGTTCCTTCTATAACTTGTGATAAGACTGCTCCAATCGCGACATTACTTGCATCTGTTGTTACTATCATCGGCAAGTCAAAATTTGGGTGTGCCAATATAGGAGCATTCATTAAATGAATCTTTAATTTTTCAAATGATTTTTTGTAATTTCCTGGTATAATATTATCTTTATCTCTTAATTGCTGGGTTAAAGGTTTTGCTATAATAGCATAATTACGGATAAACTTTCTATAGTACCCCATAAGTCCTAAGAATTGTCTGATTTCTTTTTCTGATTTTGGTAATGAAAATTTCGAAATAGCTTCTAATTTAGACGGGTTTGTTTTTATACCTTCTGGAGTTAAAATATACCCTAAGAATGGAAGTTCCTGCTTAAAGAATTCAGTTTTGTCCATTTGAACTACAAGATTATTTTTAGCTAATGTTTTGAATATATTTTCAAGATGTTCTAAATGCTCTTCTATTGTTTTAGAATAAATTATAATGTCATCAACATAAACTAAAGCATTTGGTACATTAGCTATCATTGCATTCATAGCTCTCTGGAAGGTGGGGGAAGAGTTTGAAAGGCCCATCGGCATTCTAATATATTCATAATGCCCATCTTCTGTTGAAAATGCAGTCTTCTCGATTGAATCTTTCGACATCTCAATTTGATGAAACCCTGAGTCCAAATCGATGGTAGAAAATATTTTTGAACCTTGTAATTTATTAAGCAGATCCTCAATATTAGGCAGTGTAAATTTATCTTTAACTGTTTGTTCATTCAATTTTCTGTAATCAATGACAAGCCTGTATTTCTTTTTGCCGCTGGCATTTAACTTTTTTGGAACAATCATTGACGGTGAATTATATGGTGAATTACTTTCCCTAATAATATTCTGATCTAATAATTTTTTTATTTGATTATTCATTTCTTCTCTGAGTTGAGGTGCTACTCTATAACTTCTGGAATATACGGGTTTTTCCGTTTTTAATTTTACGTGACATTTTAATAAGTTTGTACATGGTAAGCTTTGGTCACTAGTTTTAATTATTGAAGGATATTTTCCGATTAAATTTATTAAACTTTCTTTAGTTCCTTTTTCCATATGATCCGTTCGCACAATATTATCAATCATACTTATATCTTTTATCAAATTCACGTAATTATTTTCTTCAATTATTTTTCCATTTTTAATTAATTTTCCTTTTATTTTAAATTCATTTTCACTCCCAATTTTCCTTTCAACGCCTATATCTCTCATTGATTTCATTCCTAACAAAAATCAAAACCTTCACAGAAATTATAAATTTTAAATGTTGTTAATAATTCATCTTTCAAACCAAGCCTCGGTCCTATATCTAAGGTTACATTCCCATGTCCTCTCTTATTACCGGCTGGTGTTGATATAACAAATTCTTCCAATTGTATTTTTATTCCCTCGGGTAAGGAATTTGGATTAATACAATTAATTTCTGCTCCAGTATCTATTAACATTCCTTGCCAAATTTGTCCGTGAAATAAGCATCTTTTGTATTATTAACTAAATTTAACTTGTATTTTGGGAAGGCCCTCCAAGTTCTAAAAAATGGTCTAATTTAAGTTTTAATTCCTGAACTTCCCTTTCTAGTCTTTCATTTTTTTCTAATAATTCTTGATTATTAGATTCTTCAAAACATCTTACTTTGTCAACCGATTTCATAGACACAGTGTTTTGAGAATCAGGTTTAAAAGGTTTTGAAGGAAACGGCTCATTTGTTTTATCATTATTTCTCCAATTATCCCTTTCATGCCAAGCCTGTGGCCTATGACTGTCTCGGTACGTATTTTGATGGAAATTCCTCTCATCATTTTGATATGATCGTTTCTGGCTTTCATATCTTTGCCTATCATCATGCTGATATTTACTATATCCCCTATCTTCGTTTTTGTTATACTCCGTTTTATGATGATGGGGTGGTTTACGAGTATCGTATCTATTATATTCATGTTTTTGATAAGATGTTTCATGTTTATTAAATTGTTTTTTCGGAAAAAGCTGTTGTAATAAGGGTAAACCCTCATTTTGTAATTTAATTCTTAATTTTATTAAATCTTTTGGATCAAAAATCCTCATATAATTCTCTAATTCAATGGGTAAACATGAAATCACATGGTGAGTGATTCTTTCTTTAATATAATTTATTTGACTATCCGGATAGGATATATCATGATCTATTCTAATTCTGGCAATCAGAACAGATAAAGCCGATTCTACTCTATTTATAAATTCAATTGGATTTTCATATTTATATGGACGCATAGACATGAGCTCGTGGCTTAATTGGCAAATTGTTTTTTGGTCCCTATAATTATTTTCTATAAAATTTAACAATTCATCTAAATTTACAAAATGTTGAGATCTAATATGATTTTTAGCTTCCCCCTTTATTTTTGATCTAATTTTATTTAATAATGCTGCATGGTTTTCAAACGCTAATGTATTATCCGCTTTACATACATAATTAAAAACAGATCTAACTTCAGTTAAAAATTCATAAACATCTCTCGAATCCCCATAAAAATCCTGTATATGGTCATAATCCATAGTAGTCATTTTATAAGTAACCATTTGAATTTGTGGTTGTTGTTGTGTTTGTGTTTGTGCTTGTGCTTGTGCTTGTATTTGTGCCTGTGCTTGTGCTTGTGAGTTAGGCATTTTTGGTTTATATATAGTTAATTTACTCGGTTTTAAAACGAGTGGCATAAAAGATATATATAAAAAATAAAATTGTTTCACAGAAAAAAAAATTAAATAATATAATAAATTGTTTTACAAAAAATTTAAAATGAAATTGTTTTACAAAAAAAATCCTGAAATAAAATTATTGTTTGAATTTTATACCTCAAGTATTCTTTTTTTAAGTCCTCATGAAGTTCTTGGATTCAATGAAATTCTTGACCCGTTTAAAGTGTTAAAACACACCTTGAAGCAGCCAGTCCCAGATTCTGTTGTCCAAAGACTATTTTTTCGAATCTTCTTAGCCTGACACTTAGAGCTGTTACCTGAAGTAATTTCTTCACTCTTCTATCTTCAAGTTATTACGGGTCCCTACGTTCGGTCGCCAATTAAATCACTTGAACTTAAAAAAAAAGTTTATTTATAAGAAATGATTACAATGAACATGAACTGTACTATTCTACTGAACTATAACACTAAGAGATTACGTCTAACCGACTATCTAAGACTAACTATCCGCTAAGTGGGAAAGGGAGGGATATTTATACAGAGTCAGGAGAAATATGCTGAGTCTAGTGATTCTCCTGTGGTTGGTTTCCATAAATATCGATATCTTAACATCCGATATATCGATGGCATCGATATTTTACAACGATATATCGATGACACCGATATGTTAAGCTATGTTACACTAGAATGTCGATAATTCATATCTCGGTAATTCGTATAGATTTTCTGGTCTCTTGAAAATCTCCCTTTATTTAGTACAAAAACACTGCAATCCAGTCCCCTTGATAATTCGTATTTATTTTCCTCTTTCAAGTAATGTAAATGTCTTATAACGCGAATTTCCAAATAAAAATTCTAATTAACTCTTAATCTTTTCAAGAGGAGAGGTGAGTGAGTGAGAGAGAAATAGCTTCTATGAATTTTGGACGGTTTACCCTTTTTTTTCTATTTCTATTTTTTTTTTTTTAACTGTAACCATATTGTTAGCCGCCAACATGGATTGATCTGAAAAATTAAGTTCGCTCATGATTGGCAAATTTACGAAAGCAAGGTGTTTTAAAAACAAAAACGTTACCGATAGCCAATCGTGCCAACACAAAAGCATGTACCACAACCGAAATTTTCAACGAATGGGTACAAATATAGTATAAAAAACAGCGAAAATTTTCAACCGTCTATTGATAATTGTACGGCCCACAATAGTACCACATCACTCAGCGGTGTTAATATTCTGTTTTTGTCACCCAGCACAGTCAGATCCTAAAAATCAAGACATCCGCCATGTTGGAATCACGATTCTGTAGTTTTACCAGTAAATATAAGAATAAACAATATTTAGTAATCTATACCAAACAATAATTAGTAGAGAAGATTTATATACAAATAATGTTAATTAATCATATGTAAAGACAAAATGGATAAGTGCATAAATGATGATTGTACTGCGACGTATATCAAATAAATTACACGCTTTTAGATGAATGTTTTGAGAATACACAATATACTCTGAAGCGTTATAAAAATACAATTTTTAGAAGTTTGAAGGTTTTATTATTGAAAAACTCCTAGAAGACTATAATATATGAAATATGGCTAAAAGTCTTCAAAATAAAAATATGTTGTAATTTTTTTTTTAAAGTATAATTCTTTTCTGTCTTTTCTTATGATGATTCATAGCTAATAATGTTTTATAAATAATAGTTATATTATTTCTTAATATTCTTCACAGTTTAACATTATACTCATTTGATGCAATTTTATTTGCTTTTATTTCCTTTCGATATATCGATATTTTTCTAGCGATTATCGGTGGATATCGTTATTTGGTTATGCGATATCGCAAAATATCGAATGTAAATATATTTCTTTCGATGTTCCAACTTTAAACCTGTGCCTTTTTCATAAGCTGGTAAGGAAGACCCATCTGTAAAAATGTGTATTCACTCTTACTGTGGATAATTTCTAGACCTGCTTTCTAGAAAAGTTCAATCCCAAGTGAGGAATAAGGACTTATTAACATGATTTCTATTAGTAACGCAGATTTTTTTTTTTTTTTTTTTTTCAATGCTCTATAATCATGAACTAATTATTTAAAATTCTACTATGAGCCATAGCATCTTCATAAAAATGTAATCCAGTGTTGAATCAAGTACGATTTTTTCTAGAAATTTGAACCTAAATCCTTATTAAATATTTAATCTCTTTGTTATCAATGAATTTAAATAAGTATTTAAAACATCATTGGCCTGCGTTCCTGCGCGTTTCCACAACTGCTTGTCAACTCGAGTGATTATTAATTTTAAAATGTTTTTTTCAAAAATTGTTTATATATAAATAAATTTATTTTTATTTAAAAAAAAAAATAAAAACAAACCACAAAACGTTTTTGGACTGAGGATGCTCATCTGGTTTCATGCTTATTGAGAGTAAACATGTTGATATCTGTTAAGTGTATGGATAAGATTATTGATTTTAAAAATAATTGGATAAGGTACTGATATGGGGAGGGTCATTGGGGCAATGGCTCACCGATTTAAACAAATTTTTTCTGGTGATTCTAAATTCAACAATGTTGGACAAACATCATGGCATTCGTTCCAATGGATTCTGAGAGTCAAGGAAAAAATTAAAACACACTGATAATGCTTTATTTTTCAAAACATTTATTCTTCATTGTACATTCAAGGAAAAATAAAAACTTAAAAAAATGATTGATTTTTGGTCAAATGAACAGAAAAAAATATTTAGATTATTGGTTTGTATACTAATTAACCTTATTGATTTGTTTACACCAAAAATGATGGCAGATTTTGATTCAGCGCACCAAAAAATCTTATTCTTGAAAATATCATCGAAAACAAAATATAATTTTTTTCCTAGTTAATAGGCGTTTCAAAATTTGTAATCCACGAAATTACGTTTCGATTTGAAGTAGGGTTGGAATATCGACACGCGATATATCGGAGTTGAAAAACCGATGTATTATATCGATATCTTAACATCATATATATATATATATATATATATATATATATATATATATATATATATATATATATATATATATATATATCGATGATATCGATATTTTACAACGATATTTCGATCACACCATATTCTAAACTATATTACAGTAGAATCTCGGCAATTCATATCCCAGTTATTCGTATAGATTTTCTGGTCTCTTGAAAGTCTTCCTTTATTTCTTATAAATACACTGCAATCCGGTTCCACCGATAATTCGTATTTATTTTCCTCTTTCAAGTAATGTAAACGTCTTATAACGCGAATTTCCAAATAAAAATTCTAATTAACTCTTAATCTTTTCAAGAGGAGAGGTGAGTGAGTGAGAGAGAAATAGCTTCTATGAATTTTGGACGTTTTACCCTTTTTTTTTATATTTGTATATTTTTTTTTAAAACTGTAACCATATTGTTAGCCGCCAACATGGATTGATCTGAAAAATTAAGTTCGCTCATGATTGGCAAATTTACGAAAGCAAGGTGTTTTAAAAACACCGATAGCCAATCGTGCCAACACAAAAGCATGTACCACAACCGAAATTTTCTGGAAGATTATAATATATCAAATATGGCTAAAAGTCTTTGGAGTCTTTGAAGTATAATTCTTTTCTATCTTTTTTTGTAATGATTCATGGCTCATAAACGTATTGTTTTATAAATAATAATCATTATATAATTTCGTAACCTTTTTCATAGTTTAATAATACTCATTTGATGCACTTTCTTTGCTTTTTCATCCATTTCCTTTCGATATATCGATATTTTTCTAGCGTTTATCGGTGGATATCGATATTTGGTTTTGCGATATCGCAAAATATCGAATGTAAATATGTTCCAACCATAATTTGAAGTTCTTTATCTCGTCTTCAGTTTATCCGATTTCGACTTTCTTTGACTCATTGTAGAGAGGGAAGTTTCTTCTTTTCATACATATAAACAGCTATTGTATTATCTAGAAGGTCTATGTAATAAAAATATGATTACAATACAAAAATAAAATTTAGTTTTTTTGCGGATAACGTAGAGGGATAGTGTTTTCATAATAATACCGTTTCTAAAATCAAATTCTGCTTTCATTTACTTTATTTTATATATATCGTTGTATTATATGTTGTTCTTCTAAAATTTTGATGATTGTTTTTTCAAACTTACCAAATATTTTTTTAAATTCTTCGGCCAGGCAAATATTCGAAAATGCTCATATTGCATTAGAATATCAGCAGGAGATTAACAAAATGATTTCGGAGGGATATAGCAGTACTATAATTAATAATAATAATGAATAACGTTTTCGTGCGATGTATATGTCCACAACTGTATATATATATATATATATATATATATATATATATATATATATATATATATATATATATATATCAACACCCAACAAGAAAGTGAATTTGTTAGCTTTCTAATGGTAACCGTACATTCATCTGGTTTTAGTTTTCAGAAGGGCTATAAGTAATATGCAGAACATTCTAAAATCGTTATTAATTATGTAAATAATTAAATGTTCAGAATTAAATTTAAAATTTTGATTTCATTAAACAAGTTGCTTTTATATCATAGATTTTCTGAAAATTTAATTTTGTTTCTCCCTTCGCTAAAGAATATAAGTGGTGAAGCGATCAAATAAATAAATTTTATTCCACTTTTTTTCAATAAATTTATTTTTTAGAACTGTTGCAGTTGTAATTTAAATTAGAAGCACATTTTCTACATTATACTTTGCTAAAACCGATGCTTGTGTAACCTTTCCTTCTTAAATCATGGTATAGAATTCTATTGTAATTTTGTTTGCTTTCTTAATGCGAGTAGATATTTCTAAAAATGTTTTGGTAATGCAGATATTTTACTGAACTCTGAGCTTTACTTTTCCAAAGTAGATACTGTTGGAAAAAGTTTTAAATTATATTTATATATTTTGACAAATGGGCAATAATTGTGATTTTCCTTTTCAAACAATTTTATTTATCTAATTTTTCCCATGTGCTCTTAATTTTACTTCTTGTTTGAGTGTTGAAAGCTCACTCAATTATATGACAGTTGAAAATGTTTAGAACTTTAATGTATTCTTATTATCATGCTTTGTTTAATCATAGGAAAATTAAACGGAATTATCTTTACATGAAGAATATGAAATCTCCTTTTGTAATCGTTTTGATTGTAACAGTAATTTAAATTAAAAAAAATATATTGCAAATATTTGCTGTTATTTTTAAATATTCGTTAAACAAAATTCCCGCTTGTGAAACAGGTTTTTAAGAAATTGTCGACCTCAGTAGCATGTTCAATTAAAAGTTGATTACCCTATAGCCATTAGCAGTAAAGTTCTTTTTAAACTTCCGACCTTTACCTCCTGCGGTTACTCCAGATTGCGTTCCCTTGCAGTTTAGGGTTATATGTATTATATTTTTGCGAATGGCTAATTATGGAATCTAGGGTTATTGAAGTGAAATTTTCAATGTTTTTTATTAAAATAAATTATTTCCATAATTATTGAATATTTACTTTATTTTAAAAAGAAGAACATACCGGTTTTTCTTTAAAATGCCAATTGGGTTTATTTCATCGAAATTAATTTAACATTTTTGCTATGAAACTTACATTGGATGCAATGGATGATTTTTCGATACCATTCAATAGTTCGATTTAATTTTTTTTTTGTAATGTATAGTATGCTTGTACGTGATTGTCTTCACTATTTTTTATATCACCCGTCAGTAGAAACGGTATGCAAGTGAAAATTATTTGATGGTTATTGGATCTAACTATTATTTATTTTTTTTTTTTTACGAATATTTTTCTAGTACTTTAGCAAAAATTTATTTATTTATTTTAACAAACCGTATCTACCCTTGCCGATCATTAGTGGGCTATAATAAACCGCACTTTATACGAAATTTAACATGGTAATTTCGCTGATTAATTTTAGTATCTTATCGACGTGTTCTTTACTAATTGAAATAGTCACCAGGTACCTGATTTATTGTGGATTTTATTTATTTTTATTTTTGGTGTAAGTGTGTAATGTGCATGTTGTTACAATATGCTTTAAAGTTAGTGTTGTATTGTATACATCACAAAAAGGTTGTTCCATGCCTCTCTATGCCGTATCACCCATATCTTCAATCTGGATATGTTATGTCGAACCATAATCAGCAGAACCCATCGTACTTGTACTTGTAGTGGGAAGGTAAAGTAAGTTCTACTTTGCCAAAACTTTATCGTATGCACGATATTATTTTAGTCTCTTTTTTTTTTGTGTGTTTTTTTCATGCGGTAAATGGTATTTATATGTTTTCGTAACTATAATTATGGCCAGCAAATAAACAGTTACGTCTGTATTAGTGACAAGATTTTTTTTTTTAAATATGATAAATTCGTTTAGTGAGTAGTATATTTTTTAAGAGTAAGTATTGCTCAAACGTTATCAGATACGTTAAAGTTTCCAAATTTTTATGTTTATTTGAAACATGGGATAAAGAAAACCGGCAATTTTGGTTTATTATTTTCAAAATCGACCAAAAAAAATAAATGTAAATAATCCTTTCCTCTCAAAATTTGAGGTCTTATGCTCAAAGATACGTAGAACCCAAAATCGATCAAAAAATGGATCTATCCTTCGTCCGCGGCTTTTTTCCGTGACTATTGAACCGATTTTTTGGAGGATTTGGCAGCAATCACAAGTCACCCCAGGAGTTCCTCGGAATTCGACATTAGCATCAGCATCATTTCGTTTCAAAATAGCGGCCATTTCATACGCCCATATCTCGGCCATTTATGAAAAATATAAAATATTTTAAAATCATTATAACAAAACCTCAACAAAAAAAATCCAAATAATTTTTTTTTTTCGATTTATAATAATTTGCAGTGTTTATATTTGTTATTTTTCAACCTATGGTGATAGCATATTGTTAACTAATTGCCTACTTCTACCTGACAGATCCGAAACGTGCTTTTTAAATAATAATCACGGATCAATAATGTCTCAAATTCTTATTAAAAAAAAATACTTTATTTTACGGCTGCTGTTTATAAATCTGCGTGTTCAAATATAAGAAATTATTATAGCCTACTCTACGTTACAAATAAGATAAGTTTACTCTGACGAAGGTGAAATGTAAGGTTTAAGGTTTTCGATAATTCAATTCTGTATAAATTATTCTATCCTAATGGTTGCCAGTAACCAATAAATATAATTTATTTAATAATTTTACGTAGAAACATATGCAGTTGTTTCGTCAGTTGAATTCGTATCGTGCTTTTTTGAAGAGCATTGTAAATATTGCATATAGTTATGAATGTTTTCAAGTAGACTTATGTTTGCTTAAATTTTCCTTATTTTGGGTTTTATTTATTCTGTTATTGCTCAATCTATCTATCTATTTAATTTCGTTGTGATGTACATATTTTGAAGTGATTTTTATCTTAATAAATATACTGTTTCTTTATTCATTTATTTTAATTTGTATATTTTATTTTATTATAATTTGTTTATTTTGTTTTATTATTATTATTTATTTTATTTGTTTTTCACTTTGTATGTATGGTATGAATGGAAATTTAGTGCCCTAATACTTATTACCCTTGAATGGGGCACATTGCATTGTATGGTTATTCAATAAAGTCAATCTCAGAGAGTTCCAAAAAAAAAAAAAAAAAAAAAAAGGGTGAGCCTTGCTATTTTTATGCATAATATTTATATATTCGGATATGATAGTCAACAAAAATATATAAAGAAGAGTGATTTTCAAAACGTGAAAGACATCACATTAAAAACTCTGTGTTAATTAAACTGCGGACCAGCGTTAATCTCCCAGCAATCCTGGAAATCCCGACTCCCTTCCATTCCTATTTTATTTATACAGACACTTACTGCGGTCCCTACGCTTACACTAAATCTTCCTAAAACCGAGCCGGCCCCTCACAAATTTTCCAATTGTAAATTGTACTTTCTTATAACCTCTCATTGTAGAAAGCTCAATTTTCTCTCTTTTTAAGCTGGGACAAATAGTTACTTGTACGTTAATTATTTTAAAAATGAACGCTTTAAACCCATAATGTATTATATAACAGGAATATTTCCGTGACAGGAATTTATTTAGAAATGTGCTCTGTGATATTTTAAAAGTTTTTGAGATCTCACTAACAAGCAGGTTTTAGGATCTTTATCCAAAAAAATTAATTTAAAAAAATATGATGATGAAATAGACTTTTGTTAGTCTTTTTGTTTTGACATGTAGATAAATCGGTTATTTTTTTTATCTTTTTCAGTTAATAATTCGCAATTTTTAAATAAAAATCAGAAATTTGTTCACACATATAGCAAAAATAATGAAGGTTTGGTCACAAAATAATATACTGTTGTTTCACGAATACTATTGAACTGAATGAGCCTATATCGTTATATCGTTTTATATATATATCGTTTGCTTGGAATAAGAGTCCCACAATATGAAAAAGTAGAATTTTACAGAAGCGTTTGAAGTTTGCCTATTTAGGTTTATCACAGTCCCTAACTCACTTTAAAACATTAAGTCGGATATTTTCTTAGTCAATACTACTGACCTTTTTCGTTAAAAAAAAAAAGTTAATCTTCACTTTTTGATCATTTAAACATGAATTATGGATTACATTGTGGCAGCTTTTCATAAAAAAATAAATTGTTATCGCGGTAAACATTGAAACTAAAGATCTTACATTTTTTCTCAATATACACACATATATATATATATATATATATATATATATATATATATATATATAAAATATATATATAAAATATATTTAAAATTAAAAATATAATATATATATATATATATATATATATATATATATATATTTTTTTTTTTTTTTTTTTTTCGGTTGGCTTTATAGACCATGTAGATCTTTGGCCGCGCGATGTGGTGTTCTTACAGACATTTATTGCTTGCGGGAGCACAGACAGCCTGGAGGGGGCCACCCAACCTCACGTTGCTGCAAACCATGGTTTCCATGGTGCAGCGGCAGGCTGCCCATTGCTCCATAACCGGTCCTTTTGGGGCCAATTCGGCAGTGTCCTTCCCACCGACTCACTCGGGTTCAAGGACAGTGGCAAATCGGTCTAGATCCACGGATTATGGCTGTTCGGAGTCAGCAGGCGCACGAGGACCTATATTTCTTTCCCCGAGACAGACCGTCCATGGACCAAACCTCCGGGCAGCTATTTTATGTCCTGGAAAACCACAAGGCGATTCACAATTAAGGTACACGGGGTAGGGTCATCACTCCTATTCCCGGTCTGTGTGAGTAGCCTCCAGTAGGCTGACGGGCCTCACATACCCGGGGAGAGGGGTGATAAATTTCTTGAATTATTACTTTAATTAAATTAAAGTAGTGCCGGTCCCGGGATTCGAACTCACAACCTTTGGGTTTGTGAGTAGGTGCACTTTTGCAAGCGCGCTAACCCGCTCGGCCACCCCCTTATAGTATATATATATATATATATATATATATATATATACTAATATACCCGAGCGAGAACTCTCGCATTAGATCTTAATACATTAGAAGTATAAGCGATATTAGCAAAACGTATTTATTCTTATAAACAATATAATATTACTAAAAAAATGTATTTAACACGCACATTTGGGGAAGCTACATAGTTTGTAATGACTATGTTGAAGTTACAGCTCATACTTAATAAATAATTAGCTTACCCCACTGGAAATCAACTCTTCAATTTAGCAGGTAGGCAATGAGATCTAGCTATACCATTTTATATATGTAGTATTCATATTTAACAGTGCCCTTTAGGGTTGGACATGGGAAACAATATATTAAACTCATTAAAAGATTTTGTAAACAGACTCAAATTGATATAAAGTTGCCATGACAACGGCACTTTTTTTCTTATTATTAATATAATATTGGATGAGAAATATTGGACATGAGAAATCACTACTATATATTATTACGGTAGGTATAGATCTCTTTTCCGGCTCTCAGGAGCGATGGATTTTGACGAGTGAGGTATCAAAAGAAAGATAATTTCACGGAGATGTGACGAATTACAATTTTGTTTCTTAAAATCTTACAAGGGCTTAAATAAAAGTGATGAAAAAACTGGAAGGTTTCAAAACTTTGACAACTGAGAGTCGACGGATCGAGACAGGATAAGCTGGGTTTTAAAGAATTTGACGCGGGCATTAAGATCCAGCGTTTTAAAGCTTAAAAATCTACCGTTTTCGAGATAATGCACGATATAGGCTCGCTCGGGCCCTATGCCATCTTGCCTACGTGCCGTTGTCATGACAACTTTATAACTGTAAACCAAGTTGAGTGTATACCAAAATTCTTTATTAAGAGTGAACGCTGTTTTTATGTTTCTATGAATGATAGAGATGATTATGTATTCTTTCCTATGTACTCACCCTAAAGCTCTGTTAAAGATGAATACTACAAATAGATAACTGAGTATCCTTATAGCTGAGTCTTATTGCTTGACTGTTAAACTGAAGGGATATTTCCAGTGGTGCAAGCTAATTACTTATTTAGTATAAACTGTAACTTCAGCATAGTCATTATAAACTATGTAGCTTCACCAAATATGTGTGTTTAATAAACTTTCTTGGCAATATTATATGTGTATATATACATATGTTTATGTATTAGGGATATCTAATGCGAGAGTTCTCGCTCGGGTATACTAGTAATACATAATTTCCCTCTCATTAAAAGTGTTTGTAAATAGACTCCAATTGATATAAAGTTGCCATGACAACGGCACGTACGCAAGATGGCTGAGGCCGGTGCGGACCTATATCGTGCATTATCTCGAAAACGGTAGGTTTTTAAGCTTTAAAACGCTGCACCAATACGCTCCATAGGAGCGTATGTGTACATATATATATATATATATATATATATATATATATATATATATATATATATATATATATATATATTAACTGTCAATATTTATTCTTAAACCTTTAGAACGATTTATTGGCCAGTCAATGAGGAGCCTTTAACACAATACAATAACTTTGAGATAAAACGAGACAATAACTTATTAATATTATGGCTTGTTAAGAGATAAACATATTAAAAGTCCTCAGATCTAGGAGCAGAGGCAATGAGGGGAGGAAGGAGGGAGAAGGTCAAGTTTTTCTGTTTTTTATTCAAATCTCAAAATCGGTTGAATAGCTTGAAATATGTCATATAAAATATTGAAAGAATTAAATTTCTTGCAAGAAAATTGTTGCTATTATTTGTTTTCTTATCTGTAACAGTTTAAGAAATATACCCTTTTCAAAGTGACAATTTTTAGAACTCATTCTTTCATTATTGCCTCCAAAGTATAGTGTACTGTACTTTTCCTTTTACTGTTAGTTACTTTGAATAGTCCATCCTTTTTAATCGAAAACAGATACGAAAATATCTGATATGGGCAACACATGACTTCCTTTTACGCCTATTAAATTATAAATCCGTGGCTCAAAAAGTGATACTGAATTTGGTTACTAGTTTCCGAAGATTGCAGTGAAAACGACACTCGGCGTCCTGACATCCATCTATTGACACACACACAAAAACTCACACTCTTGTTACTGAAGGTCTCATTCCGTTATTATAGGTCGTTTTCCTTCAGTAGGTAACTGGTTTCCAAGATATTTGTTCATGTTGTGTGACAACAATAAAACCTTCAATATCACTGGATAAAGCATTAGAAATCGGCAGTTTCGACATTTTAAGCGAAAAAACACAGATAAGTAATATCTTTGTGATATTTGTGAGATCAACTAGTCTTCATCATGAGAATAAGATATTAGTTAAGTGGGTTTTTCCGCTTAAAATGTCGAAACTGTCCATTTCAAATGCTTTATCCAGTGATATTGACAGTTTTATTGTTGTCATGGAACATGAAGAAATATCTTGGAAACTAGTTACCTACTGAAGGAAAACGACATATAATAACGGAATGAGACCTCCAGTAACAAGAGTGTGTGTTTGCTTGTGTGTGTGTGTGTGTGTGTCAATAGATGGATGACGGGACGCCGAGTGTCGTTTTTACTGCAATCTTCGGAAACTAGTAACCAAATTCAGCATCACTTTTTGAGCCACGGATTTATAATTTAATAGGTGTACAAGGAAGTCATGTGTTGCCCACATCAGATATTTTACTTCCTTGTACAAAGCAAAGGATGTATTGTAATCGCGAAAATTTTCGGTTTTCAGATTTCGACGGAAATATCCTGAATCGATTTTGACTAGTTTCGTCGTGGCGTCTGTACGTACGTTCGTTCGTATTTCGCATAACTCAAAAACGGTTAGCCGTAGAAAGTTGAAATTTTGTATTTAGGATTACTGTAGAGTCTAGTTGTGAACCTCCCTTTTTGGTCACTGCATAATCACCGTAAGTGGTACTTTACTTGAAGGTCATAATTGATTTCCACCAAACATTACATTAAAATACTTTGAAAAACTTCTCAAATTTGGTATTTATAACTTATATATTGATTTAAATAACATACTAGATTTTGGTCTAAATTGGAAAACCGGAAGCGGTACTTTACTTGAAGGTCATATTAGACTTTCATCAAAAATTATATTAAAATATAATGTAAAACATCTCAAATTTGGTAAATAAGATTTTTATATTGATGTGAATGTATTTACTATATTTTGGTTAAAATTGGTGAGCCGAAAAGGGTACTTTACTTGAAGGTCATAATAAGCTTACATCAAAAATTATATTTAAATTAAATACATAAATCATATGTTTCGGTAATAAAGGTTACAAACGCAATTGGGTTTCCAATCCAATTAAACATTTTTATTACTTGTTTTAAGCGTTAAAATTTAGTGTAAAATACTGGTTTTCCTCCATATTTGTGTGTGTGTCAATAGATGGATGTCGCGACGCCGTGTTGTTTTTGAGATACTGCGATCTTCGGAAACTAAAAAAGGATCACTTTTTGAGCCACCGATTTATAGTTTAATAGGCGTACAAGGAAGTCATGTGTTGTCCACATCAGATATTTTATATAACATTTTTAAGCTACCACCGTTAATATCTAAGATATCATATAAAGAAAAAAATCGAAAAACGTGACCTCCTCGTCTCCCGCTCCCCTCTTTGCCTTCGCTCCTAGATCACAGGGCTTTTATTATGTATACCTCTAAACCAGTCCAAAGTTCTGAAATTAATTCTGTCCGTCCCGTCAATTCCATCAACACATTCATTTTGAGCATTTGTTGTTTGGACTAATGGTGTTGAGGATACTAATAAGGAATTTATCTTTTTTTTCTTAATCAATGTTTCGATTCAATATAGCCATTCCAGATTTTTTGGTATGTGAGTCATTTATAGGATATGGAGATGCTATGCTGCGATTAATAATTTGTTCGATGATTTTCCGACTCGAATTCGGGACATCATATATTTTCTCAGCTGCCTAAAGTTGATGGAGTGTGGTTACCGATCTAAAAAATATTTTCTACATCTCACCTGATTAACACATTTTGTTTAAATAGTAAATATATTGATAAAAAAATTAAATTATAAATGAATCATTATCGGGATTATGTTAGCACATCGTTAGGGCAGTACGTAGTACATAACAAAGACAAACGTTATTTTTAGAAAACTCAAAAAGAAGATCAACTCGGAAAAATTGCAGTCAATTATATATTAGTATTTCCAATGAACAAATAGCAATCTTCTAAGATATATATATCTAGGTATATTTTTCATCGCGACGCAAATTAAGTTTAAGAAACATACCCTATTCAAAGTAATAATTTTTTTAACTCATTTTTTCATTGTTGACTCCATAGTATAGTAGACTGTACTTTTCCTTTAATAGTTAGTTACTTTGAAGAGTGCATCTTTTTTAATCTAAAAGAGATACGAAAAAAATCAATAAGAACCAAAAAAATCAATTCTCTAAGGACATTTAATCCTTCTCATTTATATAACATTTTTTCAGCTAACTCCGTTATAGTATAGGCAAACTGAAGAGGAGCCAGAAGTTATATCTGAAAAACTGTTGATCCTAGCTTAAAACACTTTATTTAAAAATTTGAAGAGTGTTAAATTTCCTACAACAATTCAGTTCCTATCAATTCTTTTCGTATTTGTTATAATTTACGAAATGTACGCTCTTCAAAGTAAGAAATTTATAGTTACAAAATAGTGACTATACTATACTGAGTTATACTTTTTCTTTTGCCGTCTTTACTGTTTGTTACATTGAAGAACGTGCATATCTTAAAGTATAACAAATACGACAAAAATTAATTTCTTGTAGGAAATTCATGCTCTTCTACTTTTTACATAAAGTGTTTTAAGCTTGGTCCAACCGTTTTCGAGATAAAAATAAAATACCGAAAATAACGAAACCCTGAAAACAATTTTAGCCGTCCCGTCATATCCGTCTAAACCCCCTTTTTTGGGCATTGATTGACTCGACTATTAGCTATTTGAAAATGCTTAGCTGTGTTTTTGTTGTTTTTGAAAATTTAAATAAGATAAGCAAACCCGACGGTTCGATGCCGAAACCACCAATCGCCGCCTACACAATTCCTCCATCTAACTTCCATCTTTTTCGATCGAAAAACAGCCTCTAATACCCGTCGGTTCAACGAAATATTTAATATATTTATTCAACTAATGGAAGACTTCTGTATTTTACTTTAATAATAAAAAGAGATACTTTATTAACTAAGTACATATATATATATATATATATATATATATATATATATATATATATTAACAAGTTATAGAAATTTATAATGTTTTAATTATACAGGAAAATATGTGATAATTAAATAGTATGTATTACAATTGTACCAATGATTTATTACTGAGTTGATATATTATAGTGTATTCATGATGATGGGAAATTAATCCCGAAACGTTAAAAACTTAACATATGTGAAAGAGTATTGTTGATTAGATACCATTAAAAAGGAAATGTTTTATAGAGAGTCACTTTTTATTATTAAAGCGAAATATTTGAATATATATTTTTTATAAAGTTGTAAATATAATTTAAAAAATATCATATTAGAACGAATCATCACTGGAGTTAACTAACTGTTTAGGAAGCTCATATGTAAAGATTTTTTTTTAAATTTTTTTTTTTTTTTTTTTTACTTTCGAACATTCGTACCTTTTGGTTAAGAAAGAACTAGTCTAATTTCGTATTGTGTTACGCCCAACGACTTATGATTATTTTGCGAATATAAACCAGTTTCTTGCTGACTGAATTCTGTTCTATTCTTTCGTACTTAATTAAATTAAAATAAATAGTTTTAACTCGAGGGATAAATGGTTCAATAAATGGTCTTTTTGAGTCTGTTTTTTTCCTGGTAACTAATTTCTAAGTTGCTCGCTAATTTTCTTTTCTGGTTCTGATGAAAATTGGGGCCTTGCCAAAGGCCGTTTGAAGTTTTTTTTCCTACACACGTTGATGGCAGTTCCCAGGTATGTGTTAAGTGCTTGAATAAACTCAGCCGTAAGTGTTTTTTTTTTGTCATCAGTCCCAATTTTCCATTTTTTGATACTTTTATAGGATATCATGTTTTGCATACCAAAATGTAATAGAATTTTTTAAACAGTGCTTTAATTGAAGAAATAATGATTTTGGAGGTTACATGTAGTACTTATATCTCAACTTTAGCTTGTTAAGTTTCATTTTCATCTCTTTCTTTCTTTATTTTTTTCTCTGTGACTAATGAAATCTAGAATGACTTTAAGAATTATTACCAATTTGTTCGTTTCATAAACTTTTAGTTCCTTCATATAATTTTATTATCAGTATTCTTAATTTAATGTTCTATAAAGTAAAATTGGCAGAAAGGTAAATGACCCAAAAGTTGACAGGCTCCTTAAGTTGACTCTTAAGATTTAAGTTTGAGAAACAACAATTCGATTAAAGATATTCATTAAATTTGCCGCTAACATTATTCTTTAACAAACTTCAATTCGCGGCAAATTTTGTGAATTCTCTTCAATCTAATTGTTGAAGAGAATTCATATAAATTCATATTCCCCGTTTGCCTCATTTATAGTCTTATTAATTACTGTGAATTAGTTTATTTAAATTCGCTTGGTCTAAGGATATGAAGTCCATTGAGAGATGGAGTAAGATAAATTTTATATTAAATAAATCAAAGATAAAAATTTGGATTTAATTATGTTATTATTTTAATTATGTTTCTTTTCGTTTGATTTTTCGATGAATGAATGTGTTCAGTTAGATTAAATGTCCGATGTCTTAATGTGTTTAAACTAAGTTCCATGGAATTTAACCCACAATTAAGCTCTTTGACTCGACGAAATATAATAAATAACAACAATTTTCGATAGCATACCACTTCCTAACAATCCTTCTACGTTGACAGAATACGATGGGTAATCGTAATCAATCAATGAAAAACGGCTGAATTTCCTTGCTGGTTATATCGCAGGACCTTTATCTGTGTTCAAGTTGTTGCTTGTTTGCTTAGTGTTTAAATATAATTAAACGTGAAAACAAAAACTAAAATGTCGACGCCAAAAGCGTCGAAAGTATTGGAACACTTTAGATGTGAGGACAGTAAAATTACTGAGTGTAATTTCAGCCGTTCTTCATTGATTGATTAAAATCTAAAGTTGGTCCTTACGGATGAAAATGTGAGAAGAATAATAAAAATAGCTACTTAAAATCATATATAATATTTATGTTGGAGAGATCCCTTTTTCTGGCGAATACTGACCAATTACCTAAAGAAAAGTACCGTTTGAAAGACATTTTTACTTTGAGTGTGAACGTACATCTAAAATTGTAGATACTTCCAGTATTGGTTTATGGTATTTTTTTTTTTTTTACTACCTCCACTTTCTAATTTATAGAATAACTTGTTATGGAGGAGGGGAATCCAGAAAAAAAATATTTTTAAGAAAAACATTTTTTTTGAGAAATAGATTACATGGAAATTCTCAAAAGTTACTCATGTATTTGCTTCATTATATTCACTAACTATGTAGAGTTTTTTGTTTATACCTAAAACAACTACTGCGATTGGGGAGGGAGGAGGTTCGTTTTAAGTTTATTTAGTTTTTGTTTTTTCTAATTAAGTTAGTTAGGGTATTCAAATTCGGTTGGGTTAGGAAAGGAATTGACAAACTTCTTTTGCCTAATTCCTACAACAAAATGAACTTCACCATTCGATCCAGTACAACTAAGTACATAAAGTATGAACTAAATTGAAATTAACATAGGGAAACATCTATGATCTATCAAAAAGATCCTTAATCTAGAGCTATATATTATATTCCTCTAATTACCCATCGTATTCTGTCAACGTAGAAGGATTGTTAGGAAGTGGTATGCTATCGAAAATTGTTGTTATTTATTATATTTCGTCGAGTCAAAGAGCTTAATTGTGGGTTAAATTCCATGGAACTTAGTTTAAACACATTAAGACATCGGACATTTAATCTAACTGAACACATTCATTCATCGAAAAATCAAACGAAAAGAAACTTAATTAAAATAATAACATAATTAAATCCAAAAGTTTATGAAACGAACAAATTGGTAATAATTCTTAAAGTCATTCTAGATTTCATTAGTCACAGAGAAAAAAATAAAGAAAGAAAGAGATGAAAATGAAACTTAACAAGCTAAAGTTGAGATATAAGTACCACATGTAACCTCCATAATCATTTTTTCTTCAATTGAAGCACTGTTTAAAAAATTCTATTACATTTTGGTATGCAAAACATGATATCCTATAAAAGTATCAAAAAATGGAAAATTGGGAAATGTCGACGCCAAAAGCGTCGCAATACTTTCGACACTTTAGATGTGAGGACAGTAAAATTACTGAGTGTAAATATTGTCCTAAAAATTTTCTGAATTCGGGAAAAACGACAAACCTACGTCGCATTTTAATGCACTCCGTACCCATACAGGTAGCTTTCAAAATATCGCTCCATTTAAAGAGGAAGGAGAAAGACGAAGAAAGGTAAATGATGATATTTCATCTGAAAGGACACTGCTATACTAAACGGTTGAAAAGGAGGGTTTCCTCAACCTCTTTTTTAATTTTTTTTATTGGTATTTAACGTCCTTTCCTTCTCCTATTAAGGCAATCAGAACGGGTTTTACTTAAAGGTTACCAATATATTCTAACCAGAGTGAAAAGTCGAAGTTCATTCCGTGGGTCCAACAAATTTCAACCCACCCAGACCGGATTAGAACTTATCTCTCTATACTATTTATCTTTTTTTACTACGATTGGGAAATTAAGTAACTTAATGTGACAGGAGAGAGGGTGTAGTGTTCAGCTTTATACATTATGACATTAATTAATTTATGTTGAAGAGGTATAATTAGGATCGTTAAGTACAGAAAATAGTTTAATTTTCTGATTAAATGAAGCTTTCTCTCTTCCATAATTAAAGTGTGTACAGAAATTGAACTAGTAGTGCATTTTCAAATAAGCAAGTATGACAATGGATTATAAACTTCGGCATTTTATTTCCCCTTTTACCAAACTAAATGCCTTAAGAAGGTAAGAATTTTTTTTCTTCCTCGTAACAAAACTATTTTGGGACCAGTGGAATAAATCACAGAGTTAGAATAAATTCATTGAGGTGACTCCAGATCCTCTCGGTCGGAGTTTTTTGGCCGAAGGGAGATGTGGGGTTTAATATGAGTTCTTGGTCATTCTTCTCAATTAGGAAAAAAAAAATCACTTGATTTAAGAGAATTTAAAAAAAAATAGAAATCAATGATATATCCCATGGTAAATATAAATTGATATATGTGTGTATATATATATATATTCAAAGTCGATTAGCTAACCTTTTCAGTATAAATTCAATCCACTCTACTATTTTAATTGAGACGACACCTGCATATAATTAAGAAATTTCATTTACATTTTAATGCTATGGACTTTATGGACTATTTTGAAAAGGGTTCATTTATTAGATAATAGATGGTACTAATTATTCACTTTTCCTTAAATGTTCGTGCTATTTATTAATTGCAGCGCTGATTAGGTTATCCCAAGAGCTAATTAACGATTTACGACTGCATGTTTGTTCATAAATGATCATTACGATTTTCATTTCTAAATCTCATCGAAATAAGGACCGATTAATAGGCTGTTGATGTTATTGATAAGGAATTTATCATTTTCAGTCACGCACGCCAATAACGATTTTTATGACTACTCCAGATTCCATCGATATGGGATTTGGTTATTAGCTTTCTGAACTTGCTAATTATGAATTTACTATTTGTTTTTCATTTGCGTCACGATGAAAAATATACCTAGATATATATATCTTAGAAGATTGCTATTTGTTCATTGGAAATACTAATATACAATTGACTGCAATTTTTCCGAGTTTGTCTTCTTTTTGAGTTTTCTAAAAATAACGTTTGTCTTTGTTATGTACTACGTACTGCCCTAACGATGTGCTAACATGATCCAGATAATGATTCATTTATAATTTAATTTTTTTATCAATATATTTACTATTTAAACAAAATGTGTTAATCAGGTGAGATGTAGAAAATATTTTTTAGATCGATAACCACACTCCATCAACTTTAGGCAGCTGAGAAAATATATGATGTCCCGAATTCGAGTCGGAAAATCATCGAGCAAATTATTAATCGCAGCATTGCATCTCCATATCCTATAAATGACTCACATACCAAAAAATCTGGAATGGCTATATTGAATCGAAAGATTGATTAAGAAAAAAACAAATAAATTCCTTATTAGTATCCTCAACATCATTACTCCAAACAACAAATGCTCAAAATGAATGTGTAGACGGAATTGACGGGACGGACAGAATAAATTTCAGAACTTTGGCTTAGTTTAGAGGTATACATAATAAAAGCTCTGGGATCTAGGAGCAAAGGCAAAGAGGGGAGCGGGAGACGAGGTCGCGTTTTTCGATTTTTTTCTTTATATCTCAAAAACCGTTGAGATATCAACGGTGGTGGCTTAAAACTGTTAAACAAAAAAACGAGAAGTATTAAATGTTCTACAAGAATGCTCTTATTGATTTTTTTCGTATCTGTTTTCGATTAAAAAGGATGGACTCTTCGAAGTAACTTCAATAATGAAAAAATGAGTTAAAAAAATTGTCACTTTGAAAAGTGTATATTTCTTAAACTATTACAGATAAGAAAACAGCTAATATCAAGATTTTTGTTGGAAATGTAATGTTTTCAATATTGCATATGACTGGCCTACATATATTAATCCTGTGATATGTTAATAATTGACACCATCGATAATCCAATGAACGATCCACATTTCTCTAGACTTCCACAACAGTTAAAGAGCGTACTAGATACGATTTCATTATTTATCCAAGATACATTATTTATACGCTCATTATTTATTATTTATAGCTCATTATTTATACGCTTGTGGCAGAAAATTTGGCTAGATAGTTAATAATGCTAGAATTTATTGCACTTTATAGTTTAATATTTCCAAATAATTATAAATTAACCAACATATTTGAAAAAAAATTATTGTATATATATATTTTTTATTATTAGTCTTTTGTACAATAGTTCTAAAAAAGTTTAGACTTTTTCTATATCTTTATAAATGGCTGAAATATGGAAGTATGGTAATGTAGACTTCCGAGGATCATCCTAAGTTGACCTCTGACTTTGCTGCCTAATTTAGAAAAAAATCGACACTGTATCGGTAGAAAACCACAAATGGCGCCTAACGGTCAAAATTGCATAATTACCGCGACAAAATATGATTTTTTGAACTTTTCATTTCAAGCAATAAGTTTCATTTTAACAATTTCACCAAAACACTTTTTTTTTAGTACAAAATAACTGTTTTTTAAAAACTATATATATATATATATATATATATATATATATATATATATATATATATATATATATATATATATTTAAGTTTTTGCTCGACTTTTATTTTAAATTGGGATTTATTATAGAAGTTTCAGGGCAAAAAATGTACTATCCTTTCCATGATTTCTGTTGCAATGTAAATAAATATGTAATAACTTGCTTAGTTTGAGGATAATTCACAGCTTGTTTTGTTGGAGTTGTTTGTTTATGTTATTTATTAAAGTGCAAATATCTCAAGATAGTTAAGATTCTCTAAAAAAAAACTCCGTATTAAAAATGTCAAAAATGTAAAAAAGAAAAGGCGCAAGGGGTTCTTTACTGAATACCAAGTATGTCATCCTGAGAACTTCATTGTTAATAGTTTTTTAGAAGGTTTGAAAAAAACTTTTATTTTTCTACCATTAAAATAAAAGTTCTTTTATAAACATTTTTTTTTCAAACAGTGTAGGAAAAAGTTTTAAATAAAAAAAGAAAATTGTTGATAAACATTTATTTTAATGAATTAATATTGAAACACTTTAATTAAATTTTATTAATAATATTCTTAAAAGTTTTGAAAAGACCTTAATTTTTCAAATATAAAAATAAAAGTTTTTTTATAAATATTTTTTTCAGTTTTGGAAAAAGTTCTGATATAAGATAATTGTAGATAAACATTTATTTTAATGAATTAATATTGAAAAACTTCACTGCATTTTTTGTTTCAACACTTTACCAAGGAGTAGCCATGTGGTGAAAAATATGGATATCTGTTCACTATGGCCGAAATTCAGGGTTCTCAAAAATGTGTAATTCGGTCGTTACACTGCTTGGACTTTTTTACTTTCCCTTACCAATATACGAAGTATATAGTAAGGGGAAGTATTGGGATCGTGAAAATTTTCGAATTCGAGTTTTCGACGGAAATACACGTTTTAAGGTCCCCTGAGTCCAAATGACCAAGTCTCGCAAAATGGTCTGTGTGTGTGTCTGTGTGTCTGTGAATAGTCTAGCTCAAAAACGAAAAGTCGTACGATACTGAAATTGCGTATTTAAGGTTGGCACCTGCATGTGATGTTACAGCAACATTTTCGTCAAAATCGATTAACCGGAAGTGCCACTTTATATAGTCGATTTTACAATTTTTTACAATTTTCTCGAAAACGGCTCTAACGATTTTGATGAAACTTGCCTAAATTATTCTTCTTAAAGGTCTTTAACTTTTCATTTATGCAGTAAATTGCAGTAAAAATTGCAGGGAAAAAAGTTATGATGAAAAGAATATTTTATTTGCGCATAGCATAAAAAGTATGCATTTTACGGTAAATTATGTGTAGAATTGTATGAAAGGTAATTGAATTATCTAAAAAACAATAAAAGAATCATCAAAATCGGAACAGTATTAGCAAAGATACAGCGCATCGGACTAACCGGAAATAGCTATTATATCATCGATTTTACACTTTTTTACAATTTTCTCGAAAACGGCTCTAACGATTTTGATGAAACTTGCCTAAATTATTCTTCATAAAGGTCTTTAACTTTTCATTTATGTAGTAAATTGCCGTGGAATTGCAGGGAAAAAAGTTATGATGAAAAGAATATTTTATTTGCGCATAGCTTAAAAAGTATGCATTCTTCGATAAATTATTTGCAGTATTTTATGAAAGGTAATTAAATTATCTAAAAAATAATAAAAGAATCGCAAAAATCGGACCAGCATTAGCAATGATACAGGGTATTTTATGAGCAGCACAAGACCCTAGATAGGTAACCAAGCGCATCTGAAAGGAGACGGATGCGACCGAACCTCCTCCCACCAATCCGCCAATCTGTTGTAAACAATACACTCTGTAATAAAGTAATTTAAGAATACAAAAGTGGAAATTAACTTAATAATTTCTACTTTCACATTATTTAATGGAAAGAAAAAGTTTCCATGGAAACTAAACCAGAAACTTTTAAAATATATTTGCAACTTGTCAATGTTAAAATATATAGGTAGTGTACAGTATTGTTGTACTAAAATTGTTTAAAAAACTATTTTATTGTACTTAAGTGGGATAAGATGTGTATGCTGCTGAGTTTATTAGAAGCAGTGTTTATGTGAACTCTTTAAAATTGTATTAAAAAGATTATTATAGGACAATAAGGGAAAGTTGTGTGATGCGCGCACCGCACCAGATTTTTCTACGATCCTACGCCAGCTTTGACTATCACAAGCTTTAATGAGAAACTTCTCCATCGATTCAGCATTATTTTGACAATGTTAGCCATTGAGTATTGCATAGATGTTGATAAATTTGATGCCTACGCAAAGGAGAGTTATGAACTATATGTAAAGAGGTATGGTTGATAACACTTGTCTCCATCTATAAACTAAACTTTGATTCACGGAGAAGTCATTCGGAATGCTGTTCTACCAATAGGACAGCTATATGAAGAAACGCAAGAATCTGGAAATCGTATGTTCAAATTCGATCGAAAACACCGAACTGAAAAGGTCATTAGAGTACACACGAATTATGATCTGCTGCTATCTAAATGAAAGGATTGTCTAAATAAATTGTTTATTTTATTCTTTGTCCCTTCATTTATTTATTATAACAGATTCCGATTGCTTAGTTGCTGAAATAGAATGAGAATATGCTTTTATTTTTTTAGCCTTGTAATAAATTTTAAACCACTATCAATATTTTATTTTCAGAGATGAGCCAAAACACGTTTTTCCTGTATTTTTTTGCTCTAGCTTGTGACTGATTTATTTGCGGACTTGTGTTTACTGGAACTTTTTTGATAAGCGTGAAAATGTTTATAGAATAGATTTAAAAAATAATTTTAAATAATAATAGGTCATTTTGACCACTGTTTGGCGTAAAACGCAATACGGCGGCGAAATCTTGAAACGTAAAACCTCAAATTTTGAGAGAGAAGGGCTAATTTTTTTTGTCGATTCCAAAGTTTTATAGTTGAAAATAATACACCAGTAAGAACTGGATAGAGTTTCTCTTTTTTTGTGCATTTAATACGGATTCAAGCTAAGGAAAGGGCATTGGCTCTTTATTTATTTTTTTTAATACGAAATGTTTTATAAGTATCATTTATTTGTATTCAATAGTTAATTTTGAATTTTCGATAGATGTGAATTTATTAAGAAAGTTAAAAAAAAAAAAATGCTTTGGCTTTACTGTATTTGATTAGTAATATTTCAGTACAGGAGTACACCTTGCTTTGTGGTAGCGTCATCTCAAAGTCTCTGATTCACTAAAGTTTGTTGATTCTAATAGGATAACCCAATTGATAACTCTGGAGGTAGTTGATTACAGGAGTCCACTATCATACTTGGGCCACCCCCGGCCTGAGGGTTGGACTATTCGCCGTCAGGTGGCAGCAGTGTGCCGGCTCTGAGGGTCGCGCTGGGGGCGGGTACTTCAGTTCGCTACCAGCTTCTGTCTAGGTCTGTTGTGTACGGTTCAGAAGACCACGAAACATTACGTACATCGTATGGATATCTCGCACATCGCATGATCGAAACATGGATCGCCTTCTCTACCTTCTTCTTGGTCTAGCCTTCGTCACTATAGCACAAGGCAAGCTTAAAAAAATTATTTTTTATTTGTGATAAATTATTTTAATTTTTTTAGATGTTTCATTTCATAGCTAGAAACATTACTGACAACTCCCTAATAGTTTAGAATTGTGATCACAATTTTCCTCCTGGAACTCAAAAGTATCTTTATGAAAGTATTAGCCGTTTAAGTATTTTTATATATTTTTTTTTGAATGACTAAATTTCGACATATTTTATTTAAAATCAGAGGTATAGCATTTTTTTATCAAATCAACTTCAAAAGTTAAATTAAAACCATGTAATGTAATAAGGAGAAAATTCATAAATTTTATTTATAACGAAAAACGTTTTAGCATTTTAAATTTTTTAAACTCCCTTTTGTTAAATTTAAGGTTAGAGCAGTTAGGATCTTGTCCAGCCAAGATAGCGAATTGATAAGAATCCTCATAGATAGAATTTATAATATAAGATTTTAACGTTCAAACTTTTTAACAATTTAAAAAAAAAAATACTTAGAATAAAGTACGCGTATTAAAAAGATTGGAAAACATAACATTTTTATATATGCCACTAAAGTTTTTAAAAAATCCTTACACTTTATCAGCAATCTTAGTTTACTTTGAGGATTTTTTTAAGAATAGTTAAAAGTTAGTTTTAATGTTCACCTCATTACTAAATACGTGAAGCTATTTATTTTAAAGCTTCTCTTATACCGAAATATCTGGTGGTTTGAATTAAATCTAAATGACAGGGTGATTTTCATGTCGTTTACTTTAGTTTTAAATCTATCCTGAACACTTGGCATTCGGTTCTGTCTCAGCACCTCTTCAAAATGGGCGCATCTATATTGCCAAAATTTACGTCAAATGTTCTCATTGTTTTATTTTGTAATAAGTTGTTTCATTCATATCTTGTATTTCTTAAGTTATTGTAGCACTACTGTACATTTATTGTTTACTCGTAAGTGAATATGTAATTATTCAATTGTCAATTATATGGCTTGTCGAAACAAAAAAAGTAATGCCTTGATTTATCACGCTCGGTAAGGAGTGATTATCAATAGTAAACTTTGAATTTAAATAATAATAACGATAATGACACTAATTTCACAAATGCCATTGTGTTCTAGTGCTATTTTTCTTTTTCTTTTCTTTTTTTAAATGGCTTTTCAACCGATCTCCCTGAGAAAAAAAATATATAATTGTTCTTTCATTATTCTACGGAATAATATTTGACTGGTATAAAATCTTTAACTAATATAATTTTAGTGGTGTTACGTTCCTTGTGATAAATAACGTTGTGGACTTTGTGGAAATTTAAGGGAAAACAATTTTCAATGACCTTAATGATAATGTTTCAGATTTATTATTGGTTTATTATGATTTCATTAACTAAGTATGGATTGAAATAATATGTTTTCAATTAAAATTATTAATTATTACTTGACCAAGTATTTCATTGTTTTTGTTATAGTAGGATTACCTGCTAACTGTATGTAAATTGCAGAAAATCATGTATTAAATTAACGAGAGAACTCAGAAACAGTTAGAAAATTAATAATTATAATTTTACATTATACTGCAGGAAAACCATAAAAGAAAGAAAAACAACTAAATTTTTAAAAATTTAAAATACAAAAAGTTTGAATCATTAATTACTCTAGACAAAGAAATTCTCAAATCATAATATAGTTTATATCTGAGTTACAAATGTTTAACTAGTTGATTTTGTATATTGAAGTTTATTCCATTTAATTAGATTTACTTTTGCGCAAATTTAACTCTGACCCTATAATTTAAAGTTAAAATAAATAGAGAAAATGTTGGTAGTTCTTGCTGTTTTTGTTTTTAAAAAATGAAGACTAAGATAAAAGATCTTTTTAAAAAAGGGCTTAGTTAGATATGGAAAAAAAAAAAATGAAAATGCAACTTTAAATGTGGCAATCTAATGAAAATTGATTTGCCGCATTTTTGTATGTATCTGAAATTGTGCTATTCAAATCTTCTAATTTTTTAGCTATATATATATATATATATATTTCTTTTTTTTTTTTTGTTTTTGTTTTAATTAATCGTCATTTTAAAGTTACTTGGAGATAAGACGTAACGCTGATCTAAAGGATTTATAACTCATGAATTCTATTGGTTTTAGAATGCCTGAATTACCGACGTAGACATTTGAAATATTAGCTGCGCTTTGTAAGCGCCTTAATAAGACATGAAATAACATGAATAAGACGTAGATAGGATGGTATCACCGCAATGTTATTTGTATCAGATTACAATCCCATTTTGAGTGCTTACTTAAATCTTTTTTTTTCTTGATTTAATGGTGCTAGTAAAATATAATTTGAAAACAAAAAAAAAATGATAAATAGCCCTTCGGTATAATGTGGAGGTCCAACTGTATGCAACCCGCGTTCCGAAGGAAGTAGGGTGGACGTTGCTGCAGACTATTTATATTAAAGTCGTCATTTTATTTTTCCTCGCTTCCAGCTGTTAGTATTTAATGTCTTGGAAAAACCCACCAGTTCGCTTTAAATTTAACACCCTTTCTGCTCTTCTTTCCCTCCATTCTCCCAATGAATATTTGACTATCAACGATTTCTTTTTTACATCAATTCTACTCAACTTAATGCAATTAAAAATTAACCCCATGAACAATGTTTACTTGATTAATTCAAAGCGTAGATCTCAAAGCTATTAATTTATAAATTTTAAATTCGTTTACCATTGGATATTTTAAAAATACCTACTGTGGATAAAATAAAAACGAAGATATCGGATTATTTTTTTTACAATATGCTGGATGTAATAACTGATGCCCGGTGCTTATGCATCTTTTCTTTATTAATTGGCATACTTCATCCATAAACACCACTGACGCCCTATCTAATATCCTGTAAAATTTTGAAAAAGATAATTCCTTCTTAATTAATTTTTATTTGTCTTTGCTTAATTTATTTTGGTATTCATACATCAATTTTAAATATCGTAAATATATATAGATATGTATAAAGCATGTTTCAAATGTTGCGTATTTTATATTGCATGTTTTAACATTTTCAGGTTTTTGCTGCTCAAAAATTCGCGCTCTAATTATGATGCTTCATAAACTGCAATCGTTGCTCAAAATTCCCAAAGTTTTAAGAAATAAATATACACAGGTATTCAGCAACAGTTTGACGCCCGTACGGTATAAACACGTTGAACTTTCTAGCCGCTGTTTATTTTAAATTTATTTAAAGATTGCAGATAAAAAGTTATTTTAATAACTTTTTTAATAAATTTAACAATTTTAATAAAATTGCAGATAAAAACTTAACTGATCTTGTGAAATGAAGCATCATCATCTTTAAGCAACTGATTTTTATAGTCTGAAAAGAAAAATCAACTGGATATATTAACTTTATGATATATTATATTAATATAACATTTAAAGTTGTTTATATTAACATGTTACGAGATTTATATAATTTATTCGAAGATTAAATTTGTACATGATAGTAACATTTTCGAGGTTCTTCTAGCGGTCATTGAACATAAGTAGGGAAGAAAACATTCGGAGCTGGCCTTCAAAGAATTTTTTGGAATGAAAATAACTCACTGAAATTTAATTTTTCAAAAATAACATGCGATTATGAATAAATAAATTCTTGATTCGTTCAATTCAAAGTAACTGTTGAAATATACAATGGAATAAATTTATCCTTAAGACTTTAAGAAATTTTATCGGTAAGACTTTCTTGCAACAATAGTTTATTTCATATCTGTTGCCATGCAGTACATATAAGCTTTAAGTAACGATGATGTAAATTTATATATTGTTATATACGATACATGAACTTATTCGATTGTTTACAATTGAGAATGATTTTGGATAGATGTTCAGATCCGAAAATACCGTTTATATTGTAACGAATGCAATTTCAAGTGCAACCAACCTTGCTAATAACAACCAGTTTACATCGACTGCTACCTCCATGGTAAGTAAAATATTGATTCTATTAGGTATAAATCCTAGAGCGTAAATTATTTATTATTAGATAATAGTTAAAATACCAAAAAAAATTGATGTTTCATTTATTTATCCTGTCTGATTCCTCTCGCTGGTGATTCATAATTCAAATTCATATTAATAATAAGTAGACAAAAAAAAGTTTTTCTGTTTAAAACTTAATTAATATTAAATATTTTGTATGGCCAGTTCCATTTTTCTGTGGAACCGACCTATTTCTTATGACAGGTGCGCAGGAATACACTTTTTTACTGTGACGGGAGTTCGGTCTAGGCAACTGATATCTTCAGGTATCTTATTTCCTCTAGGGTGTTATTATCGAAGAAAAGTATCAATGTATAATAAATAAATTAAAAAAATGATCCAAGCATGTGAAAGTTGATGAAAAGTTGATGCTAGCAGATTAAAATTACTATGGTAGATTTAATTGTCTTCTATTTTTGCAATATTCCTTCTATATCGAGTTCTATAAACGTTGTATGTTTTTTTCAGCGAATGGAACTAAAGCAATGGTGATTCAATTATAATATCGGGCTTTATATTCTTTATTTATAATTGATATTTTTTTTGTTTTTTTTTTAAACTATTTTTTTGGAATTTCTCAATATCTTTATTCTGTTAATTTTGATTACTACTCGTCTAAATTTTCCTGTTTCATTTTATTTTATTTTGTTATACACGTGGTTATGTAACTGAGATGGCAGAAGCTCCATGAAAGAAGGGTGAATCCGCCATGTTACCATAATTCCATTATCAATATAAGGCTGGAATATTATTATAAACGATATATATATATATATATATATATATATATATATATATATATATATATATATATATATATAATTATGTTTTGAAATAATTACGGATATATATATATATATATATATATATATATATATATATATATATATATATATATCCGTAATTAATATAACATAATTCTTGACAAGCATCCTAAAATGTTGGTCAGCTTCCGCAATAAATAAACCTTTTCTGGTACTAATTACTTTTCTTATTATATATATATATATATATATATATATATATATATATATATATATATATATATATATATATATATATATATATATATATATATATATATATATTTTTTTTTTATGGTATACATCATTTTGTTACATATATATGCTATATAATAAATATTGTTATATTATATCAGCTGTTCTTACATGCAGCGCATCATATTATGTAACTAATCACTTGAATACTTTAAAAAAAAGTAAGAAAAGTAATTAATACCAGAAAAGGTTTATTTATTGCGGAAGCTGACAACATTTTAGGATGCTTGTGAAGAATTGTTTTGAAATAATTACGGATAAAAACAAAATAAATGAATCATATATCATATATGATAGTTATAGCTAGAGCCGACGATATGTATAAAAAACGAAATTCTTTTTAACATGTTCAGTGCGGGAAGTCTTGAACGGCCACCAACTTTCATGTACGCCACAGCGAACGTGTTGATACAAGGAAATTCAATAATATAAATAAGCAAGGCTACAGGCGGAAAATGCTTGTTATTTTCATGTCATAAAATTATCAAGTTTATGTTCACTGAAGTAAGAATTTATATGATTATTTTCCTGCTTTTTCTTACATATGAGAAATATGCCGCTTAAGTTAAGAGGAAAACAACACCTTATATGCACGTCTGAATACTTAATAAATTACATATTGTGTAGAATGTTTGACCCCCAATTAAGCTGAATCGACAAAATACTTCGGACTAGTTACACACTTAGTTGCGTTTGCATGAATGTAATTTTGCGGGTTTCAGTCCTGATTAACATTTTTTTAACATCATAAATGAACAATAGCCACTAAAAATAACTTTTTGATGATCGAAACTTTCAAAGATTTGTAAGGTTTCGAAAAAAAAAAAAAAATTCAACTCAATTATTTTTGGTTATATTTTGAATCAGGATTATTATTTACCTGTCACGAAAACCGTGAACGAAAAAAAATCGTGAAATTCCACTGTTTTTTCATTTTTAAAGAAACACCTCGTAATTTGGGGATGTAATGCCTAAAAGATGATCTCAATGCCTAAAAGATATTTCGCTTATATCTCTAAGATGGCTGTATTAATTAGAAATGCAAATCCGAACAAAGGAAGTTAGTTTCGTTCAAGAGTAATTAGTTACAATTTGGTTTCGTTGAGGAGAGATGGAGACAGAGAGGGGGAAGGAGGACTTCTAAATTCAGAAAATAAGTATTTCATTAAAATTCTTTGGATAAAGTTTCTTTTCTTTGAATTTCTTGATAAACTGGACATTTTGCTTTTTCCTGCCTGCATTCTCGCTGACGGTCATCAGGATAGTTATTTTAGAATCGTATCTATTCGTTATCTTGTTTTCCTATTTTTCTGACAATGAACCTTTTTTTTTAATTTTTTAATGTTTAATGCTTTATTACGATAGAATTTTAGATTTTTATATAGATACTTTATTCCGTATAATATCAATCAGAGTAGATTAAGAGATGATAGAACTACTTTAATCCCATCCCACATTTTTAATAAAAACCTTTGTAAAAATAAAAATAATCCAAAATATGGTATAATAAAAAAACAACATTAGTACAACATCAAATCCTTAATTTCTTATGTTACAATGTTAAAATCCTTCACAAAGAACAGAATATTTTCAGAATAAAATTATTAGAGACCATTAATATTACAGAAAATTTGGTATGCAATAAAATCTAAATCAGATTAAAGCAATATTAATGTAACATATGCCAAATCACCATATCTTTATTGTTTATGAATCATTATAGTTCGTCCATGACATCTAGATGCTTTATGTATATTGTGTTGATCCTCTGTATACTTGCATCAATGATTATATTAAATACCAGAAACAATCTGGAAGATAGTTTGTCAAAAATTTACTTCAGTTTTAAACGACTACTTTGATTGGTTTAGTTGCTTTGATTGAATTTGGCTTTGCTCGGTGTAGATTACGAGATAATTACTCAAGAGAAATTTGCAAGACATCTATTGTTCTTTGTTTCTCACGGATCACTCTTCTATGAATCGTGGATCTGTAGTTGACCTCAAATCTGATGGGATTTCAGGCCAAGTTTTTGAATTATTATTTTTATGGAGCCTGTGATAGTTTTCTCTCCTGTAGTCAATACAATTTCAGCTGTATTTTAAATTAATCAATAGATCGATTTTATTGTTAAGAATAATTATATATTTCTGACTAATACCTACACCAAATATCACACGCGGTGGTAACCTATTCGGTATTTCAACCGGTTAATTAAATTGCTTAAATTTTAGCCATTTTCTGGTTTGCTAGTTATGTGCTGATTTTTGTTAACTCTTATTGACGGAAGAATATGAAATGTTTGTGATTTGGAGATATTTTCGAAAAAAAGACGTAAAATCCTTCATCAGGACCTGGACATAATGGAATGTCGTCTAAGGTGTTTTGATAAAAGTTCTTTAATTAGTTTCATTCAAATATCAATGTATCTTTCCACATTTTACTTGTTATTCGCAAGTATTGAAAGGTTTATGTTCAGTTTAGTGATAATGATTTCTATTGAATGTATGTTTTCATTTTTTAACCTTAAGTAACTAATTTTAAATTAAATTTTGGATTGGATATTTGGGATAGGATTTGCGCGTATTATGCCTTTAATCTATTCATGTGAGCCGGAACAGACTGAGGAAGGATTTATCTAAAATCTAATAACCGCAGTGGGTGGGAGTTTCGGTTGGTGTAAATTATATAATATTAAGGGATTGGCGAGGGCTTGCTGAAGAGACGCTGCAGTGGCGGTTAGGCCTGTACAAGAGTTTTTGGATAACCTGTTTCGGTTTGCAAATAAATGAAGAAAAATTTAGTCTGTTAAACATTATATATATTTTTTTAATTCAGTGAGCTCGCAAGAATGCATAATTTGTTAACTACAATGAACCTTTTCTTTAAATTTTTTAATTCGTCTGTTGTTTTTTTGTTTGGTTTTTAAAATTTCTTTGAGAACGTAAGGATGTTGACATAAGGCATTCATCGAGTTTTTTTTTTCTTGTCGGTTTTGATAAACTTCTCGTTGAAATGTAAAAAAAAAGGTGTTATTTTCCACATTTTTTTTCCTATTGGCGTAATCCTACAACAAACGTTTTATTAATACTTAAATTGTGTAATTACGATTGCATTAGTTTTTATAGGTAATTCATTATGTTTTTCTACGTCACATAATTACAATTAAAATAAAATCTAAATATTGGTACTTCCTTTCCAAAGATAATTTATTTTATCATTTAACTCGAGTCTTATTTGTCAAATGATTATTTCTCGAAGTAAGTTATTTCATGATTGATGAAATAATTATTTCGGAAATGATTATTTCATCAAATATTTTTTTCTGAATTTGTAATTTTGACAACGAAATCAGTACAAAGCAAATACATCTAAACGCATATTAATCTTTCAAGAGGCCTCATTGAGCTGCAGAGCCACTTATCCGAGGGCAAATTAACCAGTTAAAATTTTTTTACATAAGACAAAAATAATTTTAAAACATCCAAAACATAAAATCTATGTAATCGCGAATGTGCTTGCTTAACAAAAACAAAAAGAACAGTTTTGAAAAAACAAAAAAAATTATTCTTAAGTTTATCCTTCGTGCCTGTCGGCCTGTCTGTCTGTAGTCAAATAGATGTAACGGGGATTGTACCTAGATGGCCCCATACCATTTTTATCAAATTACATCCAGAAATTTCGTCTACTCATCCGATTTGTTCCGAAGTTGGAGGAAAGGTGGATACTATTGTACAAATGATCCCATATCAATTTTATCAAATTAACTTTAACAATTTAAATTAATGTAATTTTTTATTTCATTAATCTTTTTACTTCAATTACCGAGGTGTGGGCTAGTATAGTCTAGGATTTAATTGTATTTTGTTTATTACGTTTTTCCTTATGTAGCTTGTAGGAATGTTTAGGAAGCTATACTGATCTACTTAATATATCTTGAGTTGTTTTAAAAGAATAGTTGTATAGGGATGTAGTTGCTCTGAAGCTTTTTGGATTATTTAATGATTTATGCATAATTGACTTAAAGAACTTGTGATTTTCGAACTCTGCCTGAGATGACTGCGAAAATTAGGTGTGGATCTTAAGGTTTCTTTAATTTCAGTGTGTTGTGTGGCTCAGTACATGTTCACCAAAATAATGCATCAATCCCTAGTAGTGTACCATCATTCCTACAATTTATAGATTACCTACACAGATCTAGTCAAAGCTTGAAAACATCGTTTTCGAGTTAATTGTAGTATAATTAATTACATTAGCGTGTATTAAAATATGAATGTATTATAAATTCGTGTGTATTCCAGATTTATGGTTACGAAAACTGTGAGAGGATCTGTTTTTGTACAGGAGAATCGCCTGATGTAGGGACGTGCGACAGGTGCTGTAAGACGTGCCAGATGTTTTATAGTCTTGGCATTCTTGAGCATCAGTCGTCTGTCAAGATTACTGCCGATAGGGAATGTGCTACTAATGTTTACAATTTATAATTATGCTTGTACCTGTGTTTTAAAAAGCTTTACAGTAATGAGTCCATCACTTTCCAGCCAGGTATAAATTGAAATTGTTCTCGTCATGTTTTTCCAGAACAAGTTTTCATCGGTTCTCTAACTCGATGAAAAATTAAAATAATAATGAATAATGAATAGATGAAGTTTATCCCTCCTGCTAACGGGAAAAAAAGTTTTTTATCACCTTTATGAGATAATTAAATTTTCCTGTTTTGCAGAAACTAATTTCAATTCATTATGCAGTGGCATTTACCAGAAACATGTAAATTGCTTCTTTACAGTTTGACGTTGAAGATAAAAGATTAATCAGCTATACGGCGATTTTAAAATATTGCATTGTAAATAATAATGGAAAAATAATTTTAGTTCAATCCTAATGCATTCTATGTACAGTTTTAGTATTTAGGCATCTTTATTAGCAGTAAGTGGTTAGATTGGTCCTTGTGAATGCTTCTTCATATTTGTTTTAAAGTTTGATATATATATATATATATATATATATATATATATATATATATATATATATATATATATATATATATATATTTCTGTTATATTGTCAGTCTACTTTTAAAATTTACTGATGCATGGTCTTAAAATTTAGCACTTGAAGTGAATATCTCATTCGTTGTTATCGTTGTTTGGTTTTAAAAAAATGCTGCTTGTTATTATTTCCCCAATAACTAGACAAAAACGATTTATTCATTGTTTTGTAATAAATTAAGAAAAAAAGAATCAGAGAGAAGAAATTACGAAAGTTATGAAAACAAAATAGAAACCAAGTCAAAATATTGGTAAAAAGTAATGAAATATTTCCATTAAAATTAAGTCAAAATATAACTCAATAGTAACAAAATAGAAAATAGGAAATTAAGCCAAAATATAGGTGAAATGTTATGAAACACTAAATAAAAATTAAGACAAAATGTAACTAGTAATATAAATAAATATTTTAAATAAATAAATAAATATATATATATATATATATATATATATATATATATATATATATATATATATATATATATCGTTCGTTATTTTACGAATTATTTGGCTACCATACATTGTCTATAGTTATGTTAATCGATATCGGAATAATATCAAGTGATATTAGCAATCACTTTTTTGTACACATTTGTTTAATCTTGTGATCCTCTGAAGTTATTTCCTATGTTCCGATGTTCCAATCACGAGTTAGAGAAAATATCACCGATGGCGAAAAAGTTGCAGTAAAAATTTAATCAATCGTACAACAATAATTTAAGTGAATAATAATAGATCTTGACATTTTCTTTTTCGCTTGGTAATAAAAATAGATATTTAATAATATTTAAAAAAAGAATGATTTTTTTTTTTTTACTTTTACTTGCGTAAATCGTTCCTTAGCTTCTCTAAAACTCTCTGTATATTTCGTTTCTGAGAGTTAAACTCAACATAAAAAAACCTTTGGGTCAATGTGAAATATTGATTAAGATTGCTATATTTTGTCTAATTATTAGCAAATATTAAGTTTGTATCGTGAAGATTATACCAAAATCTTTTCTTTTTTTTTTAAATTGGTGAACTGAATTCGATAAAACGCCGTCCTTGTGACCATTTTCAGCAAAACATCGATAAGAAAGTGTTACGAAGTTTTTAGAAAAGTAAAATTTATGATTTAAAACTTAAATATAAAAAAATCATAAATTTTTTAAAATATTAAAATATCACTCCGATAAACTTAAAATACTCTAGTAAATTAAGAGCGATCTTGAACAATCTTTTTAACAGGTTGCTATACTCCCTTTTTTTTTTTTGCTTGTTGAGAAAGTAAAAATCTGGTATCTAATTGTCAGATATCTTGGTATAACAAATAAGAAACTTGACATTCATAACTCGAGAAGTAGACCAGACTGCAACAATGAGATCACTCCCCAGGAAGATCTGGAAACTGGATAGCTGTCCGAGATAACTAATTTGCGTACGGAATGACCTAGATTTAGGGCGTTGGTAGGCGGCCCTCATATTATTTAGCTATTGGTAAATACTTATAACTAAAAAATATTTAATAATTGAATATACAGCATACTTTAAAGACTATTCTGTAGCATTGGTTCTAAATCAATAATAATCTAATTATTCACTCAGAATTGTATTTCTACATTTATTGTCGCTATCTGAACGTAAAAAAGAAATTGCTAATACATAAATATGATATTTTAATTTTTTAGATATACCTCTCTTATTATCGGTCTCTGGTTACATCAATAATTTTCTATAAATAAAAATTCAGTTTCAAAACTGTAAGGTAGTAAGGCTAGTAGTAGAAAGAAATATTTGTACCAAAAAACCTGTTAAACGACAGAAATGTAACACTATAATATTTTAATTTATAATCAAAGCCTTTTAGGTATGATTGTGATGGAATACATTATTCAATTTTTTAATATAATATTATGAAGTTAAGGTTATCTTTTAAGATTAAAGTTTAATTTATTTAGTGTTTTATTATTATTTCCACAAGGTGTTCTCATAACCTTGCGGTAATGGTTATGGTTACCTTGGTAAGGTAAGAATCGGGCATTCGCGTGTGCATTTTATTGAGTTTTATATTTCTTGTACTCGCATCCATTATGTACTTTTTGCAAACTTCTACTTCTTTTTTTTTTTTGTGAAGATCTATTACATCTAGTTTTTTTTTTCTTTCATGGAAATGCTGAAAACTTTTATCAAAATTAATTGAAGTTTTTCCATATGAGCATTTATTTTCTGTATTGATCATAAACTGTTTGATAGGAAATAGCATATAAAGCACACTAGTTAATCTAGTCGGAATGAGCAATATATTTGAACATGGAAATATCGTGTACAATTTAATCCAAATTTGATAATTACATTTCGAGTTCGAGGTCCATTCGGCTTTTACAACGGGCGATTCCCTTTTCCTTATTGGTTTTATTTTAGCACTGGAATGTGCTATTAAATTATTTTATTGCTTGGTTCTCCCGATGATGTATTTTTAGAGTGAAGGTAGATAAGCTTTACAATTAAATATTAGTGGGTGCTGGTAACGAATCAGGATTCTGTAAAAAATAAAATAAAATAATGAAATAAACGAGTATAATGGTTAGCAATAACGTGGTTATTGGATGAAATGGGTAGTAGTGGACATGCCGATGATTTCGGTGATAAAGATGTAAATGGAATAACTCAGTTTGTAGGGAAGCATCAGAAATTTTATGGCTTGCAAATAAAACGCAATTCACTAAATCATAAAATCTCGATTGAAAACGGAAAACAATTTTTATTATTTTATCATCAAATGTCAAAGTTTCGTCCTTACCGTTCAGAAACTTGATAGTAGTCATTACGTACTACCTAAAATATTTGGCTCTTGAAGAAATATAGATCGACTGAAGAATTTTGGGCGGTCACACAGTTAATAAGAAAGGTAGGAGTGTTAAGCCCAATCTTACTTTTGGTAAAGAGTATTTAATCTGTCTACAAATTAATGTAATAGGTGAGTGTCCTTTAATATTCTGAAATATACTTTTAAAATTTTGAATAATCATTTCTGGATTTTTTAGTATTATTTTTTTAATAATAATTATCACTATGATTATTTCTATCCAAATTATCACGATTTAGGTGCGACCAATTCAGCTCAGAAGTGAATATTTTCTGCAGGAGTTATTTAATGAATATTAATTTTTTATTAATTTCTTCTCAGAATCTAAGTATCCATTTCCCGGAAGAATATTTATACTTTTTTTTTTCTCCAAGATTTTGATCTACTTAAGAGAGATTATCTCTTGGATGAATTGGAATTCAGTAGAGGGAGGTTAGTAAGCAAGGAATGTTGGTGTTATCGGTAAAACTCCGGTTTCGCTAAACCTTTATTTATTTATAATTAAACATTAGGCAATAAATTAAGCGAATTAAATAATACTTATCAATGATAGAGAAACACAATATTTAATTAAATAAATTTTCGTTCCCTGTTCAATGATAATTAATTAATCTCTATGTTGCGTTTTTAGCGATCCAGGTTAATTAGCCTGGGCAGTAGCATTTCATTTTTATTTATTAATGTGATTCTCTTATTTGTATTTGTAATATATTTTTATTTAAATTTTATTATAAAATAAAAAGTACCCATGCTAACGCAGATAAACCATACCATAAGAAGATACAAATCTCAAAAATGTTGGGCGGTAAGACTGGAACAATATATATATGTTTAGACTAGGAGCCTGAGGTGCCGATTAAGATTTGGACGGTCCCCTACATCGATCAAGACCAGTCCTCTGTTCTCACCTCTAAATCTGTTCCTTTATCTTCAACCTCCTTCTGATTTCTTATTTCCTCTGGGGGGATTCGCCCGTATATCTCACAGTTCTATTTCACTTGCACCTTCTTCCTTTTCTCTTTTCTATTCGTGCTGTTCCCTTGTTCTGGGATGGGGATGTAACTTAAATCTGCTCTAAATTGAATTGAGTTTCTGGGAGGAGGGGTGGTAATAACAAATAAATAAGGCAAATTTGGAATAGATGCCCACACATATAAATTTTAATATAGTAGTTATAACTGGAATTTTCTTTATAAAATTATGATACCGTTAACTCATATTATGAATGAAGTTGAAGAATCTTATATTCTGCGGGGTCATAAATGAAATCTTTTGAAATCACTCACCTTCATTCAGTGAACGTTTCGACCTGTTTCTTGATCAATATCAAGAGCTGATTAAAGAATTTTGGTGAATTATCCTTGCAGTAAATTATTTGTTTACATACACTGCTTTCAAAAGGGGCCATCATTTCCCCATTTGCTTGTCTTGGCAAAACATTTATTTATCCATCTATATCTATATCTATCTATATCTATCAAACAAATACGATACTCAAGTTTCTCTGTCTTGTAGGATTGTCAAGTTGTCTTGTAGGGTACACTGAGTTTCGAGAAAAATTCTTCGGAGCATAATTTGAGCATGATATATGCTATAAGCAGTCAAAGTATAATCAATTGTACAAGAATAACTTTTGTAAATATGTTACTCATTTTTGTTATATGATTGTATCTGTATGTAGATGAAATAATTATCGTTTTCAGGGTTTTCGGTTTTCTCCTCGTTAATGTTGAATTGCGTTTTTACTGTTTTTAATTGGTTAATAGTAGATTCTCTGTTCAACTGATTCAAAGAGATTGCTATCTCTTTTAGCTGATTTCAGAACCAGTGATTCGGGAATAAAGAGCAGTAGTTCTTTTCAGTGAATCATGGAACTCTACTCTCGACCAGCTCTGTTTTACTGTTTATAAGTGAATAATTTGATATCTTTCCTAAAAATAGCGTATTTGCACATCTCGAATCTATTAAACCTCTGACGAACATTATTCTCTTTTAATGCGTTATCCCAATGGTCCCTTCAAAATGTAATCTTCTTAAGTTGATCGATTTGACCTAAATTATTAAAAGGATAGTTTGCTCATATTTTACCGTTTTCTTTCGTAAATATATCATATTCATCTAGTTATTAAATACGTATATGTATAAATGAAAAAATGATTTTGTCCACTAGATACTCAGCATTTTTATTAAAGATAATTTCACTTGAAAAAAAAGAAAAGAAAGAGAAAATAGTTCAATCTTGGTATGCTCCCTGGTCGAGTCACCGCCGTCTTTACCTCATCAAAACCCTCAAAATAGAACCATCAAGGAGATGCCAGACCATGCGGGACGTATGTCCCTCGAGTAAATTAAAATATATTAAAAAGAGAGTTGAACCATGGTATACATCCAACCGCAACAACCGCACGGAAGAAATCACTCCTGATCCGCTTGTGAATAGGCCACACTAGGATTGCTCGCTCACAGTTTATTAATAGAAAGCCACCATCATCATGCCACTATTGTCACTCCATTCTTTCGGTTCAAAATATTTTTGAAGAATTCACTCACTATATTCTAAGGATAAATAGAACTGAGGAACTTGGACTGACTCCATATACAATATATCCAAAGCTCTTTATTTCAAAGATGCTTCAATTAAATCAGTACGTATTTAAACTTGTAAAAACAAATTGACTTTTATCTAAATTATATTATGCTATATAATTAATTATAATACGTTTTAATTAATTAATTACTTATTATATAATTAATTATGGTATGTTATATAATATATAGAACGGAACATTATTATTTTTTTTAATTATTTGTTATTATTTTGTATAGGTATGTTTTATTTATTTATTTTTTAATACGGACCAAATCTTTATAATTCAGACAAGACATAGGCGTTGATGACCTTAAGAGTTTTACTAACTTAAAAAACAAAAAAAAAAACATTATAAGCGATTTTTGTACCGATTCGCTTTTTTAAATAAGGGTACGTAAAATGTAAAATTTCATCGGAACTTATTTTTATTCGGATGGTTTGTCTTAAGAATATTAGACCTTAGGGAGGGGCCTGTCTCGAGGTGACACTTTTCCTTCGTACCCCTCTTTCTCTTAAAATTTCCCGATGTCTCCTTGGTAAATTTCCACCAAGGAGCTAGCTCTAAGTTAACCCATTTTATCGTGGCTGCCGGTAAGTTCGTTGAAAAAAATACCGCTGGGCGGCCAGCATAAAAAAGTTGAAGCGAAGCCTTCTAGATTACACCACATCCGACTGTAGCCACCCACATCCTTTGACCAGGCCATAAGCTCTCTACCTCCTGCCGCATTAAAAATGAACCGCTTATTTCCAGGAGTGGAGATTAACCTTCACTATGTCTGATAATTAATTCACTCCGGCTATGGAATCCTTGCGTATTCTAATTGCGCTTTAGTTGAATGCATATTTAATTTGAGGATTTCGATCTTTTTATCTTACTCAAATATATTAATCATGCTCGTAGGTATTCATTTCTGGCAGCTTAATTATTCTGTAGTTTTATTATATTAATTATATTTATCTTATTAATTTTATTCATAATATCTCTAGTCTCACGTGGTAAGACTGACCAAGAAAACTGAATCTTGAATCTGAAAATTAATCTTATTTTATGAACAAAGAACATATATGATTAGTGCATACCTATCATTTTAAATTTTTTTTATGAAATATAAATTTTAAATAATAAAATAGACAGACAATATCTTAATGATGTGGATATCCGAAACATCGAGTCCAATTAGATAAATTACATTGCCAAGAGTATGAAGTCTGTTCAGTTGTTAAACAGAGTGGTTGTCTTTCTCTACATTCATACTTTAAGTTACATTCATATTTGAACTAGAATACATCATTGGGGAGGTAATTTATTTAATCAGATATTATATTAATAAAAAAGACGTCAATGGGTGCTGGCCAATTCGGCTCTGGAAATGAATGCAGATATGACAGAATTAATTTTTACTGGTAGGAATGCGTACTATGATAATAACGCTTACGTTATGGAAGTAAAAAGTTCTGAAGTTTTCCATGAAATATTTGGTACAAAGAAATATTAACCAGGTGAAAATTTAGATAACTTTAATACGTGGGTTGAGTATTCTTCAACAGAAGAAATTCTGGCAAAGAAAAAATTAAGCATGAAACGTAAATGGAAGATGTCTAGTGTATGCTTGTTGATGATATTATTCAATATTATCATGATAATTTTATTTTGTTATTTATTTTGATGTTTTTTTAAAATGTTTATTAAATAAACAACTAATCTCGTAGTTTTAATTTTTTTAAATTGTATTTTTAGTAGAGATTAGTTGTTGAAAGAAGTTGAAGTTTATTTTTTTTATATATTATACTAATAAGTTTTATATTTTTAAATACGAGGGTATATTTCTATCCTTTCGTCTTACTTTCTTATTTAATTTTTTTTCAACATCATTTTAATTTTGAAATAGTCGCGTATTGCAATTTTAAGATAAATCTTCCCAATATAGATTTAGGAATGGTTTATCCATTTTATGATTACTAGACATTACATAAATGCTGTCACATACAAATGATATAGTGACCAATAATACAATAATAATACTAAATAATATAATCAAACACTGAAGACGGATAAACCCTTCGAAACGTTGTGGGGAAGAGTAATGTAATGGAAATACAGAAATGTGAAATGAAGTTTTCACGAAATATTTATAGTATATTAATATTATACTTCAAGAAGGAATTAGAAACTATATAATATGGGTAGTTATAAGATGTACAATTGTGTACATCATATATGTCGTTTGAAGAGAATTGAGACTTAAATTGATTGGAGCATTACAACAAGACAGTACAGGCAAGAGTATTTATAAGTTATGTAAATCTTAGTCAAACAACAAATAAAAAAAATATTTCATTTTGAATTAATTAACTAAAAATGTCCAATCACATTTAAAAATATTTATGTTATTGCCAGGGTCGTGGTGAGAAAGCAAGGCCTCCACATCAAATTTTCCCGAACATCCCTCAGATATTAAATTCAACACTTAAACACAACCTCGTCCTTTATAATGCATGTAACAAAAAAATATACAAAGATGTTACATATATAGGTATTAAATAATGTATGCAATGCTATCTAAAAAGTTTAAAAATGAAACTTGGTCGGCTGGATCTGGGCCCTTAGGAGAACGAAACCCTCTCTCGTCGGGCCTGGTTTTTGTTTCATAGTGGAATTTAAGAGAAAAAAAACTTCGAAACGTTGCACAGTGCTACAGAACATAGGAAAACTTGACCGATAAACGAATTTTATATTTTTCAAACTTACTTCCTTACAAAACATTGGTAGATCAAGAAACAACAGTAAACAGTTGTGTAAACATAAAAGAATTTATTTTTCTTAAGTAGGGAAGGTATTACACTATTATTAATAAACATCACATATCGGACGGAGTCATTTAAACTTAATATTTTTATATTTTTATTGTAATAATGAATAACTGTGGTTCACTACACGAGAGATGGGCAAAAAGTACTCTTGAGTAACGAGTACCGGGTATTTTACTCTAATACTCTCACTAGCCGGGATTAGATACGATTTGGGATAGATGGGGTAGGCCAGTCTTCGCTACCTCTTTCATTCCTAGTATCTAGTACCCTGAATATCTTATCTACTCGGTACTCATTGTTCAAGGTACTTTTTACCCATCTCTAGACTACACAAATATTTATATTACTTAATTAAGCATGGACTCTACGGCGAGTGGTAAGTTAATTTTATTACACTTTCAACAATTCAGTAGATTTTATTAACTAGTTTTGATTCAATTTACCATCAATTTTACTTTCAAGGGTTCTTGATTCACAGACTAAAAAAATAGCTGCAACTATTTGCAACTTTATTTTTATTAATTTTTTTCGAACAAAATGAAGGATATATTTTTAAAAATCAAGTAATGGAACTATGGATTATTTCTACATATCTTTCTTTTCTTTTGGTAAAAACAACCAACAGGCACAATTTTTTTGGCTGTCAAGAAGATAAATTTTCGAGATCATAAAAAACTGGAAATGTTTCCAATTTCAATGCTAAAAATTTATCAATTTTGTAAAAGAAAAGGGAGAAAAATATCCTTACTCCTCGTAAATCCAAGATAGTTATCTTTAATTTGTGACATAAGACGACGATGGCAAAAAGCACATCGAGTATCAAAAGAGTTTCTACAACAAAACCGTGAATGGCTGGTCCAAAAAATACAGTTTTAGACTAACAGATAGAGATTATTTTTGAAATTATTATTTTGAAATACCCAATTATTGTGATGCTTGTAAATGTTCGAAATGAAGAAAGAGCAGTTCAATCTGTGAATCAGCTTCTGTTCTGGGACTTTGTTATGCAATTGAATACACCTTAATAAGGAAAAAATATGGAGGGATAGTAAAAATATAAATATAATGACAATAAGGAAATGTAAAACGGAATTGTTTTCACTAAAGATATATAGTATATTAATATTAAACTTCCAGAAGGGCTTAGAAATTATATAATATGAAAACAAACCAAATATTTCGACTTAAAATTTCTAGATTTACAGCTACTGTTGAAATTATTAACTACAGGTTCAAAATAATTTTAATATTCATTTCGTTGAGTTTCTATAACTAAAAAAATGATGATAATAATAATGTTCTATTATTGAGAATGTCAAATTTCATTGTAAATTAGGTATAGCATTTGTGGATCAAACTCCATTCTCTGTAGCTTTAATTTTGATAGCTAATTATAGTTGAAGACGTTAATAAAGAATTCGAAGTGATTTAACTTAATGCACTCTATTGAATAGCTGAGAGGACTTCATTTGAGAGAGACACGGATTTCATTGACGTCTCTTTTAATTATCTTTTCCGTTGAAACTGGTCTTGCTACTGAACAGCAAGAGACCTTTCTCAGGTAATGTCTTCTTGAATTTTATGGAATCTAGAATAGGAATCGATTTTAATTTTTGTATTGTCTGCATAAAATAACTAAAGTATAGAGAAATATTAGAATATCCAGGTTAGAATATCTTTTTACAATGTTTTGTTTTTACATAATTTTAGAATTGAATCACGAAAAATACTAGGATTCCTGATCATCTGATTGAATACATTTCTTTTTCTCATCCGTTTTTTGATGGCGTTCACATTCAAGAAGAATGTGAACATTTGACATCTCTAGCATTCGTTTGAGACCAAGAAAAACTTTTTAGATTGAGTTTCTTTGGTTTAAGAAAGAATATATATATATATATATATATATATATATATATATATATATATATATATATATATATAATTTCTTAAACTAACACTCTTCTTGTCTAAAATGAGATTCCATTTAAAAAGTTTTTACATTTCTTAGTCTTAATTTGACCTAAAATATCATAAAAATGTGTTTATTGTTCGATATGCAAATATAGCTCAAATTTCAAACAATTGTATTAATTACTGACGTAGAGTCAAAAAGAAAACAGATTTTTTCCGGAACCGCTAGGACATCCTTGTCATTGAATTTGTCCAGCTTTGACCGTCGAAGAAAATGTCACCTGTCGGCTTTCTTTTATCCAGTAAGATATCGATTCCTCCGTAGGACAATGATGGACTTTTGGAAAGTTTGGGAACAGGCCGTAGAAAGTTCTTTGTAATAGGTCTGTCCTGTCGGAAGACATACTGCTTTCTTAATATCTCGTGCCCGATGGAAACAGTATCTTTTAATTGCTGTTGTTATATATTGTATATACTTAATATATATATTTCTATATTATATATTGAATATTGGGCTTAACGAACTTGTGCACTCCAATTAGGGCATTATGGTTTTTTTTTATCTGTTTTATTAGATTACCTATATTTTTAGAGTATCAAAGGCTTATCAATATCAAACTCAATTACTCTTGCCTTAACAGTCGAAGGATTCGCTTTCTCACCAATTCTTTGCCTGACTTCCTAATGCAGTCAACACCTATGAGCTTTAATGTCTTTTGCAAAACCTTGTAAATATTCTGAATATGATATTCGTATTCCTCCGATTTTCGACAATATAACTATCGCATTCCTCACATATTTCTTAAATGATACGCATAACCCTGTTTCCTCACTTATAGGGTCATTCGTATATTTCTTTTTCCCTCTAAAACTTGATAATGGCCTCGAGATCATTTATTAAATACAGCTACTGAGATCTGGTAATGGCTGTCTTCTCCAACTGAAATACTGAGTACCTACGGATATAAAATATAATATAATGATTTGTCATTCTTACTCATTATATATATATATATATATATATATATATATATATATATATATATATATATATATATATATATATATAATGTTCTTATCATTCTTACTCAGCCTCCACTGGCTTTTAATACCAGTGACGAGGTTATGTTAGAAGCTCTTAAAACTCTTGGAGTCCTATTTTGCATTCTAATCTTGAGGGAGGAGTTTCGTGCGGGCGTTATTTATATATATATATATATATAGTTATAATAGTTATAAATATATATAGTTGTAATCAATTAAAACTAGTTTAACCATATGTGCTGCCTAGCCGAGCTGACCTTCAGCTTAAAAGAAGGGACGAGATGGTGCTAACTCGCCAAAGGATTGGACACACAAGAGACCCCCGAGTATCTCATGACGAGGTGCACCGCCTCAATAAATCTTCTGGGGGTACGATTGACGGTATCGCATCTGACAGAGTGCTTGGCGTATGGAACTAAACAGGATGAAGTTGGAATCGGGACTTATATAGCAGAGACTTAGGAAAAAAACATTAAGACTGCAGCAAACTTGATAATATCTCTTAAACAAATTGAAATTTGTACTGAAATTTAAAAATCTTTGCGATTGAACCTACATTTTTTAATTTACCAAAGTCTGTAAGCTGACTACCGGGCAAAAATAACTTAAGTGGTTGAAGAGAACAAAATTGTTAATAAATAAATATTTATACATTTTTGTTTATTATTTTTGTTTACTACTCGTTTACAGTAGGCATTATATATTTTTTAGATAATTACTGTGTTTAGATCTTTTAAAATATATTTAATATTCTAATTTAAAAACAACATTTTAGTTCATTAGTTATATTAGCGTAGTTGCATTTCTGCTTTGAATAATTGTTGTATTTTAATTGCCCTTCGTGAGCTGTGAGAGGAAAAATACTCCTTGTTCGTGCTTAATATACTGATAGCAATCTTCAAAAGTAGCATTTATTTTCATGAATTAATTTATATATACACATGTTGTTTAATCTTCAGTAGGTGAAAAAATGAAACGCGTGAAATTAATTTTGAAATATACCCTTAATAATAAATATAATTATGTATTTATTTAAGTAAATGTCTCGACTTTGCCTGTAAGTTATGAATACACCAAAAACGAACTTGAGTTAATTGTAGTCCATTAGTGAATCCGTATTATTTATTTAATAGGAGACGGTCACATCGAGTCCGGACTAGACCTGAGCGGACTTTGCCAATCAATAAAGTCTCCAATTAAATACTGTAGAATCCCGATAATTCGTGTGGTCAAGGGTCTGAGAGTTAAACATGAATTAACGAGATATCCAAATTATCGAGATTTACTATATCAGGAGTAAAAAATAAAAAATACGAAATTGCAAAATTAATACAAAATGGTATTATTAGTTATGTGCATACAGATGATATAGTTAGCACAGCAATATCACATTTTCAAATAATTCAGTTATTTTCTTTTGGCGCAGTCCTTGAAGACGGCTGTGTTAAGCATGGTTATGTATGCATTGTTTAGAACTAATCGTCGGCACATCATCTTTTTCGCCTTCTCCATCCGTGATACGGAGCCAAAATTTCCTCGTCAGTTAAGATCCCGACTACCATCGTCAACATGGACGAAATCTCAGAAAGTTATGGAAGTTTCTTCATTTTTAAGGCGATCCCGTACCAGAAAGAATCTAAGTCATGTTAACCACGCTTTGTCAGCTACGTTCATTGCTGAAAATGATGTGATTTTAAGCCCCTTTCGATAATCGATGCTATCAAGGAATTGTACAACTACTTCCTTGCGTTAAATGTCTTAAATATTTTAATTATGATCTGAATCTAAAGGCTGAAGCTTAGAGGTTGTGTTGGTAGGCAAAGACAGAATATAAACATGGCTGAAAGATGGGGTATTGTTGTGGGCAGTACAATTATCAATGAACTGTAAACATTTTCCCTGCTTTCTTTTCTATTTTTCTATTCCTATTTTCCATGCTTCTGTGTTGGCTTGCTAGGTCATCGGAATCCTTTTTATTTTTTTTAAACACATTGATTTCGCGGGCTTGCGTGTCATGCGCGGTCTTCCCTCTGAGATCCATCTATCCTGGCGGCTGGCTATATGGTTACACGTTTTTTTACTATTTTTTTAAAAGAGCATTTAAAATGGATAAAAAAAAAAAGTTAAAGTATCCGAAATTTATTGACACGATTCCCATTTCACTCACTCCCCTCTCCTTCTCTTAAAGAGATTATGATTTAACCAGAGGTTTTATTTCGAAATTTGAAATATAAGACTTTTTCGTTACTTACAAGACAAAAATTATTATGAATTGTCCAAGGGACCGGATTGTATTGTTTATATACGAATTAAAGAGAGATTTTCAAGCGACTCGATAATCCGTACAAATTATCGGGATATAGGAATTACCTACCTCTGAATTATGGAGATTCTACTGTACAAAATACGGGTCCGCTCCAGTAGGGTTGTGAATATCAAAATAAATTTTGGATGTATGTATCGATAGTTTTTGAATGTATCGAAATATTAGATATATTTTTAATCTTTTAAAGGGACACACACTTATCGGTATTTCTGGAGCGATATACTTAAGATATTGTTTTTATAATATCGATATCGATATAATAAAGTTATTGTTTTTATAATATTGATATTACTGTACCGATACAATTATTGTATTGTTTTTATTATGTTCATTTACAGGAGAATTTAAATATTAAGAAACAGGTTATTTCCTAATCTCCTTCTGATTCGTTTAGAAGTTTTTTAAAAATTGAATAAAATAATTAACGATATTTTTAAATATTGATATTTATTTGATGATATCGATATTACTGGGACAATATAATTTATATATTGTTTTTATAATATCGATATCGATATAATAAAATTATTGTTTTTATAATATTGATATTACTGTACCGATACAATTATTGTATTGTTTTTATTATGTTCATTTACAGGAGAATTTAAATATTAAGAAACAGGTTATTTCCTAATCTCCTTCTGATTCGTTTAGAAGTTTTTCAAAAATTGAATAAAATAATTAACGATATTTTTAAATATTGATATTTATTTGATGATATCGATATTACTGGGACAATATAATTTATATATTGTTTTAATAATATCAATATTTCTGGGAAGATATAATTAAGATATTTGTTTTATAATTCGATATTTCTCTGCCGATATCGTGAAGTTCATTTACGCACACTTTAAATAATTAGAAAAAGGTCATCTCCTAATCTTCCTCCAATTTCTTTAGACTTTTTTTTAAATAAAGATATTACATATTTTTATGCCGACATTATCAAGATTTCGTTGTGTTTAACCGATATCAATATCAATATCGATATTTTGCTTTCGACATCCCATTCCTAGAACACATCCATTATATATAGTAGTAACACGAACAGACGAAACCACAAGTTTTTTTGTTTGTCGAGCACACCGTCCGTGTGGAATTTTTTTATTTTATGTTTTTTTCTCTTTTTTTTTTTTTGAAAAATATCAGTTTTCGATATTGAAATTTTAATATCGATATTACGATATATCAGGAAAAACATCGGAAAAAATGTCGATTAAGCATCTTTTAAGGCTAAAGGCCTTTTTTTCATCCATATTTCAATATTTTTTTTTCAGTTTTTGAAAAATCTAATACAATATGAAAAGGAAAAGCCAACTTTTATTTTAATAATATATGATCATTACTTTTGTTAATTGATATACACTGTTTTTCATAAGTTTCACCACATTAATTTACTAATAAAATGCGGTTTATTTTAACTGAAAATAGCACCAAATTAAAACTGTTACTTTTTGTTATTACAAATTTCCGTTCCGAGATAATTATTTCCTGAATTCGGGTTCTTTGCGAAGGGCCCTTCTCCAATTGGAAGTTCCTCGTTGAATAACATTGGTGTTCCTCTCTTAATTTAAATTAAATAGGGCAGAGAAACTGGTGAAATATATAGTTACTATAAATATTCCGTTCTGTCCTCTTTATCTTCTGCGGCTTAGGGCCTCTTCCTCCTCGGCTAAATGCATTATTATCTCCTTCTATCTCCTTTGTTTTAGCTTAACATCTGAGCATCGTCTCCCGGGCTATAACAAAAGGGCACACTGGATTATCCCATTATTATTTCAGGAAATCATCATTTATTAATGTCCCAGCTATTAAAGGCAATTCATATGAGGATTGTTAGGGTCGAATATCCTTTTGACTTAACAGCATTTCCCCCTTAATTTCATTGGTTGTTCCAATAACAAATTATATGGAATGAGCATGCATGCATGGTTGAATTTTGTAATTAATAAATCTATTTCGGGTATCGTTTGTATGTTTTTTTTTTTATATGAAGGATTTTACTTGCATTCCGTGTATTTCGTTTTAATTAATCCAAATTATTCATAGCTGTTCAATTACCTTTGATTGAACAGCAGTGCATATTAATCCGTAATTCGATTCATTACTTCACAGAAGACTGGACTGAAGTTTCCTTGTTCCTTGATTATTGGTCATCAATTTCAGTTTTTTGATCTTTTGTTCCTAACCGTATCTATCTATCTATTTATAAAATGTAACTCAGTGGTAAAAGGTAGGTTGTGCAATTAGTTCCTAATTTTTACCTTTTACCACTCATTATCTCGAGAGCTATGCAGTTTTGAACTTCAGGCTTTATACCACTGAAAGAGATCATGAGAAATTACATAATGATCAGTACAAAACTCATTTCCTAGGAAAGTGGACATCCGAAATTTCATATTAAATTATTTTGGAATCACGCTTAAAAGATTCAGGTATTCTTAAAAGGTGTAAACTTTTAAATGAAAAGCCGTTTTTTCGTCGCTATCGTCTTCCCCTTTTTCGAAGTACTCATCATCATTCATTAAAATGTGAACATTTTTCAAAATAGGATATGCGAATATAAAAATTTTAGCAGAAATATTCAGATTAGAAAATGTATAATTTTTACAGATAACTGTAAAATTATATTTAAGGAATCACTTCAATATATTTAATTTTAAATAAAGTAATCATGATTTAAAATAGCATATATGCGCATGTAGACGCAACACGGGCCAGTATATAATAGACATTTTTTTTTTAATTTACCTCGGGCAAAAGATTGGAAACCAATGAATGTGAAATGAACTCTCGTGGATGGGTGATTCTGGAACAACTGGCCATTTTACAGTCAAGCAACGACAATGATGAGACTATAAAATGCAGTTCTGAATTTCTGCATCTACAACATCGAGGCTAAGCCACTAAAAAGAGATTGTGTATTTTTTACTCTTTCGCTTCGGACTATTAGCTAATTTTTAGTCAGAATAGAAGTTAGTTTTCAGAAGAAAAAAAAAACGAAACATTCTGTCCGACCACTTGACATCTATAGGTCGGTGCCAAGAATAAATATATAAAAAATACAAAAATAAAATATAGTCATGTTTTACAATTTTAATTAGGCGGATGTTTTGAAGGCTGCAACGGTTTATAGCGTACTCATAAGTTAAACCTTGGTGCCAAAAGACTCTTACTCGGCCTCCGCTGGCTCAGTCCCAGTGACGTGGCGTGAGAGATGTGCTGGAATCTCAAAGAGTACTGCTTTACCTACCACACGTGAGTAGTACTGAAGCGGGTTCGGAGATACCCAGGTCGAGTGAATAAATATTGTATATGAGTATGGAAGTGATTAGTATCTTTATTTTATTATATATTTTAGTTCGACTTATTATAGTAAGTTGGATAACTTAGCCGACATTCCCATATCATTTAGGATAGGCGAGAGTTGACTGGACATTAGTCTGTTAATCTTTTTTACCTTTAGGAATTCACTGTGCATAGCTAGTAAATTCAAAGGATTTTTATAGAATGAAATGAAAACAATACTCTGTCATAAACATTAGTTAATCTCAAGAAAAAAATGTTATATATCTGTAAATCCTAACAATTGTACCTGAAAACAAACCACCATAAACCGGAAGGCAAGTATTTAAATATTTTTTTTATTCTTCATTTTTCATAATTTTTATTTATGTAATTTGATTTAGGTTATTTATTTTTTTTATGTGAATGTTCCTAATCATCACAATGGCCAAGATTGTGGTAGATAGTTATATTCGTAAATAAACAAGATTTTTAACTTTAAAAAAAGAGCCAAAAGATTATACATGGATAAATTACAACGAATAATAATTATACATAACTATTAAAGAAATGTATTTAATTAAAATAAAATAATTAGAATTTAAATTAATTCAGAAAAAAAATGTGTAAACAATATAAATTAATACTATATATTTAATGTTCTATAAAACATAGAATGTTTGGGGACTTAACACAACATCTGGAGCAACAAACTTCATAAAATAACAGTGAAAAAATCTACTTTGCATAACATAAGAAAGTACCCAATTAAAATTTTAGTTTATTTGTGGTCGGTATTTTTACTAATTGATCAAACACGAATATTGTTCAAAGAGTGTTTTTTAAAGATTTTTTTTTAAATTATAATAGCATTGCTCTGGATCAGCCTAATCAATAAGATTTGGAATGGTGAGAAAAAATAAAAGGTTAATATTGATTCAAATACAATTAACTTGGTAATCATGCCTGATCGGTATGTAATTTAAAAATATGACAATACCAACTTGATATATGGAGGTATTTTGAATGAATCTTATACAAGTAAGACTTCAAATTTCCCCATATATTTAAGATCCATTTATAAATACTCGAAAGGCAAGATGAACTGTGGTGACTTGGTCCTTACAAATACTTTACTTGATTGTTTAAAAAGTCCAATTCTCCTTCCACTCTGTTTTTATGATTATTTTATAAATTGCATGACATTTTCGTTTCTTGTCGTTGATTGTTCTTTTAAATTTTCTCTGTAATATGTTCTTGTAATAAAATTGTTTATTGCGAGTTATTTGGTGTTTGTTAACTGTTTGCGATTCAATCAGATAGTAAGTACCCATTATTGATTTATAAACTAGGTTTTAGAACAGACTCACACAATAGTGATAAAATGAAAAATCGTTTTTGCTCTATGCAATATTAGTTCGATCCCCTATATTTCGATATAATTTAAATTAATAAACTAAACAAATAACCAAATGGCTTTTAATTATAATATAATCGGTCCAAATACTTATCAAAAAATATATCTGTGAATTATAGAATGAATCCAAAAAATGTAGGTAATTAGAACTCTTAATATGAAGTACCTACTTTAAATACTTGATCTCAGTTTCGTATAACTTTTCGTTTTTCTCATACACATAGACCATTTTGAGAGACACTGGGGACCCAGGGGACTCGGGTTCTAAAACGTGTATTCTATTAAAAACTCGAATTGGAAAATTTTCATAATCGCCATACTTTCCCTTAGTATATAAATCCTATATCGTTGGCTAGGAAGAAGGATGGCACAATATGACAAATTAGAAATGGTTGAAGTTCGCCTATGTAGGTTTGTCGCTATCCCTAACTTACTTTAAAACATCAGGTCGGACATTTTCCGGTTCTATACTAATTGCAATTTTTTTTTTTTTAAGTTAATCTTCATTTTTGGTTTATTACAATATTTTCAATAATAGACCTTTCGAATCGACCAAAGAAAAAAATTTTGTAAACCCCCTCTCAAAATTTGAGGTTTTACGTTTCAAGATACATAGAATCCAAATATCGAATAAAAATAAATCTGTCCGTCCGCCGTCCGCCGTACGCTTTTCTCCGAGGCTACTGGAGCGATTTTCTTGAGATTTGGTACCAATGTCACAGGTCACCCCAGGATGATCCTCGGAACTCGACATTACCATCCGTCTGTTTGTTTCAAAATGGCGGCCAATTAGAGATCTTATAAGCCAATAACTCGGCCATTTATAAAAATAGGGGGGGGGGGAGAGGAATGTAAGGTTTTATAGAATCAGCAGAACAAGGCATTAAAAAAAAATAAAAAAAAATAATGAAAAACAAAAAATCTAGATAATTGGCGATTAAAGATCTTATATGTCCATAAATCGGTCATTTATAATGATAGAGGAGAAATGTAAGGTGTTTTGGAATCAGCATAAAAAGGCATTAAAAACATAAATAAATAAAAAGCGAAAACTAAAAAAATCTTAATCTGTAAATGCTTTTAGTTTATTATTTTCAATAATAGATCTTTGGAATCGACCAAAGAAAAAAATTTTGTAACACCCCTCTCAAAATATGAGGTTTTACGTTTCAAGATCGAATAAAAATATCCAAATATCGAAAAAAAAAATCCGTCCGCAAAATTTGGTAATTTTACTGTATTTAAACGAAAGCTGATAAAATTTCTACAAAAGGAAAAAAAAAAATCATTTAAATCGGACCAATAATAGCTGAAATATAGCGTAATGAACTTTGTAGATTAATTCTCCGGCGCGGTTGGTCATCGTGACCCTATCTGACTTATCTATTGGGCTTCTGACTTCTTCGTATCTCTCTTCTTTATCCTTCCTTGGATTATTTCTGCACTTCCTTTAGGTTCCTTAGTCTTTTCTTTTTTTTTTCCTACTGAAGTGGATATCAAATATTTTCTCTGTATCATTTTACTCTACCCTCTGATTACATGTCCTAACCATCACAGACTACTTGCATTGACACAGTTTTTTTTTAACACCCCTAGTTCAGCAATCTCACGGCCATCATCTTGGGACAAGCTTCAAATTACTTTTCTTTGGATGCCTACTGCTTAATTTTTTTTACTTGGACAGAGTGATTATTATTATTTAAGTGGAAATAATAAACCATTGGGTAATAATTTGCAGCGTTTTGATCATTTAATTTTGAAACGAAAAAAAAAAAATTAAAAAAAATCTAAAATAAATGTTATTGCGGTAAATATTAAGACTAAAAATCTGATATTTGTTCTCAGTGAAATATACAAATGGCATATACATCTACATATAAATCTTCTTCCAAACCAGTGATATAGGTAAGGAAAAATAAAAGTATGGGATTTATAGTTGCTAATAACTACTATAATATAATATTTATATATTAATATATAATAATATATTAATATATATTGTATATTAATAGATTATATATGGTTTATAGAAACTGAAGGGTATTTGCTATTGTAATCAGCAATTACGCCCTAACTTTGAAACACGATTACCTGATATTATACAGGATCACTTTGCATTTAGTTCCCAGCCATTGCTATTAATTTTGATATTGCTTCAATAAACTAACTAGTTAATTAACTAATTGTTTATTTATGTAATTATCAATACAGGCCAATAAGAGGTTTCTCGTCATTAACCCTGTTTTGCTCCATCTTGCATTCCTTACTATTTCCTTATAAATGCAAGCCCATATCAGAAGAGGAGGTAGAATATTGCCTTCATCGTTAACATTATAAAAACTAAAATAAAATGAAATATAAATATTAAAAATATATTGAAGTTATGTTTTTGTAAGTAAAATATTTTTTCTAATGCTACGTTTGCATAGTGGATCTTGCGAGAAATCTCGAAAATAACTCTCCTTGCAGAAAATCTCGACCTGTAAGAAGCGAATTTTATTTTACCGCACCGAGACTGAAGTAGTTTTATTAGACCATACTAGTAAAAAATTTATGTGTTTAGTAGAACATGAAATTATGAATAATAATAAAAGACCGATTCGATGCCGATATCACCATTCGCTGTCTACAAACCTCGGTCCACCGACTACCGTCCAAACCCAAATCCTTTAGATCATCCTCAACACAATCTTCCCATCTGCGTTGCGGTCTACCCCTCAGACGTATTCCAGTCGGCTCAGCGTTTATTAACTTTTTAGGAATTCCTTCGTTACTGTGGTCAACAACTTTACAAGCCCATTTCAACCGTCGCGACGATATCACTTCGATTATATTAAAAGAGTACATGCTCCGCAATTCCAAGTTATGTAATCTCTTAAATTATCCAGTTGACTCATATTTTTTCGGACCAAATATTTTACGCAATAAAATTCTCGAAGACATTAAGGCGTTGCTCGTCCTTCAAGGTTAGCGGCCACGCTTCACACCCGTACGGAATTGTAGGGAGGATAGCAGTTTTGTATAATCTAACTTTTAAGTTCCTGGACAAAATGCGCGACCTAAGTAATATTGATACCGAAAAATAACAAGAATTTCTTAATGAATGCCTTTATTTCCTCTTGAATTTTGTTTTTTTTCAATAACCATTTCTCAACGTGTTCAAACCTATTCCCTCCTGTATCTATATCATCAAAATCGCCGTTGTTTCTGTTGCTAACCATATATTTCGTCTTATCCGTCTTTTACTTTGAGGCTAATCTCTTTACCAGCTTTCATCAACGTTCTTGTATTCAGTTTTATATTTTCTGCGTCCTCACTTAACAATATCAAATCATCCACAAACCAAGCACGGATAGTTTACCACCCAGATTTAAACCCCTTTCGGCACGCTCCGCCTTTTCAATGACATACTCTAGTGCTAAATTAAATAGGACAGGTGAAAGGGAATCACCTTGTTTTAAATCCGAGCGAACTTCAATTTTTTCCGAAAAATAATTCTCATTGAAGATTTTCGGAATGTTTTCATTCATTAACTTTATTGAACGAAATTCGGAATAATTTAGCTTATATTTACTTTGCTTCTAGCAACAGATTATAGAACGGTTTCCAGCAGGAACCGTTCAGTTGGACCAACTATTCCTGAAGTTCATATTATTATTAGTAAATTTCGATCCATTTAACGTTTTTTCCTGAAAGAAATGACTTCAAAGTAGTGGGAATTTCAGAGAGAACGTATTCAAAGGACTTAGAAATTTATTTTCAAAGAATTTAGAGAAACTGGATCCTCACCTACTTTCCCCCTTTCGGTATACTGGGCCTGCCGTGTCACGCACGGGTGTTATTGGTTATTGTATTCGTTGACAAGGTGTCATCGTTCACCTCGAGCCTACGGTATTCGAGATCGACCTGTTGGTCATGCATCGGTCCTGAAAGCGTTGTTTACGGTCAACTAGTGGAACTAAACACATGCACTTCCAATATAAAAAAAAAAAATGTAACATCTGTGCCAGGTCGCTAGTTTCTTTTTTAAGTTTACAGCCTGGTTGGTGCTTTTATTTATTTGTTTTTTTATCATAGCTTTATTTTTACTAATCACACGTGTTCATGATGAATTAGCTTGTAATGGTAAGGCTTGAGGGTGAAACATAAGCGATAAGGCTTTGGGCCAATCTGACTCGACAATTATTAATTTTATGTTTGTGCTATTTAGTAGACTTTTGGGAAAATATAAGAAAAATATATTCTAGAACTTTTAAAAGTGACATAATTGTAGTACTAATAAAAAAAAAATTAGAAAATATAATAGGAAAATATAAATTGCAATAAGATGCAAAAGCAGACACTAACGTCAGACTTTGTGCAGACCTTCTTCATTTTTTTCGTCGTGGCAAGTACCTCTTTTGTATTTGTCAGCTTCATTGTGATTGGCAGAAACGCTCTTAGAAGGAATTGGAAGCTGGGGTCCGTGAATGTTTCGATTATAAATGTTGATCTGCACAAATAGTTTCACAATCTTATCCCAAATGTAAATTTATGTCGATACTCGGTGGATCTATTTGATTATTCCTTCATCTGTACAAAATAATTAACTCATATCATCATCTTTGGATCTCTATCTCTGAACTCAAATCTTTAAAAGAATTCATCTTCTGATCCCTCCTATTAGAGATGTATTTCTCAAAAAAAAACTCTTCAGGTGTGGTGAATATGTATGGTCGGCACATTGTAATTCCAAAAAATATAAAAACAGATAAGCATTTGCTTATTGTTATGTTTATACACTACTGGAACAGCAAACTTTTTTTACATAAACGGCAAGGGTGGATCTAACCCAGAGCTTGAATATGTCTTATAGTTTAAAAATGCCGCTTACCAGGATTAATCACCAATTTATCGATAGCTTGGTTGATACTTGAGTAAGGGTATCCGAGGTCTGGTGGCGGAAATCCTATAGGTGCCTGTGCACTAAAATAACCGTTTGAAGGTTAAAAAATATACGCTATTTATAATAATTGAAATTGCATTGGAGTTAATATTAATTGATGAACCCCATCTTAAAATATGGTTGCTGATATTTTTTGGAATTGATGTTTTTGATATCATTGAATTCCTGACGGCTGATTTCATAGGTTGTTAAAAGGATCTGAAGGATTTTTTTTCTTTTAAAGAAAAATGTTGGTACTAAATTATGGTAAGTGATAGCTGGTTGGGGGTACAACATGGCAACTAACAAACATGGTCGCCCGACGCAGCCTGTTGCATAGTATTGAGGAATTTGAATCTAATATTTTAAATATTAGTAATAGGTCCGAAAGCAGCTCTTTTGTGATGACAAAGATCAAGTTCTGGAATATGTTTCTGTATAAGACTGCAAACAAATTGGTTCTAAGTAGATGGTACTAAAAGATGTCTTTACTTCTTAAGGTGTTTTGAAGTAAAACATGGTATCTACTGCAGTTAACATATTTTACATCCTCATATTTTGGTTATGAAGGGATTAAATCTGATAAGGTACTTTTATTATTGGGATGAAGCTATGCCAGGAGAGGAACTCCCTAAATATGTACAGAATGTAGTAGAGAGATTTCTTTTAAGTTTTTTCATTGAGGGCATTTTTTAGAGCACATAACAAGGTAACAGGAGCTCGCCCTTGGATGAATAAAAAACATGGTATCTGCGTGTACTCTTCCTCTATTATTAGTTCTTATATCCACAAATAAAATATAAGTAGCAGCTAATAAAAACAATTGTTTTCAATAGACACAAAATAATTATCACGTACCACATAATTATGCGATTTTTTTAAGAGGAAAGTAATGAATATAGCCTCAAAACTTAATTATCGAATTCCACAAAGGTTTTCATTTTATGTTACCATGTTTTACCTCTGAGTGCCTAAATTATTGTTACGATTCCTTGTCAATAATATTTGCTTGCCATTCATTATTATTATTTATTTTTTAAATTCCAATTGAAGTAGGAATGGACCAATAGTTTGGCGATCCAATAGTATTGATAGTTCAGTTTTTTTAAAATACCAATGCAAATAAGGGGTTGAAACCAAAGATAAATTTTGTAAGTTAACCAAGTGATAAAAAATTGTTAAATTAGAGCTTGATACTATTTTCCTGTAGGGATATTTAATTTGCGGTTTTGGTCTGCTGGACCACCATCAGGCTAAAATAACAGTAATTGATATAAACTACCTAACGATTTAAAATAAAAAATAAACGAAAAATAAATAAACTATAAAATGTAAAATGAATAAATAAAAACTATATAAATAAATCTTATTCATATATTCCTTTTATTGCTATATGTTCCTTCCAAAGCAGCCATATTTTGATTAATTTGATTCGAGTAAAGAGTGATAATTGTTTTTGTTTTTTTTTTCAAACTAGTTTTATCTATGCTAATTCATTTTTTAATATACATGGTGAGTTAGAATCATTCTGGCATCGTTTTGGATCCTCGGCTGGTATTTAAAAATAGTAATTTCTAGGAAGTCTGTGTGGCAGACATCTCCTTTGATGTATGAATTTAAAAATATTTATAGCAACCCAATTGCAAATATCTTTCTTTATCTATGACTACTGTACTATTAAAGTGATTATTAGTGTATTGATTATAATCTTTATGATTCTCCTGTTTTTTAATTATATTTATTTTAATTGTAATTTTAGTAAATTGAATGATGCTTTTGTTATGCTACCTATAAACGAGATTTTTTTTACATTTTTTCATTCCATGAAGAATTTATTCTTAGATGAAAAGTTAATCCTCAACGAAAAAAAAAATTTAGGACATGAAATTCGATTTTATTAATCTTTTGTTAGCTATTATGAATTAAAGGCGAAAACCAGCCGTTTACCAACTTCAGTTTTTACTATTTTTTGAAGTAGTAACAAACAGAGATGGATATTTTTAACATTCTCTCGAATTAAGTGTACTCCTTTGTTTCTTTATACAGTTATTGATAATGAGGAAATAAAATGATATGTATCAAATAGAAAAATATGTTTGGCTCGAGAGAGATCAGTGCTTATGGACAATGCTAATTTTGCTTTGATAGATGTGCTAATTTTACCATGCTATTACCCTTTTTACACCTTTGCAGATGTTGTCAGACTTATTAATTCTGTGATGTATAGATGTATAAATCAATTAATGTATGAATTAATTCTCAGTAATTAATTAGAAAATGGAAGCTGAATTGAATGCTGTAAATGTTTTTTTTATTTTTCTGTTGTAAAATTATTTATTTCTTACCTGTATAAGAATTTAGAAGAATCTCTATCTTTATCTTTATGTACTTATTAAAGTTTTTACGGATGAAAACGTGGGCAGCTTTACATTGAGAAAAAAATAAAACCTTAAGTTTTGAAAACCTAGTATTGCCAGAAATATTTTATAGCTCCCTTGTGAATTGTGTGATATTTAGAAGAATTTTAGTGGGCCCAATTGAAATGCGCGTGCAGAGCTGCTGGATTTTACGCTGAACGGATCCGTAGAAAGTTTATCAACGCTGAACTGACGAGTAAACGTCCAATGGGCAGACCTAGACGTGAACAGGAAGATTTTTGAAGATTATATGTTGAAATTGTTTTTTTTTTTGGATCTGGGTTTGTACGGGTCCGGTGGAGAGAGTTATTTAGGATCGGTATCGTTCCTCGGGCTCTCTAAGCGTAATGATTAATTAATTATAAGCCTTAATTTCAAGTTACTCCTCCGATAGCTTTAACCGACTCAAGAGCTTCCAAGCCTAGTAAACCGTTGGTAAGAATATCATTAATATAATTAATATTAGAATTCAGAGAATTTAATCGAGGTTGGAAATTAAATTTATTTCAGAATCATAATAATTGATTATATTTTTAACTTTTAGCATTACAAGTGATTTTGAAATGAACTCGAGTCCTAATTTACTTTATATAATATATATGTATAAAGAGAAACTATACGCTATATATATTTATTTATATACAAAGTGTAAGCAGCTTGATTAAAAGGAATTCAAGGGGGGTGAACGTGCAGCCTCCGTGAAGTTTTGTGTTTTTCTAAAAAGGTCTGGTATTTATTAACATTTAATTATATAGATTAATTCCAGAGTTAGCTTTATGAAAGCCGCACAAAACACAGGGGAGCCGCACAAAAATTAAAAATTAAAAAAAAACCGTACTCTATTAATAATAATATTTAATAATATTTTATATTAATTCTAAGCGATTATAGTAAAGCTGAATAGTTTGTCTGTTTCAGCGCGATAATTTCAAAAATTACCGATTTGAAAAATTCTTTTTGCCTTAGACAGACTGTTTATTGAGGAAGACTATATTTTTTTTTAACCTCACGCCATAACAACGCCTTTATAACAACGACTCATAGGAACGGAATAGTAACCCTAAATAAATTGCCAAGAGAAAAAGTGTCCAACTTGCATATCTCTCGTTATTATGACAACTTCATTCCCTTATAAGCAAGTTCACTGCACAAACTTTTTAATAAGTGTGAATTTTTTGTGTGAAAACGTGATTTAGTATATGAAATGGGAGGGTAAGGAGGGGGAAAAAAAGTGTGAAAACTTGAAACTTATTGAATGAAACTTTATTGCTGCTTATAAAAATTTATTTTCGTTTTATCCCAGTTCCTATGAAAATTATTATAGGTTATTATTTTTAAGGTTATTCTGTATTTGAGTGGATAGTCCAAATCTAACGCGGGTGAAACCATTTTTATTTTTATTTCTAAATTAGCCGTGCTCCAGACTAGTTTAGAAATAAAAATAATTTTATTTAAGCATTGGTCTTATATTTAAGTTACTCTTAACGCATGATTGACGGGTGAATTTCAAGAATTTTCATTTAGCTATTTTTAGGAGGCTATCAGAATGTTTTATTTGTGTTAAAAAAATATACAAGCTGATGCAATATATAAGCCTAGTGATGCTGTTTGTAATAATTTAATAAAATTTTGCCTAGATACCTTTTCCATTTAATTCTATTAAAAATATATTCCAGTCTGCAATTCAGTAAATTATTTCGGCTTTTATTGTATTTATTTAGTTCTGACCATGCACATAAAATTCAAACTCACATGGAGATACATTACATATATCATATTTAAAACAAATTACTTTTTCTTTAGAGCTTGAGGTAATTGGTGAAGTTTTAATTTTTTATTGCATTTAAAATTTTATTCTGTTATATTATAAAGCATATGGAAAAGGTATTTAATTAATCTATGTATAAATAAACCGTTCAAATTTATTGATTTATTTATTCATTCATTTGTTTCATAAGGATTATTTATTAGTATTTTTACATAATTCACAATAAAATAAGATCCATTGACTATTTTGAAAATATGTATGCATATTACTATTGCCAATATTCTATTGTAAGTACAAATACAAATATAAATATAAACCTAAATATACAATATCTATAATTTTTTAAAAATTAAAATCTTTTAATTTATCTATAAATTATTATAAAGATCAAATTCCTCGCCAGATGGATTTTGACTAATTTATTAAAATAACTATTATCTTTAAATTAACTAACATAATAATAACTTAACAATAACTTCTAAAATATTTAAAAAAAAAATAGCATATATCTAATATAAAATTTAATAATTACACTTAAGTCAGATTTACACGGTGAGTCTACTATGCACTGTATGATATTTGCCGTCATTACAGCATTTACCGCCATGTTAACTTTCACGCCTTGAAAGTGCACTGTTGCACCTTATCAACTATAATGGTAATTGAGCGGTAAGACATTGTTCTCATCATTGCTGTATTTGATTATGTCTGATCTCGAAATCGATTCCATCCTACTTTATGACATAATTTAATTCTTGGAGGAGTATGGACAAGTTTTACAGTTTATGACGAAAATGGGTTCCGAATTTCGAAGATTGAGTAAAGTGAAAAATGGCAGACAGATCCCTCCTTCAATGCTCAAATCTTAGTAGATTTATGGAATACAGGCAATATACAATTGCACCTACTGCAGCAAGCAATTCTACATCCGCCGCACTACCACAATATCTCACTGTCGTGCCAGTGCTACACGACAAAAACCTCTCACCGTGCAAAGGATGCTTTGGAAACTAATTGACTAGGAATTATGTTTTTAAAAAGTAAATAAAAGTGAAACATTAATATGTGTATTAAAAAATGCCAGAATTTTTGTGTTGCATTTTTTTTTTTTTTTTTTTTTTGCATTTGCATTTGACACGTAATGTTGCTTTCTGTTGCCGTCTATATACTCATCTATGACTAATATCCTATAATGTTATAATTTAGTCGGACCATCAGAATTCTTTGTCTGCAAGTACTGGATGAAGCCTATATGAAAACTTCTCAATATCTTTTTATATTTATTTTCATATAACTTTTTTTTTTATAAAATTTTGGTTATAGCCAACCTCTTCTCCGAAACCTTTTATCTATCGGAGTTCCTATTATTATATTCCATTCCTTCTAGAATCTTTTTTATCTTACTCTTGCCTCCCTAAAGATGGAACCAGGTCAGAGAACCTAAAAGATGGACGAACTACTCCGAGAAGCAGCTGGTCAAGATTGGGACGGAGTGAGTCTGGTGGGAGGCGGAGTGGAAACAGGTGCATTCAAACTCCACTTCCCAATAGTACTCGCTCGCCGCCTTGGAAGATATAATACAATTTATTATATTCCCTTTAACTGAAATATTTAAGATGTATTTGTATTTACTTTTTGTCTTTTAATTTAAATTATTGAGTAATATTTTATTTATTACCTAACGAGGCTTGTTGTAACAATACATTCCTCTGGTCTCTAGTTTCGTTAGTTTACTCCAACTACAGTTGTTCTAGTCATAAAATCAATGGCGATCCCATTAAAAAAAAATAGGCATAATTTTTTTTTGTATACATCATAGGAATAAATTCGTGTTTGAATAACATGTTAATATTATGTCACTGGTGTTTGATCAAAATGTGAAATTTACAAAATATTAAAAAATCATTAATCACTGTTATTTTAACAGAGAATATTCTTTATAATAAAATACGATTATAAAATTAAGGCCAATATCAAGCTGCTTTTGCAAGTTATTGGAAAGAATGGCCATTCACCGATTGCAGACATTTACTGTCTTTGGCGAACAAAAAAAGTGTTCGCCCGACTTGGAATACGCTGGAAATATCTGATAATGGAAAGCATCTAAAAGTGCCAAACAAAACATTGAGAAGGTCCAAAACTCAGAATTCCGGATAATAACTGGTGCGCCGAAGTCTACATCGATCATAGTTATGCAACTGCAAGCAAACGCCAAGCCAATTACATAAACTTGCGATCGACTACAGATCAAGCAATAAACAGACCTCCAAAACACTGAAGACACAAGTTGTCTTCTTAGAGAAAGTCCAAAAATTCTCAGATAAAACAAACTTGTCCCCTGCTCAAAGAGAACCACTGCCTTTAAGGCTACCAAGGAATCCTATAAAAACAGCATATACAGTACAAACAGCATAAACAGCACCTTGATCATATAAGTCCCATTAAAAAAGAAGAAGACGTGATGATAGCTGAATGGTATCCCAGTCCTTCTTGGTCTCACATGTTTGCTGATGGTTCTGCTCTACAAGCAACACAAAATGGAGGTACAGGCGCGTACTCACGTCTATTTGTCGAATCGAGTCCGGTTGGGAAATGGGCCACAAATTTTTTCAGTGAAATCCAAGCAATTCTACAAGCGTTGCAAGCCCACTAAAAAATGGATGGATGCCGAGAAGACTTTGATTTTGTAGATTCTCAGGCGGCTAACATCGCTGTTAAACAGCCCAACGGAATCCATGCTCAGAATATTTTCAACGCATAACAATGTCAACGTATTGTAGAGGAATTGCTTCTTGGTGGTGGTAAGCTGGTCTTTCAATGGATACCAAGTCACTGTGGTATTCATGGAAATGAGATAGCAGATAAACTCTCCAAAGAAGGTTCATAATTGGAGAAGCCGGAAAATCAGATCTCGTAGCGGAGTTTCGGATGCTTACAGGCCAGGATTATTTAATGAAGATCTGAATAGAATAAGAGTGGCAGACTCCCCACTCTGCAATTTGTGCAATTCTGTAGAAAATATGGATGCAATGCATTTAAACGTATGCTCACTGGACGGGACTATTATAGAGGCATAATTAAAAAAAAAAGTACGAACTTTAAATTAATACTATTTATTAATTTATTTTAACCCCATTAACACCCAATCTGTTATTCGCTTAAAGCCCTAAGATAATAACTAGAGACCGTGTTTTCATGTCATTGCACTTTGTATTAACTTGTGTGCAACATCTTCAAAACCGACTATTTATTCTATCCGATTTACAATCGATAGAATGACATATAAAAATTTAATATTACAAAAAATTGAGTGTGTTGCTCTTTTGAGCTATACATACGTTGCACGTTTTGGTCCAAATTAGATTATTTCGATTTTACTACCATAAAATTGAATGTTTAAATCGAAGTTCTCATATTTGATATATCAAGGTCTGTATATAAATATTGATTGTTTGCAATTTAATTTAATTATTTTATCCTTTTTATAATAAGGAATTCTTTCTTCTTCTTCCTTTTATTATTCCTTATTTTTTCCTTATAGGTTTAGAAGAAAAATGGGTAGTGGTCGGGTTTCCTTGTTATTGCGCATTTTATTTTCTTGTGTTTAACACCTTTAAAACCGTTTCACAATCTATAGAATAATTTAATAATGTATAAAATTGCACATTTTGCTCTTTTTGGGCTAATTGAACGATTTTGATTTTTGTTGCATAAAATTGCACTTTTTGGACTAAATTAGATGATTTCTATTTTAATAGCATAAAATTGAACGTTTGAACCAAATTTCTCATATTATAAATATAGGTATGTAAATATTTATTGTTTTTAATCTAGGTTAATTTTTGTTTGTCTTTCATCTAAATTTAGATTAATCGTAATTTGTTGATGTATTTGAATTAAGGTTTTTCTCACTTTACTACACGTTACACGTAATTTTAATTCTGAGGCTGTAACTCTAACACGTGGTTAGATAAATGCTTTTCATATATTTATATTATAAATTAAACACGAAAGATAATTTTTTGCTTGTGTTATATGGTAAGGTGTTATATAGATAATTTTACACATTTTGGGTTGTTAGTGCAGGATTTTACACATTTTGAGTTTTTTACTGCACTCTTTTCAAATTTTTACTACACAAAAATACGTTCTCTAGTCATAACTTATAACTCATAAATTATGTAATAATTGTTAACTAAGATAAATTTTAAATAATAATTATGAATTCATAACATAACATTTCATTTTTTTTTTCTGAGTAAACAGTGATTTTACGAAATTACTTAGCCATATGGCCCCAGATGTGTTTTCGCCAGACCTCTATTGATCAGCTTAGCCTGTTTTCCACATTTGTCTTCCCTAAACACATTCATTACCGAGTAACTTTCATGGATTTATTTCTGAAGCCGAGTATTTATTAGGATTACGGAATCCTGTGGCTGTATGGCGGTACCTTGGAATTCCTGAATTGCGTTTGCACAAATAAACCAATAATCTTTATTGCCTCTGATAAAATATTCAACTAACCGACAGTTATATAAAGAATAACTAAGAAACCTTCTGGATGAAATTGGAAGATTTACACTTAAATTCATTTAATCAAACGTATTTCGTGTATGATGAAATTTTATTGCATTGAATATGTTCCATACTTTATATACTAATCATATTAGAATATTTTTATCATAAAGGTATATTTTTTACTAATCAGGTTCGCTTAACCCATTAAGTTATACCACCTGATCCCATCATCCAATATTTATATTATTCTCTGAAGACCATTTTTTTTTTACTTTTATTTTATTTTTTTATTGGGCTTTAAAGTCCATTCCTATCCTTTTAAGGCAAACAGGATTGGGCTATCCTACAGGTTAATACTATATTCTGATCAGAGTGGGAAGGTCAAATATTCATTACGTGGGGTCGTCACGATATAAATTTCAACCCGCCCAGACTGGATTTGAACTGGCGCCAAAGCAGACTCGAAGTTGCTAAGGTGACGCCGTAACACTCTCGGCCTCCATAGCCTCTCTAAAGAACATCATATAAGCTGTCTAATAATATATTTTTTTTAAATAAACTTTTTTATTTACCTTGTTATAGTATTAATTTTTATACGGTGGGCATTGAAGTCAGTGTAGTTAAAAAAATATATTATAAAAATTAACCAAGTGGAGAAAAAAAAGTTGTTTTGAAAATATTCCAATATGAAAATCATATAACAAAAAAAAAAGTCGCTTAGCCTATGAAAAATTAATCTTTTCCAGAAAAAAATGTCCATTAGTTTCAATCGAATTATTAGAATACCATAATTTTGTTTTAATACTGGTCTAATAGATTGCTGATAGATAGAGAATTTGAAAATGAATATATCATGAAAAAAAATCTTTACTTATTTTTTGTCAGGACAGCCTTTGAAGGACTTTTCAAAAATTTAAATAATTCACTGCAATATTTTAACCCCTTATCTCATCTCGAGGTTTATTGAAAATGGACTTTTTCGTTTTTTTTTTGTTTTTTTTGTGTGTACTCATTCAGATGGATATTTTATTAGCGAGATCGGCGGATATCTGTTTGCCATAATGGTGAATTACATGAATAAATTAAAATATGTTTAAATAAGTCCAATGGTCCAACAGAAATTCAATTTGTTGTGTCCACTAAAAAAAATTAATTTTCTGAGATGATCCCTTTTAGAAATTCACATTTGTGATTAATAATGGTTTCATTGTATTTGTATGTAAATAAAAGTTAAGGTGCTCTTAGAACGAAATGAACAAAAGATTATTTTTCTGTATGAATTTTCATACCGTGGATTTTATGGGTTAATAAAATACTATATCATAATTATATTATTATAAATGGCTTTTAAAAGATATACATAGGCCATTCTTTGTCAAATCTGACACACCCCTGTTCTAAATTAGGATCAACCTAAAATTAGATCTCAAATGAAAGCCTGGTATTTCTAATTTTATTAACCTCATCTTTTTAATTTTCCAGTCCAATAACATATCTTTCTTTTCAACTTATATTGAAATATTGTTGACCAAAATGTTGTTCTTTCAGTTATTATGCAAAACAGTATCCCGTTATTTAATTTAATTTGTGTTTCATTTCAACACTACAGGATGGACCTCTGAACTCCACATCACCATTCGAAATTTGTTTCAAAATTAGTTTAGAGGTTTCTTACGCCCATATCTGGACCGATGAACATAGAAGAAAAATATTTAATGTTTTGGAATTAATATACTGAAGCAAATCAATCTAGATCGTTTTTCAAAATTTTCTTTTATTGAGATCCCGAAAAACTTTTCGGTTTTTGTTAGGGTTATTTGGCTATTTCGAAATAATAAAACATTTTGTTTTAATTTTCAGCTTTTTGTATTTAATGTATATTCTGTCATGGCTTAGATTAACAGTGTAGTAATTATTGATTAAATTAATTCAGAATGAATCTGTCGAAAATTAGAACAATTGTAAATTGTATTTATAATGTTTGGATTCGTCCCACTAGAATGGTATTATCGCGTTCTGTAAGTTGTAATCGGTATAAGTATGCTTTTAACTGTCCGTATTAAATGAATGTTTCTATCAGTTTGTGGTTAGTGAGGTTCAGTTTTTACTAGTGTTAATATGTACTTTGTAATTCATGGTATGTATTTATGAAAGCTTTGTAGGATAACTGAATTGAAAGCTTTCATTCCACTAGTTGTTTTAATGTTTAATACTTCCTCACTTGGCAGTATTTTGCCAATTTATCTGTTAACCTCTAATGATCATTAACTGTTTTATTTTTTACAATGTATATATTTGTATGTATATATATATATATATATATATATATATGTATAAATATATATAATCTATATACATACATTATTTTGAAATAATATATGAAGCCCAGAGTTTTTTGCTTGAACGCGCTAATTTCAGGAACTAACAGTCCGATAAAATTCTTTTTGCGTTAGATAGAGCGTTTATTTAGGAAGGCTTTAGGCTTTATAATATGACGTACGACCCAAAGAAAAGGAGCAGAAACAAAAAAAAAAAAAAAAAAAAAAGTTTAAGACTAAACAGTAAGGGAGGGATAGGAGAGAGGAAATTCTAAAAATGTAAATAAACATGTCATACAAAAATATTTAAAAAATGATACGGATTAAAAATTGTTATTCTGCAAATTAATAAAAAGTATAAAGGAGGAAAAAGTAAATAATTAAAGCACTGAATTTATTATATGAAATTAAATATAATCTTTAAGTTGAAAATAAATACAAATTAATAACTAACAATTTCCTTTAAAAATAATATATAAATAAATAAAGTAGACCTTCGAAAATTTAAAATACCCAAATAAACAACTATGACTTTTGCTAAATATAAATAAATACAAATGAAATGCACTAAACCCAAAAAAGATTATTAGGTGAAAAGATAATAAAAAATCTGAATAAAAATAAATGCACTAGTTACAAAAAAATATTATCATAAAAGATGATAATAATCCCAGTGATATCGTCCCTACCATGTCCAACAATTGAATATCCAAATATGCAATTTTCATTTTCGTCACTTTGAAACGTAATAGTTGTTGAGGCACGCATTGTGGCGAGTTGGATCCCTAATCCTCAAGGGTTGCGGCTTTGTGTCCTTTAGAGGTTAGGATTTCAATATCTTATCACGACGCATGCCTCAAATAGTGCGTTTTAAAGTGACAAAAATGAAAATCGTATTTTTGCATATTCGATAGGTGGACATGTTTGGGACGATAAGATGATCATCAATAAAAAACAAGTCCTGTTGTGAGTGGGTAGGTCACCCTACTTCCAACGAGTTTACCTCTATTCGATCGCGGCGAAGAATATCGTGTCGATTATTTCGTTGGTCGATATGCGCATGTCGATTCTCCTCTGGCGCTGAAGATTCAAGTTTGTCGGGTAGGTGAGTACAATACTGACAACTGTGAGTACAACAGTACCAAATATTTTCCTCTCGGAGACTCTTAATACATTTGCGAAGGTGGTAGTAAACGTCCACGTTTGAGCAGCATATAGGTCTAATTAAAGTTACGTATAACCTTACTTTTGTTTTCCTTGACAGCAATGATGATTTAAAAACTTATAAGTTTGCAAAAACTAAACGGTTAGCGACCATAATTCTTGTTGGCACTTCTGTTATCGTTTTTTTCCATTTTTTAATTCTGACCCCAGTTAGATAAAGGTATTAACATTTTCAAAAACTTCTTTCTCTCTATTTCTATAAATAAAAAGTAAAAAAAAACAAACTGTTTTTAACAACTCTTCATCCCTTTTTCAGACTTCAGACGATCATTTATTGGCGACTCATTAAAATAAATAGTATGTTATTATGTTATTTTTATTTTTGGTATTATTAGAAAACAGCAGCCGTCATCATGCTATTAATGATTCTCTTGTCCTAAGTATAGCTACAATCGGCTGAGGAAGATGAGCTCTTCACTTTACGGTCGCTGCCTTTAATAACTCATGATAACTTAAGCTGTAAGTCTCTTCGATCTCCGTCCTATCCTGTTTTCCCTGCGCCCTACCTGTCTGACCTAAGGAATATTAATTTTATATTATACAATTATAATTTTCTAATTTGTAATCCATTCATATCAAATTTATATTAAAACATATTTTTTTTTCGGGAAGTCAATTGTAGTTTTTTAGGTGAGAGTGCTACAGTCTTGTAGAACTCTTGATTGGCAGCAACTCTTCTATCTCGAAATTTCAGGATTAGTTTTGGTTTTTCACCTATAATTCCTAAACGGTTAATTCTATCAGTTCTGCAATATAATAATTTGTGTAACTGGCATGGTCTAAAACGGCGGTCAAAAGGACGATTTTGTCAAAAACAGAGACAGAGCACTATATATGAGTCTGCGACCGTAGTTTTCGGCCATACCAATCACCCAATATTATGTTGTGCTATTCATCAGACGTAGAATTTGATGCCCTTTAATTTAATATACAATAACTTTTTAGATAAAATGTAACGTTTAGGAATTATCGGTGAAAACCCAAAACAAGCTGTAAACTTTCGAGTTTTTTTGGCCACAATTATGATACCTACTCCCTCCTAATGCCGTAGACAATATTCAGCATCTAGGGTATCTGTAATTATTTGTGTGCTTGAAATAAATCATGTATAATGCGAAACCACTGACATATCCAACTTTTTGAATTTTTTGGACTCAACAAGGAGATCAAAAACTTGGATTTTTCTACAAGAAGGGTAATACATGCAGCATACCTGAAAATTAAAATTACTCCATTTTTTGCTAATCAATATGGTATCTATATCTAAACTGGACTAAAATGCTAACTGCCGGAGATCGAGAGATTGCTAAATTCTATCGGTGGACTTGGCCAAATTGAAGTTTTTGTGCTCAATGGACGCAGAATCTGATGCTCTAAAACTTTTATGGTATCAGTTTTTCTCTTAAAATTCTCATTTCAAAGCTGCTGACTCATATATAGTACTGTGTCTCTTTTGACAAAATCGTCATTTTTGACCGTTGTTTTCGACCACACCAGTTTACCAAATTATTTTGTTGGGTAAACATTAGACACAGAATTTGATTTTTTAAAATAGATTATTCAATTGAATGCACCATTTAGGAATTATAGATGAAAATCAAAAATAGTACTTTTTGGCTGCCATTTTTTATTCCGGCGGCAATAAGTTGGCATTTTACATGCCAGGCCTGTGGACATGTTCATTTTATATAACCAAACCTTTTTTGAAATACAAGGTTTAATACCATCTTTTTTCCCATTGGGTTCCTAACTATTTGGAATATGTTCGAACAGACCAAGTATAAATATTGTACTCGTATATAGGTTAAACTTGCTTAAGATGATGTTTTTTATTTTTACTTAATATAAATTTTCTTTATCTTGGTTTTTTATTTATTCTGTTATTTAATTTATTGACTATTGATTTTCATTTGTGATATTTTTATTTTTTTATATTATATTTTGATTATTTTCCTATATTTATTTATTATGAACATATATATACACATGTGTATGTGTATATATATACAATACACACACACACACACACACACACATACACACACGCGCGCGCGCGCACACACACACATATATGTGTATATCCCGTGAGGAGTTACTAGCCTTCCATCGGGCGCCTCCCCAGGTGGCGGATAGGAGAATGCTCACCAGATATGGTGGGTACCGGGGAAATAAGATACCCTGGGTGGACCACAGAAGGTGTAGAGGGCCTAGCACGGAAGCAGTTTGGCTTCCGGAAAGCAAGATCAACTCTGGACGCAATCACCATGGTGATAGAAACGGCTCGGGAGGCTATTGCGGGGAAGAGGTAGAGAAGAGGTGCGAAATGCTACTGCGCAGTTGTCACGCTTGAGGTTAAAAACGCCTTTAACTCGGCTAGATGGAGCTGTCCGATCTGAATGCCCTGCAGGAAATGGGTGTCCCCACTTACCTGACGAGCATTATTCGAGATTATTTCAGGGACAGAACCCTGATTTATTCAACAGAAGATGGGTCAAAAAGGTTTAAAGTGACTGGTGGAGTACCCCAGGGTTCAGTGCTTGGACCACTACTGTGGAATGTCATGTATGATAGGGTCCTCAGGCCGACGACATCGCAGTGGTGATTGAGGAAAAATACAAAGATGAAGTGACCTTGAAGGCCAACCAGAGCATTTCATTGATCCGAGATTGGCTGGCATCAGTGGGGCTCCAGCTGGCAGACAGGAAAACAGAGGCCCTTCTTATTAGTAGTCACAAAAGGAAGGAAGAAATAACCTTGAGAGTGGGCAGACAAGAAATTAGGTCCCAGTCTTCCCTGAGGTATCTTGGGGTTATAATCGATGAGAGGCTGCGGTTCAAGGAGCATATCCAACAAGCATGCGATAAAGCGGCTAGAGTGAGCACAGCGTTGGCCCGACTGATGTCCAACATAGGCGGACCCAGAAGTAGTCGGAGACTATTGGTAGCAAGTGTGGTCCCATCTACTCTGCTCTACGCAGCCGCGATATGGAGTGAGGCATTGGACATCCTGGCCTACAGGAGATCAATGGTATCTGTCTACCGCCGGAGTGTTCTCAGAGTGATCAGCGCGTTCCGCACAGTTTCCTACGAAGCTGCATGTGTGGCGGCCAGGATGCCGCCGATAGAGCTGGTCGCAGAAGAGAGGCAACGCTCATATAAGAGAGTTGATCGCATCTCCAGTACCGAGGAAAGGAAGCAGACGGCCAAGAGATGGCAACGTAGCTGGAATACGACATTGAAAGGGAGGTAGACCCATAGGCTGATACCTCAAATGGCTCCATGGCTGGATAGAAAACATGGGGAAGTAGATTACTACTTAACACAGATGCTCACAGGACATGGCTGCTTCATAGCCTACCAAGTGCGGTTCAAGCTGGACATTACCGCTGTATGTCCAAGGTGCCCAACAAGATGAGACTGTAGAACATGTATTCATTAGCTGTTCCCGCTTTCAAGAAGAGAGGGGAGAATTTCTAGGAATCTGTGGCTCAGGAGCCTCAGTAGACAGCATCGTAAGCCTGATGCTGCTTTCATAGGAGTGTTGGATGGCAGGCCAGCGCCTAGCGGCTGAGGTTATCAAAAAGCTGAGGAAGGAGGAGAAGGAGAGGCGCGCCTAAATAGTGGCAGCCTAAAACAATGAGGTGGCACACAGCCAATCACCCTCCATGAAGCAATGCCTAACGGTGGTCCCGTGGAGGATGGGAAAGAGGTGTAGGGAGCTGGTTTTAGTGGGTAGAAATAAAAGGTACGGGCCTATCCGTGTCTTTTGAAGATTTCCACCCACCCTCGTATAAAAAAAATAAAACATATATGTGTATATATATGTATAAATAAATAAATGTGTATATGTGTGTAATGAATAAATATAGAAAAATAATCAAAATATAATATAAAAAAATTAAAACATCACAAATGAAAATCAATAGTCAATAAATTAAATAATTACATAGTAATTAAAAAAACAAGATAAAGAAAATTTATATTAAGTAAAAAGAAAAAACATCAACTTAAGCAAGTTTATACCTATATACGAGTACAATATTTATACTTGTCTGTTCGAACATATTCCAGATAGGTGCATTCAATTGAATAAGTTATAGTATATTAAATTAAAAAAAAAAATCAAATTCTGTGTTTTGTCTGTATAAACTTTATATTTATATTATATTTAAAATATTTATATATATATTCTTTTAATTTTGTATATATGGCATGAATGAATACTTGTTGCCCTTAAATGTGGCTATAAAAAACAAAAATGTTTGAAACTGACTACCAATATAATGCATGATGCTTTCTAATCATTTTAAAAAAATTAAGTCGAATTATTTCATATATTTTTTCGAATAAAACTAAAATGAATGTATTGATGAATGGAAAATGTTATTTTTAATATTTAAAGGTGTTCAGAAAACTTTTATGAAAGTATTATATAATTAGTCGTAGTGCTACTTTTTTTTTTGTAGAACTTCCTGATTAGATTTATAGGAATTTTTGAAAATTTAGATGAAGTATTAAAAAGAAATTTAAAAATATTACAATTATTCATCATTAAACTTCACAAGTTTAAGAAGAAGCACGCATATGGGCTTGTTCATTCTTTTATTTTCCCTTACCTATATTGCGATCGTGAAAATTTTCGAATTCGAGTTTTCAACGGAAATACAAATTTTAAGGTCCCCTGAGTCCAAATAACCAAGTCTCGCAAAATGGTCTGTGTGTATGTGAACAGTCTAGCTCAAAAACGAAAAGTTGTACGATATTGACATTACCTATTTAAGAGAGGCACATGCATGTGATGTTACAGCAACTATTTCCTCAAAATCGACTAACCGGAAGTGCACTTTTTTTACCATTTTCTCGAAAACGGGTCTAACGATTTTGATGAAACTTGCCTAAATTATTCTTCATAGGGGATGGTTAGGGTTATACTTTTCATATGTGTAGTACATCACCGAGGAAATGCATTGAAAAAAGTTATAATGAAAAGAATACTTTATTTGCGCATAACTTAAAAAAAAAATGCATTTTACAGTAAATTATGCCTAAACGTGTATGAAAGATAATTAAATTATCTAAACAAGAAAAAAAGAATCATCAAAATCGGATCTGTAATACCAAAGATGCAGCGCATTGGACTAACCGGAAGTGGTAATTATATCATGGATTTTACAATTTTCTCGTAAACGGCTCTAACGATTTTGATGAAACTTGCCTGTCTTATCCTTAAAAGCTTTTAACTTTTCATGTATGTAGTATATCAACGAGAAAATGCAGGGGAAAAAGTTATAGCGAAAAGAAAATTTTTTTTGCGCATAAATCAAAACGTGAGCAATTTATGAAATCATATGGATCAATTAAATTCTCTAAAAAACAAAAAAAAATTATTTAAATTTGGCCTTTATTAGAAAAGATACAGCGTCATAAGGACTACTAGATCTTAGAGGGAAAACCGAGCGCTTCCGGAAAGAGACGAATGCGACCGAACCTCCTCCCATGAAGCCGCCAACCTGTTGTTAACAAAAGGCTCTGTAACAATGTATTGTAATAATATAAAAGTAGAAATCAACTTAATTATTTCTACTTTTTTATTATTTAATGGAAACAAAATGATTCCATGGAAACTAAATGGAAACTAAAACGAAACTTTTAAAATATATTTTCAGCTTGACAAACCAAAAATATTTAGTGTACAGAATTGTAGTATTAAAGTTATTTAAAAACTAATTTATTATAATATTGTGAGAAAAGACTTGAGAAAGTGCATTCTGCTGAGTTTATTTCAAGTAGTGTTTATGCGAACTCTTTAAAATAATTTTAAAAATTATTGTTATAGGTTAGTAAGAAAAAGTTGCATGATGCGCGCACCGCACCAGATTTTTTAATTTATTTCTTGGATATCTTTATATTCCAATTATCACCGACATATTTTTCTGTAGTGGTGTAGGTTCCTTATCCCCATCGCAGACGGTCGGAACGATGATCCCCGAATCGTAGTAAGATAGGGGAGCAAATGTTTGTTCTCGACACACTGCCTCCGTTACGTGTGGTAGCGTTGGTTACGGTAATCATGACATTTGTCTTATACCGCCTTGGTCGGCTAGTTCTGAGTTCAAATACACTCTTCAAAAATGGGTAGTGCAGATAATTTTACTCTTAAATTATATATTGGGTTAAAATTGGTAGTATTTGTTAAATTAAAAAAATCTATGTAAACGAAAATTGTAAAAAAGTAATTACCGTTGAATTCTTAGTTTGGAAGTATTTCTTTTTAATTTAAAGAAATAAAAAACAGATGATTGCGTACTTTTTTTTTAGAATGATATATTTTTATGAATTTTTAAATATGAAAATGTATACATAAATACTTAATTAAGTCATTGTCTAATAACTTACGGTCATAAATTAATAAGTTCATAAAAACGACTATATCATTATGGTGATTTTTTTTTGCTGACAAAATATCTTTTTTTGAGAAATTAGTTGTTCAGTAGATGTATTTGATTTGCTGAAATTATTTCTTCATATCAATTCAATATCTCTAAAAAAACATTCAATTTATGAAAATTCAATGTTTAGGTTTAACTAAATATGTAGTAAAAAATATAAAATAATAAATATATTATTATCTTGCAATTTAAAAATGTACTGTAGTAGTCTTAATAAATAGTTATCAGGTCGATTTTATTTATTTATTTTATTTTTTTTTTTTTTTTATAATGAACAAGCTTGAGCAAAATATTTGACTGATTTTTACCTTCTGCTTCTTCAAATCTACTTTAAGCCTTTGTGAACTCTCAAGGCTGGTTTACACGAGTGAGTTTTTTGATCGAGCTTTTGATCACACTCACTTTGATAAAAAAAAAACTTAATCGTGTAAACGGGCTATTTACTCGTGTAAATCAGCCTTTAGAGAAGTAAATTTAGAAATTCGCTTTCGATCCATTTTTCTGAAATTCAATACTTAATTAATTGAGATAAAACTATAGTTCCTATATAGTTTCCGTTTTAAAAGATCTATTTTTTTTTTTCGTTTCCTCTCTATGAACTATAATACAGCTCTGTTTATTTATTTTGTAAAAAGATCCGTTTTTTAGAAATTCGGCTGGGCTATCACTACACTATTATATAAATTTCATAAACAAAATTATGGTCTGTCTATATTTTTTTAAACTCATTGGATGTCTTTATTTTCGACTTATTGATAAATTACGAAGTAAACTTCACATCAAACACTCACTATCGTATGAAGCATTCTCAAAATCGTTTTAGCATCGAAATTTGTTATCTTTTGCTTTGTAATCATGATAATTGAATTATATGGCAATTATGCATTTCCTCTACGCTGAATCAATTAGGGTTGTGCAATCAAAGTTAAAAGCTACAGTCTATAGAATCATGACTGCAAGAAATGACAGTTAATTGTTGAAATTTAATGACTGTAATCTTGTTTATACTGCTCTTTAAATATTCAAACGGCCCTTGGTGGTTTATAAAGCAACTAAACCTTCTATGTCTGTTTTAAAGGCATGTGGTTTCTTAAAAAAAAAAAATGAATTAAAAAAAATTATCGACCATATAATTTTCACTTTAGATATATATAAATAGTATCGCTTCTTCAACATTTAAGTAGCTACCAAATTTGAAAAGGAGTATTAGAAAAAACAATCTGTTATTAAAGAAACTATTTTTGCTGAAACTTTTTTTTTTCTTCCGATAGCCCCTTATTTACTTTCATATTAAAAATCCGTTGTCTGGAAATTCGACTTTTTCTGCTTTTTTTTATTTTAAGGTGGCATTTATTATCATCATTATTACTGGGACTTTATCATACTTTCTGATTAATTATTAGATAGAATTCTGTTGCATATTTGTATGTAAGAAGATTTTTTTTTAGTGTAATATTTGATTATTGTGAGGCAACTTTTTAATGACGTGCTGCCCTTTAGGCAGTATGAAGTATATTTTTTGAGCTTTTGACTTGCGTTTAGTAGATTATAATGTGAACTAATTAAATTGAAATAAATTTTGAAAGTGAAGAGTATGTTCGAAACGTCTTAAAGAAAATAACATTCTATTATATATTTGATAGTTATTTTAACTTATGATCAATATTTGTTACTTTTACGTCTGTTTATTTCTTATCTTTATGTTTTTGCCTTACTTTCTTGTAAGTACTTTTATTATATTTCTTCATTTTTTGTGAGTTTATTCTCCGTATTCAGTTCATACCGTATTTTTACGTCAATGTTATTTCTGTATCTAGTTTTATGTTGTATACTTCAATGATTTCCATCTTCTTTGTAGCTTGTTCTTTATAGCTCTGAAAAATACCTGCAATTGCTCTAAAAGTGATTTAACTGAAAACAAATAATGAGCTAATGACACTTGACTTTTATTTCAAGAAAATATAAGTCATAAACTAACAATTAATTTTTAACAAAATACATAAATGTTTTTCCAATAATTTTAACTTTTATTTAAAATTTTTTTTTTTTTCATCCAAACCCTTATTAGAAGTCCACGTAAATTTTGCTTGTTGTTATGTGACAAATAATTAAGCTCAGTGGAGTTTTCTGTGGGTAAATTACCTCATCGTTTCTTGAACTTTAATTTCTATAAATTTTTACATTCGAATTTATTTTAATTTAAGGTTAAATTGCCATTGAGTTTTTCAGAGCTACTGAGCTATTTTTGGAAAGTGGTGTTTTATATCTGAAAACCGTAGAGGAAGACCCGATGGTAAAGAAACCCTGACTGTATGCTCCACCAGCACAGACATTAGCATACCCCCTACATATGTAGTAGCTGCTCAGCATTTGGGGGTCTTCCCTATTAAGAAGATTTAAGGTTTAAGTGTCTAACAAAACGGTGCTATTCTTTCCACTTATCACTGAAACACCATTCAAACGTCATCTTGGGATGGTCGAGGTCAATCCCTTCCTCGTCCTAGGTGAGTCCATATTGATATAAATCGTTCCAGGTAATACCTCCTACGTTAATTCTCCGCCACTAAGAACTTGCACCATCTATCATAAGTTGAGCGGTGGGTAAAGTAACCTCTTGGGCTGGGCGCAGGGCCCCGTATATTGTTCCTTAGAAAGTTCGGCTAATGCTCATAATGGCGAGTTTACTACCGGAAAATAACTTAAGTGTATTTTAAACTTTGCATTTTGAAGCTTAATAAAACCGTAGCTCTAGATAGATAGAAGATAGAACATTTTTTATTATCATCTACAAATTACCACAAGGCTTGATAGATAAATATATTTACATGTTGTAAGTGTAAGGACCTTTTGCATGATACAATGAGGTGAACCGTGATGTGATTTGCTGGTATTTTACCTAAATGCAGTTTTAAAACAATTTAAATTAAAAAAAAAACCTACATAATACAAAAAAAATCTGGTTTGTCCACTCTCACGACTTTTCTTACCTCTTAAGGTGATAGTCCAAAATAAAACTGTTTGCTATATCGTTTTAATCCGTTTAAGATTTTTTTTTATATTTAGTTTTGTAGGCATTTGAACTAGCTTTCAAGTGAGAATTTAGATTTTTCAGGAGATATATTGATATCAAGTTAAAAAAAAACCCGGTTTTACAGAATATATTATTCAACATCTGTATAAAATTCAATACGCTATATCTTTGCTTATATTGGTCCGATGTAGATGGTTCTTTTTTTTTTTTGTAAAGAATTTAATTAGCTTTCGAATAGACATGACGAAACCGACTCTTTTTGTTGTGTGTAACGATTTAGATGACGCTTATATATTATTCTCCTGCTGCAGTCTTGTTCAGTTCACAAATGGGGAGGAAAATAATTATTTTACATTTAAATTTAACCATTAAAACAAGTAATAAAAATGTTTATTACATTGGAAAAAAATCGCGTTTGTAACCTTTATTACCGAACCATATGATCTCTGTATTTAATTTTAATATAATTTTTGATGTAAGTTTATTATGATCTTCAAGTAAGGAATCCTTTTTGGCTCACCAATTTTAATCAAAATCTAGTATATTATTTATATTGATATAGAAGTCCTGTTTACCTAATTTGAGATGTTTTATATTATACTTTAATATAACTATTGATGAAAATCAATAATGACCTTCAAATAAAGTGTCACTTCCGGTAAACATGCAATAACCAAAAAGGGAGGTTCACAACTAGATTTTAGAGCATTCATAAATACAAAATTTTAACTTTCTGCGGCTAACCGTTTTTGAGTTATGTGAGATACGAACGTAAGCATGTGAAGACGTCACGACGAAACTAGTCAAAATGGATTCAGGGATGGCCAAAATTAATATTTTCGTTAAATCTGAAAACCGAAAATTTTCGCGATTACAATACTTCCTTTACTGCGTGCAAGGAAGTAAAAAAAGAAAAAAATGTTCTCACTCTTTAATACCAAAGCTGTAAGGAAATACATTCATGCTATTTATATATATTTATATTGATATAAAAGTCCTGTTTACCTAATTTGAGATGTTTTACATTATGTTTTAATATAATTTTTGATGAAAGTTTATTATGACCTTCAAGTAAAGTACCGCTTCAGGTTTTCCAATTTAGACCAAAATCTATTATGTTATTTAAATCAACATACAAGTTATAAGTACTAAATTTGAGAAGTTTTGCATATTATTTTAATATAATTTTTTATGGAAATCAACTATGACCTTCAAGTAAAGTACCACTTTCGGTGATCAAGTGGTGACCAAAAAGAAAGGTTCACAACTAGATTTTAGAACAATTCTAAATACAAAATTTCAACTTTCTACGGCTAACTGTTTTTGGAGTTATGCGAGATACGAACGTACAGACACCACGACGAAACTAGTCAAAATGGATTCAGGGATGGTTAAAATGGATATTTCCGTTGAAATCTGAAAACCGAAAATTTTCGCGATTACAATACTTCTTTTACTTTGTACAAGGAAGTAAAAAGATACAAAACAAAGCAAAACATAATTCTTTTTTTTTTGTTATTCGATCTTGTTCATATGTCTTTTCGTTTTGATATATTTTTAAACTTCGTTATCTATCTACTTATATATATATATATATATATATATATATATATATATATATATATATTGCATTATTACGTATTGTCTGTAGATGGAATATTGTTACGTATGCTAAAAAAAAAAAAATGGAAACAAAAATTGTTCCATGAGAGAAAGTTAGTTCCTCGTGTTCCGCTGAATGTGGGGAGTATACTGGTTATTGCATCATTTTAGTGCGAACTAACTTTGGCCGCAGGAGTATTCACCTCGATATATATAGCAGCTAAATCCGGGACCGCTCGGCAAAACCTTCCACTAACACTTAAATATGTTTTAGGCGCCTTTATTTCTCTTTTCGATTTGTTCGACTTTTTTTTTAATTCATAACAAAGTTTTATTAGTACCGAACCAGTCTGCTAATAAATAAGACGAATATTGAATCCTGAAAAATATTATTTAATTATATAATGTGTAATTTACAATTTTGATATTGATTTTGGTTTCAGAATATCGCCAATTTTACACTTTGTACTCTAATTAAAATTATCTATAGGATTTTCAATTTCAATTTTAACTATAATCAGTATTATGTTTTGAACAGATAATCAGGAATAAACGTGTTCAAGATGGTTTATTTAATTTGTACTGAACTTACATTTTTATTTTGATCGTATATTAATTTTGCTATTATTTAACGTATATATTTAATTATTTTCATTTGAAATGCACTCATACATATATTATTTTAGTAATTTTTATCATTTTTTATTTTATTATATTTTTCTTTACTCTGTATATATATATATATATATATATATATATATATATATATATATATATATATATATACGAGGTGTGGCTATTAAATAACGAGACTGACATTGCAATAAAATTTATTTTTATTTTATACATAATTACTTATTATCACCTTCAATATACACCCCTTCTCTATCCCTACAACGCTTCATGCGAATTTTCCATTGTTGGAAACAGTGCTGGAAGTCATCTTCTGTTAGCTCCTTCAGGGCGCGTGCCGCTTTCTCTTTTACAGCTTCCACGGTAACATGTGATGAAACGTGGTTTTTTACTTATGATCCGGAAACGAAGCGCCAATCCATGCACTGGAAGATCCCAACTTCACCAAGAACCAAAAAAGCTAGAATGAGCAAGTCAAAATTTAAAGCAATGATGATTGTTTTTTTCGATATTCACGGGATTGTGTACCTTCACTGGGTTCCTGAAGGTCAAACTATTAATAAATACTACTACCTTGAGGTACTTGCAAAACTACGTGACAGAGTAAGGAAAAAACGACCCGTAATGTGGAAGGACAAATCATGGGTTCTCCACCCTCTTTTCGCCAACTCATTCCGCGTTATCTGTCAAGAGGTTCCTAGCCCAGTACAGCATCCCAGTGTTAGAACATCCACCTTATTCACCAGATCTTGCACCATGTGACTATCTGTTCCCTAAGGTGAAATCTTCATTAAAAGGGACGAGGTTTGAGTCCGTGGAAGCTGTAAAAGAGAAAGCGGCACGCATCCTGAAGGAGCTGACAGAAGGTGACTTCCAGCACTGTTTCCAACAACGGAAAATTAGCATGGAGCGTTGTAGGGATATAGAAGGGGTGTATATTGAATGTGATAGTAAGTAATTATGTATAAAATAAAAATAAATATTATTGCAACGTCAGTCTCGTTATTTAATAGCCACACCTCGTATTTAAGGCATTAAGCTGTTGATTTATTTTATATTACTCTTACTTTTTCCTTTAACATTTTTATATATTCATTCTATATATTTTTATGATTCTCATCTTTATTTGACATATAATTGGTCATTCACATCACCGAAATAGCGGTATCATTGAATATGTAAAATATATTAGGTATAGAATAAACTCTATTTTATGTTTTAATTTTTAAAGTCACCTATAGTGTCTTCTTCACTTAATTACTCGGCCAAATATTGAACACCTAGTTAAAATTATGTTTTTATTTCATTATAATTGTAGTTAATTATTAAATTGTTCATTATTTAGAAATTTGTTTTTCCACAACTTTAATAGACTCTCCCTTATCCGTCCTAGCTGGGATAGAGACATCGCCGGTTATGCGGGAGAGCCGGTTAATCTGTAATCTATGAAAGAAAAAATTCCAATATTAATTTAACTCCTGAATGAGGTAAAATTGTGGATTTATTAGGTCTCTAATGAACAGACTTCACTTGTCTCTCTGGCACATAAGGAAGTTTTTATTTTAGTAATAGCTTAGCACGGGTTGCGTATCGAGGAGTATAGAAATTTGATACACCTAATTTTAAATCGACTCGGTAGTACTTAAAAATTAATTAGTAAAATTATTGGTTGATAAAATTAGTAACCCAATACTTTTTTTTTTTTAATTATTTATGTATTCAGACAAATTTTATTTCGCTGTTCCAAAATTATACATGTTATTTTTATCTTGGTTCAATGTAGTATACTCTTGATATTAGCTACCTAATATAATAAAAAAATAAATAAGTTTCCAAACAACGGTACGCAGTTTATTTTGATTACATTTTAAAATTTACTATGTAAATCATACAAAATAATAATAATAACAGTTTATCTTTATGTAGCTTGGGATCAAAAGTCTTAAAACAAATAATACTATGAATTCATAACAATATATGAGAAATAAAAAATATCGGAATTTAGAAGAACTTAGGAGATATACCTAAGAGCTTCGACACGGGAGATTATGAGAATTGTACGCATCACTGTGACACATATATGGACATCTCTAGTTGTTCTGGATACATGGCATTACACAAATATAGAGGCCCGCTTCAGTAGCCTCTCGCCAAACCTACTATCATGGTCATTTGGACTGGATTATTGAAATTTGTATGTATTGTTATTATTTTAATAATAACAATATAAGGCTCGGGAAACCGTAAGCAGATGTTAGCCTAGTTAATAAACTCATAAGACTATCACGATTGCTTGAAGTATTTCTGAAGTATATTTTCTGGTAAAAATACTGAGGATAATGAAAAAAATACTTAGTAGAAATACTGATTGCGGATTTAAAATTGATAGGGATCTCACCCCTTCAACGTTTTATTGAATATGACCGCTAATTCTAAAGGGCCTAACCACATATGCAAAGGAAATCATCGGGTACCATCAATGTGTATTCAGTGAGTACCAATCAACCAATGACCAGAAATTATCCCTTCGGCTAATATTAGAAAATAATCAATAACAAAAAGGTTGGTTTTCACCAAAAGCAATCCGATTTCAAAAGAGTACAAGGTTTAGTTCGAAGTATGTTCAGGTTTAAAAAAAGAAGCAATAGCTTGCTCTTATTATTATTATAGTAAGCACTTAAAAAAAAAAAAGAATTGAAATAACGCTATAAAGATAACTCAAAACTATATATATATATATATATATATATATATATATATATATATATATATATATATATATATATATATATATATATATATATATATATATATATATACTAATATATTTAATTCTATTGTATACTATTCGTTAATTATAACTTATAACTAATTGTTTGAGCTATTCTATTCATAATCACGCTAAATATTTTCATATTGGTGGAATTGTATTACTCTTAAAAATGTTTCGTGCCGCACGCTAACCAGTTTCGAAGTTATCGTATCATTTAATTTAACCGCATTTATCTTGTTAGTCTCTCTGTATTATTGTATTGCCTATTTAGGTCATTTTAGTTGTTAGTATGGTTATTAAAAAATGGTATTGATGAAAAATAATGGTACTTATGCCCCATTAGAAATATATAACTTCGATGTGATTTGTAGTTATAAATAACCTACAGGAGTAATTTTATCTCCGTAATCATATTGGGTGTTAACCGATCACCACACTAAGGATTGCCCTATATCTGAGGTATATTAGGTTTTTTTATATAAAACGTATTTTATTTTTTGGAGCTGTATACAATCGTTTTATATCTTTATATACTTTATAATACAGCTCCAAAAATAATATATATATATATATATATATATATATATTATATGTAGGAACTTTTTTATTAACATCAAATTTTCAAAAAAGTAAGTCATTCGAACAACTGGAAAAGTACGTGTATATATGTATACATATATATATATATATATATATATATATATATATATATATATATATATATGTATGTATATATATATATTTATGTATATATATATTATTATATGTAATACATATAATAATATGCTTATAACATGATAATATGTATTTGATGAATGATGAATATGATAATATGTAATATAACAATATGATAATTATAGGTATAACATATAATATTATATGTAATACATATATATATATATATATATATATATATATATATATATATATATATATATATATATATATAAATGAGAAATGGTATACATCAATAAATGATAAATAGTTAATCTTATTCTGTAAATAATTGAGCACTATATATAAAATATAAACAAATAAAAAAAATATCAATAGAGTGGGTACCTCACATTTATTTTCTCATTTTTATTATTACTACTAGAGAATGTTTGTTCCAGAATAAATTAATGCTTTATTTATTCTTGGACTAAATTTTTAAAAAGAAAGAGAACGTACTAAAGCTGAATTAAAAAAAAAAAAATGAAGTACTAATAATTTAAAAATAACTAAATAAAATAATACAAAGATATAAATAATAATCCATGATATAAATATCTATTCTTCATATTTAATCAATTTTTATAATAATTGAAAACTAAAAATATTAACGAAGAAGATTACTAACTAAAAATATTAACAAAAATGAAACATTGTCAAAGAACTATTTAAATGCGCGATAAGATGTAATTATAAGATATGCCCAGACGATGAAGGAATACGTCGAAATATGAACGAGAACATGTAAACAATAAAATTGATAAAGGAAGATACAGTCTTTAACCTCTTATATCCGGCTCTCGTTGATACGTATCCCCGGATTATCCGGATCAGATTTTTAGAATTTTTTAAAAATTAATATTAACATTAGGTAATAATTTTGAACTACCATATATTAGCAAGAGCGTGACTATTTATGAATATGCTAAATATTCGGTTTTTAGTTTGATTCGATAAACGGTAAGTCTGCAAATTTAAGGATTTTGTTTTGCTTATTATACGTATTATCCGGATTTTCGATTAATAAATAATTTAAATTACGGTAAGGCCCTGACCTCAACCGATAAGGATCCGTTGGTTTGAGTATTTGTTGTGGACATCAGCTCGAAGTCCAGTCAGGTTAAGTTGGAGTCACTATTTTGGAGTTATTTAGCTTGTATATATATATATATATATATATATATATATATATATATATATATATATATATATATATATATATATATAAATTTGCAGACTTACCGTTTATCGAATCAAACTAAAAACCGAATATTATTTAATTTATTAGTATATATATATATATATATATATATATATATATATATATATATATATATATATATATATATATATACTCCTTAGTCCTGGTTTACTTGGCATTTAAGCCCGGCAGAATCTTCTGACTGAATACACGCTTTCAACGTCTTTGGCCTACAGTTTAGCATAGCTAAAGCAGTTCTTTATTTAAATTTCTTGTAAACAGATAAAAAATTAGGGACAGACTGCAGTTGTAAGATTTAGCGTGCGGTTGGTGGAAGACAAGGCTGATGGAGGCGCAACCTTCCCATTACAGTGGCAGACCAAGCACTAACTCCAAGAATTAATTATTGCTCAGCCCTATTAATCTTAACGTCTTCCTTTTCCTCCCGTAGCTCCATAGTCCTAGGAGTATGGAGTATGGCTATCATCTGTCAGTAGCATTATCTACTGTATTTCAACCACTTGGTCTGTTTCGACGGTTGTTAATTAATTTATAATAGTTGTAGTATTTATAAATTTGTTTGTTAATTTTGTATTTGAAAGCAGATGCAATTATTAATTCAAACTTAATATTAAAACGCTTATATTCAAACCATGAAGAGCCTAAGCGATTTGACAATATACAACAATCGAATATGCAAAAATGCGATTTTCGTATTCCTCACAATAAAAGGCACTAGCTGACGCATGGATTGTGGCAAAGCCTAGAATTCCTAACCTTCAAAAATCACAATGGATCTAAAAGCCTGACAGCCTTGAGAATAAGGAAATCAAGACTTTGCCACTTTGAATTTCAATGCTGCATACTGAAAAAGGTTCGCTCAGATGTATCTTGATGCATCTTTGCCAATGCTTTAAAGTGAGTTTGCAATCTCAGCTTTTCGCAATGGAAGTTTTCCGAGACGAATGCCGCTACTCCACCCCATGTTCAGATTGTCTGTCTTTTCTGAATATTTTATATTTTTTTAGTTTTACTGTTTGTTGTTCGTTGAGGTGTCTTTCTTGTAAACAAGAACAAATTGGGTCTTCATCTGTCGTTAGTTTTCTGAAGTATTCTATATGTTGGTAGTTCCCGTTACTATTTCATTGTATTAGTTTTACCATATTTAAATTTTTCTTTTTAAAAAGCTATACTTTCGGATGAAGATTCTTTCTTGCTTCAAGATAAGTTCAGGTTTAGTTCGTTTTCATTTAGTAATTTATAATGTGTGTTGTCCATATTTTTATACCCGTATGGGCTATAGATCCTTTGATATCTGTTAGCATATGTTTTAACCCCTCATTGTCTTCCGTGAATTCGTTTATCAGGTTTATTGTGCTTAATGTTATTTTTTCTATCTGTAAGGTTGGATAGAGTAGGCATCTTTCCTTAAAATGAGGTGGATAATCGTTTTTCGTTAGTAAATCACGAATTGGCTCAAGGATATCTTCAGTGGTCGATTTTGTTTTTTGCTGTATGTTTGTTTTTATCTCAACTGTTATTTAATTTTTTTTTAAGTATGATTCTTTATTCTTAGGTAGCTTAAAAATGTTTTGTTTGCTATAGTAATATTTTTCACCGGAGCAGTTTTTTTTTTAATGGTTTTCACTGGAGTAGATAAATATATTTTGCTTTGCATTGCTCTAATATTCTTATAATTATTTTTAATTTCTTCAGTATACTCTGTATTAGACTGTTTCTGTTGCTTTTTAGCGGATATGTCACGTTTTCTGATGTTTTCGTGAGTATTGTGGCATTGTTTGGTTTTTCTGAAATTATGGTTTGCCTGATGTATAAGTTTAGTTCTTCATCGTTAGCGTCCTATTCTGGACAATGCGCAGCAAATTGTCAGGGTTTTCTGCAGACATAGCAGATGTCCTCCACTAGAAAAATACGGTGAGAGAGATCTTCGTTTAGGACAACAATTGAAGTTTTTAGATGGCTAATATCCTCTGGGTTAATGTACACTCGAAAGATCTGTATGTTGCTAGCTTCTGGGTCTACTTCCTGCCCATAGAAATGTCATCGAAGAAAGTAACCTGATTCCCATTTTACTGAGTTCATTTTCTATTACGCCATTTGGAATACTAGGACATGCATTTGATATTATAATGCGCTTTGCAGGATTTATTGATCGACGAATTGGGGTTACATGATCATCTATAGTTATGATTTTTTGTTTGGATAGTAGCCTATCTATCTGTTCTTTATTTGCTAAGTGAATACAAAAATGGTTATTGGATATGCGTGATGCAAATTTTATCGCATTGGGATTTACTAGGTCCGCAACTTTTTCAACATACTGATTTTGTTTGATCCCCTTAATGGTTTGTAACTCTATAGCGTACTTACGGCTCAATGGCTTCTGACTGGACATAATTTTTGTGTATGTTGGATGACTTTGTTGTCTAATGGGTTATCTATGATTTTGTCGGTACTTTTTCGCTTGTGGTTCTGTTGTTTTTCAACATCTCTCGTACTGCATTGACTCCAACAGTCACCTCCTGCTCTATATCTCCTTCCTATCTTCTTCATTATTACCGAGATGTGCCTAGCAAACGCACATTCGGCCTAGCCGAATCGATCCCCGTAAAAGCCTCTTGATAATGGTATGGCTATACTCTAACTAATTACTGTACAGATTTCTCTTTTCTTGGGTCGATAACCCGACTATCGGATATTTTATTCTAGAAAATTATGTTTAAACATTTTTTATAAAAATAGTTTCCAGCAGTTTTTTTTTTTTTTACTTTTATACCTAATGTTTTATTCAAATTTTTTTTTGTATTACCTCTCATATTCTATAGCCTTTTATTCATAAAACCAACAAACTGAAAGAATCACGTAATAAGAAAAAAAAATGCTAATTAACATTCTTGACTATAAAATCTAACTATAAAAATTCACAATAATATTAATTTTCTCATAAATTTATTATTTCAATATTACAGGATTAGTTAAAAATATAATTTAATGAATAATGAATATATCAATTGTTCTTTATTAACAAATAACAAATACAAATTTATTATTAATTATACAAAATTAAATTTATCCAAGTTTGGTGTTTAGTGATTTCAAATCACACACACTTATTAACAATTATTTTAACACTATTAACATTTGTATACGATAGTTCTTGGTTTTTAGATTTTGTAGAATTAATTTTCATAATGTTTTATTTATATATCTGTATATTTTTTGATATTCAAACAATAAAAATGTTAAGTTGATAATTATTTGAGGCGCTCCATGGAAGAAAAGCAAATCAGTAGTCACCATAATTAGGTTTTTAATTTATATATAAAATGTATTGTTTTATATATATATATATATATATATATATATATATATATATATATATATATATATATATATATATATATATAAATACATAAATAGAAATAGTACCTATGTATTATCCTTTTTTTTTCATTAGAAAATTTTAGTAGGAGTGCTAATTTTATGTTAGTAATAGATAATAATTACATAATTGTTCATTAGTGTATGAAGATTATTTTCGTTATTGAATCATCGTGAGATATTATTTCACAAATATATTGATAGAACTTGAAAGACGAGTTATTATTGGTGCTGTTCATAAAATCCTAAAATAGCGAAGATCTATCATAGCTACATTTTTGAGATCTGCGTGGTGAAGTTTCGCATTTAGCAAGGTTACTATGAAAATGTTTTGTGGCACGCAAAGCTTTACCTATGCTAAGATGAGACTGATATTGACCTAGCGATTTGCTTCAGATTTTTTTTTATAGTCGTAACTGCTGGGACTAGTATTACTCCGACTGGATTTTGGCGCTGCCCAGAGATGTAATATTATCGCATAAATATTTTATGTTTATTTACGCAATTTTTTAAAATATATCTTTAAGGAACCATTGAAATAAAAGATCCCAATTAGGATATCTTTTTAAAAATTTGATTACATTAATACGAGTATAAACTTTGTATCGTTTATAAATATTTATTATAACCATATGTATATGGACAGAAAGCCTATGCGCCAAAACGAAAAAAATTGAGTTTTTGAGTGAAAAGCTTACCTGAGCGATAGTTCTTTCACCTCATACTATATTTAAGCAAATAAAAAAAACGAGAAATTTAAAAAATAATTTTGAATTTTACTAGGAGAGATGAAATAAAATATTGCTTACGATCCTTTTTCACTCAAAATCTCCATTTCTTTGTATTGACGCTTACGCCTTTCTGCTTTTACATCGTCGATGTATATACATACATATACACTTTTTCTTAAAAATTGTATTCCTTTCTACCCAGTTTCCCAGCCCGTACTATTTTGATTCTGAGATTCTTAATAGTCCCGGTATCAACCTAAGGAATATTGATTCATTTTTGTCGATTTATTGGTTGTTATATAGGGTCATACAATTTTTTAATGAATTGAATTTTATGCTGCCATAAGTCGATAGTTTTAACAGTATATGTGCATAGAGATATAGTATAAAGTAATGTTTAAACTAAGGGCAATCTCATAATTGTATCGAAGCATTGACAAAGGAAAGTGGCCAACGTCACGCTCCAACCAACTTTTTTTTTACTCTTGGCTGCAGGGAGGTTAGAGAATGCGTGGGTAATTCTTAAGAAAGTTGGGTGTCTTTCTTATCATTATATTTACTTTGATTTATACAAAGCTTTATCAGATAGCTAGCTAACTTAAAAAAAAAAATTATTTCAATTTCGGGTTGAATTACTTCTTTTAATTTCGAATAAGAGTTATAAATAAAAATATACTTTTCACTGATAAATAGTTGCTATTTCTCTCAGTACTGATCTATATTTTTTAAGTAAGATAAAATTCTTCAAGAAAAATATATTTTTATAATTAAATTAAGGAGAGATAATATTTTTTTATTTTTTTTTTATTTATGATCTAATTTAATTCGTAACTGCTTGCTAAATAGTAGCAGATTCCCTACGTTATTATAATAGTTTAATAGCTAAACAAAATAATAGTTCAAAAATACTATGTTATTATTGTTATTTTATTTTTTAAATATTATATTTTAATAAGCTTGGCCTCTTATATCAGCTAGCTCAGATCTATAAATGCAGGCTATGTTAAATAGTTTTAAGCTTTCAATTTTCAGTTCTCATTTATTTCGAACCTGGAAAGACAGGGATTTACCTTAAGTATCCTTATTTTATATACCTTATTTTTAAAATATAACATTTTGCAACTATTCAACGGAAATAAAATTTAAAAATGACGGATTGCTGAACTGCAACCTATACAAAGAGTCGTTCAAGCCCAAGATATTTTTTATAATTTTTTTATGTCCCCTGAGGCATGAGTGAAATAAAACTTTTTATGTGGCCTTAGCGGTGTCTTGAGGAAGACTCAGTTTTCTTCTATATTTAATTTAAGCGCTCGATAGTAATTTCTCAGTTCTTGCACTATGGGATTAAATTAGGTTTGCGGCGGGCGCTGAGCCATTAAGGATATTAAAAGTCCAGTTTCAATAAATAATTCTTATAACTGTGCAGGGTTCTTCATTCAATAATAACTTACCATTTTGCAGGAATTAGAGTTCGTGACTTAACATATGATGTATTGATTGCATAATAGATGGCACGCGAAGTGTTAAAATGTGTTATAAAAAAAGCCGGCACGTAGGAACAAATGTTCTCTTGCTTCCATTTTAGACACGTTACAGATCCATATCTCATCCTTACACGTAATAACACGTGTTGCATCTATTTATGAATTCCTGGTTTCTACTGTCAAAATTATGTTTAATTTAGTTTACTAAGTTAAAGTCATTAGTAAAATAACTGGAAATACTGAAGTTCTAATTCAAAGTAAATATATATATATATATATATAAAACGAATTTCGTGTTTTGCTATGGTATTAATGTAATGGAAATCTTACTATTGTTCATACAATTGCAACAGTATTATTATAATTTATTAACATTTTCATATTAGCTAATTATCCACTGTAATATTGTAAAACAATCGTATATCAGTTATTAAAGTCAGTTATTAAAGTGTTATTAAAGTCCTTTTCTATAATTACATTGCCTCACAAAATTAATAATATAATAGCATTTATTATTTTTAAATAATTTCTCACTGATCACTGATGACTGAGATGGCTCTCTAATTTTTTTAAGCTTGACTCTGTATAATTGAAATTGGTCCAGATTGGACTTAATTATGGCATTGTATACATTTTAACACTTTTTGAAAGATGCCTGAGGATGGCTTAAAGGTCGAAAATTTGCATCTGAATAAATGAATTTGGTGAAATAGTACCAAGCTGCGTTTGTTTTTATACATACTGCATTCACCTTAAATCAACAAACAAATATGAAAATAAAAATTGATTTTAATATATTGTAATATGCTTGTAAATAAATAGTCGGAGGATAAGATAACAACAAAATAAATAAATTAATGTTAAATAAATTTCAAAAACACCTATATCTTCCATTCCTATAATATTTATGTGGTCATTTCAAACTAAGAAAGACAGACTATGGCCCTCCGCATGTAAGAGGAAAACGGCTATTACTTCGGGTTAACGGAGGTAAGACGCAACTGGAGTTGTTTTTTTTTTCATGTAGGGACAAGAAAAAACTTTTGGTAAAACCAAACTAAAAATAAACTCATAATATCAGTCATTATTTGTGACAGTTAGAGGGTTAAAATGATTCTATGGAATTTCTCCTGAATCTGAATCCACTAGATCAAAGTTAATACTATGCTACCACCCGAGATTCGGTTTAGAGATGATCCAGTCCGCCTACTTTTTAATGTTCATTTTGTTATCAATTGATATCCACGATGCTCTATCAACATTTCAAATTTTAACTTTAACATTTCTGCAAAATTTAGGAAGGAAAGACGGAAATCAGGTTCAGGTGCATCGTCTTGTTGAAAAAAATCTTTGTTCCGTCTAATCAAAGCGGAGTATTTGGCTAGCATAGCATGCTCATATGGAGTCGTCCAGCTCATGAAACCTATGGTCTCAGATTTTTATGATTTCTTTTGTTATTTGTTCCATTTGATATCATCATTAACCATACATAATTTTATACAATTTGAATACTTTTTGAGATATTAATTTTCCAAAATGCACTATAAAAGACATTTTTCCATTACCAAGAACTGAGGCGGTAGAGACATAGTTTAAGGAAAAATTTCTTAAATTTGGCAATTTTCATTATATCACAATTGGCAAACTTCAAATCTGTAAAATTACACTCTCATTCTAAATAAACAATGTGCTATAATCCATTCGCTAAACGAATGACTATGAAACGTCTAGAACTATATCAATCTAACTTGATAACATAGTCATTTAATTTAAGCTAGCTTAAATCAAATTAAATTAACTTGCCATTTAGTCATTCTCGTCTAGAATTTATTTGAGCATTATCTTATTTATTTGTGTCGTTCCCCACCACTTATAGGCATTCTTTTAGTGAAAGGACTATACATATATCAATTAAAGGACCCTTCTGAAAGTGTTCTGTTATGTACTTCGTGTAGAAGTTCATAACTAATATTTTTAATCACGGCTTATATATTTAAACAAAAATTAAATTCTTGAATAAAACTGTATCATGTATTTTAAATTGTCCTTTGATAAAGATTTTATTGCTAATATGCTGTTTTTGTCTATAAAATACGTTTTATTGCTGAGCTTCTCTCTAATATCTGATGATATTGGTATTCCCGACAACCTCCGACGGCTGCTCTCTGAAGAGCATTCGGTCGATTCAGAGCCCTTATGAGCATCGGCGTATCGCATATCTTTTATGAATACAGAGTAAAGGAAAGGGGATGAGATATAGGAGAGAAAGGGCTACTTAAGAAAGATGGGTCAGTGCTAGGCGGACGTTGTGGGTATTGAGCCGGTAATTTCGCTATGGTATTTTCCAAAGGCTTACATATGCTTCTCCTATTGCCCCCGTAGCATTGTACCTCCCCCGCTTACAATGGCTATCGAATCGCCCTCTAGCGGCTTAATTTTAGCCAAGTACCCAGTACTGACCAATTACCGGCTCCTCGTCGATATATTCTATTCATGCACCCAACAGCCAATGCTCAGGAATCAGGGCAACTACACAGAGCGTCCAGCTCAGTCCTATATATAACCCCATATAGGAGTCTGGATAATTTCTTATTATAATATTTTTTCAGTTTTTGTATTAAATACATTCTTGTTCTATTAAAAAATATCTGATGTGGACAACACCCTTGTACGCCTATTAAATTATAAATCGGTGGCTCAAAAAAGTGGTCCAGAATTTGGTTAATAGTTTCCGAAGATTGTAGTAAAAACCACAATCGGATTCGGGTCATCCATCCATAAACACATACACACACAAGCGCTCTTGTTTCTGGAGGTCTCATGCCGTTATTAAATGTCGCTTTCTTTCCGAAGGGAACAAGCTCCCAAGAGATTTCTTCGTGTTCCATGACAACATTAGAACTGGAAATGACCTTCAAGTACAGTAGGCTTTTGGGTTCACCAATATTGTATCACAAAGGCTTTTATGTTGAAATTGGCTATTCCTCGAATGAAACATACGCAATTGCATTTACCTCTCTACCTGTACATTTATCTATTGATTAGCATTACTGCGATATATTCCATATCGAATTTACAACACAGCCACTAGAGAGCTTCCTGATAGAATATTATTAGGACTAGCTTTTAAGCCACAAAGGTAAATTAAATAGTTTAAGTCAAAGCTTTTAGAATAATTACGGATAGTGGCATCAAATTTAAGCTAGAGTGCATAATATTGTAAATAAGCAGGAAGCATCGGGTTTAGAGTAAGCGGACAAAGGGTCTCGGATAGCAGAGGGAAACTAGGGGTCTTGAAATGTGTTAATTCTAGATTTGGGAAATAACCTAAAGGTTCATAAAAACCTGCATAAAATAATCTAACAAATCTAAAATATTAAATCTATAGCCTTATGGTTGCACTCTTTTAGTGTTTCAAACTGGAGTGCTTGGAGTGCAGAAGATTTTATGATTTCCACTCTACTATATCGCTCCATTCTGATTCATTCTCACGTGCACACGCAAACATGTATTATAAAGTAATTACAGCATACAAATATTTCTGTATACTGATAAATATAAATCTTAAGAATTAATGGGATTTAAATAGTGTTCCTATAATAGCGCGAATACTAAATAATTTAAGCTTAATCTCCAAAAAATAGTGGATTTTTTAGCTTATTAGAAAATATAAATCTACTAAAAAAAATTTAATTCTTTTTAATTAATATTCACATTTTTAACATGATTAATAGTACAAAAATAAATAAAATTGTAAGTTATTCATATCAATTACTTACTTTGTAAGATATTTAATGCAATCAACATGGTAAATTATAATTATACGACATTTACTGGCCAATAAATATGATTATTATTATTATTACATATCCTAAAAACTGTGCAGTCCATCGTTCCACTCCATATGTTTTCTTCACTCACGGTCGGTTGGAATAATTGTATATTGGCGTGGCGTGATGGAACTTAGGACCAATGGAATTCCAGCCGATTTACAATACTCCAAGGATTTCACTCGCACGCTTGCTCCAACACGTTCCATTTGGTATGGAGCGGTTAGAGTAGACTGATCGTCTGAGACCACCTTAAAAATGTCGTTGTGTCGCTTTCTTCTCACATTTCTGTAGTCCCTTCGCTATTCCTAAAGTTATGTCTACACTATTCGACTTTCGATTTGACATGAGAAACGGGGAAGGAAACGTGAGGCATGCGATGTCGAATGATTATTTTTATTTAATTACTGATTGAAAAATGATGAATACATTTATTCACTGAATAATAGAATAACGAATAAATGGGGTTTTCATTATTTATCACTTTTGTCTGAACAAAAATTTGTCCAGGATTGGGTCAAATGCACCTAATCAAAGTCAAATCGAAAGTTGAACAGTGTGAACATAGCTTTAAACTACTTTACCGTTTTTGATTAAACTTTAGGAGTATGTAGTGGCTATTCGGTTCAAGTTAAATTCATCGACGACTTGAGTTAGTCAAAACTGATATTATGCGATTCATAAAAAGAAGATTACTTTTTTTTATGTATGTTTTACTTAATTTTGGGTAGTATTTTATGATATAATTTTTTTTCCTCTAATTTTCTGTTTTATTAAAAAACTTGTACCACATATTTTTTTAAATATTTTTAGACGTTTCTAATCTAATGTATTTGTCACTATTACTTTAAAAACTAATAAAAGGATTGTACATACATGAATGGATAATACTCTGGATATCATTGTCACAATGTAGAGTATGTACATATTTATTTATTAGTATATCTCTTTTTATTAGTTTTTTAAAATAATTGTAACTAATACAAGTAAGACGATATAAAATTTATGGATATAAAAAAATTTAAAAAAGAGATTGGAGAAATTAAAATTATAATATTAAAGAATAATGCATAAGAATGTTGTCCTGAAGATAGATAAATTCCTCAAAACGTCGAAAAATATCTGATAAAAGTGTTTATATAAAATAGAAAATTAGAGGAAGAAAATTACTTCATAAAATACTAGGTACCAAAGATTAAATTAAAAATTCTTCCAAAAATATCAAAAAGATGGAAATGTTACTTAGGTGTTGGTATAACTATTCCCAGTGATCACCCTCCTCAAATCATTCTCAAGACCAAATTCTACATCGATAAACTTAGAAATCTGTTTGATATATGGTCTCCTCCAAGCTAGTAATATTTTTAACAGGACAGACGGTATATCCTCTTTGCCGCCGTGAAACTTCCTATGTGACAAAAATTCAGTTATTTGATTTTGATTTTACTAGAAACAAGATTTTATCTCCTATGTGCTGTGAAAAGCATTCACGTGTTAAAAAATTGTAACATGATTTAATTGGTCAAGCGGAATCCTATTGGTAGTGTTAATCATATTCGCATTAATCAGTGCTTGAAATCACCCATGTGACACTTCCAAGGCAATCGTCACGTTAACGGTTTGATAGCTACTTACCGACGATGTTGAAATTTATCATAAAATTTTATTTTATTGTTTTTTTTTATTGTTTTATAAAATTATATTTAAGAAAATGGCTTATAAATCAGTTTTTCTGTAAACTATATTTTTGACATATAGGACGGAGGTTTCACGGCGACGACGACGATATATATTTTTTTCTATTAGTTTTATACTAGCTTTGTTCTCGAAATATTATTTTGATTTTATTTTTAAATACTGAAGGGCATTTGATGAAAATTCTTTATATATTCTGATTTATAAATTCTTTAAAATGAAGTTTTTTTATATGTAAAAAGCATATTGTAAAAAAATGTGCAAAAAATAATATTATACTTTTAGGATTTATTGATATTTTTGAAAATTAAAAGACATTATAGTTAAAAAAGAAAATATATTAAAAAAAAACAACAAATTAAAATAAATTATCATTAGAGTTAATAATTAATGTTTCAAGTTATATTCTATTATTGTTTTTAAGTGTGGCTGTGTCTAAGATGGTTATTTTATTATATTTTAATCTTTTCCTATTTAATTTATTTATATTGCCTATAATTATGGTATGAATGAATATCTTCATTTGTATTACTGATTATCCTTAGTCTAAGATTGTTGATCTTTTAAAATAAAAATAAGATATATTCTTATCATATTCGATATTATAATACCCTGAACATGTAATATTAAGTGTGGTTGTAGGTGTGTGGTATCTTTTGACAGCTGGAAAAATCACAAATTTTCAAATCTGACATTTGAGGTACGTAACAAAATAAAGATAAAGATATTATTGAGGAATGTTATTACGTTTTGTATCGTGTTTTCATTCATTTTCGAAGCCGCTGCCAAGTCTGTCTGTCGGTTTTCTTAATATGCATTGTAGGCTTAGCGTTCTGCTGGAATATGCAACACCCACAAATGATTCTGGCAAGACATTCCCATGGCTATAAATACTCATGTGTGATTCTGGTGTGTCCTATCTATCCTTAGGGAGATCTGAACCGACACATCTCTTATAAAGTTAGAGGTTTTCTGTGTCATGCATGTTAGATTCATGCTTCCATCCTAAGCTTAGCATTTCTTAATATCCAAAATAAACATGCAGACAAAATAATAAAAAAATTATAATAATACCTTTCCTCCTAAAAACTTTCTCCCAGAAATATCTATCTATCACGATTGACAAATTTTCAATTCCTTCATGATTCGATAAATGTTTCCCTTGGAATGGAACTGCTGTTGTGAGCTTGCCAAAAAATATTTGCGGTTGATTTGACGGTTGTGTCATAGCACCAAGGAGTGTTACTTCTGGCCACTTGCCTGCACTCTGAAGAATGGATCGGGGTTGAATATAAACACTTATTTCTATTTGCTGGGTTGGCAATATTTATGGTAACTGTATATTTAATAATTTCGATTTTTACCTATTCCATATCCAGAAGGTTCGTTCTGTCCGAATTTCCTGCAAATGTTTTATACTTGATGATCGTAGAAGTCCGTCTTACAGCACACCTTGTTAAGTCTAATTTTGAATTAATTATACTACTGTTGAAAACAGTTGTTGAATACTTTCTTGAGAACTTTCAGTTGATAAAAAACAATGCTAATAGAAATAGTTTTTTTTTTTTTAACGAACAATTAAAGTTCATAACATCTAGGAGAAGTGTTGCGTTAGAATTTATCTCCGTGATTATTTCCCTGGCCTAAAGATTGATGAATATCCTATTATTATATTTGGTATATGAAATGGATACATTTTTAAGAAACTTCCGATATTTGATTTAGAGAATTTTCGTAATCATATTGTTTGCATTTTATGGCATCTGCAACTAATACATAAAATTTATTACATATATTATATTACAGTTAATATATAAAAAAGCCCCATTAGTATCTATGTATAATTTTTCCTCCCTCCAAATTAAAAAAGAATAAAAAAAAAAAAGAGTTCAATAGTCATATAAATTTTTTCCTTTATTGGACTTAGTGACTTTTTTATAGTTGCCATAAATATATTCCATTAATCTTAATAAGTTTAATTATTTTTAGTCAAATCATCAGTTTTAGTAAATCATTATATCAATGAATATTTACAATTATTCATTTTTGACAAAAAAAAAATGGTTATATTTATTAACTGTTTCTTTATTGAAAACCTAAAGATTTATTGAAAACCTTTAGCATAACGCAGACATTTAATGTTTAAAGTGTTTTTATCATACTTAATTTTTTTAAATAAAAAATCTATATCTATAACACTAAAATCTATAACACTATATATATATATATATATATGTATATATATATATATATATATATAAAGTGTTTTTTTTTTTCGTTTGGCTCTATAGACCTTGTAGATCTTTGGCCGCGCGATGTGGTGTTCTTGCTTGCGGGAGCACAGACAGCCTGGAGGGGGTCATCCAACCTCACGTTGCTGCGAACTATGGTTTCCATGGTGCAGCGGCAGGCTGCCCATTGCTCCATATCCGAACCCTTCCCACCGATTTACTCGGGTTCAAGGACAGTGACTAATCGGTCTAGATCCACGGATTATGGCTGTTCTGGAGTTAGCACGAGGACCTATATTTATTTCCCCGAGACAGACCGTCCATGGACCAAGCCTCTGGGCGGCTATTTTATGTCCTGGAAAACCACAACGCGATTCACAATTAAGGTACACGGGGTAGGGTCATCACTCCTACGCCCTATATATATATATATATATATGGATGCTACACAATATAAACCTTATTTTTGTATTTATGGTCTTCAGCTTTAAACTGGATGGAGTTATGTCTTCTGAAAGACTTAAGGAGGGGAGGGCCAATGGAGGAATGATGTTTTCCAGGACCTTTGCGAGGTCCATGGATCCTCATCAGAAGATGTAAGAGTATAGAACTTACCAAGGACTTCTATATTAATCAGCTGTAAAAATTGTAAAGCCTGAAGCAAAATATAAAAATCAACAGTGATAGATTGAAAATTAAAAGATAAATAGAAATAATTTAAGAATATTACAAATATAATTAATTGGTTAATGAACTTTTGCAATATTCCTGTGTTTATTTGTAAACATTTTTTTTTTTAATTAATGTATAATTTTTAAACTTTTCTCCAAAGCACAAAAACCCAAAGATATGTCCTTCTTAATATCTCTTTAAATATTCATTGTGCTATTACAAGTTCTAAAGGTATAATTTGATAGGAGTGACCAGCAATATTTGAGGTAATAATAACTTATCTGGGACATATAAAATTCCATTAGAAAGCTAGGCTAAGACAGATGCTGGGTTGGCCTTCTATTCCCACACTGCATTATTGAAAAGTGAATCCAGGACTACCTTATCCTAACTTCGCTCTTTCCGAACGTTTTCTTTCCTTTATTCTTGCCTCTCAGACACCCAATTTTCTCCATGGATTATTAAAAATTACTTTATTAAACATTAATTTGCGTTGTAAAAATAAACTTATGAATATGTTGGTAATTCTATTCATAAATGTGGTCATATATTATTTTAATATAAATTAATTGATTCATTTATAATTACTTTTACATTTTCCTTCTTGTAATATATATCATACATTGGAGTCTTTAATTTTCATTGTATCATACTTAATTTATTTTTTAGATTATACCTAGTTATCCTATGACAACATAATCACTCAAAATTTTATTTAAACTCATTTATTCTACGTAAAATTGTCTTCTATTTCATGAGTTAATTATTATATAGCAATTTAATAATCCAGACGTTACTGAAATTTCATATTTTTATTATTCTTAGGAGACATGGTGTCCTTTCATTCATTCAAAATTTCAAACATTCCGTTTACATTCTGTACTAGAGATATTTTATTCCATAATAGATCCATTAACCCTCATCAATTGGCCATGAAAATAATTAAAATATAATTCTTCTAGTTGAAATTTTAGTCTTTGATACCATGATAGTTAATTAGTTAAATAAAAGGTCTATAGATAGCCAAGTTCTTTTATTTTATTTCAAATTGCTTCGACGTTTCGGCCATCTTAGGCCATTCTAAAGTCTGTTAAAATCGTCAACGTTAAGTCGATTTACAGATTTAATTTTATACTGTAGGAGAATATATTTGTTTACATTGATATAATTATTTAATCATTGTCCCATTTATCAAATATATGCCATGTAACTGGATTTTCTTGTTTACATGAAACACATCATTACTATTATTTTTTCCCCTTCTTATATTTTTGGTATTATTTTTGCTATTGTAAAATATTACAGAACACTAATTAAACTATTTTATTTATTGATGGAAGGGTTATAAAGATATGGTTGTTTATAATTATCAATAATTGATTAATTTCCTCCTATTTGGTTCGGTATTCTTTAATGACTGTTTAAATTTAGGAGTGGGAAAAGATAAGCGGAGAGATGGTTATGAAACACAATAAAAAAATTTGATAACCTATAAGCCTTTTATTTTATTAATTAAAATATAATTATTTGTGGAATTATAAGCATTCATTAAGAAAACTAATATCTTCCTTATTGGCTAGGCTATAAATTGAATACCTTTTTTCTAACGTTAATAAATTTTTACAAATATCTTTAGGGAATAGTAAACAATTCTTATCATTAGCTAGTGTGATTATTCTTAGTATTAATTTAATATTATTAGGTAACTTTTTAAGATATTTGTTGAGTTGCATTCATCCCCGTTTCCCATCCCTCGGCCAGTTAAAGATTTAAATATTGACACATATATTAATATTGATATAGTATGTAATATTATTTGTGCAATATTCATTGACTTTACTTATTACTTGGTCGATAGGATTGTTTCTCTTCTCCCTCAAATACTTACTCTTATAATTCCGAAGTCCTTAATTTTTCGAGTTATTTTTTAAGTTCTATATATCAAAATCTTAGAAAACTTAATGGCAAGTCCTGTTTATAACAGTTCTTCGTCGCTGTCGTTTAGTTTTGATACTGCGCTACAAACTGGAATATTATTTACTTTGAAACCGCTTAAACACTCACACGAGGTAAGCGCTCAGTATTCCGTTCATAATACCTCGTGATTAATACGAAATCGAGGAGAATGATGCAAGCCTCGGAAAGCAGACAAAGTTTGGATGAGGTGCTTAATAAAGCGAGCTGGAATATGGTATGGCTGGAGGAGGGGGTGGGAGGAGATTGTGGAGGTGGGGAGATATAGCTGGAAAATTACTCTTGCCAGTCATTTACAAGTTTTAATCAGTACCGAATAGACAATAGATGCAAAGGGTTATTGCTTTTTCAAAGGGTGTTATCATCGCCGTCCAGGTAGGAAATCATTCCCGTTCCTATAGATTTGACTAATTTGTCCGTAAATAAAAATACCTTTCATGCTATGCCGATAATCATACGTATTTTTCACGAATATTAACAAAAAATATTTGTATAATTTTGCTGATAGTATTTCTCATTTCACGAATGTGCCGTTTTTAGAACAGTATTCGTATTAAAAAAAAATCTTTTTGTATTTTTTGCGGTCTTTATTTACAAAACTCACATTTCATGAGTAGAATCTCTTATTGACTTTTATTTGTCATAAAATAATTGCTGAAATTGGGTTTCTAGAAATAGTTAATGTCGCTACATTGGATCAATATTTAAATTTTAAAGATGTTGTATAAATATTTAACAGAAGCTCAGATCCAGGTCACGCCAAAAGGCGTAGGCCTAAAGCTAGAAATAAACTGAGCCGTTGTAATTCGTCAATTTTTTTTCTCCTAAGCGTGTCGGAATAACGAATGGTCTTCAACAATAAGAGCTTACACACTTCATTTAATGATATTGATCAGTACCTATTTTAAGTGTTTTTGGAAATTTAAATAATATTGGAATCATTCTCAAATAATCGGTCGCTTTCGAAATCTGGAACACAAAAATAAAACCAAAACACTTACGTTCAGGGAAACTACCTTTGAGCCCTATGTAAGTGTCATACCTGTGTCAAAGACTGATACATCTGACTTGGTTTGCAAGTTTTACGATTTTTCGATTTTCTATTTACTTTAAAAGATAGAAAACCAATTTATGTCGCGGAAGTTACGCACTAAAATTGTTTTTTAATTTTTATTTTTCCAGATTTTTTTTTTTTTGCCTTATTATCTAGTAAAAATAATTGTGCGATGGATCTCTAATTATCAAGATGTACTTTTTCAATTCAAAATATTTATTTATTTTCGAAATTAACTTCGGATATAATGTAACTTCTGCTAACTTTTGATGAGAGACTTTTTTTTTACAAGCTTGTTATTTTTAAACATTAGATATCTCAAAATGTACTTTGCTTTTATGTCTAGTTTATATGTTTGCTTAAATGTATTAATTATTATATAATAATTATATATGTATATATTAATTATATAATTATTTAAATGTATGCTTTTATGAACCAGTTAATAAATCTATTATTAAAATTTAAAAAATCTAATATGAACTTTAAGTAAATAACCACTTCCGGTTATCCAATTTTACTTAAAATCTAGTATTTTCTTTATATTGACATAAAAATCTTTTATACCAAATTTGAGAATTTTTACAATTAATATAATTTTTTATGAAAGTCTATAATGACAATCGGTAGGCACCGACTTTCCGCGTTCATGTAGTAACAAAAAAGGGAGGTATACAGCTAGATGTTACAACAATCCCAATACAAAATTTCTACTTTCTACGGGTGATACGAACGAAAGTACACGACGAAACTAATCACAATATATATATTTCTGTTGAAATCTGAAAACCAAAAATTTTCGTGATTACAACCCTTTCTTTACTGCGTACAAGGGAGTAAAAAAAGTATTTCAAAAAAGTGTAAAAGAGTATTTAGTATTTCGTAATGAAACTTAATTTAAGTTATCCATAGTTCATATGTATATTTGCCAATGCACGAATAATGCTAATTAATAAATAAACCGAGCCAACTTCAATATCTTTAATGCAATCGTAAAGGGCTCCTACTGGAAAAGATGTTTTTGCCCCATAAGTATGTTATTTCGAACTACTTTTCCGAAGGGGTGATATAAAGGAAATTCATTGTTATGGGTGATGGAGAATGCTTGCAGGTGGAATGAAAAAGTCTTTTTTCGAAGTATAAAGAGGTTATACGGCCAGTAGAGGAGGATGGAAAAGAGGGCAAGATAATGTGGGAAGAGCTTTTAAGTGTAGGTCTGAAAAGCGAATGGCGGAGGAGCTGGTGAATTGAAAAGTGGTCGGAGGAGAACCTCTGTATTGTAGCTGCCTGCCTCGCGTTTTCCTTCGGCGGAAAATCCATTTCAATTTTAGCCCTTCTTGTCGTCATTTCGTATCTCAGCTTCGAACCTTTTTAGTCGATTGCTAATACATTTGGTGCTTTAGGTAATTAGTCCGTTTCACACTCAAATGTCAGGACTTGACGTATTTTGTCTAAGGTTATTTCCGTTTCTAACTAAACCAGAAATTAGTAAATATTTAAATTATGAAAAGTTATAATAAAGGATGGATTGCAGTATAGTGATGATGGGACATTAGTAAACCACAAAATGATGGGCCATTAGTAAACCACAATAATACAAGGGCGCGTCTTGAATATTGTTTTATTGCTTGTAATTAAAAGTAATGCTAAATCCTGGGTAATCGGCGTCATCTTGGTGAAAAAATAAAAAGGCTGATGACTCTATAATTATAGTTTCTAACTATTGTTTTGCTAATTTAACCTTCAACGATTCTTTGCGTACCGTGATAAATATTAACGGCGCTTAGATTTATACAATTATGTGATGGAAGATCTAGCGTCCCTTGGGAAGCCAATAATCCTTTGGTTGATGACTGATGTCGTCCTACTGGGAGTACTCTTGGTTAATAGTACATAGTTACATTACTTAATCTAGAGATCTGATGACAGGGTCGACTGGTATGGACCAGCTACTGCTAGACATTAGATATACTATACTAAAGACATTACAACTAGACTTAAACTAGAATCGAAGCTAACATAGTGAGCGTGTACTCTGTCACTCACTAACACTCTCTGATTGATCTGTTCATTTGAGCCTATCTCATATGAAGCCTATCTTGAGCCTATCTCATATGAATAAAACCTATTATTCATAAAAAAGAGGAGGGGATGTTTAGGGATATATTTGTTAGATGCTTACAAGGAGGAAGGATAGCAATAACTTCCTGGGTTATAAACGCTAATTCATAACTAATTCTTGCTGGGTCAAAGCCATATGATAACTATACAAACCGAATTTGTTTGTTTTTTTAATTTTTTGTAGATTTTTTTTTTCAGTGCGAGTAGCCTTGCTGACTCAATTAAATTTGATTTTAAATAGTTCCTTAAAATGCTCTTAAATAAATAGAGTGTTTATTTATATAATATATTTAATGGTTTATATAGAGTTCTTTTAATATTTCTTATTAAAATATTCCTTTTAACTTCGGAGAGGTATCTCAAGTTTTCTTCGGAGAAGTCTAATAAACGTTCCAATAAAAATAAAATACACCTGAGCAAAGGGCTTCTACATCTTTCTCCCTACCCGTGCCCACCATCCCTGATTTCCATAATAGGTCCATCACTGGATTTCCCCTGGCACACACCCCTAAATGCCCTATTTTACGGTTATTAACCCTGGGAAAAGTTTGTTGGTGGGCTGTCTTGTCGGCCAAAGCAACATTACTCCTCTCATTCTGCAAGTCTAATAAGGAAGCATTGAAGTCTTTACGGTTTGCTGCGACTCTGATAAAAGGAAAGATTAGGAAGCTAATGTTTTCTTGGAGGTAGCTCAACATATTGTGTTAATATTATGATCTGAATAAAATATTTCATTTTAAACTATCATTTTATGTGGAGCGTCATCAAAGTTGGATGTGCGATTCTCCAAATTTTACTGAAGGGAAACAAATATAAAAATAAATAAATATATATTTCATATTTAGTAGACATTTTACGAATTCACATTAGAAACTGATTTTTATTTTGGTCGTGCTCTAAGACGATATATATCCATATTCGCAGAATGATGGGATGAAACTCAAAAATAATTTTGAAAGAAACAAATAATCATGTACTATCCTAAATTAATATACACGATCATTGAAATCTACGTCTAATACTTTTCTGCCGTGGGTTTTATATCAGCATCACTCTTAATTATCCTCGTTTGATCATTCTAATAATTCATCTGAATTTCTAATGGTTCTGTTAACCGCATGTCCATTTTCTCGCTCATTTAAATTTATTATAAAGTATGCCCGTGATCTTTTATTAATTAACCTTAGCCAGAGAATCCGTAACTTCTGCTTCCAGACAAAAGTCAAATGACCTCATTTAATTGTTTCTAGGTACATCTTTTAACATAATTAGGGATTGATAAATTATTTGCCACTTCTATAAATTTGTTTTATAAAAAACTAGTTTCGAATGTTATACATTCATCCTCAGTTCTAAAAACACACAAAAAATTCAAAAACAAGCAATTAAAAATATAGTTGGTATTATTATACATATTAAATTATATAAATCAGTATTATAAAATATTTATGAATTATGAATTTAATTAAGACAAGAAATCAAATACATGTTGGTACTCACCTAGGTTTAAATTATATCAAACAGAAAAGTTTGTACTGGTTTCTTCTCGCATTGTACTGGCAATGAACGAGAGATAGGATGATTTTAGGTACACGGTTTAAGGGTCAGGGATTTCCTAGTAAGGCCGGTGAGTAATTGTTTTTTCTGTTATAGATGGGAATAAATTTAAGATTGGACTATTGGAGATATTTATTTGGCCATTTAAGCAAAAATCTGGATTGGATTTGAAGGATTTTATTATTTCAAGTGCTTCATATATATTTAATTTGAGACTGTTTTCAACGTGATGTATTAATTTATGTCTTTGATGAATTTATGATTATTTTAATTTAAATGAATTGCAAAGTTGGAATTATCTGTCTTATTCTTATATGCACTTATATGTTCCTTTAATCTCTGATTTAGCGATCTTACAGTTTTTCCCGTGTATTTGGCTGCACAAAAAGGGTCTATTTTGTCTTTAGGATAAGAGAAATATGAGGGTAGGGCTTTTAACATAGTTTTGTTGATATCACAATGGTAGAGCTTTTGTCGCTGGATGAATACGTCCATAAGATTTTACTGAGTAATTGGCAAATAGTGTGATTTTTCTGTGAGTTACAACCATTCCAGACGTAGAGCTCGTAACCAAAACAAATTGGTCCGAATCGGATTCGCTCGGTTTCGCCTTTAAAAGTAATAGTTGCATTTTGTTTGAACTGAAACTGAAACAGCATTCGGTGCTAGCAGAGATTTTTTGATATAACTTTCTTACTTTTACCTCCTTTGCTTTTAAAGTTAAACGAACATAATAATGAAGTATGGAATGTTTTATTCGAAGAGAAGCCATTATTAGCATACTCGGATAACTATATGCAAAATAAAAACAAAATTAAGTTGAAGAAAAAAAAAGCGTGAAACTAGAAGATTCAGATGTTATAAGGCACACCGGTCCGTAATAAGCTAAATTGTATAACGGGTGTTCTTTTATCCAGACAAAGAATTATTCTTGGTCCCAAGAACGGTTGAGATTCCTCACAGTAACTCGTACAGAGCTCTTAGAAAATACTGAGCATCATGCTTGGAATTTTTTAGTTGTCTTTCGTTGTAATGTAGTCTTGAAGATGGAGGAAGGAGTCAGATGGGTCCATTATAATTAACAGTAACATCAAATAAAATCGTAATAACGCCACTTGAAAGAGATTATACCGTTATATAATGAAATCAATTTCAATCATGTCTGCTTATCATACTATTATATAAAAGTACAGACCGTTTTTCCAAGCCAAACCAAATTTCTAACTATATTATCTTCACGGTTCCTAGATGGTTTCGCAATAATAAAATCTACCAATATTGCGGCAGCGCATAAGCCGAAAAACCACTTCTATATTTCATTTACGCATATATCGAACAGTATACATTTTTCGCTGATTATTCTAATGCTCATTTAAAAGATAAATGAATTCTCTACAACAATAAAAAAAATATCTAATGTACGCCCCAGGAGTTAAAAACTAAATAAAACATGCTAAAATAAATAAGTTGTAAACAAATACATGCATTGCAGAGCCTGGAGGGGGTCACCCAACCTCACGTTGCTACGAACCATGGTTTCCATGGTGCAGCGGCTGGCTGTCCAAATTTCCACAATCGGTCCCCTATATGATACTATTTTGTCCTCAAGTTTATTATTTTTTTATTTTTATATTTCTGTCTATTGACTACTATAATATTTTTTTGAATGAAATTTGATATTTTCATTTTTAAATTCTCTTTCTTGTAAGGGTTTTAGTTATTTTGTTTTCCGGCCTATATTACCAGGTTATTACAAAAGTTCTTGTGCATGAACACAACTCTTAATTCCAACTCTCATAATTATCCTTTAAGGAATGTTTTTTTGTTCCTACTATTTATGTCAATGTTTACTTTGAATTATTCTTTAATTCCTTGTGACTTGAGTTGGCTTTATGGAATCATTTAAATTTTTAAAACAAAGTTCAATGCCAGAATAAAAAATTGTGATTCGCGATCTTTTGAGACATTACTGGAAAAAAGGTTTAAGCGCAGTGGCAGCCGCCGAAGAAATTTGTGCTACAGAAAGAGAGTCAATTATCCATCGAAATACTGCCACACAACCCAGATCAGATAGCCCATCGGTCGTTGATGATGACGTTCTGCTTGAATGTTTGAAGCAGGACCCACAAGCAACTACTCTTGATTTATTGCCCGTTGTAGGGGCTTCTAATGCCACAATGCCTTGTCATCTTGAAAACCTGGGCGTACGGAATTTAAAATCAAGGTTCGACCCACACGGCTTGACAGAGGCCCGAGCCCAGCAGCGAGTTGATATGTGCAAAATTGTGCTTCAGAATCCGAAAGGTGACGACAGGTTCTGGAAAAAAATGATCGGCCTTAGTAGGAGCTCAAACCTTTACTGTGAATAGCTAGACAGAGTTTATGCAGTTCTGAGTGCAAAGTACCCCGATTTGGTAAATAGGAACCAAGTCATGTTGCAACACGACAATGTCCCTGCACATCGTTCTCGTTTGACCTATGAAAAATTATAGAAACTGGAAGGAGTAAACTGTTTGCCTCATCCTGCGTAAAGCCCAGATATTGCACCATCAGATTATGGTTTAGATCAATGACTCATTTTTTAAAAAGGTCGGATCTTTGATAATTACGAGGACGTAAAAATTGGATGTGAAGAGTTATTTGCCTCAAAACCAAAGGTGTTCTATCGGCATCAAATCAAATTACTGACAGAAAGATGTGTGAAAGTAGTTGAAAACAATGGGCTTTACCTGGAAGAGTAATTTTTCAATAATGTTTAAAATATGTAATCTGAAATAAAGCTATACTAATACGCAAGGACTTTTGTTACAACCTAGTAAATTCTCTTCCTTGTAATGATTTATAGTTGTTTTGTTTTTCGGCGTATATTAATAATTTATAAATCAAATTTAATGAAATGCATATGTTTTGTTGGTGAAATTATGGCTCTCTGATGCATATTGAAGTACTGGAGAGAAGTCTCTGTGAAGAAAATTAACACACTAAGCATCCAAGTACTTATGTTCTTCATTTACCTACTCCTTGCCTGAAATTACATCTACGGGCAACAAACCAACAACCTTGGAATTCCTTTCATTCCATTCTCATAAATATTCCAAACGAGTTAGTAATTCTTGCGTTAGTTATTCTGGAAAACGCTTTGTTTAATTAATTCATATACTGCAGACAATTAAGGTCACCAGTGTTAAAATTTATCATCGTATAGATTACTAGACTTCTTCCTTTATTTTTTTAATTAATGAACTATATTTAATTTTGCAGATTTGAGCTTGATGATTAACTTTATTCTCTAATTTGGCACGTTTAGATCCTTTAAATAATAGTATTTATGACAATAAATATTTTTTTAAAACAGCTTTTCGTCAGAAAAAAGTTTAAAGGATTATTTTATTTTTGCGTAAATTTTTCGCACTATTAATTATTTTTTTCTATTTGATAGTATACCACTGGCTAATTCATACTAATTTAAACAAAAACTCCATATTTTTTTTTTCATAACCCAGTTTTGAAATTAAATTAGTTAAATAATGCCATGATCAATCTCCTTTACTATTTCATAGAAATATTTTACAAACATTAAACATTTTAAAGCTTTTCTGATTATTATTTAATTTGGAACTTAGCTATTATTCATATCTGTCAACCATTGTTATGGGGCTCACCTCTTTATTGAAACTGTTCTTAATTCTTAGATTATTTATATATTGTCGGCGCTTTTTAAAAAGTATGGCTTCAGATTTACTTGAATTGATTTTTAATTTCCGCTTTAGAAAATACGTATTTGTTTATTTTTTTAAAGTTTTGTTGTAAGCGGTACTATTCCATAGGAAGATATGCACAAAGCTGTATCATCGGCATATACGGACCTCATTACATTAGGGTGGGTTGGAAAGTCAGATATGAACAGATTAAAGAGTATTGGTGATAGAAATGAACCTTGTGGGAGACCAGCAGTAATAGGAAGTATGTTAGAGGTAGATTTGTTAATATGAATGTAAAATTGTCTATTGGATAGGCACGATTGAATGGTACGGATCAGGTACGGGTTGAATTTGTATGTGATTAATTTATGTATCTGTCCAATATGCCAAACAGTGTCGAATGCTTTTTATAGGTCTAATTGAAGCATACCGGTGTGTTTTCTTTCGTTGAAGGCTTTGGTTATAAAGTCAGTGAGACATGCCAGTTGATCAACAGTGGAGTGGTGTTCCCTGAAACCAAACTGTTCATCTATTAGGAGATTATGCATTTTGGCATGCCTATTTATTTTTTTGAGTATTAATTTCTCTATGATTTTGGAGAGTATTTTCAGTAGGCTTACAGGTCTGTAATTTGAAACATCGCCTGGGTCTTTATTTGTTTTTTTTATTACGATGGTTTTAGATGTTTCCCAGGTAGTTGGAAAGTATCAAAATCTTAATATGGAGTTAAATATTTTAGTTAAGAAATAAATGGTTTTTCGACTAAGATTTTTGATAACCAATGAGGGAATACCATCGTCATCTGAAGCTTTTTTTGATTGTAATTAGTTAATGATTTTTCCAATTTCTTTTGGAGAGATAGATGGAAAGTCATTTGTGAACGGTATTTTTAAATAGTCGCGAACAGATTTAGTAATTTTCCGGTTATGACGACTTGATCCCAATGATGAAGTGATCGTGTGGGTTGTTTGAAAATGAGTAGCTAGTAATTGAGCTTTATATTTGTCCAGGTAGGCATTGTTGTTATTATGTTTTAAAGGAAGAATTTTCGGTGATACTTTAGAAAAAGTTTTGTGGATTTTTCACAAATTATTGTCTCCAGTCCGACATGATTTCAAATCTGTTGCCCAATTTTCATTTTTCCAACTATTTAGATAGGCTCTGACATAATTATTTAGTCTATAATAAACTAACTTAGTCTGTGGGTTTTTGGTTCGTTTTTATGTTTATTAGGACTTTTAATCGGTAAGGTAAATGATTGTGAGGTTGATTGGAATGCTGTGCAATGGATGCCGTCATAGATTCTTTGATGTAGCGATTTAATTTAATTAATGTATTATCGATCATATCAGGCATATAAATATTATAAATATATTAGTTAAACAATAAAACATCCATTAGTAAATAAAGGAAAGCTATTAGACTAAATATTTTTGACAGGCCGTATTCGACATTTTTTAATTTTGATAACATTTGTTTAAAGTTTGTAATTATGTTACTTATGTTAAATTAAGTGAAAACATTTTTTATTTCTCTATATAGATGGTTCATTATTGTTATTGTTAATCGGGGAGAAGGTGTTTTGAGGCCAATGAGATTTCGGGATTTGTAGAGCTGGAAATGCTTGGTCGGCTTGCTTGAATATTTTCCGTGGTATTAGTTTTAGAGATGAATTTTTCTTACTCAGCTGTAGTTCCAGGTTTCTTTTGTATTTTGCACATTGTGTGGAATTTGAGAAATTTTCATCGGAGCAGTTTCAGGATTTCGGTTAAATCCACTAGTTAACGAATTGGGGCAATCCTTTGATATGTATTCTTCGGAACATTTCAAATATTCAGGTTTCTTAAAACAATTTCTTGCCATGTGATTAAATTTCCTGGAAAATATAACATTGAGTCAGGATTTTGTTTGGCTTATATTTTCCCCATTTAATGACCAAATTAAAACAGTATTTTATGCGATTTAATTTAATACAATAGATAAAAGGTAGTTTCATCGGACCGTTTTCGGATATCTTTTCCATTTGGTAACTTTTGTGGATGCCTAAGTCTTGACTTCGTAAATCGTTTGAGATTTCTTCGACGGGGAGATCAGGAGGCGTACCTTTTGGTACTAACTTGGGTTTTATTTCATTCCTCGGTGTGAATGAATGAAAACCGAAATTTTGATTTTATAATTAATTTTTGACTAATTCAAAATCTTCTTCGTTATATAAGTAAAATATTGTTTTATTTACGTTGTATTTAATTTTAATTTCTTGGGCTTTAGGTCTTCAATTGTTTATTGTATCCCTCACGATTTTGGGAGGAAATTGATTTTTTTTTTTCGGATTTACTACGTTTTTTTGTAATGTCAGATTCTCTTCATCGATTTCTGAGAAAATATCGTAGGTATTAGAAATGTCTATATTATATTTAATAGACTCACCTCTTTTTCGTTTTGAAGCTTTGTTCATAGTTGATGTTGATGTAGCTGGAGTTGGCTCATCCATCATGTAAGCGGTACCTCCAATTGGGGCACTTTGAAAGTGACTATGCTGCCGTGAGTGAAACAATATTGATTAACAATTAAAAATAAAATCAGAAAAATATAATGTCATATATAAAATAAAAACTTAAAAAGAAACAACAAAGTTCGAGATTGTTAAAGCTTAGCACTGTATACACGCCGACTACCAAGGGCTTTATTATGAAACAGTGTGTTCCTATAAGGTACAAGCTGTATATCACACTATATATATATGTGTATATATATATATATATATATATATATATATATATATATATATATATATATATATATAGTGTTAAATCATTGATATAATGTTGAAACACGATAACATTTAAAACAATTATATTAAAAGACAGTAAATTAAAAAAAATGAATACAATTATTATTATCTAATGACGATAAGTAACTTGTAACCTCTAAACACGAATCTTTCCACTTCTACTTATACTATAATTATGAAATAAAGCCCTGATGAAATTTAATCTGATCTAATCATCGGATTTTATGAAATGTTTATGGGAAAATGTGTTCTGCGATAAAACTGTGATGTTTTTTTTCCGTTTCGTATAGCAATTTTAATTATCTATTTTATTATATTTTTACTGAATGAAAACATTTCTAAAATCAAATTTTTCATAACAAATAAAAAAATTTCCATTATACTGAGAAGAAAACTATTCCAAAGAGAAATATGATGGTATGCATTGGTATGCATTAGCAATGGTTTTCTTTTTAATTATTCACCTTGGACAAAAAAAAAATTTAATAAAGTAAAAATGGCTAGAGCTTTTAAATCAAGATTTATGAACTCATTTCTGAATTTGTAATGTATTATGATTTCTACTCTCTTCTGAAAGTTTATATTAATTTACTATTAATATTTTTAGTGAAAACAACTTCCCTTTAACATTTCTTAATTGCTAATAGATTTATATTTTTATTATTTTTCCTATCGACGTTTCGAAGTATTCTCCCGTTTTTAGAGTTTTATTTTTTATCTTAAAATGCTATCATTGCTTATATTTAATCGTTAAACGTAATGCCCTAAGTCTATGATCTCCATACAATAGTATATAGTCTAATAATCAAAGCTGTACTGCGATGTACTTAATACCCAATGTAGTATAGTATGACTTCGATATAAGATCTTTCAATTAGTAGACATGTGCTGTGAAATTTTATCCATTAAGTATTATAAATTTTGATTATTAGACTAAATAATATTTTATAGAGATCATAGACTTGGGTAACTACTTCCAACAATTAAATGTAGTCAATAATAGTGATTTTAAGAAAAAAAATAAAACCCTGAAGACGGAGGAATACTTCGAAACGTCGGTAGAAAGAATAATAACTATATATATGAAATGGCAATAAAGAAATGTAAAAGGGATGTTGTTTTCACTAAATACATATACATATACATATACGTATATATATATATATATATATATATATATATATATATATATATATATATATATATATATATATATATATATATATATATATATATAAATGAGTTAGTAAATCTAGTAGGGATGTGCATGACCGAAACATTCAATAAAGTTAGAATCGGTAATTATTTTTCGGAGAAAATTGAAGTTCGCTCGGGGTTAAAACAAGGCGATTCCCTTTCACCTGTCCTATTTAATTTAGCACTAGAGTATGTCATTAGAAAGGTAATGCGTACCGAAAGGGGTTTAGATCTGGGTGGTATATTATCCGTGCTCGGGTTTGCGGATGATTTGGTATTATTAAGTGAGGACGCGGAAACTATAAAACTGAATACAACAACGTTGATGACAGCTGGGAAAGATGTTGACCTCAAAATAAATACGGATAAGACGAAATATATGGTTAGCAATAGAAACAGAGGCGATTTTGAGGATATAGATATAGGAGAAAATAGGTTGGAACACGTTGAGAAATTTAAGTATTTAGGGTCTATGATTCCTAGAAAAAACGAAATTCAAGAGGAAATAAAGGCGCGGTTAAAGGCGGGAAATGCCTGTTATTTTTCGGTATCAACATTACTTAGGTCGCGCATTTTGTCCAGAAACTTAAAACTTAGAATATACAAAACTCTTGTCTTGCCTACAGTTCTGTATGGGTGTGAAACGTGGCCGCTAACCTTGAAGGATGAACAACGCCTTAAGGTATTCGAGAATAAGGTACTGCGTAAAATATTTGGTCCGAAAAAGGATGAGTCAAATGGAGAATATTAGGAGATTACACAACGCGGAATTGCGGAGCATCCACCCTGTTAATATAATCGAAGTGATATCATCACGACGGTTGAAATGGGCTTGCAAAGTTGTTCGGCTCAGTAACGAACGAATTCCTAAAAAGTTAATAAACGCTGAGCCGACTGGTAAACGTCCGAGGTGTAGACCGAAACGTAGGTGGGAGGATTGTATTAAGAGTGATCTAGTGAATTTGGGTTTGGACGGTAGTCGGTGGACCGAGATTTGTAGACAGCGATTAGTGGTATCGACATCGAACCTCCGGGTCCGCTAAGCCTTTTATTATATATTATATATTATATATATATATATATATATATATATATATATATATATATATATATATATATATATAAATATAAATATATATAACTTAAATAACACAAGTAGTAACATAACATTAATTCAACATGTATGATTGAATTTGTAATATTACATAGCTATTAAAAATTATTCCTACCATTGCTTATCCTAGCATCGAGATACGTTGCAATATTTTACAGATAATCTCTTTAAAAAATAAAATAAAGAAATCCTTAAATAAATAAAACATAAATAATTCCAATCTTGTAAAGAATAACTGGATTAAATAGTTTTTTTTTGAACCAGCGAATCAATTATAATTAAGTGATTGCTAGTTTTTTGTTTTATACAGCGAAACTAATGTAATCATCATGGTAAATATTTACTAAGCAGTTTTAATTTTTATTCCAATATTTCATAAAAATTCCATTGTTTTATTACTTAATGTACCATAGTATATTTGAAGTAAAGTGTTGTTATGTCGCTTCAAGTACTCGCAGGGTCTCTAAGTGGTTTTAAATAAATTGAGGGCTTCTCGAGTATCTTGCTAGAATATTATTATCACTTTATTCTGTACCCTTCAACATTAATTGTCCTGTTAATTTTAGTGAAGCTGTTCACACTTTGTACAACCTGTAGCGTGCTCTTTTGCTTGGCCAAATATCTATATAATATATATAATATAATCCTTTAAATACATTTTTTTTTATTCTTTAATAAGTAGTATCATTTGTTTATAATGCATAGTGGTAAGTACATAAAAATATTTTTCTATAAAGCAACTATACGGAGAATAGCAATTTCATTGATAAAAAAAAACAATTCTCCACAGAAATGCCGAAGATGTAAGTTTTTTGTTTTGAAGTTTTGTTTTAGGTAAGTCAAGATTTTCTTGAATAGAAAGTGATTACTCAAAAACTAATCCAGGTGATTAAGTTCCTTGCGCACCATCGTTAAATATGCGAAATCCTTTTTTAAGAAATATATTTTGGCTTAACTAAATCTATTGTGATGAGACTTTCGGAAGGACCAATAGTGAAAGTTTTTTTTTTTTTCAAATTACACATTATGTGTGGATGTTTTTTTCTGCTTTCTCTTTGGTTTCATCTAACCCGCTTATACTTTTATTAAGCTTTAATTTCGTACAAATAAAGTCGAGGATTCTTTAGGGACTGGCCTAGAATCGTCATCTGATTTTCTGAAATGTATGGTGTGGAATTAGGCATCTTCGACAGAAAAAGTATTTTGAGAATGAAATTTATAAAAATCACTTTTTTTATAGTCAATAAAATGACACGAAATAACATACAGCATAAAAAGCTTCTTTGTGAAATAAAACAAAACTTTACCAATAAAAAATGTCTGTAAATTAATTAAGACATTGATATAATTGAATATGAAATAAACTGTACTTAAAAATAAAATAAACATTTACACATTAAAATGAATAATAATAAAATCAGTTCGTCTTGCATGCCGAACCCATATATGGCCTCCTACCCATTGGTTATTTTTTATCCAATGCTTTTTAAATAAAGGGAATGAAATTATTTTTTTTCTTCTAGCCAATGTTGGTTTATGAAAAAATAACAAATAAAAGAATACGAAACTATTGATTAGTAAAGAAAACACTGTTTTTTTACCCGCTCTTGGCAGGTATTGTTATGTTAAGTAACTCGCTTAAACCCGACAAAAGACCACAAGTTATTCGATTAGGAACGAAAAAACATAATTTGCATTTCTATGTAGCGAAGGGACTGAAATGATGGGTAGCCTCACGCAACAATTAAGAACTACCTTAATTCAAGTATTTTATTAATATTTATGGTATTTTGCTTCGAAATTGTTTATATTTCTGACTTCTACACTTTTTTATTTTATTTAATCAAGTAATCAAATATTTACTTTTTCTTATTTTCTCAACGATTTTGTAACGTTTATTTTTTTTTTTTCAGGTGAGAGACAATGCTTGTTACTAAGCAGCTGCAATGGTTCGTAAATTCTTTGTCTTATTTTAACTGTTTGTAAATTGCTAACCTTTATACCACATGGATACAATCTGGCAGAGAGAAAAATTCCCTTTCTTATCCGCTCAAAGGAACATCCATAAATGACAAAATGGCAAAGGAAAACAACACCCCTCCCGGGTCGTTTAAGACCCGATCTTGTAGTTTCTGGACCACAAATATTTCAAAGAGAGCTATTTGCTTTATGAATAATCCTTACGCAATCATACAAAAATACAAATCAAGGCTTTCATTGATTGAAGAAATGAATGGATGAAGATGCAATATAATAAATTTTCGAAAATTGATTTTTCTCTTGAACGAAGCTTTCAAGTGCTTATCTTCGCCTTGTAATATTATCAACCAAGATTCTTGGTTAATCGCAAGATTTCTCAGTGGATTGGTCAAATCTTTGAAAAATTGCATTAAAAAAAATTACTTGTGTTTTTTTCCAAAACTTCGAATTTGTAACACCGCTCCTTCATCTACTCATATCTTAAATTTATTTGAAAACCTGAAAAATTCATTAATTAGAAATAAAGAACCCATACAGTTCTTTATTATTTTGTTTTATTTTTGTATTTTCATCATTAGCCTCTCATGTAAATTGTTCCATTGTTACTTCATGAAATCTCAAGAATAATTATTTTGAGCGTATATACTTTTATTTAATCACGAAATTAATTCATTTGATTTTTTTTTTTTTATGTTCGCTTTTAATTGTTATTATATAACTCTCCCTCCTGCCCCAGTTATAATACATAAGGACGTAAAACCAAATTTTATATCTTTTGGAATGAAATTAGTGTAACTATTACATGATGCATTCTCAAATTACGGGTCTTGCCGTAATTTCAATTATTACTGCTGTAATTAGAGCACAGCTGTCGACTTCCGCTCATTCAAGATATATACAAACCCCCAAAATTCCTTTTCATTGGGTCGTGCCCTTACAATAATTTAAATTATTACAGCTTTAAATTATTACTACAACTTCCCCAGACCACCGAAAGTCGACAGCACTAATAATTTTAAATATATAATATATAATACAAGCAGTAATAATTTTAATAATTCCAATGATATGAATTTTAGAATTTAATACAAAGCAGTTAGCACAAATGGCGCTAGACAGTTCTTGTGCGGCGATGTTCGGGAAACTGAGCAGGAGCCACTGATAATGCAACGCGATTATAAAGTTGTACCGATTTTTGGTTCTGAGTAAAAAAAATGTTTTCACACCCTGCATTAAAAATTATATATAAAAAAAAGTGTCATTTCCTCTAAATTTTAAATTTTTAACTAACACATTCAACCACTCATCTCTTCTTCAATTGGCAATTATATAATTTCATTTGACAATTTCGAAGGATCGATTTTTCACAAGGTTAATTTCCCCCCTCCCTCTCCTCCGGCCTAATAAATGAAAATTCATCACAGTTAATTCCGAGTAATTCGTTAATATAGGTAGCCCGTTTTTACTTAATACTTGCCATGATCTCCCAAAATGGACTACTTTTAGGATAAGGACCTTTGAAGGACCTCAATCCTGTCCATAGCTAGCTATTTTTAGCACGAGGTATTACAATATATGTATATATTGGAAATGACCCCCCTAAATAGGTATTAATTAATATATAGTAATTTCAGTTCTTAGAATATAACATATTTAATTAGAAACAATAAATTAATAACCAAAAAACATATTTCCTTTGACACTTTTTAATTTGATTAATGATGTTTACAAAGTATGAGGTACTAAATACATTCTCTTAAATGTAATATATATGATAACAAACACGAAGTTACTTAATTTGAAAAATTAATAGTTACGTTATTTGTAACTGTTGTTAGTAACTTTGTACTGTTGACGCTAGAGGGCAGTGAGGGTTTTTTTAATCAATGGTTATTTTTCGAGTAAGAATTTTCCCTTTTTCCTTCCCTGTGAATCCGCCACCGAGAAATACAGATAATTAAAATTGATTAATAAACTCCAATTTTTACCGCTATGTAACTGTTTCTTATGTAAACAAAAAGGAATATTTTGTTCATTTCAAATAAGTACAGGAGCACTCCGAAACATCTACATTGGTATTTACGTACGCATCTCAGTTGTAAATTTTAATTTTGTTTACATTTTTAACCGTTATTATCTATCAATATTAATTACTGGTACTTGTTTTGGTGCCTACAACACTTTCGGGTATATCCATTGAATGATTCTAAACTTATGGGATATAATTATAATTTGTATTGATAAATAATAATATATTTTAAACTTAAATTATGAATGTACTTTATTAATAACTATAATTTGCTTAATTACTAATTACTCGATACATTTCATGTTGTATATTTGTTATTTTCCTTAAGAATTTGTATAAATTATTTTTTGCTTTTGTTTTTATTATTATTTATTTAATCAGTCATTGTCAGTACATACAATCATATCTATATCAGTATATAGATACTTTGATCAGGCCCCTATTTAAATTTTTAATATGATATTCTAATGATATTTTATATTTCAATTTTTAACAACCTATAATAATTTAATTATAAAATTCTACTATTTTTTCCGCAATACAAAATATTAATACACATAACCTTATTTCTTATTGGTTATTTTATTTAGGGAAATTGGTTGCTCTTAAAATATTTATTATATATGTAATTAGGAAATTGATTTTTTTATGCATGCGTCATAAGTTATACTTTTACAATTACATTTATGTATTTTTTAAATTCAAATAAAAAAAATACTCCAATACAAACCAAATTAAATTTACTGGGCCCCTTTAACTCCTGGGTTCAGAAATCATGGGTAGGGTAACCCTCTCTTCCCCATGTGGAGGCACTAACTTTAATAACTACAATCATGCACGTTAAATCTATAACTAACTTCTATGATTATAGTAAAACATATGCCATGGATATAAAATACTGTGTGAGAGAGTATCACACAAGCCTGCTAAAAAGTTTGGTTCGTGACATGGTTTTTAACTTTTGAAAATTGATTCCAATGTATTTTTCAGCTCTGAAACCGCAAACGACCTTCATTTTTTCCCATAACTTCAGGATCAAATCTTGAAATAAATATACCGATAGTATGGAGGAATATCATTTTCGCTGTACCTAAACCAGGGATATGAGGTGCCAGATACCAGCAGATTCTTTTCTTTAAGCCTCAAACAAAGCAATTTTGAATTTTCTTTGGCCAGGTTTAAGTCTTAAAACAAATCGTTTAACTCAGACTGTGAAGAAAAGCTATACAAATGTATAAATTATAAGAGAAAAACTTTTAAAGTATATCTTGATATCTCATATAACCGCGATTTTTTGACTTTTCACAATTTTTGAAATTTACGATTTGCGATAAATCCTGACGTGATGGAAGAAAATGATGGCAATTTTAGTATTTAGATCTAACAAAAACATAAGAATCAGTTATAAAAAAACTAAACACACAAACAACACTGGCTTGTGCTATTAATATAAAATTCGTTGAAATTAATACATGAGTTAGTATGAAATTAAGTTACCTTTTTGTTTGTTTACATCTGAGTTAGCGGTATCCTGTGAAGTGTTACTCAGGGGGGTTGTCAACCGGCTTGATTAGTTTCCCCCCTTCATCCGAAAATTAATTCTGCCGTGCAAATTACTTGTTTACGTGCGTATAGGGATATTACTACAGGTAACTTTTGGTATTAATTAATTTTTCATATAACATGTGTAGGTTTATAATTATATTTAATATACCCTTGGATTAGCTGCTAATATTTTTACTTTATTTATTTATTGTTTGTACTGTATATATTGATCCCTATGTATATTAAAAATTATTTTATATGTATGTGTGTGTATATATATATATATATATATATATATATATATATATATATATATATATATATATATATTGATTGTTTGTTATATTCTCAACTATCAATAATGTAATTTTTTAGGGTCTTGAGGCTCTGTCAATAATACAACTATTGATTATTTTTGCGACGTTTCGAGACTTTATTGTTCTCATATGCATGCCCTTACAGTAAAAAAAAAAAAAAGAAAGTAATTTAGAACATTACAGTAAATAATTGTTAGACGTTAAAATCACTAGCTAATATAATTCAAATTAACACTTATTTACATGTTATTATAAATTATATTGAAAAGGACAAGCAAATTGACAGTTACTACATATTCTAATAAGTCGAGTACTTATAAATTGATGAAACATTAATATCCTACATTGAACAAAAATTTGTAGTGTATTTGTTATATTTTACGATGGCACATCTTTCATATTCGTTTGAAACTATTTCATTAATGCTGTATTATTTTATTGTTTTATTTGGAACCTTACTTGCCTCTCGCGTTTCGGAAGCAATTTGTGTTTGTATTAGCAAATCGCAAATGAATCTGTCTGGGTGTCCATTTTTTAAAATAAGGTCAACTGATTTAGTTTCAGCTGTTTTTGGGTGTATTGAGGTTGTTAATTTTCTCGCGCGATTCATCAATTTTTTTGTAGTATTAATTTTTATATAGTTTGGGACAATAGTTTGCGTATATCCCTGAATGAATAGATTTTTACCACCAGTTAGCTTCTATTGTCCCATTCGGTTTTCTAATAAAAAGAATGTCTAAAGTTATATTTTGATTTCAATTTCGTAAAATTTAATCGAGGAGTATAATTATTAAATTCTGTTTAAATGACTTATTTTTTATTGCGTTCAGTTGTTACCGCTGCTATTGTGTCGTTTATACATTTGAATAGAAAAGGAGTATTAAAAGGAATTTTGGGTAAAACTGTATCTAATAGTTCTTCTAAATAAATGCCAGCTAACATCAGGGCAATGTGAGATTCCAAGGACATCGAAAAGTTCGGCTGCCCCATGAGATCTCACATTGCCCCAATTTCGGCTTATATCTATTTAGAAGAACTATCTTGAAAGAGCGGTTCCCGATCCATTGTTGGATCCAAGACGCTTTATGGGCTGTTGAGTATTTTTTTCTACCTACCTATTAGTTACCTATTTCATATTCTAAATAGTTACAAAAATTCATATACATAATTCGAAAAATTATTATTTGGATATTTTTTCTCTAAAAAGAGGTAAAGCATCAGGAAGGGATGGAATTGCACCAGAGTATTTGAAATATGGTGGTCAAGAACTTCTTAAAGCACTTCAATCGCTGTTCCAAGAAGTGTATGACAGAAAGAAAATTCCCAGGGACTGGAAATATTGTATTATCCTCCCTATTTATAAAAAAGGATGCACAACAGACTGCAAAAATTATAGACCCATTAGTTTGCTTTCCGTAGTCTATAAACTTTACACTTCTATTCTAGAAAAGAGACTCCGGCGGATTGTAGAAGGGCAATTAGAAGCGGAACAGGCTGGTTTTCGTCCAGGCCGACAGACGCAAGATCATATCTTTGTTCTCAGAAATATTGCTGAAAAAGCTTGGGACAGAGATAAGAATCTATATCTTGCATTTCTTGATTTGAAGGCAGCGTTTGATGTGGTCCCAAGAAAAGAAATTTGGAATGCACTAATAGCCAAGGGTGTACCTGGAGCCTTGCTGGCAGCCATACAGTCAGCCTACCAAGGTGCCATGGCAGTGGTAAGAATAAATGGTATGGAATCGGAACCTTTTCCAATTGCGAGAGGAGTTAGACAGGGAGATAGCTTAAGTCCCCTTCTATTTATAAACGTAATGGACGAAATCCACAAAATCTGCAAGCGCCGAACTGCATGGACAACAATCGGGAAATGGAATATGAGAACTGTCCTCGTTCAAAGCCTTTTATACGCGGATGACATAGTCCTAATAGCCGACACCAAGACCAAACTACAACAAGCTCTGGTAGAATGGGAAGAAGAGTTGCTCAGGAAAGGGATGCAAATTAACACCTACAAGAGTAAAGTGCTGGTTATGGCGAGGGAAGAACAGGAAGATGTCCAACTCATCTGCAATGGCGAGACACTTGAGGTAGTGAAGGAATATACCTACTTAGGGACCGTAATTAGTAGCTCGGGTAAGATAGACGCCGAAATATCAAACAGAATAAGTAAGGCGAATCAAGTGTATTACCAGATTACTAATAGCATTATCGGCCACCGAGAAGTAGATAAGAAGACCAAAATGCATGTATATAAGTCTGTTTACCTACCTACACTCACCTATGGCGGAGAAAGCTGGACAACACTGGACAGACACTCTAGTCGCATAACGGCAGCGGAAATGAGGTTTCTTCGCAGATCTATTGGGAGAACTAGAAGGGACCGCATTAGGAATGAAAGCATTAGAGAGCAACTAGACGTTACAGAGCTTAAAACCACTCTAGAAAGACGGCAACTACAGTGGTTTGGTCATGTCTGTCGGATGAACGAGGACACAAATCCTCTAAAGGTATTAGAGGCTCGACCCACAGGAAAGAGACCACGCGGACGGCCCAGAATTACGTACCAAGAATATATCCAAAGAATTGGAAGTAAAAGAGGCAAATCGCTCAATGAGATGAAGCGGCTAAGCAGGGACCGAGAGGAGTGGTTACGCTGGATTGAGGCTCCTCGACGCTAGCTAATGGCATAAGAGGAAGACAAAGAAGAAGAAGAAGAAGATATTTTTTCTAAGAAAAAGTTCTTCCACGATGAACTTAGCTTGTAGAATACCGTTGCTGTTGAGAGAAAATATCTTATGTGCCTTCAAAATGTCCTATGGGGTTTTTATGTTTTGGCTTTTATATTTTTTAGTGTCTAAATTAATTTCAAATAAGACTCATTCAGAATGAATCGAAACATACTATTCTGAAAATTAAAAAAAAAATAATACAGGATTATTCAATATAACTAAAACATATATAAGGCAAAATTAAAAATCACATAAGATATATGATGGCGAATTGAATAATTTCTCGTAACGACGATGACGCATTTATTGTCTTCAATTTAATCTTTTTATTGTTGATTATTCTTTTATATGAATGCTTATAGTAATAATCCTTTTCATTAAAAATAGTTCCATAGTTGCCTGAATTCAGAACATGTGAATGATTGTTGGAGCGCGAGTTCCAGAAAAAGCGTAGAGAAGATTTCAAAGCGTGAAGCTACTTCTTTTGATAAAAATTAGCTGTCAATTCGGTTGAGTGAATTCCATAAACAAACTCTAATGTTTGCGAAGAAAATTTCATTTGACAAATCAACTCTTTGTCTTCACTGACAGACTATTTTGTAGAACTTTTTGATAAAAATGCATCGGCATTTGAAAATTTAAAATAAAAATATAATTTAAAATATACGGAGTAGGGTTAAATAATAATTAAATCAAATAGGTAGTTGTAAAATTAGTAGTTTGTTCTGTAATTAGATTTCTCACTTCAGGGGATAACACAGTAATTTTTTATTCACGAAAAAGTTATTTCGATTTATTTAAATTATAATCACAGGCATTATAAAATTATATTTTAACAATACGTTATTAATATATAACTATGTAAACCCTTTTCCTCCATCGAAATATTAAAATTTTACTGGGCCGTTTCTAATTGTGTGAAGTATGCCTAATGAATTAAAAAAATCTGAAATGCAATAGCAATGTTCTGCATTAATACATTTGAGTAAACCACTTCATGATAATTGTAAATGTATGTAGCAATTAACTTCATTATCATAAAGGCCTCAACAAAGACCTAAAAGAAAATTTGTATAAACTCACGAAATAAGAACAGACGAAAACTTTCTGACCACTTAATGAATACGAAAAAAAATATTAATACTAGTTTCAATTACATACATTAATTAGGATTTTTTTTCTTAATTTAAAATATTGAAATTACCAAAAATTTTTTTTCGCCAACAAAAATTGTATTTAACACGCGCTATTTTCCGAATATATGAGTTGAATTCCGAGCACTGGTTAACGAATATTTGTGGTCCTTTGGTCTGTGTACTCAATACCAACTGTTAGCGAAAAAAGGCGAGCATGCAAGTGTGCTCAGCTTGTGGCCGTTCCAAAATTAATAGGGTTCGGCGAGCAGTTGTTCGGACTAGGCGAATACCAATTGTGTAGACGCGGCTTAAGTTTAAAAAAAATAAATGCTAATTTAATTTGTTAGAGTTTCTAAATTAAATCTATTTTGTAACTGGGTCACGTTCACGTATTAGAATATTCCGTTTTTTTAATAAAGAATCTTTGATATTTTCCGTTACAGTCCGAGATTAACATCTTATCATTTCGGGTACGATCACATCTCCATGGCTATGGTTCCTTTAGATATCCTCACGTGATCTTGGGACCGCGATGCCCTGTATAGGCCAGTCTCCTGGTCTTGGAATAGGAGACGCTGTCCCCCCGCCTACTGCTCATCCACAAATAGAAGATGATCGAAATCTTTTTGAGATCGCGAGCTCTCTGGATCGGATAGCTTCTGAATCACTCTTGAATCCATCCTTTTTATTTATTTAGGTTTGTTTTTTAGTATCTTTACACTCCGTTCTGGACTTTCACTTGTTGGAAATGCACAGAATGCTCTGACTATAAGATTGAATTTTCCAAAATATTTTGTTAATAGTTTATGAAAGAATATTAGAAATAGTTAAACGATGTCCTATTATTCTGCTACCAACCCGCGCATTCCAGCTGGAAAACGCAGCACAATTCCGCTATTTCTCACTCCATCACTTTCAGCAATTTTCTAAAAATTATTACTATACTTTGGCCATGCGCGAGGTAACTCTTGCACGATAATGACACTTCTTAATATACGAAAAATAAACTTCAGCCTATTCTCATTCGGCTACTATGAGTTCAAAACTCAAGTTATTAAATAACACTATTAAAAAACATTAACTAGGGAGAATATGGAGAAGAAATTGAAAAGGAAGGAAATTAATATTTTCTTTTTTGGTGTGGACAGTTTTCAAAGGTATATTGAAGTAGGATTCTAATATAGTCATTTCAAGCTACACGACAGTTAGAAGTCTTTTCCCATTTAAAACTGAAACTGTCTTTTATTCCTTATGTATTTTGTTTATTACTTATTTTAATATTATTTCCTTTCATGGATGGAACATATATATATATATATATATATATATATATATATATATATATATATATATATATATATATATATGTATATATATATATATATATATATATATATATATATATATATATATATATATATATATATATATATATATATATATATATATATATATGTATATATATATATATATATATATATATATATATATATATATATATATATATATATATATATATATATATATATATATATATGGGTTCACACTATTTTATAGTGGATCCTGAGAAGATAATGATGCATCATGGAGTTACAGTTGAAGTTACAGCTTGAGTATAGAAACATTATAACCTTGGAAAAAAAAAATGTAGTTTAACTCTGGGTAGATCACACTACCCAGAGTTAAACTACATTTTTTTTTAACTCTGGGTAGTGTGATCATAGTGCTTGATTAGCGATGATGATTAGATAATATTAGCTGGATTCCGGACAATATTAAATTAAATAAAATAACACTAATGTCTAAAATAAATAATGAGGTCTTGAAATGTATAGAATGAATTATATGATAACTAGTAAAACCATAAAAGATGATATGAGGGAAAATACTTTGGAATATTTTAATAAAGTATTAAAATTTTGACTTTTGATATTGGTGGACAACAAATTTTTGAGCTCACAAAAGTGGTATAGCTTCCGCTACCTTCTCTAGCTCGAAAGCAACATGACAAAATGAAAAAAAACATTTTGTAGTTACTTTAAAACATTTCATTGATTTATTAATTATTTATAGCGGAAGCCATAATAATTACTTTTGTTAGCTGAAAATTTGCTGTTCTCCAAAATCAAAATTTCATCTTAATGTTTCAATCACTTTCTTTCTGAGCAGCAATCGTAGGAAGGGAAAGGGGAAAAAATTGGATTGAAGAATTCTGAATAAGATTTTGGGTTGTGGGATCAAAGGGGTCTTAGTTTGATTGGATTGGGTCGCTATTGGGAAATCTCGGAAGATTTGTTATTGTTTTGAATGTCCTTCAAGTTCAAACAGTTCATACTTGAAATTTCAGCATTCATCATTATTGTTACTATATCTAATCATGATATTATTAACCAATATTTTTGATTTATTTGTTTCATTTTAAAATTGAATACGGACAGCTTTTATAAAACCACATAAAAAAAAAATTAAAAAAAGAGATATGGGTGCAAGTAAATAAAAATATAGTGTTAGATTATAACCACCATCTTCCTCTCTGAAAAATCTAAATAAATTATATAATCCAAACTTCATTAATCCTTTAAAAAATCTAAATAAAAATGTAAAAATTAGCTTTAATTACCGTTTAACACTTCAGAAGGAGAGACATTAATCACTTAATAGAATTAACATGACGTAGTAATAATTTGAAGTGAGGGGCACTCAGAGTCTAATTTCATTTTCCGTTCAAAGGATGCGCCACCGTTTTGAGCCATTTTAAAAGATACACCCCATCACTGTCACCCTAAGAGAAATATGGGCGACATTGTTGATCACAATGTTGTAAGATATATTAATCCACGGACGAAAGAATCTTGTCCAGTCATCAGCTCATTTTAACCTTGCTCAATTTTATTCTTTTCCCGTTTTGATATTATAAATCGTTTTTAGGATAATTAACCACAGAACGTAAGTAATGACCATCACGAAAAGCATTTAACAGTTTGACATACCTACCTGTTGTTAGTTATTTTCCTATTAATTTAATTAATATTTATTAGAATTAACAGCTTTATTGCACATTTTTTAAAAGTTAATGAGCACTTGAAATATACCATTATGCCTAAAAGAAATAGCAAATGAAGTAGTGCGTAGATCGAAGGAAGTAGTGCATCAACATATTTTTATTACCAATGAACAAGGGGAGGGGAAAATATCGATTATTGCCATTCATGAGTTCGCCATTCTTCATGGAAGAATTTAGGCGCAAATCTACAATTTTCGTGAAGATAGAAATAGATAAACCACGTTGAATTTTTTTCAAGATTCAAAAAATTGAATCTGGAAGCAGTATTGACCCTATCAGGTAAGCAAAAGATAGCCTCCTAAGGAGACCCCAAAATATTTTTTTTATCGAAAACAAAATTAAAACTAATTATACCTGTACAAAATTATATTAATTATTGTTCAACATATCCGCTCAGTTAACGTGAATGAACCATTAAAATATTTTTCTTAAAAAAAAAAAAAAGTGAGTCATTTTCTTTTCTTACATACATACTAGGCATTAGTCGCTAACAGAAAAATTAATGACAAAGTAATAACATGAGTTTTCTACCTTTAACCTTACTTTTATTTCCTCCTGAATTTAGTTTCCCAGATATATATAACTATATATATATATATATATATATATATATATATATATATCCTCGCGCGGATCTCATTACCGCGTAGGGGAGCGTCCCACGGGTGGTGGATGTGGGGATGGTCGCTGGAAATTCCTTGGAACCCTTTTTGGTTAAAAAGATCTGGGAAAATGAAAAAAATGCTCGAAGAATGGAAAGAATCTATACTTATCCCGATTCACAAAAAAGGTCCGAGGACGGAGTGTAATAACTATCGCGGAATATCACTTCTCCCGGTATGTTATAAAATATTCTCATTGATCCTAACTAGTCGAATCACGGAATATGCCGAGGAAATTATCGGAGACTACCAATGTGGTTTTAGACGGAACCAATCAACTATCGATCAAATATTTTCCTTACGGCAAATATTAGAATTCAACGGTGTAGTTTATCAGCTTTTTGTGGATTTCAAAAAGGCTTATGATTCCATTGATCGCCAGAGACTGTATAACATTTTGATTGAGCAGGGAATACCGAAGAAGTTAGTAAATCTAGTAGTGATGTGCATGACCGAAACGTTCAATAAAGTTAGAATCGGTCATTATTTTTCGGAGAAATTTGAAGTTCACTCGGGGTTAAAACAAGGCGATTCCCTTTCACCTGTCCTATTTAATTTAGCACTAGATTATGTCATTAGAAAGGTAATGCTTACCGAAAGGGGTTTAGATCTGGGTGGTAGAATATCCGTGCTCGTGTTTGCGGGTGATTTGGTATTATTAAGTGAGGACGCGGAAACTATAAAACTGAATACAACAACGTTGATGACAGCTGGGAAAGAGGTTGGCCTCAAAATAAATACGGATAAGACGAAATATATGGTTAGCAATAGAAACAGAGGCGATTTTGAGGATATAGATATAGGAGAAAATAGGTTGGAACACGTTGAGAAATTTAAGTATTTGGGGTCTGTGATATCCTAGAAAAAACGAATTTCAAGAGGAAATAAAGGCGCGGTTAAAGACGGGAAATGCCTGTTATTTTTCGGTATCAACATTACTTAGGTCGCGCATTTTTTCCAGAAACTTAAAAATTAGAATATACAAAACTATTATCTTGCCTACAGCTCTGCACGGGTGTGAAACGTGGCCGCTAACCTTGAAGGACGAACAACGCCTTAAGGTCTTCGAGAATAAGGTACTGCGTAAAATATTTGGTCCGAAAAAGGATGAGTCAACTGGAGAATTTAGGAGATTACATAACGCGGAATTGCGGAGCATGCACTCTGTTAATATAATCGAAGTGATATCATCGCGACTGTTGAAATGGGCTTGCAAAGTTGTTCGGCTCAGTAACGAACGAATTCCTAAAAAGTTAATAAACGCTGAGCCGACTGGTAAACGTCCGAGGGGTAGACCGAAACGTAGGTGGGAGGATAGTATTAAGAGTGATCTAGTGAATTTAGGTTTGGACGGTAGTCGGTGGACCGAGATTTGTAGACAGCGATTAGTGGTATTGGCATCGAACCTCCGGGTTCGCCAAGCCTTTTATTAAATTATATATATATATATATATATATATATATATATATATATATATATATAATACATGTATATATGATAGCCGAAAGTATATATACTCTCGACTATGATAGCCGAAAGTTCTTCCGTTTGATGCTAAGCCACACTGGTGCCCGAAGTTGTTGCTGGTTCGATTCCTGGTAGTATTGACTTTTCTTTTGTTATAGGCCTAAGGAATAGGTAGCATTCATTCACCTAGACTTGACTAGCATTGGTTTGTGACTTGTTGGATAACCTATAACTTTAAACTAGGTTCAATAAAGTTTTTGTCTGCGATATTGAACATTGGCATAATATGCAGTTGGTTATAATTCTGGATCCATCTACCAAATGCTTAATTATTTAATTAATTTCATTTAGATATTTATAAAAATTTTGAATAGTCCATTATAATTTTATAAAATTCAGATTAAGTCAAAAAAGTTAGAAAACTCGATGCTAGGTTTTAATGATTATGTTATGACGTTATTTGTGGGATAGATAAACCTTACCAATGAAAGTTCAGGCTTCTAATAAAGCACATTTCGATTTGATTTTATATTTTATGTTTAATTACAATGGATGTAATTGACGAAAATTCCGCATTATATGTATAAAATTAAAATTGTATTTAATTGTTTGTACTTCGATATTGCTTTGAAATAATTTCATAGTATTTCCTGGCGTTCATATCATTGTATGCAGTTGGAGTGTCTTAATTGTTGTTTCATTAATTAATAAATGTTAGAATTCTAGTTTCTGAGTGAATTGGCCTCAAAGTTTCAACAACTTTGTTTGTTCAATCTTTTCTTTGTCGGCTCTTTTTAATGATTACATGTACAATTAAGACTTTTGTTAGGCGGAGGTCAGGGTTGTTGCAACATGTAGTTTAACCATTTCTTCAATGAAAAGATTACTCTTATTCACATTCCCACGGTTATTAGACCTCGTGTTATATTTGTTGTTTATGAAATATAAAATTTTGTATACGGAACAGGATAGTTAAAATTTTCATAAATTGTGTATAATTTCGTCGAATGAGATATACTCGTAATAAATTTACACGATATATAACGTTTTGTTTAGCAGTTAGCAGTTTTGGAATTTCAAGTTTTATTTTTTTCAAAGTATTTTTTCATCTTTTCATTACATCATAATCCCACAAACTATTTATTTAACATACATGCATACTCCATTCCTTAATGGATACTTCTAAATGACTTATTGTAAATAATTTAAATTATACTAATTAGTTGAATACGAAATAAAACCAACACGAAATTACCCACGCTGTTCATTTCTGATCGGTTTGTTCAATTCTTACTTAGAAATCTTACAAGTTCTCTTGAATTGAGAAAATGAATTTCGTTCCGCCTCAGACTGTATTCCATTCTTGAGAAGTATATTTTATTATTGAATAAATTCCTTGTCTGTAAAAATAATTAACAGTTATCATATGTATAAAATTTTCTATTTGTTTGCCTTCATCACATATGTCTGCTAGCCTTAGGCTGGAATTTCTATTTATAACATTACTTGAGAAGGTGTATTGATTTGGTTAAAGTTCATGTATTCAATGGACTGTGGCAGAACCTTATCTTCAATAGGTCTTTCGTTATTTCGGTTCAGTGTGACTAGATTGACAACTGATTTTATTTTTCTATTCAAGCTATTTTTTTCAAAATTATTATTTTGTTTATTAAGTGAGATATCTACTACTCTAATATTTCTTTTTCTCGAGTGGATTCAAAATTGTATTTACCCATCAGTAAATGAAATAGTTAATTTTAATTACTATTATGTATTCTTATTATTTGATCGTTATGTGTTAAGATGCAGAAGATATTAAATAAAATAATTAATTAACTATATTGATGGATAATGGTGAAGAATTAATTCTAGAAGCGGAGAAGGATATTATAAAATATACTGTTAATAGTAGAAACGGTATTAATTTTGAATATATTGATATAAAGAGAAATATGTTCAAACGCGGGATGTCTATGTATCTGGGAAACTAAATTCAGGAGGAAATATAAGTAAGGTTAAAGTTAGAAAACTCATGTTATTACTTTGTCATTAATTTTTTCTGTTAGCGGCTAATACCTAGCATGTATGTAAGAAAAGAAAATGACTCACTTTTTTTTTTTTTTTTTAGAAAAAATCGTTTAATGGTTCATTCACGTTAAATGAGCGGATATGTTGAACAATAATTAATATTATTTTGTGCAGGTATAATTAGTTTTAATTTTGTTTTCGATGAAAAAATTATTTTGGCGTCTCCCTTAGGAGGCTATCTTTTGCTTACCTGATAGGGCCAATATTGCTTCCAGATTCAATTTTTTGAATCTTGAAAAAAATTCAACATGGTTTATCTATTGCTATCTTCACGAAAATTGTAGATTTGCGCCGAAATTCTTCCATAAAGAATGGCAGACTCATGAATGGCAATAATCGATATTTTCCCCTCCCCTTGTTCATTGGTAATAAAAATATGTTGATGTACTACTAATTGGCACTACTTCCTTCGATCTACGCACTACTTCATTTGCTATTTCTTTTAGGCATAATGGTATATTTCAAGTGCTCATTTACTTTAAAAAAATGTGCAATAAAGTTGTTAATTTTAATAAATATTAATTAAATTAATTGGAAAATAACTAACAATATGTAGGTATGTCAAACTGTTAAATGCTTACGTTCTTTGATTAATTATCCTAAAAGCGATTTATAATATCCAAACGGGTAAAGAATAAAATTGAGCAAGGTTAAAATGATCTGATGATTGGACAAGATTCTTTCGTCCGTGGAGTAATATATATTACAACATTGTGGTCAACAATGTCGTCCATAATTCTCTTAGGGTGACAGTGATGGGGTGCATCTTTTAAAATGGGTCAAAACGGTGGTGTACCCTTTGAACGGAAAATGAAATTAGACTCTGAGTGCCCCTCACTTCAAATTATTACTACGTCATGTTAATTCTATTAAGTAATTAATGTCTCTCCTTCTGAAGTGTTAAACGGCAATTAAAGCTAATTTTTACATTTTTATTAAGATTTTTCAAAGGATTAATGATGTTTGGATTAGATAATTTATTTAGATTTTTCAGAGAGGAAGATGGTGGTTATAATCTGGGACGATATTTTTCTTTACTTGCACCTATATCTCTTTTTTTAATTTTTTTTTTTTTTTTATGTGTTTTTATAAAAGCAGTCTGTATTCAATTTTAAAATGAAACAAATAAATCAAAAATATTAGTTAATAATATCATGATTAGATGTAATAATAATGATAATAACTAATCATATACAGTGACACACTAATAATTTGGGCATGAAGGCTTAAATATTTTATCTTGTGTAATATTCCACCATTCCACCATGTGTAATATTTAGAAATATTCCACACGCTAATGGAATAAATTAATATGAAATTAACTTGCTTATAAGAATTATATATTGATCAGGCTCTCATTCAAAACGTTAAAGGCTGGTTTACACGAGTAAGTTTTCTTATCAAAGCTTTGATATAACACACTCTGATCAAAAAACTTAATCGTGTAAAAGTAAGATACACGAGTAAATAGCCCGTTTATAAGAGTAAGTTTTATAAGTGAGTTTGCTCAAAGCTTTGATAAAAAAACTTTCTCGTGTAAACCAGCCTTAATAATAAAAACGAAAAGATGACAAGGTTCTAAAAAAATACAACACAAGCTTAATGTATGGTTTCTTTTCACTTGTTATATGAACACGGTACCTATTATCCATCAATTCTACGTTAATTTATCTTTCCTGTAATCATATTACTAATAGTCTCTTGTAATCTTATAGCTGATTCAGGTTTGACTATAAAAAATTAAGCCTAATTATTGTTTTATACCATACATCATTTTATACCATGCATTTATATTCTTATTTTTGTACATAAAAACATTATATTATTTATATCAATCCCCCAAGGTGTATAATTTCGCGAATTTTCCTTTAAATCTGTTTTACCTTACGTTCAAAAGTTTAGGAGAGATACTTTGTTTCCCATATAATGATCATTTTAAATAGTGATATATAATACTTAGAAGGACATTTGACATAATCTAATACACACTAACACAGACGTTTTAATCATGATTTTACAAATTAGTGAACCCTAGTTACGAACGGCCACATGCGTGATGCGAAATTACACCCACTATAGACTCTTGGCAGCTTTATGAATATAGTAGCAGTGTCGGGGTTAAATTTAAAGTCTCAAACTACACTCTTGACTTTGTGGCTTCATCTCATTTCTCGGTAATTGCAATTGTTTTTAGTTTTTAGTCTCCTTTTGGCAAAATAAAGTTTTCATGTAAATCAACCTTTTCAAGGCTGGGGGAGAGGAAGGGGAGGAATAAATTTGATGAATGTTAGGAAGATACTTAATTGAGTTGTCTGAAAATTCGGGATCCAACTGTCTCTGCGTTTTAATTAATGAAGAAGTAAGTAATCTTGCTTAATTGAATCGTCTAATTGTTTTACTTCCCCGGCACACATTTTCCCTTGAGGTTTTGAATAGTATATATAGGAAGAGGTCTTTTCAATTAGGAGAGTGAATAGAATAGTTCTAGCTGAAAATTGGTTCCTGACAATATTGCGGTGTTGTGTATTTCTTTTATATTTTAAGTCATAAATGTTTTATTTGGTCTTCTATCTTTTCAATAATCGTATTTTCTCAGTCTATTTATCAACGAAAAAATGTGAAACCACGTAACGGTCAAATTCAAACTTTTCAGAGAAACAAAAAAAAAAAAAAAATTAAATTTTCATCATATTGAGTATTTTTTCCTCTGGTGGTGTAAAAAATAACAATTATTTATTGTGCAGATCAATTAATCGATTCTTTGAATTAATTTTGTCCATCTAGCTCGTGTTGAACGATTTACTGTGAATGGGCCAAATTTCTGAAGAGAATGTCCGCATTTTTATATAAAAGAAATTTTAGGGACACTCTAGTGAGTCATGCACTGTCTGTTAGCGATGAATTGGTTATCATAAATATTTCCAGTTCCAAAAGGAACCATGCACATCCTCATGGAATTAGACTGAACTGTTTCAAATGACTTCCTCCTTATCGACAAATGGAATCTGTATTCACTGGAATTTTATGTAATCGAAAATATTTTTTGTTACATATTTTATCTTTTTAAGAATATTTTTTAAAAATAATAATAATTTTTATGAAAGTTAATGCTTTTTTTGCATGATATTTACTTCTCGTCTTTTTTAGTGGTTTGCTTATAGATCTATTTTTTTTTAAACCACTTGGTTTAGCCACTAGGTAATACAAGGATATTTTTGTATTTTGTAAATAATGTAGAAAAAAATATATCAGGATTTTTTCATTTTCTTATATTAGTTATATAACATATACGTATTATTTTATTGTCGGCATTATTTCTATACATATCTTTATTAGACCATTTTTTCTTGGTCTGATCATTCTTCTCTTGTTTTTTTTTTTCCTTACTTTTTGTATTTATTTTGCTTATCATAGTTTATTTAATCCAGTCAATACCACAGTTAATGTATGTCAATTAGTCGATGTGTCATTTAGTATATTTTGATCCTCAACTACCTGAATCAGCCTCACAGAAATAATAAAAAAATGACTTCCTCCTTATCGACAAATGGACTCTGTATTCACTGGAATTTTATTTAATCGAATTATATCAAAGTTTTTCATCAAATCATACAGATTCCCATTTAATTTGTATGTTTCAATTTTAACTCTGGACATGAAATAATATAAAAGTGGAAATTTCTTTTATTTTCGATTCCTATCTCCAATTTTAAAAAGTGTTTATCTTGTTTTTTAGATTTGTGAATTTATTTCTGATTTTTGTATTGATTTATTAAGAGAGAAGGCAAAAAAAAAATTTAAAGCAAATTTTATATTTTTCTATGAAAGTAGAACTTTTTCTGGTTAGAATGATATATAATCACATATTGACTCCGCCTCCCCTTAAAAAAAATAAAATTTTTGAAAATTTATATCGTGCCCACAAGTTTAACTAGTGGTAGTTTAATAAGTTATTAAGTTATGATTCAAAAATAAAAAAAAATAACAATTTTTTATTGATTTAATTATGAAAATTCCATGGATGTTATCATTTATTTATATTTTACGGCAATGGCCATTTGCAGTCTTTTATATTAATATGAGTATATAGTTTAGAAACATGAAGAGTTTTATAGGTTTGTGCTTTATAGCCAAATAAGCGCATTCTTTTCCAATCCAGCCTCCGAACTATTTTCAAGCCACTCCACCGCACCAACTTCCTTGAAGTTTTCTTCATCTCAACTTCTTATTTCGGTTCCGGTCTATGCTTTCCCACTTTCCCTGCAGATTACGGTGCTCTTATCGTTCCTTACTATTGATAGATCTTGGACTGAAACTAGTTTTGTTGCGTTATCGTATATTAATTATTATAGTTTTGGACCTCTTAATCGTCTAAATATACTTATTGCTACATAGACTGTTATTATAATAATATTTTAATTATAAAGGTACTTATTTTTTACAAATAACTAAATAATATATATTAAGAAGCTGGTGGGGGGGTGCGTTCAATGAAGAACACATTAAACGTGTATATGTGTGTAGTTTGTTCTGCATTCCCCGACCAACTTCTTCTTTAGCATCTACGTTTAGCAAAACTTACACCAAATAATATATTTCTTTGGTTGGATTTTGACAAAAAAAAATCATTCAGAACATGAATGCAAAAAACTAAGTTGTAGAGAGATGGGAAAAAGTGATAATGTCAGTTGTTATTATTATTTTTTTTTTTTGAATAAGAGCTAATGTTCCTCGTTTAAAATTTGCTATATTATACTTTATAGATTTATATTTTTGAAGACGATCAAATATTCCATTTTCATTTTTAACAAATTGAATATTTAAGGACTATAAGATCTATGTTAAATGATATGTATAATTTATATTTATCAACTGCATGCCGTCAGTCATAGGTACGTTTAGAGTCATAGGTACGAAAAATTTGTGTTGTCTTTTATAATTTGCCCCCTCCCCCCCCCAAAAAAAAAAATCTAAAAGGTTTTTGTTGTATTCTACTTCTTAGAACCAGATTATGTTAATAGTTTTTTTCCCAACTAGTTTTATGTAAATAGCTATAAATATAAATTCTTTCAGTTTCTGATTCTGGCAATATTCTGAAAACGAATATATTTTTCTAGCTTAGAGTTTTGATTCCTTAGCGGAACAACGTAGGTGCGGAAGTGTTCTTAAAGCTTTATGCAAAAGGAGAGCAGCTGTCCTCCTTCCCATCAGAATTTTCTCAGCCCGTGGAAGTTCCTCCTCTCGAAGAGATTTAGAAAACATTTTGTTTTAGTTTACGTTCAAAAGTGGAACGTTTTTGAGGAAACAGCAGAGGAAACATCCCGAGCGCGGTTCTGTATACGCTTTTCGCCAACTTAGGTGTATAACTTATTGAAGCTCCTTCCGTACGGAGTAAGTTTAACAATACTTGTTGGAAGAAAAATCGTAATGCAGAAACATCCCCTCATCTGGCTTCCAAATTTCACTAACACCGTTTTAGAAAAACTATTTCTTAATATTATTTATTATAGAATAATAAAATAAAAGTCTGAACGAAATATGAAGACCTGTAAATTTTAAAATGACAATTTGTATCTTCTGTTTTGCATGAATCGATATTAACTAGAATTTATTAAATAGTAAAAGTCTCTTTTACAAATGCATCTCTTCAAAAACCATTCTGTTCTGTAACAGCTTGTTGGGAACAAGGTATAACAAGAAGCTGATGCGACCATCGGGTGTGCCAAAGATGTTAACAGTTACAAGGCCCCATGAACTCAGCTGTGGGTAAGACGCGGGACATGACATTCTCGGAAAAATAACAATAGGTTGTCTGAAACTTCGTTGGAAAGAACCGGTCAGGAGGAATACTACCGAACTAAGTTATATACTATAATACTAACCGAAGGTCGCCGAATATTAAACTGGCAGCAGATTGCTCTTGACCGACCAAGGTGAAAGTTCATTTAGGCTACTCTAAATTTTCAGCCTCTGCTTTTTAAAATATTTATTTTTGAAACTATATTAATTTTTTATGAAAGTTAATGCTTTTGTGGATGGTATTTACTTCTTGTCTTTTTTAGTGGTATGTTTATGAAGATTCTTTTTTTGCCACTAGGCAATACAAGGTTATTGTTGTATTTTGTACGTAATGTGTATATATGATGTATTAAAAAGCAGAGAGTAAGAAAAAAATATATCAGGATTTTTTCATTTTCTTATATTAGTTATATAGCGTATAACTGCTATTTTATTATCAGCATTATTTCTATATGTACCTTTATTAGACCATTTTTCTTTGTCTGATCAATCTTCTCTTGGTTTTTTTCTTTACTGTTTTGTGTTTATTTATTTATAATCTTATCATAATTTATGTATGTCAATTAGTTGATGTGTGATTTAATATATCTTGATCCTCAGCTACTTGAATCAGCCTCACAAAAATAATAAGAAAATGGCCCCTTTGAAATATACGATTTGTTAAAATTATTTTATTATTTATTTGTTAAAATATACGATTATTTTTAATTCAATATTAAAATTTAAAAGTAAAATAAATAGATGCCTTCCCTTAATTATAATAAATTATATGACAATGTCCCATTGTATATTGTTCTATGATACTAAAACAGTAATTCAAGATCATTTGAGAGGAAATTTTTTTTGTAAGTTGATAGAGAATATAAAGGCCCTAGATAAGTTACTTCCACTAATACAGGCCATGATAAAAGTTCTGTTGAGATTTTTCGTGTTTTATATTTTATACTTAGCCTATATACCACATCACTATCGATCTTTTTTTGGTAGGAATGATCACAAATATATCTATTTTTTTTATTTTTTAATAACTCGTTTGTCGAGGATTTTGTATAATTTTCAGTAGACTATAGGACCATAGGAACGTCTATTTTTACTCTAATGTTGGAGTGCCTATCTCTTGTACTATTTTTGTTTTGAAATAGACGACTATTGATTGTTGGTGATGAGTAGCATGGGTTATATTTAAAATAAGTTTAGGTCTGTTTTATTTTTCTGTTAAGGATTTTGTTACGTTAAAGTTAGATGTTCTAATATAAATGTAAAATAATTTACCTAACTTGTTCAAAGCATATCAATATATTTTCCTAGTAATGTTACCATCTGGATATTAGTCTCACAGTTATATTTAGTTTTTTTATATTGTGGTATTAAATTTGGCTAACATGTTTTTTCAAACTTCCTCAGCTGTTTTTATCAATCGACGATTTCTTTGTGGATGTTGCTTTTTAAACGGATTGGAATTCCAGCGAATTCAAATTGCTATCTTATGCATCGTTATAAATAAAAAATGTTATTAGCTAAGAACACAGAATAATTCCACGTCCATTGCCATCTAGAATATAAAGCGAGAAGAATTTTTAAATTTGTTGGAAATATTTACATTTCCTTAACTCTGAAGAACAACCATTTTGTTAGAAATGTGGAAAGTCGTATTATTATAATTATTATTACCGTTTATATTTTCAATTTACTTCTTCTTCTTTTGCTTCTCCCTTTTATGCCTCTCAGCGTAGGAGAGTGCATAGCCACGAACTCCACTCCTCTCTGTTCCTTGCTAGATTCCTGACCTATTCCTCTGCAGAGTCTATCTATATATTCCAGATACGACACCCTTGGGCATCCTCGAGGTTCCTGCCATCCGGAACGTAGTCCATCGTCTGCGATGGGTCCCAATGTTCCTCCATTCTAACCACATGGCCGAACCATTTCATTTGGCGGATTTGCAGAACTTGCTTCAATGGTGCGACCCCCAGTTCCTTTCGTATCCTCTCTTTGCGAACGCGGTCCCTCCTAGTCCTACCGACTGTTCTTCGCAGAAATTTCATCTCAGTAGCAGTGACTCTGCTCTCCTGTCTGTCTGTCAATATCCAGCTTTCAGCACCGTATTGACAGAAGTATTGGTAGGTACACAGATTTGAACATATGGAGCTTAACGTCCTTAGCCACCTCTCGCTTTCCTACAACAGTATTGTAAATCTCCTAGTAGACTGCATTTATCTTGCTTATTCTGTTAGATATTTTTAAGTAAACTTTTCCAGATCTCTCTATGACTGTTCCTAGGTAGGTAAAGTCCGTGACCACTTCCAACTCCTCTCCATTGCAGTGTATATGTTCACCTTCAATCTGCCTTCCTACTTGTAATATCTTGCTTTTGCTGCTATTGATCTCCATTCCTTTTCGACGATGTTTCTCATACCATTCAGTCACTGCCTCCTGTAACTTTTCTACAAAATCAGCAATAAGAACAACGTCATCAGCATAGAGGAGAAGCTACATCACCATTGAACGAAGGTTTCTTCTCTCCAGGAACGTCGTCTCTGTTCTTCTTTTGCAGATGGCCGCCACTTCATCTATATAATTTAGACTTTACATAGATTTTTATAGGGCTTAAATTATCTCCTTGTAATTTAATATTTTAAATTTACATTAGTGAATAATCGGATTAATTTTATAAGTTAGCGTTTTGTTTCTGTGATATCTTATGACTTTAAAATCAGTTTTATAAATTTACCTTATAGTATTTTGTAGAACAATAACAATTACCGATTATTAAGCCAAACCACAATAGACTTAGTTCTCTGCGTGTCTATAAAGCAAATTAGCACTGATGGGATTATTAGCTTATTGGAGTTGCAACTGGGCAAATCAAACCAAGACAATGGTAATATTATTGCAAAGATACACCTACCTTTATCCTAACTGATTCAATGGTATTGTTAAATAAATAAAATCTAGATGTATTTATTTAACAAAACATGTTTTATTTCAAAATGTTGCTCATATATATTTTTAATATGAATATATTATATTTGTGCATTTGGTCTCTTTATTTAATTTGTATAGTTTATATTGGCTTTATATACCTAAATCTTGTTTTTATTTCATTAATTTTTATTTTTATTTTAAACTATTATTTCTCGTTTTAATTTATTTCTTTGTGTAGAAATGTTTTTGGTTTAGTAACAAACACGGAACATGTTAAAATATATTTTTTTTTAACGTATGTTTGTTTAATAATTTATACTGAATACAAAACACAGTTTGTTTCACCATTTTGTTTACCTTAACCCTACTGAGTATTCATTATCCTCTTCTAATTTTGGAAAATATTTTTTTTAATTTTATTAACTATTATGTCAGTGTATTTTTCAATCAATAAATAAATGTATAACTGGAATCCCAAGGAAAATAAACAATAGTAATATTGTTGTTTATTATAAATGTATAACTTTTTACAACTTCAAAGCATATTTTATTAGTAATTGTATAAATTTTTAATTTGCTTTTATGGCATAGAAATTCAATTCGTACTTTTATTTTCAAGTAGGATACGAAGGACTTTGATCAGTCTTTGGTATAAGCACCCTTTGTTTTTATACAGGACTGGAACTAGAGGGGAGCAAATTGGTCACTTGCCCCGGTCAAAATTTGAGTGTCATTTTATTTTAAGGTTAAGTTATGAAATCAAATGAATGAGCTAATGAAATTTATTTAAAAATATACCTATTTCCTAAAATATTGTTATAAAACTGTTGATTTTTATTGAGGGGGAGAAAATGTTGAAAGAAGGGCGGCGAAATTAAGACCTAGTTTCCTTGAGGAGGTCTTGGGATTGTAATTGAATAACTATTTGTAGTACTAGGCTATTTAATCAAAGGATCTTGGGGATATGGACTGAAGCACGGTGAGGTTGGCTGTTAATTCCTGAAGACAGGTGGACCGGAAGCCTTCAAAGTCATTACCGCGTAACGGCCTCTATCAAGGTCGTGACTCTGCTCGTCTTTCCAACCAACGGATTCTGGACTTAGGTCTTTCTATAATTGGACATTTTATTTGGCTTTAATGTGTCTGTACATTCCTTCACCATCATGAATTCTGTACTTGTACCCGCTGCATAATGAATATAATCAGTTTTATTTCATATTCTTCTAATTTTTTGCCTCGAGGTCGCAGAAAAACACATTTTTTTTGTGACTTTGAGGCACAAAATTAGAATAAAACTTATATAATGGAAGGTCAACAATTTAATATATATATTTTTATAATAACATTTAGTTTAAAAAATATAATATTTAAAAAATAAAGTAATAAATTTTAAACAAAATTTGAACGAGATCTCCATTTATATTCCATAATTAAAATTCTAAAGATAATGAAAAATCAAACCAAATAAACTCAAGCAGTTGCGTACGTAGGAGAGGAGATTAGGGAGATATATCTCCCAAAATTTGTGAAAAAAATATGATTTTCATACCTACCAATATAGAGTATGTATTTTGAGTAATGTTCTTCGTATTTTTAATAGTAAGACTTAATAGGGAAAAATGAAATAATAGATGCAATAGATAGGCTGAAAATGGGCAAGACAGCTGGTAAAGACGGTATCACTCCCGAAATGCTGATGAAAATGGAAACAAAAGATCAAGAAATATTTCAATACCTACTGAATTTCATGTGGAAAAGAAAAGAAGTTCCCAATGACTGGGAGATATCAGTCATAAGACCGATACACAAGAAAGGAGACTGTCGAAACCATCGAGGCATCTCAGTGTTCAGTGTAACTTGTAAGTTGTACTCTAAAATTCTAGAGAAGAGACTATGGGGATTCATTGATAGGACCCTAGAAGAAGAAAAATATGGTTTTAGGCCACAAAGAAGCATCCAAGAGCTGATCTTTGTTATGAGACAGCTTTCCGAAAAGGTCTTGAAAAAGAACCAAGAGTGTATAGTCGTTTTGTAGACCTAACCCAGGTATTCGATAGGGTAAGGAAGACAGACATCGCAAAAGCACCAAGTGAGCAGGAAATAGATCCACTACTATCGAGGGCCATTCTTAGCCTATATCAGAAGCAAAGAAATGTGGTGAGAGCTAACAACCACACTTCAGAAGAGTTTTAGAGCACTCAAGGAATAAGCCTAGACTGCAGTCTTATTGTTTGTGATATTGCTCAATATGGTACTGAAGAGAGCTAAAATGAAAATCAGGCCTTATAGGCTTGACCACAGAGAATTGATACCAGTTAATCTCACCTAGCGTATGCTGACGACATCGTTGTATTCGGGAATAATGGAAGAAACCTCAAATGCAATATTCGAGTCCTACCGGAAGAACTACAGCTGCTCGGAAATAAACAGCAATAAAACAAAAATAATGAGGATAGCGAAAGGACAGAGGAGGGGTGGTCGGGCACTTTGATTGAGAGGTGAAGAACTGGAGCATGTCAGAGAATTCAAGTATCTGAGGGCCCATCTGAACGAGAACGGCTGGATAGACGCAGAAATCTGGTAGAGAGTAAAACTGGCTAGGAAGTGCTTCCATTCACTTAAGACAGACTTTCTGGAAAAGAGAGAAGTGCCCATAACGGTGAAGAAAGCAGTGTTCAAAAACACATTCATCTCCATCCTGACCTACGCCAGTGAATCCTGGACTACTACCTCAAAGCACCGAAGCCAACTCAAAGTAATGGAGATGCGGTTCTTGAGGAGGGAAAAACAAGGAGGGACAAAGTCAGAAAAACCAGAATAAGAAGCAATATAAGAGCAAAGGCAGCAGAAGATATAATAGAAGAAAACAGGTTACGCTGGTTTGGCCATGCCAAAAGAATGCATGATTAGCTAGAGTAATGCATGAGGCAAGAGTGGAAGGAAGAAGAGCAATGAGAAGGTCCAGAAACACATAGGAAGCCCAAGTCAGAACGTCTTTAGAGAGAAGGCGCATGGACTGGGACATGCGACGTGAGCTGTGGTCCAGGACCGAGATACATGGATCGGGCTATATAAACGGGATCCTCAACATTGAACTATCATATAAGAGGATAAGAGTAAATAGAAGATTTTTAATTGTAGTGTTTTATCCAATTTTCATGCTTATCCTTAAAACTTGCACCTAATTTGGCGGATATAGACATTTGAGTGATTACTTGCATTCTTCTTATTAAATCACCCCCGAAAAAAAAAATTCTGCGTATGCCCGTGGATTGAAGAAATAATAATGCTGTGGTGAACATCTAAAATATTTTTTTGAAATGACGTTTGAATGTAAAGTGCCTACAAAAATTATAATAAAAAAGAAGTTTTATTGCCTCTATATTTGAAAAAAAAAATTTTTTTTATTTATTTACCAGATTCATCAGATGTAGTGAGTATTTATAGTGAGTTTTCCTTTTAGTAAATGAGTTATTATATATTTATCTTTATGTTATACTAATTTTTGTAGCTAATAAATTTCTTAAAATAGTTAGGTTCTAATTAATTATTAATTTTGTATTTATTTAGTAGAAACAAGTGATGGTTGGTTACCTACAGGAATAAAGTGAAGTATAATTAGAAATTGTTTTATGAAACTTTAATCCAATTTAATACAACCAAATTATCTTTTCCATCTGACCTTTAGATAATTTCGCTTTTTTGTTTCCTTATTCTTGTGTTGTTTTTCCTTACCTTAAGCAGCCACGTTTATTAACCAGAAAGAAGACTACTTCTTTTACTAATATATTAATATTAGTCTATTGTTAAAACTTAAATTGATTACATCAGTATAAGATTTATTGACAGACTAAATGTTTCAACAAACTATTAATAGCACTTTCAGGTACTTGAAAGAATTTCATTTTTCTACTACGCTGGTATTTAAATGTTTCTACATGTTCTTAAGTTAGTACTTCTTTTTGTATAAATATATATTTCTTCTTAGGGTTTAACGTTCTTTATGTACTAAAAATACATGTGATATTTTCTCGTTCATCTTTTAAATAATAATGTAACATTATTTTTATTTTTGTCAGTATGTTTACATACGAATACCCTTAAGCTCGCTTCTTTTTAAATTTACGGTAACCATTAATGTATTATAGTTACTCCACCAATTTTTTCAGTTCTCTATGTTCCAATAGCGTGAATTTAAAACGTTGTGGTGAATAAAATTGTAGAGGTAAACTCCTTTCTCTATATGCTAACTATAGTTATATTATCCATATTGAGCTTGTTTGTATTTTAATTATATATGGCGATATTAGTATTTTGGCTTCAAAATCATATGATAATTAAAGCAGTGGGTATAGCATTTTTTTTTTGTATTTATTTATTTGACGAAGTTTCGTTTTATGAGTTTCAGATTGTTACCAGTCGGAATTTTTTTATTTGAATACGACTGAGTCTTTGAATTCCAATCATCTTTCTAGTACAACCGATTGCAGATTACAGTTATTAATTATCAGAGATCTTTTTTTTTTTTTTTTTTTTTTTGTGATCCGCTGATATTCCTTAGTTAATTAATACCCGTTGCGATATTTTTTGTTGAACAATCAAATTCAGCCAACCCCTTGATAGATTTTTGATCATTTTCATTCGGTGACGTTATCATTTAATGAAATTTTCATTCCTTACTTGGATGCTCTGAACACGTTATTGGCACCTCGAACTGAAACTTTATTGTTTTATTTCGTTTTCTATTGTTTTATAATTATAAAGCGCATTACAAATAATTTCTGCATCCGGATTAATAGCTTGTTAAAAATATCCTTCATGTTCTAGCTCTTTATTTTTAGTTTTTCCAGTTTTTCAGATCAAACAAGTTCACGGCAACCTGACTTATCATTTCCTTCATCAGATGAAATAATATAATATTTAAAATGTCGGAATCTAATAATCCTATTAAAAATAAAATTTAATTTAATAATACGTCACAATGTATTACCAGCGGCCATAGGTATCACCTAATGTTATTAAATAATCCAGTTTTCCATACCACAGGAGTAAAGTTGTTTTGGTTTTTCCATTTTATAGAGAATGGCCTACAAACGGTACAGGTTTTTCCAACGAGTTGAGAAGTTCACGGGATGCTCATCGTCACTGTTGGCTAGGTGCCATCTGCCGACGTCCTGTCCCTTATCTCCCGCCGCTCAGTTTATTATCACCAACTGAGGGATGAGCCCTTTTTTATTTTGTCAGCTTGTTCCGAAATGGCCGTTATATCCTTTCCTGAAAATATTTGCCCCATCTTTTTTATATATATTTTGTTTTCATGAACTATTGTTAATTTAAAAAAAGAAAAAAATAGTCAGGAAATCTCAGTCGCGTTTATGGCGTTGTGCTGCATAAAACCTTTATTACTCGTAAATGCATCCTCATTTATTTATTTATTTTAATATTAGATCCTTTTCCTTTCATAAAAATATTGACAAAAATATAGCAATCGTATAAATAATAAAAGACTTATTTTTTCATTGTTTAATTATATAATTACCTTCAACATTTGTCTTTATAATTGTCTTCAGAATTTTCTTACTGTATTATCCGATCTTAAGATTCACTATTAATTCATTTATCCCCATTGTCTTCTACATATTTATATATATTATATATTTTTATATATTATCAGTGTGAATTCTAACACCAAAAAGTACAGCACACTATAACGCACACTACAGATTAAGTTCATCTACAGAACGCACCCTAGGGTCATCTTTACTAGGTATTCACCCCAGACAGGGAAGCATCTCAGGAGGCTGCCTTGTGAGGATATCAGAAGAGCAGAAGTTGATCTTTTCGGTATCACTGAGAAAAAAAAGAAAGGAAGAGGAGAATTTGCAATTATTGACTACGCACGGCTATACTCAGGTGATAATTCTAGAGGAAGAGAGGGAGAGAAAAAGGAGGAGTCGGATTGGACAAAATGAAAGGAAATAATCTCACCACGTTAATTGCTGCCTATGAACCAAATGATAATGCAGAGATTTGAGAAAAAGACTAATTCATTGACGAAGAAACACCAACTTGTACATGCAATCACTAATATATCTTATAAGTGTGGTTTTGATTAAAGTAAAAATAGATTTACCTAAAAAAAAATATATCAAAATTAAAAAAAAAAAATTAAAATTATTTTCAAAAAATTGAGAAAAAAATTATGCATGTGTAAATTTTTAATGAATGGTCTTGCGACATTGGGTTCTGACTGGGATCGGTGGAAGGAGGCGGCGATTGGTGGTATCGGCATCAAACTTCTGGGTTCTCCAAGCGTTTTATTTATTTTATTATTCATTTGAATAACTATATTAATTCTGTATTTTGCTTATTTATGTCGCGAAAAATAAATTTAATAAACGAAATTCATTAATCGCCGTTGAAACTGGTATTGTTTTAAAGTAAAATGGAGCTCTAGTTTCCGTATGTGCTTAAGTTCACTGTAGCCTTAACATTGGGCATTGGAATGTATCCGCAGTAAGATAAATGAACGGGGGAACCATAAACATTCGCCGTAAATAGACCAATGCTTGGACCTCAGTTGGTCGTAATATAGTTGCAGTTCAACACTTTACGATCACATCCTCTTGTTGATTGGACTATTGTTAGTCCTAACAATAACGATCCAATTTCAACGTACTTTTTTTTTTCATTTTGATAAGGGTACGAGTGGAATCGAAATTATTTTAGGTAATAATAATTTATTTGCCTTAAGTATACCTTAATGTATTATTTAATTTTTCTGATGCTTATACGTTTATACTTAAAAATAAAAATTCATATGTGTTTAGATGTCTCGGGGTGCTAGTTTATTTGTCTTTTTTAGACTGTTGATGTGAGATATGCTGTATTTTGTTTGTCTATATGAAATCTTGTTTTCTGTTCCGATGATGCCTGAATTGGCGATACATTGTTTGGTTAGCCTTGTACTGGGATTTTAAAGAATAGAGGCTTCTAGTGTAAAGTTACAACTTATTTTTATTTTTTCTCTTTTATATTTTAAAATAAAATCGTTTGTTTATTAACCTTTAACAGGTCGAATTCAGATACAAATAAAAAAAATTTTCTAGCGTTTTTGGCTTTCTAATTTTTTTTTTATAAAGCATAACAACTGCCAGTTTTATTAAAAAAATGTTTTAGTATGATTTTCGGTATGTTCCCAATTTGGTACAATGGCCGCTAATGCTTGTGGTTTTTATTTGTATATATATTTATTAAACCTAGCAGGTACTATAGGAATTAAAACGAAAAATATTAAAAGGCTTATTTCACGAATACCCAAACGTCGCAAGTAACTCTTAACTAAAATTTTAAAAATTTGCTCTCTTTTTGCACCCATAAATAAGTTTTCACTTTATATAAGCAAATAAAAATATTGAAAATTCTTTGATTTTGATAAACTTTTATAATATTTTTTTAAACATTTGTTCCCAATTGGGAACATTGGCCGCTATAAGGTTAATTGTAATACAATTGCTTATCAACTAACAGAATCTTGCCGTAAGAGGGCTTTATTTTTTATCATCACAATATATTTATCAAATATTTCGGGCCCCACCCCATTCACTCATTATCATTTTTACAGCAGCTCTATGGCTATAGTCCATTTGCTAACAGAATACCGCTGTAACGTCTCAATCAACCTAACTCGTCCCCATTGTCGTTTAGCTTAAATTAGACTAAATTATTTGATTATTAACTTTATTTGATAATTAATTTGCCATTTAGTCATTCTGATCTAAAATTTATATGTGCCTTATTCTTTTTTATTTGCGTGGTAACCTTCTATTCAGCGGTATTCTGTTTGCTAACGGCCAATAGCTTATTCAGTGATTATCAGTATCTGATAATTCATAAAAAAAGTGTTTTGGTGGTAATATGATTTGAATGATAAATGAGTAGAGATCATTGGGATGGCTGTATTTTTTCTAAATAGCAACTAGCGATTATGTTTTTAAAACTCGTTTAATGTTTCTGGTAAAAAAAAAAAAAAAAATGAATTTTGATTCATGGAATAATGATTAAAAAATATTAAATAAAAAATTCATTTTGTCAGTCGAAACGTGAAATTTTGAAATAGTGGATAACATGACGGTTTATGTTATTAAATTATTTGATTTATCTCTATTACATAATGTCATATGTATTTCCATGCAATAATGTATCCTAATTTTTGTTATTGTTATTATAAGGTATACGAAAATTTAATTTCAAATAAAAAGGTTAAATGATAACGTACCGCGCATAATAAAAAAAAAAAAATAAATAAAAAAAACGATTTTTAATCTTATGATACCCTCATGATTCAATGAAATGTATATTACAACAGCAGTTTTTGTCCAATGACAATCTAATTGGTCGTTTACAGCGACCGTTTGGAGGGGGTTGTAATTAGTAACTCCTGAAAATGAATTTTCCTGAACTTTTATTTGTAATTCTCTCGAAATTTCATGGTTATTTAATTCCGATTAGTCAATGGTTATTTCTCGCTATATCTTATCCTAATATAGGTAAATATATATCTTACGTTGACACTTGTTATCTGATTTTGAGCAATCATAATAACATTTAATAAATGGTTGATTATTCCTAATAATTCAACTTTTTTTTTTTACATATTACTACTATTATATTTCTTATTTTTATATTTTATATATATATATATATATAAAACACCTTTAAACAACCTGACAGTCGTGTTCAGATCAAATTTTATGCTGCATCGTGCATGATATTCTGAAGCGCCTAAATTAAGTCTGAAGTGCCAATTCCTCGGCTCTGTTTTATAGCTCTATGATAAAATGTTTAATTTAAGTTTTATATAATTCATTACCATTCACCTTTATTCACCACCAGTTTATTTTGGAAACAGCCGAATTCCTCGGAAGAAAAAAAGCACAATACCGTGATCTTACCTTCGACCGAAGGATGATTTGGGAACGTGTCAAAACGAAACGAAAGACTAAACAAGAGTTGTAATTCTTTTTTTTTTTTCATTAGATATTTTGAATGCCTATTAATTATTCGACTTCAAAGTGCGATTTGTCCATGCCATGTGGTCCGTATTATAATTCCACGAAGTAGCCATTCGGCCAATGGAACTGACAACTAAGGTGATAACTAAGCCTAAACTTACAACTAAGGTGATAACTAAGCCTAAACTTACAACTAAGGTGATAACTAAGCCTAAACTTCACCAAATAACATTTGAAATCCTTTTTTTAGTTAATTTGTTCATATTTTCATTGATTTTGTTTGTTCAGATTTATTATTTTTATAAAAAGTGATTTTGATCTCAAAAATATCGTTTATTCTTTTTGTCATTGGTCAAAGAGAATGTCCACATTTTTTACATTTTTTTTAAAGACCTCTACTTTTTGAAAATTCGTCACTGAAAATTGCACTTTTCCTGAGAATCATCTAGATCCAGAATAAGGCTCCTCAACAGAGGTCTTCGTTGGCGGTAGTATACCTTGATTTATTTAATATTGGGTTTAAATAAGTGATTTGTAATTAAACATCAGCACTAATTTTAAATTAATTATTTTAGGCTTATATGTGGTCAGGGGTAATTACATGTTTCATTAGCGCTGATTGCTGCAGTCCTAACGCTACTCTCTAGTTTCTTCGAGTAAGTGAATTGAAAGCTAAACAGATCCAGATCTGAGATTAATGTTTCGCCGTAAGGAGACTGACAGATGGGACGAGGAACAATTAAGGAGCTAAGAACCGCGGGCGGAGGAGATGCGCTAATACCGGCTCCCGGGGAATTTCATCCAATATCCAGTTAATCCCTTAGCCTCATTCCAAGCAGCCTTGTCCTTCCTCTTAATCCGCAGGTCCGTCCTCTCTTTTGTTTCCTCCAGCACCGTGGAACTCTAAAATGGAACCCCCTCCCTTACCAACCTCCCCTTCACCGTATATTAATTCAGAAGAAAAACCTTTCAAAACTTATATCTCAACTTTCTTACTTACAGCCTCTACGACAATTTTTCTTTCTCGCCTCCCTCTTGACTTTTCTTTCTTAGAGGAAATTTTTATTTCTTCCGAGTTTGACGGGTGAGTATCCTTTTGCTTCGGAATTGACGATGGTTCTGTTAGAATGATTAATTTATATTTTTATTGTTTCTACCTGAAAACTTGGATAGTGAGGAGTGGAGAAAAAGTATGAAAAATATTTATACCGGTTAAAACAACTTTTGAAAACTTCCAAATAAAAATACTATAATATTCGCAAATAAAAAAGGATTTCATAATACAGACTAAATAAAAACAATGCTATCTGTGTTGAAGTGGAAAAATTGCTGTAGCTTACTGAGTTAAAGTATTCATCCCATTTTATCATCATTTAATTAGGGATTGATAAATTATTTAAAACTACTATAATTTTTTTTTATATTGAAAACTAGTTTTGAATGTTATGCATTCATATTTAGTTCTAAAAACACACAAAAATTCAAAAATAAGCAATTCAAAATACAGTTTAGTGTTGTTATACATATTTTTTTTTTTTATTTATTTATTGAAATTTACAACTGTATTACATAATACAACAAGTAAATGGGAATTTGAAGTACAAGACATGAGAATTACTTGTGAAGGAACCACCCATTGGTAGCACTTCAATGTCTATTTTAACATAGAAGGTCCCGTGGCCATCTTCTTTTCAGACGCCTCAGAGGATTATCACGAATACATGGGGATGAAAGGCTACGAACAAGAGGGTTGGTATGGGCAAGGAGTTTGGAATTAAAGGAGGTATATCTATTTCGGACTAAATCTGCAACAAATGGGATATTGAGATCTTTGTGGATAATTTTATTTGTGACAAAATAAGGAGCATTAAGGATTTTTCGAAGGATTTTGGATTGCAAGGATTGGATGCGGGAGGAATTTGATGGTTTAGTGGTACCCCAAAGCTCTATCCCGTATGTCCAAATAGGTCTGATAATGGTGATGTAAATGAGCTTTTTGTAGAAAATCGGTAATTTGGAGCGTTTGTCAAGTAAGTGTTGCAGTAATCGGAATCTTCGAGCAGTTTCTTGTCGTTTCAGTCTTGTGTGAGGATTCCATGTAAGGCGTTTATCAAGATGGAGGCCTAGGTAGCGGATTTGTTCGACAGGGAGTTATACATATTAACTTAAATGTAATATTAATTAATATTATAAAATATTTATGAATTATGAATTTAATTAAGACAAGAAATCAAATACATGTTGGTACTCACCAAGGTTTAAGTAGATTATATCAAACAGAAAAGGTTGCATAGGTTGGTTCTCGCAGTGAACTATTCTTGGGAATGACTGTAATGGAAGAAAGGTGGTGTGTTTTGGTAAACGGTACCGTTTAGGGGTCGGGGTTTTTCCTGTAATTCCGGTGAGTAATTGTTATTTCTGTTATGTATGGGAATAAATTTAAGATTGGACTATTGGAGATATTTATTAGGTGATTTAAGCAAAACTCTGGATTGGATTTGAAGGATTTTATTATTTCAAGTGCTTCATATATATTTTATTTGGAACGGTTTTAAACATGATGTATTAATTTAACTTCTGAGTCTTTGATAAATTTGTGGATTTTTTCATTTAAAGGGATTTTAAAGTTGAAATTCTCTGTCTTGTTATTATATGCACATATATGTTCCTTTAATCTCTGATTTAATGAACGCCCAGTTTTTCCCGTGTATTTTGCTGCACAATCATTACAATTTAGTTCGTATACTCCGCTTTTTTGGAAACGGTCTATTTTGTCTGTGGGAGAAGGGAAATATGAGGATAGGATTTTTTATATTTTAAATGCAGAGTTTAATCCTAGTTTTTTCAATTCATTTCCGACTTTGGTGGATATAGGGCCGTAATATGGAATCAAGACAAATGTTACGGGATGAGTCTGTCTTCGGGAGTTGTTGAATAGAGATCATTAATTGTCTTTTGTAGTTGTCTTTTTTAAATGTGATCGATAGTGGTTTTATTGTACCCGTGGTTTTTTGTTATGGAATATATTATTTAAATTTCTTTATTATAATTTTTTTCGTTTAATACATACCTTCAAAAGGCCGTAAATCATGCTTGTCTATAAATAAATCTGCCAGAAGGGGTGAGAGATGGGAGCCCATCGGTAAGCCTTCTTCCTGTTTGAAGAATTTTCCATCAAATTGAAAATAATTATGGTTTATACAAATAGACATCAAATTGAAAAATCTAGTTTTTTAGTGGTGATAGATTCGATCGGAAGATTAACTGTTCAGAAATTTCTGTTGTTTCTGGTGGTGGGATATTTATGAAAAGATTTGTCACGTCGAACATCAATATTGTGCTTTGAATTTGTCTTGAAATCGTTTATAAAATGATTTAATGGTTGATTGTGCTTATGAAGTATTTAAGTTTTTGTGTAGGTCCTTTTTACTGATGTGCGGGAGAGGGTCGCTGTTATAAGTCTACGTACTTATAATAATTCTTGTAATTTAAAATATAGGTTGAAATATAACCTCTAAAATAACCCTTCCCAGATACTACACCTAGTACATTAGCGTCACAAATCTACAAACCACTTACTTAATTATTCTAATATGATTTATCTATTTTAAAATTGACATTTTTCTAAATCATTGTCATGCCATTATTGCATATTTTTTGTCAACAGATTCTTGTCTTATAAATTATTTTATGTAGGATAAATGATACAAAAGTTGGCAGGCTCCGTAAGTTGACACTTTAAATTTAAATTTGAAAAACAACAATTAGATTGAAGATAATTCTCTAAATTTACAGCCAATTCAAAGAAACTTAGTTGAAGAATATCGTTAGCAGCAAATTTTATGAATTCTCTTTAATCTAATTGTTGTTTTTTAAATTTAAATCTGAATTGTCAACTTATGGAACCTGCCAACTTTGGGGGCCATTTGCCTTATTATATTTTACTTTATTTATTTATGTTTGGCTTAACACCTCCTTGAGTAAGTTTATTTATTTATGGTACATTCGATGTTCTGAAATGATTGTCATATGTGATATTTTTTTTTTAATATATATTTTTCATCATCTCTATGAAAGAAATACTGTACTGGAGATGAGTTACTTTGAAGTATAATGTTCTTAAGAAGAGATTTAGAGCCCTTCTGGAGGTTGCTTTGTACCTTCCCAAGCGACTCGGTCTTTTGAGTTTCAAACGATTGACCGCTTGAATTACCCTGTATGCTATATACCTCTCGTTTCTTATATTGTGCCAGCCTACAAAAGCCATCTTTAAACATTGGGTAAACAGTCTCTTTTCCAGTGGCGCGGTTTGAATAAATTCCTAGATTTCTTTATCGTTGGCAGTAGTTATTTTTTTAATCGTTTACCGGTTCTTTTTTTTATATGCATATTATTTTGTAGAAAAATCTAATATAAAACCACCTATTATATTATTTATTTATTCTCTTATAGTTCTCTTATAGAACTACAAAAATCAAAGTAAAATAAATTACGAATGCAATAATAAAGTGATAACATATAAAGAATTACAAAAGTATTCCAAATTACACCAGAATTATTACCGTTAGAAAGTACAATTACAATTAAGTACAGTGCCAAAAATAATTAAAACTAAAATAAATCTCAACCTTTAGAAAGCGGTCAAAAAACAGTAAACCAATGAAAATAAATTTATATAGTAATCCTTAAATTTTATTGAATATTTTACTTTCTTTGAGGAATATTATTAAGTTTTTAATTATTTTCAATTGTTGATCTTCCTATTCAGCATCTAAATAATAGCGGTATTTAAATAATAATATTGGTCATTGACCGAGTCTCATTAAAAGTATTATTACTTAAGTGACACAACCAACATTTTAGGATATTATTTAGATGCTGACTGATTAGGGAGACGAAGTATCCGCGAAACGTCTAAAAATAGATATAAAAACTATTGAATATTTTAATTGACCTCAAGGCAAATTGAAGATAAAAATATTAGGTTTTTAATCTTTAATTATTGGTAATCAAATTAATAATACTTACTGAACAAATTTAACGAAATAAATAATCTAATCTCATCATCATTTCTCAAATGATCTGCTTATTGTGTGGATCGTTATTAATTTGCATTAGTAAGCAGTACCTTAGATGTAGAAAATGTTATTAACATCCACTACCAAATATATCTTCTTACAGATATTCTTTCAATAAAAATAACATATTTTTGATCTCATTAATTAATAGTAGTAATTTTATATCAGTTCATTGCCATTAATTTTATTTTCTGCTCGATGTAACTTAATTTACGTATAGTTTATTATAAGGAATGATAAAACTATCAGATCTGGACTAGTTAAGAAAAATATTTCTTTAAAAGTATCTATAGTATCATAAAGCAGAATATGTTACATTGTATTATTGTAAATTAATATTACATGGTATTTATTACATTGTTTACCTTTTTAGTCTATATGGTCTTCACCGATAATTTATTTATATGCATGTTATTTTGTCAAAAAATATGATTTACAACCTCTAATTACTATTAGTAATTGTATGGTAAATATCAATAATGATTTTTTTGTAAAAACAATTTTACTTTTCAATATCATTATAAAAACTAGATTTCTTATTTAACATCAAAGCCTTTCAAAATTTGATAAGTTCCTCTTGATCCTGGTAGGCGCATTAAGTATACCATGCCGCATAGCGCACTGTCCGTCATTCAAGTTGCATCTAATCGACTTTGGTTAATGTCGTTGATCCTGACCGTGGTTCTCTCGGTTAGTGAAAATAACCGAATAGCTATCTGGATACTTGTATAGTCTTGCGACCGTCATAAAGGTAATTTAATTTTTAATTTTTGAAAAGGTGGATCTACTTGCTTATTAACAAATGCTGGCTTGGACGAAAAGGCCTAGAAGTGCTGGCAATATGCCAGGAATTATAAAAGCTTGTTGGCATTATTTTACCTTTTAGTAGATACTAGCTATCGTCTATTATTACTAAAATGATTAACAAACTCTAGTGGGCACTTGACCGACGAGGTTTTGAATTTTCCATGCCAAATTTATTGGTTTAATTGTAAATAAAGATATTGTGTTTACTTCAAAAAATAACATGCTAATTATTTTACGAATTCCATGAACTGTTTAGTTTTAATTCGTTAGCTACCAGTTATATGATTAAAACTAGTGGGATAAGGAAGAAGTTATCCTTATAGTTGTGGGGGTCACAAGACTAAATATCAAAATACCCGAACTGCAACTGGGTTGGAAGTCCTAGTATCTTTCAATATAAATATTGAGTCACGTTTTTATATTTTTTTTATTACATTTTATTTTTATTTTATCTAAGTAGTTCTGGGCTAGACGATTTAGAGAAAAGTGTACCCGACCTTGTGCCATTTGTTAAGCTGTTTAAGTCCTCGAAACTTTTCTCATAGATACAAGGGACCTGAAAGTGGAGTTTTTTGGTGTGGAACATTGCTTTAAAAAAATGAAACGCTTTCAGAACATCTGGCCTTTTGTAATTTCCAAGTCATTGAATCTATTTGTGTCTCTGAAATCACTGAAAGGGAGCATCCAAGTGAAAAGTTGTCACATTTGGGTTTGGTTTATATTTTGGTAACAACAACAAATAAAATATTTTAATATTGATTAAATCTATAATCTATAAACTATTTTTTGATACAGCTGAAAAAAAAACTATTTAATAAGGTACTTTTTGTGTGGGTAGAAACCTCCATTGTTTCTTATGCTTTTGTTCCAAAATGTTCATGAAATTTATTTGTTTCAGTTACCTCTTATTCCTATATTTAAAAAAAAGAAAAAAAAAAAAGGAAGTAGGTAGTTATTTTATTTTTTATTTTTCAAGTTGTTTTTTGTTAGCAAGCTATTTAATATGGAATGATGACTGCTGTTAATTAGTTATTTAAATCCGCCATCGGAATTATTTGCTTTCGCTAAGAGCATGTGAGATTTACAATTTTAAAAAAAGTAGAATTAATGTCATACTGATTAATGCTGAGAAAAAATTACTAAATTTTTAAAACATCTAAAAAAAATTAAAACTAATTTCGTATTCTAAGGCAATTTAATGCTCAAGCAAATATTATCAATCAATTAACAAATATTTTGACAGCTAAAATTTTCATCAGGAAACCTCAGTGATACTGAGCAATTATTGACAAAAGGGTTTTTCCAAAACCTCATTAATATTATGGACCTTTTGGGCCTCTGTATGTTTGAAATGGGAATCGTTAAATTTGTACTGTGACTGTGTTTTAGAAGTGACTTTTAGATTATTAATCCAGTTATCTTGATTAATTATGTCATAAAAAAAATCTTTCTGTTCTCTGATGTTTTTTAATTTTAGTGATTTACAAAAGAAAGGTAAGAGGGCAAGGAGACGAATTTTTACTCGATTTCAAATTAAGAGGAGATTGCCTATTCGGAATTTATATTTTGTGGTTTTTAATTTTTTTTTTTAAATTTAGAGATTTTGAAGTGAAATAAAAAAAAATGAATTTGAGAAATTAATTATGAATTTAATTCATACTGCTGCATCGATCATTTATTAATTGAAGCTAATTAAATACATTACTCAACGTATACTTGCCGTTGATCTTAAAAATATATACAATTACGTGAATGGCTTATGATTGCCGTTTAAAATCAGCGACGATGCAAATGCGAGAATAAGAGCAGGCGACATTATTTATACGTACGTAGGTTGACAGCTCTCCGAAGGATCACGGTGCTTATAACCATCAGAGGATTATCCCCTCCCCAATCGGGTAAGTGAGGCTTGCCTTCAGCCTGCAGTCAACTTGCACCAACCGGGTGTAGAAGTATCAATCCTACAACTTATACATTTTTTTCAAGTTTTACAAGTTTACAAGTTTACAAGTTTTTTACGGTTTAAAATTTTACTATTTTACTTTTATTATAAATTTAAGTTTTAAAATTTTACAAGTTTTTCAAGGTTTTTAGGCAAGTGACTGAAAATTAGGTATAGCGAATACATACCAATTTTTAACAGACGTAATCCATGGATCTCGACCGATTTATACTGGGTTCGAACCTGAGTATTCGAATGGCGGGCGGTGAGATAGGCATTGCAGGATTGCCCATAAGGCTAATTGAAAGACTAATTGAAGGTGTATGTGAGCAAATTTATATTGAGCTATTGGTAGGTCTCTGCTATTTGAAACGATGGTTCGCAGTTGCGTTAAGTTGGAAGACCTATTACATACTACCTGTGCTTGTATAAAATATCTCTTCGTAAAGTACCATTTCACACTTGTCTGACTGAACTTTATACATTTCTTCGAAAATGTATTGGTTTATTTCCTACTTTTAAGTGAATATGTATAGCTTATCCTAGTTCTGAATTGGAATAATGTTCCCCATCTGCTATGCACTTCATTGCTCATGGTTAATACGTTCTGTATATTTTTGCATGTTTCTCGTGTTATCTAAAAAAAAATACTTCTGCTGCATTATTGCAGAGGTGTGATAGTTGCTCTATTATTTAAAATGAAGAACAACTTATTTATTTTTTGTAATACTAATCGATTTAGAATTTCTAGTCCTTTATCTGCTACATATAACAGGAATTTTAATATTGAATGAAATTATGTGATATTTATTATAATCGTTATAGGTAATGGCTCGATTCCATTGAGGGATCTTGCAAATTATTAGACGACGAGTTTAGAAGCGGCCGAGATAGCCGATAGTGATAACACACATAACTTTCCATTCGCTGAGTAGCCAACTAGCTATTGAGTTCTGTCGACATTTTGTAGACTCTGAAACCAGGAACCATACGAATGCTGGCAGCTAGTTCACTAGCAGTTATTATGGCACACGCCTAGTTACTAGCTAATAAGCCCGTACGTCAGTGAGGAGCAGGCCGAGTAGCCCGGCTTTCAAATTTTCCTGCAGATAGTCTAGTGAACATGATTTAACTGGGCGAATTTACTAGCAGCTAGTGATTTGCCGTTTGGCAGCTTGTAAACTCTTGCAATGTAATCACCAAACACACATTGAATCTTGTGTATATCCAATTAGCTTCAGATAATTATATGTGGTCTTGTAAACTGAAGTATATACGCATTTTCGTGTGAAGGTATTTGATGGATATTGATACCCTCACTTGTTCAAGTTAACGTCTTATTCTTCTTGGGATACCCAAAAAACCGATATAGGTTTTTTTTTGTTTTACTGTTCCAATTTCAAATTAATTTGTCAGATAATAAATTATCTTGTGTTAATGACTGTATTACAAAATTTCAGAACTAATAGATTTAAGTATGCTTTACCATAGTTTATAGATTAGATCTTGTTAACTTATGCTAACTAATACTGCTAAAACCCCTTGCTAGAAATGCTCTCTTGTCATCCTAAAGCAGTCCCGGTTCTATAGTTTCAAAAGACTTGCTTTGATTGGTGAAATTAACGCTCCTTGTGATATCACTCAAAGGATCCGATGAAAGAGCTCAGATTACCGAAGGAGTGAAATGGGCTAAACGCCGACGGGAAGGGGAATACAAGAAAGAACTAATTGGTCTCTGGTGTGGTCACTATCACCCTCGAGAAGACTTTAATCCCGAAGGGCCCAGCTCTCATTAGATAGATCCGACTCAACTGCCTCTGTAAGTTTCCTCTAAAAGTAGAGAAAAGAAAAAAGGAACTCCCCTTCTTTCTTTTAAGATGGATCCTAAGATTAGAGCTGAATTAGTGCTTTGCACCAACTTGGAATCCATCGTTTTTTGCTAGTTTTCTTCAAGATTAAAATTATATGATCCTTAATACACGGGCTAAATAAACAAGCTGAATAAGAATGGTCTTATTCATATGCTCTTATTATTGCAACGAATTAGAAAATGAAGTCATTCTAAAGTCCTCGCATGGCTTCTCGAGGCCGAGTAGGTATCGGACTTGCACCCATGCTATAAGTTACGATACTGGTTCGACATTAGGAGGTACGAGTAAAGCATTTTATTGATCCAATGAATAGATTTGACCTTTTCACTCCTATTGGAATAGTAACCACTATATTTGCACGTAAGTTGTAAATTGTCAAAATGAATATCAGAACAATATAAAACAAAACGTCGAGGAGGACGACTAATTGAAGGTGTATGTGAGCAATTTTATTTTCATGATAAAACAGAATACGAGAGGTGTTAAGTTCTCTCGTCATCAGGAAATGAAATGAATTGTTGAAATGAGAAATAGTTGGCTTACAGTGGATCCTTTGTATCTGTCACAACCTTATTCAATTACAGCGATCTTTTAATCAACGCTACTCTCAATGGCATAATTGTTGGGCATAGTGCTCCAGAAAATTTAGGTGTGGAGAGGAATAGGTTCAGCTCAGCAACAACTAAAAAACCATTCCGATTCTTGGTAGATTTTTTTTTTTTTTTAACCCTGTTTTTATAATGTACGCTTCAAATCAAATAATTAAGTTTGAGCTATTTTCATTTCACTTCGACTATTTGTTCAATGTTCCGCAGTATTTCCCAAAGTGAGGGACTATTGATGGGTGAAGTACCACGAATGTTCTCAACCCTTGCCCCTCAAGCGTACAAGATTTCTGGGCTCATTGTATTGTAGGCCATTAAAAGAGGTACGGTTCGTCGTCTCCAACCAGTGGAAGGTTATAATTCCTTTTTATTAATTATTTTATTCGTTAATTGTTTATATGACCGATACAAATTGATTAATTGAATTTTAATAAACAGTTTAAAATATTTGTAGTTTCAGAATAAACATAAAAATAAGTTAAACATCATTATTGATCAAATTGTAGATATTTTCAACTGACTTATGCTTTACTTATTTATGTACTATAAATGTAGTTATCTATAAAAAGCTTTAAAAGGGCACTAAGCGTACTAACTTCGTATATATATATATATATATATATATATATATATATATATATATATATATATATATATATATATATATATATATATATATATATATTGGTCTTTGAATGGATAATTATATTAGGGATTAATAAAATATTTGCCACTTCTAAAATTTTGTTTTATTCAAAACTAGTTATTCCACCAAAATCGGAAATTAATTGAAAAAACTAGAATTAAACCCTGTATTTAAAATAGAAAAAACCCTATCTTCATATATCTCTTTTCCTAAAGACAAAATAGACCCTTTCCAAAAAAGCGGAGTATACGAACTAAATTGTAATGATTGTGCAGACACGAGTAAAACTGAAAGATCACTAAATCAGAGATTAAAGGAACATACACGTGCATATAATAATAAGACAGATAATTCCAACTTTGCAATTCATTTAAATGAAAATAATCATAAATTCATCAAAGACTCAGGAGTTAAATTAATACATCACGTTGAAAACAGCCTCAAATTAAATATATATGAAGCACTTGAAATAATAAAATCCTTCAAATCCAATCCAGATTTTTGCTTAAATGACCAAATAAATATCTCCAATAGTCTTAAATTTATTCCCATCTATAACAGAAAAACCAATTACTCACCGGCATTACTGGTAATATCCCGACCCGCAAACCGTTTACCTACAATCATCCCACCTTTCTTTCATTGTTAGTTCAGTGCTAGAAGAAACCAGTACAAACTTTTCTGTTTGATATAATCCATTTAAACCTTGGTGAGTACCAACATGTATTTGATTTCTTGTCTTAATTAAATTAATAATTCATAAATATTTTATAATACTGATTTATATTACATCTGATTTAATATGTATAATAATACCAAACTATATTTTGAATTGCTTATTTTTGAATTTTGTGTGTGTTTTTAGAACTGAAGATGAATGTATAACATTCGAAACTAGTTTTCAATAAAACAAAATTATAGAAGTGGCAAATAATTCATCAATCCCTAATTAGATTGATCCTTCTATAATTATAATTATAGTTCTATAAATAATTATAATAATTATTTGCATGCACTTGTAATCATAGTTAAAAATAGACAGCCCTATTGTATATGCAACGAGATTATTATAAATTATTAAAGAGTGAAAAAGAACTTACTTTGGTCCCTTGATGACTTCTAATAAAAGGCCCTTTACAAAATTTCCCTGTTAATTATTTTACCATAAGTCCGTCTTTTATTTTTATTAATTTGTTTTTCGTTGGGCTTTGTACCCACATCCAACAGGAGTTTATTTATAAAAGTATATTCAAGACAAATAAGCTTGATGGACGGTTCGGTTTTTATTTTATTATATTTTAGGTGGATGATATTTCATTATATCAATTAATGATGTGAATTATCTGTGTAAATTTTGGTGGTAGGGTAAGAGGAGGTGTGTCTTTCTCGTGCTACAGGTAGTGTGCATGTGATTAAGATGGACAAAGGTCCTCCCTCATTTAACAGTTAGTTTTAATTTGGCTACAATTCGTCTCTTGAATTACTGATCTGATAGTACAATTACTAACAAATATTACTTATATTTTAAACAATCCTAGGTCTCTTACCGCAGTTATATTATTGATCCACAATCGCCGATAGGACAAAAAATGTCTTTAAAAAAATTTAGGCGAGATTCGAATAAAGAATAAAAAATTACAAGGTAAGATGCTCAGATTCCTTTTGAGATTTGTAGGAATTCTACTTTAATTATTTATTTTTATATACGATGATTGTAAATTTCAGATGAATATGGCGCAATGCACCAAAAGCTATTTATTGTCATTATGTAATAAAGAAACAGAGACTGTATATAATGATTCATTTTATAAATTAATATTTTTTTTTAAATAATCATATATTGTTTGAATGCCATATATTTTTTGTTTGGCTTTATTTTTTTATATTCACACCCGTCGACGAGACAAGCAGTGAATGTGCTGGCAAAGAACATGTTGTAGCATCAAAGTCATGATAAAGAGCAGTACCCTGCGGCATCTCTTCCTGTCGTGATTATGATACATAGTTAGGCTAGGAGATCCCTCATCCAACTCCTCTTCAACCTTCTGCGGGCGTTCTCAGGCTTATTGGTTTTTGCCATGTCTTGTATGATTGTGTTAGGATGTCCTTGTAAGTTATCGTGATATCGTTTGTGTGGTTTGTGTTCGTTCACTGTTGGCATATTGAGGTCTGTATGTAAGGTAATGTTGCTAATATACCAAGGAACTGTGGTGATAGCTCCAAAAGTTTTTGACTGAAAACTTTGAAGTTTTTGTTTGTGAGTTTTTTGGCTCACATAAATATGTAATTTTTTAACTTATAAAAGTTTGTTTTTTCAAATTATTTTTATTTATTCATCAATAAATATTTTTGTGCTTTTCACTGCTTCAAAATACGATCTCCGGTATTAATTAAAAAAAAAAATGGGCTCACTGCTGAATGTTGTATATGACTTTGTTGGATTCAGTTTGATGATGTGACAAGAGCGGAGATGGTAAAAGCAATGCATAAACTATGCAGTTTAATTTAAGAAATTAATAACTTTAGTCGAGTTCAAACTAACTGGAAGCAGGTGTGGTAAGTAATGGCCGTCAATAGTTTACATTGAAACTTTTATGTTGTAGTGAACTCAGACTCGCTGATTCCTCAAGCTGATGAACATGATTTCTTAATTTTGGCCTATTCCTACTATCCGTTAATATTTTATTTTATTTATTTATTTAAGAGTCTAAAATAAAAAATCAATACAAAGAAACATGAAAAATGGAGGAATGATAAAAATAATATTTTGCAAAATAATATGTGGCAATAAAAAATTATAATATAATAATATTGCCGTAAACTGCTTTTTATGTAATTTATTTTAGAATTATATAGTCAATTAGTTTATATGAATAGTCGATTTATTTTAAAATTGTTATGTATTTGTTTCTGTTGTATGGAGTTATTGAAAATAAAGAAATAGTTTTTGATACACATTTTTCATGTTTCTATCATTTTCTTTATTACATTATCTTTTTCTTTGCATAAATTTAATAATTTTTTGACAATATTAATCAATAATCTAATCATTGATGGGAATATGTTTCACTGTAATACTACAGTGGATGTGTTCATTACAATCAGAGGTGGATGAGTTGTACTGCCGCCCACAATGCGATGGCAGATAATGCCGTCCCTTCCAGAGGCTTCCTTTTCCAAAAAAGAATATTGCTCTAATTAAAAACTAAGTGGAAATAATTTTTATATCTATTTGTGCTTAACTGAGCCGGTTTTTTACATTTCTAAAATACAATTTCATTTTAATTTTGCCGCCCCCTAAAAATGCTACCACCCGCAAGTGACCTGTTTGCCTGTGTGTAAAGCTAAAAAAAAATTCAATAACTAAACAATCAACGTTTTGCCAATTACCATTCCTTAAAATAAACTCTGGTTACCTATGAATTACTTAGATGCGTGCTTAATTTAATACCTGGAAACCATTTGGGATTTTAACTATTAAAAAAAATACTCAGGCTTTTAGGAACTGAATTATTAAATATTCTTTTAGCTCTGTATATTTATGAAATATTAATATTTTTAAGTATGAAAATGGTTTATTTATCATTTTTAAAGTAACTTCATAAATATTAAATTTCAGCCTGTGATTTTAGCTTTCAGAAAACGTGCGATTTTTTTTTATTTTTATATTTAAGTTATTTATATTCCACCCTACATTTTCTGTCAATGCATATGCCGGCATTAATTATTAATACAGTTATTAATTACTTCCCACTGCTGCAAGTAAAACAGTCCGCAATTTTTTCTTCTTAGTCCTAGATTTGGATATTCTTCTGTTCGGTGCCCTCCACGGAACAACTCCTTCCCTCTTCCCCAAGTAGTCCGGTATCCATAGATTATAAAAATTTAATTTTCCAGACAAAGGTGGATTTAAATTCAGTTTTTCGCGTATATCTCCGCTTCTAGGTGTCAGATAGAACCCCCCAAAACCTCAAATTGTTCATCATGGAATAAGCAAGAGCATAAAATATTCTCTAAAGTGTAATTTAATTGTTTATAACAAGTAAATTGCAAAAAAATGAAAACAATTAATGGTCCTTGACTGTAGAAGTACTGTAGAAAAAATGCTCTCAGTCATGTATGAAACTATAAAAATGACTCTTTTGATGCCCAACGAAATGAGACTTATAATAAATTTACTAATAACTAATTTATAAAAGTAGTTACTGATCTAACCTGCCTTTCAAAAGTATGAATGATTTTAGAACAGTTTCACTTCGGTCTGATAATCATGAGTAGTCAATATTTTGACAATAAAATAAAATAATAAATAGATTGTGCAAACATTTTCAACATGCTTTGCGGATGATTAAAATTTTAAAACTTAAACAAAATCTTCGTATCAAATTGATCGCTCTAAATAGCCTTATTATCGTTTTAAAAAACGCAAATTATTTGCGTCACTTTTTATATTTGCATTTAAAGAATAGCTGGTTTTCGATTCAGGGTGATTCCATGAGATCAAGTATTCTCCCTTTCACGGTACTTCATTCACGCACTTTTTATGGTTTTAACCATATCTGTCTTGATTTCAGTGCAGACAACAAAAAATAATCGTTGGTTATAACAAGTAATTTAGCCATCGTGAAAATACCACGTTTTTTTTTTTTTTTTTTATCAACTCTTCATTTCTTGACAGTTGCGCTTTTTATCTCCCTCAAAACTTCATTTTGGGTCTCAGTGGCTTTGCCTTTAATGGCAATAGGCTTATATGTCATTCTCTGTTAATTGAAATAGCATTGATTCGAGGAAATAAATCTTAAGATCTAGCCTATTTAGAAGTAATTGATTCAATTTATTGCTATAATACAAATATATGATTATATTAGTGGTAATAATTGCTGTTCATAGAGAATCTACTTTATCTGTTAGTTATGGTTTTAGTAATATCTAAAATCGAGTTAATTTTTGTCTTTTCGAATAATATGCATTTTATAAGTATCGATGGAAGAATAGATTGTGCATTTTCGTCCCTCTTTTCCCGTTAAATTTTGAAATTTTCTGTATTTTATAGTGTTAAACTCTGCAATTAGTTCAATGATTTGATAAGGAAAAACAGAACCTGATTGCAATTGTACAAACATTCCATTTTAGATTGCTCTAATCCAATATTCCTCGTTAATCCCTTCCTGTTCTTTGATGTATGCTAAATGAAATTTTGCAGTTTGAAATTAAAAAAAAATTGGTCTGCGTTGTTTACGCTCTGCCTTTAGAATATTTGGAAAACATTTGTTTGCTGTTTATTTTAAATCTTTATTTAATTCCTTTAATAATATAGATTATAATGATAAGTGATGTCATTTTTGAACTGACAGACTCTTTTTTAACGTGATTTTGAATTAATTTGGTGCATTATGATGTAAATAGAGAAATGTAAATATGTTTAAAGAAAGACTTTTGTTTAATCAAATACGTTTAAAAACTTGCCCTAAGGATATAATTTATATTTTTAGCGTACATTTGTTTACAAAAATTATTTTATTGAGAAAATAAGCCGGCTTAGACTGGTCTGGTTTTCCTTTGGGCAATGGGACATGTCCTGGGATTCGAACAAGCTCCGAGAACTTGTTTTCCCTCCCTCAGTGGAAGTATTACTCATTATAAATCTCCTCTTATCGAAAAAGATATATAATTGTTATAAAATATATATATATATATATATATATATATATATATATATATATATATATATATATATATATATATTACAACTTATCTATGATTTGTCTAGGCAATTATCACATATAAATTAAATCAACTGATGAACAATATAAATTAATTGATTTAGATTATTGTGAACCAAGAAATTAGTTGAGTACGTATATATATCTTATATATAAGTGTATATAATGTGCGTTTATTATTTTTTATTAGGAATCCACTGATATGCCTTTCTTGAATTCCTTGAAATGATGTATCGCATATATTTTTCTAAATTAAATATTAATATTTTTTTATTGCATAGTTGTAACCATACATTTATAAATGTAATATTATTTTTTATCTTATCATTTTAATGAATTCACTGAATGAATTCCTTAGTTATTTATTTTTGAATATTATCTAATTATTGATTCTATCCTAATCCATATCAATTTCATAGTAGTAAAGATCTGTATTTTAATTATTATAATAGCTGATGATTGCTTTAAGGTTACATGTAACTTTAAATATTGAAAAGTTATTAATATACTCATATTATTCATTTTATTATTGAAAAATAATTATTTTAATTACAATAATGACATTTGAAGTAATTTCGGCATAAACTTTCGACATTGTTTTCGCTTATTAGATAATTGATATTAAGTGCTAATTTCAAGTAGTTTAAATTTTTGAAATAAAAGTGTAGTTTGTTTATTTTTAAATATTTATTATGTTTCATTTGTTTAATGAGAGGAGGGTGGATTTTATCATTTGGTGATCGTTCATTAGGTTTTCGAAATTGTTAATGTCAAATTTTCTACCGAAATTTTGTTCGGCTAAGAGTATTTCTACTTAATTATTAGTTTTCAAAATTCTTCGGTATAGGTATCGTTTACTAGGTTTTCAAGGGCGCTATTACCGAATTCACTATCGGCTTTCCGATCGCGCATGCGCATTTCGCTTTTCCGTTGCATTTGAAGATTTCTATGATTAAGTTTATTAGGTTTTCGAGGATTCTGATTCCATTTCTTGAATTGGATATAGGATCGCGCATGCGCATTTCGCATTTCCGTTACTGTTATAGTTTTATATGATATTAACAATCCCTATATCATATAAAATATGTGCATTTCAAATTACAATTATATTTGACATTTTTTGAGTATATCGTCCAATAAAACCTAATAAACAATAAATTTACCGAATAAAAGGTCAGTGGTAACGGTTCGATAAAATATCTGACTCCAAAAACTAAATAAGAAACTTTGAAAATCTGATAAACGGCCCTTATAAAAGAAGACAAGTTCAATAACAAAAGTAAATCAAAATGTGCAGGCGGAATCGAAATCCGATAGTAAATTTGAAAAGATGATGATTGAAAACTTCATAAACGATACCAAAGAAATATCAACTGTAATAGTAATTCGAAATCCACATGCTCGATAAGAACCTTCGAAAACCTAATAAACGATCTCTATATCATAAAAAAATTTGACAGTAACGGAAAACAAAATGCGCATGCGAATTAAAAATCCAATTAGAAAAATGGAATCAGAACCCTTGAAAACCTTATGGACGAATCCTATATCATTGAAAACTCTAACAGTTAAGGAAATGCAAAACGCGCATGAGCGATCCTAGATCCAATTAAAAATATGAAATCAGAATCCTTTAAGAACTTATAAACGATACCTTTATAATAAACAACTCCAGCAGTAACGGAAATGCAAAACGCGTATGCGCAAGCCGAATTCCGATTAAAAAAATGAAAACTGAACCTTCGATAACCTAATAAATAATCGCTATATCATAGAAAACTATAACAGTAACGGAAATCCGAAATGCGCATGCGCGATCCTATATTCAATTCAAGAAATGGAATCGAACCCTCGAAAACTTTATCATAGAAATCTTCAATAGCAACGGAAAAGCGAAATGCGCATGCGCGATCAAAAATCCGATATTGAATAATTAAGTAGAAATACTCGTGGCCGAACAAAATTTCCGTTGTAAATTTGACATTAACAATTTCGAAAACCTAAAGAACGATCACCAAATCGATGAAATCCACACGGAAAGCTGTACGATACTGAAATTACATATTTAAGGTTAGTACATGCATGTGATATTACAGCAACATTTTCGTCAAAATCGACTAACCGGAAGTGCCAGTTTATATAATCGATTTTACACATTTTTACAATTTTCTCGAAAACGGCTCTAACGATTTTGATTAAACTTGCCTACATTATTCTTCATAAAGACCTTTAACTTTTCATATATATGGTAAATCACCGAGGAATTGCAGGGAAAAAAGTTATGATGAAAAGAATATTTTAATTACGCATAACTTCAAAAGCATGCAATTTATGGTAAATTATCTACAGACTTTGATGAAAGATAATTAAATTATCTAAAAAACAGTAAAAGAATCATCAAAATCGGACCAATAATAGCAAAGATACAGCGCTTCGGACTAACCGGAAATAGCTATTATATCATGGATTTTACACTTTTTTACATTTTTCTCAAAAACGACTCTAACGATTTTGATGAAACTTGCCAAAAATATTTTTCATAAAGGCTTTAACTTTTCATTTATGTAGTAAATCACCGAGAAAATGCATGAAAAAAAGTTATGAAGAAAAAAATATTTTATTTGCGCATAGCTTAAAAAGTATGCATTTTACGGTAATTTATCTTTAGAATTTTATGAAAGGTAATTAAATCATCTAAAAAATAATAAAAGAATCATCAAAATCGGACCAATAATAGCAAAGATACAGTGTATTTTATGAGGAGCATAGAATAGATGGAGAACCGAGCGCATCCGAAAGGAGATAGATGCGACCGAACCTCCTCCCAGCAATCCGCCAATCTGTTGTAAACAATACGCTCTGTAATAAAGTAATTTAAGAATACAAAAGCGAAAATTAACTTAATAATTTCTACTTTCACATTATTTAATGGAAAGAAAATGTTTCCATAGAAACTAAACCAGCAACTTTTAAAATATGTTTGCAACTTGACAAAGTTAAAATATATAGGCAGTGTACAGAATTGTACTAAAATTGTTTTAAAAATTATTTTATTATACTTAAGTGGGAGAAGAATTGAATGCTGCTGAGTTTATTTCAAGTATTGTTTATGTGAACTCTTTAGAATTATATTAAAAAGATGATTATTATAGGGCGGTAAGGGAAAGTTTGATGCGCGCACCGCACCAGATTTTTTATTTTTCTAAGCAAGTTGGCACATTTATTTATACATATACGTGTAAGAATTATTAAAGAAGTAAACAACTAGTTAATTTTATTATATTACTAGAGTTCCAAACTTAATGCAAATCAGCCTGTCTAAACGAAAATATAAATAAAAAAACTGTTTTATGCAACAAACTTCTCCACTGATCAATTGAATGAAAATTCAGAAAACAAAGTAAAATGAAAATAGTGGTAAATATAGTGGGATTTGGTAGTGTGGACCTGAAGAAAAAAGTATTCTGTGGCTTTTGTAGTCGAATAGCGGATAAGCGATATATTATTACTGGAATAGAACCTTATTGTTTTCCTTCTACGAAAATTTTTTATTTGAAATTAATACACTTATATACTTATTTGTGTAGTGTGAAATAGATAAAAAAAAAAGTGTTAATTTGACTGCCAATTTTAATTATTTAATAGGGTTTAATTTATTACAATTACCATATAAGAAGTAGGCACTTATATTACTCATAGCGTGGATTTATGAAGTTAAAAAAAAAATAATAAGGAATTCACGGACTAATGCAAACATGGTTAAATTTAATTTATCAAAGAAATTAAGGAAAACGATAGAGAATAGGGAAATCTCAAATAAATTAACGATGACAACAATTTATGATAAGGAAAAGTAAATGCACTTAGAAAATTGCTTATTTAAGCAGAAGTAAAGTATATATGGAACTAGAATTTAATATAGAACTATAAGGAGCAGAATAAGGAAAGCAATATGCATTTTCCTCAATTACCTGAGGTAAAGATGTAAAAAAAAAATTGATATCTTACATAAATCTAACGGTTTAGAGTTAAATTAATAAACAATTCGGACTTTTTGGCTCATTATTTTCAAAAATGAACCTTTGTAATCGACCGAGGAAAAATATTTTTAACCAGCCCCAAAATTTAAAGTTTTACGTTTCATGATACATATGTGTACATACATATGAGTCCAAATATTGTATAACAGAACGCTGCAAATTATTATTCAATGGCTTATTATTTCCAAATATATAGATGCTGATACATTTTTTTGGGGGGGTGGGAGGAAATTGGCGGATGATGTTGAGATTCGAGAATCATCCTAGAATACCCTCTGACTTCGGTGCCAAATAAAAAAAAAAAAAAAAAAAAAAAAAATCGGTTCATTAGTGTCGGAGAAAAACCGATGACGGAAAACAGACGAATTTTTATTTTTTTAAATTTGGATTGTACATATCTTGAAACTTAAAATCGAAAATTTTGAAAAGGGTTATATTTTATTTTTGGCCGATTACAAAAGTTCATTATTAATGATGATAAACCAAAAATCGATCCGTCAGCCTTCTGCGGCTTTTCTCCGCTACTAATTTACCGATTTTTTTTAATTTTGGCACCAAACGCACGTTCTCCAGGATGGTCTTGACGTTACCATTCGCCATTCCTTTTCAAAATGGCGGGCTATCAATGGTTTCATAGCGCATATCTCGGTCATTTATGAATCCTGAGGAAAAATATAGTGTTTTGAAATCAGGCATGCTTTCAAAATCTTTAATAAAATTTAAAAAAAAAATCAATCCCAATGCATTCCTAACTTTTTTTTGTATGTAGATAACTATTTGTAAATAATAAACCCCAATGTAATAATTTGCACCGTCTTACTGTCATGGTTGTATGTATTTTATCTGATTATCAATTAAGCGAAACAACTATTAAGGGCACCCGTATTACGTATCCTTTAGGTAATCACTTTATATAAAATATAAGTTTGATTGATGCTGCTTGATCGGCTATAATTGTTGTTCTTATGATATAAATAATCGAGATACGGTCAACATTTTATGATGTTCGCCTGATGATGGCTCACATGATTGAGCCGAAACGTCGGTTTGTACAATCAAAAAATATACTATGTTGACTGCATCTCGACTATTTATTTCGTTTTAATAAGTTATTAGTTATAAGTTTTAAATAATAATATGTATTTGGTTTTCAACTTATCATTAACAAAATGAAAAATATTCGACCCGTTATACTTTTCGAAATCATTTTCGGACTATTCGGTAAGTTAGAGTCTTTAGTCCAGTAGTTATTACTTTCAGAAGGAAATTTCGGAAATTTATTTCTGAATTGGAAATCCGACATATGGAGCGAGGTAGAAAGGCTATATTAAAGAAGAAGTAATCTAGGGAAATTGTTCATGTAGAGAATACATTAAAGAGGGCAAGATCGGAGGGGAAGGGTGCCGGAGTCTGAATATATTTCAAAACTTATTCAATTTCTAGGAAGTGAAATGCAAAATTAAAAAAAAAAAAAAAAGTGGTAAAAGTTTTATATTAAAAGAAAGATAATATTGAAAAAAAAAAATAAGAAGAAAAAAAATTAAAGATAGGAACAGAAAGAAAAAAAAATTGAGAAGGTTATGCGATTCTGGTATTGTGGAACAGGGTAGGCGGGTTCGTGAAAATAAATATGTACGTAGACAGAGGTGATAAATATTGTATATAAGAGTTGAGATGTGCATTAGCAATAGTTCCCAAGGTCTAAGGGTTAGCGGCCTTCTTATATTATATTCCAATCAGTGTTGGGCCGTAGGGTCTCTACTCTCTCTCTTTACACCCTCCCTATATCTTCGGTAGTTTTTCACCCCGAGGGCTCTGGCTTGCAGGAAAATTATGGACAATCCCGAGTAAAAGGGATTGGTTTTGTTTTTTACTACTACACATCACATGTTTTTCAACTTGTATTACCGACCGTAAAATTAATTTTATTCCTTTATTAAATTTACATACAATTTTCAGAAGTATTTGAATTGGAAGGATTCATAAGTTATAACAATTTTGGTAACGTTTTAATCATTGATCTTATATTTTTTCCTGCCAGGGGCAACTTTTTATTCAATAAACTTTCTAAAATACACATTAAAAAAATCTCTACAGAACAAAATTTTATAAATATACAAATACTTTTGAAGTTATTAAATGTTGATGTATTAAAAGAAAAAAGGAATTAACAGTTTCATGAATAAAATAAACCTTAAAATGCTTGTCCAAACAGCGGTATTAACATAAATATTCGGTTGTTAAGGTAAGCAGGGAAAATAATTAAAACAATACTTTTTCAATGAGACAAATGTTGATATAGTGAAAAAAAAAATGAGTTACACAATTTTGCTTGCTTAGTGAAAACCAGCAGGAACTAAAAAGAGCAGGGGTTTTATTAGGCATTTAATGGGTCCCGGGGCACGTAATGGGCACACTGGGTAAATAATGAGACATTTACCAAACAACGCTTCATAAATTTGTTGTCAATAAAATATTAAGGTGTTCTATTCACTGTAAACTAAAATTACCATTTATCCAGCGAAAATATTTTAAATGTTTGACTATATAGCCGATGTAACTATTAATGCAGTTACAATATAAATAAAATAACATTCGAAATGGAAAATATCAGGAGCGCATTATTTAATAAGGCCATGGAAATTATAAGGATAATGAAAGAAACAGAAATATAATAGTTATTTTATATAACTCCTTTAATTCCATTAATTTATAGAAACAATGTAAACATGCGTTGCTTATGATTAATTGATTCCACAAACTTTCAGCGTAGTCTAACTATTAAACTTCTGGCATTGCAAAACCGTATAGATCACATTAGACCTTAAATGACATTCCTAGATTTTTTATGTGAAAAAATTATCAATTAGCTTAGAAAATTCAATTTCTATAGCTAGTTCATTTTCAATTAAAAGCAGTGCCAAACCTGTTAGTCTATCCTGATTCATCGTTTCAATTTAAAAAAAATAACTCTTGCTATCTGAAATTACAGTACGAAAACAAAAGTGCGAAACACCGCTATTACGTATCCAAATGAATTATTTCGACTTCATTTTTTAATCCCTGTCTTGGAGGCCCCCTTGCCTCGGGGCTTTGCCTCGGTTGCCCCAGCCTATTTAAGCTCCTGAAAAGGAGAATTATAATATAATTATATTATATCCAAATGGTTTTATATAGTTATATATTTGGATTTTTAAGCGCCATTGAAATGAGATGACGGATGGTAATGTCTAGTTCTGAGAATCATCTTGGAATGATCTTTGACCAAAAAGGTACCAAATCTCAAAAAGAAAATCCACCAGTACTATCGCAGAAAAGCCACGGGTGGCGAACGGATGGATTTTTTTATTCACTTTTTGGATTTTCGTAAAACCTCGAATTTTGAGAGGGAAGGACTAACATTTTTTTTTGTCAATTACAAAGGTTCATTATTAGAAATAATATAATTAATATAAATTGTATATTTCTTTTTTCTTACAGGTAGAAGGGTAGATGTTCCTTTATATGTTTTATTTAACCAGTGTAGTAAACGTGCCTCCATCTTCAGGACCTAATACTGCATTCATCATATTTTTATTATTATTTACTTGATTGTCATAATTATATGATAATTAGTATAACAATTATTTTATAAAAATAAATATATTAACGATTTAAGTTATTTACCTTAACATTTTCATTTATAAAATATATTTAGAAATACTTTTCCCATTGGTATGTTCGTACCATTACAAATATTTCGTCAAAAAATACATATAATTCATAATTTTATAATTTATAAAACTTGTTAAAATAGAAGTGTATCATTAAGAATTAATTTATTGTCAGCCTGTACCATTTAAAGATTATAAATATTTTGAATCCACTAATTAATTTGATTTAATATAGAAAATATAGAAAGATAGACTACCCTTCACCGTCACCTTCTTAATAAATATCGAAGGCTTCCAGTAATTTGACAAATAACACGAAATTTATTTGTTTTTAAATTAGAAAATAAATTAATCGCTATCTTAAAGGTGTTAGATTTAATTTCTTAAAAATACATTTTGATATTGAACGTTGTAAATTTTATCATAATAAAAAATAGATATTTTTTGACCGTTGTAACAAACTACTAATGATGGGTAGGTAATAATGGTTAAAGATTGGATGAGAAATCAAAGCTAACGTGCCTAAGAAGTAATCAAGGTATTAAGTTATTTATTCTTAAGAACAGTTTATTGTTTAAAATTTGTTTTGTTTTTACTCTCTTGTGTTGTGTACTCTTTGACTAAACATTTTTTATTTGCGACCGAACAAAAGGTCCTACTAGTGTCTAATTAATTATTTATATTTTCATCGGCTGTTTTTCCATACTTTTTGGTGCCGTTGCAGTTATATCTTTCATTTGAGATCAATAAAAAATATTTTTTTTTTAAACAAACCTTATTATAGATAGGGAAAAATTATCAGTTTGATAAATATATGTAGGTGCCTTTATACATTTGTTGACGATTTATAAATAGTAGTTTACATGATATAAAAGTTAGATAAACTATATATATATAGTCCATTTTTTTTTTCAGTAACCCTGTGAGAGAGCCGTTTATTGATTTGACATACATACTCCATGATGCTTTGAGAGCATATTGTCTTGTAATAGTTTATTGATATTAATGCAATGATAATGACATAATATTAACATATTGATATTTATCATAAAATATTAATTAATTAAAAATCGATGCTATACATAAATGTTTATGATGTATTATTATTTAAAGTAGTTGTTATGTTATTTCATAAAATAGTAATTAATTAAAAATCGATGTTATACACAAATATTTAGTATGTATTATTATTTAAACTATTTTTAATGTTATAATATTTGAAAAAAACAAAACAATTTTTAGATTAGATAAATAAGCAATTGCAGTCATATAAATAAAATATATAATTAGATTTAGATAAAATACAATAAATAGTATTATATATAGACAAATATACAATGAAAAATAATATTTATGGCCCAGTTCATAATTTTTTTATATTGGCAGTTATGTATATAATTTTATTATTAATTATATTGTGAATAAACACCTTTCTGTTATATTATTCTCCTTGTTTTGCTTCTTACATCATCTTTTTCTCGACGTTTCATATTCGGCATATTTCCCCATCATCAGGACATCTCAAGCAGTCGTATTCTTATTATTCCTAAATTCCATTTTTCATCCATATATATTAATATTTTGTCTGTTTTTTAATTTTAAAAATTTTACACATTTTATAAGGAATATTGAAACTGATATTTTACTTCTTGGACTTTAGTCCGAAGTTATTACTTGTAGAATGTGATTGTGAAAATATCAGTTTTAATATTCCTTGTAAAATGTCTATTTTTTAGTTAATTTAAAAAAGATACTAAATATTAATTAATAAATATGGATAAAAATGGAATCGAGAAATGATGATACATATTGAGTGATATCTTGATGATAGGGAAAAATGCTCCGGAAGGTTTAGGAAAATGTTATGTAAGAAACAATAAAAGGAAAATAATATAATAAGAAGATGTTTATACAGAGAAAATGCCTATAAGAGAAAAAAAAAATGTTTCGTGCCTAGGATTTTGGAATTGATTTTAGCTATATTTGGGGAGGTGAATCTAAATATGAAATCAGTTTTTTTCTATCAGCTCTTATTTTAAGTGTGAAAAAAGGAATAAAACCGCCTGCTTGACTCAAGCCATTGCCTTCATGCTTTACCAGGTTGGGAATCCCATCCTAAATTTCAACGCTTCAACTAAATTTGAGGTCAGTTTGTGAGTTTTTGCCGTGCAGGATAGATCCGAAGTTTGTCAAAAATGAGTTCAAGTAGAAGCTCTGTAAATCATCCTGATGTGTTTTGATACAAATGCGTAGAATACACATTAAAAGATAGCAGAAAGACTTTTAGTGACCTTGTAAAGAGAGCTCTTATCGTGGATACTTTGCGTTGGTTTAATATGGTTTAATACCAATTGCTCACTCAACGATAATGAAAGAAGCTTATAGCATCATAGCTTTGGTCTTGGAGAAGAAAAGGCATCGTGAACAGCAATGGGTGGTTTGAGTGGACTTAAAAATGGTAAACTTCCACCTCGGACAGCAAAGTGGCTACACCAAATATCCTTGTTTCTTGTGCCTCTGGGATAGCAGAGACAAAACACATTGGTTAAAGAGAAGACATGGTCTTTGGAGAAAATAACTTTAGTAACGAGATAAAATCATATTTCCTCCACTGCATATCAAGCTGGTCCTTATGAAGCAGTTTGTAGAGGGGTATTGGTAAGGACGGATCATGCTTTGCATTTATAGGGAAAAAATGCCTCACTTGAGTAAGGAAAAAATTAAAGCAGGAATGTTTAACGGCCCAGAAATAAGAAAATTCATTAAGGAACAAGCCTTCGTAAATTTCCTGAATGAGGCTGAGGAAAAATTCTGGACTTCATCTGCTGCAATTGTCGGAAATTTTGTGGACCAACGAAAAGCAGAAAACCATGTTGAACTGGTAAACGATATGCTTAAAAATTCAAATCCCTTGGTTGCAACATGAGTTTTAAGGTATACTATTTACACAGCCTCCTGGATCGTTTTCCTGAAAATGTTGGAGACAGCAGTGAGGGAGCAAGGTGAAAGATTTCATCAAGATATTAAAATTATGGAGGGTCACTATCATGGAAGATGGGATACGCACATGATGGCAGATTATTGCTAGAGTTTAGAAAGGGACTGTTCCAACATATAAACAAGAAAGCCACGAAAAAGAAGCTTCCGAAGTGTTGAGTGACTAGTTGGTTACATCGATGACTTGGTACTATCTTTGTATATATGATAATATTAGTAAATACTCATAATATTTGTATAATATAATGATATTTGTATAATACATTAATATTTGTGTGATTTAATAATAAAAATTTCATGTTTAATTTTTAAATTTGATTTATGGATTTAACCTAATATAACGTAAAATGTACATTTATATCATAGAAATTTGACTTCCTGGACAAAATCTAGTGCCATATTTGAATTCAGGGCACCAAAATCATATGAAATCAGCTCTCGGTACCAAAACTAGTGTTGGCGTGTGCAATATGACTAATAATTAAATAATACTTATTTCCTTTCCATGTGTTTGGTTCATTTGGTCGTCAGAGTTACCAACACTTCCCGAGATTTCTAACTCACTTTTAACGTTATAACGAATCATTTGTAGTTTTCGATCGAATAGTTTAAAGACGTTTAACTCGTTGTAATTATTGGGTAAGAACCACTTTGCTAATTACCTTCGCGGCGTTAGGTCTTAAGCGGAACTTAGTTGGGAGTCGAGTTGTGATCGGAGTCCTCGGTCGTATCCAACTTCACCTTCTGATTTATACCGGAGCTATCCCTTCTCCTCCGTTTAATACGCTCCCATAAATTTTCTCATTAACTATTCCTGGTATAGTTTATGATATATAAGCGCAGGTATCTAGGACATGTTTAGTTGTAAATAAATGTTGATTTGACAATGATGGATGGATCTCGTCCTGTTTGCTTCAAACCAAATCCAATCTCATTCACTAAGATGGGTTGAGCCATGTGAATATTTTGAACTTTTAACCATTTTTATTATATGTTTGATGATGTATGTAATTTATATAATTAATAATTTTAAATATGCTAGAAATTTAAAGTTATATTTAATTAGATGGGTGTGTTTTTTTCCAAATTGAATATCTTAAAGAAAACATTATTTTAAAGTTATAATTAGAAGATAATTATAATTAGAAAGGTTTTTTTTTTAACAACCTCTCAAATGTCTGTAAATAACTTACCAGTCTTTACGTTTCTCTAATTAAAGAATCATTAGGGAAGAAAAAGACAAGATCATTTTAATGCAGACCAAGGACTGCACAGTAGTGCTATATTACTTAGTTTTTTAATCAAGTACCTACTCAGATTTATGTTTCGATGCAGAAATAAAGTGTGCATCGGGACTTTACAGTTCAAAAACAATGTACAGTTTGAATAGCACAGATATTAATTACAACTCAGAGACTCCTTAAAATGTAACACTGTTACAGAAAAAGGGGAAGCCATGAGCATATATCCTTGTATATAATAATTCATCGTGTTGTTTTAGTCAGGGGTTAAGAAAGAGAAAAAAAAATAATCATGCCATTTCGTTCATTGAGGTTCACGAATTGCCGATACCAAATTAAAATTGTGAATCAGTCAAGCTGAAATTAAAAAAAAAAAATGGCATGAGCCATTTTATAATTCGAATTACATTTGCGTAAGTCGAGAAAAGTGGCATTGTATGCAAATATTTACCCTCTAATATGTAGGAGGAAGTAAAGACAAAACTCATAGCCCCAAATTTACTTTAATCCAATTTTAACTTTCCCTGGAGGACATGCTTAAAGCGTAGAGTTATAATCCGCACGTATGCAACTTCTAAATGGGAATTACTTTTACAAACTCCTGCCCAGCGGTTTTGCTTTATTAAGTTCACGTGCCCTAGACATCCTCATCGGCATGGGAATTATATTTTGGGAAATCCTCGAGTCTTCGGACTTTTTGATGATGGATCATGAGTCCTGTTAAGAAATTCACATTAAGAGCTTGATGCATTTGTATTTTTGGATTCGGTCAAAACTCACGGGCGTAGTTGTTGCTTCAGAGAAAATTTTACTTAGGTTTTAATGAACCTTTGAATCCCATAAATAAGTCTCAAGACTATTTCAACAAGACTCGTCAGTGATTGAGCTCTCTCTAGTTTAAAGATTTGGCGATTTCTTCTTCAGATCTGTAAATAATCTCTATCTTTTTATCTCTCTTTATTTATATTTTTTCATCCCCTTTATTTCCTATAGGTAATAAGGCGGAATAGGTATCTGTCACTTCTGTTAATAAAAGACTTATATTCGGTTATAAAATATTTTGGATAATTTATTGTGGGAACAATTTGTAGTAATTAATAGTTTATAGATAACATATTACTTATATTTTCATCAAACTTCAAAAAAAGGAGGTTATCAGTTTGACTTCATTTTTTATGCATGTTCAGTCATAACTTCGCCATTCTTAAACCGATTTCTATGATGTTTTTAATCAAAAGGGTACACATCCATCGTGGTCCCACATAAATTTTATCAGGATCCGGTAGCATTTTTTTTTAATGTATGCTCACTCATAATTTCGCCATTCTAATACCGATTTCTATGATACTTTTTTTAATCAAAAGGGTACTCCTTCAAGGTAGTTCAATATAAATTTAACCAGAATCCGATGAAAGTATATTTAGAGATAGGGTATTTGTTGGCAATAAATATTTTATGCCAGGCGATCACGAGCTTGGATATGATGTGCCTAATATGAAATAGCAATAAAAAGTCGAGAATACTTGAAATAACTAAAAAAAAAAAAAAAAATCAGTATTTTAAGCTCAAATTGTTTCAAAACATAAACGGGATCTCACTGATTAAGAGTAATTTGATCCGCTTGAGCCGATCACTCTATAAAATCGTTACATACCTTCAAACGGACAGATTAAATCGCATTTAATAGTTACAATATTTTTTTTATGATTTACGAGCTCAATCAGGATCCGATGAAAACTTTTAGAGATGAAGAGCTAAACTCTTCAATGAACAACAGCTAATCACGCGCTATAATCACATAAGTTTCGTTTTCAGTATACATTTTTAAGTCTATTTGTTTCTTTTTCTTTCAAAGTAAAATCAATAAACAGGCATTTTCCAGACAGTGGGCCACTTATCAGGCAATTAATGGACATGGGAAGGCACTTAAAAAATAAACAGAACATAACTTTCGTTTCAACTGCCTACATATTAATTAAGTTTCGAAAACGACAATTTTTTTTTTTTAACATTGAATTTGAAAGTTACGATAAATTATTTATTTCATTAAAATGATTTAGATTAAAGCTAAAATAAGTGTTACAAACATAGATTACATGCGTACAAACATTTTCGAATCGGTATGAGATCTTCGAAGGGAAGAACTTATTAGTAATAAGTAATAATAATACTTATTAGTAAGGACTTATTATTAGTAACTATTAAGTAGTAACTTAATTGTTTGAATGGAAGAGTTGGAATGGCTTGGCACCGACTTCATAAAATAATTATTTATTGGATATTCACGTTGATTTGGTATAGTTACTTATGTAACTTTAATAATATGCTTTTGTAAGAAAACTTATTTCTTTCCTTTTAGTGGTGTTCGTGTACCATTTTGAAGTCGTTATTTTCAATTTTTTAACATCTAGGTAAGGAATGTATTGTAACCGGATCAAATTTTCGATGTGTGATTTTCAGAGTCCCCTGAGTACAAAAAAAACAACGCATTGTTGGCTATTAGCGTTTGTGTCGCAATTATCTCTTAAACGGAGTGACCGATTTTGTTTTTATAGCATTTTGTCTCTCGATACCTCTACAACAAATCGGCAATCCTGTGCGCTATTGCGGCTGCGCAATAGCCGAAAAACATATTTTTTATTAACTGTACTGCCAAAACGGCTCTAACGATTTTGATAAAACATCTCTAAAATCTTCTCTTTAAAATACTTTTAATTTTCCAATAAGGAAAATTCTCGAGAAAAAATAGAATTAATGAATAAATTAAATGAAAATAGAAGAAATTAAACTTAATTTATGCATAATTCAAAAAATGTTAATTTTTATTCTATGGCTATCACTGAAAATTCCCTTAATTAAAATAGCATAGATATAGCGTTTTGAAATTTGTGCATATGTTTTTAAGTATTCTGCACACGTCCCTGTGGTAACCGGTTCAGCTTAGTTAATTTTTTGATAACTCGAAAAGAAAACTATACTTTTCTCGGAATTATCCAGAAGCACGTTTGAATTATTATTTGATTGTCTACAAAACTGAACATAAAAATAAAAAATAAAAAAATCGTAATCGGACTAACATAAGGGAAAATATAGCATTTTCTATATTGGACTTTAACCCAAAGTTGTAAGAAAAGTCTTATAAGAGGATGAAACAGATATTTTTTTCTTAAAAAGTTTTTTTATTTTGTTGTAAATACAATAATTTGATATTTTCCTGGATTACGTATTTCAGATTGTGATGAAATAAAAAGTTTAAAAGAAAATCATTGTCTAAATTAGTCAACCATCTTGTGCCCCAGGAGGAAGCTTCTCATTAGGCAAAGATGCCTAATAAGTTTCCCTTCAATTTTACGTTTATTTAAGTACACAACGGTGAACCAAGACAATCTTCATTTCTAAGTCAGTACTAAAATAATGGTTTGTATATGGTTTTAAGTGAAGCTCAACTGCATTTAATTAATTAATCCTTATGCATTTTTTTTATATAAGATAGAGTAAAGCATTTTTTTCGAAGTTAATGATATGTTAACTTCTTTTGGTAACGTTTTCTTAGTAAATATTCATACTTAGAATTAATTAAAACAAAATATAAACGTTTATGATATTTAATGGATATTATTTGAAAGTTAATTTGAACATTGAATTTGTTTATTAAAATTAATATTACTGGAGATTTTTTACCTTTTAGAATTTATCACTTGTCAGAGTATGATTCGTTACTTAAGATTGTAAATATCAAATTAAAACCTTACAAACCTCATAGATGATTTTCTTTAAAAATTAAGTACTGAAACACAAAAAGTACTTAAACTAGAAATTAAATTAATTAAACTTAACCGTGTTTTTAATTAATTTTAATTAATTAATTAATTAAAACAATATTTACTTATTTATTTACATAAATATTAAATTTTACTTCAAAAGGCATTCCGTAGGAATATTTGAATATGTACTGATAGCACTGGAAAGCTGTTAATTATTTTTGTTCACATTTTATTTGAAATGTTTTGTGGTATAAAATTTTCAGAATATACGTATATATATATACGTGATTTGACTATCAATTTTACTAACGAGAATTATAAATTGGCGTTTATTAAAAAAAAATTGAAATGAGAAAAAGTTAAAATAAATTAAAGAGGAGGTTAAAGGACAAAATAATAATTGTTGAAATAAAATAAAATTTAAAAAATTAAAATAAATTAATAAACATTGAATAAATATGAGTATTTTATGCAAACGAGAACATAATTATGATAGATATTAGCATGATTTAAAATTCCATATATTTGTACTGAATATGTATAAATAAATTGAATTGTAAATCATTCAAAATACAAAAAGTCCATACCAGGATTTATATTTAACAAAAAAAAGGTTTATTAAGGCGAATAATTCAAAAGTAAAAAAAAAATATTTTAATTTAAAAAAATTGGTACTCACCAACGGTGATTTCCAAAACAAATTATAAAAAAAAATGTTTAGGCATAAATTTACAATCTCATACCTCCCAAAAATATATACGCCTACTTATACAATAAAAATTAAATTTTTTTTAAGTTTTTTTTCTCATTTACTACTAACCTAACAATAGGTGATATCTCCTTTTACTCGATCCACTGCTTTAAGTTTTGCAAGTGTACTCCTGATGAGGTGGCTATAAGATCTTGCGTGATTTCTTCCCATTTCTCTCCCAAAGCTGTTCTTAGCTCCCGTAAGTTGTCAGGAGAGTTAATTCTTCTTCTCACTCGTCTCCCAAGTTCATTCTTGAGATGTTCTATTGGATTTAAGTTAGCAATCTTAAACTTCCAGTGTCGTCGAGATATGTTATAACATCGCTAAAAATGTATTGTCTTTCATATTCATGGATAAAAATAAAACTTTATCTATTAGATGGTGATAATGACTCTGCTGGTTTTCTCCATTGTGCAAATCTTCACTTGGAGAATGTTTATTGAAACCATGGTACTCCTAATTTGCTTGCCGATTTCAGACATTCCGTTGGTATTCGGTCCAAAACAGATATTCTACTCTTTACTATCTTTATATCTCATCCAGATTTTCCTCTTCTAGTAATGCTGATGTAATGCTCACCTATCTTTATTTATATTCTTGCATCTCATAATGTCTTATTGTGACGAATCTTAAACCAGAAATATCCTTCGTTTTAATTCTACTCTAGAAATTTCTGTACTGCCTATGAATGATAGGTTCTGGTCTTGGATTTTATTTTTTTTTATAACGGTATACAATATACATTAAAACGGCCCATTGTTTCTATTATTTTCTCGAGATATAGAACGGAAAACAAGCGCAAAACTAAATTTTCTGATTATACATTTTATATAAAATAATTTTTTTTTCTTCAAATTACGTAGGTATGGCTGAATGAATTTACATAATTATTACATAACTGAGTAAATTTTTATATTATCTGCAAATTACTTTAATAAATGCGAGTGGTATCAAGAATTCTTATTTATTATTTATATCGTCTTATCCGGAATTTCGCTTCATCCGAATTAGAATAGTTTACCATATTGAGAGCTGCAACTATTTATATTGCTTGACAAAAAAAAAAAAAAGGAATCTTTGAGCTGGGAATGTCTGTTAAAGATAAGTTATGCTCATAAGTTCACTCAGAGAGATCTACCTAAGTTTTCAACCGTATTATTAAAAGTCATAAACTAATTCATAAAAAATTATTTTACTTATGATGATTGATAAAAAAAAAAATTCATTCGTCGGAAGGAAGGCATAGCGAGCGATCTGCAAATTCATGTCACCGTTGCATACAGCAGACCTACTAAACCAGCATTCCTTCAGCAAAAGAAGGATCTTGCATCGAACACCTTATTATGGATTTTGCTACTTTAATAAAAGTGGGGGTAAGAAAAAAAAATCACAATAATATAAAAATTTTATTGAAATGCAGAATAATGTTTATTCGTATCAATGAAGTTTTTGTTTTGGTTTATTATTTCTAACAAGGAACCTTTGTAGTCGATCATTAAAGATTCGTATAATCCAAAAACATAATAAAAAAAAAAAAAAAATAGTCCGTTTGCGACTTTTCATCGAGACTACTGTACTGATTTTTGTAAAATTTGGCACCAAAGTCTCAAGTCATCCCAGGATGATCCTCGGAATTCGACATTACCATCAGTCGGTTTGTGACGAAACGGCCGCCGATTAGAGGTTCATAGGTCCATATCTCAGCCATTTTTGAAGATAAAGGAAAAATATAAAAACAATCACTTTTTTTTTTTTTTCAGCATATATGCACCGCGGCCTATTGAGGCCTGTTGTGCGCTGGCCTAAACCGTTTAAAACAGGCCAGTAGCCTTTACAAATCTGAGTAGACTCATCGGGTCCATCATTTCGCAGAACTTAGGGTCGGTGATCCAGTCACAACCAGAGTGGAGGTACCGCACCCTTGCCAAAGCATCGCATCCACAGATTATGTGGAAAGCCGTTTCGTCCTCCATCACACATAGTCTATATTTCGGTGACTCAGTTAGTCCCTTGTTGTGGAGGTGCTTGTTCAGTTGACAGTGTCGTATAGTCAACAATCACTTTAATTCAAAAAAAAAATTTGAAAATACTCAGAGTTTAATATTTTCCAGCGTTTTTGTAGTCGAACTGTTAATATTTCACTTAGACATTATGATTCTTAGTTCTGATTATATCGTTTGGAGATTTTCAATTTTATTTTTCTATGGAAATGATTTGGATGGAATCCAAGTTGGTTAACGCCTTAGAATGTCACCATCAGCCGATTTGGCACACCTCTGATTGTTTAAAATGTGCCTGAAAGTATGATGAAACTGAAAACTTTGTCATATTATGTGGCTGAATTTTCGGAAGTTATTTCTATTCATGACCGGTGTTGGTGATACAATATTCCTACGTACCAGGGAAGTCCTGGAAAGGGACAGGAACAGCAAAGGGCTGTCTCCTTCTTTGACCCCTTTTGCAATATTGAAATAATTATGGCTAAATCAGTTTTGTAAAATAAAAATATATTACGAGATAATTGATACAAAAAAATGTGTGTGATTTGCAAAGCTGTACCACTGCAAATCGTGGTAGACCTTGGGTTGAGTACTTGGTATAAACGTACTTCTTCTTGACCAATAATTTTACATGAAAGAAAGTGATGTGGTCTACATCAACGCTCAAACGGTAGGTTTGGAAATTCCTAGACGCCAGAGTTCGGAATTCAGTAACCTACCGACGGATCTACTCCATTCTAGTTTTACATATATTTTTTCTATTTTCATTCCGTTTTTCATCCCTAAATTCTACATTCTAAATTCTGCTTTTCTCAATGCATAATGCATAGCATCAATTTTATACCATCGGTAACTATTACTGTCACAACTCAACATTTAAAACTTTTCTTTAAAAAAAAAAATCGATACAAAATATTTCTTTTCGTGTAAAAATTACGATTTTTTTGTCATCGGCTCCTTTAAAATAAAAGGGAAACAACTCAAAAAATGTATTTTTGTTAGAGCGATCATAAGGCACAGGTTAAAAGACCTCAAGGTGTTTCCTCTAACACTTGCTGGTGATAATTCACCTAAATGTGTGTATTGGTTTGGCTATAAAGATAAAATCGGTAATAAAATAAATACTAACGAAGCAAAGACGAGAAAACTGAAGTAAGAAATTAAATATTTTTCTATTTGATTGTAATCCTTCTCATTATACAGTATAGAAAAATTATGATGGGATTCCTTAAGAATCATAATGCAGCAAGTTAAGCTGAAATTATTTTTAATAAATTAATCTCTTTATATGACGAAATATGAAAAATATATATGAAAAAAAATAAAAAAATTCCAGTAAATTTCAGTTTGTTCACCATTGTGAATTTCTGTAATTAATTTTAACAGGTTTCTGCACTAAAAGAAAAGTAAAATATGTTTTTCAAATATTTATTATTTTTAGAACAAGACTGTTTAAAATTTTGAAGTCATCGATTTGGTCCTAGAAAATATATTTTTTTTTGTCTAAATGATACTTCGAATTACACAATTTTAATTTATATATAATTATCATCAGGTCTGAGGTAATTGTTAAATTAGATAAAGGTTAAATTTTTAAAAAAATTACGAAGCTAATGCCTCTTAATAAAAATTGCTACTCATTTCAATATTACTAGTATTATTATTGTTGGAATTTACCTTTTTTATTTGTTTTCAGGTATGTTGGAATGGATTTTTATGAAAACACACATCTTTGATTATGTGAGTAACATATCGTATCTATAAATTTTTACGAAAGTTCCAAGTTCCAACCAGTTATTATTGAGGAGTACAATTTAATTAATATTTGAGAAGTTTTATATCAAAAGTTAATATATCTACTTCTCAAAACCAATAATTTTTTTGACGAATTAATATTCTACACTTTAAAATTTTTCAATTTACTTCAAATTTTATATTTTCCCCTTTGAAATAGGTGTTACAAATCAACATTTTCAATAAAAAAATTTCTTATTTCCATTAAATGTCCTAATAATTTGTTTGTAATAATGCTCCAAAAATTGATATATTGATTTGGATAGAAATTTAATCATCGATGGTAATTGTATAAAAAAATAAATGCAATTTAAGTATGTTTGTAATATTTTTCAGAATTTTATGATTTAATTTAACATTTGCCTACAACTTTTTTCTTTTTTTATGTAATACAATGTTATTTATTCAGTTAACTGATGTTCATCTTGAAAGATCGATTGATGTTCATCATCTTGGAGATTGTTGTTTATCTTGAAACTTAAATGAAACATTGTCACTAAGAGATTTTAACGAATGTGGTTTTCCAGTGTTTCATATTTTCAGTTTTTTAGAATTTTCATATTTACTGAATTAATTTATATTGATTATTTATTTATAATTTTCAAGAAGACTAAGTGTGTCGGCGGTCGGTCATTTCATGTCAGGGCCGCATTAAAGGGATATATAAGTTTTATATTATTCGAATTCCAAACTTGTTCACTACTATCTTTGGAAAAGCGCAAAGTTTCCGAAAGAAGTTCCAAGGCGCCATTATAATATCTCCTACCTTGAATATTTATTTACTGAAATACTTTGCGTCTGCGTTTGTTTTAATTTATAAGCCTTCCTACAGTTTGAATGAGACTGGAGAACTCTCCTCATGAATATACCAAGGAGAAACTTGGCTCCACAAAAATCCCTTCAGACTTTAATGTGGCCTAGAATCCATACTTCCCTGAGGCCTGAGTGACACCCTTCCGACGAAGAGCGGGACAGAGAATTGGTGCTTTGGGATGGAGGGAGTGGGGGTAGCAAAAAGTAAATATAAATAAAATATGAGGCTGGAAAGTCATTATGCTATATTTTCTTGAAGCCATGCTTGTGCTCTTCAGCCGCCTTTCCACTTCAAACAAACTTCTCTCCTTTGGATAAAACGCATCTTGTTCTTCGTTGGATGTTTCGCTTTCTAATTTCCATTTCTTTTATAAGTATTTTTAAAACTCAGTTTAGCATAAAAATATAAGCGCAATTTAGCTATTGAACCCAATTTTTTTTTTTAGTTCTAATCCCAGATAGTTTTACGTTATTTTTTTGCTAATGTAGAAAGCCTATTCCAAAACTCGAACATAACTTATATCCGGGTTTTCTATTCTGGCATGATTAATTCATTTTAATTAAAAAATAAAATAATAAAAATCGAAATTGTTTAATACCCGCCCCTATTTCCTAGTTTGAGAAGTTACGACCTCTCCATAATTTGAGGAGATTGATCTACAAGATAAAGGCTTATAAAACTATAATTTATGACTGACACTGTTCGTGTCCATTGCAATTAAATTATCTTTTTAATAATTATCTTTCTTCGCAGTATCTCAACGTCTTTTAATCGACTGATCCTTGTTTTAAGATAAACAATTAATTTATTCATAATTAATATTTCATTCCATTTTTCTAGTTTTGAGTGATACACAAAAGTGTATCTTCTCACTGTGGCGAGAACATTCAATGTCTGTAAAATTCCTTGGGAGTAACCATTCTATGATTTATGCTCCTGATAGGTTTATGCCGGGCTTTCGTAGAAATAATGTAACATTTTAATAGTTCTTTATTAAAGAACGATTAAAATCTTTATTAAAACGCCGTTAATGACCAATCATTTTTGAGCCTAACAAGACGTCAGGTCTCAGACCTCATCAATGAATTCATATGAAATTCATTGGAGAAACATACTTAATTTCAAGAATTTCAGGTTATACTATCAGAAAGAATGTCTGTTGATTATGCATTGATTTGGTAGCATGAAAAAAGGATAACACCCAATTTTTGAAATTGGTCCGTATATGATATTCATGCTAAAGTCTAAGTATCTAAAAAGATTCAGAGAATGTTAGCCGCTTAAATCAGAATTTATGCAAACGTGCACGCACTTAAATCTTATATTTTAGTCACACTAGTGCGAGGAAATTGAATGATTTTTCAACGTTAGACGCCCAGAAACCATAAGAAACCAGAAACCATAGAATTAAAATTAAACTTTATTAATCCTTTTCAAGAATCACTGATAATAAGAAAATTGTAATTATAAAAAAGGTGGAGTACTGGAAGGTTCAATGCCTAAACTCTACCAATTACTGCCTGCATACACCTCCAGTGAACCCTATCAAAACCCAAATCAACAAAGTCAACGTTAGCACAGTTCTATATGCTTTTCGGCCTACACCTCGGACGCTTACCGTTTAATTATCAAGCCCAACAACTTTACATGCCCATTTCAACCGTTGCAATGATATTACTTCATGTACAGTTACTGGGTGTGTGCCCTTCGATTGAGTACTAAATTCACCATTCTTCGCTTTGGAATGATAATAGTCCTGTGGATTCTAACCTTCGTATTTCTGGGCATTGATAGAGGCCTAATGATTAAATTAAATTTAAATTTAGCCGTTCAAACAGATCACTCAGCGCTGGTAAAAGGAGATAATTGTATTCAACTAGCTATGATGATAAATAATAATATTCTTTTTCGAATATAACAACAGTACAATAATCCTACATTGGCAAATAGGGATGAAAAAGTGTAAGATAAAGATCACTTGAAAATGGGAAAGGTTCGCTCGAAACATTGTGATAAATTTTGAATAAAGTGAGAAGTAGGTAAGGGATATTTTTCTGAAATTTTATAATTTTAAAAGTCGTATATAACCTTATGAAAACTTGACAGTGAGGTTTTGAACTGTTTTGGAAGGATTAAATTTGCAGACCAAGAACACTTCTTCTGAACCATCGTTTACTATAATCATTAAAATCATATAATTGTATGCTATTGTTAAAGCATAATTAATAAATATAATTTTTATTAAAACATTCCCTTCTTTCAACTCTTTTTTTTTTTCACTTTTTAAGTAAAATTTGCAAGATTAAAAAATATTTCAATGAAAGACAAATGGCTATAAAATTAAATAATTATAAATTATGCTCTATAAATCAAAATAATAAAGTCAATTTCATGACAAGTTGAGGGCATTGCTGCTAATTATCTTTCCTGACTTGCAAGATCCACTCTTTCGTTTTCACTGAAACCACAGGTTATATTGGTTATTAACTGTCCGATAATCTTTGGATGTAAACGAAGTTATCACAAGATAATTAATGCGCTATTGAGAACGATTAATTATTAATTTTTAAGTAGTTTTCTCAGAATATTACGCCATTTCTGAACATGGCAACCTTTCGAGCAATTTTTCATTATTTTATTTATTTGGTTTTTAATTGAAAAATTAAAACAAGAATAGGGGGTTTTAAGAAACTGTTAGATTTTTTTTTTTTCTAAAGATTCGTTTCGGTGTTGGTCCTGGCAAGGATAATTGCCACCAAGGCTCCCCTTCATTTTCCGTTGAGGGGTTCTGAAAAGAGTTTCGACTCTCATTAGGGGAAAGGATTCACTGCCATTGAAGTAAGCAGCCGTCCCGCGAATTCCGCTGTTCCTTGGATTTTTACTAAAAATTATTGTTGACATTGTTTCAGAGTCTCCTTAAGAAAGAAGTCCATCACGGAACAACAATATAAAACTTCGTGATACCTATCTTTGTTGCACTTATTTTTATAATTAATTTGTTTCCTTGTTTTGAGGAAATCATGTAACTAAGTATGAAAATGATCCATATTTGATGCCCTAGCTCTTTTTTTTTAAAATTTTTCACAGACAGCTGCGAATAATTTCAAAAATAAAATTGTTGTTGCTAATATGTTTCTTCAGTTAAACTGTGGTGCCCATATGCATACATAATCATATATATGAGTGTGTTTGTGTGTGTGTGTTCATTCATTTATACGCATATATGCAACAAAATATGTCAATATCAATATATATATATATATATATATATATATATATATATATATATATATATATATATATATATATATATATATATATATATTATGATATTAGACACTATTAATAATGGCTGACGAGTAGGTTGTTTATTCCTTCACTTCCTTTCTCTTTACATTACACCTGCAAGAGAGCTATTAAGGATTTAAAGCCGGTTTTGCACGATACTGCTATCATTTTGTCAAAAGTTGGATGAAATGTTTGTCAAATGGTTCGACAGATACAAAAAAAAACTAAGTTCGACACTTGGTATAAGTAGTTATTCAACATTCAGCCACACGGTTTGTCCTATCATCATGCGTCCCTCGTTGTAATGTGTTCGAAGTATATTAAAGAGCCGGCTTTACATACATGAACTGAAAGCATGTGACCTTGTTAGAGGATATTGATATTAATACATTGATGATAACATAATTGATATATTTGTATTAGTTGACATCCGCATGATGGTATAGAAGGATCAATCAATATTTATATTTGTATTAATTGCGATTTTGTTTCCATAATACAGAGTAGTTTATTTCCTTGCCTTACAATTGAAGTATAAGAAGTACCCATTTCCTTAATATGGAAATTTTAATTTAAAAAAATAATTACATATAACCAATTTATTACACATTAAAGTGTTTTTTAAAATTTTTATTATGTCAAAAACATAACTTGGTAATTTTTGATAATTTAAAACATATCTTTAATTTTTAAGTAATACTTAATAATTATATTTTTTATTATTACTTGATTGAATACCCATTAGTTAATTTAATTTTATTATCAGATGATATCAATCAGAAATTCATTCTTAATTTGTAATCTCGGCAGTTATTCCTCCATATCATTAGTTCATAATAATTATTGTTAAGGGGCTAATAAGCTCTTATTTTCTTTTCTTTTTTTTAATACATTAGTTTTAAATTTCTTTATTTAGCTATGCCAGAAAAACTAAATATTATCGTACTTTAACGATAAGAGTTGGTTTATGTTTTGGCAATTTTATTTTTTTAGCTTCAATTATATTTGATTTGTTTTGTACTGGTCCAAAAAGAAATATGAAATCAGACATAATCATCGCTGTTTACAATTAGTCTAAATAAATGAATAAAGTAACTGCCATCTTAGATTTATTTCTTAATTATCTATGTCTGGATGATTAAATATTTGTTATTCGAATTTATCTGACTTAATACGAAAGGTTTTACATTTATTTACTTTTATCATTTTTTTTTTGTTACTGTAATGAACAATACAATCCACCCACGTTCAAAATCTAATCTTCTGGTTCGATTAAATTAATTAATATAAAAATTCCTCCCACTTTTGCCTGAATTATATCATTCCTTACATTGTTATCACCATACTCTTCACATTTGAACTTCAAATATATTTTGTAACTAATGCCTTGTAGCAAAACGTAATCCGTTATATACTAAGTGCGATTAATTCTCCTTTTAAAGATGACCGGCTGGTGCCTTCTGGAGAAAAGGGGGGAGGGGCCATTGAAGAAAATGGTCGTGTCAGGATCAAAGTAATGAATTATAGTTGCTCAAAAAGGAGGGATTCCCTCTTTGTGGGATTCCATTAAAGTGCACGGGCGGGATGAACGGGGACTTTGCTTTGAATTAATTAATGACAAACGGATAAAACCGTAGGAGGGGAAGAATTAATATACAATTTAAATATTTAATTGCTACTAGCGTTATTAATTGGATCCTATTGTTCTCAAATAATTTTTAAAATAATTCTAAAGCATTTTTCATCTCACTATTATTTAAGTGTGATAGTCTCAGATTAAAACTAATGGTTTTATTGGTTTGGTACAAAGTATGCAGTGGCCAGAAATTCATAATTAATTAGTCACAACTTCGATTTTAAGGACTTCAAAGTAAAGTCCATTCTTTTCAACTACTTTCATCCATCTTTCTGCCTGTAATTGAATTTGATGCCGGAACCACGCCTTCGGTTTTGAGACAAAGAATTCTTCACATCCAATGTTTACGTCCTCGTAATTATCAAAGATTCGACCTTCTAAAAAATGAGCCATTGATCTCAACAAACCATAATCTAATGGTGCTATAACTGGACTATAACAGCCAGTTACGACAATTTTCCCTTGGTCAAACGAGAACATTTATTTATTCGCAGGGGCATCTCGTATTGCAAAATGGCCTAGTTCCTCTTGGCCAAAACTGTATAGACTCTATCTGGCTGTTCACAGTAAAGGTTTGAGTCACTACTATGGCCGATAAATCACGAGTAGTTGCTTGTGGGTCCTGGTTCACACATTTAAGAAGAGCGTCATGGATAAACGACCGAAGGGCGACCAGATCTGGGTTGTGCGACAATATTTCGAAGAATAATTGACTCTCCTTCTATAGCACAAATTTCTTCGGCGTTTGCCTTTGCGCTTAAACCTTTTTTTCAGAAATGTCTCAAAAGACCGTGAATCACGATTTTTTCTTATGATATTCCACGTGCGTTTTAAAAATGTAAATGATCCCATAAAGCCACAAGGATTTAAAGTATTCGTAAAGATAAACATTTCCTAACTGTTCTTAACTGTCCCGAATTACATTTCCTAAGAAATAACCAAATAGGACTCTTTTGAATGAATCTATCTTCTGGCCGGTTAACTTTCAACCATTTGTACATAAATTTTGAAGAAAAGAAATGCATGAAACAGGTCTAGTCATTTATTTTCGGGGCAGTTTGTACGTTCAGAAACGACTTATTTATATAAAAAATCTTACTTCTCTATAGTTTTCTTATTTGATTCCTTGATTATGTCGTATAATTTCCTCCTTGATATAAAATAAAACTAGTATCAACAGGATCAGCTAAAAAGAGAAGTCGGATGTTAATTGCGTTTTTATGTGGTTCATCCTTTTTCTTGCCCAACCACTGCCACCCAAGCCCATTTCAGTCGCTGCAATGCTATCTCTTCAATTCATATTTACCTTGTGAAGTCACGCGATTCCGCGTTTTGTACTGGATACTCTCGTTTAAACATCGTACTTCGGGCCAAATATTTAAATAATATATCCAGACATTAATTAAATAAAATTATAATTAATAATTGAAAACCAAACCTACCATAAAAAAAAATGGGTGCAATTTTTATGGAAAATATTCCATTATCACAATCCTATCTCTATCCTATCTATTTCTATCATTATCATATCCATATCATAGTCCATATTCATATCCATATTCCTTTCTATTGAAATCTTTCATTTTTGTAGTTCAGGAAGGTTGCTGATTAAAGTTATGGTAATGAAATAGTCAAATATTATTTTCAACGTAATATTATGTGGTCATTTTATTGTTCTGCCATCTCATTTTGTGATTTCTCAACAGCAGTAGTCATTAATTATTCTCCCTTATAAGAGGAATTATTATATCCTTCGTCTTCTGGTTTTAGATAGTTTTCACATTAAAAATTAAAATATTTTGTGGTATCTCATAACGACTTCATTCTCCAATCCTGGCACAATACTTCAAGTAGTTTTTCAGAGTATTTCTTCATGTTATCGTGGTTGGTTTTCCTCTAGTTTTAGATTGTCTTGTGAATCAGTATGAGTGAGCTATAAGTGATCACTCTTCGATAAGGGGCCATACGATTCATTTTATTACTATATGAGCCAGAATTGAATCTAAATTACCTTTAGATTTGTTCTACGAAGAGAGAGAATTAGGCAAAAAGATCGAAATAACGAAGAGTGTTAAGTCTGTTATAAACTAAGAAGAATTTTAGTTGGGATTAGTCATTTACAACATGCCAGTAGGCTTGGCGATAGTTCGATAGCAATGCCGTTAGTGTCGTTTGTCGTAACTATTGAAAAGTCTATCTCAATGGCGTTACTGACATCACACTTTTTCCCAAAAGTCTAATATTTTAGTCTTGAAAAAAAAAATTAAAATCAAATAAAACATTTAATTAAACAATGAAGGCTTTTAAAATTTAATACCTAAAACGTTTGGCTTATTAATGCTACTTCGATATAATAAATGGAATTTGGAACTAGTCAATTAACCAGTAATTAAATTCTTTGAGAATGTTTTCCTGTAAAGTCCTCCTCCCCCCAAAAATGTCTACTATTATAGTTCCTATATTACTCACAGTCTCACCTTGCCTCCTTATCCGCTAATAAGTACGAGTTCGCCTTTTTAGCGCTGATTTAATCCCAAGCAAAGCTGAGAAGATAATTTTTTTGAACGCCAATCAGTGCTTGCTTGAGTCATCGTTCATTATATTTATGTTTGTATCAATAAAATCTAATTAATTATTATATCCAAATTAATTTTGTTTTAAAATAATTTACTACATAAAACCTAAACATTAATAGCCAAAAAGCAGTTTGCTTGATTAGGAAAGTTGTTCTCTTTTTCCCCAGAAAAGTGTTGAGGCTTGATAATCTAACCCTTCCCAACATTTCACTCGATATTATCGATAGCTACCAATCGATATTATCGGAACTATCGATAATAGTCGAGCCAGAGCTATCGAACTACCGCCATCTCTTTGGATATCAATTGAAAAAATCTTAGCATTAATACTATTTTATGATGATACCAGTACAGATAACATAAATCGTTGATAACAAGTTTAAAAATTCAGATTTTATATTTTTAATGTTAGGAGAATAAAATATTCCCTCCATGGATTTAAATTATATTTTTGCATTTATTTTGTTGTCAATTGTTTATTCAAGGAATTTTACTTGCCAAAATAATAAAAAATAATTGCAACACCATACTTAATTTCACCTATATCAGCTTGCTCATTATATAATTGTCAATTATTTGATGGATAGCATTTTGCTTATGGCCTTTATTACTTCCCTTTCTTTGTTAATGGAAGAGAAAAAAGCTGTCTCTTTGGTCGGGACACTTTCTTCTCGAAATAATGCCTGTGTCTGCCGAAACACTATGTACGAATGGGGGCGTTTTCGTCCTTTCATTCCGAAGTTGTAACCCCTGGAAATTCGCCAAGAGTTTTCCTCAATAGACCCCCTAAGAGCTGTGTTTAATACAAACTTAAAGGGGGTCCTTACTTAAGCTTTCGATTCCGTCAGCTTGACTCTGGAAACAATTTTTTTTTGTGTGTTTTCTATTAAATTTATACATCGGATTTTCCCAAATAACTCTATTTGCACTTATTCAATTTTTATTTATCCATCCACACAAAATTTAATTTATTAATCGATGCATTTTTCATTTATTTAAAGAATATAATAGATGTTCCTAATTATATAAAGTGGATTCGGATGACATTATCTTCATTCAAAATTTATTTCCTTAGCTATGCGAGCTATTTAGGTCTGGCCGACTAGAATGAGGAAGATTCGAGTAGAAAATCCCCTATAAAGGGGTACTCGTGACACCACTTGAAGTCCTTAAGTCTGTTCAAGTGGATGGGGGATAAAAGACACTATTAGTTCGGGATGGCCCAAAGCCCAGGACTTAACTTCAGCGGTTCTCTGATGGTACGAAATTTCCCTTTAAAGCCGCCAACTACATCATTGATTTATTTTCATCAAGTAGGTATACATTTTAAAACGTGAAGAAGAATAAAAATATTATTTAAATTCATAGACATAGACACTCATTTTGGCAACTCTGGTAAGAAAATTGTATAAATCCTCGTTTACTCGTTTCCGTTGTCAAGTGGTTTGTATTATTTGCCCGTTTCGTCGTGGTGTAATAAGACCGTTAATGATTTGTTAATTTATGACTACGAACCATGCATACTCAGGTTCAAATTTATTATGTAATTCTCAGTATTATAATGATAAAAATTAATGAAATTAACTAATTAATTAACGGTTTCATAATGCATTATGTTTCTCAGAGGTCTTCACTGATTTTACTGGGCAGCTTGGTAGCCGTCCGTTGAGCTTGACATAATTATCTTTTGGCTTTTATTGTTCTTGAATTATTTTTTTTACTTTTATTGCTCTTGTTTTATAAAGCATTTGAGATTTGTACCGTTACTAAGAAATTAAAAAGTTTTTATTAAATAGTTTGAACTATTTTTTGCACAGGTTTTTTTGGGAGGGGGGAGGAGAGAAGAGGGGAAAACTCTGCAACTATTTTTATTTTGTTTATTTAAAATTTTTCTATGGTTAATGATCATACAATAGTAGTATTTGCAGGGGATATAGGCAAGATCTCAATCGAAAATATATTTATATATATATATATATATATATATATATATATATATATATATATATATATATATATATATATATATTGTACCACACTACTCTTGGATAAATATTTATTTCTAAATACGATTTTTATATTTGGGATCTGTCACTCCCCACAAAAAATGTGCCAAGAAAAATCTTCAATAAATAATAACACTTTCTCTATAGACTACATCATCTATAAAGAAAAACAAATTGGTAGGCGACAAATTCCAGTCATACATTTTTTTTATTGTAATGTATCGTTTTATGAATACAATTGTTTTATATATATATATATATATATATATATATATATATATATATATATATATATATATATATATATATATATATTTTCCAACCTGATGCAGGTTCAGTCTTTTTAAATTGGTTACCTGAATCTTAAACGGATTTAGCGAAAAACCAAGCGGTTGAAGGTGATCGTGTATATATATATAAGGGCAGGTTTCCTTCTTTCCGAACTTGAAATAGGTATTTGCTATCATCTGTTATTTGCGAATAATAATACAAATTATGTTTAAGTTTTTTCAAAATTAAATTTCTATGAAGACTTATTGTATTTAATAAAAAAATATTTATATATTTTAAAGTACTTATCTATATTCCTATAATAAGAAAATAGGAATTCATAACTGATGAATAGCAAATTTTTATAGTTTTATAGTTGAGAACTATGTATACTATATTACTATTGTCTCCTCTCATCTTACATATTTCTAATAATAATAAGCCACTATCATATTTGGTCTTAGTCCTTTCTTAATAAACGATTATAGTTTTCATTATTAATCTTTTAAACATTCTATTAAAAATATTTTTTTTAATATTAATTAAATGTGTAAACTAGGTACCAAATTACGTGTTTTAAAAAAAATCTTATTTTGAAGTGAAATTGCAGAGAAAAAAAATCTTGCTGTGTGAATTAAACTTTTATATATTCATTTCTTTAAATGACTTCTCTGTCTAATCTTTTTTTTTCTCATCTCCGTCTTATATTTGAGGCATAAAAAGTTTTTATTTCTTTATTAAAGTCAGAGTCGTAAGTAGTAATTTTTTTAAATTAATCAATCTAATGATTTATTAGTTTAAAAAATTACCTTTTAATATAGGAAATCTAAAATACAAAAATGCGCATCATATAATTGATTGTAATCAAGACTAAATTTATACGCCGAATATTAATTACATAAAAGCCATGGATAAGTAAATTAAGAAACTTTTTATTATAATTATAATTATTCAGAAAATTAGAACTGAGACGCAATCGCGAAATTAATGACTGAAATATTCAAGCAAGTGTAGAAATATGCTAGCCAATGGGTTTTATTTTAAAATCACATAAAATCCTTCTATAAAAATAGTCTGATGAAACTGGGTATATATGCTTCCGATTTCAAAATGAATACACTCATCTGAAATATGTTTTAAATGGAACCAGAAGATGACTTGATTTTTGAAAGTGACGTTACTTAAATAAAACCGGTGGGGTGAATTAAATTATTTAATATTTATAATGTTTTAATTTTAGAGTTTTTACTTCCTTGTACGAAGTAAAGCAAAATTTTCGGTTTTCAGATTTCGACAGAAATATCCATTTTGACCATTCCTGAATCCATTTTGACTAGTTTCGTCGTGGCGTCCGTTTGTACGTTCGTATCTCGCATAACTCAAAAACAGTTAGCTGTAGAAAGTTGTAATTTTGTATTTAGAATTGCTGTAAAATCTAGTTGTGAACCTTCTTTTTTGGTCACTGCTTGATTACCGGAAGTGGTACTTTACTTGAAGGTGAAAACTGATTTTCATCAAAAATTATAATAAATACTATACAAAACTTCTCAAATTTAGTATTTATAATTTTAATATTGACTTAAATAACATACTAGATTTTGGTCTAAATTGGAAAGCCGGAAGTGGTACTTTACTTGAAGGTCATATCAGACTTTCATCAAAAATTATATTAAAATATAATGTAATTATCTAAAATTTGGTAAATAGGACTTTTATATCGATATGAATGCATTTACTATATTTTGGATAAAATTGGTGAGCCGAAAAGGGTACTTTACTTGAAGGTCATAATCAGCTTACTTCAAAAATTATATTTAAATTAAATATATAAATCATATTTTTCGGTAAGGTTACAAACGCAATTTGGTTTCCAATCCAATTAAACATTTTTATTAGTCGTTTTAAGTGTTAAAATTGAGTGCAAAATACTGGTTTTCCTTCCCATTTGTGTGTTTTTGTGTGCCAATGGATGGATGTCGCGACGCCGAATGTAGTTTTTGAGATACTGCAATCTTCGGAAACTAGTAACCAAATTCAGGATCACTTTTTGAGCCACCAGTTTATAGTTTTATAGTCCTACAAGGATGTCATGTGTTGTGCACATCAGATTTTTTATAATATGATTGTGATTTTAACATAGTAGCAAAATTTATTCTAGTCGTATTTTTCCCGAAAATAATACTTTTATACTTTATACATGGGAGTTTAGATGTAGGTGAATCTTGTATCCGTTTTATAAAACCTAGAACAGGGTGAGGATTTCGGGGATGTAATATATATATATATATATATATATATATATATATTACATCTCATAATTTTGCGTTACAAATTTTGTTCAATACAAGTTTACAAATTTTTGCGGCTATTGAGTTGGTGTTAGAGAACTGTCTTATGGAGGTCTCAACTTTTTTTTTCCTCCCTCCACCGTTTTAATATTTTGTATTTTAGTGAAAATACGAGCTTAGTGATGAGCTATTGAAAAAATATTTCCATTTACGAAATAAAACCTGTTAAAACAAGTGACTCGTAGTCAAAGGACAAGGCTAATGTAAAATTAAAGGATGGTATGTCGTATTAGTTCTGGTGCAGTTAAAGACTTTTTTTTTAGAGGCATTAGAATTTGGCAAAATTAGATTTATGTTTCCCAAGTTGGTGAATCATTAAAATTTCATCTTTAGTCTGATTCTTACATCTTCATTAAGTTTTTATCAGCGGAAATTTCTGCGCAGCCATGAGAATTATTCTCATGGGAACCGCTAGTTTTCGATTTACTAGGCCGATTTTATCTATGTTATTTAAACGGTTCTTTTATTGATCCTTTAAAAATGTCTTTTTAATTGGTTTTGTTTTGTGAAATAATAGTAATACTGAAAATTGTTGAGGCAACAAATATATTTTACACACACACCTTTATATATATATATATATATATATATATATATATATATATATATATATATATATATATATATATATATATATATATATATGAAACATACATGTTTATATCACTATATTTATATATATGAAAAGAATTCAATATTTGTATATGAAATATACATGCAATATTATGGTCTGAGTCAGTCGATTCTCTATTAATGGAATTCTTTCATTATACTCGTATGAACATTTTTTATGATACTCCTTGAAATCTCTTCTGTAACAGTGAATGCCTTAAACATGACCAAAATTACTGAAACTACTTCAAAGTTGTAATATTAGTTATTAATAAATTGATATAAGTTGCGTATATTTTAACATCGTGATAGGGGCACAAGTGGCATCCTATCACAAAATAATCTTGGCTACTGGTGGTCTGTCGTCTATTGAATGACATGCTTGGTCGGGCCTTATAATGTCCCCTGGCTGGATACAAATTAGGTTCACTTTTCCATATTTCCTAAAAAATGTCTTGCTAACAGAAATACTTTATATATCATATACGATCAGATTAAATTTGTTTAAATTGTTTGTTTAAATTAAATCAGATTGGTTTATTTGATAGTTAAATTTTAAAAATACTTCGTTGAGGAATTGAAGCCTCATTAATGAAAATCTATTGTTCATTTCTGATTGTTTCGAATTTTCAAATATTAGTCAGATTTATTGAGGTTGCTATATATATATATATATATATATATATATATATATATATATATATATATATATATATATATATATATATATATATATATATATATATATATATATATATGAAGCACTTGAAATAACAAAATCCTTAAAATCCAATCCAGATTTTTGCTTAAATGACCTAATAAATATCTCCAGTAGTCCAAACTTAACTTTATTCCCATCTATAACAGGAAAAACTATTGGTGGTTTCTAAACGAAAATATGATAGAAGTTGTCAATAATTATAAATATTTAGGAGTTACCTTGAGCAGCACTCTCTCGCTAAGTAGGCATTTTAAAAGTATGCACGCAGGTATATAAATTATACATGTATATATTCATATGTCCATTATAATGATAAAGTTATAGTTCATATAGTACAGTAAACCTGTTGCACTGTTGTGTTATCAGTGGACAGATACTATAGGCTAGTGATAAAGAGTAGCTTGAACTCTAACTTATCTCGAAGTCTGTTCTCGTTATAACGCCTCAAAGCTTGAATTCGAGTTCTTCATATCTCAAATCTCTACAATACTTGTTCTACGGTCTTGTGAATTTAAAGTGAAAGGTACTTCTGCTATTCTGAATTAGATATAAGTTGCTTCTTAAGTACGAATGTAATTAAGTACATCGTTGTCGAATTGAAAATTTGGAAAATACTAAATTTTCGCTTTCGGATATTTATAATTATAATTTATTATAATTTATAATTAATTAATTATAATTTATATAATTATAATTTATAATTTTATTCAATAAATCCCGGGGTCGGGGTGGCCGAACGGGTTAACGCACTTACTCACAAACCCAAAGGTTGTGAGTTCGAATCCCGGCACTGGCATGAATTTAATTTAATTTAATTAAATAATTCAAGCAATTTATCCCACACCCTCCCCTCTTGTGTATGTGAGGCCCGTCAGGCTACTTGGAGGTAACTCACAAAAAGGCCGGGCGTAGGAGTGATGACCTTACCCCGTGTGCTAAAAATTGCGAATCGCGGTGTGGTCTCCTATGTATGAATACCACATCGCGCGCCCAAGGATCTCCACCGTCTACAGTGCCCCAGGTCTACAGAAAATATACATACATACATACATATATATATATATATATATATATATATATATATATATATATATATATATATATATACTGTCGATATTTCGTCAATTCAGGCATCATCAGGACAGAAGGAGAGAAAAAACACCGAAGAAAAATAAAAAATAACACTATATAAAGCAAAAAATGCAGCACATCTAACATCCACAAACCAAATGACACTAACCAGAGACAGCACCCCACACCAAGTCACCTAGAGACATACTGAGGGAAAAGGGGGTATAGATAGGTAGGGATATGAGTTAGGGAGTGCTTCTCTTGCATTTGTTATATTTCTTCTTTTTTTAATTATTTGATTTATTTTTATGTTCTTTTGTAGAATTATTGATTTTTAGTATGAGTATTTAATTTTTATTTTTTTTTATTATTAGCTGTTTGTAATTAACATTTCCAGCTGTTTTCATGTAACCTCCCTTATCCCTCAGTATGTATCTGCGTGTCTTGGTGTGGAGTGCTGTCTCTGGTTACTGTCATTTGGATTGTGGATGTTAAATGTGCTGCATTTTTGCTTTATATAGTATTTTTTTGTTTTTCTCTCCTTTCGTCCTGATGATGCCTGCCTCCATTGGCGAGATATTGAAGAGTGATTAGTTTTCTATAATTTTTGAGACTCCTGGCTTCTTGTTTGGAACTTTCCATTTATGTCCTAACAATTATTTATGTCTCATTTTTAGATACCTTAGGTACTTTTTTAACAATATTTTTTTATTAAATTTTCATGCTTATCGTTAAAACTTAGGTACTCCCAATTTAGGGATTGCACATATTTATGTGATAACTTGCCTTCTTCTTACCAAATCCCCTCCCATCACTTGAAAAAAAATTAAATTTAAAGCAAAGGCTTTGAAAATAAAGCTTGTATTTATTGTAGTATTAAAATTTTCGAAATTATCAAAACATTTATACGTAAAACTGGGATGAATATGAGATTAAACAAAAAATTATCGTATAACAAATAACTGAAATATCCAATCATATTGAAAAAGTGACGTTTGATAAAGTAATGAATGCTGAAATTAGAGCAAACATGTAAAAATGTCTTCCCTTCTTATACTAGTAGGTAGTCTAATTGTTCTGTGTAATTTTAATTGTTTATTTCTGGTATCCGATAGCAGAAAGCCAACAATTAATCCCTCGGTTTAATAAGTAGATTGAAGGGACTTAAAGCCACCAGTAATGGAATTTCCTTAAGCCTGTCATTACAGGAGAGGGATTATGCTTTGTTAGTGAAGCTGGAGCTTCAGAGGCCGCACCATCTGCTGGGCGGCACAAGTCATCTGGCCTTCACAACAGCGGTGAGCTTAACCAACCATACAATTACCTCCAATAAAATTCAAGTGTGGTCACCAACACGCAGGACATATAGCAAAGGTAGTAATCAATGTCCTTTTATATTTTCCAAGGTCGGGTTCGGTACCGTCCCTTTTGTCAAGTTGTTTAAAGGTAAAATCTGTCGTGCCCAATACGTTTCAAGGCTGGGAATACTTTAGAATTTCAAAGTCCTAAAATATATTTTTAAAAAAATGAAGAATATTGAAACCTGATGTCCGGATGGAATTTTTTAAAACTTACAACAGCAAGATTCATTATTGGTTTTTTGGTGGGTGCTTGTATAATATTTGAGGCTATCTACCAGTAGAGAGTGCCTTGTAGTAGAACATCGTCGGCTAACCTTCAAAACTTCGTAAATTAAAATTTTTTATTTCGGTGGTTTTGGTTCAGGTTTATTATTTCTTCAACTTTGGCATCTCCTGCTAAAACTTACGTCAATGTAAGTTCCTCATTTCTTAGCTGCGACATAGACATAGGTGGTTTTGCCGCCTGGAGATATCAAAAGTAAAGAAATAATATATCAGTTGACATCCGCATGATGGTATAGAAGGATCAATCTAATTAGGGATTGATAAATATTTCTTATATATATATATATATATATATATATATATATATATATATATATATATATATATATATATATATATATATATAATAAATATCTCCAATAGTCCAAACTTAACTTTATTCCCATCTATAACAGGAAAAACTATTGGTGGTTTCTAAACGAAAATATGATAGAAGTTGTCAATAATTATAAATATTTAGGAATTACCTTGAGCAGCACTCTCTCGCTAAGTAGGCATTTTAAAAGTAAATTGGAAAAAGCAAAAACAGGACTAAATGTAGCATGGAAATTTATGTCAAATAATCTTATACCCTACTCTTCGAAAATACAAGTGTTCAATTCAGTATTTAAATCTATTATGGCGTATAGAGTGTTTGTTTTTATTTTTATTTTATTTATTTTAATTCTAGGTAGATAAGGCAACGAACACCGGTCTAACGGTCACTAGACCAAACCCTAATAATGTTTTCACAACATGCTCGTGTTATATATATTATAAATAAAACATTATTCTTTTCTATTATATCCTAACAGGAAAAACTATCACTCACCGAAATTACTGGAAAACCCTCTATCCTTGAACCGTTTACTTATAAACACCCCACCTTTCTTCCATTGCTGGTTCGGTGCGAGAACTAACCGATACAAATTTTTCTGTTTGATGTTATCTACTTAAACCTTTGTGAGTACCAATACGTATTTGATTTCTAGTGTTAATTAAATTCAGAATTCATAAATGTTTTATAATACTAATTCGTATATAATACTAATTATATATATTACATTTCATTTCATATGTATAATAATACCAAATTGTATTTTTAATTGCTTATTTTTGAATTTTTGTCTGTTTTTCGAACTGAAGCTGAATGTATAACATTCGAAACTAGTTTTCAATATAAACAAAATTATAGAAGTGGCAAGTAATTTATAAATCCCTAATTATAAATTATATATCTAAATCAAAACTCCTAATATAGAATATTCCGAGGTTTTGATAGTAACCCGAAGATCGTCGTTCCTATGGTAAATTTACGAATGTGAAAATCACTACTTTTCAGGAGAGCATAAAAACTCTTACATTCTTCTGTGTATAAGGGCGGATTTCAATTATTTAAAAAAAAAATTGTTTGTGTTGTATTTCTTTTATCTCATAGTTACTTTAACATGGAAACTTCAAACTGCGATTTCATCACTTTCTAATGTCGTAACTGATTCGTCACTTTACTACAGGCTGTATCAACCGAAAACCAACAAAAAATCTATGATCATTTTTCGCTTTTAACATGGGTCCGGCGATATGTAATAACTGTTATTTACATCTTATATAAATTTATATCTTCCTTGGTTCTGTGTGTTAAAAAAGTTATCTGTTAAAGATCGTCTGTCTTTGCCAAATATCTGAACCGTTTTTGTTGAAACCAACTTGGGAATCGAAGGGAGCGTTTCAAAAATAATTTTCCCTCTAAGGAGATATAAGAAGTCAATCTCTTATCCATTGTATGATCTTGAACGATAGGTGAATTGCATTTGTTAATTAAAGTTTACTTCTGACGAAAATAAGTCCTGAAATAATTTCTCAGCGTAAGATTAATCATAGAAAAACATTGAAATTTATTTTTATTTGATAATATTTGTGGCCGTGGTCATTTCTGAAAAATTTTTATCTTCATTTTTAATGATTTCGACAGGATATAAAAAAATCATTTTAAACATCTCGGTTCTCTTAATGTACTGAACTGAAGTCGACAAAAATTATGGAGTGATATTTAATAAAATAAGAAAATGGAAGCTATAAAAAGTTTGTAAAATAAAATTAATGAAAAAAATATTGTAAATTTAAAAAAAAATTTACTGATACTTTGTCCAGTTGAACTTTGTGGATAGAATTCATGGGTATTACTTCCTTGTACGAAGTATTGTACCAAGTATTGTTCGAAGTATTGTATGAAGTATTGTAACCGCGAAAATGTTCGGTTTTCAGATTTCGACGGAAATATGAATTTTGACCATCCCTGAATCCATTTTGACTAGTTTCGTCGTGGCGTCTGTACTTACGTATGTTCGTACGTTCGTATATCGCATAACTCTAAAATTATCTAAAATTTGGTAAATAGAACTTTTATATCGATATGAATGTATTTACTATATTTTGGTTAAAATTGGTGAGCCGAAAATGGTACTTTACTTGAAGGTCATAATAAGCTTACATCAAAAATTATATTTGAATTAAATACATAAATCATATGTTTCGGTAATAAAGGTTACAAACGCAATTCGGTTTCCACTCCAATTAAACATTCTTATTACTTGTTTTAAGTGTTAAAATTAAGTGTTAAAATATTGGTTTTGCTCGCCATTTGTGAGAAGAACAAGTCAGCAGCAGGAGAATAAGGTACAAGTTATGTGGGTTCTTCCGCCTAAAATGTCGAAACTTTCGATTTCCAATGCTTTATCTAGTGACATTGGCAGTTTTTACTTTTTACTTACTGAAAGAAAACGTAATATAATAATGGAATGAGACCTCCAGAAACAAGAGCTTGTGTGTGAGTGTCTCAAGAGCTGGATGTCGGGATGCCGAGTGTCGTTTTTGAGATGCTGCAATCTTCGGAAACTAGTAATCGAATTCAGGATCACTTTTTGAGCCACCGATTTATAGTTTAATAGGCGTACAAGGAAGTGTGTTGTCCACATCAGATATTTTTTTTAATATTACACTGTATGTAATAATATGATAGATTTAAAAAAAAAAATGTTGGGGAAAGGATTATTTCTGTATCGCGATCCATTAGTTTGTAGATGGTATATAACTCAGGTGCTAATTAAGTTATAAAAGTAGCTTTTTTATCTCGTTCTTGTTTTGGGAATAATTAAGACAGCCTGTTTCTATTAACGAATTGTTAAGTCACAGATTTATTAATTATTTAATTTTTGTAATATCTGGTTATGATTTTTACCTTGGTTTATGAAGAAATATTAATTAATAGGTATAAGTAGCAACAGGTTTTTTTTCAGCTTCACATTGTAAATATCAAAGGATATAATGAAAATTATATATAAAATGTCCTGAACTAATATTTACCATCTCGTCGGAGATACAAAAAAGAACCAATCAACTTTATGGAGCCTGGAGATGGGCAGACAAAACATAAAGTTAATTAGAGGTGGCTCAGCTAAATAAGACACATTCTTATCCTGTAAACAAATGAAAAGAGCACTTCTTTAATTAGAGCGGACCTCCTCCCCTCACATTCCCCCCTCCTCCCTGCTTAGTCTCCCTCTGTCACGGATGACAGGTGTTTGTGTGCGGATCCAGATATGGCTTGTGAATGGAGATTGGGTTGCAGCTGCTATTATGTAACCGCACAATGCAGACCATCTTGTACTACTTTCTCGTCATACTTTGAGTAATTTACAGCTAAATGTAAAATTGTTAAAGGATTACCTAATTCGAAATGTATGAAACATTTTATTGAACATTGCATAAAAAGAGAAATTTTTTTTTTTTAAATATTAGTGATAAGTTCCTAGAGACAAATTCTGTCAAATCTATGAAATGCCACTAGAAATACACATAACATAAGTTTTCGCCAATTCAGGTATCATCAGAAAAAAAGACAATATCACATAAATGGAGACCAAATAATGCGCATCTCACATCTACAGTATAAAAAAGACTTGCTGAAAAGAAATAGCATATCGATATAAGACGTCTTTTTGCATAGTGGACACATTTTTGAAATATTTTAAAAACAAATTTATTATTTTTTTTTTTTTGCCTTTACGGATTAAACTATATATATATATATATATATTATATATATATATTGTATATATATATATATATATTGTATATATATATATATATATATATATATATATATATATATATATATATATATATATATATATATATATATACTCATATATTTTTTAAGCTGGTAAAAAGAGGAGATACTAGAGAGAAATATAGAAAATAAAAATGATAAAAACAAATTTAAAAAATTTATATTACTGCAATTATCGAATTAAAACTTTTGGTATAAAAATAAATTAAAACGAAAAATATGAAAATGCACAATTCATGTATTTCCAAAAATCGTAAGTAACTCCAATTTGAACAACATTTCTCAGTTTTTACATACAAAAATAAATTTTGACTTAATATAAGCAAATAATTGATATGCTGTCTCTTTTTATTCTGTGGATGTGAGATATGCTACATTTATGTGATCTCTTTTTCTGTCCTGATGATGCCTGGTCTGGCGAAAAGATGACGGGTTAGTTATTTAATGGCATCACCTCTTGCAATTATTCCAAACTTTTTTTTTTTTTTTAACTTATTCTTACTAATATTAGATGGCGTTACACTTGAATTCAAGTAGTTGTTTATTTGGTTTCAACTAATACCGTAAAAATATTAAATAATAATTTGAATATGAGCAAACATATATTATAGCATTGTTAATTAAAGAGGTAGACTCGTGTTACGGACGTGCTGTTTTAGTTAATTACTACCCGATCACTTCAATTATCATTCATTACAATTCATTTACTTTTTTTTTTTAATCTCTTTTTATTATCTATCCATTAAAGTGAAATCTATTGTACATACATTCAACAAATGAAAGAATCCTTAAAATGAAACCACGATGCAGAAAAAGAAGACACTGCGAAAACCTACAAATAAATGTATACTTATTAAACATTGTTCATGCTTTAAGTTTTTAAAGGCTCTGGCATAAACGAAAAACAAATCTGTTTGTATTCTCAAACAGTTCTCCTGTTATAAATAAAAGAAAACCGTCTATTTTTCTAAAAAAAAATGTAATAAAAGAAATACTAGTCCATGTTCCTCTTAAATTAAAAACTAAATAACGAATTTTCATAAAATTCAGTTCATTTGTTTTGGAAAAAGTAAAAAATTGTTTGATCATAGAGAAAAAAAATAAAATTGTGGAAATAAATATTTTTTTAGTTTTGATAAAAAAAAAGAATATAGATCGTAAGATATTTCGTATAGATTGAAAGTTCTTCTAAGTTAAATTTGACTCTGAAAAATCATTTGAACTGGAAATTCAAGGAATAATGTTATGACAAAAAGTAAAATAAATTGAAACATGATTGGGTTATAAAAATCAAATTACCAACTTTCATAAAATTCAGTTCGATGGTTTTTGAGAAAGGAAAATATTGCTTGAAAAATAAAAATAAAAAAATTGTGGAAATAAATATTTTTTTTTTAGTTTTGAAAAAAATAAAATAAATAATTTTATGATTGTAAGGTTTTTTGTATTGATTGAAAGTTCTTTCAAGTTAAATTTGATCCTGAGAAATAATTTGAGCTGAGATTTTAAGGAATGAACTTATGATAAAAAATAATGTAAAATAAAAAAAAAAAAAGTAAAAAGTATTGTAGGAGATATTAAAAACCACCAAACATCATACAGTGTATGCCAAAGCAAACGGTACTTCAAAATTATAGTTTTAATTTTTTTTATTATTATAGCATTTACAAGTCAATTGTAACCTTTTCCAAATAAATTTTCATCGTTTCCATTTCAATTGTCATTTTTTCCATTTCAAATGTAACCTTTTCCATTTCAATTGTAATTTTTTCCATTTCAAATGTAACCTTTTCCATTTCAATTGTTACCCAACCGGACATCAATTAATTCTGTTTTATTTATTTTATTATTAAAAAATAATTATTTTAATTCCAGTATTGACTTTTGAAATAATTTTGGCTTATTCTTTCGACATTTTTTTCGTTTATTAAATAGTTGTTATTAAGTGCTAATTTCATGTAGTTTAAATTTTTGAAATACAATTGATATTTATTATTTATTTGGAGTGGGGCGAGGAGAGATGGATTTCATCGATTTGGTGATCGTCCTGTAGGTTTTCGAAGTTGCTAATATCAAATTTACTACCAAAATTTGTTATGTAATTATTAGTTTTCAAAATTCTTCGGTATAGGTATCGTTTATTAGGTTTTCGAGGGATCTGCTTCCTTTTTTTTAAATTCGAAAGTAAATTCAGAAAAAGCGTTCTTAAAAATCTAGTAAACGATACCTATACCGAAGAATTTTGAAAACTAATAATTACGCAGAAATTCTCGTGGAACAAAATTTAGGTAGTAAATTTGACATTAGGAATTTCGAAAACCTAATGACCGATCATCAATTTCTGGAAATCTATCTCCTCTCCCTCTAAATAAATAAATAAATAATAAATATTTAAAAATAAATAAGCAATATTTTTATTTTAACATTTAAACTGAAATTGAAATTAACACTTACTATCAATTATCTAATAAACGTAAAAAATGTCGGAAGAATATGCCAAAATAATTTCAAAAGTCATTATTGCAATTAAAATAATTATTTTTCAATAATAAAAAAAAATAAAATAGAATTAATTCATGTCCGGTTGGGTTCCAATTGAAATGGATAAAGTTACAATTAAAATGGAAAAGGTTACAATAGAATTGGAAAAGGTGACAATTGATTTGGAAAGGGTTATAATTGAAATGGAAAAGTTTACAGTTGATTTGGAAAAGGTTACAACTTACGTGGAATTGCTATATAACACGGTAATTAGAAGACCGCTTCAACTCTGCCTCGAGGGTCTTGGTCGTTGGTTTTTTTTTTTCCTCGAACACTGAATACTAATACTATTCATACTTCTGAAATTAATTCACTATAGAAACTTTCGAATTAATATAATTACATGCCTTATTGCTACTTTGGAATTACATTTCATTGTACAGGCTTCTTAAGTTCATTCCAAAATAATTAATTGCTCTTATCCATTTGGAAAATCATTGTTATAACTTTGTCAGAAATCATCACGACGTTGTTTCAGGATAAGTAGCTGCAATTAATGTATCCTAAATAATGTTTATCATAGATAAAATGAATTCTTAATTAACTGATCTTTAAATATATTTTCTATAGATAAAAGATAAACAATACCTAACCGAAAAGGAGCTTGAAGTCCGCACTTGTGATGAATAAATTAGTTATGAATAATATTATTATTTTTAAATAGCTTAGTTATAACGGGTTGTTGTTTAGCAATGAAGGGTTAGCCGCAATGAATTCGAAAAACATTTTTATCTCTTCGATATAAATGGAACATCGAATTCATCTTCAATTCCTCTTCCCGCCAATATTCTACCAGCTTCGATCATTTTCTTGTTAGTTTTTTTCCGTTCTGGAAATAGAAAAAAAAAACTGAAATTGCACTGGAATCAGAGATCGAGTCATAACTTAGTTAGTGGAAGTGGTTAGGAGCTAGTTTCCTGTATTTTCTCATCAATTGGAGGTCTGTAAATCCATCGTATATTCGATGAACACACCTCCCTTCGGGAAGCTAAACCTGCAGTAGATTTAGTGATTCTTTTTTTACTTTCCCTTACCTATATACGAAGTATCGTGAACATTTTCGAATTCGAGTTTTCAACGGAAATACATGTTTTAAGGTCCCCTGAGTCCAAATGACCAAGTCTCGCAAAATGGTCTATGTGTCTGTGTGTCTGTGCAATTTCAAAAGCGTGCAATTTATGGTAAATTATCTATAGACTTTTATGAAAGGTAATTAAATCATTTAAAAAATAATAAGAGAATCATCAAAATCGGACCAATAATAGCAAAGATACAGCGCATCGGACTAACCGGAAATAGCTATTATATTAGGGATATTACACTTTTTTACAATTTTCTCGAAAACGGCTCTAACGATTTGGTGAAACTTGCCTAAATTATCCTTCATAAAGGTCTTTAACTTTTCATTTATGAAGTAAATCACCGAGGAATTGCAAGGAAAAAAGTTATGATGAAAAGAATATTTTATTTGCGCATAGCTTAAAAAGTATGCATTTTACGGTAATTTATCTATAGACTTTTATGAAAGGTAATTAAATCATCTAAAAAATAATAAAAGAATCATCAAAATCGGACCAATAATAGCAAAGATACAGCGCATCGGACTAACCGGAAGTGCTACTTTATATAATCGATTTTACACATTTTTACAATTTTCTCGAAAACGGCTCTAACGATTTTGATTAAACTTGCCTAAAATATTCTTCATAAAGACCTTTAACGTTTCATATAATGATACATCACCGAGGAATTGCAGGGAAAAAGTTATGATGAAAAGAATATTTTATTTACGCATAACTTCAAAAGCGTGCAATTTATGGTAAATTATCTATAGACTTTTATGAAAGGTAATTAAATCATTTAAAAAATAATAAGAGAATCATCAAAATCGGACCAATAATAGCAAAGATACAGCGCATCGGACTAACCGGAAATAGCTATTATATTAGGGATATTACACTTTTTTACAATTTTCACGAAAACGGCTCTAACGATTTGGTGAAACTTGCCTAAATTATCCTTCATAAAGGTCTTTAACTTTTCATTTATGAAGTAAATCACCGAGGAATTGCAAGGAAAAAAGTTAGGATGAAAAGAATATTTTATTTACGCATTACTTCAAAAGCGTGCAATTTATGGTAAATTATCTATAGACTTGTATGATAGATAATTAAATTATCTAAAAAACAATAAAAGAACCATCAAAATCTGAACAATAATAGCAAAGATGCAGCGCATCGGACTAACCGGAAATAGCTATTATATAATGGATATTACACTTTTTTACATTTTTCTCAAAAACGGCTCTAACGATTTTGATGAAACTTGCCAAAATTATTGTTCATAAAGGCCTTTAACTTTTCATTTATGTAGTAAATCACCGAGAAAATGCAGGAAAAAAAGTTATGAAGAAAAGAATATTTTATTTTCACATGGCTTAAAAAGTATGCAATTTATAGTAAATTATGTACAGAATGATATGAAAGGTTATTAAAGTATCTAAAAAAAAAAAAAAAAAAAATCATCAAAATCGGACCAGTATTAACAAAGATACAGTGCATTTTATGAGGAGCATAAAATAGATGGATAACCGAGCGCATCCGAAAGGAGATAGATGCGACCGAACCTCATCCCACCAATCCGCCAATCTGTTGTAAACAATTCGCTCTGTAACAAAGTAATTTATGAATACAAAAACGGAAATTAACTTCATAATTTCTACTATCACATTATTTAATGGAAAGAAAATGTTTCCATAGAAACTAAACCTGCAACTTTTAAAATATATTTGCAACTTGACAAAGTTGAAATATAGAGGTAGTGTACAGAATTGTTGTACTAAAATTGTTTTAAAAACTATTTTGTTATACTTAAGTGGGAGAAGAATTGAATGCTGCTGAGTTTATTTAAAGTATTGTTTATGTGAACTCTTTAGAATTATATTAAAAAGATAATTATTGTAGGGCGGTAAGGGAATGTTGTGTGATGCGCGCACCGCACCAGTTTTTTTTTTATTGTAAACACTTACAGAGTAACATAAAATATTGTTAATTAATTTCTTTAAGATATGCAAGGATCTTCTATCCAATCGAGTGAAGATTTCTCTTTTTTTTTTTTTTTTAATTCATTCAAGTTGAAACATGTATATATTTAAGGTCAGAATTCATGCATGAATAAGAAACAATTACATGAACAAGAATGGCTAACCACCCCACAACTGATTCGTGCGTTATTTTATTTTTTAGCGAAAGGAAAAAATCTAAAAGATAGATAGAAACTGTTTTAAGGAATTATTATTATTTAGGAAATAACAATAATAAAATGTTGCCTCCCTTTTTCTTTACTTTAAGTAATATAAAACCCTCCTTCTCCAATTCCTGCTCACAACACAGTCGGACGCTGGCTAACCACAGCATTATACTGTAATGCATCAGTTTTCAATACTTACGCTTTATGTACATTTCTTTTCATTGTTCATGTAGTTCATTGTTTCCTATTATGACATTTTAAAATGGATTTTTTTTTAATTATTATTATTATTTATAAAGGCAATCCACGACAAGGTGATGTCTGCCTACTTTAAACTATGTCGGCTCTCCAAGATTGACCGATATCAGTTCATAACGCACCGCACTGCCAATACGATTGGCAGATGGAAGAAAAAAAAATAAATAAATAAAAAAATAAAAATAAATAATATATATATATATATATATATATATATATATATATATATATATATATATATATATATATATATATATATATATATATATATATATATATACATACACATACATAAAATGGATTTTTAAGAAATTCAAATATGCTCTTAATGTTGTTAATTTTGTATAAATGTTTTTTTAGATATTAATTCTCTTTCTTTATTTTTTTCTATGGGCTTATCTTATTATTTTTTTTTTCTCACTAGGAGATTTAAATAACTATTTTAACGATAAAGCTTTGTCAAACGGATGAATCTAATTTTCTTTTCTCTTTTTTATTAATACTCGTTTATATTGCTTGACAAGAATTCTTCTTATTCTTTTATTATTTCTATATTATTTATGACTCTTATTTGTTTATTTCAATGTATAAACCAGAATTGTTATTTTTTTTTTTGTTTGTACAACATACTTCTTCATAGGGGACTTTGTCCCAGAATAAAATTCTGTTTCTATTCTATTCTATACCTGACAGTAGATATTTACTCATACATCTTATTATTCGGATTAAAAAAATGTAAACGATCCATTAAGTTAATTAAATATACATACTTGATTTTTGTTTTTCCTTTCCTCAGTAATAATTCTATATTTCATTTGGCCTGCAGCTGCTCTCTCCTAAATAACTTTTGACGTCTGTTTTCAAGCACTGCCCCCGGCTTTGGGTGAGTAATCGATTTAAGCCGGCCAAATACTTTGTTGACCCAGATTAAAAGAAAATAAAGCCTTACCCTCTTTATAGCTGCTTTATTATTGAAGTATTATGTTATCAGTGGTAGAGGAGAAGTGAATGCTCAGCACATTTAGCTTATCCGAGAGTAGTCGGCTATTCACGCTTCGTTTGAGTCCCCCCTTTATCAACTTTACCATTAATACCTCACCCATTTAGGCCCTGCTAGGTAAAGGGGTGTGTATACACTAATGGAGGGATTGCTTGCTTTTTAAGGATTAGATTTGTTTATTTAGCTGTCGGTATTTTCCATTGTTTGCCTCACCCTAGCTGAAGAGCAAAGAGTTCCTAGTTTAATTATTATTCAGTCGTAATTTTAATTTTAGATGGATTTTTTAATCAGATTTTTAAATACAATCTATTTTTCGTTTTCTTAAAAGAAATACAAATAATTAACAAGCTATGCCCCCTATTTCATTACCGTGACACTACCGAAAAAAATGCCCACATACAGAGGGCGTTCCCAGAATTTTGTCTCTAAATAAATATGTACGTAAATAATAGGTATTTTCTTGGGTTTAATTAGGGTCCTTTACGCCAAAGATGGATGTATTGCTCGACATAACTTAGTGTTAATATATAGAATCAAATAAGCAAGTTAATTGTTGTATATATAACTTTCTGTTAATTTTTGTTCTTGACTTTAGGTTTGCTAATTAACCTACTTAGCTGGTATATTTATAAAATAATCAGAAATGAATGTACGTAATATGTTATTACTTAATAAAATATATCTATTTTTTTGGCAATATGCAGTCGACACTTGAAAGTAACAAAGGCATTATGAAATGAATTACAAGATCCCTAAATCAATAACTTCATAAATACATTTTTTTTTTCATACTCAAGGTTTTCGCTTCATTTATAAAAAAATATTTATCTGATCTTAAATGACAAGTTTCCCTATTTTTTTTTCCAATATAGTGTCTTGGTTCGACAAAAAGTACTAAAATAAATATGTCACTTCTTTTATGAGGTATTTGGATAAATAATAGCTGAATTCCCGTAAGGAATTCATCGAATTTTGACGTCAATCAGATTTCTAATGGAAATTTATTCCGAGAAATGGGCAGCTTTGAGAAAAATTGCATTAGGAGACGAAAGAAATCGAGGACGGCTTCAACGCCCGCCATAAAATCGTTTCCCCCTCCATTCCCTTCATCAATACTATTATGAATTAAACTAGCTGGATGATGGATGGCCTCCTCGGAAGGTAAATAATTCAAGAGATTCGGACGAGGAGGTTTCCAGAGATGGATGTTCTAATCTTATTATACACTACCCTCTCTGAGGGTCGGGGTCTCTCTGATTCTGGAAATTGTCTCTTCTGTGCTGGTGATTTACCTTAACATCTAGTTAACTTGGAGCCCCATGCGGAATCGAACCTCCTTAGTCCTCCATGATCTTCGCAATGAAAATTCTTTGATCTATGTTATTAGAGTAACTGATGGATTATAAAATTTAATCGAGTGAATTATTGTTGTACAAAGAATAATATTTTTTTTTTTTAAATTTGGTCATAGATCATTTTAAATCTCAACATTTCATATTTTCTTAGTCATAACACGACCCTTGGTGGCCATATTTTAACTTTAAAATTTTTGAACATAAAATATTTCGAATTTAAATCCTGGGTTCCCATTAAAACTAACGCGTTATTATTAGATCCAGCCAATTACTGTCCACCCATTCATGTCTCAGTATAGCCTTCGATTATTTATTGTTCAGCGTTGAATATATTCTTAATATAAGCCCACTACATATTAATATTTAAGTCTCAAAGTCGCGATATGTTTGCAAGTGAATATGAAGTACGAATTAAGCTCCTTAAAAATATTCATCCAACCTTTTTAATATTATGGGCTCTTTTCTTTCCTAGCGTATCCATTCTGAGTTTTGTACTAGTTCGATTAGCACCTTAAGTAATAAGATCGCCAGCTGATAACAAAAATGGCTGCCGCGAGATAAAGACATCCTAACTCTTTATTCTCTAGGCTGCATATTCCTAAAAAATATTTGGTTTTATGATACTTAGTAGTCTTAATTTAAAGCTCCAAGAGAAAAAAAATAAGAGAATAAGTCATCTAATATTATTTTTAACTTTTTCTGCTATCATGGCTCGGATTGCAACAATGCACCAACAATGGAAAACTAAACAGAATTGACATTAATTTCTCTTTGAATATAGCACATGCTAGCAGTAATGGAGTATCTGGGAAGGCTTAATAACTTAGGGAAGATAATCATACTAGCACAAAGCTAAATACTATATTTTGCAAAATACAATAAGTTCTACTATCCCTATGAACCTCCGGGTATTTTATCCAATTGTTACGTATGAGAACTAGCCTGTAATTATCGATTTTGTTGTATCGTAATATCGAAACTGATGTATTGATTTTTAATAAATAGGACAATTCGAGAGCTTTTATCAAAATTGGGTTATGACGATAACATTCAGAAAATCGCAAATTATATAAATATTAAAAGCTCTCTGAAGCGCTGAAGAACTCTATCATTTGAAAGTTAAACATTGCCTTTCATTATATAAAGTAGTGAATCAATTCCTGGCGAAACGATCCGAACTTCAAAAATATTTTTAACATTTATTATTATCTGATTTTATATTTACGATTCTTTTGACGAAGCAGGTTTTAATAAGTATTTTTTTTTTCGAAACTGTAGCCTAAACCTCCTGACCATTCAACGATTATGAATTCCTTAAAATTATACAAAATAGTCAAACTTCCAATGTCATATTTTATAATGATTATTTTTTTGTTGGGGAACAGTTATGGAGCAGCCAACCAAAAAATAATTTTTTTTACTGATCCCAAGCAAAAAATCAATTACTGCAAATCATCAATAGTCATACTACGTAGCATCTAATTTCAGGTTCTGGCTATACAAAAACAAAACATGAAAACATATGTATTTCCTGCAGGAACCAATCATTCATTCATTAATTCATTTACAATTATCCTTTTGCTCGATTGTAATCGCTTGCTCTTCTTTCAAATAGTTATATATGCCATTAACAGATTGTTGTCTTTCTTATTCTTTTCATTATTTGTTTATAATTAATGCACATACAACAGTTGAAAAATTAATGTTTTATTTGTAGAGAATATTTTATGTTTTTTTATATATCATCAAATAAATATTAAACAAATAATAAACTGCTTTATTATATATCATGATTAAATTTGTTATATTATATTGTTATTCTACCGACTGGTAGATTTTTGCCTTTGGTAAAAAAAAAAATAGTAGAAATTAAAAATTATATTAGTTTTTCTTTTGCATCAAGCCACAAAAATTAACTGTTAATATTGTTTATAATTATTTTTTTATTTTGTTTAGGTAAGCTCACAAGTACATAAATGGATTAGGAATAGTCGTGAGAACTACTTAGCTATCCAGACGAACTTGCTCAATGAGGTAATCATTAGTAAATAAAACTATATACTAATATAATAATGATATATTAACTAATAATTTTAGTCGGTTCATAATTGAATTATAATCCAGGAAAATCTAGAATTTCTTATTTTGAATTTAAAATTGATTGTTAATTTCTTCATAAAAGCAGTGTGTATTATTTTTAAATACTCTGGATTTTTTTTTTGGCCAAGGGGAAAGAAAACCTCTTTTTGCACAAAGAAATTCACTTTTAATGTTTTATTTTTGATATTTTTTTAGTAAGATTTCAGGGAAAATAATAGAATTACTATTATAAGAAAATAACTGTTTTTAAAAGTGTAGATAAATGTCAAAGTTCTGAAATTTTATCCAGCAGAAAGAACATAAAAGGAGGAATAACTTTACTCAAGCTGTAATACTGTTATAAGTTCTGAAATACCAACTTGATCCAAGTGAAATATCCGTTTATTATCTTTTGGATCTACTTTGTCATGTTTCCTTAGGAAGTCACTCAGTTTTCCACTATCACTTTATTTTTACTTATTTACCAGTTTATCAAGTTTCAAGATATTATTTCTATTTACATTGTTATCATTTATTTCTTTTCAACGTAGAATTACGCTCCTTCATTTGGGTGTTAAGACAGAGAAATTTTTGGTCGCTTTTGGTACCATTTTTAAGCTCTCATAACTCTGCTTTTATAAACGCTAGGGTACAACTACAGAGGAGCGGCGCACAATCAGAAGAGTCTAGAGACTAAATCGAGTGTCGTCTCACTTGTTAACTACATGCCTCCTTTTTCCACACTTTCTTATAAATTTGGTTTTATGCTCACCGCTTAAAGCTGTTCTTTTACAAGCAATTTTTCGATTGCTATAAAAATTCGTAATTAGTAGTTTTTGGGGGTACCAAAAACGAATATCAACTTTGTCTCTCCCTAAAAAAATATTTTACCCCGCTTTGTTACGTCGCGACAAATTTTATTCCGAGTTGCTACACCCATTGTGATTTAATTTTGTCAGATTCTAGTTTGCACCTATTTATGATAGTTAATGGGTAATTTCATGTTTTTTAATTATGATTTAACCATTTATAATTATAATGGATAATATTAACAGTATTTATTTTTGTAGAAAATCAAATTAATTATTTAAAAAATTCAATTGCGATAGTAATTTTATGGTTTTTAATTATGAACATATTTATTTACCTTATTGTTAGATAATTTAATTAGAACTAAATTAATGAAATTAATTATTACAAATGTTTATTAATCATGGCCTTGAATTATGAACATCATTTAAAAAAACATTGCTTGATTAATTATTATTTATTGTATAAAAATAAGTGAAATACTTATATTCTTATGTGAAAAAGGGGAAGATGTTGAGTACATTAAAATAAAAAGTAACTGTTTTCTTTAAGCGGTGAACATAAAATCAATTTATAAGAAAGTGCTGAAAAAGGAGGCACGTAGTTAAAAAGAATGGACCCAGAGATCGCTAGTGAGAAGACACTCGATTCAGTTTCTAGACTCTTCTGATAGTGCAAATGCAGAAGTACAGTAAACTTGAGTAAAGTTGACCAAAGTTGGTCACACGCAAATAGGTTAGTCATATTTTTCATGAAAAAAAAAACAAAAACATTTACTTGAATTAATAAAATTCGCTTTTAACATATTTTGCTACTCTTCTATCAACAATTTTATATCGATACGACTCTCATAATCCTGCTTTGTTACTTCTATCATCGATCTATTGTACATAAGCTAACTTTTTATGAATAAAATTTATTTCAGTAGTTACATGAATTTTTTCCCGCCCATAAATAAGCACTCTTAAGCGATTCTCCGCCTTTAAAATCCCGGAATAGACACGATCTCTGTCCGATTTTTATTTTTTACTGTCAAGATTAAAAAATAAAAATCGGACAGAGATCGTGTCTATTCCGGGATTTTAAAGGCGGAGAATCGCTTAAGAGTGCTTATTTATGGGCGGGAAAAAATTCATGTAACTACTGAAATAAATTTTATTAATAAAAAGTTAGCTTATGTACAATAGATCGATGATAGAAGTAACAAAGCAGGAGTATGAGAGTCGTATCGATATAAAATTGTTGATAGAAGAGTAGCAAAATATGTTAAAAGCGAATTTTATTAATTAATAAAATTTATTTATTTTTTTTTTATTTATTAATAAAATTCGCTTTTAACATATTTTGCTTCTCTTCTATCAACAATTTTATATCGATACGACTCTCATACTCCTGCTTTGTTACTTCTATCATCGATCTATTGTACATAAGCTAACTTTTTATGAATAAAATTTATTTCAGTAGTTACATGAATTTTTTCCCGTCCATAAATAAGCACTCTTAAGCGATTCTCCGCCTTTAAAATCCCGGAATAGACACGATCTCTGTCCGATTTTTATTTTTTACTGTCAAGATTAACTTTTATGCAATGTAGACCCATATTATTATTTTTTTAAAAAGTATTTTTCATTAAATCAGTGGGTTTCCTTGACCTGTATCTTGTACGGCCTCCTTCCAGACTGTTCTATTCAAGAGAAATTCCTCTCGTAGACCTCTCGTAGATTTCCCATCAGAGATTCCTCAACTTCATTATCCCAGATTTTTCTTGGTCTGCCTCGCCTTCTTGTTGCATTTAATTTCCACATGCACACGTCTCTTGCCAGTCTTCCTTCAGCCGTTCTTTTAAATAAAACAAATACATATGATATTTTTACTTCAGCAATTATTACAACAGTTCAATGGGAATTATAAATGTAAATTCCTAACAAAAATCTGGTGCGGTGCGCGCATCACACAACTTTCCCTTACCGTACTATAATAACTATCTTTTTAATATAATTTTAAAAAGTTCACATAAGCAATGCTTGAAATAAACTCAGCAGCATTCACTTCTTCACATCTTCTCCCACTTCAGTACAATAGAACAGTTTTTTAAACAATTTTAGTACAACAACTCTGTACGCTACCTATATATTTTAAGGTCAAGTTGTAAATATATTTTAAAAGTTTCGGTTTAGTTTTATGGGAATATTTTCTTACCATTAAATAATATGAAAGTAGAAATTATTAAGTTAATTCCCGCTTTTGTATTCTTAAATTACTTTATTTCAGAGTATATTGTTTATAACAGATTGGTGGGAGAAGGTTCGGTCGCATCCGTCTCCTTTCAGATGCGCTCGGTTATCCATCTAGGGTCTTGTGCTCCTCATAAAATACGCTCTATCTTTGCTAATACTGCTAATACTGGTCCGATTTTGATGATTCTTTTATGGTTTTTTAGATAATTTAATTACCTTTCATACAATTCCATATATAATTTATCATAAAATGCATACTTTTTAAGCTATGCGAAAATAAAATATTCTTTTTATCATAATTTTTTTCCCTCCACTTTATCGTTGATTTACTACATACATGAAAAGTTAAAGGGATGTTAAGAGAAGACATTAGGCAAGTTTCATCAAAATCGTTGGAGATGTTTTCGAGAAAATTGTAAACAATTGTAATATCCATGATATAATTACCATTCCCGGTTAGTCCGATGCGCTGTATCTTTGTTATTATTGGTCCGATTTTGATGATTCGTTTTTCTTTTTTAGATGATTTAATTACCTTTCATACAAGTCTATAGATAATTTGCCATAAATTGCCCGCTTTTGAAGTTATGCGTAAATAAAATATTCTTTTCATCATAACTTTTTTCCCTGCATTTCCTCGGTGATGTACCACATATATGAAAAGTTAAAGGTCTTTATGAAGAATAATTTAGGCAAGTTTCATCAAAATTATTAGAGCCGTTTTCGAGAAAATTGTACGTGAAAAGTACGTGATTTCAGTATCGTACAAATTTTCGTTTTTGAGCTAGACTGTTCACATACACACAGAGACCATTTTGCGAGACATGGTCATTTTGACTCAGGGGACCTTAAAACGTGTATTTCCGTCGAAAACTCGAATTCGAAAATTTTCACGATCGCAATACTTCCCCTTACTACATACTTCGTATATAGATAAGGGAAAGTAAAAGATAATGAAGAATTCTTATATATTTTTTTTTCATAATCCGAGCAGCTTTTGATTCATTTTCACATGTCCAGTCACGGAACAAACACCCTCCATTCAAATTTTTTATGTAAATTGAGAACGTGACGAAACGTTTCCCCCCCTAATTCGTGAAGCCTACCGGACAAGCATTTACTGTAATAAACTGTTTTGGCCTTGTTTCTTTCTTCCCATATCCCATATTTATCTTTTCGTTTCCTTCTTATAGTTTTACTTTTAATGATGAAATTGCCAGTTAAATGTATGAGGTTTCGTTTTTCATATTACAATTTCTTATTTTTCTTGATTTTTAAATACTCTCCCAAATAATTCCTTGTGGTTAGATAAAAATAAACTAAAATTTATAATCATCTAGATGATAGTTAAAAGACGAATAGTTTGTTATGAGGCTTGGTGTAACTGATATGTGTACCTGAAGCAGTCTAGGAAAAGTTGTTGAGCCATGCTGCTCAACAAAATATCAGCCAATCAAGTAACAACGAATGGACCATATCCAGAGACTGATTACATTTTTATAATGCCACTATCTAAATCCCCATTCATCAAAAATTATTCACTTATTGAAATTTATGTAATTATCCATTTTAATTAACCGTCAGTATTTATTTTTTCTCACCTCTTAAAAGCACCAGCCAGAATTGGGCAGATTTATTTTTAAATCTTGAGTTAAAAGTATATGAGTACTAATAAAAGATAAAGGTTGTTCAAATAAAATACAAAATAAAAATCTTTACATACAATATTATGTAGATGCAACTAAGCTCTGTGATTATACATACATTTTTTTAAATTATTGTTATTGCAACATAGGTATTTTTTTATATTGCATTTAGTATATTTTAATTACTAGAAAGATAATTTTTCTTAGAATGAATTTCTAATTCCTAATGGTGTCATTAAATCTAGTGTACAAATCAGAATGTAAACTTCGTGAAAGGATAATAAAATAACCATATGAAATGCGAATATATATAATGCGAATACATACTGCTTTATAAATATCTCAGAATGACTCAGGTAAAGGTTTCGCTTTTATCCCACACAAACACTTTCAAAAGCTGTTTGTGTGTGTGTGAAAATACGCAGAATTTATCGTATAATATACGCAGAGTATCCGATCGATTCCGAAATTTCGATCCATCGTTTTAATGATTTCGGAATTGCTTGCCCATTAAAGAAGGTCGGAGTCATCGGTAATGCGCGTCAGTTTTTTTTTTTTTTTTTTTTTTTTCTCGCCCCGATCAAAGAAACCTTTTTCATCCCCTGGTACATTTTTTATTCTTGAAGCAGATTAATGTGTTTACCCGAAGAGCGCGAACTACAATCGGCAGCTTAAGGAAAATGATGAACAAGGAGAAGGGAAAGGAGAAAAAAAAAATCTTTTGAATCAAAAGCACGTATAAGAAAGAAGGGGGGAGATGAGAGAGACCCCTAATGACCTCCCGTGATAGGGCAGGGAACAGAAATGATTAATGACCTTCTAACATTTGTTTGTATATGTTTTTATCCTGGTTGGCGGTTGGTCGCTCCTTAATTTCTCTTCTTACAATGTTTGTAGCTTATGGCTTGTAGGGAAACTCCTAACCTAAAACTTTACATTAGTTGCTTCAGTTTTTCATATAGCTGTTCAACCAGACTTTATACAAGTTTGTAAATAATGACATAATCATGCTAATTTATTGCGTTATGTGTATTGTCAGATCTATGAGTTTTTTTAAACTTAATTTTTTTTTTAACTCTCAGTTCTTGAACATTTATTCTTTTCTCAAATTATACAAGTTTAGAAAAATTTTGGTCTGCATTAAGAAATAACATAAATAAATTAAAAAATAAAATACAAATTAATGAAGAATAAATTAAAAATAAATACAGAATAATACTTCAGCCATAAAAATATGTCAGAGGTAATGATATAATTTACATAGGAAGCTATTAGTTTTTAAAACTTGATTATTATTATAGGTATAAAAGCAATTTCACACTTTCTCCGTTAAACTATTTATTTATTCTTTGCTAAACTATTCGGAACCACTTATTCCATTTTTAGACTTTAATGTTCTTTACTGTCCTGTCTTATTTGTAATAATATAAACTGTTACAATATCACACGATAGAGTCATTTTTAAGAACACAACACCTGGTGGGGAAGCTGAAACCTTTTAATGCGGAAAGACGATATATCGTTGTTCGTAACATTTGCCATAATTGGCAACGGTAAATGATGTTATAATATTATATTATATATGAATATTATAATATTGTATGGCATAAAGTATATGTAAGACTTCTTAAAATTCATATTTTGTGAGAATTATATCAAGTTAAATTGCTTCAATATTAAAAAATTATTGTATGAATTCCTAGAAAATTGAAAAAAGTGATGTGATTCAAGTTTGAACCCGAGTGCTTTTGGTATATTAGGTGTCAGTCCTATTTTATCTATTCTTGGAATATAGTAAATGCATTCATAAAATATTTTTAATTTTTTAATCGTGAGGAAATAGTTTTTTGTCTCTTGGTTTTAGGATTATCTTATTTTTTTGTTTTAAAAGATTTTTTTCAAATTTTACTTTCTCAATCATTAAAGATTGATGAAATATGGTAAGAGATTCAAAATTTTTTGTGATCAATTTCATTTTCATTATTTAAAATTAGTTTAAAGGAAAAAAAGTATTTTTTTTTTAAATATCTTCGCCTTGCTGCGTTCCTAAGGACTATCTTTTTTTCTACCTCAGAATAGTTTTCTCTGAAACTATAGAAGATGGTAGCGGAGCTGGTTGAGTCGTGAAGAACCCAATGCGTTTCGAAAAAAAATCTTCCGAGTAATAATTGAACTGATCACATGCCCAATCGATTGACTCCACTATTTTAAATGTTTAAAACTTTTATAAAACCTTGGTTCGGTCATAACATTTTTTTTTTAGAATACATTTTCCAAATAATTCAGATCAACACCGTAATCTGTATTATTTGGGAAATGTAGTATCAATTAAAAAAGTTATGGACTAAGGTTTTTATGAAGATATCATGTGATACATAATATATATATATATATATATATATATATATATATATATATATATATATATATATATATATATATATATATATGTATATATATATATATATATATATATATATATATATATATATATATATATATATATTATATCCACAAAAAGACATTTACTTTTTTAGAGTGCACCACTTATTTTTAGATTTTTTTGTAGTTTAGTTATTGAATTACATATTCTTAATTTTTAAGTAATCAACATAACTTTAAGCAACATTTTATTTTATGATTGAAGTATGTTTCCGATTTAAAATTGTTCGAAATAAAGGGCAGAAGCCCAGGGGCAGCTTTTACGAGGCTATAAAGTTTAGGAGCTGTTTTAATGTGGTCCCTTTTATTAAGCACCAGGCAGGTAGATAACGCATGGACACAGCTTGAGTAGCATAGCCCTCTCAAGTGCGATAACTCATCTTAAGAAGTATCATTAACTCGGAGTGCTTTTATATTGCAAAATGTTTGTTTTATTCCTCCCTGTGTTTGTTTTGATATAATTGTTTTGTTTGCTATCAATCTTTTAGAGGACGCCAGTTTTATTTTGTAAGGTTGTTTACTTAATTATTTAATCTCAGTTATTATTTAATTGTTTTAAATGTTACAGTAACCGTAATTAGTTGGATCTTATTAATAAATTTATATCATCTGTTAGTATCTTTACGAACTATGGACTCGGATTCACAGTTTACAATTGAGTAAGGAACGACTAGTTTAATCGGCGTAGTAGGGTAACCACAACAGGTTGAAAATCTAGTTTTTGATTGGTTCTTGATGATTAGTAAAAAATATTTATACCAAATTTTGTGATTATTTCTGAAATACAAAAAAATCGATTTTTTTTTAAAATTTAATTCTCTTTTTTTTCTTTACTTTTTAACAACCACAGCGCTTATACACCGCTTTCCGATAAATAATTTTCTCATTATTCATCTAAATACATTCCCTGTCAGATCTTCTTACTTCATATTTATTCTAATATTGTACAATATATTTCATTTTGAAAAATCTTTAGATGTATTTTTTTCCTTCGCTTTAGCTACGTATGAAAATCAAGAGTCCATTATCAGTATATAAATTTTAGATATGACAGTTGTACTCTGGTACTGAAACTTTACCATCCATCCCTTTTACACATGACATCATTAAGATGAACACAGTTTTCCGCTCGCAGCTTGGTCTGGTTGAATTTTCTGAAGTTAAGCCTTTCTGTATCTATCTTGGCGTAGATATCAACGAAAAACTGATTGAAAAGATTAAGATGCAGCTTCTAAACATTGTATACCGCCAAAACACATTTTCAATACAAATACGATTTTTCCCATCCGAAGATGAAGTTTCGCCTGTAAAAATTTAAAAAAAAAAAGAAGTTTTTTCTTTGAATTTAGAAATACTTTTTTTTATGCTTCAGAAATAAGTTTTCTAATCACTTAGAGGACGAATTTTTCAAATCACGCCTTATTGCACGCCTACAACATTAGGAGTGCCACCATTAAAAATTTGAGCTTCATAGACTTAAGATTCAATGATTACTAAATCAGTCAGTGAGTGAGTGGTATATTTCTATTACACTGATAATTTAAATACCTTCCTTTTAAATTACCATCTGTTTGTGTTTATGAAATGTGTAGTTTTCGAAAAAGGTATCTAAAAATAAAATAAAATAAAGATTCAACGGGTTTCCATGGGAGCCTGTACTGAAATATGGAAATAATATACAATATACTTTTATATATTGTTTTTATGTATCTAGTATTTTTGCTAATACTGGACTGTGCTAGATGATTTTGCTTTTGTTTTGTATCGAATTTAATTTTCTTTTAAATGAGTGCCTATAGTTTTCCAGGATATGAACAGTTTTCGAATTATTTTTTCTTAGGCTTCAGAAATAATTTTTTTTTAACCTCCAAGATTTCGAATTTTTACAAACCCAGCCTTATTGCACTTCTAGATAATAACATTTTCAGATTCTTAGGAATTGTCGTTTTTGAGATACTGTGATCACCTTATAGATGGTAACTTGGATTTATAGATATAGATTTTAGTAAATTCTGGACGGTAGATGCACACTGAGTGTTTTTATGGTTAAATATTAACTGATATTTTTAAGTTTTTTTACTTCTGTTTTCTTATGATATTCTTTTCTTTTAAGTAATTTAAACTCTCGATACTCGATAAGATTTTTTTTAAACGGAATTCCTTCCCATCAAACTCCATTGGAACCCAAATTCACATTAGAGTTAATAGAGTCCTACTATTCTAGAACTTCAGGGTTAATATAACTAATATAACCCTAAAATTAGTGTCCCTTAATTCACCAAGAGTTCTGGTCATGTTTCGGAAATTCTTTATTTGACTCTTATTTATTTATTTTTATGAACCTTTCGGTATGATAATACCAACAATTCAAGTAACAACTTTCTTGACAAAAGTGGCTATAATGAACTGTTTAGTCTAATATAGAAATTATTAGAGTCTTGTTTATTCTAAATTTTTGTCAGTTACTATTGAGACGCATTTGATTACAACTGAGTAATTTTATGAGTCAATAGCATTTCTAACTTTTGGTATATATATATATATATATATATATATATATATATATATATATATATATATATATATATATATATATATATATATATATATATATATATATATGTGTATATATATATATATATATATATATATATATATATATATATATATGTGTATATATATATATATATATATATATATATATATATATATATAAATATATATATTTTACATCTTTTCCTTACATGGTAACACCACATGAGGACTGTTTATATATATATATATATATATATATATATATATATATATATATATATTATGTATATGGTTAGAAATATATTAGGACCTAATTTTTCAACAGAATTTTAAAGTATTCTCGGTAAAACTCGTTTAAGGCGCCATGCGTGGGTATTTCACCAACCAGAGTAATACACTTTTGGTACGAATTACTTTTCTAATGCATTATAATATTTATAAAATAAAATCGTAGGTAGGGGATCGACCGGTCCTTTTAAATGTTTTTTTAATAGTCTGGGATTCAATTTCGTCTATTAAATCCATAAATTTCGTGTTTAACTGTCCTAACTAAATTCACGGTACTATGATATTATTGTAATAATTAATTGTAATATTATTGTAAAATGTGTTGATGTTCGCATTTTTGGACTTTCCTTAGGCATGGTAATCGATGTTATATCCCAACATAATGTACGCTCTTGAAGTGCAAAGTTTTTTTTTTTAAATAAAATAATCCTAAGGATTGATTATTTCTCCTTTTGTGCCAAAACCTTTAATTAAGCGTACTTTCCTTCAATTAACGAACCCTCCCACTGGCTACCAAACCCTCTTATTACGCCACGGTACTTAAGCCCCTTATTAGTTTGCGATCGATTATAAGATACTCCGAGCATTTAGACTTCTGATGTTTTAAATCAATTGTTGATTTACTTTTTTAATAATGTACATTTTGAATCAAAGAAAAAATATTAATTATCCCCCTCCCCCTCTCAAAATTTTAGGTTCTATGTTTCAAGATACTTAGAATTGCAGGTTTTTTTAATTTTGAAATTGATTCATATGAAGCAATCCATCAGTTCGCAATGACCTGAGTACTAGATTACCTCGGAGTTCGTTTGCATTCAGAAGGAACCATAAATTTTGTACTATATACAGTCAGGAGAACGCAGACTTTTTATTCTCAGGGGGATTTAAACCATTTTTCGGTGCCGTGGATTTAATATGAAGAAGGCAAATAATCACCTAAATTCTATAATCGCCAAATTCGGCGTACGCATTAAGAATAAGCATGAAAATTGGATCAAAAACTATTTGAAAATTATCAAAAATATTACTCAATCAATTAAGTAATTACAAATCTTATCTTGAAGGGTATGAAAATTCAATTTATTTGTACTTTATTCCAGGAAGGGAATATATTCCTCTAATCCTCCCTCCCTTTGTATGCCACTGTATTTAGTGACAGGCAGCCTATCACTAAGTTGGCTATATGTCTGCTTAGTGGGCTGTATAGATGTATTTTGTGATTATTGCATTCGAACCTACTTGAAATCTTCCTACGTGAGGTTGCCGGTTCTACTCTTTAATTAAAAAGCCTCAGTGATTATATCTATTATCCTTAACCTGTTAGGCCCTCCCTACATTGGCAATGGGCGCACGTGAGATTGGAATTACTGTATAAAAAAAAAAAAAAGGAATCGTAGTGTTAATGGATACTGGGGCATTAAACGGGTTTGTTGCTGCTATTCTTATATGAGTATAATATATAAGGGCTTATATATATATATATATATATATATATATATATATATATATATATATATATATATATATATATAGTGCACAAAACAGTTTTTGAACTATTTTTAAATGTTTTAGTTTAACAAGAACTTTTAGAATTTAAACATTAACATAAAAGTTCAATACAAATGAATCTTTTGATAGTATAGCATTTGGAATGCTTTATTAATGTTCTGTTAATATAAGTTCTTGCAATAACTTTTTTTTATAAAATTTTCGATCGTAAATGTTCCTACTAAAACATTTTAAATATGTATAAGTTCTCACTTATAAGTTTTCACTAAGCTATGGGGCTCATATTATTTTTTCATAAGATTATTTTTCAAAGATCATTTGAATTAATGCATAGATGACCACAAACAGTATACATGCATGTATATCCTTACACATTTATGCATAAAATATAATTTTATACATAAATGTGTGTATGCGTTAACATGGTCCAATACCATGTCGGAGTTTAGAAAAAAAATAAAAGTGTACCTTGAATTAGGGTCACATATTATCATTGATATAATATAAAAATGTTGGTTTAAAATATTTCAAAAATTATTCATATTTTTATTTCGATGAACAATGTTACTACCGCTTTCCTAATTAGTTGAACAATTAATGTGGATAAAAAAGAAATTGAGAGAAATGTTTAGCTTTTTTCAAATGCTTCATAAATGTGGACTGCAGTCGAGCATAATTTTTCCTATTTCTTTCAAGCAACTGGGATAACTTTGAACATGAATTGCAACCGAGACAAGAAACTTCAGCCATAATGATTATCCCCAGCAAAGCACTGAGCCTTGGGAGGTTCTCTATTAAGCTATTATAAATTACTGGTTAGGTTTGTCGTTAGTGCAATCCCTCGCTCGGAAATCAGCAAGGCCTTCCTTCATTTTCTGCAGCGGCGTTGTGATTGTTAACTTCTTCATTCGGTTTGTTTGAGATAGAAATAAATAATTTAAACTGTTTATGTCATCTTATTGGATTCAGAATGGATCCTACAACATCTGAGAAACATCCCGGACGGCTCTATGGCGTTTGGGCTGTCTTTATTTAGACTGTGTCTATATAAAAACCTCTAAGCCCGATATAGTTTAGTGTGTATACGCCTTTGAGGGTTTGCTGTTTTAAAAATAATTTTGGTTGCTTTTATTTTTAAATGAAATAAAAAAAAATATTGACAAGATATCATAAATGTTAACTAATGTGATATGTTGCTATATGCAGATTTGTTTTTTCTTTCATAATTTTCTTCGTATCTGTATTTTACATAAAAAAATCAGGAAATGTGATATTAAATGTTTAATGCCATGATAAGACCAGGTCCCAGCGGAACACTCCAGATTTAGTACTATCTTCCTCGTTCAACATAAGCAATTTCATCCTTCTCATTTGTTATGAATGAATTTATTTTTCCTTTATTATTATTTTTTTACGTACGGAAAAATATATATATTTCAATTGTTGAAATATATACATATTTTTTTGTATTTATTTTTTTTTTTTTTTTACGAGGGGTTGTTATTAAGAAAATTACAGAAAAGGTGCACATCTGTAGAAAGTCTGGAAAACACTGGGCTAGTAGATCGCTCATCCGACTCCTCTTCAACTTTCGCCCAGTGATGGGAATTTCAGTTGATGTTATGGCATAGACCCGTTTGTTGTGTCCATGTAATTTGTTGTGAAAATGTCTGTAGAAATTGTTTCTCATTGCAAATTGATATTTAGAATTAATGATTTTCTATTTGCATAACAATTTTTAATATTAAAAATTGTTGGTTGTATTTTAAAGAAATTTATAAATGCTTGTTTTTATTTTATTTCACTTTACATTTATTACATTTAACCCGTAGATCAGATGCCGTTAATATAAACATTATTTTCTAGCATTTTCTACTCCTTCAAAAACCAACTCTTCAAGATTGGACGTGACATATCCCATCGACGGGATCTCCCACATAAGGAATCTTCCATCAAATGACCTTTCCGACGGAGCACTTACGCCCTGTAAAATATTTCTTGGTATAACTTATAGTTACAGTATAAAAATAATCTGAACTAAAACAGATTATTCTATTCCCAATAAAATATACTTTTATTTTATCTACGTTTGGAAGAATGTTGCTCTTAAAGGAAAACAAGTAGGACAGTAGGTAAGCGCTCCCTCACTGAACCTTCGAGGCTGTGGGAAGATTGGAACTACGCTTGGCTGGTCACCAGACATGCATGCTCTTCAGCTGTACTGGAGAACGAAAACTTATTTTCTACCAAACCTTATACCCAGTATTTGGATCTATTAATAGACTTAGAAGATCCTGGAAAAATGCCAAACTCCAAATTTCAATAAGCTGTATTTGTAGACAAACAAAAAAATATTTGCTTTTAGTGCATTAGATGTATAAATAAAAAAATAAATAAAGAAGAATTGTATTGTATTCATTTCTTTAAAAAAACATTATGGTAATGTATTATGTTCTTATTTCTCAGATCTTCTACTAATATAAATAATTAAAAATCTTTTAATTCGAGTCTGTGAAGTTAACACAGTCAGTTGAAGCGATGAAAATTATTTTTAAAATATTTTTATATAGGTATCGAAAACTCATGGCTTAGAAAGCTAAGTATTTTTCTGTATTTAATTTTTAATGTCTTTTCAACACGCACTTATTAAAATACATAAATTCAACAAAGTTTGTTTAAACAGCGAGCTATTAGGTTCCTGTAGTGTAATTAAAATACCTACTTTAGCATAATGTGTTGATCGTCTTCAACGTACATTTTTTATTCATAAATTAAAATGTAAAATACAGTAAAATGTTACACTATTGCTGAATACTTGAAGATCTTATTTAAAATGAGGTAGTTATTAAATGAGATAATGGATTAAAATTAATTTAATTCCTTCCGATCCAATTTTTCCTAAGCATTGTATGGTCGGCACATAGGAAGCTTATCACCATAATGTGTATGTGCAATGTTAAGTATTTATATATGTTTTAAATATTTTCTATATTGAGCTGTTGTCTAACAATATCTTTCTTGGCAACAATTCTGAATGGAAACTTTTTTTTTTGTTGCCATTCAGTGGCGTATTAAGTAAAGTTTGTAAAGAAGAAAATAAAGTTTTTATTTTAAGTAATATTTTTGGTAATTTTTAACAATAGATAATTTTTGATCCTATTTTCATGTTTTTCCTTAAAAATTGTCTCCAATTTGGCAATTATAGACATTATAATTATAGACTCTTCTCCCCCGAAAAAATTGTAATTACTACATTTATTACACTGTATTCATTTATTTATAATATACTGGCATTAAGTATTAAAACAAATTATTACTATCTAAATGTGTCATAAAAAACTCAGCTTTTCCCCCTTCCATAATTAAGCGTAGGAATCACAGAATTTTTAGAGTAGCGATATATATTTATAGATGACATATATACATCGTAATAACATTATTGTTGTACATTTTTTGTAAGATACTCAGGGTAATTAATTCAATACAGATTTCAATTTAATTTAGAATTATGTTTGTTCTAGCTGTAGGTTTTTACCGATATATAAGCCTCAGATAAACGCATTGATTTCAGTGGTTTTATTTGGCCTTTATCATCGTGAAATTAAGCAGGAGCGGTATGAAATTAATTCCAATTTGCCTTTTTGTGGTTTTCATTCATTCGTGTAAATAATTGTTTTGGCGATTAATATTCAATACTCAATCAGAGCGCACGATAAACGATTGATTGCAGATTCATTAGCAAGGCTATATGCATTCATATTCAGCAGCACGGATAAAGTTCCCTCGTATAAAAAAAAAAAAAAAAAAAAAACGGATAAAGGTTGAATAATAAATTAAATGCTTGTAAATCCATTAAAAAAATAAAATTAAATAAAAAACAAATATTATTTTCAATTGAATTCAGAAAAGCGGGCTGGAAATATCAGAGAATGTTAGGGCAGCTTTGAGCGTTGCGAACCTTAAAGGCCTTTTCGGTGAGATTTTACGCTAAACGATCCGGATTATTCTGAAACAGAAAAACGGAAAGAGAGAACTTTCTGTAGTAGGCTTGTCCCATTGATACTCTTTCTGTGCTAGCTCTTCCATAAAGGAGACATTTGTAATCAATCAATCAGTCTTTTTAACTTCGGCTCTTTTTTGTGGTTTGTCCCTTCAGAGGACAAACCACTCTAATTCCCTGAATTTTTTCATATAAATCTTAGTTAAAGGGTAAAAAATGGTAAATAATTAACATGGTTGCTTGTACATCAAGTGATTTGATGTTCTTATTTATCAGGTATTCTACTAAAAAAATAACAACGGATTTTTTCTTAGATATTAAAATTTTTAGTTCCATATGTTTAGATAGGTAGATAGGTTACGATTTTTCTGGGCGATCAACTACTTGGCCACTACACCCTTTATAGTTAACCTATGTTATTTGTAATTTTAAACTTGTTTTAGTGCGTTGCTTGTATGAGTAATAGGGATTAATAATGTTATTAGCTTATTAGCATTGACATAAAGTGTTTTCTATTTATTATTTTGCTTTCCTAAATATTATTATTTATATTGGGTTAAACGTACTTTATCTTTGTCTAATATATGTTATTTGAATAGTTCATTTTCTTTAAAACTTTTCTTATATTTAAATACAATTATTCTTACTATTCTTAATATACTCAATTGAATTATTTTATTACAATTGAACACCATTATCTTCATTTTTTAAAAAAAAAAAATTTTTTTAAATAAAATTTAAATGTTTCAGTTCTTTACTGTAACTGTAGTTGAGTAATTTATTTAAGGGCCTTTCAAAACAATTATTTACACGAATGAATTAAAACCACAAAAAGGCAAATTGGAATTAATTTCATACCGCTCCTGCTTAATTTCACGACGCACTTCATGATTATGGACCACAACTCATTTCAGTCATTTAATATTTTTCGTCAACGTATTATTATAAGTAAATTCACTTGTTATTTTTGGAATTGTAGTACAAATATCCTCTCCATCGATACTAATTTGATAAAAGGGAGAACATCTGATGATATCACCCAGGCATAAATTTTAGAATACTATTCCTATTTAATTTATGGAATACAACCCTAATGCATTAATTATTACGGTATGTATGGGCTTTATAATTATTTTTTTTTACTTTTCTACCACTACTAGGTAGTTATATTATCGCAATCGGGTCAAATTGTCGGTATCCAGTTATCAACAAATCTTCACGTTTCAGAGTTTCCCACATCTTACGCATTTTGAGCCGTTGCTCTGTGTCTGGCTATGTCACGATTACTCTTGGAAGGGTAGACCGATTTTGATTTTTTGTTTTGCAGGGTTTTGGCCCCCGGTACCTATGTAGCAAATCGGACGCCCTTTGTGCAATTGCGGCTGCACAGTAGCTGAAAAACTCATCGAAATTGGACTATTATTAGGAAAGATACGGGGTAGTACATGCTGGGAAAATATTTTTAAAAGTATTTTTAATTCTTTTTGGTGCATGTTCCTGTACAAACTCGTTTTTAGTTCTAGAGTGGCTCGAAAACTACACATCTCCCGTTCTGTAATACTATACATTCTGGATTCTTATTAATTAGATGATTAAATTTTTAAAAAAAAAAATTGCACTTAGCATTAGCAATTAGCGAAGATAAAGCAAACAATTATCGTATTGGACATTTCATCCAATGCGGTGAGAAAAACCGTGTATGCGGAGAGACCAAATATTAATCCTGAAACCATCAGCTGGTCTTTATATATAAATATATAATGATGGAATGAAATTTTTAATTTCATGGATGAACCAAGATAAAGTTGCCAGAAAGACTTACGAGACTCAAGTGAAATGCAGGAGACCTAGGAGAAGACCCGGAATATACTGGGAGGAAGGAGTGCAGGAGGCGTTCAAAAGATGGGGATTTGACTGGAGCTGGAGGAGGCAACTGGTGCAGGAGAGGACAACCTGGTCCAAGTTCTGCAAAGGATAACCTCACACTGCGTAAGCGGTAAACGAGGTTTTGGATTATGATGTTGATGTAGGCAACCACATTTATTATAAACACCAATATTTTCTTAAGTGTACATAAAAAAATTGAAAAAGAATCTTGGTAATTTCTTACTTTTTTCATAAACAGGAGGGAGCAAAAAAAAGGAGAGATATTTAACACTTTTATTGTCAACTACGATATATCATTAATATAAATACAAAATAAAATGATACTTTCGGCTAGCACTAATAGGGTTAAGTATCTAGACGGCCGCAAATCAAGAAATGGTTTTATGAACAAAGAAAGAAGTGAATGAAAGGATTTGTTTTTAATACGTTGAAGAATTTTTTAGTAGGCTGACAAAGTTTCTTGAGTATAAAAACATATTCCAACCTATTGTGAACTATGCTGCGGGTTTTTTAAACCATTTCAAAAGAACATCGAAAAAGTGCAATGTTTAAGAAAAAATAATGATAGAACTAGAAAGAGTATGGTAAGTATTACATTATATCTGAAAAATTATCAATATTACATCATTGAGAACCAGCTTCATTAGTTCATTCTCAACTAAAGTCAAAAGAGAGGAATCCAGAGCAGTTGCACGGTAGCAACTTTAGTAGCAAGGAAGAGAGATTGATTCAGAAGAAAATGAGATTACGAGATCCGACAAGGCTTTAAGCAAAGAAGATTGGAATGGAGAGGGAGCAAGGAGTTGGTGCAGCACCAGAAAATATGAAGAAAATTATATAGGGCTTCTACCCTTCAAGAGCGTTAGAAGTAGAATAGAATTACATATGAATTCCTTATGGAATTATTCTATTTAGAGCTGTAAAAAGTTGAATGTAGAGTTTGGGTAAATGCTTTCTTAACTAGCCAACTGATAATCCTAACAGAATGAAACGTCAGGAAATGGCAAAGAAAATTAATTTCATTATGATTTCATTTATTCTTGTTATAAAGTTTCTTTAGGCCTGCGAAATAGTTTTCCCGCTAGACTGACTACGAATGAAGACCGATATCGGCGTATAAAGTGTTAGAACACTTAAAGAGCTACTATAGCCTCTCCGAAACTGGTCATTGACGGTTGAAGCTAATCTGAAAGGAACACCCCCAACGGCTGAGAACGGGATTTGAAGAGATAATAGCCACGCGACCTGGCAGCTGGTTTGTGCGATTGTGGCTGCTCGCTGGGGCATATTATCCGCTCTAGGGTCCGTGTTAACTTCTTATGCCCTTGTTGCTTGTTAGTTTGAGAGAAATGATTTATGTGCTCGGAAATAGTTTTTTTTTATGTTCATTAATTATTATTAATATTTGGATCGTTTCCATTTAATTTGGATTTCAGTGTTAAGCCACCCCTCTGTTGAAGTATGTAAAAGTTAATTGGTAAGCGAAAATTTAAAGTGGAAAGCACACTTATAAATGCGCCAACTACCTTGACACCTGCTGTTATTTTATGACTTGTTTCTTCCTTCGGTGTTAGGCCAAATATTGGAAACAATTAAAAATGTAATTATTATAAATCACTATTTCATTCAAACCAGATCTGTTAGCATCTGTGAGAATCGTTAAAAAAAAAGCTAATTTTGATTTTAAGTTAAAATTGGTGCCATTAAAATTATTAAGATTGAATAAGTATATTATTTAATATTTCAATAAAAAGCATACAATCTCTCAATTAGCTGTAAAGAACTCACAATTCATCGTTTCGCCAACTCAAGCATCACGGGTATTGAAAAACCTAATGATATGTTTAAGAATGCATAATTCCAGATTAGAGCACCTCTCACATCATCAGTATAAAAGAGACTAACCAAATAGAGATAGTACTTCATTCCAAGACAATGTACCAATATATTTAAATGCTGTATGTTATTTAGTATATAGTTGCTAATTGTTACGTCATGAATTATTTTATTATCGTAAGGAGATGGTACTTACCCATAAACATTAATTTAATTTTGAAAATAAAAATCTATATAAAAGATGCTCACGAGATTGGTGAAGACCAAGTCTTACAGACTAAACCACCTGTTGACATGAGATCTCTCCACCTCAAATTATTAATTGATTTCATTATGATAAAAGCGTATTAAGACCGGCCATTCTTCCGGCCGATGTCAGCTAATTTACGGTAAAAAAACTCCATCAGTTTCAGAACAGCGTGCCGAGACGAACTGTGAGACCCACCAGCTTGTAGAGGACAAAAACGGACTTATTCCATACGACCCTCGAACTACCGATGGCAACTGACTTTATCAAACGGAGGCATATTAGATCGTTTGATAACCCCTAGCACACGACGACCCCACTATTCAGGACTCTGACCCGAATAGGATGGCATCAGAGGCGGCAGGCAAACATATATAAATAATCTTAGAATAGATGAGGACAAATAACTGACTGGACTGACAGACAACTTGTGAGTCACATCACTAGAACCGTTTAATCGTGCAGTACCCACGACTCTCACTTATTCCTCTCCGCTTAAAATGCATCGTATGCAGAAAAAAATATCCAAACCACATTAACAATCTCTGAAATCAACACTCCATCCCATAGTGTTTATAAATAAAAAAATTAAAATTATATTGAAAATCCTTGATAAAATGCGCAAACAACAGATTGGTTTACAATAATAACAGACATCCCATACTTTCTTGAATATTGAATATTAGATGCCCATACTACCATATCGCAAAAATCCAGAATGATAGTGGTAGAACTCAAAATTTCTAAGGCCAGAAATTTTAATAGTTTCATTTCTGTCATCCCAAAGATCAGCAACCCTCAAATATTTGACCGAACCATTAGATATAATGAGTGATCTATCAGCATCATTCATTAGGGGAAATACTCTGGAGACTTCTATGTAGAACTTAACTTGTGTCTAATGTTTGTTCTATTAGTAACACATCTTTTGTGTTGTGTCTCTTTCATTTGGAACATGCAATATTATTATACATTTAAAATTAATGTTTAGTAGTTAAAAAAATAAATAAATTAAAAAGTAATGAAATGTTAGCCAATCCACCTTTTTAGCCGACAAACATGGCACGCAGGCGTGTATTATTTTGTAGAATGTTTTTCGGGAGGATTTAAATTTTTGTCAGGAGAGTGATTAAATAAGGAGGCAAGTAATCATCAAGTGTTTAAGATAGCCAATTAGGGAGTCATTTTTAAGGATAAGAATAAGAGTTGGATCAAAAATTATTACTCAGAGCACAAAACTTATATGAAAATCACATTTAAGTAATGATAGAAAAAATGTCTAATATTATTTAGTAAAAAATTTTTTGTTACTAAATAATATATTTTGTTACTAAAATAATGTTTTAGGGATATATCCCCTCATCCTTCCCTCTGCGTACGCCCCTGCTAACTGTTTCAAATTTTAACATTGATGTTTAGTTTGAACTTGGAATCATGGACAAATATTGTTTAATTGATCTTATTTTATTAATGCTAAATACTGGTTAACAGCTGTTATATTGAAGTAAGAGAGAAAAGATAAACAGTTTACATCTTTTATTTAATTATTATATTTTTACGATTAAGGATTTGGCGATGATATATCGTTCATTGTTCCATAGAACTTGTGATCCTGATAATGTGAAACAGGACACCATAGGCATAATAATGAATTTTAATATTATTTTTAATTATATGATAAATATGATTAATAAATATTTCACGTAATGGATGATTTCACTATCCAATTACTGTTTTTTTAAACAGATTTTATTGTTTATGGCTGAATGGTATTTTTTAAAATGTTTATTCCGAAGCAAATTACATTTAAAAAAATCGAGCTCACTGTTTGATTTATTCGATGGCGATTTATAAAAAAAGACTTATAGATTGATGAACTTTACCGGTTTTTTTTTGTTGCTCTTTTTCCAAATCTTCCAAATTGAAACTTAAATGCTAATTGAAGACACATACTTAAACCAATCTGGACATACGTTTCCTCAAAAAATATTCACTTAGAAGAAAAAATAAATAATAATATTTGCAATTTTAAAATAGTCAGATCAAATTTTCGCCCGTAAACAACAAAACTCTATTTTATGTCTTGAATCAAACAACAATCGACCACACACATGCTGACTCCTTACTTCCGTTTACATCATCAAATGCACGGACGTGTCGATAGACTAATTAAAGATATGTGTACAGTTGACAAAAAGGAGCTAGATGAGAGATCTCCTTCACTAAACAACTAAATCAAAATTGAGAAAGAAGTGCTGCTGGATCTGGTACTGTCCTTGCCCATACCTGACATTTCACTATTTCTTAAGCTCTAAGATAATTTGCTAAATGTCAATGATTATGATAGGTACCAATTAATATTTGGATCTCCAAAAAAAAAAATTAACACAAATAAAAATTAAATCAAGATATTCTGATTTTATTTCACCCCCTTACCATTCTTTAAACTAATTAATGCTGTTCCATCTCTCCCTGTTGTATATTATTCAAGCTCGTTGCATGACACTATTTCTTGTTGGTAACTAGTATTGGTATATATATGTAAGATATACATATATGTACGTAATAAATTTAAGATAAAATCATTTTTTTTTGTTTTGTTGCTTCCATATGGTTACATATAGATAACATATTTAATTGTACTAATACGTTAATTGTTAATTTATTGGCAGTAAATGATTTTTTCCAATAACAATTACAAAAATCTTTGCTCTAGATGAACTTTATGAAAATGATATCTAGATGCTTATTTAAATTAAGTAGTAATAAGGATAATAATAACCATAACATGGATGTACCATTCGTTTTAGTAATTCATATTAATAAGTATCAGGGAAGGCAAGAGTAGCAAACATTTTTTATTAGGGTATTAACGTAAAGGGTATTTGTATTAATGTATTAGGGATTAAAAAACAAACTCTATTGGGCCATAGCACAAAACACCTCGGAGTCATCACACGAAAAACCTCAGTAGATACATATCCCATTCAGATCTCTCTGGAATGGGATATGACAGAACTAATTGGATAGAGATATGCCGGGACACTTCATTAGTGATATCGGTATCGCCACACCATTATTATTATCGCTTCCCCACAACAGGCCGAAACGTAAAGGGATTAAAAATTCTCCATCGGTCCGTACGGATCACCCGAACTGTTGCAATCACTGGATATAAAAGTAACCATAAAAATGTATATTCATAGGGGTAGGGGTTTTAATGACCAAGCCTGGATGTTGCCATAATGTTCCCATGGCATGGAGGCCGTTGGACGTGACAGGCGGAACTGACGGCTATTCAAGATCTCATCTCCGTTACTGCTCAAACCGTTGTCCGATACTATATTCATATCCATTGTCCCGTGTGTACTTAGAATCAAAGCACTTTGCTCTCTCTAATCTTCTTCCTCTCCTTTGAAACTCACTTATCCTGTACTAGTTTCTTCGCTTCTTCAGGGATCTTTGAATGGTAAGCGTAATCATAACATCAACATGGCTATTTTTTTCTTTGCCTTAATTTAACTAAAAAAAATCATTCAAAATTATATACTTATAAGTCTCTTATTTTTAAATTTATTTATAGAGTATTAATTACATCATTTTTTTTTTCGCACTAGAATATATTTTCTGCTGTCAGTCATCTGTCGTCTTCGGTGTCGGTAGACATTCCTGTGGCTCACACAGCCTCTATAAAGTTTGGGCTTATAGGCTCTATAGAGTCTGGGCTTTCGTTGGGCTGAGAGATTTACTTGATGGGGTATTATGGGTGCTACACATCAACTACTTGTACAACTGTCCGTCAAGAAACAGCACGTCCTCCATTCAAAACCCTTCAAGGATTGAAGTGGTAGAGGTTAATTTTGTCTTTTTTATTAATTATGTATCCGTGCAAGAGTAAATATAACAATATTTTGGAAATAATTTTTCAAATCCTAGCATCAGTTACCCGTTAAGGAGGTCTGTGGGATCCTTTAGTATTTTGAACAAAAATTAGTTTAGTCTTCTTGGTTCCTGGACACCTCTTTTGAACTAAACGACATCCGTAGTCTAAACTTAATCCATTCGTATAGTGATAAGTTGGATGGAATTCAAATCAATCTTTTGTTTTGGTATATAAATATGGTCAATTTGAGCCACTGAAACAAAAGAAATCGGTTTTTGTTTTCTCAAACTTTATTGAAATATGTCGGTAGGCAATCATCTCATATGTCAAATCTTGAAAATAAATACAAACTGGACATTAAGATTTATGTCACCACCTTGGAATTGAAGCCCTTTTTGTTTTTTTATCCTGTACCAGACATCCCTATAGTGCTGTAGTTAGTATCAAGCACTTCCAATGACGTCTAGACGGTAGAATAGAATTCGATGGAGTGCGCTCGCACCTAGCACGTCATGCCCGACTAGCTAAACGTGACTGAAAGGGTTTGACGTCCTTGGTTTGAGAATACTTTCCTAGACGTCTAGAGAAGAAATCTCATCCTTTTGCCCTTACGGGACCCTTTATTCCCGCTTCTACGCTAGTTTTTAAACCAACTTTTTCCGTAGTATCTTCCGTAAATTTTTTGTTTAAAAAAAAAAATATTATGTTTACATTGTGGATATTTTATGCTTTGCAAATGGGAGAGGAAGAAGGCAGGTTTAATTCCAATTAGACTAATATTAAATTCGTATTCAATGTTTTAACTATGACTTGATTTACATTACACTGATTTTCACCAAATACCTCTTGTATAGAGTGTTCGTCATACCTTTTCTTGATAAATATATATATTGAAGTAATGTAATAGCACGGTGAAGGGTGAAGTGGTCTTGTGAATTTGTTGGGCCTAATTATTAACGAATTCCAATAATATTAATTAGCGTAGAACCGATGCGTCTAACCGTCGCGACGGGTATACGAAATAACTTTGTATTAACAGTGTATTAATACAAAATTATATCGGAAAAACAATATTTATCTTTAATAGTGTTCTATGCGAGGTGGTGAATAAGTTTTGGAAGACAGGGACCTTCGCCCATTTGAGCTTTCTAGGTATAGTTAGTTCAAGAGAAATATTAGCTTTAGTATATTCCGTTTGTTCAATTGGTCTGCTCCCTTAAGTAAATTTATTGTGATAAGAATAAATATAGCTGTTTGTAGAGAAATGCTGCTTGGCTATAATGATATACATACATAATATGTGTGTGGTCTCTGATGTAGAAAATATATTTCATATTCAAAGTTTCAACTGGGTCTTGTTTTACGCTATGCTTATTTACATTTCACTGATTTTCACCAAATACTGCTTGAATGGAATATTCGTCCTACCTTTCCTTTAATAAATATATAATTAAATATAATACATAAATATATAAACATATATTGAAGTAATATACTGTTAGTGAAGTTAATGTTTACTTCACGGACATGTTGGAGGAAGATCTTATAAAATTGTTAGTGAATTATTTTTTTGCTGGGCGCCCTGACATTTATGAACTATTAGTCATTAATAAGACCGTTTACTTTAACAGATCTCAAATACTTTAATTGAAACCTAATTAATCAATGAAACTTCTCGTCAACAAACGCCAACTGCTTCGGTAGTAGCCAGAACTAATGTTCTAGAAATAGGTAGGAGAGGAATGAATATCTAAATTGATCACAATTGCCAAAATGTACCTATTTAAATGGAATTTTGGGTTTTATTTAGCACAAATAAAAAAATCTGGTACACGCATCACACAACTTTCACTTACCTCCCTTTTTGAAACAAATTTTAAATTTTAAGACAGATGTAAAAGGCATTGGTCAACATTATGCGGACATTATCAATAAAATTAGCATTTAATAATTACAACAATGTTTAAACACAATAGCGATTAGCAATATTAGTGAATGACCAGTGAAATACCAGAAGAAAAAAAAGTCCTCAGTTCAGTTTCACAAGGAGAAGCAATGTGAACGGACACAGCGGCATGCTTAGATAATTCATTCATTGATGTGAAAATAGTTTGCGGATATAATTGTTGCATTAATTATTGTGAAATAAACTCAGAACTTATTGCCTACAGACCACTTAAAATTTATAATTTATATTAGAAATTGCAATGACAATAATCCAGGTTTGGATCAGATAATGAATAAGTAAGAAGACATGATGCAGACATATTATGTTATGAAATAATGTTTAATTATAAATGTTTATTTGTCTATTTTTCAATTGATTTACCAATGGTGATGTTACAAGATCATTCTAATTATGATAGTGATATTTAATATTTTTGAGCATAATAATTATTGAAAAACACAGTAAATTTATTTATTACCTACCCAGTAGGTAATAAAAAACTTTTTAGAAAAACAACGTAGAAACAACGAGTAGAAGTAGTAACAACGACAAGTATGCTATTTCTACTTGTTTCTTAAAAAACTTTTTTTATTGTACAGTAATTGTTGACAGAGTTTTTAATAAAACATAATGCTTTTAAAATTGAAAATGGACTAGTTTTGTCCGCAATGTCGCTATTTTAATTATTAAAACCGACAAAGAAGTTTGAAAATTTAGCATCATAATACAGTTTAAATGTTTGCATTTAGTTTCCATGGAAATTCTATTTAGTTTCTTATGAATAATATTACAATAGAAATTATTACCTACTACAATCACTTAAGTTTGTGCGTTTTCATCAATCTCCTTTACCTTTTACGACTTAATATGTTAAATAACATTTTTTTATAAAACATTAGCTTCCCAACGATTTACATATTATACATCTTTATTAATACTCTTATTTACAGAAATTGGTTTTGAACCTGGGAAAATATATCGCATTTTTTCTTCTTTAGTTAATTTTCAAAGTTCCTTCATAGTTAGTATTTATATTTTTTTTATTACTACTAACAATGAGAGATGGTTAATTATTTCATAATAAACAAAATTATACTATAAATTATATTATATATAATTGTATTATAAAACAAAAGGTACTTTAGAGGAGGAAAATTCGAAAACTCGGCATTTAAACCCCATATCAGACTATTTCAATGAGGATAAGACCTAGCTGATATCAAAAGCGATTTAATTATACTTTTATTTAAGGAGTTTTGCCAAAATCGTTAGATCCGTTTTCAAGTAAACGTAAAAATGTGTAAAATTTATGATATATAATGGCAGTTCTAGTAAGTCAATTTTCGCGAAAAAATTGTTGTATATCAGCAGTTGTACATCACAGACTCTGGTATAAAAACAAAATACGCAATTTCAGTTTCGTATTCTTTTTGTTTTGGAGGCGGATTTATTACACACACACACACACACACACACACACACACACACATTTCACAATCGCAATACTTTCTCTTACTATGTATATAAAACAAACGAATAAAAAAAAATTTAAAAGTAAAATTAAACTAAATTTAAGTATACATATGTAGATTGACGTGTGTTTATGGATGTAAATGATTTGCAAAAGTTAGAATTTTCAAAACTGTTGCAACACGAAATAAAAATACAATATTTATAGCAATATCATTTAATTACAACATTTATGCAATTATATCATTAAAATAAAACTTTTTTTGTAATAGATTTGACATGTTTAATATTTAAATAAGATTGGTTCATATTGCAAAACCCCTTAAATTGTCTTAATCTCTACCCCAGTCTCTCTTAAGGAATAGGCCTGAGATCTGTTTTAGTCTGATGAACGATCAAATATCAATTGCTTTGGATAACGAAATACTGTGCTATGGGTTTCCTCTACTGCTAGATTTAATACTATAATATTCGGTTTCATTCCTCAGATGGCTTAATATTGTTAAATTAATTCAAATATTCTTCCCCAAAAGTACAATTAAAAAGTGCAAATAGAAATAGTGAGGAAATACTAGATGCTTCCTAAGCTTCAGACTATTTCGGATTCATTGAGTGGCGATTATTTTTAGAGGTATCTGCTTGCATGTTCTATGGGGGCTAAATATAAACAACCTCCCTCAAATTGCCTGTGTAAGTTATTCAAGTCTTAGTTTATTGTTGTTTCATTTATTTACTTATCGACTTGTTATAAATATTTCCTATATATTTTTCTTGCTATTTTTGAGCGGAAAAAACATCTTTGTTGATTAAAATCGAAATTTATATGTTATTTATCGAATAATAACTTCAAGTTGAACAAGAAATACGTTTGTCTTACTGCCATACTTACTATTTTGAAATTTCTTGTATAATTGGTAATATATAAATTAATATAAACATTGAGGAAGCATATAGAAAAAAAAATTAAAAATGTAGCGATTGAATGATGATGAACTAGTTGATAGTTGATGAACAAGGTAAATTAATTTCGTTGGACTGAATTTTTTATCATTAATATGTTTCGTTTATAAAACTTATATGGTTTAATAACACTCCTAATAAATTCAGAAAATAATGAACAGTTTGATTATAATGAAACAAATATGGTTTAAATATAAAAAAAGTTTATTTTGGTATATTATACTTTTAATAATTTTCTTTTTTTTTAATATAAACTGCAGATGTCTAGTTATTTTTAAGGTTCTTTTTTTTAAACCTTTTTTTTTTATCTTCTCAGAAGTATAAATACAATTATTAACTCTAAGAAAATAGATTTTTTAATTAAAAAGGGAAATGGGGCCAAATTAATAACTTTTATAATAACATTTTTCAGAACTAGTAAAATATGACTTATTCATATTCTCTGAAAAATTCTAAAATAAGCATGATTGTGAATTTTGATTGTGAATAAAAAAAAAAAAATCTATACTATAAAAACTCTCTCCAATATGAATTTGATTGTGAATAGTGTTTTGGCTTACTGGAATCAAGAAAGTGATATTACGTAGGTTCCAATTGCAATTTTTACGTTTCAAGATACCGAAAATCCAAAAATCAAATAAAAAGAAAATCCACTATCTGAGCCAACTGAGCCGATTTTTTTGCGATTTGGAAAAGAAGTCAGAGGTCACCGTAGGGTAACTGCTAAATTAAACTTCAACTGCTAAATTATCAGCTGTACAAATAGGCTGTCTTCTAATTATAATCATTAGAAATTCTTTATTTCTTAACAGTTATTTTCGAGTTGTGCTCGTATTTTATTTAATTTGCAAAATTTATTTTTCTTCCAGAATTTTTTTTTTCGCTATATCTCTCCATTATAATAAAATACAAATCTATAGCTTTGCTACTTTTCTGATAACAGACTGGTAAATTATTTCTGAAAATAAGAGGTTTGTTCAACTTCATTACATACCTTTCATTAGCTATCATCAAAACGAAATCCGCTTCTCTTCAAACCAATAAAATAATTTCGAATCTTTTTTCAATTGGAAGGAAAATATATATATAAAAACACTGCCTCCCCCCCTAAAAAGTATTTTCATTTGAAATATATTTGACAGAAGACAGATGTGTTTTAATAGAAAAGTTTTTCTCGGTTGAAAAACGCAGCTGGCATTTATAAGCCGGGTACTAAAAAGATTTCTTCAGCGCAGACTGCCTGGGAGCTCTCTGACATGGGACCATTCGTAAAATCCCGGATTTAGATTGTTTTTGTAATTGAGAAGCTTAAATTACCCAACTGGGTGACATTTTATTTTTTACTTTATTAATCTGTCGCGTGCTGCTAAAATTCTTTAAATTAATTCAGCGATACGTCTCTTTTCTTTTTTATTGGCGCCCGATGAAAATTCCCTTATTCAGATATTAGCGTACCACGTGCCGTAATATTTATTGGAATTCACTTGTTTTGAGTGAAATCTAGTTGAGATTGATTATCAGAATTCAAATCTAAATTACATTTCATTTTTATCCTTGTTTTTACACATTTTTTTAAATATGGATTTATAACTATCACATTGCCCTCGTTCAAATTTGTCTGTAATTTTAGGTATATGAAGAAAAAGCTAAGTTAATGGTAATGTTATTTTTTCACAGATATTATTATTTATATACATTTTAATTTTTTGTAATCGTTGATTTCACTTTTCATGTATCTATTATATAACAAACTGATTACTGCTGTCTTATTATTCGAAATGACTATGAAAATGAAATCAGAGAATCAGTTTCAATTAAAAAAAAATAAATAAATAAAACCTAACATATCTTTATGACCTGTTTGAGTTTGAAACAGAAACTATCGTACATATATGTTGCAATAAATGAGTAATCATCTTGATTTTTTCTCCTATGAATATAACTTGGCTACTATTTTATTTAAACCAATTTATGGGGTAACCAAAGTGTAAATATACATGTTTTTGGTCCAATGTTTTTCTATTTGTCATTAAGGGGCGTGTTTTATTTATCCTTTTAGTTTTTATACAAGGAAATAAATTACTCTGCCCAGATGCTTATAGAAAATTGCTCATTGTCTGCAAAAAGTGGACTATATTGTTTCTTGAAAGACTGGGTCATTGGCTTAACCTTCTTTTCTCCTTCCTTCCCTTCTTCTTTCGCTATACTGTCTTGTGGTTTTCAATTTTATAATTATTGAAAATTCCTCATAATATTTTTGAACTTTATTAATAATTTTTTATTTTATAGTGTAACAATTAACTTTTTTCACAATTAATTTTTTTTTAATTTAGTTCGCCTCTACACCTATCAATAAGTATTGTGTAACTATAAAAAAAACATATATTTAAATTCTGATTTTCTCTGGTACCTTTTCCGAAAGTTTTCGTTTCTTGTCTTCGTTGAATTTATTTATGCATTTTGCCATGTTTTGCTACATTTCTGTACGTAAGTAACATTTTTAAATCGTTTAATTATACTTTTCATTAATGCGAAACTTTTTCAAAGTTATGAATTGATAAATTATTTGCCACTTCTATAAATTTGTTTTATTGAAAACTAGTTTCATCCTCAGTTCTAAAAACACACAAAAAATTCAAAAATAAGCAATTCAAAATATAATTGGTATTATTATACATATTAAATTATATAAATCAGTATTATATAACATTTATGAATTACGAATTTAATTAAGACAAGAAATCAAATACATGTTGGTACTCACTAAGGTTTAAATGGATTATATCAAACAGATTATATCAAAAGTTTGTACTTTTTTATCAAAAGTTTGTTCTTCTCGCATTGTACTAACAATGAACGAGGGATGGGCAGGATGTTTTAGGTAAACGGTTTAAGGGTCAGAGTTTTCTCAGTAATGCCGGCGAGTAATTGTTTTTTCTGTTATAGATGAGAATAAATTTAAGATGGGACTATTTGAGATATTTATTTGGTCATTTAAGCAAAAATCTGGATTGGATATGAAGGATTTCATTATTTCAAGGGCTTCGTATATATTTAATTTGAGACTGTTTTCAACGTGATGTATTAATTTAGCACCTGAGTCTTTGATGAATTTATGATTATTTTCATTTAAATGAATTGCAAAGTTGGAATTATCTGTCTTATTATGATATGCACGTATGTGTTCCTTTAATCTCTGATTTATCGATCTTCCAGTTTTTCCCGTGCACAATCATTACAATTTAGTTCGTATACTCCGCTTTTTTCGAAAGGGTCTATTTTGTCTTTAGGGGAAGAGAAATATGAGGATAGGGTTTTTTCTATTTTAAATGCAGGGTTTAATGCTAGTTTTTTCAATTCATTTCCGACTTTGGTGGATATTGGACCGTAATATGGAATCAAAACATAATGTTTCGGGATGGGCCTATCTTCGGGGATTGTTGAATAGATATCATTAATTGTCTTTTTTTGTAATTGTTTTTTTAAAATATGATTGATAGTGGTTTTATTATACTCGTTATTTTTTTCTATGGTATATATTATTTCAATTTCTTTATTATAATTCTTTTTATTTAATGGTATGTTCAAAAGACGGTAAATCATGCTATTAAAGGTTGCGAGTTTATGTGCTACCGGTCTCCTAGCACCATTGTTTATAACGACATCCGTGTGGATGGGCTTCCGGTAAATTCCAAATTCATATGTTACAAATTCCAACTAATAATATATACTATAGAAAAAAATAACGAGTATAATAAAACCACTATCAATCATATTTTAAAAAAACAATTACAAATAAACACAATTAATGATATCTATTCAACAATCCCCGAAGATAGGCCCATCCCGAAACATTATGTTTTGATTCCATATTACGGTCCAATATCCACCAAAGTCGGAAATGTATTGAAAAAACTAGCATTAAACCCTGCATTTAAAATAGAAAAAACCCTATCCTCATATTTCTCTTCCCCTAAAGACAAAATAGACCCTTTCGAAAAAAGCGGAGTATACGAACTAAATTGTAATGATTGTGCACGGGAAAAACTGGAAGATCGATAAATCAGAGATTAAAGGAACACATACGTGCATATCATAATAAGACAGATAATTCCAACTTTGCAATTCATTTAAATGAAAATAATCATAAATTCATCAAAGACTCAGGAATTAAATTAATACATCACGTTGAAAACAGTCTCAAATTAAATATATATGAAGCACTTGAAATAATAAAATTCTTCAAATCCAATCCAGATTTTTGCTTAAATGACCAAATAAATATCACAAATAGTCCAATCTTAAATTTATTCCCATCTATAACAGAAAAAACAATTACTCACCGGCATTACTGGGAAAACCCTGACCCTTAAACCGTTTACCTAAAACATCCTGCCTGTCCCTCGTTCATTGCTAGTACAATGCGAGAAGAACAAACTTTTGATAAAAAAGTACAAACTTTTGATATAATCTGTTTGATATAATCCATTTAAACCTTGGTCGTTGGCGACTGGAGGATTCGTATAAGTACCTACATTGTTTTAAATAGGCTATGTCGCCCTCTAAATATGTATTTTACTCCTAAAGTATAAAATTATTTAGATCTTGAATAACAGTTTTTTTTTGTAAAACGTTATCAGTCAGCTTTTAGAATTATTGTGTTTTTAGTAGAGAATAATGGACATTACAGATTTAAACACCTTTTTCTTTTTCGTTTATATTAAAATCTTGTTGGTCATAGCAAGCTCATCTTGCGGTACTTTTTAGCTTTTACGAAAATTCTATATTACTTATCGGTGAATTTTTCTTGCTAAAACTTAGCTTCAAACTATTTAACCACCGTGGCTTCGTCAGCTGTTTGGTGATCAATGCCTAGCGGTCGTGAGCCATTGATCTTAAATTGCCTCAGGCTGTGGACCAGTCTGATTATAAAGATTTTACCTGGAAGCCGTTGGGGACTTGATAAACGATCTGTATTAATTCTTCTAGATAATAAATTTGAAAAGTTTCCTCGAGCTATCTATCACGGCTCAGTGATCCCCACTTCTCAACTTTGGCTTTTCCAGCTAAGCAGGCTCTTTAACCTGGCAAATTAACTCCTGGCTTAGCTATCCCATTATACCTGAAGTCGTCTAGTTTATGTTATTTTCTAGTATATGTATCAATTAATTTATACACTAATATATATCTATATATTTATAGCTATATATATTTTTTATGACTTCACTTTCAAAACATTCCTTTATTGGCTCGTATATCCCAGGATTAAGAATAATACCTGTCTCAAAACTGAACTATTAACTTAAAACTCAAAACTTAAATAAGAAGAAATTTTATTATGCTATTTATTAATTCTAGAATGCAAAATGATAATCTATGATTGAACCTGGCACCTCAATAACTTTTTGTCGGAGGCAATTCCAGGCTGATGCCATTTACACCACTGCATTCCTATCTCAATAAATCAAATACTAAAGTGTTGATAAATTTCTTAAAATTATGCGATTATTGTATAGATGAGTACTTTAAAAATTTAAGCCTTAATATATTATGAACTTGAGCTGTCATATAATAGGGTATTACTAGTTGTATGTTTGAAGGACTAATACTGCCATAAATTAAACCAAATCTTTTTAAGTGCGGTTTCGTCCTCCTCTATTAGTTTTTAATATCCCAATTAATGCAAATTGCAATTAATTCTTGTTATGTTTTGAGTAAATTTGCTAAAACTTTAATTTAATGATTTTTTTTTTGTTTTGTTTATTCTTGCGCTCATCCTAAAAGAATCTAGCTTGTTTTATTAGGTCATATGATGGGCGATAGAAATGAAAATAATCTTCTTATTTCTTCTTTAGATAAATTGCCTGCTGTCTTGTTCCGCTTCAATGCCAGAGTGGCCTATGACTCATTTTATATTTACTATAAGATCCATTGATCTAAGTACATGATGTTTCATCTATCTATGAGTATGATGTTTCATGTGGGCTTGATGGTCATTGGGGCAGGCCGAAAAAAAAAATTGCTATACCGCAAAAACTTGCCTTTAGGGAACATAAGTATAGTTTATGCAGAAAAAATTAATAAAATAAAACTTTTACTACAGTTTTGGCCAGGTATGTTTTCTGTTTGTTTGTAGATACATCTTTGTCATTCTTAAGGGACTTTATAAACACCTTACTTTTTTTTGTTGTATTAAAATAATTATATTTCACAAAATACCACGATTAAATTATGTGTATAAATGTCACGTATTACGCATCTGTCTGAATATGAAATTCTTAATAGAATTATTAGGGACTGGTTTTCAATCTAAGATAACAAAATAATTTTATTGGTTAGATAATTAATGGATTGTAAAATTTTGGATGAGAATAAGATAGGTTTAAATAGGCTAATTTACCTGTTAATTTTTGGTTTTATTTATTTTTTGAATAAAGTAAAATATTATTTAGAATAGTACAGTTTATCTTTACCGCAAACGTTGGACACAGTCGGATTTATTTATTTCTTATTTTTATCATCTCTATCTTCCACGTAGATTAATTTTCCTGGTCTCTTGTCCTGGGAAAGTCGCAAATATCGCACTTCCCGATATGTTGGCATGGGTGGACAAAAATACACATGATAGGATGATCCTTGATTGAGAGTTAAGGCAATGAGCAAATTCTTCATTTCGTTCATTTTTACTTTCCACCTGGTAGATATGGTGAATCCACATCCAACTAATAAAAATACAACTGATAATTTTTATTTTTTTTTATTGCTTTTCTTCCATTTAGAACACTTATCTATATTAATGCCTAATGATGAATGAGGGGTCATTTATAAATCTTAAGAAGAGGATCATAAGCAATTCATTAGGTAATTTCCATCTTTTATAACTATGCAAAGTTTAGGTAATAGTGTTCTAAAAACTCCATGTAATTCTTGTAAAACCTCAGAGAAAGTCGTATGCCATTTACCTTCATGCCAAATGACCGCAGACCGTTTGAGCGATGGAAATGATGGTATATTTTACCCAATTTGCGTACAGTCAATCGTCGGCTAAGAAATTTTTTTTTTCTTCTTTATATCTCTAAATAATCGGCGAGCTCAATCAGCGTTCTATTCAGCCCTCTCTCTCCCCAAGGACCTTCTTTCAAATCGTACAAAATGGTTGCTGAAATTACCTGATGGTTGCGGCAAGGTCGGGGTTGAATTGAATATGGGGTGGGTAATTTATTATTCATTGTGCTAATAGAGGCCGATCAGTGACTTCAGTATTTATGAAAATAATTAATATGACAGTGCAAGTGGCTTTATGTTTACAGAGGCGGTTAATAAAGCCTCCTCAATTCCTCGATTTATTTTCTTTCTTTTATATATATTCTAAAAAAAAAAAAATCTTTTTACTTTCCTCATCGGTAATTAACTGCTCACACAAGATTTATCTGGCTCTGTCCTTTAAGATTACAAATTAGTATTACTATATGAAATTGTAGAATAAATTGTATCTTAAGATTTTGCCAAATTTTACGGTAATCAAATTCTCCATCGGACATTAGAATACCTCCCTATACTATTGGAATTTTCATGGGCTATCATTTTGAAATTCCAGGTAAAGTTCCTGTATATTAAGTTGCATTCCTTTATCCGTCCCTCCTTCTTTTTTGAGGTTTTTGTCCTGACTAAAACTAGCTTTAATTTCCTCTGACCTCGATGGCTTTATTGATAAATTTGAATATTTTCCTGCCTGTGTCGTGAAGATATTCTATGGATAAAAAAATGTTTTAGAGGTGTCACAGTCTTCCTTTCGGGCCACTTTGAGGAATATATGGTTTATTACCCTTTATTTATTTGTTGGTGACACTTTTTTAATATGATATATAAAATTAATATTCTCGGATTATTTAACGAATTTCTCGAGAGTAAGCAAGAAGTCTGAAAGTAATAATGCAGATCATCTACAAGTATTAACAGCGTCTTAGGATTTTATTAAGAGATCTTAGGGATTTATTATCAAGCTCATCTTAATACTATACTATATTATACACTGGCAGTTTTGAATTCCATCGTTCCGACACGGCGGTTATTTGTCTGTCCTTGACAAGACTCGTGAAACACCAACTTTCATGAATGCATGATCGATTTCCTTCCGTTTTGAAAGACGGGTCGAACCGTCGATTAAGACCGATGAGAAAACCGATTGTGTTTGTCCACCTTAAAGTTATGTCCACGCTGTTCAACTTTCGATTCGACATCGCATGCCTCTTTCATCGTTTACTCTATTCGACTTTCGATTCGACATCGCTTGCCTCTTCCCCTGTTTATACTGTACGGCTTTCTATTTAACGTGACATGCTACGTCATGTCGAATCGAAAGTCGAAAAGTGTAGGCAAAGCTTAAGATTCATAGTAAGATTTTCCTTATCCTCTCAGTTCTTGAAAAAGTATAAAGAGAAACAAAAAAAAATAAAACATGTACAAACTTCAGATTGAAAAATCCTTGAATTAAATTTGTTAGCGTACAAGTTAATATGCATCTAATTAGTTTAATTTAAAATCTACTCAAGCATAATTACTTAAACGTTGAACATTTGTTGTCCAGTTGAACACAGCAGAAGGGACGATTTATCTTATTGCTCTCTACTTTTTTCCTTATAAATAATCCGCCCCTTTATCCACGGTTTATTTTCCCTGTGCAAGGGACTCGCCGGCATTCCTTCCCTTTATTTCTTAAGTTGTATCCCGACTCATTAAGTTTAGGACTGTTAGGGACCATTGATCTTTTATACTGAGAACACACTCCTACATGAAATCGCTAATGAACGAGTCTAATTTCTAAGGCTTTAATGCCTATTCCATCTTCCACTTCTTATCCGTAGGCGTGTGTATTCAGGGTCTCGCAGCCATTCTCGTCCTCGACCTTCTTATTTAATTGAGGACTCCTTTTTGCGTATTAATTCTCATTTTCCATGCGGTTAAGGACGTATCTCTTCATTATACCGCATTCACGTTGCTATAATAAATTAGCGGCTTTTGTAACCCCATATTCATTCATCTTTTCATGGGCTTGCAATACCGCTTCTCTTTATGTAGTTTTAGAATCGTCATTAGTCATTACCAAATTTGGATTTGAAGACTGTACTCAAGTCGCAAAATATCTGAAAAGGTCTGTTGAATTTGAATTGGATGCTTTTAAATCTATAATGCCGATGGATGCTTGTTAAGAATCAGTTTTTGAATTAAATAATGATAAAACAAAATTATATAAATAGTTTGCAGTAGAATAGTTAGAGACCCAAACTTAGAATTTAATTGGTGATTTATACTTAGCTGATAAGGACGTGAGTAGAGGGACAATGGGCGAGCTGGCACACTTCTAGGAGCAGCCAATCAGAAGCCAGCATTTGGTCACGTGACCTATGGCGGGAAATTTGAATTTGAATTTTTGCCTCGACCTAACCTTAACTGCCACGTGGTCTCGCTTCGACCCTACCTTAACCACCACGTGGTCTCACCTCGACCTAACCTTAACTATTAGGCCACGCCCCTTTTTAGTCACGTGACCCTTATGCCCCGCCCCTTTTTAGTTACGTGATCCTGTCACGTGACCCGCAGCGCATCCTGCTCTACGCTCCGCCCGCATATTTTAGTTGTTTTGTTTATGTTTCAGCGAGATAAGAATGGTTGCAGATTAAGAGTGCAAAGTCCAAAAGCAGTTATAGGATTAAGCAACTCTACTATTTATTTATATGTTAGAGATAAACAGTTCAAAGTCCATATTTGTATTTCACCTAGGCATCATCCAACTTGTCTATACATGATCCAACCTGTTTACATGTTGGTAAAGTTAAATATTGTAAAGGTTATGTAAACATTGAGAAGGTTGCACAAACACGAAAACAATGTAAAGGTTATGTAAACTTTGGAATGGTTACAGAGTATAAAGAGGGTACCTAACCCTTCATCATATAGGTTATGATTATATAACCGTAGGGGAGGTTACATACTATAAAGTGGATATCTGACCCTTCGTCGTATAGGTTATGGTTATATAACCGTAGGAGAGGTTACAGCCTATAAAGTGGATACCTGGCCGTTCATCGTATAGGTTATGATTATATAACGGTTGGGGAGGTTACAGAGTATAAAGAGGGTACCTAACCCTTCATCATATAGGTTATGATTATATAACCGTAGGGGAGGTTACACACTATAAAGTGGCTATCTGACCCTTCATCGTATAGGTTATGGTTATATAACCGTAGGAGAGGTTACAGCCTATAAAGTGGATACCTGGCCGTTCATCGTATAGGTTATGATTATATAACGGTTGGGGAGGTTACAGACTATAAAGTGGGTACCTGACCCTTCATCGTATAGGTTATGATTATATAACCGTTGGGGAGGTTACATACTATAAAGTGGGTACCTGACCCTTCGTCGTAAAGGTTATGATTATATAACCGTTGGGAAGATTACATACTATAAAGTGGGTACCTGACCGTATAACAAAACCTCAAGTCTCTCAAGCGGTAGAAAAACAAAATGGCGGCCGGGTACACTCATGCTCTATAAGGTGGGTACATGAACCTTCAAAGGGTGGAGGGGATAAATCTTGTGGGTGGAGCGTAGGTCAGGAGGTTCCATGGGTCACGTGACTAATCCTTGAGGGCGGAGGCATATACCGGATGGTGCAATGGGTCACGTGACTGGTTCACGTGACTAAAACATGTGGGCGCAACATAGACCAGAGAGTTGTAATGGGTCACGTGACTAAAATATGTGGGCGGAGCGTAGACCAGGAGGTTCCGCGGGTCACGTGACTTTAAAGGGGCGGGACATAAGGGTCACGTGACCAGAAAGGGGCGTGGCCTAATAGTTAAGGTTAGGTCGAGGTGAGACCACGTGGTGGTTAAGGTAGGGTCGAGGCAAGACCACCTGGCAGTTAAGGTTAGGTCGAGGTGAACATTCAAAAACAAAATGGCGGCCGGGTACACTCATGCTCTATAAGGTGGGTACCTGACCCTTCAATTGGTGGAGGGGATAAACCTGGTGGTTAAGCGTGGATGCTGACCACGTCATTGTAAACAAAATGGCGGCTTAGGGTGGGGGTAATCAGGGCGGAGCATATACCGGAGGGTTCAAAGAGTCACGTGTCTGGATCACGTGACTAAAATATGCGGGCGGAGCATAGACCCGGAGGTTCCGCGGATCAGGTGACTGGATCACGTGACTAAAATATGCGGGCGGAGCGTAGAGCAGGATGCGCTGCGGGATCGCGTGACTAAAAAGGGGCGGGGCATAAGGGTCACGTGACTAAAAAGGGGCGTGGCCTAATAGTTAAGGTTAGGTCGAGGTGAGACCACGTGGTGGTTAAGGTAGGGTCGAGGCGAGACCACGTGGCAGTTAAGGTTAGGTCGAGGCAAAAATTCAAATTCAAATTTCCCGCCATAGGTCACGTGACCAAATGCTGGCTTCTGATTGGCTGCTCCTAGAAGTGTGCCAGCTCGCCCATTTTCCCTCTATTGACGTGAACTGGATGAGGCTAGTTTTTAAAAAAAGTGAGGTCTCGGGATTGTTTGTTTAGCTTTTACCCTTAAAATTATAGGTCTCAACCCCTATATTGATAACTATAACAACTAACCAAAAAAAAAAAGTTGTCTCTAAAGCACTTTACCCTAAGACATCCAGACATGTTCTGAAGGAAAAGAGTAGTTACATAATAATAACAGGAAAAGGTTAAATTCAAAACAGCTGATCATAAGAAAACAGTGAGTACACTTACAAAACAACCAACAATTATTAAAAAAAAACATAACAATTAATCAAATAATAAAAAGAAAAATATCAAATACAAAAGAAATAGGAATGAAAAAAAGATACATAAGATTGTATGTCTCTTTTTGGGTTATTGCTCTTCCATAAACATAAATTGGATAGATGGGGTTAAAACCACGCAATTTTCTGTATGAAGTTTATACATTACGATCTTCACTCAAACATGTTCAAGAGCCGTTTCCATTGAAGGATTATCAATAGGGATATCACAATTATCCTAAACCCTTTCAGTGCGAACTTTTACTCCAAACGTTGTGGTAAAAGTACGCAGTTTTAATTTGCATTTGCGTTTAAATTATGTCTTTGTTGTTAGCGTAAATGTCTTCTTGAGCCTCTTGAAATCGTCACGTGTTGGATACTCGTTCGTAAAACACTGCTTCGTAGCCATCATGATAAAATTAATTATTTTGAAAACTTAAAATTTCTGAAAGGAATCCTTGGTTTTCTCTCTTAGCTTTACTACAGAGAAGATACGTTTATGGAGCTACAGAGATCCTCATTCTGATCTAATTCGGAGATGCGCATATCAATGATGCTGTCAGTGATACTGTCGTGCTGGGTCATTCTGTGTCTGACCCAGTGCTTGGACTTGCAAATTCCTTTTTGGTTTTTAAGGGACCAATTTTCTTTTAGTTTTTAACAGCTTCCTGTTTTTTCTTAGCTGCTTCTGCTTCAAGCCCTTCTTAATGTGGTGTTTATTATTTAATTGTATATCTATTTATTTCCATTGTGATGTACATCTTGTTTTCAATTATTGTAGTTTATTTTTATTTCATTGTGTTTATTTTATTTATTTACTTTTTTTTTACTTCTTATATTTGGTATTTATGGTTTCTTACAGCTGTAATGCCTATTGCCTTGAGTGTGACAGATTGTAATATTTTTCTAATAAAAAAATTTGGTGTTGATGTCAGCAACGCAGATTTTAAGCCCTTGCTTTTGCGTTTTCTTCTTACTTACCTTTCGGTAGATTGTAGGTATTTAAATCTGAAATAGAATACGAGCTATCGGCTTGGAAACAAAGGTAAACCACTGCATAGTGGGGCAAAAGTATGCTCATAGGCACCAAGTATCTCATGGGTAAGTACACTCTGGAGTTCCGTTTCACGACTGAAACTTATCCAGCACACACACAGACTGGTTGCGGGTTCATAAAAAATGTTTATATTTTCAAAATACCAGTCCGTACTTTTCCCTTTGCGTATTTTTATCCCCGCATACTCATAGTTTAATATATACATAGTTTAATATACTATTTTCCTTAGACAATTTAATAACGATTTTATTTTAGTTTCATCATATCCAGAATAAATCATATTTCTGATGTGATGATATCCTGATATGAGAGTCTGACTTAGTACGCTCTGCTTGGATATATATATGGCAAGCTTCCTGACAAATGATCAAAATTAGCTGAATAATCAATGCTTCTAAAAAAAAATGACATCGAGTCATGGAGAACAGACAAAAAATTTAGCATTCAAAAATCCAGTTCTTCCAGTCTTAAGGATTGATGGTGGTAGATACACCCTTTTATATTTCTAATGTCACTATATACAAAGATCTTGGCATTCCTTTCTTTGCAGTTAATTCTAAGATTGTTTCAATGATTTCCATTTCAGACTCAATTTCAACCTTCTGATCAGCAATAATAAGGTGGCACTGGCCCAGAGACTTACTGAACTCTTCATCACTTGAGACTTTCAACACTTCATCTTATTTTATTATTATTGCTTTATTTATTCATTTTAATTTTTGTTCCTTTATCACTTTTTTTTTCTGTTCTAGTATATTCAATTAATGCTGTACCTGATAGTTTAATTTTGTCAGAAACATGCATTATTCTTATCATTTAAATTATTATATTATAATGAAATAAATTGTCGATATAACATCGTTGTATTTGTAACGAGTGTTCTCGGAATCATTTCCAATGTGCATAATCTATTGTTAAAGGATGATAAAATGTTGATATTGTTTAGTTATGATAACAGTGAGCTTGTTTCAATTTCTAAAATTATAGAATTGCTGAAATTTCGGGCTTTTTGTTGAATAAGGTGATCCAATTAATTAACTTTACTACCTATTCAGCAATAAAACATCAGTAAAGCTGGTAGCTTAAACGTAATTGAATGCAATACCGGATTTAGTATTATTATAAATTGTAATTATTTATACAAAGTTAGTCCATAAACTGGTTATAAACTTCTAATGATCATTTCGCATTGCTTATTTTTATTGATCTGGTAAATAATTGTCCAAGTAGCATTAAAGGCGCTAACTAAATATATAAGGTCTTCAAGTAGAGAGGAGCTAAAGCGACTCTTCCAAAGTTTTAACATTTAATCACTTGATGAGATAGTAAGGTGGCAAACATTGAGCTGAGTTTGTCCTGACTTTGTTGCTAAACTTTAGAGGTAACTGTGTTTTCAACCATTAGGAATTACTGTAATACATTTGGTGAATTTTTCATGTCAATATCATTTTTTTAAATAATATTTTTACTTGGAAGAATCAAATATTTATAATTATACATATTGCTTCGTTGAATTCATATTTATTTTATGTATTATTTATTTTAACTTTTTTATTTTTATTTTATTTTATTATTTTACCTAAACTTCGGTAATTTGATAGAATCTGGTACTTATTTGTTTGGGATATTTTCCCTCTTTTTTTTTTTTTTTTAGTCGTATTATTAGCGTCGTGATATTGGTTCACACAAAGTCCAGTGATTTTCCAGACAATGAAAACCTACTGCGTGGCTGATTTTGGGCTTGTTATCTTTATTCCCACCGTCGTTATTTCGCGACCGACTCATCTCAATTTACTAATTTAACTACCATTTTTGTCAGACAGTTCCTCACTATCGTCACTCTTAAGCCACTGTTTGAGTTCTTTAACACTGTCGTTGTGTTCAAAGACGGGTATGACCGATATCAAGTGGAATAAAGCTTGATTATCTTCAAAGTTAATATCGCCAACAGGTTCTTCGTTGCCTTGTGTTACCTTATCTTCTCTGTAATTCGATTTAAAATTTTGGACTATGATTTTTGTACAGTTTCCTCGATGATCTCTTAAGCAATAGATTGCGTCCTCTTCTTAGAAACGCGTAATAAATACGTTTATTATGAATTATTGGAAACTAGGATTATCGGCGCTGGGATTATCGCGGATTTTTAGTCATGTTTATTTTTTTACGCTTTTATTGCTGAAAGTATTCAGCAAACATTCCCATGGAAACGACTTCACTTTTTAGCCGTATTTTGTTCGAAAATAATAGACCCTTACACTGCATTGAAGGTCATCGGAGAGGATGGGCATGCATTTGAAGTCCGTTTAATAATCCTCAGAACATAGTTATGCATCAAAGGATTCCTTTGGATTAAATGAGTTGAAATTCGGTGTATACTGTTGTTTTCTAGAGAGAACAGTGCCAGAGAAGGGGGTGTAAATCTCAGTCAAAATTTCGGTCTCTATTACAATATTATCTATTTTCACGCGGTTTTGCCAGCCTCTACAGCACCTCTAAAATGAGTTAGTGGATTGAAAATTTGTTTGTGAATTTACTTGAAGATATCGAAGTTTAGGGTTGTCAACGTTTTTTCTTATCCTCGCCATTTTGTTATTTTAATTTTATTAAAAATATTTTAGTAAAAATACATCCTTTATTTATTTTTATTTTTATAACACAAATTAATCGCTGATATCTTACAACTATCACCAGTCAATTGAATTAGAATTGAATAAATTTAAAATTTATTTTACAATTTTGTAACAGTAATATGTAGATATAAACATTTAATGAAATGGAGAGGCCTCCAAAAATAAAATAATTGTTCTAATAACTAGTGTCAAAATCTCAAATAGAAGTATTTAAAGAGACACTGTAATATGAATTCAGAATTATAATAATAGAATAAGAAAAAGGCCTTGAAAATGGACTAATGTTTGAAACGTTGAACAACAGATTCTATGAAGAAGTTTATGAGGATTATATTATGTTTTGATATAAATATATGATTATTATTAAACTCTGTACCCTTGAAACATTAACTTAAATAGTCACTTATTAAACATGAATAGAAGACTCACATGGAACACGCTTACAAAATTAAAAAGACAATAATTGATAAAATGATATAAGCAGCTATTGCATCTTTTGGACTACAGATCCTCCCTAAACTTATGAAACAAACGACTCATCTACGCTATAATACCAAGACCTATTTGTACATATGGAGCAGAACTTTGGGGTTCACGCACAATATAATGGGGTGTATAAAAAATAATGACCGTTTTATCTCATTTTTATCAAAGAATGTAAATACGCACTTTAAACCTATTCAAAGTTTGCCAATAACTCATGCTCTCGTGGAAAGGATTAAATAAGCTTGTTTTTAAACATTTGACCCGTGCAATAAACCCTTAGTTTATCAGCTGCAGCAGAACAAAAAACATGGTTTCTTACGAAATATTCGTAACATTACAAAAAAAGTCGTAGAAAAACTACAGTCGCTGATGCAATACATAAAATTATTCAAACTGAAGGTAAAGGTATCCTTGACTATCGTACAACGCGGCGTTGGTCTAAAAAAATTACTATAGATACGTTCTTGGAACGGAAGATGGGCTCAGAGTGATCATTAGTTGATATTGATGAGATTCCATGAGGTGTTGACGGATGTTCTACGAACTCCGAACTTTACTGTGAACAGTTAGATAGGAAGCATGCGAAATTATCACAGTGTTTCCCAGGTTTGGTAAACCGTTAAGGTGTTCCAAGTAACAGCAGGATAACGCTCTGGCACACAATTTCTGACGGACGCAGAAAAAATTGTAATATCTTCAGGGGATCGAACTCCCACGCCCAACATACAGTCCAGACATCGTTTCATCAGAATATCACTTATTTCCTCCCATGCCCACTTTCTTCATGACAAAAAATAAAAATTTTGTGGAGGTTGACATTGTAGTTCAAGAGTTTTTCGACGGCCGTCCCAAGGATAGCAGCATCGCATGAAGCGACTGGTTGAAAGATGGTTGACAAGAGTGGATCATAATAGGTTATATTATAAATATTAATTCTGTATTATATTAATGAAATAAAAATATTTACTTTTTGTTGAAAAACGGTCATTATTTTTTATACACCCTATTTCAAACAAAACAATCCAAATTTTCTAGGAAAATTGTAAATGCACCATAGTTAATTTCGAATCATACTATACATAACGACATAGACAATCTAACAATAAAATCTAACATTTACGATAAATACAACGCATTTCACTCTTCAACTCAAAATCACCCCAATCTACTAGTTCTATCTCTTTTCTTCTCCCTGTTCTACTGGTCTACCCGGAAGGAAGTGAAATAGACAATGCCCTAGAAACCTCCTGGTTCACCAGTAATTCAAAATTCAATATACATTATCTGGCAGATCGGGAAAATAAAATACAACGAAATCAAATTTACTTGATACGATGCAATGCAATTTCATATATAATATAAAAGAATCAAGAATAAAATAGTGTAAAATGTTCAGAGTAGGTATTTAGGTTTAACATAATATTAATAATATTCGCAGAATAATAATAATATAAAATAATCAGAGGGCTTAAGCAAATGTACGGAACTGAATTTCCAATTCATATCGAGTCCCTATCGGTCAATGAATAAACCAACTCATCTATGCAGATGGTATTGTTCTTTCAGGGGTCTTTGCTAAGTCCAGTCGCCTTGGCTGAAATGAAAATTTACGGCTCAAACTTTTTATGGTGGGCACGAATTCGAAGGAACAAGCAAGTTACTAATGGAAACAAGTTCTCAACAGACAGATTTTTCATAACAATTTTAATTAGTTGGGCATTCTGAAGACATGCAATTACATATAAGATATTTATGTTATAACAGTTAATGGCTAGGTCTTGTCTGAATCATTCCATGGTTAAACTCTTGTAACAATTTATTACTTTAAATTTGATGAATAAAATATTAGGAAGGAGGTGGTTCCTTAGTAACCACGCCCATTATTAATTTGAATATGTTTAATTTTATTGCTATCATACTTAATCAAGTATGATAGCAATAAAATTGATTAGCATTATGGTTACTAGCATTATTATTAAACTTAGAAGTCGGAACATTATCTTGGTTAATTATTAAATAATGGTAATCACAAATCAGGCTCTTGGAAAGGTATCCAATTTAATGGACAAAATAAGTAATTCATTTTTATTTATAATCTTACGTAATTTTGGGATAATCATCCTCAGTGATTGCCCAATGGCACCCCTATATACAGATCAATCTATTATAATCTAAAATATATGTTAACTTTATTTAGATAAAACATAACAAGCATATTTAATTTTTTCCTTACATTGTCCAAATAACTATTTTCTTTTCTAAATGAATTAATGCTTATAAATTTGAATATAATTTTAGTTTTAGTTCTGAAACCAATTTCTTTTTATAAATGGTCTTGGAAAATTAAGTGTTGTTGCAATTGAATCCTGTGATGTAATTAAATTGTCTAAGGTGTTTTAAGTTTCCCACTCCAGATACGGAAACTCGCTAATTGCCTCAAGTTGACAATTTTTAAGAGTCTGGTTATTAACGTCCTCCGCTGCCTGGAACCATTTTTTACCGCACAACTCATCCACCCTCAGAGGGCAGAAACCCGATAAGAAGTAAGAAGTTACCGAGAAAGGAGGAAAAGTGCAATTAACCGATTAGCCTCCAGTCCTCCTAGCGCCATCTTTCTCTCCAGTTTTAAATTACCTTCAGTAAACCAGTCTCTACAGAAGTCCGGCATCCTCGAGGTAATTACTTAGCCCTCTCCAATGGCGAAAGGGTTGATCTTGAAGAGGTGGAGGAGGTTCGAATTATTGTATTACTTGGAAGTGTCAACATTGGTTCACGATCATTGCTTCGATTAAAAGTGATAAGTTTTTTTTTCATTTCAGGATTATATACATAACAATATATATATATATATATATATATATATATATATATATATATATATATATATATATATATATATATATATATATATATATTTTTTTTTTTTTTTTTTTGCACATGCCACAGACGATAGTGACAATCACCAAATATGAAGATAGTAAAAAATATATGGCATAATTTTAGCTGGATGTAATTAGTCTTGGTTTTCCTCTTTTCCTTCCTATGTTATGTAACTGATAAACCTCCTGCGTTTTAAAAGAATTAAATTATCGTGATGCCAATGGGAAATGGCAAGTTGCCCAAAATTATATAAGTTAAATCGGATGAACCTCTTATTATTGTCAAATTGGATTAGTTTTCTAATCTAGGTCCTTTGTGTTTAGCAGATCACTAATCCGTAATGCAACAACCCTGGATCTAAGAGTAGTATGATCTTCTGAAAGTAAATTATGATAGTATAGGGTGATTTCGATACTATCATGAAAAAACTTAGTGTATGAACGAATTAATTTATTAAATGTTATTAAAATTATTCGTATCTATATATGTACTGCCATTCAATACTTATCATTGGTACTGATATGACTCGGGAGGCCTTCGGTATGTTACAATTTAACTTATCTTAAATAAACGTACGTAAAGTAAATACGAAGAAGCATCTGCCACAATATGAGGTACAAAGGGATGGATACACTATTCCAGTTCTGTGGCCACAGTGAACTGCACTCTTTTCCAGTTTTTCGCCGAAATATAAGTCTTCATCCGATCGGCTCGCAATAGGTCAAAAATATTAAATTTTTAAAACTTTCCTTTAATTTAATTATCCTTTAATTTCTCGGAGATTTATATATCGTAACCTCCGAGAAAATGGTTCCTAAATCCAGCCATTCACGGTCCTATATGTAGGACTACTTTGTAGGCCTACACTAGATATCGGACTATCGTTGGACTGTGAATGGGGGTGTAGGAGTACATAGAGAGTGTAGGATGTTTGTAGTATTCTCCAATCGTCCTACAACCGCTCCCTTCTCACAACATCCTACCGCGATTGATCGTCAGTTGTGTTATCTTCCTTTAAACTCCACATGCTTACCGCTGTTTCATCAATGACCTCATTAATTGTTATCAATATTTGTTTATTATTAGTCAGTTTCGTCAGGTTGTGGTTTTTCTCTCTTGATTTAAGTTCTTTTTTTTTTATAGTTAGAAATTTTAAGTTTTTTTTTAATGCATTTACTACTAAATGCGTTAATCATTTTTTTTCTAATTACAAATTGAAAATTAGAATGATTTGAAAAAAAAATTTTTTATAACTTTATTTCATAGGTATTTCCCAAAAGTGCAGTGTAATAAGCCAATAAAAAGATGTTCTCATGACAAAATATCTCTGACGTTCTATTTTTTGGACTGAATTTAAATATTAAATAAATAATGCAATTAAAGCTGGATGTCTACAATTATTAAATAATAATTTTGAATCCTTTTTTTGTTAATTAAATATTCATCTCTAATTTATCTGCTTTTGTGTTTGTTTTTAATCATTAATTTGTCCCGATCTTTCAACTGGTGTAACCAGTTTAAATAATATTGAATTAAAATAATATGAAAATGTATAAATCTTGTAAATAAAAAGTATAATACAAATATAAAACTTAAATACATCTTTTATCATTTATCCTTATCTTATGCTAGAGGTATGACTTAATTGCAGTATGACTTAATCCAGCAGTAATTGCAGGTATGACTTAATCCATTCTTAAGTAATTTTTATAATCTTTCCTATGTCTTTCATTTAACATTTTCAAATCACTGTAATTTATTCGATTAATAATCATTGTTTTCGTCCAATTTTTTTTTCATTTTTTTCCAATAACGCAAGACCATTTGCCGACATTTTTCTATTTTTTAAAACATAGATAAGTTACGAGTACAGGTTAGAATAGTTGATCGGATTCCTTGTAGGACCGTGAGTGGATAAATGAATTCTTCTCTATCCTGATCATCTTGTTTAATCACTATCAACTCCACTCCCCTACTTTATTCCTAAGTTAAAAATCGTCATAAGGCCTTTAAATTAAAAACTGTTGAAATCCTGGAAATAGCTGTCTTATGGAGTCATGAGCTCACTGACTGGAATAGAGAGAGCCTGAGATCTCTTGGGCCTTACTCATCTCTGTAATTAGAGGGAGAAACTGAAATTCGCCGAGGTGGCCCCCGGGCTGACTGTAAATATGAATTGTGCTTAAATACTAATTTTTTGTTTGCCTTAATTTTAATTTTGTTTTATAAATTTAATTGAGTTATACATTTTTTATTTTTTGGTTTATTCATTATCTTGTTTATAGGCCATGAAGTATATGTATGAATGTTATTCACTTCTAATATATTTACAAATATTAATAACTTTTCATCCTTTTGAAGTTCTCTATTTGAAGTATTGCCATTGAGTTGTACTGAAGTTGGTCACGTCCTGTAGCTTTGCTCTGTCTGGGAGTAAGTTAAAATTCTAGTAGGCCAAGCAGTCGGGATTTGAAAGTGTCCATATAGGACTACAGTCCAGTTTGGAAGTGATTCCAGTCCTCCGTTCTAGGATTAACGAAAATCCTATGCTGTTCTGTTTTAGCCCAGTTCCAAGGAAGTTGGACCTTGGGATGTAAAAGTGAGTTTCTAACTTGGATTAAGATATCGATTCGTCGCCTTTATAAAGGCTGCAATTGTGATGGGATGAGATGATGGACTATGCTGCAGATGTGTGCATAATTTTTCTTTACCTCACATAATATATGGCTCATCATTAGAAGAAGTTTATGTTAACCCTTAGAAACATATAGGAGGACTAATTGAATGATAAAGTATGCATGATACTGACCTTATCGACATGCTATAAATAACTTTTTCTTGCTTGTATAACAAACTAATACGCTGAGTACTTCTATCGGTCAATGAGATTTAAGGTTATATTGTTATATTCTAAAAATACTCAAGTCGTTGATAATAAAGGAAATAGTAACAGTCTGGATTGCTGCAGTTACAGTCTACGCACCATGAAGCTAAAATCAATAAATACTATTTTTAGCATGAATATTCTGAAGTGTAATGTGCTTAGTAAAATAAATTAGATTTAGGTCTCACTCTGCTATAAAATAGATAATAATCATACAGTAATAATACTACTTGAAAATTAAGGAAGTGTTGTTCATTCATAATGTTATTAATTTTGTGTATGAAATGCCAACATCTTTTCTACCTAGAAAAACCATAAAAGGACTTATCCATTAAAGGCTTTGTCATGCATTATATTGTATGTACTTTGGGCGCGTCTCAAAGCTTTATTTTTTTTTTTACTTTTCTCCCCTCAAACATTTTATTTATTTTTGTTTTGTTATGCAACGTTATACTTTTTTATGAATTTTATAATAAATTATATCAAATTTTAATCATTTTTGTCTTTACTTATATTATGTATCTTGGAACTGATGAGTTTTTTTTTTTAATTTAGTTTTTTCTTTTTCTTCAAAGATTTGTATTTACGAATTATGAGGTATTCTAATAAAAGCAACGAATTAGTGTTTCATTTATATTTTTACATGTTTTTATTTCTTCTTTCTTATATATGCAATGGTATTTCTCCCTATATCTATCTACATAATAGAAATCACTACCATATTTTGCATCATCTGTAGTTATTCATGATGCAATTCTATTGCAGCCTCGATTGAGAATTTTACCGCTCAGACTTAAATAATTCCAGTTAAAGACTGCTATACGGAATTTAATTGCAAATAATTGGAGAAGGGAATTGAACGGACGTCAAAATTTTCCTATTTATATCTTCAATTCGATCAAAATTTGTTGTTTCCTTGCACAATTTAGTTGAGGATGTAGACTATTGCCATGGTATACACAATAGTACAGTAGAGCCATTAATTGATTTATATTATGATGGTTAAAAAAAATTCTGTAATAATTTTAAAGTTATTTATTTTATTACCCCAAAATTATACTTTTGATCGACTGCTGTGGTGGAGGGGATAATGTGTTGACATTATCCCCTCTCCTTCCCTTTAGTTCTTTCAATGATTCTCAGGTGTTCCAAAGTATTGAAACAACTTATGCTGGTCAATGGAATCGAAAGTAAATTTGTATAGCTTAGTTTTTATTTCACATAAAATGAGTTGATATTTTTAACTAGATATTGTATGCCAAATAGTATGTAAGGTTTTTACAATGCGGCATCATTAAATGTCTGGGTTTGCTTCACATTAAATATTCACAAAACCTTTCTTACTTTTATAATGGGAGTACGGATTACCCGGTTCAGAATAGCTGAATTCGTATTAACAAGAGTCCAATGTACATCACTAAATAATCATTTGTTGAGGGCTGGGCAAGAATGTTAATAATTCATTTGGCCATATTCACACCTCTAATGAATCGAATTTTGGCTAATATTAGAAAATTCGGTAATATTTTAATTTTGTTCACAAAATAATTTAAAAAGTCTTTTCGTTATTCGCAATAGTTGGTTGTTATACCAGAATTAACGATAAGGCAGCCGTTTTAAGGAAATAGCTAACTGTACATCCAGTTGTGTCAGCAAAAGAAGTATTACTCAACATAGCAAAATGTAACTTTTTTTCTGCATGGAAATGTAGAAGAATAAAGAATAAAATTACTGAAAATGTATGAAATTCTGTACAATTATCTTAGATCACAAAAAAAAAAAACAGTTAATGAAAAAAAAAATTGACTGGTAAGGCTTTGAGAACCGAATTCTCATTTTTCCTACTTTTGGCCATTCTCAAACCGTCGACCATTCTTACCCACGGTACTTTTTTACTTAATTTACTTAATTTGTCCACAATATTAAATATGTGTTAGACGGTTTATATAATAAATAATAGCTGTCGATGTTTTACACTTTTTTTTTTTTTTTTTATTCCCCCTACCTCGCCATTTATGGTACACGGGGTTATGTTTTACACCTGTAATTCTGCATCGTTCCATTTAAAGTTATCAGCTTAAAGGTTACATACTCGTTCCTTTTAAACTTACCTACTCTGGGATCTTCTTTAAGACGCGTAAATGATTAAAAGGAAAAGTGATCCGCATGATAAGGACCAAAGATTAGGAACCTCTTCTAACAGAGGTCACTTTTGATCTGGACCCGTGAAAGAGTGTCAGTAATTAGCAAATGAGATATTAAATAAATTGCTATGCGATGGGAAGGGTATGGGATGATGTAGAGGTGGCGTTATCTGGCCCTTTCAGGCAGGGACACTTACTTGTAATTAACACGCGCGCGTTTTTGCCTTGGCATCCTCCTTCGGCTAAATTACCCTTCATAATGGTCTTAGGAGGGCTCTTTCTGACAGAAGAATAACTCTCTCTCTGGGCCATCTCGTCCTTTTTTTTTCCTTTTTGTTTTATTTAAATTAGGTCATTCCGCTGACTAAATTATGTCTATATCCATTTCGTCAATCGGGAAAGAATCCTAAACTTTAGTATTGTATTATATACTCACTCCACTGTGATCTTTTATAATTTTTGGACTGTTGAATTTTATTTTATTTGTTTTTGGTTTTATAGTATTTTCAAATATAAATATCGATAACACTAATGACTTGTTTGGAAATTTTCTTAGTCCTAGCACAGTGATTAAAAATCGGAAAAAAATCCTATCTACTCCGATTTGTGATCCACAGAAAAATAGTTTTGATGCCATCTTAATCACAATGAAATTTTGCATTAAGATGTATACTTTCAAAAATTTTTCTATTGATGTGGTGGATGAAATGTTGAGCTGTCTATTCCGGAAAGAAAACCTGATATTGTTTCTCACTTATATAAACTAAATATAAGCTATCTTGTGATTTTACGAGGATATGAAGTGTTGGCAGTTTATTTCAGGTAAAATGCCTGAAACTCCATCGTATTTAGGCTCTGAGAACGATTGAACTTCCTATTTTTTGATCCAAAACAAATTAAAGATAGATAAGTTTATAGCGCACATAATGAAAAATAATTTCAAACAACAATTCGGATAATTACATATGTATGAACTTTTATGAAATTGATACTGGACTATTTGTACTCTAGTCCCCAGCTTGGAGCCAAAGCCAAATTGGAGAAGCCGTTTTGAAATACAGGTCTGTCAAGGAAAATATATTTGCGCATGCTTACGCGAAAATAGTGCATTGTGCCCGTCATGTGAATTTTACTGCTTCGGTAGTGAGGAAGTAATAAACAAATTACAAGACTAACAAGATGGGCGCAGCTGCTAATTGTTTTAATATTTTATTAGGAGTCTGGTCCTATTAAAAAATAGATTTGGGACATTCGGTCGGATTCATTTGGAATATAACGACTACTATCCGGATATTGTTACTCGAAAACAAATGAAAATAATATTTATTTTTTTCGCGTGGTGTACTATGTAGTGTAGCTTTGGTTATTAATACAGGAAAATCGCGCCGAGGAAAAATAAGTGAGTGGCAATAATAATAATCATGCCCAACATTTTTTCCTAAAAAATCAAACATTATTTCATGATTGGATTTTAAAGGCTCTTTAGAAGTGAAAAAAATAAAATATTTCCGATTAAATTAGTAAACAATATTTTAGGTAATTAATATATTTATCACCAGTGAAAACATAATGATTTTCTAATACCTTGAAAAAATTGTAGTGCTCATTGAGCTATCGAAGGTCGAAGATGTTATTACTAAAGGAACGCCCTGCCGTGAATCCTGCCTACTCTTCAGGGGTAAGGAAAGCATCTTCTAATTTGTCTCGGAGCAGCCTTCCTATAATTCTCATTGAATTCTGTACAAAGATACCTCTGTAGTTCCGGCACATCTTCCTATCACCTTTCTTGAAGATGGGTGGTATAAATCCCGTTCGGAGATTCTCAGGTACCCTATCCCCTCCCAGTACCAAGCTAATTATTTCAAGAAGGATGCCCATCATCTTATTTTCCCCAGCTTTCAACAGCTCCACCGAAGTCTCGCCTGGTCCGGGGTTCTTTTCGTTGTTTGTGCTTACCAATGCTTGAGACAATTCTTCCATCAGCGTTACTCTAATAGCCGGCGTTCCGGTCCTTCTCTCCTCCGTCATAAACTGGAACCGGCTTCGAAGTAAACCTTCCAAGCTCTCACTAATCGGTGAGAGAACATTTTCCTTTCTGGAAGCGCGCAGCTTCCTTAGGACAGCCCACGATTCTCTAACCCTGCTGAATTCTGGTGTACTGTTAGTGCGCTGGCAACACCTAACCCACAAAGCATTCTTCTCATTCACCAGAGGGCTCTTTAAATCCTTGCTGAGTCTTTTATAGGCAGCCCAATCCTAGTTGGTTCCCGAGGAAATATACCTCTGGTATGCCGCTTTCTTCTGGCCCACAAGTTGTGCCACTTCGTCCGACCCCAGACCATTTTTGATAAAGATTTCGGATGCTTAGGTCTCTCAGTAGATCCAGATTATAGTGAGGAATGATGTCTGCCTCTATCGTCTTCCTGCCTTTACGCGGGCTCTTTCCCCCAGTCCTAGAAAAGTAAATCATAGCTCGTAGCATATAGAGTCATTTCCGCACTCCCAGCCTTTGAAAGCACGTATATCTTTAACCTTGAGTATACTTTCCTGCTTGGATGTAATGCTGTCCAATATTAATGACTTGAATTATGGCTTGTCCCAGGTGACTTGGTGGATCCTCTTATGTACAAAAAAGGTGTTTTTGATCTTGAGGTCGAAGAGTTCACAGACATCGAATAATCGTCTTTCATTATCCGTCACGACTTACTATCCATGCCGTCCAACTACTCGTCTTAAGAGAATGATTTCTTCGTTGCCACGCACCTTCATTAGGGCAGCTCTGAGCTCTTCGCTGAAGACCTCCTTCACGTCTAGATTTTCGTTGTTTCAATGTGCACACACTCCTAAGACAGCGATTTTACGCCCAAGACAAAGTCCACCCGAATGATCCTCTCTAAAATCTCTTCATAATGGGTAATTCTTCGCCTGTATTCCTTTTTGACCAGAAAAGATACCCCTGCCCTAGCTCAACATCAAGTTCAACACCACTCTACATATGTATATTCTCCCATACTCTACTCCCATCAAATACTCTCCCAGGATCTGCTGGCCTTTTCCTTTGACCTTCGTTTCGGTCAAGACCATCTGTCTAGCGCTGATCGTTCAACTTCTCTCTGTACTTCAATTCGCTTGTTGTTGAGACTCTGTATATTCCAGGTTCCAAAGTGAATAGTCCGTGTCCATTTCCGAAGTCCTCTGCCAGAAAATCCGTCCGATACATCCGGACAAAAATCCGGAAAAAATAAATTAAATTAAAAAAAAACTTATGTAAATGGACATACCAGAAGTCTTGCCAATCGTTAAACTGAATAAACGTTGTGTACGTATATAATGTTAAAAAGAAGCTGGAGTGAAAGATTTGCGGGTAGGTGAAAGGAATACCAAAAAGAGAAAAAAATATTTGCCAGTGGTAGCTGATCTAAGAAAGGATTTATACAATCCTTAGGTTGATTTTTTCTTTCTTTGTTTAAATGTTTCTTAAACCATGTTTAAATATTACATTCAAGCCTACGATTCAAGCATGCCCATTTTGATGAGATTGGTAATTTAATTGGATAGTTAAATAAACGGAGGATTATTATACTGGTGTAATCACCGAGAAAAGTTAAAGCTTGTCCGAGATTCATATTTTGTAATTTTCGTTGAGTTATGAAAGTGGGATGTGGAATATAATTGAATAAATTTATTGAAAAAAATAACTTTTGTTTTAATTCGCTATTCCGTAGTTACCTCGACGAAGCATGACGTACTTACCCCACCTGACTCTACTATTTATTTATTTGTAATTAATTAAAAAATAAATTTATAAAAAATGTAATATTAATAAACACTGACATGTTAATACAATAATTTTGATGTAACCATAAAGTGTATAAAAGTTTTGATAATAATGACACACAGTTTAAATGTATTCTACGTTTAAAACGAAAGTCTTGAAATGGACAAAAAGCCCGAAACGTAGACCAAGGAAGATGATGTGAAAGAAGAATTGTAAAAATAAGTGTTAAATCATATTTGAAAATATATAATTATTATGAAACTCATCTTAGCCATGAAAATTAATAATAACTTATCAGTAATTAAGTTTCTTTTAATCTATTTTTGACAAACTGGACTATTCTTTGAGAAGTATGATTTTTGCTAATTAAAATTAAAATTTTTAATTTTGTTAATTAAAATTTTAATGGATTACTCTAGTAATATTCTAAATTACAATCTAAATAAGCTAAAAATGACAAAACTGGTATTTTCTTGTTTAAGGTAATTTAATCCAAAGTGTTATAATTAAAATGTTATTTTGATTAAAAAAGATTCTGGTAAATATAATTGATTTTATAAAATATTTTTTTAACTAGCTATAAGTCAATTATTTCCGAGTCAAGTACAACTGCTTATAACAATCGTTATTTATATTAATTTTTTTAGCTTCAAGTTATTTTTGCCGTTTTTTTATCTATTCTCTTTCTCAGAGCAATTCATTTTATATCCTTCATATTTTCGGCTTATATTATGTCAATTATCAAACCATTAATTTTGATTAAGCATTATGTTTAGACTCAGATAAATGATGCTACAATAAGCTTATTGTATTGAGCAGTTTTGAAATCGTAACAGTGCTTAATTGAGGAATATGGAATAATCCTTTTTGGAGAATATAGTATATCTCACATTTGATAGTGTATTTACGTGCCTGTGGTTTTATTGTGCTTTTTGATCTCAATCCGAGCACCCCCTCCGCTTATAGTGGTATTTTGGTCTAATGTGTATATATTATAAGGTTGTTTTGATTTTTCTACAAAATCGTTGCAGACAAATAACCAGCTTGGTATAATTGACCAATTTGTTTCTGAGTTGCGTGTGAAATACAACCGATTACATCTTGGTCGTAATGAGCAACTGCTAATAGTAAAAACAGTTCGATGAAGGCATTTCACGCCTATATTTTTTTTTCTTAGCGTTTTCAGTTGCCTTTTAATCTTTCTTAGGCCACTAGGGTTGAAGAGAAGTAACAACAAGTAAGCGAAGTGAAGGATCTATTTCAAAATTGTTCTTAAAAACGATTCATATACAAAGTTAAATCTAAAAAAAAAAAAAAAAAAAAAAAAAAAGGATTTTCTTTTTTGATTGTAAGTAAATTGTAATCAGCAGTATTACACATTTATTTAAAATGAAGTTATAAATAAACATCAACAAAAGCTGTGGTATAAAACAATATGAATTTAAATAACTTTATATATTCTTACATAATTAATTCTAAAACTTTTGAAAAGGAATATTTTAAAAATATATTTTTTCCGGTATGGAATTTTAAAAAAAAAAATTGTTTTACACTTTAGAAATGAAATATGTTAACTCATAGTTATTAACCAAACCGAACAAATTTGGTATAAAAGAGGCTGCTGTAATTTCCATTGGATTAAAGAAATGATTTTTGTTTGTGTTTGTGCAGTTCAAGCTTGGATTTATTGATAAATGATATCATATACTCTAGGAATATGTAATTCTAATTCTATAAGGCAGTATATGAAAATAATTCTTCATTTACTAATATTAATTGCATGTAGCTCCGACGTTTCGAGTTATATCCCTCATTAATTTCCCAATTAGTTTAATTTTCAGTCAATACGGTGCGAATGGTTACTTCGATCGCTATTGCTTATTGCCTTTAAATGGGACATATTGTAGTATTTGAGTATGTATATATTTTTCCTAGGTATGCCCAAATTAATATATATATATATATATATATATATATATATATATATATATATATATATATATATATATATATATATATATATATATCCAAAGTAACAAATGTGAAATGTAACATAGTTTGAATTCTTAGTTTTATCAATTTACCAGAAGCATATTTTCTAAATAAAATCAGATAAATGCAAATCTAGGGCTCAGAGAATTAAATTTCAGTCTAAAATGATATCTCCACCGGGATAAGTAGTGGAATATTTACAAACATATTTTATAACATATATTAACCTTAGCGTATCCCAAAGTTCGTACAATGTTGATCGCTCATTCACATCCCTACTGGCATATTCCTGATTATTTGAAAGGGGCATGTAGGGGCTGACAAACTGTTGATCGGCACAAAGTCATAATTAAAATGTGTTTTAACTTTTATGATTTCGATCTTGCAATTATGTGGCAATAAAAAATGTGAATTATTTTTACTCGTTCTTTAATGTTAAAATATGTCATTATTCATATAAATTAATTGAAAGGATATTACTATTAAAACAAACGAATTTATTTTAGTGTGATTTATCATCAGTTTTCACAATTTGTTAAGCTTATATTGGGAATACCAGCGTTGGTGATTGGATATACTATTGTTTACAAAATTTAGGAAAATGCGCATCGAACATATATCTATTTAGGCATACATTTTCATTTGCCTAGAAAAAAAAGTATAAAAAGAGGGATTTTGATTTTCGTCCCACTGTGCGTGGTGGTGACGATATCTCCTAGATGTGATTCATACAGATTTCTGTTTCTAACGTACTAATTTTAACGCTTTCGACTTATAACATTGTTAGTTTGTTCCTAAAAGCTTCAAGGAGAATAGTGATCGAACTGATGGCTTGTGCTGAAACCGCTAGTCTTGGAATATCAAAGAGCACTCTTAGTAGGGACAGTTTTATCTTTGACCAGTTCGACTAACTCCTCTTATTACGTTACACCTCATGGTCTACTCCTCACGTTGAATAACAAGTATTCAACTGCTTTCGGATCCCTCTTTGAAGTTGGATTTGGAAGAAAAGGATTGGTGAATCTCGCCAAAACTGAATATACCTTGATATTTTATCTTCATCGAATTTGAGAGAATTTTTGGTCTCAAAATTGAGGATTTATGTTATGCTGCCTTGTTCTATGTACGTTCGTATGGGTTGGTTAGCTCTACTCTTTATATTGGTTATTATACCAATAATTTTGTTTGATAAGTATTTGAATTTGCTGTATATTTTTTTACAGGAAATTCGAATAGGGAATACAACGTGACCTTTAGTTGGACAAGAGGAGGAAAACATTTTCTTAGCCTTGATTTATTTTGCTTCTCTTTAGAGAAGATAATACGTAATTTATCTATGAGCTAGCAATTTAATCGTGTGTGTTTTTCGCATATGAAATATTAAATATGTGAATCCAACTAGGTTTCGTTCCTGAGTAATTTTTGGTTGTTTGTGTTTTAGTTCAGGATTATTCATTTATTCTATCTGAATTAATATATCATCGATTAAGTATAATGTTGATTTTTCTTTTAAACTGACAAGTAACATAAATATACTGTCCATAGATTTTTAAATTTTATTTTAATATTTAAAATCAAATTATTTTGAACTTTTTAAAATCATATTAGTATATTCAAATGATTATAAGCCCCATTTCTGCGAATATATTGAGTAATGCTTGCAATTCCAGTAGGAAGTAAATAGTATTCCTCGAGCATAATCCTACTTATGGACACCCATCAATTTAATGCTGATGGAAAATTAGAAATATCGTAGATAAATGTATTTATTTTACCATATATGTACATACCAATAATAATGAGTGACACTAAATATAAATGAAGTTGTATTAATGAATACTCCAAAGGTCAGGAGACGGACAATGTGGTTCCCTTAATTCTTGGCAGACGATAAGCGCTTGGACTATGTTTGTCTTTCAAATATCCCTCATTCGCTAAATGCTTTCTTTTTTTTTTCTGCCGTAAAGTGATGTAACCAGTGAATTTGGAATTTCTGAGGTATTTTTAGTTTTAATTCTTTTAATTATTGAAACCGATTTTTAAGTTATTTATAATATATAATTGTGGTAATAATTTTCTATGTTATAAATGTAGTTCAGAATATTCGGTAATTATAATAAAAACAGTTATAATTCAAATCGAACATTCTCAAAGCATTATGTAATACATTGACCAACGTATGCAATATAGACCATTATAGCTTTAAACGTTTTAACCTAGTATTCCTAACAAAGGGTATTCTGTCTGATTTTATAATCTTTTCAGCGATATATCTCTCGATACTCAGTATGCACTTATTACATATAAATCTAATATCGGAACAGTATAGCAGTATATAGTATTCTGAATAATTTATTGATAACAAAAAGATTATACGAATTATTTAATTTCAAATACTTAGAGTATCTAATTACTTTAATCAAATAATATTTTATTTATTTATTTATTTTTTTCCTGTTGGTACTATAGACCATAGAGATCTTACTGACTGTGCGATGTGGTCTTCTCACAGACATATATATAAAATTAAATATAATAAATATTATTAATACAATAAAATAATAAATAACAATAAATAATAATTAATAGATGCACCAAGCTGACTAAATAAAACTAAATTGCCTTCCTCCTATCTTCAGTTAGTTGTTTAAAATCTATATTTTAATAAATTCTAAAAATTCTTATTGAATGTTTTTATTAGTCTCTGTTCTGTTTCTGGTGACTTTTCTTATTATTTTTAAAGCCATAGAGCGCCTTTTAATTTATTAAAAACAAATCTTACTAAATTTACACAAAGTTTTTTTCTCTCGCTTTTTATTCTCTCAAGATTACTAAAATTATTTTTTTTACTTTTTTAATCGCAGGGATGGAATTTTTTTGTATTAATCCAATGAATACTAATCTTTAGCTTTACTAATTGATATACAAGTTTAAAGCAATAAAAAATATATATAAAAGTCAGGTGTGAAGATGTGAACACTAATGTTATTCAGCTAAAGCTTCGTCTGGATTGTCAAGAATATTCATCAAATTATTATTATATTATAATTGATTTCCGTCCAAAAGCGGACCAACCCTTAGTGTATATCTGTGTTTATGGGTCAATGTCCCTTTCGGGTAATGATCAGCACTAATTAGGTGGCCATTGGTATGACGCCATTGTATACCTCTCGGACTGAATATGCCTAGGTTCCGTGGGATATAATTGTGGCTGATTAATATAGCTTTGTTAGTTATTTTAAGTAACTATCTTTAGTTTTCTACAGAGATAGTAATTCTTTACTCCTTTTGTTTAATTTGGTTTGTTTACTTGTTTAATACTAAAACGTAGTTTCTTTTATACATATAAATAAAATTACCTATTATCTATGAAGCTATTAATTTGCTTGTGCTACTTTGCTATGTTGAAGTGGAATGTATCCCTATATTCCATCGTATTAACCTTTATTAATTTTAACTAAAAGCGTATCTTAGGGGGCAAAGCATGGTTCGGAGTTTGCTGGGCAGATTGTAAATATTGTACGTGTATAAGTGTTAATGTGTTCAAGATTATTTTAATTTAAATTTACTTAAATTTTATTTGCCTTGGTTGTTTACTTATTTTACTATTATTTAATTTTCTATCTATTTATTTCCATATTTTTTAAAATTATTTTTATTTCTTTTTATGTCATTTATTTTATTATTTTTTATTTTACTTTATTTTTTATTATTATTTTGATTTATACATCGATATAGTTAATAATATTTTATACATTAATTCATAGAACTTCCAATCCAATTGCCTCCTTTCAAAATCATTTGTAACCTTTTCAATTTCAATTTTAACTTTTTCTGTTTCAAACGCAACCCTTTCCATTTCAATGTAACCTTTTCCATTTCAAATGCAACTCTTTCCAATTCAAATAGAACTTTTTCCATTTCAATTGTAACACAACCGGACTTTAATTAATTCATAAATATTATATTTTATATCGTTTGTGTGTGTGTGTGTGTGTGTGTGTGTGTGTGTGTGTGTGTGTGTGTGTGTGTGTGTGTGTGTGTGTGTGTTACGTGTACTCCCAGTGGTACAGAAAGAGTTTTAGTGGAGGGAGCGCTAATAATAAAAATTTTGTTACTTATTAGTATTGTGTATGCGTCGTTTTCATATCTACGTGAAATTGATTTCTTAGCATTTACAAACATTAATTAAAAAATAGAAAAAAAAAAGGCGTTTGGATAAGGACCGCTTAAAATTAACTTAAATAATTAATTAGCTTAAAATTCTCAGCTTAAAATTAGCAGCAATTTCATCCTTATTATTGATCCTGATAAATTATATTTATACAATAACTTTTATTTGAATTTTGTTATAAATGCAAAAAATATTATTTTTGGTTCATTATTATTTTTTATTCAAATATATATATTTTAAATAAATATATTTGGATTGTTATTAACCATAAACTTTTGTGCCCTAAACTAATCCTAAGAACATTTGTGAAAATTAGTTTTTTAATAATTGTTTTTACAAAAAAATTGTAGAATTAATATTTTTTACAAAAAAATTATTTAAAAAAATATATATACATATAATTGGCAGAAAATACGAATGATAGAACTGTATAGTGAGAATACGTGAATAAAAGAACGGTGTCATGTGTTGGAAACATTGTCAAGTTCAGGGTTAAAGAATATGCCTTCTTTTTTTTTTCGATTGGTACTCATTGTTATGAAAATTATTGAAGAGACACACTGGTGTTGAAAGTTTGGGAAACACTGCTCTGATTATTGAATGTCATGTATTAACTCGCAGTCCTGATCAAAAAGTTTGTAGTTACTTTTTTCCTCCTTAGGTGAAGAAAGATCCTTGTAGTAAACATGGATGGACATCATAAACCCGTATCTTTGCATGGCCTCTAATACGATGCTTAAAATGGTCCTTGGTAATCAAATAGGCTATGCACTCTCAATATCCTGAAAGGTACTATGGCGCAGCTGTGATCTATTGGCTCCTATATACGTATACACGTATATGTAAACTAAATCCAATCCTCTGATTGACAGATACTCGAATCAGCGGTAACGTGTTCAAAAATAATTTATTTCCTGGCGGGGCTGTGGGGGTTATAACATTATCAAGCCGGTCCCAATCTAGAGTCGCCCGGGGCAAAAGTCTGGAAATGAGGTTTCTATATAGGAAATTACAATCAGATATCTAAAACTGTGGGAAGGTGACGATTGAATTTTCCCTGCCTTGAGGCTATCCGAAAGCTCTTCAACCTTATTCCACTCGGCAGCCACGCAGCCATCCTCAGAGTCGTTTATTCGACGGAACCGCTCCTAATGTGGTTGCGCTATTTCCGTTCTCCTGTTTATTCCGGAACTATTCTAAACTCTTCCTTTATTAGACTTAATAGAATTCTAATCCCAATATTCGACCTGACGTTCATATAATTAGTCTGAAGGGGCGTTATTTACATCAAGTATGTTCTTTATGCCCATATATATTTTATCCGTCTCTAAAAGTAGATAGTATTAATTAATTCCGATTGGATGATTGAGTAGCTCAGTGGTAAGGCACTGCGTTACCATGCTCCTGGTCCCGGGTTCGAGACCGGCTGAGGCAGATAATTATTTATTCTGTTATCAGCCACGGATCGACCCTGTGGGATCGGGAGACCCTCCTGGGGACCACCCAGCCTCTACAGAGAGGGTGCCCTTACCCTTAATTGGGGGAAAAGCTTGGCGGTTGAGCGTAATTTCGGCCAAATCACAACCGTTTGCTTAGGAACAGTACGGTCCTTACCTAGCACTGAACCCAAGACCCTTCTTGGGTTTTAGTGGTGCAGATTGATTGATTGGATGATTACTGCCCTGATTTATATAATAGAAATATATTATCGGAGACCAGTCATTGGTCAACATAAGAAGAAAACAATAAATTTTAATTTTAGTTCATTTTGGCAGGCAAATCACAGCTATTTTTGGATTTAGCTCGCCGAAACTATTTCTTCGGTTTCATTCTTATAAATTTCGTTTCTTATAGATCTATTGTACATAGAAGTGCAATCCTCTATTTTTCAAGCTATATAAATAAATGTACTATTTATTTAAGCTATGTGTGATAATGTACGCAATCGTTATCAATTTTCTTTTTTTTAAATAGGTGTTCTTTTTTATTCCGTTATCGGATTGTTTGTTAAATGTCATGAAGAATCTAAATTTTCTAATAATAGGCAAAGCGCTTAATATGAATATCCGTTTTTTTCTTTAATGTAACGAGTGACACATGGCCATGTTTTTTCAACGCATAATCACGTGGCGACATTGCTTTTTCAGGAAAACTACTTCACTTGAAGGTCATAATAAGCTTACATTTTTATTACTTATTTTAAGTGTTAAAATTGAGTGTGAAATACTGGTTTTCCTCCCCATGTGTGAGATCAACAAGTCTGCAGCATGAGAATACCATATTAGTTAAGTGGGGGTTTTCCGCTTAAAATGTCGAAACTGTCGCTTTCCAATGCTTTATCCAGTGATATTGACAGTTTTATTGTTGTCATGGAACATGAAGAAATATCTTGAAAACTAGTTACCTACTGAAGGAAAACGACATCTAATAACGGAATCAGACCTCCAGTAACAAGAGTGTGTGTTTTTGTTTGTGTGTGTGTGTGTGTCTGTGTGTGTCTGTGTGTGTGTGTGTGTGTGTGTGTGTGTGTGTGTGTGTGTGTGTGTGTGTGTGTGTGTGTGTGTGTGTGTGTGTGTCGGTGGATGTATGTGTCGGTGGATGTCGGGACGTCGAGTGTCAATCTTCGAAAACTAGTAACCAAATTCAGTATTACTTTTTGAGCCACGGATTTATATTTTAATAGGTGTACAAGGAAGTCATGTGTTGCCCACATCAGATATTTTAAATTAACATTAGATGATAATTCACACGTTTTTTGTAGTTAATAATCTTATTTTTTCCTTGTACTACAAAAACCCATAAATAAATAAATAATATTTTTCCATACAGAATATGAAATAACTAAATATTTAAACATTATTTTTTTAGAATTTCATGAATATCGTCGAGAAAAAAAAATAGTTGTTTCTAGCTGCTATTTTCTTCTTTTTTTCAGAATTATCGACGAGGTACCTTAAGCACTCATTTGATGAAAAAATCTCCTTTGTGACTTGTGGAGAATTATAACAAATACTTTATCGAATGTAGAAATTAACAATAAAAATTAATAAATTTTGTATGGACACTATCCACCCATCGACTTCAGCTTTACCTACGTTTTTGCCACCTCGACTTTTGGCGGATCTGAAAATTACCCCTACCGACGATGTTTCGACCATACCTTCTGGATTATCTTCAGAGCTACAACTTTTACGAGATAATCTGATAAAAAATAAATCAAAATAAAAAAAATAATGAACCAATTAATGATGGAAATGTCGGTTGTTGATTTTGGATGAAATCAAGACAAACTTTGTTGGTGGCCTAGTCGGAAACGAAACCTGCGGACACTTAATGTACTGTTTTAATGTGAGCCAACGTAGCGGCCTAAGTTGGAGGCCTTCATCATGGCGATTCGACGGAAAAAATGAATAATTGATTTCTAGGTGATCTTTTTAAATTTTTAGAAATCATCCTCTGTTATTTTTCCTTTCATATATTCCTTATCTTCATATATTCATATACCACTAATGTATCTTGAAAACACAGGTCCTAATACTTATTACCCTTAAGTGTAGCCGATTGTATTGTACTATTATTCATTAAAAAATATATATAAATAAGGAATGATGAAATTACAGTTTGATGAGAATGGTACAAATAATGTATGCTATATCGTACCATTCTTGTCACAGCGTACTTTTATCAATATTTTTCTATTATCTCAATCTTTTTTCTGATATATTAATTTATTAATTCATTTATTATTTTATGCTTTATTATCTATTTTATTATCTATTTTATTCACTTATTATTTTTGTTGTTGTCCTGAAGATGGCTCTGTTGTTTAGTTTATACTTTGCCCAATGAATGACTGAATGATATAATAATTCCAAAGAATATATGAGGAGGGGTCATAACAATATATTTTCACTTCAAAGAGTATTTTGTTCTGAGGTCGTTTATTGTACTCAGTAAAAAAAAACAAAAAAAATAATGAGGCATTTTATGGTACCAAGTATTTTTTGGAAGGTGGCGGAGAGATGGGGAGGGGAGTAAAATACTTTAAACGAAAATAATTCAATATTTACATTTTATTACCCTTGGCGCCTGAACCTTTTCATATTGTATTTATAATTATAATTTTGTTAAAAAATTTATTTTAATTTTAATTTAAAATTTGTTTTGGTAAATGATTTTATAATTTTCATGTTTTTAGCAGTGGCAGATTCAGGAATTTTCTGAGGGAGAGAGCGTACCTGTTTACTTGTATTAGCATACGTTAGTGTAAAGGATCATCAACCCCTCTCGCTCCCTCATAAAATTAAAAAAAAAAAAATAAATGCTTTTTTCATGATTTAAAATCAACAAAAGACTTCTTGACATACTGACGAACAATAACATAATACCTGACCATCAATTTGGATTTCGATCCCAACATTCAACCATTCAACAATTACACAGGGTGACGGACTACATTGCGACGGCACTAGAGCAAAAATTATATGCAACAGGAGTATTGCTGGACGTCGCTCAGGCGTTCGATAGAGTCTGGCATCATGAGATTCTCTTCAAACTTAAGACGATACTTCCTCCTACCTATTATCTTATTCTTCAATCCTTTCTTTCTGAAAGATTTTTCTCTGTCTGCCAAGGCTCAGAACTATCTGTCATTCGACCGGCCTTAGCAGGAGTACCTCAGGGATCAGTACTAGCTCCGCTGCTCTGCATCATATATACACATGATATTCCAAACAGCACCGAAACTCTGATAGCGACGTATGCAGACGATACAACAATTCTAACAAAACATAAAAATCTGGCACACGCCTCACAGACTTTACAACATCACCTAACAAAACTTCATGATTGGTGCAAACTTTGGAAAATTCGACTTAATCAAGACAAATATCAACATATCACTTTTACTCTCCGACAAGAAACCTGCCCTCCAATATACCTCGACAATGTATTAATTCCGCAGACAGACAAAATTCGATACCTTGGCCTGACATTTGACAAAAGAATGACATGGAGCCCACACATCAAGAATAAACAAAAAACGCTAAACCAAAGACTTAAACTGTTATACTCACTTCTTTCAAGCCGTTCAAAATTGAAACTTAGACATAAATTGAACACTTACACTTACTTACTCAAGCCCATTTGGACCTACGCTTCACAGATATACGGGACAGCCAAAAAAACACACGTACAAAAACTCCAAATTTTTCAGTCAAAAACTTTTAGGACTATCACCAAAGCTCCTTGGTACATCAGCAAATTTACGTTACATACAGACCTCAATATGCCTACAGTTAACGAACAATGCGGACCCAATAAAAACGATTTCACGATAACTTAGGCGGACATCCTAACACACTCATACAAGATATGGCGACAACCAACATGCCTGACAACAATAGCAGAAGGCTGAAGAGGAGCTGGATGAGGGATCTCCTAGCCTAACTATATCCGATTATCATGACAGGAAGAGGTGCCGCTGGGTACTACTCTTTCTCATGCCTTTCATGCCACGTTTACATGTTCTTAGCCTGCACATTCACTGGTTGTCACATAGACAGGTGTGAATTTAAAAATAAAGTTAAAAAAAAATCAACATTAATCAATCAAAATTCAATTATTATATCGATAAAAGTACCTGTTGTATGGGTAGTAGAAAACAGTTTTCAAGAAAAATTTTTTTTTCATTTCCAGCGTGCCCCATTTGGATCTGCTAGCGATGTATAACTTTGCCAAGTTATCGAAGTATCCATCTTTTATTCCTACGAACTCTTAACGAGAAGACGATTACAACAAAAAAACATGCAGGAAACGCATCATAAAGAAGGACCGAGATCTAAGTTGTTCAGTTGTGTCAGAATTATTCCCTGAAATCGAGACTAATATCCCTCACAATAATATAAACGACTACGATAAAATATTTGTTTCGTCGCAATCTGTTTCAATTTGTGCCAGTCACTTCTGCCTGCAACGGTGACAGGTATTCAGCGCGCCATATTCTTCTCTAACAATTGACCTCATTGTTCAGCCGACCTTATTAATAATAAAACGCCCTTTAGTGGTATCTCTCTTTCTCTCTCTGATACGGTTCATACCGCCCCTAATTATCGTCACAACGGTGTTTGTACACCAAAAAAGACCATTATTGGACAATAATGGCTGGATATAATGAATTAGTGTACGATTTTATTGAGGAATTAAATGACATTTAGCTGCAATATTTGCTTCTGCTATTGTTGCTTCAAATACGCTTGTTTCATAAAATGACTGTATGCTAGAGTACAAGCCTACTAGTGGATATCTTTTAGTCGTTGACTATTTGTCTGACCTTGGAATATTTAAGTATGAGTACTTAAGTCGTTTTGTAATTTATTGTCGGAAATTATCTGATTGTCTAATCATTTATGCCAATACCAAATCGCCACTTAAATACATCCTCCCCCTCCGAACGTATTAAAAAAACAAATCATCTAGGTGAGCCTTAAGACTATCCTCCCACTCATATCTCGACCTATCCCTCAGGGATTTACCCGTCGGTTCAGTCTCCTTTCGCATCCACAAAGAGCAGCAGAAAAGTTTTATAAATTACTGCTTCCGGTTTCTGTAAAGTAGTGGCGTATTAACTAATTTTGCAACTGAGAAATAACATATGTATATATGAGCTTATAAATTGTCTCTGTCCATTCTTCGATCTCATTTAGGTATCGTCCTTATTTCAAGCAATTTAAATTTCCTCTTATGTAAACTTTCTTTTTTTTTTTAAAGGCGTAAGCGCCACTTAGCGAACTTTAATGGAAACACATGAAAAAATTTTACTCCAAATAACAATTTTTTTTAAAAATTTTATTATTTATCATTTACAGAATCAGTTTATAAAGGGGAAAAAGCCATTTTAATTACAATATATTTTTAAGGCTTTTAACACTAGTCAAGGTGATGACTGAAGACTGAGAGTCTTCAGTATTTGGTGCTAACGTCATCAATTTTCGATTTTTAGACTGTTTACAATTTTTTTCGATATATCGTGAGCGGGAATCGATAGAGATGGTTTTGAGGTCCTTTAATAAATTGAAACTTAAATTGCGAATTTTTGGTTCTTAAGCCTTTTTCAAAAAAACGATGTCGACTGAACTATTCATATGCAATAATTCTGTATGTAAACGATTGATTTTCTCTTTTGTTAGATTTTTTTTTTAGTTCATCGAATGATTATAAAGTTATATGCCTGAATGATAATCCAGAATCCCTCCCTCCCCTAAAGAGATGGGCCTGTTCACCCGATTGACCGCATAAGAAAGGGCTGGATAGGATAAGGGGAACCCATCCTCGAACAACCCCCTCCCTTTGGCAGAAGAGTGAATCTTCCGGATAAACACCAATAATCGGCGACGTGCTGAGCTGTGATGGAGACGCTGCATCACGAGAGATAATTACCATATGAGATTATTACCGGCTCAGAGGGGTTCCATCATTTCCCACTTCAATTATTCCCTCATTACAAATGACAAGTTCAGCCTATGCAGAGAGAAGCTAGGATTATCAAATCAGTTTCCGATTTCTACTCAATGAGGTTCCATAATCATAGGACTGCTTCCTCTTGCATCGAGTTCTCTAATTGATTCCTACCCTTCCAGTATCATTATTAAACGGAGCGAATGACGGAGCAATCACGACTTACCCCGAAGTCTGTGCGGGGTTCAAGGGAGTCCTTCGAAATTAAAATCTGATTGGGCGGTTAGAAACAGACAATGACATTGTCCTGTAACTGACTCGAGGAGAATTCCCTCACTTGCTGAAAGTAACATACAGAAAATTATTGTTCGTCTTTTTTGATTTATCACAGTTTTTCACAAATGTTATTTGATTTGTCTATTTTTTTTATTGATTATAATACGCCTCATATAAAAAATTTAATGTTACAGCGCATTACAAGGATATTGCCTATTGTATGAGGCTTTCTGTGAATTTATCTTAATATTATAGATAGAACCTGTAGTTGATATATCTCCAAACTATTTAAGAGTTGGCAATTAGATAAGTATATAGTTATTTTACCATATAACAATTAAAGAATTATCCTTCTTAAAAGTATTCACAATAGTGGGAGGTAATGGGCCGATACATTTGTTTAGGTATTCCTAACAAGTATTAAAAACAAAGTGTATTTATACATACATTCCATGTTTAATTTATTATGCATGAATTCGTTCTTTCCTTTTGTTTTCATCTTGGATATTAAAAACGGAAAGAAGTTTTCTCTCTCATTTTTATTTTATTTTTATGAAAATGTTTTTCACTCATTACTTTTTTTAGGTAAATATTTAATTTTGTTATGTATCTTTTTTTGATACACGTACACTGTTTAATTGCCTGATGTCAAAGTTTAAAATATTTATTCTACATCTGTTTAGAAGTTGGAATTAGGAATATCAAGACGAATTCAATGGCACTAATCCGAAATGAATATTAGCTCCAAATAGGAATAGGACCTAACGCTGGACACGCACGGCTTTATACGGGAAGCGATCTATAATTATGATTATAATTAATAAATTATACTTGGTTTATATAATAAATGTATTTCTTGGTTATTTTTTTCCTAGAAAAATTGGAACACATCGTATTTCGATAAACTTTCGGGTCCCCATTCCTTCTACATTAGGCTTAGGACTGTGGAGGAGTGGCCATATTTATCATGAATTTCATTACATTCAAGCAAGTTGATGTAGATACGAACATGGAGGCTGTTGTGGTTCAAATTGAAATGCCGTTTAAGTTATGTGCTTGTAATGTTTATCTGCCAAACAGTTATCAGTTTAATTTGATCGAACTAGAATCAGTTGCCCAACTACCCCCGCCGTTTTTTTTATATTAGGAGATATGAACAGTCATAGTACTCTATGGGCATCCACCAAAACCGATGTCGGAGGAAAATTTTTTAATAAACTTTAAAAAAATAATAACGTGGTTTTGCTAAATTCTAAAGCACCAACTCACTTCAATTCCAGCAACAGGAGGTTTCAGTTGGATAGATTTATCTCTTTGCTCTTCGAACATAGCTTTAACGTTGCAGTGGGAATCATTAGACTTCCTGTTTGGTAGCGACCACTTCCCAATCATCATAAACAACTTACCGAATCTCACACGCGAACTGTTGATAGATAGAATTTGAGAAAGGCTGATTGGGAAAAATTTACTTCTAGTGTAGAAACATTGGTCGAAACTTTACCTGGCGAAAACATATTCCCAGAGATAAAAATAGATATCATTTTAAAACAATTTATTGCTATACTAAGTTCAGGAGCAATGACCAGTATAGGCAAAAAGAAGAGTGGGGAAAATAAAAAAACAGTCTCCTAATAAATAAAGACTGTAAGAATAAAGACTGCCAACTTGCAACACGAGTTTAAAAACGAGCTTTTAACATATACAAAAAGCACAAAACTCCAGAAAATCAATCAAAATTTAAACAATTACGGGGTTTGGCTAGGAAAAAATTAAAATTAAGCAAAAGGAACTCGTGGACACAATTTATAACTAGCATGACAAGTCAAACACCATCTGTAGAAATTTGGAGCAAAATCCGAAGAATATCAGGGATTTCTAAAAATAACATTATCACTTTCGCAAAAACCTCTTGTGGCCAAAATTTGAATCCAACTTTCTTACAACAAAGAACAACATATGAGCCAAATCTGAAAACTACAAACAACAATAATGCAGAGCCAATAAATTTCCTTAGAATTGAATACGAACTAGATTATACTATTAAGGTCCCTCAGGGGTCTGTAATTAGTGTGACGCTGTTTCTCGCGGCTCTAATTGACATTGTTAAAACAATCGAATCACCTGTTAAACCACTTCTTTTTGCTGATGTTTAACACTGTGTTGTAGAAGAAAAAAACCTGAAACTCACCAGAAAATTAGTTCAGAACACTCTGGATAGGCTAGAAAATTGATCGAAAAAATCAGGCTTTAATTTTTCCCCGGACAAAACATAAGCACTAATTTTTACAAGGAGGCAAAAAGAAATACCGATCGCATCTCTCGCTTTGAGAAACACTGATATCAAAATATCAAACTCTCTAAAAATTTTAGACATAATCTTCGGTAAAAAGCTATCATGGAAACCACTACTTGAAAGTCTAAAAACCGCTTGTTCAAGGAGAATTAACATATTAAAAGTAATTGCACATCAGAAATGGGAGCAAAACGGAAAATTCTACTAAATACGTACAAGACCATAATTACTACTAAAATAGACTACGGTTCAATAGTCTATAATTCAGCTAAGCCTTATGTTTTGAAAATGATAGATCCCATTCACAACCAAGGAATTAGATTAGGGACTGGAGCTTTTAGAACAAGTCCAATAGTGAGTTTGCTGAGTGAAGCAGGAGAACCTTCTTTGAAGTACAGAAGAAAGCAGCTATCAATCAATTATGCCCTTAAAGTAACTGAGAAACCCCAATCACCCAATCGGCCGCATGATCCATGCCAACAACCCCAGTCTCAAATCAAAAATGTAAATCTTTTCAGTCTGAAATTCAAACCTATCTCTCGGACCTAAGCATCAAAATTCCAACCGACATCCTACCCTTTCATTTTAACAGTTTCGCGCCCTGGAATATACCTTCTATAAATACAGATAACTCACTCTCAAAACTAAACAAGTCGGAAACACCACCTAACATATATCTACAGTACTTCAGAGAAATTCGCAACAAATATTCCGGTTTCTTCCATATTTTCACTGATGGGTTAAAACAAGATGAAAAAGTGGGTTACAGTTTTACTACAACTTCACACCTAAATTTTAAATTCCATATCGCTCCAGGAACTAGTTCACAGTTGAACTGTATGCCATACATCAAGTTTTTCAATTTGAATTCGCCTCCACAGAAACTAATATTTTAATTTTTACTGATTCATATCACTTGAAAATGGACCCCAAATAAAATAATACAAAATATTTTCGACATGCATACCACCCTCATGAATCTTGGCAGAACGGTCAAAGTAGTATGGACACCAGCACATGTAGGGATAGACGGAAACGGACGTGCTGACAATCTCGCCAAAGAAGCCGCCTTAACTGATGATGTAGAAGAAACTAATGCTGGCTAAAGATCTAAAGTATTTAGTAAAAATGGCGTTGAAAAAATCGTGGGATCTAGAATGGCTGAGAGAGGAGCGCAGCATGCTGTGAAAGGTGAAAGAAACAAACGAGAAGAACTGCCCGATGGGATGACAAGAAGATAAATAGTGACTCTAACCAGATTACGTTTAGGACACACCAGGCTCACGTATGCACACCACTTCATCAACTTAGGGTCTCTATCCTGCACCCAATGCCACGCCCTTCTAACAGTTGAACCTATTCTTAATCAATGCCCATTATATAATCAATTCAGAATAAAACATCACGTACTAGACGATCTTCAAGATCTAAAAAATATATGGAAATTCAGGGCAATACTCAATTTCGTCAAGGAAACTAGAATATGGATAGATAGGATATATATAGTTATGTTAATATCCTTAAATTTCCCAATTATTATTTTAGTGACTTTTATTCACAATAAATTTCAGTAACTTTATTAGATATATTTGTATAAAATTATATAGTATAACATAGATATAAAACTCTATAGCATAATATTTGTAAAAAAAGAAATGTATATTTGTATAAAAACTGATTGTATAACATATTTGTATAAAACTTTATTGTATAATATTTGTATAAATTTCTGTTGTATAATATTTAGGCGTCGCTAATAACAACTTTAAATGTTGATGCGACGTTAAATAAAGATCATTAAAAAAAAAAAAAAAACGTTTCGGACTAGTTCATCCATTTTCAAATTTTTCCTATATCCTAATAACCATATTATATTCAAATATTACAGCATGCTAATTTCACATTATTATACAAAAACACTTATTTTTCTTAATTAACTTATTTTACCTTTACTTTTTTACGTTAATCATTTCTATTTATCTACAATATTATAGACCCCTTGCTGAACCGTTAATTGAAGAACCGAGTAAGGAGGAAGTCGAAATAGCCATCGAAAAATTAAAATCTCATAAAGCAGCGGGAATCGACAACATTTCCAGTGAAATAATAAAAGCGTGCGGTGAAGCTGGAGTTTCTAAAATACATTTTTTGGTTAAAAAGATCTGGGAAAATGAAAAAATGCCCGAAGAATGGAAAGAATCTATACTTATTCCGATTCACAAAAAAGGTCCGAGGACGGAGTGTAATAACTATCGCGGAATATCACTCCTCCCGGTATGTTATAAAATATTCTCGTTGATCCTAACTAGTCGAATCACGGAATATGCCGAGGAAATTATCGGAGACTACCAATGTGGTTTTAGACGGAACCGATCAACTATCGATCAAATATTCTCCTTACGGCAAATATTAGAAAAAAAATTAGAATTCAACGGTGTAGTTCATCAGCTTTTTGTGGATTTCAAAAAGGCTTATGATTCCATTGATCGCCGGAGACTGTATAACATTTTGATTGAGCAGGGAATACCGAAGAAGTTAGTAAATCTAGTAGGGATGTGCATGACCGAAACATTCAATAAAGTTAGAATAGGTAATTATTTTTCGGAGAAATTTGAAGTTCGCTCGGGGTTAAAACAAGGCGATTCCCTTTCACCTGTCCTATTTAATTTAGCATTAGAGTATGTCATTAGAAAGGTAATGCTTACCGAAAGGGGTTTAGATCTGGGTGGTAGAATATCCGTGCTGGGGTTTGCGGATGATTTGGTATTATTAAGTGAGGACGCGGAAACTATAAAACTGAATACAGCAACGTTGATGATAGCTGGGAAAGAGGTTGGCCTCAAAATAAATACGGATAAGACGAAATATATGGTTAGCAATAGAAACAGAGGCGATTTTGAGGATATAGATATAGGAGAAAATAGGTTTGAACACGTTGAGAAATTTAAGTATTTGGGGTCTGTGATTACTAGAAAAAACGAAATTCAAGAGGAAATAAAGGCGCGGTTAAAGGCGGGAAATGCTTGTTATTTTTCGGTGTCAACATTACTTAGGTCGCGCATTTTGTCCAGAAACTTAAAACTTAGAATATACAAAACTATTATCTTGCCTACAGTTCTGTATGGGTGTGAAACGTGGCCGCTAACCTTGAAGTACGAACAACGCCTTAAGGTATTCGAGAATAAGGTACTGCGTAAAATATTTGGTCCGAAAAAGGATGAGTCAACCGGAGAGTTTAGGAGATTACACAACGCGGAATTGCGGAGCATGCACCCTGTTAATATAATCGAAGTGATATCATCGCGACGGTTGAAATGGGCTTGCAAAGTTGTTGGGCTCAGTAACGAACGAATTCCTAAAAAGTTAATAAACGCTGAGCTGACTGGTAAACGTCCGAGGGGTAGACCGAAACGTAGGTGGGAGGATAGTATTAAGAGTGATCTAATGAATTTGGGTTTGGAAGGTAGTCGGTGGACCGAGATTTGTAGACAGCGATTAGTGGTATCGGCATCGAACCTCCGGGTTCGCTAAGCCTTTTATTATTATTATAGACTCTTACATAAAAACTTTCCTATTTTGTTTCTGATTTTTTTTTTTCAAATTAGCCAATATTTATTACTTAACTATTAAAGTATATTGATCATAATTAACTTTTCGCACATTTCCTATCCTAATGTTTCTTTTTTTCTATTTTCACTATTGTTATAATTGTTCCATTAGGCCTAAACTATCGTTTATTTGTTTCTCATTATTATTGTCATGTTTATAAAAAATAAATAAATAATAGAATTAATATTAATTCTCGTTCATTATTATTTATAAATTTCACTATTCATATTAGATCATGTTTCTATTTTTTTTTTCGTTCTAATTACCTGCTGATATCTGTAGTTTCCTTACTTATTATCAAGTGATTCATGTCCTTAGAACAGCTTGCTTCTCTTATGGTATTAACTATTAATTTACTATATTTTTTACTTTATTATTATATCTGTATAATGTAATTTTTCCAGAAAATAAATAACCAACTGAATTAAGATAACCTGTCGAAAATCCTAGCAGCTCATTATTTATTATATTATAATAGTCATGAAAAAAAAAAAAATCGTACTTGATTGATTTTGCAGATAGAACCTTTTGTCGTTATACCTTAACATTACTAAGAAAATAGTAGGATTTTTATAATACTACGTAGCACTTTTTAATGATTTTTGTTGGACATTTTTTATAATATAGGTGCTTAATGTTCCTTTAGTGCGTAAAAAATACGCCACTGTTATATTATTATAATTTTGGGAAAGAATTATTTTTTAATTGATTTTACTATTATGATTTTTTTCTCCGAAACACTATTGGGTATATTTTTTAGAGAAAAAAAGCTTCCAAATGTTTTTAGATAATTTATTACTGAACGTCTCGGGATTTCAATTATATCCTTCTAACTTTTTTTTAGTCCGATGCTTCTTTTCTCTTAATTTCTACAGTGTTTTCTCTCGTCAGTATATATCATCTTTATTAATTAAGAAAGAAGCGAGAAGTGTCCCAGTTTTCCAACAGCAATGCTTCTTAAGTCTCTAAGAATTCCGATCCTTTAGAACTAAAAAGCTCCTGTACATCCTTAATTTGTCCAACAAGAGTTTGCCCCTCTGTCCGATACCAGATCCCAGCCCTTTAACCTGTATATCCCATCTCGCAGAACACCATCCTTAGAAAAATCCTTTATCATTCGTCCTTTTGGAATTCCTTAACCATATCCGTTCGTACAATCTCATATCTTAATTCATTTAAAAACCTATTATTGCCCTACCTCCTTAATCACCAATCTTCCACAAACATGTAATATAAAAACAAATGTATGTCTGCCAGTGTAAAAATGTATATATGTAAAATTGATCTATTTCAATACTCTCATTTATTTTACACATTATTATATATTTCATTTTATAATTTAATATAATAAGCCAAATTATTGTAACTGGAACTGTACATTTTCATTATTCTTAGGGGACTAGATGCCCCAGAATAAAAATTACTTTTTTATTCATTTATTCAATATACATATTGCGTTGACACGAAAATGTTTTTTGTTTTTTTAACATATCTAGCTACCATGAAGATGGATATTTGAACTATTTCATCGCTCATCTTAACGCTTTTCGACCCTGAATTTGCGTATTTGGTTGTTTTTTTTTTGTGCATAATACTCCAGTCCTTAGTTAGACTTACCTATTGAATGAGGAGAGTTTCAGATACATTTGAAAGATACGCGGAGGCTAAAATAAAGTTGTTTGCTTTGTTTAAATTGTAGGAAGCCGACTAAAGTCGAAGTTTTACCGAAGCATCACACCTTGGGAATCTCCTAAAACCCTGGAGAAGAGAGGTATCGCCGGTTGAATATAAAAGTAGACCAACACTGACACCGAGTTTCTTGGGATGTTAGGCAAAGTTTGTCAGTTTGGAGGAAGCGGGGAGGACGTGAGCTAGTTAGCCAGTCCACACCTCGCTTCTCCGCCCTCTAATTAATGTATCAGTCCCACTGAGCAACTTAGTAACAGCTGTTACTCCCGCCAACTTTCTGCCGCGTTACACTTTCCCGCCCAGGTAAACCCGCAATTATATCAGATGTAAACCGCACTTCGCCTAGGCTTTTGCTTAACTGCTCCCTACGGTTATATTTCAATTAACAGCATCACAACAGACTGTCCCGCTAGCCAGTTCGTGACTCTCCCTTGCACTACTTCGTTATCGATCACAGAAATAAAGCTAAATGGAAATCAGCATTTCTAGCCAACGAATCATTTATAAAATTAATCATAAAAATACAGTGGACCCAAAGGCTCATTGCCGAAACCCCCAAAAATCGCTGCATGCAGAGCCCCGTCAAAACCCAGATTGGCGATGTCAGATTTTTCAACAATACCTTACCGCTCCACGCCTCGGTATCTCTCATCTACGTTTACCTGTCGGTTCAGCGCTAATTGATGTTTTAGTGTTTTTTTTTCTCTATTAAGCCCCACAATTTCACACACCCATTTAACTGCACCCATGATATTAATTCAATTATATTTCTCCTTAATGGTTTTATTTAGAGTCTAAATAATATAATAATCTTCATCACACCCGAGGACGGATATTTTACCGCCGAGTTAAACCATTAAATATAAGCTGAACAACTAACAAGGAAATTCAGTGGTGTGCGCAAGAGGAGGGGTCAGGGTGACTTATCCTCTCCCCGAAATTTTTGACGTAATTTTCATAACCTTCAACATATCGACGTCGTTTTCTTTTAAAAAGCGTAAGTAATATATATAAATCTTTACAGGAACCACATGGAATGATTTTTACCCTATTATATTTCTTTTAAATTTTATTGTTTATTGTATATAGTAGTAGTTTATTAAAGTGGCAAAACCTTTATAATTATAATATATTTTTAATGCTTCTAGCACTGGATTAGGCCAGAATGACGACTGAGAGTCGCTTAGGTCACCAATAGTTGACCATTCCGAATTTTTTAAAAATATATATCGTGAGCGAAAATTTAAAATATTTTTGCATACACCCCTGAATATATGGTACGTTTGGATATAGAATATGAAAGCTTCTTTTAGACATGTTACGAACATTTTATATGGTTAATACTCTTGTAACCATAGAAGACAACAGAAAACATTTTTTAGAGGAAATAAGAAGGAGAACCAATATGTAATTCGGAGAACAACGCATATTTCATGGAGATACTCTGCTTACAATAGCCAAGCTAGACAAAAGCGATTGAATCATACTTGAAGCACGTGTTATTCACGATCCCATGAAAGCAGAAATCATGTGGCGCGATCCATTTTCCTAGTTCCTCGTACAGAAACCTTGACTAGTGATATCCCCTATGCCAATGGTCTTTTGCACCCTAAGTTTTGTTTAGGTTCTAATCACGAATAGCAATATCGAATGCTATAAGTCGCAGACTGCAACTCAATTTACCCAACCGTAACGTTTTCTTGTGATCATGCACATAATTTTAGAGGACTTGATGGAGTTGTTTATCTGGATGTAATTTTTAAACACGAATCGTACTCAAATATTACATGATCAAATAGACATGGACGTCCATCTTCCTCTCAAAGTTTCCGTGTTTATATTCGTGCACCGAGTATACTCGTACTGAATATACACAGTATATTATTGATATCAATTAAATACACAATACACGTAATAGTGTTACCCAAATAGTACAAACGCTATTTTAGTGGGGATGGGTAAAAACTGTCTGTTCCCTTACGTGTTTACTTTCTACTCGGTTCATGTAAATTCTGAATTCCTATGTCAGCTTGTCTATCTTTGTCATCGCCATTCAATGTTTTGTTGTAATGGAATTAATGTTGCATACCATGACTGAAAATATGCTCCTCTCTTTCATCACAATACTTTTTTTCAATTATTTCTTTCTAGATGGTTGTCAAGATATATACAAAAATTTAAAAAACTAATTAATGAACGCCCACGTTTCAATACGCTTTGTAGGCCTTCTCCAGTGTTACAAAAACAACATAAACAAAGATCGAAATCACACAAGTGTATAAAATTAAAGTATATAAATTGAACAGAAAACTGAATATTGGAAATAAGCATGCACGTAAAATGGTGTGATATAATTTTTCTAATTTTTTAATATTTTCAATATTCCTTTTTATGTTTAGTTTCTCTTTTATATCATGGTTCTTTTATACATTAAGTTTAAATTTTTTATGGTTTTCATATGTTTCTTTATTTTGTTCTTGGTAGCCCTGATGGAGAAATACAACGTGGACCGAAACGTAGGCATTCATTAAATAGTTTTTATTATTCTTTATGTTTAACTTGGCCAACAGCCCGACCATTTTCCCCTTGAATTATTTCTGCGGTCAACTATTTAATATATAAAACAAAGTTTGTTTGCCATCACCAAGGGATTGATTCAATTTCTCTTAAAATCTGAAAATATGAGGCATTTTCATAGAAAGCCAAATCTATTCGGCTAAGAGAGAGTAGGAAAGCGAGATGGTGTAGTTAGAAAACAAGGTAAGAAGTAAGGTAGTTCCACCTATAATTCTTTATCGCCATCTTAATTATCGGTAAGACCGGACCCGAATCCAAGCAGATTTTATTGCCACTGACAAAAGTCTTTGTGATAAATGTTCCTCTGCAGGTACTGCGTCGAGGCAGGGAATAATTTCCATTTTAAGCCTTCCTCCGAAAGGGAGAAAGTTGAAATAAGATTAATATGAAAATTGGGTAAAATCTGAAAAGATTTATTCTGAATAGGAAAAGAAATACTCCCTAAGGCAGTTAACGAATTACATCTCTTAATTCATTTTTTCCCACTTTTTTTAATCCGCCTAAAGGGAAGAAAAAATTAAAAATGAGAAATGAACTGTAAAATACTTCATTAAAAAGAGCGAGCGCAGTATAAATTATGCCTTTTATAATTTTGAGGAGGAATGCAAAGCCACAATGGGACAGAGCTCTAGTCAGACATTTTTTTCATCTTTTCACAAAGGAATTGAAACATAAAGAACATCAAATGTAGGTATAAAACTACAATGCATTTTTTTTTTAAAACTTTATTTATGTATTCATCCCTGTCATGAAATAAATTGACGTTAAGTGAATTGAAAGGTACAATAGTTGAAATTCTGTTAAAATCCCTGTTAAAATTCTTCTCTGGCATTGATCTAATTTAAGAGATAATAGAGAGTAGATCTCACACCCGAGTTCTTTTCGACCTCTTCCTCGTGTTCTCAGAAAGGCAGATTGTGGAAATTGTTCCTGTGAGTTGCTGTATCCTTGTAATTTGCGACAAAGATATTTTTGATGGCTGTAACTGTTGGTGTCTGTAATTCAGTGTTTGAATTTGCGATAATAACTTATTTCTATATTTAACGTGTTGTTCACGTTTAGATTAGTGAATCATTGTGATAGAAAACCTGTTTGTGTTTGATTTTTTTTTTTTTTTTTATGTATACTGCGGTATTATCTGTATCATTTTAAAATGTAGTGTTTGTACAACATTGGTGTATTCCGCCACTTCATGGACTTAGGAAGAAGGAAGAAGAGTGCCACAATACGAAAAAGTAGCATTTTACAGGAGAAGTATTTGAGGTTTCCCTATTTAGATTTATCGATGTATCTTCAACTCACTGCTAAAACGCCAAATCGGACATTTTACTATGCTTTAAAAAAAAAAAGTTAATTTAATTATTTTGATCATTTAATCATGAATCAAATTGTGGCAGTTTTTTATAATAATAATTTAAAAAAACATAGCAAGCTACTTAAGCATTTATAGATAATACGACACATTTTTCAAATATGTATCGTATTATCCATAAACATGAAAATAAAAATGAGATCAAAATATATATATGTGAATGCTTTAAGGTTTTTTTCTGTAAGAAATATAAGATAATGAAAACTTTCCTTCCCCCAAAAAACACAAGAATTTCGTATTGTGATACTTTTCTTCCTAGCGTTCGATAAGGGGAAAAAATATTGTGAAACTAATGACTTACTGATAGGACAAATAATGCAAACATTTTAAGTAGTTTTTGATACTGACCAAAATATAGGGCAAAACTTCGAATGAATAAGTATAATAAATATTTATTTTATTTCTGAAGACGTTTAGGAAATTTAGGGGATTTTAACAATTTTTTTCCTTAATCCTAAATTATTATACTTTTTAATGAGTTTTTAATATTAATTATATTAATTAATTATTTTTTAATGTTACTTTACAATGTATACTGACTGCATGACTTTATGATGCAATTAATTTGTTAAGATGTGTTAGTTCCACACTTCACAACGATTTTTTCTTGACAGTAATGGTTTTTATTTAAATTTATTGTATTTTATAGTTATGTTATTTCATATTTCAATCTATATTAAAGCTTCGCTTATTTGTGTATTTTTACTCTCCAGCCCATTGGCATTGATTTAATCAGTATTTCTTATTTAAAAAAGATTGAAATTAATAGTTCTGTGTTCTTAAAAGTTAAGTAGCTAAGCCTGTATGTACGCGGGGCTCTGTTCAGCCTGGGCCTTATTACAAAAGAATTTTCAAGTTAGACAGGTTGGATTGAACATACATGGCTATTTTCGAGAGGCAGTTCTCAGCCTTAGGCAAACTTTTATGTTATTAAATATATTCAAACATGACCAACTTATGAATAAATCATACGGTGAAATGCTAATAGGATATCTTTGCACAAAAAGGCTTTGCTATCTTAATATTTCTCCCAACAAATAATGCTTAAAAAATGTAACTTGTGTTTTTGAAAGTATCTTGTTTAGTCATAGCAATTAAGGCTAGAAATCTGATATAAATTTACGAGGATGTAACATTATATATGCCTCTAGAAATTTTATTATGAACCGAAACATTTATATTTTATGCATAATTATATATTTTTCAATAATTTTCTAAAATTAGATAATTCCTTTACTATTACGATAGATGCTTATTAGATGTTTTCTAAAAGGTGAGAAAAAGTATTGGTGAGCCCTAGCTATAGTGTAAATAGGTTTTTTCATAAAGTGAAAACAAAGCTGTAGGATAGTATCAATGATTAACTATGGGAAAAAATATATATATATTTATACAACATTTAACTATGTTTATGTTATTTTCCCCTCTCTTGTTTTCAATTAAACATTTAATTGTAATTTTCAATGAGTTGCCACATTTTTTAATAAAATCATCAATAATTAACATGTTTCAAGTTTTTAAATGTAAATAAATTTCATTTAGGATAACCCTTCAGTTATTTAAACGACTTCATATTAATAGCAAATTGTAAATTTAATTGGTGGACGAAATTAGTGGACGAAATCCTAAACTTTAGGCAAATATTGTTTTTGTTTACTCAGAGAAAAGTTCTGCCCAATAACTATACCAACATCAGTTGGTATTAATTTTTTGGGAAATTTATAAGTTAGTTTGATATTTGAAATTTCGAGTTTGGTTCTGGGAGACAATATTTGGCCATCTCCTCATATTCTTCTTTAAAGCTGGAAATCTGTTTTATTATAATGAATGAGCTCGTGATGGAATTACAACTATCTTATCCGTAGCTATTTATTGATTAATAAAAAAAAAATAAAAAATCCGATCAATAAAATTATAAGTGGGCGATGGGGAAGAAAAAGTGTTTTTACGATGTAATGTTTATTAAATATATACGTTTTAAATCTGTGTAAAGACATTATTTAGGTAAATGTGAATAAAAAGAATATCGCTTGCGATGTTACAAAGTGACAAACAAAAGGAAGGCATATTTATTGGACCTCAAATAAGGAAGCTTCTTGGTGATTTCCGTTTTTAATATAAATTAAATATAAAGGAATCGACAGTTTGGGAGTGTTATGGAAGACATTACTGAAGACCATTTGAATTTAGTATATGAGATGCCAGGAACAAAAACTTCCATTATTTTTTGTGGTCTTGTTTCTATCGCTCAGATATCCTGGTGATACCTCTCTCCTTGTTTGTCGCTTGCTGCATCCGAATTGTCTGGGAAAAAAGTCCGAATGGGAGTGTAAAAAATGGGTTTTAAGGACATGCGGCGCCCTTGTATTTTATAGGCTTTCTAGAGTTCATCTATGAGGTTTTGTAGTTTTGATCGAAATCCTTTCACATCACTTCCAAGCTTCCCATTTCTTTTTATTATTTGAGGTTGAACAAATATTCCTTCTTTTAGTTTGACACCTCATGTATTTTTGCATAGATTTAACGCGTTTTACATGTTTATATTAAATAAATATTAGATTTTAAAAATATGTCTACTTTTTTTCTCCATCACCCATCCCCTATAAAAAAAAAATGTACGTGTTCAAGTAATTAGCTTATCATTTTCGAATTTTAGTACTACAAAATACTTCATAGACACCTATTTCCGTCAGTATTGTCGAAAAAAGTTTAAATTTGTTGATCCTGTGTTATTTAGAGTCATAGGATCCAGAGTATCAATATCATGGGATGGTGTTGTATGTATGATGTCAACGGATATGTGATGGACTGCTGTTTCCTTATTGCTGTTACCAATTCGACTATCCGGGAACTAATGTGATTGCTAGAGAAGGCGAGGGCAGAACTGGGGGTTTAATGTTTGATGAGGCCACCGCCTTTTCTGCTCCAACACCCGTCCTAACCTCCTGCGGCAAAATTTAATACAACAAAGAGACTTGGACACTTAGCCGAAACGAGCCCATCCCTCGGAATAACAATAGGAGCTCCCTCAAATTGTGCCCGTATTCTGGCTTAGCCAATTGCATCCATACCTTTATACACATATGTAATATTTTATAGGACACTAACTCGTGTTCGTCTCGCCTACTTACTACTAATAATAGCCAATGTGTTCAAGCAGGCTGTTATATAATATATAAATAAAATTAATGATATACATGTATAAATTGTATAGTTAATGCAATATGCTAAGTTGAAATTAAAAAAAAATGTATATAACAAAATAAAAGTTATAAATTAACATTAGATACCGTAGTAAACATACAATAGCATGTAGTGACTAAAATAAGAAGAAATAGGCTGAAATAATACAATATGGAATAATTATGGAGCACAACTATAATTTGTCATTCCATGTCTAATCATGTCTTGATGTCTCAGAATTCAATGTTTTTTTTTACTTATCGACATCGGTTTTTTGAAACAGGCTAAAGCGCAAAAAAGTCGAAATTCAGGCTTAATTTTATTATGGGACGTAGACACCACCTCTATCGATTCACGCTCACGATATATCGAGATATAAAATTGGAAATGGTCTAAAAATCAAATATTGACGAACTTAAGTACTAAAATTTAAGTACTATTTTTAGGTACTAAATACTGACGGTTCTCAGTCGCCACTCGGGTCTTGAATAGTGCTAAAAGCTTTAAAATTATAGATATTGTAATTATGAAAGTTTTAATAAACTCCTACCGTACACAATAAAGAATAAAGTAAATAAAAAAAACATATTATTAATTAGAAAGTAAAAAGACCATTCGGTCACCAAGTTTTTTTGTTATATTACATCGACCATTGGCCATTCTCGTCTGAAAGAATACTTTTGTTTAGTAAATTTTCATTAACATAATATATTTTTTCTTATATAATTATTGAAACCTACCATGTAAAACGTATTTCTTTTAATTGTTTACATGCAAAACAAACGGCAACAATGTGCTATTCTCTTCCATTTTTGTTACTTTCTTCCCTTAGTAAAATATTACAGCACACAATTAATCTATTTAAATTTAGTGCTGTAATTTTATTAAATATTTTCAAGTTATATAAATTACCCTTATTGAGTCATTGCATCCCTATGATGTGCTGAAGCATGACAGTCGAAAAAAAAAATTGTTATTTGCGGAAAAAATCGTTATTTGCGTTTCAGTTTATTTATTTATTTGCGTTAGAGCTTGCTTATTGGAGCTTAAGTCTTTTTCAAAAAAAGATATAGATTTGAAATATCATCAAATAGGATAAGAAATGCTGACTTTTCCATTTTAGTTTTGTATATTAGAACAAAAGCTTTTTGGAATTTTTTTCACATTTTAAGGTTGGTTTGGTAAATTTGTATTAAATCAAAGAGCATGTAATTCTGAAAGTAACGACGTAATTTTGAGCTTTCTAGGGCTCGTAATGGAGCTATAAGCTTTTGAATGATAGATACCGATTAAAAAAAAACTTTTTTTTTTTAATTTATAACTGTAGAACTGAAAATGGGAAAAACCTGAAACTGAATTTTCGACAATATTTATGTACAGAACTTTCTCATAATATATTTTTATTACTCAAATTTTCTGCCTAGTATATGAACATATATTTTTGTAGTAAACTTTTTGTCAAAAATATTAAATTTAGATTTCTCTTTTGTAAAGAATATTCTCTTTTTAAATATTAAAAAAATGAAAATCTCATAAATAATCTACCAAATTTAGGGTTATGCTAGAAAATCGAAAATTTGTTTCATAAGTTCATATCATGAAGTGATAAAGCAAAAGTAAAAAAAAAATAATTTTCGGAGTTAAGCTACTTCTTCTCTGAAACGGCGATTTATTCTTATCATTTTTATTATTCTTGTATGCTGTAATGCCTAAGATCTGATGAAGGCCTATAACTTATGCCGAAAAGTTGTCACACTATAAATAGTATATTTCGTTAATGTGCGTTTCATTTCAGATTGCACCCCCTACCTCTCATCATCCCTTTTATTAAATATATAGTTTCAAATTATACAGTATACTTCGTAAAAGAACATTGAATAAGTAATAAATATTAAGAAACAATAAAAAAGCAAAAGTAAACTATATTTAAATACTAACTGAATATATAATTATTTCAACCTAGAACTTAGTACCTGGATAAACTCAAGTTCATCTTGACTTGAGACTCCGTCACATTGAATGAGCAGAAATACCATGTAGTAAAAATAAAGACTAAAAAAGGTTTTTTAGTTTTACCGGACGTTCTTCTGTTATAATGAAACCGGGACTTCGTCCCAGCATAAAGTTTTTTTTCTATTCTATTCTAAAACTTAATGAAGTATACCTAAAGATTTCTTTTTAAAGTTATATTAAATGCATGGTCTGGGTAGGTACTTCAATAAAATCACACTTTGGAATTTATGGATTTTCTCTTCAGAATGAAATTATAGTGGCATTCCTTGTCTCTCTTCAAAATAGCATTTCTCTTATTAGAATTCAGTTAACTTCCATGATATAATTTAATTACGCTATTCCGATCAAATTAATTACATTTATACTCTCCACTTTTCAGTATCAATTTGCTGAAAGCTTATGATATACACGTGGCATTAGTTTAAATTAAAAGGTAGCGACCCATAATAAATAATAAGTATGGCTTGCTTTTGCTGTAATATACGCGGAATTATTTTTTTATTACATCTGCATAATGGCCCATAATTTAAGAGATTGGCAAATAATCCAAATTTGTATAGTAAGTATTTAGTCTAAAAGTCACATGACTGAAGATGTTTCCATGAAATTTTCTACAAATTATAATTAAACCTAATGTAGAACAGTTTCAAGTCATAAATACAAAGAATTTAATCCTGATCACCATAGGTCTTCATAAGTATTAAATGATATAGCTTTTCCGTTATTGGAAATAAAACACCCCCGGCTAGAGACTGTGTAAGATATATGGAGGATTTTCGGTGATATTTCACTTGATTTATACAAACGAGCTCTTCATTCGCTTAATAATTTTCCTTTTTCACAATTTATTTATTCGATGAAGAATATTTTTCTTCGTATTTTATTTATAATTGAAAAAAATATTTTTTTTGAAATGAAAGTATATTAAGTATTTATCAATTAGAGTTATTGTTATATATATATCAAATGTTTTTGCTTTCCTAGTGTTCCTATGGGAAGACTTTTTATACTCCCTTCAGAATGTATCTTTCATTTGAAAGTGTATTTCTCATATAATCATTCTACATAAAATTTCGGGTTTCTTACAATAGTCATAAAAACCATATCATAAACAAATACAATAACAATTTTCAAGTAGTAGAAAATACAATTCAAAAAATAAATAAACTCCGATAAATATTAGATCATTTGTTATCTTCTTTCTTGCTTATTGGTATTTTTTTTCCAGTCGATTGTTACATTTTACCTTTTATTTGGACGTTTCGTTAAATTTAATAATATTGATAAATCTGTCAAATCAGATGTATAGTTATTTCATAATTCCGTCTTTGTCCGAATTCCTCCATGTCATTTTACTGGATGTATTAATTTGGATCTATGCTGATATTTGAACACTTGTAAATGTTGGCGTTTGTCTGATTTAAGTTAATTTATTGTGTTGAGAAAATTTTAATCGTTTAAAAGCGAGAGAATAAAAAGTTATAAGAGATAAAGCTTATAAGAGAATAAAAAGTTAGTTGCTTACATTTTTTTATTTAAGAATTACTATTAAATTTTTAAAGTTTTATATAAAATAAATATAAATATATATAATATAAATATTTTAAAATAATTTTAATGAAAAATAGTGTTATCCATTAGTATCAGCCAACAGTAATTATTTATCTTTTAAACTATTTCGTTTGCTATCTTAGCGTTTTGCTGCATGCCAATTACCCAGTTGTTGATGCTTGTTTTTTAAAGTACTGTTTTATGAGATAAAGCAACGTTTAATTTAAATACAGTTATACTACTGATACAGAAATGCTGATAAAGGCAATAACTAAATTAATGGTATTATCTGGAATTAAAAATGAATTCCTTGAATAAACTTTAAATTTCATTTGTGTAAAAATTAAAAAAATCACAGATCACAGAACTAGTAAAATATTTGAGATAACAAATAATTGATTTTTTTTTTATCACGTTTTCCTCTGTGCGCTGTTAAATGTTACTTCAAAAAATTCGTGAGGGTTATTTTATCCCTTAAGACAAAGCATTATTCCGACGATACAATATTCACAAATCATGAGATAATTTTTGAGCAGAGTGCATTGATTGTAATAAAGCCTATTTCAGTTTATTTACTCCACTTTCTATAAGATTTTTCTTTGAACTAAGATAATTTTTTATTATAATTCGCACTCAAATAAGTAACCTTGAACTGACACCCTGAATTAACTTTCATCGTGTGCTCGCTACTTTACATTAATAAAAAAAAAAAAAGTCCATGAAAAATAGATCTATTCTAGATCTGTATGGTATGAATAGAAAAAAAAACTTCTTATAATAATATAATTTGATATTCCACGAATTAATCTTAAAATTACATTGTGATTTTTTATTTAGTATTCTTTTTCTTTTCTTTTTTTTATGATATCACAAAGTGAAACATTTAAGTGATATTGACAGGAATAAATTCATCATTACAATGATATTTTCAGCGCTATCGGAGGTGCCATCAGAACAAAATTACTGTAAAAATATATCATTTCACACAGAAAAAATTACAACAAAGATTTAAATTATGTTGTCCTTTTGGAGTATTCTAATTATATTGGCCTTTTTTTTCTGAGAGAATTAATCTATTTCAACAGTTACTATGTTTTAATAGGATCATTGTACTCAACGTTTCTTTGCAGCATCGAATTTATTTCTGTCAATATCACTTGACTTTTTCATTATGTGACAGCATAGAAACATCCCTATTTTCCGCGCTATTTGCCTTAGATGACTTCGAAGGATAACCAGCTACTTCACACCTAATGTTATCCATATTGAAACAAAAAAAAAATGTAATTTTCACGTGTGATTAAACCTATCAAATCTGAAAAATGGGTTTACCTTTGGGACATGAGTTGTGAGATAGGGAGGTATAAATTATTCTCTTTACATTTTTTCATGTTCCATTTATTATCCTCACCTTTATGTTTCATTTTTACTCGTCCACTATAAATTTTCTTCCTGGGACTCGTGGGATAGAAGTTTTTCTGGGGCCATTTATTCAATGCTTTCATTGTAATGGTTTTCAAATTATTTTTCTTTGTGGTGTGACTAGTTTATTATATCAAAATTTCATTATTGATATTTAATTAATATTTTTTATTTTAGCCCTAAATTATAAATTATAATTTAACCTACCATTTGTGTTCTTCTCTGTCATATATATTTTGTCTTAACTCTCACGTTTTCTTCATAGATACTCTTAGAGGTTTGCATATTTCATTTATGTTCTCTATCTAATAGTTTTGATCAATATTATGCTTACAAATAATTAAGAAATGTATTGAAATTAATAAAAAAACAACAACTATTAGTGATATACAATTGCACTATATTTATACCTTTTCTAGCATAGTTATTATTATACTTTTATTGCCCCTTTACATTTCTGATCGTAATAATTGCCAAACGAAATATTTGATACATATCTTGAGGGTTTGGATGGATTTCAGTCGAGAGAGTTATGTGGACAAGGACTATTAGTGTTATCGGCATTGAACTTCCGTGTTACCTATCCCTGTTTATTTATATTAAGTTTTGATTTAGGTAAATTAATATGTCTTAGGCAGTTAAAACATATCTATTTCCTTAAATAATTTCCTACAGTCGACGCTTCCGACATTTCCTAGCAATTTCCTCAATATGCCGTATATCGGATCAGCCGCCGGCATGTCGAAGCACGAACGTAAAGTGATAATATTGATGCGATGTGCACGAGGTAATTAAATTGCTGGCTAGAGCAAAACTTGATGGCATTTCTCACTATTACTTTATTTTTTGGTGGAATGACGTTTGTTCTGACTCACAGTATGGGAAAGCTAAGGGTTAAGTTCTCTAACTAATCGATTGACACAATATAGCAATTAGTTTGTGAACTTAACTCTTAATTTACCAATACAATGAGTCGCATCAAATGTTATTCCACCAAAAATGTAATTGTGAAAAAAGCCACATCCAACATTTCTCCAGCCAACAATTCAATTATTTAATTACACTAGTAACTTGATCGCGATATTTTATTTTCATAAAATAATTAGATACAAATAATTTAATAAATAAGATTAAATAAAAATAACCATGTATATTCATGCATTTTTTCTATTTGAATATTCTACTGTTCGAACTGAAGGCGGTGGGTTGTCGGATCCGACCCCGATAGTTCACGGATCGTGTGAAAACGATTACATCTTCCATGTTGTCAAAATAAGTTACTGATTTGCAGTACATCCCGTCCTGTTCATAATTGGAATAATCAGATATATCACATAATATATTACTAATTTACCACAAAAATAGCAACAACAAAAATAAATCTTCTATGTGATTGTGGGGGGAAAAAGTCTGTATGACTTAATTCCTGATATCTTGACATTGAGCTAGAGCTATAGAATTCGATAAGAACATCTTATTTATACTATAAAAATTCTTTATGAAGTCTTCAATACTTAATTATATTATCCCAAAATAATTTATGAATATTGAATTTATATTATGATTTTATTTTATAGTGGACCAGAAATCTTATTTAATATTAATTATAACCATTATGCCCATATCAACCCTGACCTATGTTGTTGATTCACCATCAATTCCTGATGATTCCAGGACGTGTCTAAAAAGGATGAGAGGCCTTTACGAAATTTGTCAGAATATTACCCAGAGAGATTTTTTCTATCCGAAAATTTCTATTTCGTTATGCTGTTGTTCATCATATTTACTTTTATTTTATAAAATATTAACCTTGATGCTAATTTTATAGAAAACAGGTATTTACAACTTGGATGATAGTACTTAACAGTGTGGTTTGGAGCTATGTTCTATATTCTCTTTCCAGATTTGTTTAACCTAGGAGTAAACGCTTAAGAAATTGATAAAACTGACGTGCCTAAGACATCAATGAACCGACAGCTGGGAAATCTGTTGAGATAATAGATTGAATAGGAGATAGTAGGGTAGATGCTTCAGTTATCTGTCTTAGCCTTCGCCCTGGCTGACTCCTCCTAAATTTACACATTATGAATAACGGATAGCCCTCCTATCAGATGACTGTAAATAATTCAATTCCTTGTCTACATTATCTTCCTTCCTCAGGTTACAGCCTTCCTATCTCTTCTCCCTTCCCCGGTATAATTCGTTATTGTTTCCAATCAGAATGGTAAACTATCCATCTGGGAGAAATTCAGATTTCATGTGACTCCTTCGCCATTGTACACACTTATGTTGTATTGTAATAACTTCTGTTAATTATTCTGATAACACTGGAGAAAATTAATTATAATATTTATAAAAAATTAAATAATAAATAGTAATTCGTACATTGATAGTAGGTAACATTTATGTTTGGCACCTTTTCGTACGATAACTTTGGATATCCCATATATTACCTTATTAATGTAGCATTCAACTCTAAAAACAATAGTTTTATTTTGAACATTAAGCTGGGACTAGTAGAAATTTTACGGCGTTTTATTTTTTTCAAGGAAAAACTAGAGAGTCTTTTTTTAAAAATCATAGAGTGGTGTTATTGTTGAAATAAAATATTTAAAAAAATTTGCTATAAGAGCAAAGATCAAAAGTCTAAAGTTGGGATTTGTCAGGGTGGGAAAGCGTGATTTGACAGACGTCTCTTTGGTCCACTCAAACTTAAATAAATTAGTATTATATTATCTTGTGCGTGTTTGATAATGCTTATCCTAAAAATATGAAACGACAATCCTAAAATATGCAATCAGTCAAAAAGACTGTTTCTGATTTTAATTATATTTTAATCATTATAAGCTCTTATATGATAATTACTAAATATAAATATACTAGTAGCTCTTATTTTATTACGAACCATCTATTCCAACCTAAATCTACTATATACGAATGTGACTATGGACCTCTGCCTCATCAGTTCATAAATATAATTGCGATTCTCTATTGCGAACCACCAGTATTCTACTAGTTTCAAACTAGAGACATCCGACAAGGCAATTCACAAATACATAATAGAACGCATAACCCATAATAGAATTTATCAATATTCTTCATTAAAAAAATAATTTAATCTCCTTACAATTATTGTAAATATCTCTTTTTTTCCCTCCACCATCCGTGTCAATGCTAAAAAAAAATTATCAAATGCCTTCTAGGAATATTCGCGTTTAATTTGGTTGCGACTACGAAACAAACACATTTTTCATGATGTGGGATCAATTAAACGACCGCCATCTAGCATCGGAATTTATAAAAAAATACAAATACGTTGTTTTCCCAATTTAAAGGAAAATTCTTGCTAAATTAAATGAAAACCGGACGAAGGCAGACATGCAGATGAATTGCCAAAAGATCGAGTTGAAACAGGACCTCGCTGACGCTCGGTCAATAAATTTCTGGGAAAACGATTCCTCTCAACAGTTGTCGAATAGCTTTTGTGGTTTTAAAAAAGAAAATTAAATAATAAAAATATTTTTAAAAAATAACTTTAAAGAATATTCATATAAAATTTGATGATTATGGAACAACGCATTTGGTCGTGAGTGCGAAAAAAATACATTTTTGATGTTATGGGCTCAATAAAACGACCGCTATCCTTGATTGGAATTAAAAATTAAATATCCCTTCATACATATTTCTACATACCTCATTTTTCCTGACTTGAACATTTGGAACATTTGTGCCGAATTTGCAGAAAACCGAACGACGTGTTTGGTCATGATCGCGTAACTAACAGACAATGGAAATTCCAAACGGTCGAGTAGAAATACAAGTATAGTTAAATATAAGGTGTAACGTTAATTGCACTTGTGTTAACCAACGATCATTTTATTCTTTCATGTTTCTTTCTTTTCAACATTCGCTTAAATATTAATTTTGATTTTAATGACAATGCTAATTTCTGTCCATTAAATGAGCCGCTGAAACGGCCGGTCTGCTGATTTCTGTTAACTTTCAACTGCTCCTCGAGTTTGAAACTAGCATAATTAAACTGTGAACTAACAAAGCCACTTTCCCTATATGTGCTTACTAATTAACTAGATTATCTAATATTATGAAAAGTTCAGAATTGATAATAACTATTTTATCTTGTTTACTATATATTAATGATAACAATCTTCTTTTTTTTTTTACAGGTAAGTGAGAAACTGTACTTTCTTGCCCAATGTATTCAGATAGGATGCTTGCAATCTTGTTACTCCGTTTACAATAAAACAGGTATAAAACATTAGACGTTTTTTTATTTGAGGGAATGAGAACCCATGGGGTACAAGTGAGAATTTAATAATTTTGTAAAAACCTATTTTAAAGTTAAAACATTTTGATACCTAAAACGTTAAAGTATGTATCATTATTATATCATTGCTCTGCTGTATCTCTTGGATATGGTGCAATAATGCTTTAAAAAAAAATCACTTGTACCCCTTAGCTTCGCATCCCCTCTGTTATTAAATTACTTAAAATAATGTTATTGATTTTGTTGAAAATCAATTGGGCAAATTTTGCACAAAAAAAAAAAAATTGTTTTGTGAAAAAAAGGTTGGAGCTTTAACGTTTCAGAATCTCTTTTATTATTATTCTAATATGTAGTACGTTTGAATAGTTTTAAAGAAATATTAGACAGAGCTAAGGCTCTGGTATTAATCAATATTTAATTATGTAGATAATAAAAATTAAAAAATTGATAGAATTAAATGAAGAAGGTATAAATATAAGCTCCAGTGTATACTGTTGTTGGTGATGTCCAATTGTATATTTCAAATGCTAGACCACCTAGTGGCGTTAGGAAGATACTCCATGGTGCGGCCAAAGACCTCCATGGTCCGTAGTGGCAACAGAAAAAAAAATATATAAATGTAGGCTTAAACAAATATAAATAAAAACAGTGAAATATAAAAAAAAAAAAAAATCAGCCTCCTTTATTACTGCATAATTTAAATGCGACCTCTAGTGGTAAAAGTATTCCCCACCTACGCATCTTATTCGTATATAACCTGCTTGTGAACAAAAAGTTCAATTTAATAAAGGTGACACTTTTGCAGAGGGTGGGAGGGATATTTTTTTCTGTCTCAAGTATGCACAAGAAATGGTTCTTGAAGTTTCTCCTCCATCGAATACCAATAACACATACATAAGAAAACTGAAGAGAACCAGAACATACCATGATGCATCTGAATAAGTTGGTCTCTTTCCATTTACTTTTTCTTCTTCCATGCTTACAATCTTTATTGTCTATTGAAACTTGATTATTGTTGTACGAGGTCGCTGAGCTTCTATTTCTCACATTTTTCAGTCGTGCTGGGGTTAAAACCTGCGGTTTGAGGTATGAAAAAAATTCTTGTGCACTGGTGACTGATCCTCCATTGCTTCCTTTGCTTCTTATACTTTCCTTTCCTTTTTATAGTACTACTATTACTATTATTATCACTATTATTGTTTCAATGGTACTTATAAATGCGTAAATTAGAATATATAAATTTGATATAGTATGATTTTATTGTTTGTTTCATCTTATGTTTTTTTTTTGTTTTATATTTTTGTTTGTGTAATTTTCCATTCATTTTATTCTTTCAAATGTTATAAATATGTATTATTGTTGATAACAACTAATTACATACGAAATATTGACAATGATGTGAGAAATGTCGACTGTATGAGATATGCCGCAAATAAACAGCTTTCTAACAGGGTTATTGTTTGAAGGAAATAAATAATCCTCAAAGAGATTCTATTGTTATAAAGACCGATCAACGTTGTTGTGTTATGTGTCAAACGCAATAGGCATCAACAATTATGGGAGTTGGTAACAACATTATACATCATTGTTACATTGTTAACATCATAGTCATCACACGCAGTGGGCTGAACTGGACAACTGATAACCACAAATCGCTTAGTGTGTCCACATCAGGTATCGGCATATATATGTATATGTTGCCAGATGTCAATGGCTTAGAACACGGTTGCCGTGAGGGATTATTCAGTTATCGGCATGTGATCTGCTGCATGGTATCTAACTTATTCTAATTCATTTTCCTACAAATGAACATGCGATTTCTTACAGTTGTTATGTTATACAATGGTGATGTGGTTTTGGCGCTGTTTATTATTAAATAGAAAACTCTAAATATTCTTAAAGAATTCTTTGCAACAAAATGTATTGGTTTTATGGATTTAACATAACACCTCGCGCATAGTAACATGCTGTTGCGATGATATTAACGAAAACTGAAAAATAAAGCTGACCCATAAGAATTCTCGCGATTCAAATTGAAATAAGTTGACTCATCAAATGAACATCGAATGTTCTTATGGATTTTTTTCCGTTCACTTAATAACCTTTTAGAAATAAAAAAATACACATATTCCAAAGCTCGTAGTTTATCCAAGCTGCGACTCCCTTTCAATTTGGAATACGACCCTATGCCTGAATACATAATGTTGTTTTGGAGAAGGTTATACAGAAACAATGAGATAGGGTTGGGTCGTAATTAGAGACGCATTTCACCCGAGAACGAGGTTGGTGCCAAACAAAAGATAGAACAGACGGAACAAAATTGATTAGCATCACCTGTGCCTAACCCTCTTAGTGCTTGTTCCCTTGAGAAATGGACTTAGATGTGCGGGTCATTGTTTGCCCAAGTCCTGCTTAATTTTCTTTACCTCCATCCGTCGAGGCCAGTTTAGAGAGACTGATTCTGTTTGGAATTCACTGGAATTCACTGGTTCAAGATGCGGATAGCTTTAGCTTAGCGGTGATCTGTCACGGATCCCTTTTGCGCGATGGGCACCAGTGAGAAACCTACAGGTAAAAAGCAATAATCAATTCGTTTGTTATTGTAGCAAATGATTCTAATTTAGGATGCATTGATTACCTATGTCCACATTATCCTATTTCTTGTTGAAAATTTGACTATAAGTTCGAATATGCAATACTGTGAACCGAATGCAGATGAAATAACTCCAGTCCTGGAGAAGATTGTGGACGATTCGAGACGAAACGATCTGTTATAAGTGATTTATAACCAACATCATATAATGCTATTCTATGGCTATTATATAACATACCTTTCTCCGTTGGCAAGCCAACCCAACAACATATATGGCGAAGAAGGATATCTCTTCTTCCTATCTAGGAAGGGGGTGAAAGAAATTAATGGTAAAAAAGAAATCATTTCGATGAGTCACATGAAGTTTGCTTGGAGGCCTGTTTTTATTATATTTTTGAATGCTCTATGAATAATTTCAAAAGTTCGTGCTCTCCTAGAACCTTAGATTACATTCTTGTATTCTGCATGACACTTCTTATACAAATGTAGGCGTCCCTTCACTAGATCAATTAATTTGTTTATATCTTACGTCCGCTTCGAATTCGAAGTGAACTTTAAAGCAGCTCTTTGATGAAGTTTCGAGATTTTTTCTAATTTTCCAATTGTCAAGGTGAGATTTTCATTCAGGTTTCGTAAACACTTGTTTTTCTATGGACTGCAGTGCAAAAATGGCTTCAACAATTTTCATGAAACTTTTAAATCTTCTCCGTGAAGTAATTATAATTTTCCTATGTAGCGCATCGCCGAGAAAATAACGCACATAACTCAACAAATATACATTTTTAATATATCATATACGTATTTATTTTAAAGGCAATCAAATTTACTACAAATCGAGAAAAGAAAATCATCCAAATCGGACCATTAGTAGTACAGCCCATTCAACTTTTTACACAAGCTCCTTAAATCATTCTACACATATTCTCATAGAAATCCGTTCACCGTTTAGTTATTTGATAATTCAAAAACTATATATCTGCCAGAACTTTACAGATGCTTATTTGAAAGATAATTTAATTGTCTACACATTTAAAATTAAAAAAAAAATATGGACTTGCGCAAGGAAAGTCATGTGAATGTACCAGAATATTTTATAAAAAAATACAAAATACCAGATATTTTATTCTACAATTGATGTACGTCTGGTATCTTCTGCTGAGAACTACTCTGGCTTGATTTTGCTTCACTTAGGCAGTGAAACCAGATTTCATTTGTTGAGATATCTCATTAGCGTTGAATAATAATACGCTCTATTATAAGAGTTTACTAGATTCTGATTGATTCTATTTGAAATACTTAAATTAAAAAATGTTTAGATATATTTAAAAAATAAGCTAAACTTTGTTGAAAATTCATTTTTGAATAGCAGTTAACATAAAATAGGCGAGGAGTAAAGTAACATTCTTAAAACAATTAAAATTATGATAATAACTCTTAAGACAATGAAAAATTTCCGAATTATTCCGAATTTTATGGTTATTTCAGGCAGGCACATAAAGCGTACATTGATCCATGCTATTGGTAAGCTTTGGTACATTGCTTGGAACTATGCACTATAATAAAACGTGATATTAGGTTCCTTTTATAGTATATTTATTAATATTTATATTATTGTTATATTAATTAACCCATTATTTTCTTAAGAGGGAGGGCAAGCAGGAGCTAAGAAGCCCAGGAATCACATCAATGTCACAAATCCATTACCTGTTGTTTGGTTAATTAAACATCGACCGTCCCGAACCACTCAAGAAGCATAGCAGGATTACAGAGTTGTAAATGGTAGGCTTACACGGCGTTTAGTTATTGCACTAGGTGCCCATGTATAACAATTTATTTATTCTAAATAATCATTTATAGTAGGTTTAAATATTCTCTAATATAGTTATGCTAGTCTCTTCGTATAGTTATGTTAAATTAACATGATTTTACTTGTTGATACAAGTTTTGAAAATGATTTTTAAAATTTTTTTTTTGTTTTAATTTGGATTTAACAATTCTTTGAACAATTAAAATAGGTTGTATATTCACAAAAATACAAAATGGAGAGGGTGAGATAAAAAAGTTGAGACTCGCAAAGGCACTTCTCTGACACTAGCTCAATTGACTTACGAATTTTCAACTTTCCAACTCAATTTGGAGGGTCTGTAGACGTGTGCTAAACCTTAAAACTCGCGAAAAACCATTTAATGTCGTAATATTGGCCGAAAGTTTGAATGAAATTTACCACCATTTCTATAGTATTTTTCTGCTTAGAAAAATCGTTAAGCCTCCCCGGCCCCTATGAAATGGAAATGCTGATTACAAATACATAAATAAGGATGGAAGAATGGCCTGCGATACAGTGCAATAGAGTGTGTACGGATTATTTTCAGTGACGGATCTAGATATGGATTTTCCCCTTTGTTAAGGAGGTTTAGAGTGTTCCGGTACTGATAATGATGATGGGAAACAGTTCTATAGGTAAGTGAGCCTATAGGATAACTCCCAAGTTGAATAGGGTATGGTGGCTCTCTCCCGGAATAATTTGAAATTTTGGTAGTCAATGATAGCATTTTATGCTATTTAAGTGTTTTGTATTTATTCTAAAAACTCGTGTATTCAGCTTATAATTTTGCATTTTAGTTCCAATTTTTTATGATTTTTTTTTGTTCAAAAGCGCGATCAGATAGGGATGTTGAAAAAATTTATCGATATTTTTTCAGATATATTTTTTTTCGATACACCGTTATCAAATTTTGAGCATCTAAAACTGATATTTTATCAACAAAAAAGGAGAAAAAATAAAAAAAAATTCTACAAGGTCCGCGGGTTCGACAAACAAAGACCATAACAATTTGAACTAACCTAAATTTTTATTGCCTGATACAAGTGCCTTAGCTCGTTCGGCCTCCCCGACCCCCATGAAATATAAATTTACTGATTATAAATACATAAATAAGGATCGAAGAATGACCTGCGATACACTGCAATAGAGTGTGTTCGGATTATTTTCAGTAACGGATTTAGACCTGGATTCCCCCCTTAGATTAGAAGATCTTAGGCGCGATGTGGTCCTCGTACAGACATTTTTTCGCTAGGAGGGGGCCGCCCAACTTAACGTTGCTGCGGTCCATGGTTTTCAATAGCTCGATAAACTTTTTATGGAGCTATTGAAAGGGACTTCCCTTTAGGCCAAATTGGCAGTGTTCTTCCGACTGTATTTAAGGCATTGGGTTTAAGGACAGTGACAAATCGGTCTAGATTCACGGACTATGTCTGTTCGGGGTCAGTACGCGCATGAATATATATTTCTTTAGTATATTTCTTTGCACTAAGCTGATCGTCCACCGTCAAACCTGACGTGGATTTTCCCCTTTGTTCTGGTACTGGTAATGGTGATGGGTAACAGTTCTATAGCAGCTAACATGCAATAGGCGAGGGGTAAAGTAACATTCATAAAACAATTAAAATTATGATAATAACTCTTATGACAATGAAAAAGTTCCGAATTATTCCGAATTTTATGGTTATTTCAGACAGGCACATGTAGCGTACATTGATCCATGCTATTGGTAAGCTTTGGAACATTGCTTGGAACTATGTACTATAATAAAATGCGATATCATTTTCCTTTTATAGTATGTTTATTAATATTTATATTATTGTTATATTAATTTACCCATTACTTTCTTAAGAGGGAGGGCAAGCAGGAGCTAAGAAGTTCAGGAATCACATCAATGTCACAAATCTATTACCTGTTGTTTGGTTAATTAAACATCGACCGTCCCGAACCACTCAAGAAGCATAGCATAACAGAGTTGTAAATGGTAGGCTTACACGGCGTTTAGTTATTGCACTCGGTGCCCATGTATAACAATTTATTTATTCTAAATAATCATTTATAGTAGGTTTAAATATTCTCTAATATAGTTATGCTAGTCTCTTCGTATAGTTATGTTAAATTAACATGATTTTACTTGTTGATACAAGTTTTGAAAATGATTTTTAAATTTTTTTTTTTGTTTTAATTTGGATTTAACAATTCTTTGAACAATTAAAATAGGTTGTATTTTCACAAAAATACAAAATGGAGAGGGTGAGATAAAAAAGTTGAGATTCGCAAAGGCACTAGCTCAAAATTGACTTGCGAATTTTCAACTTTCAACTCATAGTATTTTTCTGCTTAGAAAACAACACTGCAGCTCATTTGATCCAAAGGGGGCCGCTGGAAGTGCTCAGAAAAAGCGGGAAAATATTAGTATATTTATAATAACAATAATAAAAGGCTTAACGAACCCGAAGGTTCGATGCCGATACCACTAATCGCTGCCTACAAATCTCGGTCCACCGACTACCGTCCAAACCCAAATTCATTAGATCAATCTTAATACAACCTCTCACCTACGTTTCGGTCTACCCCTCGGACGTTTACCACTCGGCTCAACGTTTATTAACTTTTTAGGAATTCGTTCGTTACTGAGCCCAACAACTTTGCAAGCCCATTTCAACCGTCGCTTCGATATCACTTCGATTGTATTAACAGGTTGCATGCTCCGCTATTCCGCGTTGTGTAATCTCCTGAATTCTCCAGTTGACTCATCCTTTTCGGACCAAATTCGCAGTACCTTATTCGCGAAGACCTTAAGGCGTTGTTCGTCTTTCAAGGTTAGCGGCCCCGTTTCACACCCTTACAGAACTGTAGGCAAGATAATAGTTTTGTATATTCTAAGTTTTAAGTTTCTGGCCAAATGCGCGACCTAAGTTATGTTGATACCGAAAAATGACAAGCATTTCCCACCTTTAACCGCGCCTTTATTTCCTCTTGAATTTCGTTTTTTCTAGTAATCACATACCCCAAATACTTAAATTTCACAACTTGTTCCAACCTATTTTCTCCTATATCTATATCCTCAATATCGCCTCTGTTTCTATTGCTAACCATATATTTCGTCTTATCCGTATTTATTTTGAGGCCAAGAGGCCCAGCTGTCATCAACGTTGTTGTATTCAGTTTTATAGTTTCCGCGTCCTCACTTAATAATACCAAATCATCCGGAAACCCTAGCACGGATATTTTACCAGATCTAAACACCTTTCGGTACGCATCACCTTTCTAATGACATACTCAAGTGCTAAATTAAATAAGACAGGTGAAAGGGAATCGGCTTGTTTTAACCCCGAGAAAACTTCAAATTTCTCCGAAAAATAATTACCGATTCTAACTTTATTGAACGTTTCCGTCATGCACATCCCTACTAGATTTACTAACTTCTTCGGTATTCCCTGCTCAATCAAAATGTTATACAGTCTCTGGCGATCAATGGAATCATAAGCCTTTTTGAAATCCACAAAAAGCTGATGAACTGAATTCTAATTTTTTTCTGATATTTGCCGTAAGGAAAATATTTGATCGATAGTTGATCGGTTTCGTCTAAAACCACATTGGTAGTCTCCGATAATTTCCTCGGCATATTCCGTGATTCGATTAGTTAGGATCAACGAGAATGCTTTATAACATACCGGGAGGAGTGATATTCCGCGAGAGTTATTACACTCCGTCCTCGGACCTTTTTTTGTGAATCGGAATTAGTATAGATTCTTTCCATTCTTCGGGCATTTTTTAATTTTCCCAGATCTTTTTAACCAAAAAATGTATTTTAGAAACTCCAGCTTCACCGCACGCTTTTATTAGAGCGATCTGAAAGGGATGTTGAAAAAATGTATCGATATTTTGGCTGATATATTTTTTTCATCAAATTTTGAGCATCTAAAACTGATATTTCATCAACAAAAAAAGGAGAAAAAAATATAAAATAAAAAAAATTCTACATGGACGGCGGGTTCGACAAAGATCATAATAATTTGTACAATAGTGGCTGTGTTCTAGAGATGGTGGGATGTCGAAAGCAAAATATCGATATTGATATTAGTTAACAATATCGATATCTTCAATATGAATTATGAATTCTTTTTTAATGTATAAGTCATTTATTTAAGTTTTCTGTCGCCCCATCCTCACCACGTGGATCCTGATAATTTTCGGGGAAAATACAGCTAAAAATATATTTTAACTTTGTTCCGTTATTTTGCGAATAATTTATTTACCTTCCTCAAAAATAAAACAAGCCATAGGTACGTTAAATCATTGTAGCTTTTCCGCATTTTTTGCCAGCATTAAAACTGTATATTCCAGAAATTTCTTATGGGTTTTGTTTTATTAATTTTGTTCCACATAATTTTAAACATTTAATATCCTTGCAGTTGTTCCTTTTTCATAAAAATGTTTGGGCAAACAGTGCTTGTAATATTAAAAATTCTTATTTAGTTGTTACTTCTTACATGAAAGTTTTTTAACGTTGAATGAAAAAGTTGATTTAGTATACTATAAAATACATAGTAATCTTCTTTCCTGGGCTGTCAATCAAGTTTTGTTTTTCATTTCTTCAGATTCCTACTTTAATATTTTTATTTTTTAGGACATTCTATTTCATCTATTTCTTATTAAATAATCTAAAAGAGCAAGCACTTAAAAAGAGACATAAATTAATTGCTGGGATAAAATTTGAAGATTCCAAACACAAAGATTTATAAAATACTGATAAATACATTACCAGTCAACGTTTCGCCAATTCAAGCATCAGAATATACACAATTAATCAGGATTGGATTTATAATAAGCCAATCATTATCATAAATAGTAAATTAAGTAAAAAAAAAAAATTTTTGCAACGATTACTAACGAATATTTTTATATTATCAGTCGTCCAAGAGAGTTTATAATACTCTATCATATCAACTAACCTCATAGTAAATCAGTAATAAACTATAATACAACAAGCATTAACCCTTTGCCAACTCCAAACAGAATTGAAAAAGAAAAATTTGAGACACCATTTCTTCTAATAGTAACATCATGTCTCAGAAGAAAGTTTTGCCAACAGCAAATGCAACAGTGACGCATTTCATAACGAAAAAAAAATACATAAATAAACATTAATTAGAAATTGCTAGGATGAAATTGGAGCATAATAAACACAAAATCTTAAGTCACAGGTTAACAGAGAATAGAGCGGAGCATATTTATTTGGAACTGCTTGGCAGTATGAGGTATGAGGTCATATCCATGCTGCTTAGCATTGACTGCTCCAGGAGTCAAATGGTCGGCAGTACGACGGTTCTGGGTTATGTTATCATGTCGGAACAGAATTTCGATGATAACGCTAACTTTTTTTTTTCATAGGTAATGGCCGCCACCACGGTGGGCATTACCTGCGAAAGTCTACCTTTAATAACTAACCAGTCAATGTTTCGCCAATGAGGCATCGTCTGGGCATACAAAATAAAATCACAGATATGAAGATTAAATACAGCACATCTCACATCAACAGCCTAAAAAGATTCATCAACCTCCCTTGCGTTGTGTTACTTCCTTCTGCCTTCATTATGCGACATGATGTCTCTAGTTGATGCATATTTTTAGACTGTTGGTGTGAGATATGCTATATTTGATTTACATATATACGATTGTATGGTGTAGGTCTTGATGATGCCTGAATTAGTTATTTACATATTTACTTGTTATTTAGTTACTTAGTTATTTATTTGCTGTTGGGTAGATTTGAACTGTGGTGTTACTATTAGAGGAAATAGTGTTTCAGGATGAAATTGTTCTCTTTGAAGTATGCCCTATTTTAATTTTTTTGATACCAACAAATGTTTATATCTGCCTTTTTGGAGTTGGTGATGGGAAAATACTTGTTGTTGTAGTAAAGTTTATTACTGATAGATTATCCTGGATGTTGATGTTATTGAGTATTAAAAACTCTTTTGCCCGACTGATAGTTGAACAAGCCATAGGTACGTTAAATCATTGTAGCTTTTCCGCATTTTTGCTCCAACTAATTGTTGGAAAACAGATTTTTTTGCTTATATTACCATTTATGATAATGATTGGCTTCTAGAAATCAAATCCTAAATAGGAGTTGGGAGAATTACTGCATACCATCCCGAGGGCATAAAAAGTTTCAGGATGGGTTAAAATATAAACAAGAACTGAGGAGAGGGATCCGGGCGAGGCATAAGAAGAGAGAGAAAGGCCTAGCATTCAATTAGTGGACGGAGGAGGGCTAAAGAATAGGATAGGAACAATGCCATTAGGAGCAGAGCACTAGATCAAGGTAAGTGGGAGCCAGATTGGGGCCGGGCCATCTAATTTAGGACAGTGTTTAGGAGGCTGACAAATGCTGGGCTCTACCCACCGCCACACATCACCATCACACAAGGTAATGGCTTACTTGTTAATCGAACATGGCCCTGGGTATCTGCCGGGATTGTCCTTCCTGCTGGATGGGGTCGGGCCACGGGGTCGCATTGTTCCCGGGAGGGGGGGAGTTGAAGAATCTTGTTCTGGAAGATTCTGAAGGGTCACTGCAAGATCCTTTGTCTAAGCTTATTCCAGTTTCTATTACATAAGATGTTTTATGACTTAAAGTGTAATAAAGACTTAAATGTATTTTTTTTATATTTTATCATTTATGTATTTATTTGAGATTTGAGAAACGATTGTAGGGAGATAGTAGGGAGATAAGAGAACTGGTTTAGCACAGAAACGCTTGGGTCTCTGGCTCTACAAGCCGGCTCCTCATACGGCGATGATTGAGGATGGATTACGTAGCAGATGTATTTATTTATTTATTTTTTTAAAAATCCATTCAGTCCTTTCTCTTTTCCAATTAAAACCAAGCGGTTGCATAGCTCCTGGGGGAGGTTGAAGAATCTTCTGGAAGATATCCCGGTAAGATATCCTATGTCTATGTCTGTTCCCTTCACTTCTATTTTATAGATTGGACAACATAAAATACAATAAAAACTAACTCTTTTTATATTATTTATTTATATACTTATTGGAGATATGAACATATAGTAGAGACATGAGATTGGAGGAAGAGAAAAGAGCTGTGGAGAAATGCTTGGAGCAAGCGGGGACAAATGTTAGCATAGTTAACACTTGGACTCGCTATTCTGATTAAGCCCTAAAAATCAGGCCTAAACGTCGCCACACAAAAGTAGTTTTGCACTTTCTGTGTGTTTTCTTCCTTCACCGAAACCCAAACCAACTTCTCCTTTTTTGTCTTGTGTTCTAACAAACTTTGTGACAGATGAAAAACATATATATTCCAAAATTAAAGCTCTCGATTTAATAATACAAATGATGAATGCTTTTTATGATAAAATTACATAAAAAATACTAGTATAGCTGCCCGCTGCACACAGAAGACCTTAAAATCAGCCTTATAATGCCTTAGGAATAATAAGAATCTTGCTTTGAACAGGGTCTTTTGTTTTTGTTTTTACCCCGATCCCTCAAGCAAAAAAACAAAACAAATCATGCAATAAAAACTATGAAACTTGTACTTTATCTTTTTCTATCTGGTGTTACTGGAAGCTTTGTTGACTATTAACAAATTGAAATCATACTTCCCGATCGGAGAATCTTCTTATGATTTAGAGGTGAGGGGCCTCCTCGTGATGTGGTCTTGTTGGTCTTGCTGCTTCTTAATATTTAGAGTGCGGAGAAGAAAACAAAAAATAATAAAGTACACTATGTCGAAATGAAATAAAATAAATGCATGTTTACATATATTATTGTTTGCGAAATGTCAAAGGAATATAATGCAACAGGTGTGCGTGGGAAATGGAGATGTTCTAATTAGTATTAGTGAATTGAAATGTTAATGGCAACCCTTAGGTGCGGGCTGACTGCGGTTGAAATGGGAGTAGTTGAATAGAGCCCCGCGTTTCCAAGCTTTATCTTACTCGTATTCAGTATCCTTGGCATTCTATTCTGTCCTCGCTGTTACAGGCGCAGATCTAGGCTTCCCATTACGCGGGCCGGAAATAACACCTCAACCGTAAACCCGCAAGCAATAAACGGACCTTCTATAATTCGGTGTGCGTCCGTATGTATACAACGTTGAAGTTAAGTCCTACCTTTTATTCACTTATTTCTTTTACTGTCTCAGTAAAACAAAAAAATATCACCCGGTTTAAAAAGTATCACCCATCCCCTCTCCAATCCTAATACCTACAGCTCGTCTTTTAAAGATCAGATAAAAAATATTAGAAGTCTGAACTTGATCTGCTTTATCTGCTATACAGATTCCAGACAGATCTACAGTAATCTATTTCGGTGGTATTCTCTGTCCGCCTAAAGCGTTGTATCCAGATGAATAATGGTTTCGTAAGTTCGTTATCCTTGTTTAAGACCGTTTTCTAAAGGCTTGCTATAAAGAACCTCCGTTATTCTTAGAATTCTATTTTCAAATATCCAATTCAGGGTGACTGAAATCTGTTTTATTATGTCTTTGTTCGTAGGAATTAACTAGGTAGATCAGTTTGGAGAGGTCACAGCGCATAGTGTGAGTCCGTATTCGGTGGAACACCTAATGGGTCTTCTTTTATTTATTTATGTTTTATATATTTTCAAACCTGAACCAACAGGTTCCAACACATTCCTACCATTTCCGCCTCAGTTTTTGATATTACTTGAATTCTATAAAACTTTAATATCACTTATGGTCCCTAATGCTTTCTTGCCTGCTCTAGAAACCATAAAACACTTCTTGTATTCAATTCACTGTTTGTATTTAAGCAGGTTAAATTTTATTTAATCGAAATTAGTGATTCCATCGTTGAAGGAAGAACAACGCCTGAAGGTCTTCGAGAATAAGATATTGCGTAGAAAATTTGATTCGAAAAAGAATGAGTCCACTGGAGAGTTTATTAGGCTACACAACGCGGAATTGCGGACCCTACACCCTGTTAATTTAATTGAAGTGATTGCGTGTTGGGCTTAGTAGCGAACGAATCCCGAAAAAGGTTATAAACGCTCTGAGCCGACTGGTAAACGTCCGAGGGGTAGACCGAAAGGCATGTGGGAGGATTGCCTTGAGGGTGATCTTATGCATTTGAGTTTGGACGATAGTCGGTGGAAGGAGATTATGTAAACAGTGATTGGTAATATCGGCTTCGAACCTTTAGGCTCTCGTATGATTATTATTATTATTGGAATTATATAAAACTTCAATAGGACTTATGACCTCTACTGCTTTCTGACTTGCAATAGAAACCAAAGAATATTATTTGTGTTCATTTTAAGTTATGTATTTGTATTTAAATAATTTAAATTATATTTAAAATAAATTAGCTATTCCGTTCTCCATATTATACATTTCTATTAACAATTTTGACATCTTACTAAAGAAAAAAAATAGGAATAAGTCGTTTTGTCGTTCTACAACATTGTGTAATTTTATGTAGTTAAATCTAGAATACATATTTTTATCGAAAAATACAGTAGATATTATCGATAAATCAACTGTGCCACCTTGTTAAGGAATTCTATTCCAACCCTAGCCCTCAATTCTCCCTCCCTTTCTACATGTAAATCCTTTCCCATTGTCAATTTTCTATTTCCCTTCATGTCATAATTTTCTTCTGCCTTGAATCGATGGAAATGACAATTTACTTCAATATTCATTTCAATTTATTTTTTTATTAGTTTTCATTGATACGCATTTTGATTGATAACTAGATAAAAAATATTACTATTTTTATTTTTAGTAATGAAATCCGTAATGTTAAATGATTACAATTCATATATTGCTACAAGTGTAGGAAAATGAATCAAGTCATTTTTCCAACAATGGGTTCGTTATATTTTGTTTTTTACAATGAACTTTACCTTCAAAAAAGGACATAAGTCAATGAAACAGTATCAACATGAAATGTGATTAACTTATATCCTTTTTATCAAAGGTAAAACTGATAATAAAAAACAAAATGCAACTAAAACCCATTGTCGTTAAAAAATGACTTGTACTCCTTTACCCGAAAAAACACAGAATTATAATAGGTTTTTCAATTTCATATGAATAGTTTGCATCCAATAAAAAATATTTTAAATACTTAAAATTGAGCCATATATATTTGTGGAAAAAGCGAGCCCTAATTACAGTTCTTGTGAAAATAGGGATTGAAATTTTTGGAACAAGCCGTCTCTCCGTTTTGTTTTTTATATGTATTTAACCTAAGAATTCAGTTCATTATTGTTTATTGTAGTGTTAACTTGTATGTTTTTTCTAAAAAAAAAGAAAATTTTATTTGCGTGTAACTCAGAAAGTATGAATTTCATGTTAAGTTATCTTAACATGAAATTCATACTTTCTGAAATTCATATTTTACTTATGTAAAATATCACATGAAAAGTATTCAAATTTTCGAAAAAACGAAAAAAAAATCTAAATTTGTCCAGTATTTGTAACGATATAGCGACTCTCCACGAGCTTAATTGCCGAATTTTCAGAATATCTTCCTCTAGAGTATCTTTAATCATGTTTATTTGAAATAATTAACCATCTCTCATCGTTAGTAGATCCAAAAAATGGATAAATACAAACCATGAAAGAATTTGATAATGAACTAAAAGAGAAAAAAACATTTTCTCTGGTTAAAAAAAAAAGATTTCCTGAAATAAGAGTAGTAATGTATATGTAGTAACATACAGTTGGAATATTAAATGTTTTAGAAAAAAAATATTAAACATATGAAGACGTAGAAGGTAACGGAGAGTGACGAAAAACGCATAAAATTATGAAGGTTGAAAAGAAAGTGATTGTTGTATTTAATATGTTATAGTGTTATGTTATTTAATGGAAACTAAATAGAATTTCCATGGAAAGTAAATAGAAAATTTGAAAATTTATTTTCAACTTAGCATACCAAAAATAAATAGTGCACAGAATTGTCGTACTGCAATTACTATATAAAATTATTTTAATGTAGTTTTATGAGAGAATACGCGAAGAAGTGCATGCTGCCGAGTATATTTCAAATAGTGTTTATGTGAGCTCTTTAAATTATTTTTAAAAAGGGTTATTGTTATTGGATGGCAAGAGAAAGTTGGGAGATGCGCGCAGATTGCTGCTCATACGATCTCTTATGTTTAGGTGATACGAATTAGCCCTCACCATATTATTCCGGGCTAAGGGAGTTCTGTCGAGCTTCTACTTCGCTTCTATTATTTACTTTGGAAAGTCTCTTTGAATGGCTTAAAAAAAAAACTATCGTTGTGATCTGAGCCTAAAATATTTTGTTGTTATCATTCCCTTGTTTAGAATTTTCGGCAAAACTTTAGTATTTGTTAGAAATATTTAACACTTTCATTAGCGGCCATAGGTTCTTTAAATCCTCATTCGTCTTGTTTGTTGTTTATTATCGGGGTCATCAGACGTACGTTTGTGCTATGTATTCAAATTCAATATTAAGGACTAAAAAGTTGTAACAGATTTGAGAAGCCTGCCTTCCTAGTTGTTCTTAGTGTAGGAGGCAGTTGTAAGCACCTGTGTTTCACTACGTCCTAAAACCTGATTGGTTCCAAGATTCCTAGACTTAGCGTTCACCCGAATCGCCTACCTCTTCATTTTGCACGGAGGGACCCAAAGACCTTGCCAAAGTCGTACATTATTCGGCATCAAGCTGTATATAAGGAGAGTAGATAAGAAATGTGGACCGGAGTAAGTACAATATTCACACAATGGGATTGGTTGCCGTGGGAAGAGAACTGTGCCGTTACAGCTGTAATGATGGGACAAGGAGGTCCTTAACCCAGCCAGGGAACCAGATCGTGTCAGTCCGAAACAGTTTTACATCTTATCGGTGTTTATATTCCTCTCCTGCTAAAGTTTCCTGAATTATGACTTCGAGGCCTTCTAGGAAGAGGCGTCGTTTTTCAATCTTTCTGCATTTCGAAAGGTATTTTTCTTCCGGGCTCACGTTGAACTTACAAGTACTGCGCGATAAACTTCCCAAGTGTCTACTCTAATATTATAAGTTTCACCTCCTTAGTTACTTAAAGTAGATGCCATATTTTTTGGCCGCTAATATAATTAAAAAGGTAGCGTAAATGTATAACAAACATCCTTAAAGAATTCACTTAAACACTACTTGAAATATTTTCAACAGCGTGCGTGCACTTCTTTTCATGCATTGAAATAAAACAGTTTTTTAAACTATTGCAGTAAAACAGTTCTGTGAAATATATTTTTTTGGTTTGCTGTGTTGAAAATAAAAAAGGTTTATGTTATATCGCAGGCATATTATTACATTAAATAAGTAATTTCAGTTTCTTAGAACTTTTATTTTTTCAGCTAGACTTGCCACATACACGCAAACACAGATTGCATTTAAATAATTTTTTTTTCTTTCTTTATTTAGGAAATCCGAAAAAGAAAATAAGAGAACATAGCCTCCACAGTTTTAGTAGAAGAATGGAAGTTATGGAATGGGTATTCGATATTCATAGCCAATGTGGCCATCACATCCCCACGTTCCGATAGGATCCCAGTATCCGGATATCATTTCGGTTATTGGACTCGTTTATTCTTTTGTTTGAATTAAGATTCCCAATCTATATTTGTTACTTTTTCGAAGGTCATTGTCCTACAGTATGGTTTTTACCTAACAATAATATAACATATTGAAGGTTGAAATTTATTCGGGTAAATGTTTTTCTCTATGCGCCAGCCTGCGTATGTGTAATATGGAATAAGAGGAAAAAATCTTCGCGCAGAAGATGAACCACTTGTTAGGTCTTCAATTATCTACAAGGGCCTTTTTTTTTTAACCCTTCCCTAAAATGGAGGAGCTATATTTCATACTTACCCCTCTGTTTCGGGGAAGAATAATAAAGGAAACATAATGGAGGCCATTAGGTCACATTAACATTTCTCTATAAAGAAATTTCATTTAATTGAAACCTACATTTTTATATGTAAATTATGTACATATTAATTACAAATCATAGTCGCAATGATTGTAAATCGTGCATTAAGAAAATGATTACTAATTTAAATAAACAAAATCTATATTCATCATATAAATTTATTTACTCTTGAATTTCGTTTTTTTTTTTAAAGTTATTTATTTATTTTTGGACATTGGGATTTTCTATTATATTACTGATGTCGATATTACTAGAGGACAACATGAAATGAGGCGAAAGAGGTTTATGAAACGTCTCCTTCGTATTATGCAGGTTTACGTTTTGATTTTAATAAACGGATCCAAAATAAAATCCTGAAATGGTACGGTATTAGTTTTATTGATAATTAAATACCTATTCAAAAATATATATGGAGATTTTATCAAATCATGATGTCCGGTATCTCTGGAAACAATGTTGGCTTTTCAATCAATGACTACGTTGGCCAATTATTTAATAAAAGCCGGAATAAAGAACAAATTTTAGACTTCTTCACGAATATTTGGGTGTGTGTGTGTGTGTGTGTGTGCTTCGAGGCCTTATTTTTTAGTTCCGGCTTTTCTTGCCTTATCGCATTTAATTTTATAGTTAGGATGGTGAAAATCAAACATATTATTAAAAAGAGGATTGAAATAAATTATTATTTGAGTTAACTGTTAACTTTAACAGTGTTAAAGCTCGCGACAACTTTTTTAACTCAAAGTTTTATAGAATTTACGAACGTATTTGTGCCACAGGTGGATTTTTTTTTCTAACCGTCTAAATACAATCCAATCGCGTTCGATTTAAAATATTTTTGAACCTCTTCAGACATTAAGAGAGAAAGAGACTAGTGCCATCCGACAGAATGTCTGTATACCCTTGTAGCCTAACTAAATCAAAGAGCCAATCTGTGTGTTCCTGAGTACGCAGTTGGGATAGATTGAAGGGCTCCTAATTAGGGGAAAGACGACAGATAACCCTGGATGAAGTTGGGCAGCGTGTAAGGAGATATAAGGTGGGCCAGAACTGTCATTGCCAGAAGCTTATTGTGCTGTTACAGTTGGAATTGTGGTGTCCCGGAAATATCTTGCCAGTCCGTTGACAGATACCGTGGGTCCTTATTGGAAACCTCTAGCTAACCTCTCCTATATATGATAGCGGAGACAATGGCTCGCTCCACTTTAACCAATACCAACTGTTAATTCCCTCTCCATTTTCTTTTGGAAAATGTTCAAAGGATCCTATCATAGGCAGGATATTTTGAAAGAACAAATAGAAGGTGTTGAAATGCGAAGAAATTCCCTTGCTGAATTTATCTCTGGTTTTGTTTGATATATATTATAACATGATTAGAATGCTATAACTATGTCCTGAAATTTTAGTTGTTATTACCCACTGCTACATTAAATAGAATTCATTTACTTTTTGTATTTTCAGCAATCATTTTTTATTATTAACTTTGAAATTATTATTGACCTTTGAAGTTTAATAACATATCGCTTCTTTCGTAAAATATAAATAAAATATATATAAATAAAGGTACAACTGAAAATTTTAATTTGTCTCAAAATCATATTTAATGTTTTTTTTTTGTTTAATACTTTTGAATAGCTTCTTATTAAAACGCATTGAACATTCGTAATACCCATTCGCAGGGTATTACAAATGTTGAGTGAATTTAAATAAAGAGGTATTCAAAAGTGTAGAAAAAAAACTTTAAATATGATTTTCCTACAATTTAAAATTTTTAGTTGTACCTTTATTCTACGACAGAAGCGATATGTTATTAAACTTCAAAGATATCTGCATTTTATTTAATGTAGCAGTGGGTAATAATAACTAAAAAATCAGGACATATTTATAATATTCTAATCATAATATAATCTATACAAAAAAAAAAAAAAAAAACAGAGAGAAATTCAGCATTTTCATATACTAACCTATGCCTAGTACGTATTCTACGACAGATGTTATATAAATAAGTGTGTGAATTCGTAGTGCTTTAGACTTTTCTTTCATTAAAAATAGTCTTTACAGAGGATTTACACCATTTAAAATAAAAATAAAATAAAATAGTAAATTTAAGAAATAAATCTGTGTTTTGTAAAATAACATCCGATGGAAATGTTTGTTAGTACTTTTTTTTACAATATTAAATTCTATATTAATTAAGGATAATGATAATTGTGATAAGAGGCTAGTTGCCAGAAATAAAATAGATTTCGCAATGGGTGTCGTAATTCCAGATATATAAAAGGAGTGTGAACCAAAGCGCGACAATGAGGCTTATGATTTCGACCGTAACTTTGCAATGCCACTCAAAATTTTCTGTTATTTTTTAAATAACTTATTGCTGAATATGAGGGAAATTTGGCCCTAAGCCACAGAAATAATAATATTAGGCATATTGGTGCAAAACTGTATAGAGTTCTGTGTTCTGCGAATGTTGTTAATATTAGTTTTCAATTAATAAAAAGATTACCGCTGTATCTCGGGTAGAATCGCTAATTAAACATTTAATTTAAAACTAATAAACGATCCCTTTATCATAGAAAACTTTAACGGTAACGGAAAAGCGAAATGCGCAAGCGCGATCCTAAATCCAATTCAAGAAATGGAATCAGACTCTTGAAAACCTAATAAACGATCCGTATATCTTAGAAAACTCAAACAGTAACGGTAATGCAAAACGCGCATGCGCGATCCAAAATCCAATTAAAAAATGTAATCAATACCCTCGGAAACTTAATAAACGACCCCTTTATTAGAGAAAACTTCAATAGTAATGGAAAATCGAAATGCGCATGCGCTATCGGAAATTCGACATTGAATTCGGAAATAGTGCCCTTCAAAACCTAGAACGATACGTATCCCGAAGAATTTTGAAAAATAATAATTAAGTAGAAACGCACTCGGAAATATAATTCCGGTAGTAAATTTGACATTGGCAACTTCGAAAACTTAATGAACGATCATAAAATCGATGAAATCGACCTCCTCTTTCCCACCTACCAAATAAAATAAAAAATAATAAATATTTAAAAATTTGAATCAAGCAACAATTTTATTTCAAAAATTTAAACTACTTAAAATTAGCACTTAATATCAATTATCTAATAAATGAAAAAATGTCGGAAGAATATTCCGAAATTATTTCGAAAGTCATTATTGTAATTGAAATAATTATTTTTCAATAATAAAATAAATAATATTGAATTAATTCATGTCGGTTTGGGTTACAATTAAAAAGAAAAACGTTACAATTGAAATGGAAAAGGTTACAATTGATTTGGAAAAAGTTAAAATTGACTTGAAAATGCTATATATAGATCTGAGAGCGGGTTTTTTACCCAGGTAAATACTCGAGTTCTATTTCGCGGTATTGAACCTTTTGATAGATTCGTCTGTGGTCAACTCAGCTTTCTGGAAATAACTGAGTAGCTCAATAAATAAATAATATGGTATATGGTCTCAAACACTGAAACAGATTTATAAAATTCATAAAATCCTGTGTTGATGCGGCAGTAATCAACATTCGTCACATATATTTTTTTTTTTTTTTGCAAGTTTTATTTTAAGCCCACTCTACTTTTTTTACTTAAATTTACATTATTATTTTAATGTCTTCAATCTTACAATATCTACTTTTTGTAGCGTATGCATTTTCTTATTTACTGGCTGCATTATGTGATATTGCTTTTCTTCTGAGTGATTTCGAGTAGTATTTTAATTGCTCGAAAGCCCGTATTCAGTAACGTTAATTACCGCACCAACGATTTTTTTTTTCAATAATATATAGATGATATCTACTTTGTGATTTACACAAAATAAATGATTCCCTAACACCCCTAACCTATGAACTGGTTTACTGAATGTCACTATATTCTGTTTGGCGAATGTTGCAACTTCTAAGGAAGGAAGGGGTGGAGCGAACGAGAGCAATTAAAACTTAGTCATATGGTATTAATTAGAGTTTGCGGGGTGGGTAAGTTTGTCCATAAAACAGTTGCTAGGGTTGACCACGGGGTCTGTTCCCTCATTAGAACGATTCAAGCTTCCTATTTACTGGTCCCTAAGTTCCTATCAAACGGCTTCACTTTGCCCTACTTGTAATGGTGGTTCAACGTATATTTATTACAAATGGTTAAATGTTATTACCCAATTTATGGCTAGAATATAACTAATATAGCTTTTACTTAAAGTATTAACATATAAACTATAGGAAACTCGTTTTCTTTATCGCAGAAGAGCGCTAATGTATGACTTCATTCATGTATCTACCTAATGTATATTTTACAATTAGTTTTTAAGCGTGAATTAACAATGTTGTTTTTTTTGGAAACGTATTCTCTAATAACTATTTTGTGTGTTCAAATTTTACATTAAAATTTAAATTTAACAATTAGAGAGCATCTTTTTGGAAAGAAAGAAGGTGTTGGAAAAGGAGAGATTTGAATGAAGATCGAGAGAAAGCATGGCGGATAGGAAGGAATTCTAGGAGAAGAGGAGCTGGCGAGAATGTTTGAACGTTTTGGTTCTATGGGAAGGGGTAAGAGGTTAGAAATGCGCGATCCTATTTCCTGTACGTGGTCCGAGGATTTGAATTGTAGAAGGCTGTAGATGAAGGAAGGTTGTTGGGTGGTGATAGTTTGGTATAGGAAAGATCCGAAGAAATATTGTCTACGGTTGGAGGGGAAGAGCCACTTTTAAGTCGCCGTAAAGATGTGACACATGAGCCCATCTCGAGTTACCGAAGACAAATCTTAAAAAGCAGTTCTATATATTAGAATATATTCTGTAATATATTAGAAGTGATACACAAGGCTATAAAAAATTAATCTTTTGACACATCTCCAGTTCCTGATTGGGCACTTATAAGAACGATAATGCGCAGATCATTAAAGCGATAAGAATCATCATGAAATTCGGTATGCACCAAAAATTTCCCTTTGGGGGTGCACAGTTCTAATTTAAAAAGATAATGGTGCCAATTACGTTATGTCCTCCACGATTTATCCTAACATAAGGCATGTCATGGAAAAGATTTTTACCAAGAGCTTCGAAAGCAAATTTTATTTCATCCTAATCAGAGAGGTTTCGGAATTGGTCAATCTGGGAGTCATGTGAATGCACGAATCATTGATGCGATTTAAAAAATGTCACGAATAAACAGAAAGATGCGGCAGTCGCGATCTTGGATGTGACTGGGGCATTTGACAACATTGGTTATGTTCATATTTTGAAGTCTATGGAAGCCAGTGGTGTTTCGAACGATGTGAGGAAAGCAATTGAAGGCCTGTTGTGTAATAACTTCATAAGATTCATCTTAGGGTAAACACAACCAACCCTATCTATGTTTCGAGGCAAGCACTACAGGATGGGCCAATTTCGCGGTCACTCATAAATTTAAGTATAGATTTCCTGTATACGGAACTACGTGAACCAAAAATCGCTGAAGAATTTGACTAAAAATTATCGGATAACCACGATCCTGTTTTACTTACAGCTTTCGTGGATGATCACCGCTCACAGTATTGAAGCGGGAGAGAGAGCAATTAACTACGTTCGTAAAATACTTAGTGAGTTGGGATTATCTATAAACCTCCATTACAGTTCCGAGATCATATTAAAAAAGGGAAAGTTGGTGAAGTCAAAATTTTTGTAGGATATAAGGGAGGAAATAAAATCTATTGAAGGTTACATCATCTTGGGGTGTCAGTTCTTGGACGAGTTGGAATTTGATGATGATTCTGTGGGTAGAGTTTATTGTGATATTGATAAACTTGTTCGTTCGAATCTCCTAAAATCAGACTTGAAGATGAACATAGTTAGTAGATGTGCCTTCCTAATATATCTATTAAAGACAGCGCCATTGACAAAATTGCGCCCATCTCTCTTGGAAGTAATTTATGTCATTCTTCGTAGAATTGTAATGGCTCTGATAGGATTACCAGCCTACTCTTGCTCAGCTATGGTGTATGCTTCGCGTCGATACAGAGGGCTGGGTCTTTTATCTTGTCGAGCATCTCCTCAATATTAGTCAATTTCCCTAAAATTGGCCAATGTGGTGGATGCCCTATTCCGAACAATTTTCAATTTCAGGAATAAAATTTGTGAGTGTACAGATCTGTTAGAGATTGATGGAAATAGTACAGAAAATATAGAAGCAGCACTGGTTGTAAGGAAAATTAGGCGATCACTAAGAGAAAAATATTTTGAGGAGTGGAGTCAACTGAAAAGGGATGTGTGTGCCCTATTTTAAAACAAACCCAAGTTTTAACAGATTCATGCATGTGCATTCATGCAATCATTAAACGCACTGAAACGTTGTGGACTAAGTAAACCTCTGCGTGGAGTTCCAGGAACCGGAGACAAGGAAAATGGAGCTGTTGGGTCCCTCTACTGCAAATGTGGTCGGGATTCATAAGCAGCTTATGTATTGGGTAAATGTCGATGCAATGTGCTCCTTGTCAGCCGTCTGCACAATAACATTAATAAGCAAGTATCCGAACCGCTTGAAAAGAAAAATGGTTAATGTTTCCAGGAAGTTTTTTGTTCAGATACAAAAGGTTCAACAAGATATGTGGATACTCTAGCGTTAAATGCGGTAGCAAATAAAGCAACAAATAGTAGATTCCACAGTAAGGCTCGAAACAAACGATCAGGACCAAGGCATTAAATTACGAGCAGAAAAAGAGAGCATTCATATAAAGTGCATTCCTTACCTACAAGTGAAGTACAGAGAGGGATTCGGCGTGACAATGTTCAGGGAAAGGGCTTTGGTTCGGATGTAGTAGAACCAACTAATTCAAGTCGAATTCGTTTGTTCGCCATCTTTGGACGCCATTTTGGCACGTTTTCCACAACTTTTGTCAAATCACTAGTCACAAAGAACACAACGATGTGCAATTTATATAGATGTGTACGGCAGGAGAGTGTGGTCCCCGATTATGATTAAACGACTTGACCATAAAATGAAAGTAATAAATTAAATCGTGACAGATTGGTAAACGGGGCTAAAATAAAATAATGAATTTAAGTTTATAAAAAAGTTTGTTTGACATATATAATTTTTATTTGAAATTTAAAATTTTTTTTATTTTTTTTTTTCGACGAATAAGCAAATTATGTTAATAAGTTATTGTTATTTTATTTTTTTTCAGGTATGTTGCTGCTATTTTTATTGGGCCTAGTTCACTGGTGTTTGGTATGTATCGTATTAACTAGTTTGCAGTTAAATCCTCCTTCCACGAATAAACAAAATTATGGACAAATTAATTTATTCTCTTATATCTACTGACAAAACATGTTTAAATGATCTTGGAGACACAAAATAATCTTAGTTTGCCTTATATGTAATATTACAAAACTTTTATGTGCTACTGTGAAATCCGAGTAAAAATATGAAAATGTTTGTCCACTTCTTCAAATACTTACGAACTCAATGACCACCAATTTCAATTTCTTTTGGTTATTTTTTTCCTTTTTGAATAATAAATCTAAGAAATCTTCGTAATGATCATAAGATAGCATGATCGTTAAGGTTATAAAATAAATCCACTGCTCTCATTTTCTTATCGTTCGTGGCTCCTCTCATTCATTTAATTATATATAAACTACTGTGCAAAAATATTGAAACACGCCTCTTTATACTAAACCACTTCATGAAATGTTTTTTTTACTTTTTCTAGTTGGTCATCACATTGCACAGTCAATTCCAAAGATCTAAGGCAGGGGTTCATAGACTTGTTATGTCATTGTTATGTTATGTCTTCCACTGAGAAGTGGACATAACAATACCTAATCTTATGATATTGGTTCGTATTTAATATATATACTGATTTACAAAAGTTTCTTTAACAAAAAAAAAACAATAAATATTACAGTAAATTTGTTTAAGAAAATAATAAATTTAAAATAAAGTTCAAAAATCCAAAACCAATAGCTACCAATTTCAAATGATAACAGCAGCAGTTAAAGAACTGAAAATTTACCAAAAATTCTGCAGATAAAACTGTATCCATCAAAAGTAAGAAATTTGGATATAGTGAAAAAAAGGATCAATATTTTTCAATTGGAAGCGTGTTGTTTACTTGCAATACAATATTACGAAGTATCAACAAGGCTTGATGGAGCTATACTCGATTATTCAGCACTGAGTGCTTTCATCTTTACTACAATGTACGCTCACCATCCTGAATTATTTTTATTATCTGTAGATCACGTTATTTCATCCTATGGTCGATACAATCAATAATGATTTATTTTTTAAATGCAATCCTCATTGATCGTGTTACATCTTTGGGTACCACCAGTGGTACGCGTACCACTTTCTGAAAACCCCTGACCTAAGATGTCAATTTGTTAAAGATTTTTTTTTTTATAAAGATAATTCAAGACCGCGCACAGCCAATATTGCACGTGAATATCTACAGGAGTTGGGAATCGTATTGTTGAAGATCCTCCTGAGAAGCCCAGATCTCAATTGCTCATTAGATTTACCCTGGGTTTTAATTTTAATTATCAATATTATATTTTCGGAGGTTTTTTTCTCCTTCACAATATATTTTATTACAGTCTATTTGCTTGATATAATTATCATAGTTGTCTAACAACAAAAAAGAAACAAAAAGTGGTCCAGGAAGACCTTTTTACCAAATAAAAATGAAATAACTGTGATGCTATATTTTTGCACATCAGTTTATATACACATACATCTGTAGGCGAACATTTTCCTTAATTACAATAGATTATATTTCCTAAAGGATTTCGGAGCTGATGTGAAATTTTAAATCTTTGTCCAAAACCAATTTTATTTCTGACTTTCCTATTTTTTTAATTTTTTATATGATTTATATAAAAAATATAAATAGATTAATAGATTATCTACCTTAATAGATTTATATGATCAAATATAAATACGCGACATCCTTGCCATAAGCGTTTTACCAATGATTTTCCTAACAAAATCACTAGCATTCCTGGTTATTTTATGAATTTCCCCTTGAATTAAAATAAACTTTTTTTTATCCATTCCTTATTTCTGACAACTTTAATGAAACCTAGTTTAAATTAAACCATCTTGATTCGCCGCAAGTGCAAAAAGTAGGGCCCGCAACCGCTTTAAATTGGCTTTTTGTTGGCGAACTTAACCACTTAAGTGTTCCAAAGGCATAGTTTTAATATTCTACATTACGTCTCATTGAAGATAAATCTCCTTTTCATGTACCCTGGTGAATTTACTACAAGAGTATTTAAATTAGGCTTAGGTAGAAACAATACCGATGCTTAGGCCACGGAGGAAGAACTAGGCAACATATAAAGTTAAGTGGAAGGAGAAATATAGGTAATAAATTAGACGAAACTTCTCCGAGCCCAAAATCCACCAACACATTTATTAAGAAGTAACCACTTATGCAGGTTTACTCAAGTTTTTATTTTCGTTCATCCCGCCCGTTCGGAATTAGCATAAAGCAGGCGAGAAGCAGAATTTATCTCATGTTTATGGTATCATATGTTTTTTTTCTGTTGCTCTTCTTCCTTCGCTCCTTTATACCTGGTTTTGTTGGAAAACCAATAATTCAGCTAGAAATTTGTGTTTATTCTTTTGAGCAAGATTATGTTGATTGAATGTATGCCGTATTTTTTCAACTTTATCAATCTTCTAAATAATCTTCAGAAGACATCATCTGAGAATTAAAAGCAGTACAAAATTTAACATAAAAGTAATTAGACTATTAAATCTTCATAAATAATTAATAGATATCATACGCAGAGTACTTAGTCCATCGGTCTTTTCTTGGTTTAATTGCATTCAACGTTTTATTTTATTCTCCATCCCTTGAAAGCTATAAGTTTTTTTTTTCTAATATGGTTTCTCTTCTACAATAAAACTATACTGTCGGTTCAGTGTGTTTCCATTGGATTATGATAAGGAACCGAATTTCAATCTCGTAGTAATCTATAATAAATTCCATATAATAAATAATTAGATAAATATTTTTTTATATATATATATAAACTAAAAATTATTCGTTTCCATTAATATTATAAATAATTAGTTTTTAACGTAAGCAAACAAAGTTAAACAAAATATTTTTCCATACCAGAGGTCTCCAAACTACGGTCCGCGAGCACCACCAATCCCGCCATAAAAAGATTGTAAAATTTACAGTATAAGTAAATCATGCAAAATAATAATCAGATGGCTTTATTTAATAACTTGTTAACAAACACAATAACGGACATCCGTAATAAAACTGAACAATGCAACTGCAATTAATGATATGAGTATATTGGTAAGATGAGTTGGGTCTGGGCTCTTGAGACTTGTGTGGCCCTTAAGCTAAAAAGCTTAGAGACCATGGTCAATACGAAATTATAAAATAATTATTATTAAATTATTAATGGAATAAAAAACATATTTATTTTTTATTTTTATTTTCGATAATTAAAGTTAAAATTATATTATATATATATATATATATATATATATATATATATATATATATATATATATATATATATATATATATATATAAGAAAATTATATTTATATATTATTTATAGAAGATATATATTTTTCTCGGTTTTTGTAAACCAAAAATAATAACGATAGAATAGACATTTAAAAAACTTTCATAACTAATTCAAGAAGAATATTCAACCGATTATCAAGAGAAAGCCGATCTATGGAAATGGTGTCCTAATGCTTACTTTTCGAGACACATCTGTCTAATTAAACAAGCCTTTATAAATAAATAAGAATTGCTTTATTGTTGTGTATCGTCTTTTATCGCCTGCCTCTCAACCGTACTGCTTCAGGCTCACTATTCCGGAATAATTGTACAACTGTCAGATAGCATTCAGTAATACATATCCTATTGAGACCTAAGTGTTACAAGTCACGCCAATTTGGCCACCCCTGCGAGGATAAATAACCCTCTAGAAGGCTAACAGATGGCCAATTTGACCCGGTGGGGATCACTCTCTTGACACTCCGGTAGGCCAGGACGATCCTCCGACATATGCAGATGAAGGACCAGCGGGAGGTTGAGAAGCAGATGGAGGCGGACAATGGGCAACCCATCCGCCCGCCCCGGACAAATATTGAGTTAGCTAATTATCCGCTCAGCTACGGCAGCTAATTGTCCCTCCTCCCTCCGATACTTGTTAACTGTCCAATACGATGCTTCTCCTTCCTCTTCAATCCCCGTGTTTCTATCCTCTTCCAACGGTGCGTACAACGTATTAATGTATTTTTTTAAAAGGTTTGTATTGGCCAATGTCACTTAAATTTTCCCTCTGTTACTAATTAACTCCAATTATTATTTTCTTTTCTTCGTTTTTTTATTGGAAGTGTTGTATATTTAAAAATACATACTAGCACAGTCGATTTAGACAAATCGTGAGAAAATAATCCAGTAGTTTTGAAAATTGGTTCCTTGGCACTTAAAGCTAACCTTCGCGGTCCTACATGTTGGATTACTTTGTGGGAATACGTTAGATATCGGACTACCTTTGGACTATGAATGGGAGTGTAGAACTACATAGAACGTGTAGAATGTTTGTAAGCTTCTCCGATCGTCCTTCAAGCATTCCTTCCTCTTAATATCCTACCGCGTTGGATCGTGAGTAGAGCTACCGTCCTACAAACTCCACTTGTTTGATGCTTCATTAATGGTTTCAATATTTGTTTACTATTAGTCAACAATTGCCATGTTTTCACCCTAGATTATGTTTTTTTTTTTTTATGGTTAGAATGCTTGTTTTGTTTTTTTTGTATATACTACTAAATGTTTTCATATTTAATTAAAAACTGATAATTATAAAAAAAATGGCTTGAAAACATCTTCAGTTTTTTTTTATTGCTTTATTTTAAATGTATTTTCCAAACATGCAGTATAATAAGCTTTTTTTTTTTTTTTTTTTTTCCTAACCCCTATATTTATATACAGACTTTATATATGACGTTCTATTGATGGGACTGAATTAAAATATTAAATAAATAATGTGATTTTACCTGAATGGCGACAATTTTTAACTTATAATTTTGGATCCTACTTTTGTTAATTAAATGCTCATCTCAAATTTATCTTGTTTTGTGTTGTTTTATGTTTGCTTGTAATCATTAATTTTACCCGATCTTTCAATTAGTATAACTAATTTAAGTTATATTGAATTAAAATAATATGAAAATTTATAAACCTTGTAAATAAAAACGTATAACAAAAATATTAATCTGAAGTACATTTTTATTATTTATCCTTATCTTATACTAGATGGATGATTTTATTGTCCGTCCATAAATAATTTTTATAACCCTTCTATCCATTTCATTTAACATTTTCAAATCACTGTAATTTATTCGGTTAATAAAGATTTTTTTCTTTATCCAAACTTTCTTTTTCCTTTTTTTCCAATAACGCCATAGCTAGACAAATTGCCGACATTTTCCTGTTTTTAAATTATTGTTAAGAGATGAGCACAGATTAGAATAACTGATCGGATCCTTTTCAGGACGAATGAATCCAATTGAACTCCTACCAGGTAGTCCTACTTGAAGTTGGACCGTGAATGGGTAGGTTAAGGTAGGAAGGAAAATTCCTGCTTTGAGGGGAAGAAGGGGCGAGTGCGAGTAGAGGAGGATTTTGAAGCAAAGACTTTTTTGTTTTTTGCTTGTGTCTCGAAAACTGTTGCTGGTAATGTAAAATTTACAAATCAAAATTGAAACTGAAAAGACTTTCTACAAAAATAGTCAATTATATTTTTTTCGTAGCACCAATAATTTTTGAGATATGGGACCGAGAATGTAACATTTGGTCAAAAAATCGTGATTTATTTTTCTCATTATTACTTTATTATGAATTTAAACAGTAGTTAGTGATTTTGCATTATTAACAATCATACGATCGGGGTCGTGTCAATCGAAAAAATCATCTCGCCGGGGTCTTCGATGTCTTTCTCTTCCAGACTCGTCTAGTATTAGAGGACCATTGACGTAGGCTCCCTCACCGTTTCCGCAAACTGTTGAGCAGTGTATTCCTGTCTCGTGACGTCCACAAAGCGTCCTACAGTCTGTGATACAATAGTAAAAAAATTTGCTGAGGATTGAGACAAGTGTCATAAGAAATCGATGGTATCCATCGACGCTTTTTACCCAACCCCATTCCGTGGGTTGTAGCTGACTGCCCAACCAGCGTTGAACTTATAGATAAAATCTGTGAGAGTAATGCTAAGCAGAGGCTTTTGTGGGTAGCAATGAAGGTAGATCCGGCTTGATTTTGGTAAAGATTGATTTGGTGGTTGACTTGAGTAAAGATAAGTATCTGCAGGTGTTGAGATCTTGTTCACGAATACGGTACAGCGCGAGGAATATTCGCTTACCGTCTTAAGCAAGCTCCTTTAGTGCCAATCAGTGATTGTAGACCTCATCGGACATGATTTTGAGACTATTGTCCCTGCTGAACAATTTGACAATCATTGGCATGCCTTTTCGAAAGATAGAGGAGTTAATAGTGGCACACCCACTAAACCAAGTTTTCTAAACTCCATGGAGGAGTATGACGAATAGAATGTTGGTGTGTGATAGAGCTAATGCTGTCAGCAAGACTACCAAATCTACTTCTTCGCCTATGAAAGCTAAATTTAAACGCCAAAAAAAAAATGTGCTGTTAGCGGAATCAACGTAATCATCAAACCGAACTGCGTGCTGGAGATAATATAGAAAGTTGCACCTGTATTCCATTTAACGCGATGTAACATATATCTTCCATCGATGACATTCACGCTGAGCCTCAGATGTGAAGGTTTCTCTTAAACTGCGATAATTTTAATCCGACTTATTCGTTTTTCTCATTTTGCCGTCATCGAAAAATGCTAACAGGAAAGGCGCTAGCTCATAACACAAAAAATCTGAAGATCATCGTCACTCTTCTTGAAAATTGCTACTCTTTGAAATATGAGAAGTAGATCCACAACCTCCAACTAGGTTATTAATTTCGATGAGGCGAAGGGTAAGAGTTTGTCTTTTCGAGCCAGTATGATCTCTTACTACATTTGAACCTGCTGACATCCTTGACGATATGATCCTTTATTGGCGCGATATCGAACGCATAATTGTTAATAATTTATAATTTTATTACTACTGTTTAAATTCATAAGAGATATTCGCTAAGGATATTGTGTAACAATGAGATATAAATAAATCACGATTTTTTTACCAAGTGTTACTTTTTCGGCCCCATTTCTCAGAAACTATTGGTCCTACGTAAAAAATACATTTAATTATTTTTATAGTAAATATTTTCAGCTTTAATTTTTATTTTTTCATTATGAGTATCAGCTTTCAGTAGTGAAAATTTGTTTTTGTTTTTAATAATATCAAGTTAAGAATACAAGAAAACGATCTTGAAAATAATACAGTTCATCTTCAGGCATGAATTGCAAAATTCTCTCATGCTGGTTTTACTTTATCCACGTTATCGTTGTACTGGACTACGTAATTCCTAAGGTATTGTCATAAACGATCCCTGGATTTAGGAGAGAAACAGAGTTCCTTCAGAATAAACACGGCGACTAATAATAATCAGTAAAAAAAATAAAAAATAATAAGTGATTATCGCACTTCGTATTAGTTTTTTAAAAATAGTTTTGATGTAGTGGTGGCTAGGATTATTTTAGAAATAAAAGTCTTCTCAAATGTCTTGCTAAGTCCTATCGTTATTTTGATTGATCCGGTCTGATTCCATAGGGCTCATCTCTTCCTATATCTATATTATACGTGCTCCGTGTATGTATATAACGATGACAACTCTAGAATACCCAAAGGAAAAAGGAAAATAATAAAAAGACCATCCTCGATATATTTCTTTTTTTCTCTTTTCTAAGTTGCATTTATCATCGGAAATAGGTCGGTTTTACCCATATACGTAGAGGAAATGAGAGAAAGAGAAATAAAACATTATATATTACCAGGAATAAAGAAGGCCTTGGAAAAAGAGGGACGGTGGCGTTCTATCCCGGCGGAAAGGGGTTGTAGTTTGTTCCTCCAAGCAATTTCGTGGCATTAACGTGTGCGGTTCTGGAAAGGTACAGGATAAGGCTGGAATAAATGGCCGATAAGGAGTATTTGAGCGGGAAGAGGATTTGAGGCCGGCGGTTTTGGGGCAATAGTTTCTTTTGATAACGGCTGGGAAAGGTGAGTACTGCTCAAAGCAGGTATGCTTCTATCGGAAGAGTCTGCAAGTAATTGCTTCTCTCCATTGCTTAGTCCGGATTTGCTAATGTTTGTCCGCTATCCCTTGTGTCTGAATTTATTAGAGAGTCATCAATGTGCATATCCCAACTCTCACGATTAAGGAATTGACTTGCGTTTTATCAGCTTGTCCCTTCCGCGTTTTGAGGTTTCTCGTGCAGTCTTAGCTGGTTATAAAAATATCCTGGCTATCGATATAGAGTATAAGTTAATTATAAATGAGTGCCCATTAGATTTTGAGTTCGACATTACATCACTCTAAAATCTTTTTCTGTAAAAAAAAAAATGTTCCTTAGAACATTACATTCAATCCCACGTTTCAACCGCAATGAGATTGATTATTCAATTTACTAGTTTTTAAATTCCATTCATTGCCGGCAAAATCTATTAGCTTTGAGGACGCTGGTAGGTATATTCTTGTGTTTAATTTATAGAATATAATTTTTTTAAAATCTAATCCAGATTTTTTTTTAAGCCTGGTCCTGCATACAATATTTGTTCTATAGAATATAGAAGTTTTAAAAGCCCGACGGACAACAACGTCAGTGTCAACCTACTGTGCAGAACCTACCATTATTTGAAAATTTAAACGAGTTTGATACATTTGTTCTGTCAACCCCGGTGCTGGATTGAGGAATATTGTTTTATACGCAATGTATTCATAACTCAATTTACCTGATGAAAAAAAGGAGATTTTTTTTTTTTTTTTGCCAGCTTGTTAGTCGGTGTAGCCAGGGTTTTCTATATTCCAAAAATCACTTTCCATATTATGAATTTGTTTGTGTTTTTTTTTTAATTCATTAACGGATTACTGGTGAATGTGAAAGTTTTATTGCAAATCAATATATTTTCAACCATAAAAACGCGGCGGCGAACAAAAATAGGAAATAGGAAAAGGGGAAGAGAAAAAAATCTAATAAGGTTTGCCATGTCAACGCTTCATCTATAATTTCTATCTCCGCCTGTCATTTCTTCTTTGATTTTTTCTTCCCGACCATATTTCTTTTTTACCTCTTTCCAATCCCCGCAATATAGTCAAGCCTTATTTTTCTCTTAAAGCTTTAAAGTTTAATTTTACGGTATGGTATTTACCTGAATACTCTGTAACATATTAGGGCAATAAGCTTTAACATTTAAAATAGTATGTGTCCTATTTATTTCTTATATATTTCTTATTCAAACTTGCCATTTACTAATATGTACTTTAAGTGAATGAGCATGATGTAAATATTTTTAAAACTCCTTATAACCTTTATAATATTTCAAGATTATCACTCTTCAGGACTAGTGAAGTAAAAAAAAAATCAAATATTCTTATATCAGTAAATTTTAATGGTGTATTGTACCTTTTAATGTACTTAAAAATTAAATGTAAAAGGGTTCACATAACATTAAGGGTTACATAACTTCTACGTACGATTTTTATCGCTGTTGTGGTTTTAATTAATGATGTTTCTGATTATTACCCCTGCATGTAATAGTTATAGGGTGCTGAGTAACGAAACAGTTTCTTTGTATATAGTGTAAGTTTTTTGGATTTACTAGGAACTACTATTGTTCTAGTTGAATGTGCCGATGTGTTACTTGTCTTTCCTAATGTGAATGCATACTTTACAATTAGTCGAAAAATATGTTTTTATTCATTATTATTTGAGAAAAAGCAAGAAATCATCCTGAAATCTTATCAGCAGGGATTATTAAGAATTACCTCAATTTAGGATTGACATTAATTTAAAACTTAAAGAACAAAAATTAATAAAAAAAATTAACATCAACAATTAATATTATTGCTCATTTTAATTTTCCTTTGCTAAATCATTCGTTTACGAGATTGCTCATCGAATTACATAGCTAATGTATATTATAATGGTTTCAGTAATATAAATGCAATACTGTAAACTATTTTATCAATAAATATAAGATTAGTTCTTGTCTGTTAAATTCAGTATTAAAAAAACAAACAAAAAAAACAGGGATTAAAATTTGAATTTTGGATGGAAGAATCAAGAAATAACTCTGATTTATTTGAAGATAGATTAAAAATTACCTCATAATACTCATTGTTGAGTTAAATTAACTCTTATTTTTGGGCATTATTTTTTCTGGTCAAAATAAAACTCAAAACGCTATAACTTGCTTAAAATTAGAGGTAGCGAATTGAGAGTGGTTCTATTTTGGTCAGCGTAATCAACTATCAACTTATTTAATCACATCACTTCTTTAAACAATTAGATTTGAATGTCTAACCGTTTGATTTTTAATCCTTAGTTATTGTTAAAAAAAATTTTAAAACAAGTTTTCTTCCATATAAATGTTTCTTCCTTTATTCAGTCTGGTTTAAATACCCTCCTCCATTCCTTACTTTTTCTTCATATCATCTTGATTTATAAGTTGAGCTTGTGAATTCATCCCAAGAGGTAATAACAGAACTAACATTTTCGTGCACAGGTCAGAATGTTGCACTGGCAAGTGCAAACATTCCGAAAATATTCTGATTATTTGTATGAATTTTTATCAACAGTTAGCTAAGTAAACAACTCGTCTTAACATATGTTGAAACAATAACTAAAGATTTAATATCAAATTGGCAGAAAAAATATAATTTTACCTTGAAGTAAGGTTTTATATTTGGTTTGTTGATAGTTTATTTTTCATATTTTATTAGTAAAACCGTTTTTTAATAGTTTTGTTTTATTTTTTTACGATCAATAAAATGGAAACACTCTAAATTCTAAAGCGTTTTGAGCTTTATTTTGGGAAGAATAAATATCGCTCAGAAATAAGAGTAATTGGTAACTTAAAATAAAAGGCTTTAAAAATGATAGTTATTTTTTAACTGATTTTTAATCAGCTAAATAAAATTACGCTTGACTTTTATTTCAAGCAAATATAAGTCGTAAATTAACAATTAATTTTTAACAAAATATATAAATATTATCGATTAATTTTAGCTTTTATTGAAAAACCCTTAACGATTTTTATAAAAAAAATGATTGTCATATTTTGATTTTGATAAAAAATTAAGTCTCAGATTCAATCCCTGACAAAAAAGCTATTATTATTTACATTTTGCTGTATCTTGTGATTGCCCTTATTACAATTCATACTATATAACTATAAATAATTTTTTTTTATCCTTATCTGTCCTTATATTTGTTTTATCCTTATTTTGTTTTTACTCATATCGGTACAATAAGCGGATGAGATATAAATAATAAAATAACAAAAAACAGGTTTTAGAGAATGAGTATAATGTACGTAAGAAGAGCTTGTGTCTTTAGTTTTATAACGGCTATGCTGGGCCGTCTTTAAACAAGTGGCCTTTAAGATATGGGGGACCTCCAAATTAGAGAATTTATTTTATGAGCGATTTTGGGTTATCAAACGTAATGGTATGTGTTAATGTCATTATTAAAAATTTACAATAGAAAGGGGGCCCTGAAACCACTAGTAGAGTAGACTTTTAATATCGGCTAGTGTTTAAACCACGATATATAAAATTTTGAGCTATAGTCTATACAATATTAGCAAATCTTTCTGTTTGATCCCTATTTATTTCTACCGCCTAGCAACATAAGATTAGACGCACAGTATAAAATAAATTATGTATAAATCTTATGTTTGTTATTGAGTAGTGTTATCATTGTGGAATAATACTTGAGATGGGAAGGGGAAGACCATGAATACTAACGGTCCCCATATATATATATCTAAGAACTCCCCGGTACTATCGGATCTCCAAATTATGCCGATTCCAGGTGCCCATATCTCATGCAAGGGTCACAAATCATAGATCGTTTGCATATCTCCAGTGTGCAATAAAAACTGCTCCCTTCCCTCTCCCTGAGCTTAGGAAGTAGAAACTATATTAATTCGTAAATCTAAGCATTTCCCTGATAAGGCCACGCTTCGAATTGTAAACTCTTTTTTTGTAAACTCTCTTTTCCTTGTGCCGATCTACTCTTTCGTAGATTCAGCATTATACTAAATACCTGCTCACATAGTGGAGCACGTTCTCAGTGTTATTTACTTAGAAAAGTGAGCTGGTACTCCGAATCAAATACCATATTTGGATCAAGTGCTTCATACACATAGCATGTATTGCATTGTCTAACGTCTTTTTATTCACTTTTAACCGGAGTATCTGCTCAAGTTTTTGAGGAATGAGCACTTGCTCAGTTTTATTCACTTCAACTAATGTATTTTCCTTTACCCCGCGATGCGTGGAAGTGTGAGAAGAGGGAATACGGAGATTTGATGCATAATTGGCGCAAATAGTTAACTTGAATGTTACAACGCTAGAAATAAAAATTATTTGTAGTCCTACAATAACAAAGCTATTATTATAAAAAGAAAACATATAGTTATTGTTTAAAGTGCTTGGCTCCGATCATTCATAAAAACCAAACGGGCTTTTGGTCCGAAAACCATCCCCCTGAAACCGCTACTGGGTGAGACCAATTGTACCAAATAAGAATAAAATTATACAAATATTATAATTAATGTAATTTACTATTCTAATACAAAAGCCACAGGTCTCTCAAAGTTTACTACAAAACTGTGAAGGCTTCTCCAAAACTATGTAATCATTTTAATCTATCATAAATTAAATCCTTTGCTGCAATCCATGTACGCGCATGTTGTGCACCATTGCAAGAAAATTATTCACTTGGTGGTTTTATTTAGTTGTCTGGTTGAATTGACAAAAAAAAACATAATAATATTTAAAAAAAAAAATCAAATTATGATGTAAGTAATCTAGTTGTTAAAAAAAAATAATTTAAATATAAGTTAAGTAAGTTTCACTTTAATATTAAAAATGTTTGTAAATTATGCTAAGCATTATATCATAAGACTGAAATACAGGTCTATGTTCTATTTTTGTTTCTTATAGCGGTTTGTAGATTTAAGCTTCCAAACTTTCGAACATCATTATTTATATTCCAATATATCACTCATTCCGTATGAACAGACCCGTCTTCAACCGAGTGGGGCCCCATGCCACTTAAAGTTGTGGGGACGTCCGGATTAGAGAATTAATTTTCTGAACAACTTTGGATTATCACTAAAAATAAACAATGCTAGTGATAGATAACTAGATAAAGTCATTATGCTATTTAATATTTGAATAGTAACCACCATTTAAAAATAATAAATTTGAACATTTACAAGATGGGGTGAAGATGGGACTCCATACGAAGACAATATATTACCATTGAGAGTGTTAAATACACTAAAGTTGGGATGAGACGACTCCCTTCGTTTATTAAATGAAAATAACCCCTGCCCGGAATCTTAGAGGGGGGTACAATGTTTATTTTATTGTTCTGGAATGGCTGACTGTTCCGAGAATTTTCTATTAATTTTGAGTATTTTGGTGAAGTGGTATTTACTTTGAGGGATATGTGTTTGGTAACTTCGTACGTGGAATTTATTCATCTCTTGGACCATTAAAAAAAAAAAAAAAATCTATTATTTTACGACTTTTATTGTAATGTGGTATTGGAAAGTTTCTTTTTAATTTTAGATAGGTAATTAAAATCAGCTTAAAAAGTTTTTTAAGCATGAGATGTCTGTAGAAGATAAAAAAAAATGCCTAAAAAGCTCAAATTTAAATAAAATCGTAGTTTAAAGCAGGCTGCCTAATTTTAATATTCGATTTAAATATCTCTCTCATCGCGATTACCGCCCAAAAGTTTGAAATTCAATAAAATAAAAAAGAAATAAATTATAAAATGAAATTAATAGAATAAAATAAACTAGACTGTTATACCGTCTTTGGTTCTTTGCGGTTGTGTGAGCGATGTGGTTTTGGGGATTACGGTTTAGAGAGAATAACGACTTGGGGTTTTCGAAAATAAAATCCTTAAAATATTCGACCATTAAAATGATGAAGCGACTTGGTAATGTAAAAGACTATACAATGTGGAACTGTGAGACCGCTATCTATATAGAGCGTTAAGATAGATTTGAATCATTTTCGACTATAGATCGGAATATATTGTTTTTTGAATGGGATATTGAAGTGCCCTCTATGTTGTTTCCGTATTGAACCTCTTGGTTCACTGTATTGTTATCTTAATAATAAAAATTCATTTGTTTAGCGGAGTTGCATGATAGGATTTTATTTGAGAAATACAATTTTTAGAATAAATCAATTTACATCGAATTATTTACTATAAAATAAGGATTTTATAACATTATATATATATATATATATATATATATATATATATATATATATATATATATATATATATATATATATAAAAGTTCAGCATTTATTCAAGCTTTTTTTTTTTTATAGTTTACAAAGCATTCAGAGTAAATGTGTACAAGTAAAGTTAAATAAATACGTAGTATTACATCGTGTATTAAAATTATTCAGTTTTTATCCTTATTTTTTCCAACGATATTCGTCGAGTTACAAAAACGTCGTAATTCCTTGATGTGATCCATGGCCTCGATGTGTTTCTCATCATCTTCAGGATTATCTTATACTTCATTTGAACTCAGCAGGGCATCAAACTGTATGTTGACGACGGTTAAAATTACCACGTCTGTTAAGTTCCCATATACCGCCAAGTGGTCCATTTGAACTAAGTCTTCGCGCAAAACACCAGTTTCATTATACACTTCTTCCCAGTTTTCGGAAGTAAGCTTAATCTCTACGTTTTAGTGGAGTCCTTCAATTGCGATAATTTTCGCTTGATCCTAAGCTTCACATCCAGGCTGCTTGACAGATGTTAATTTTCGCATTATTATATTTGTCCAGAAAACTCTCCTGCTTTGTAGTAGTCTGTAGAAATGTTTAAGGTTTTTTTTTTTTTTTTTTTTTTTTTTTATGACTCCTTGATCCATTTATTAGATTTATCCAAATTAAAATCGTATTACAGACAATATTACAGATCTTACTTTAAATATTTTGGAACATATACAGAAAGCAGTGTTGCTCGGGACTGTATTAGGAAGTTTATGAATATTAAAGATTAATTTTTTCTAGCTTCGCCCTTGACCTATGGTTGGGTGCTTGAGGAGGTGCTTGATCCGGCGAATGCCGGGAAAGAGGAAAACTTTTTAAATAATAATGATAGTAATAATTAATATAAAGACGTGTCCATCAAAAAAATTATAGTTCTTACTTTTACAAATAAATCTTTCAAAAAAATTTCAAATCAGTTTTCAACGGAAATACGTGTTTTAAGGTGTGCTGAGTCCAAATAACTAAGTATCGCAAAATTCTCTCTGCGTGTGTATGTGGTAAGCCTACTTCTAAGACAAACAGCTTGTAAGAGGCTGAAATCGCTTATTGAAGGTAGGTATATATAAATACCTGGAATATTACATGTTTTTCGCTGAGATCGACTTACCGGAAATGCCACTTTATATAACCGATTTTACACTTTAATGCAATGTTTTCTAAATCATCTCTAATGATTTTAAGCCGTTCAACTCCTCATGCATGCAGTACATCATCGAGAAAATATAGAAGAAAAATTATGATGAAAAAAAAAATTTTTGTGCGACTCAGAATCATATGAGTCGTTTATTTCCGAAATTAACCCTAATCAGGATTGACCGATTTTCAGGAACCGCTATACTTTCCATTCAAATTGCGGCATCAATTTTTTTTAAATACCTATATTAGAAAAATCTTCATTCTAGAAGAGATTTCCAAAAATCGTTGATTATATTTATATTAATCAAACAGAATTTAAATTTGAAATAGGCCACTATCCCCTCCTCCCCTCCCCCCCCCCAAAAAAAAACGATGCATTCATTTTGGAAGCTAGATGGATTGGAGCCCGAACCTAGATGGAATTTAGTGTATTTGAAAGCAGGCTGATGTGATCGAACCGTACCTTCCCACATCTAGCCTTTCTTGTTCTCAACAATATGTTCTGTACAGCTCAGTTGTTGCCTTATCGCTTGTAATTATTACAGAACGCTTCCCGGTAATTATTATAGTTTGGTAAGATTATGCCGCTCCAGATTTTTTTTTCATGCATTGTAGCCCAGATGCCTATTATTATGCTTTATATTTATACATGAAGTATTAATTAAAATTAATTCTTTAATATTAAAATCATACTGTTTTACTGTCGGAGCCCTGTAAAACAATATTTGATTAATTGAAAAAATGCATAATATTATATTTTTTAATGGGACTGTTATTTTTAACTCTTTTATTTTTTTTTTTTTATACGGATATGATGATATAAGTACAATATCTAAAGTATGTATTTTTTGAAAATATAACAATGTCTAGAGGCATGGACGATACTAAATCCAGTAATGGGGGTCGGGTCCTTCATAATAACACTTGGAATAAAGGGGCGGGACAAGGCATTGTTTCAGCAATCCTCTCCTCTATAGGGGAGGAGTAAAAAATATTGATTGACTCGAAACTGAATAAAATGTATCAGACATAACAATCGGGCCGGGTGATTAATAGGCGAAAGTGGGGGAGAGGCTGTAGGAAATAGGGTCGTATATTAGCTCCCTCTATTGTCTGTCCTTGCGAACCTTGCTCCGGTGATATACTCATTTGCGGCCGCCCTCCAGGCAAGGATTTCCAGGCCTTTTTTGCTAATTAACAAATCCACGGAGTAGGGACGATATATTTTGCTGGTCCCACTGCCAAGGCGCTATTTTATAATTGGTTGTACTAAAAACCCGGCTTCTTTGTCGAGGGGAATAGTCATCATTAATATGAGTATATAATTCATATGTATGGGTGTAGTCTCACATTTCCGAGAGCATACAGCTCATAGGAAATTATATTTTCCTGTTTATAATGTTTTTTTTTCTCCTGTTTCCCCATCGCTTCCTGAACAGTTCACATAAATTTTATCCTCTGTACAGATGAAGTTGACGTGTCCACACTCTTTTAAAAAACGTTGTGCATTGGACTGGGTGGCTATACTAGGTTTAATATTAAATAATAAATCATAGATTGGCTCTTATATAAGTAATCTAATTTAAATAAATGATATTTATTAACTTCTAACTCAGTGGCTAAAGGAATTTTTAAGAATAAGTGTTATATTTATTATTACAACGTATAAATAAAAGATTTTTCCAATAACATTAAAAAGTTCTTGTCCACAAATCTATGTCACGTTGAACATGTTCTTCCGTCATATCGCGTTTATTTTGTTCTTTTCCGGAAGGGTTAATGTATCATAGAATGCTAGTCATAATCTATTTACTTACTCAGGTTTAAAGAAAGAGATACAGAGAGATTTAACATTTACATAACATTTCATTTGGTTTAGTAATTATTCAAAATAAACAAATGTATTACACTTTTCATTTGAAATTTCATAAACAGCATCAGGCACTTTTCTGCATTTTATAGTAAATAATTGAAAATTATTTTATATAATCCACTTTTACAACATTTCGTTGACGAACCTAAAACCTCCTATCTGACCAAAAATCAGTCATGTGAATTTGATTAAAAACTAGATTTTATCTCATATGTGCTTGTTAAAAGTACTGATGCATTAAATAATCCTAGCATAATTTAAATCTATCAAAAAGAATCTTCCTATTGTCAGTGTTAATCGCATACGCAACAAAAGCACATAGAAATTATCCACACTTCCAAGACAGTCATTACATGTGCGGTTTCAAAGTTATTTACCTGACATGTTGGAATGTTTATAATTATTTTATAAAATTATATTATATAAAATTGTGTATAAATCAGTTTTTTAGCCCTGTAAAATCATTTGTTTGACACATTGGAGGTTTCACGGCGGCAATGTCGATTTACTTAATCTCTCAGCCTTTGATTTACTGCAATAAATCTAATTAATCACAATAACACCTATTTGGACGTAAGGATTTATACTTTGGTGTTCCACGAAACCTTCAACCCTGTTTCCCAATTGATTTCATATTATCTGTTATTCGATAATCCGAGGCAATTGAAAAGGAGATTATTCGAACTGTCATATTGTGGAGTATCACCGATTACACAGGTCAAAAAAAAAAAAATTTGTTTAACTTTAATAGTTGATCTTTATAGATTTTTATGTGCTGAATCTAAATCTGGCCTTAGTTTTTTTTGTATCACCCATAGTTTTCCAGCAATATGCTTTGTATTATATTATATAAATTTCTATCTAAACCCCTATACGGTATACTGAGGAATTAATGAAACACTATATTACATAAGCATGCTTATAGTCCCTAACCAAGTAGTTAAGCTCGATTTGAGTAAACAGTTTAGACTATACATTTTCTATAAAACATTCAAATTCTTCATCATCTTGTTCATCTAACTCCGGTTGCAATCCAAGCCCACAGGCCAACGATTAAAAACCGTTTGTACTGAAAATACCTTATTCCTATAGTTTTTAGGGCACTGAATCCATTTTTATGATATTAAAAAAGCTGTATCACCCACAATTACTTCACATTTTATACTTAAATTTATTAAATTAAGCGATTTTTAAAGAATTGAACAGCTTTAATAGTTAAAATTGTGGATGATACAGCTTTTTTTAATATCATATTTAGGATTGAGCATCCTAAAAACTATAGGAATAAGGTATTTTCAGTACAAAAGTTTTTCATCGTTGGCCTGTGTTATTAGTTCCTTCAGTAGCAGTCATTGTCATTCATTATGATTGTTAACAGTGCTTAGTATTATAATCAACAAAAAACAACAGATTTCAGACTGGATTCCATCAAAATCCAAATCCTCAAGGAAGGAAACCTAATATAATTCTCTATCATCACCTAGGACGCTTGCCCGTCGGTTGGCGTCGGCAACAAAATAAAATTGTCCCGACAATTTTAATCGCCTATTTCATTCACCGCAATGCTATTACCTCATTTATATCTACCGGATTCATATCACGTAATTCGGCGTTGCCCTCTAATGTCCACGGTTGTACCATCATTCTTTGGTTCAAATATTCCATGTATAACAAAAGGTGTAGTTTGGTATCTCTAGGTATTTTTGAAGTAAGCAAATTTGAATTTATATCCAAAATAATGTTTAACTCAGTAAATCTCGTTGCCACTGCCTCGAAAGTCGTGAGGTGGAGTGTATATAGGTTCGTTCCGTGTTTGTGCTAAAAGGGTTCAGGTTGTAAGTCAGTCTGCGGTGGGAATTTTCGGTGGTATTTTATGGAATTCTGGCTTGTTGGATGTCCAAGTCCTTCTGCTGCAATTCAATGAAAAGTGATTTCGAATGACGCAGCAATTATTTTTTGAAAGTTTTTTTGAAAGAAACGGCTGAATTCATTAGATATTTGAGGCTTAGGTGGATCCTGTAGGCATATATATGATGACTTTAATGGTAAAAACAAATTTCAAATAGTTTTTTCTAATATATTGTTAATTTATTTTTTACAATTATTTTTAAAAAATATTAATGTCAAATTCTGGTAGTAGAGCTTGATTGATAGCATTACATCCTTATCATGTAACCTTTCATGGTTTGTACGGACAAAACGAATGTACATATGCCAAATACATCTCCTTTGGAGATCAGTCATCTTATATTATTTGCTTGTGTTTTTCGGACCGTTGTAGATGATTCCGAACTTTGTCTTATAGGATCTATCCTCCCTATCTCCTCCTCTCCCTCCCCTCCCCCCCTAAAAAATGGAGATTGGTTGTTCTTCATTTGTCTACATATTTTCAGCAAGAGCTACTCCTTAGAGGAAAGTTATGTATGCATATACCTTTAATATAATTTAAGCATCTAATCTAATCTGAGCTAAAAAGACCTCCTATTTATCTATGTGATACATACGACTACATGTGAATTATACATGATCATTCTATTTTAATATATTTTTTAACACTTGCAATTTCATCTGTCTTTGGATTCCAGTACATCACGTGTGCCACTTAAGTCTCCCTAATATATTCTCATTAAAACTTTTAATCCCGTTCGTTGAGCTCAATTCTATTTAAAATTACAATGCTTAAAATTTGTTAAGCAAATGGGGACGGAAGGTGCTTCATTAACTCTCATTATATTCCTGTTTCGTATTCAGTTAATTTAACTAGAATTAGGGAATAAAAGAGACTCAATGTAGGAAGGCATGTATCGTTGGTATCTTTCGATCTAAGTCAAAGGTACCGTTTAAGGCAGTTAAGGAAAAAAGGTGAATCAGATCCTATTTTAGATATCCCTTAACGAATGCTCTACGCGGCTGCTCGCCTTCCTTTACAGATAACAAGGCGGTGTACTATGGCTGTTGCATCTTTTTGTCATTATCTCAATCCAGATTAAATACTAATTAATACTTATTAAACAATGCTTTATTCTTTTATTACAATTTAGGTTTCTAAAATATGCACATCCATTTTAGAAATCATCATTCATATTACCAATATAGCCGGAATGCTTCTCAATATTATAATAGAGATGAATAACACACTTATTATATATCTCATATAATCCAAAATATTTATTAACAAATATTTCAGATAATATACTTTCGGAGTGGTTCCAGCAGTTTTTTTTTTTACCCGATTGCACTATCAATCTCATTTTTTGACAGTGGTTGTTCGTGCACTAAACCACACGTGATGTTTTAGATATCGCCGCAGATAGCCATAACACCTGGACCTATTATGAGTTGTAATTATAATCCTACTGACACGTCTTATTACAAGCAAGCCCTTCACACCGTCATCAAGGTGTGTGCCAAGTGAGGTCATCTTAGCGGCTTATCATGAACGGATAACCTTTCCCGAATTACGAATCCGCAAATTTGGTTTCATGTGACATTTTGTAGCGCACACATCGATTCTAGTTGTACTTAATAAGATTTTGCAAGAGGGTTACCCAGGCATCTTACGCACTGAAGAGTCACTTTTTCCTACTCTTTTCAACATATCGTCCGCTAAACTTTAGAATTTTTATATCAATCATCTTTTCTTCGTAATTTCTTTTTGATATAGCAATAAAAAAAAAAAAATTGTTTGAGAAATTGTGTTCATTATATTAACAGCTTTCTAGTAATTTTTCATCAACACCTTTCTCATAATTTAGATGAGTATGGAGTGGTGTAAACATGTTGTCCTTAGCTAAAATAAATGAAAATCAGCATTAATTTTTGTAACTTTCTTACCGCTAATCTGTACAAATCTGTTGACTAAACATTCACTCCTGTAATTATATATATTATATTATAATATGTTGTTACAGATTTAAACTTAAAGTTTTTCGCTCGTATTTAATTTATTAAATACGATTATAATTTCTAAATTATCCCAGAGAGGTGATATTTTCAGTTTATTGCATATGAATCTGGTCGGTTTATTAGATTTAACTGTGGTGAATATATCAGTAAAAATAACAATATTCAATTGTTCATCAGTCCTATATGCTCCTAATGTCTAGTTATATTTATGAATAATTTCCTCGAAACTTTAAAACTGTATCAAATTTAATATACAATTTAATTAGGGATTGATGCTTCTATACCATCATGCGGATGTCAACTGATAATATACAATTATTTCAAGGAACCATTCATATTTGCTATCAGTGTCATACTGCACTAGTGACTATTTATCTTTGAGTTAATCTTCTATTTATTATTCTTTCCTTCCTCTCATGAATCTTCCAATTTATTTTTGCCTTACATTCCTTATTTTCGATTCATGTGCATTTTTTATATTAAGTTCCAATTTATATTTATAGTTATTTTATATTTAGTTTATTAATTCAAGTATGAATAAGGTATACTTATAGTGCTATATTCTAAGTAAGGACTCATGTACAATTTTGGTATAAAAGAATATTTATTGGTGAGTTGTATATAACATTAAGAGCCATCCTGAGGATGGGAGAATACCTCCAAACGTTGGTGGATAAATGCAAGAAAAATTAATAAGTGAAGATTTGTTCCATAAATGGAAGAGTTATTTTCAATGATACATATTTCCTTTCGTTTTATGTTTTTACAATTGTTCTGTGGTTATTTTGAAACAAGTAAAACGCAAATCTTATTGTTTCAAGCTATACTGATTTTTTTTTTTTTATTCCTAAGATAACCGTGTATATTTTTATTATCAAAAGCTATCTTTCTATTTTCACATTTGCGCTTTCCCTTTTGTTTTTCATTGTTTGTTTGTGATTTATCTTTTTTAGTTTCTTGTTAGTTACCTTTTCACACTGCTTTTATATCTGTTGTTAGACTGAATAAAATAAAATTAACTTATTCCTCTTTCAGATTTGTAAATTATTTGTCGCTAACAAACTAAAAAAAAGTTCCACTGGGACTTTGAGAATCAGATATTGTTTCAAGTTATTTTACTTGGAGGATAAATTAGCATGAAAATCCTTTAGGAAAACTGATTCTGCCTTAGACATTTAAATGTCTTTGAAAGAGGGTTTTTATACAGCAATTCTATTGTTTAAAACCCTCGTATCATATTCATGTCGGCAATATTTATTCTTTCTTTTCATGTTATTTACAAATAAAAAAGGCAAAATTTAGTGAAGGGGAGTTGAATGTAATCGAAATATGTTTTGAATAGTTATTTTAAACTGCTGTTTTAGGTTGAGTTTTACAATGAATCCGCTATATGATATTACAGACTTAAAAGTTAAAAAAAAGCAATTTGGATAGGAAAAGCCAACGTTATCGGCAATTTGTTTGCTATTTTCTTATACCCAAATTCCCTATGCCGTTACCGGAAAGTAAATCCTTTGCGTAACTACATTGCGTTGTTGGTCGCGTTAACAAAAAAATCTACGTTTTCATACTTTTTAATTGTACTATGTAATTAATATTGGATTGATGAAAAAATATGCAGGTCTTTGTTTAAAATATGCCATATCTTCTCTTTAACAATATACATTTCGTCGAAATAATTTCCCTCAGAATTTAGTATTTTCCCCAACGTTCGACGGTCTTATTTTTCAACCAGAGAAAAAATTTGGATTCCTGGAAAAAATGAACTCCCGAAAAGCATTTTCAATGTCACACTGGCTTTGGAAGTTTTTCTCTCGTAAAAAGCTGTCCGGGTGCTTAAAAAAACTAGAAATCGGTAGGAGAGAGGCCAAGAGAATAGGGTGGGTGTTGAAGGATTTCGTAGTCCTATTCGTTTAGTCGTCGCAGCGTTGGTTGTGAAATTGTTTCGGTGATTCGCCTTTGGCTGGCTATCATCTTAAAACATTGTAGTAACCTTCTATTACCGTGTAAGATCCATATCTCATCAAACGTCTATTTGCGATATACAAATGCATCATTTTTATTGCTTATTAAATGCAAAACGGCGATTTGTCTGTTGCTCGTTTAACTGGTTAGGCATCTACGGCGAGATTTTTTTTTAATAATAGCCTCTAAATGGCGTATGATAGTGAATAGGCTCACGCTGAATTCATCCGGAATTTTTCGTGTGGTTTTGGTAGGTTCTGCTTCCACTATTGACTTCAGTTGGTAGCTGTCAACTGCAGAATGGCTCCCAAAACCTTCCTTGTGTTTTCCATCTCGAAATCTTCACAGCGAAACTTCTGAAATCAACGCTGCCCTTTCCTCTCGTTAATGGTAGCCTGACCCCTTAATTGATATTACGAGCAGTTAAGGCACGACTTCTCCCTAGTCTTTTACATTTTCTTTTCAAATGCTTTGAACAGGCAGAACAAAATGATTTTATTGTTTGAAATTTGGTTGAAAGAGGGGATATAGAATAAGGTTCATTATGATATATGTGGATTTAACGTTAAGGATTTTTTATGTGCACACAATTGTTTTTAAAACGTGCCAACGGTGGAAACCTGCATTATTTTTGCACTAGCCCGATAATTATTTATAGAGCAAATTATCCCGGATCTTGGCGAATTTATCCAGTGTGAAAATTTTTTGAAAAATAGTTAGTTCTAAATCGACACGGTGACGCATTGTACGGACACATAGATGTGACGATAACGTTATCAATTTTGGTTATCGAGATTTAAAGTCCTCATATTATTATTATTATTAGTAATAGTATTATTAATAGTATTCATGTTACTGATATAAACGTTTGCTATATTTTCACATTCCATTCCTTTTTACGATACAATGCAATAATATGGTGTAAATTACACATGGATTTATTATAATAAATTGAATGTTATATCAATTGATTTAATTTAAGTAATAAATGATAACGGTATTCCAGGGGGATTGGAGAGCTCTTCTAGTGGGAGGTTTTAATATTAACAAGCCAATCCATCTTTACAATGCTGCGGATTTACGAGGAGAGGGAGGTAAATATGATACAGCGACTGAGCTAGTCTAAAGTACCACTAGTTTTTTGACTAAAAAAAAACGGATACCAGAGATGTTTTTGAATTATGATTGATAATTTTGTCCGAATTTCGAATGCGTGAAAAATATAGAACGGTAAAGCAAATTTCTTATTACGCAGTCTTAGATAAAATAATTAATATCTGAACTTTTATTGTAATAACCATGATAAATTTCAAACATATTTCGTAACTTTAAAAACCGCTTTATGTCTGAGAGAATAACTAGTACTTCGCCTTCCCGTAGTCCCCGTTAGATGGTCGTTTAATATTACTGATTCGTTCGCCTCTATTTCGTCGCATCAATTACGTTTTTTTTTTTCAGTTTTCATTTATTTGTTTTCTATTTGTTCACCTCTCATTTAATCTACCCTTCTTTCCTTTTCCTTTTATGTTTTTATTTCATCGCTTTTCTTTTTATTCGATTCTGACTTACTGTTACTATTCACATTATTTTCTATTTTACTTTATTTTCTTTTTTCTTGTATAACTTCATTATTTTTATATTTTATTTTTTTCATATTGTTCTATGTAATCCTATTATATTTATTCTTTTCTATTATTCTTGTATCTTGTTTTCTCCAGCCCTTATTGTGGTCTAAAACGTAGGTTACAGTTTACAATTTGTCGGCCTCAGATATTTCTCTTTCCATCTACTTTTGGATTGATAAAATTTAAAGAACATTTATTTATTGCACGATACTATTTTAGTAAATTGAATCGATCATTGCTAAATACATGGCTCTGATAATTCCTATGGAAGAGAAGGTCTATTGATTTTTTAAAAAGCAAATTTTCGTCCGAAATATCGGGAGATATGGTGGTGAGTGCCTGTTGGTGACAGTGGAGACCGATCTGGAAGGACCATTATGTGCTATGATTAAATCTAGAACCGTCTATAGCCAGGGCAGTAATTGCCTCCGTGGTGGGAAAAAAACATTTTGTTGTATTCTATTTTAATCACTTCTATATTTCCCAACTAATCTGGTCTAAATTTCTAGGATAGGCTATGCTTGCTGCATCGATTATTTGATTTGTTTCTTTCGTGTTTTCATTTACCTGCCGTGAGAAAGCCAATTATGCGAATTTTTTATACTTTCAATATGAAGATTTCTAAATTTAGAAATAGTTTGCCCATCCGTTACTCATATATCTGAAGCGCGTTTAGAGTTGGGTCTATTCTGGTATCTCAATCCTGAACTTATAGAAAGAGCAAATAAAAATATAGCATTGTTAGGATATAATTTTTCCGTTGCCGGGTCACCGAACTTCTTGGACAGCAGTGATGTCTACTTCAGGGTGGTTCAGTCCTGTAAGAAGCGTCCGTGGTGCTCCTTGTCTACTCAATGATAAAATATTCCAGAAAGCAATTCTTAAGTCCTTATGGACGGTTCCTGGGTCTAATCCAATGTGGCAGTCTGGTTTCAGCTGTGTTGTGTTGCGTAATAGTTAAAATTTAATATTAGCGGGTTATTAGCACGCTGACTCCGAGTCAGGAGGAGGGGATGTCTTATAGAGTATCTAGTCATACTCCCCTTTCCGAGGCGGCTTCCTAGGGGTGGTAACCCTAAGGTGTGTACTGTTAGTGACCTTTGTCTGTAGTGTGTGGGTGTGTAGTGTGCTGTATATAGTATATTGTGTGTGAATCTTAGTGTACTTGCCCCCCAATCTGGAGGGCCAGTTGCTGTCTGCAGTCTGACGACTGACCTTACGTTTGGAGCAGAAGCTTGGCCCACAACGAAAGCGTATGAGAATCGGCTCAGTATATTTGAAAGGAGAATACTGAGGGTTTATGGCTCTATCCGTGGAGGGGACGCTTGGAGGAGATGCACCAAGGAGCTCCATGTGCTGTACAAAATATGGACCTGTTGAAGTTTGTCAAGCTTGAAAGACATGTATCAAGGATGAACGACTCTGAGATCCCGAAGAAACTCATGAGAGAATTCATGGCGGAGGTTCCTGAGAGAAGCTCGTACATTCCCTGAACTCGAAATCTGGCAGTAAATTTGCAGCGGCTTACTATCGCTTATCTTCATCAAATTAGTATTGTTAGTCTTTCAACATATTTCTGATGAAAATGTCGACTTAGGGTTGAACTTTTTTTTTAACTTTGAACTTTTCAACTTTAATTATTTTTTATACTTTTGATAATTATTCATTTAAATATAATATTGTTTTATTAAAAATAAAATAGAACTGATTCAAAAATGCTGGTGGGCTTAATGTAACTATAAAAATAATTATATTAAATAAATCTTTTGTAAATCTGAAGTTCAGTGTCACTGCCTTATTGTGATCTCCAAGAGAGGTCTGGGGAATCCCATGTAGATTTCATTTTGTTGTAGTGCGTCGCTGATTCAACAGATTCGAATTCGATCGAATTGACATTCGAAAATAATTGAAAAACTTGTCATCATCATCTCTGAGATCCATCAAGCATACATTAAAAGTTCCCTTCAAGTTCCCTAAGTACCCACTGTTGTATCGATGAATCTAGTAATTCCTTTTCTAATCCCACTTTCGTAATTTGCCTACTTGTGAACTAATTATGAAAAAAAAACTTTCATTTTTAATATTTAAAAAAAAAGAATAAACAAAATCTGGCAAAGAAAGAGCACGAAAAATATTTCGCACACGTTTTAAAAGTATAATTATTATATAAATGGGACATAGAAGGATGGAATTGTTGGATATTTGTAAACTAGTACAGTTACTGGCTAGCGACTTATAATTAAATTTAAAAACATATTTGAACATTTTTTGTGACAGTAAAAAAGGAACAAACTTCACTACTATTTTTTTTTCGTCATACAGAAAGATTGCTTGGCGAAATCTTCCGAAATGGTACAATAAATATGGTTTAAAAGTTTGAAATCATAAAAAAAAAAATATTAACTATCTTTATTGTCAGAAAAAGGCAAAATATTTCGAATAATAGAATTAAAGTTAAATTAGCACCAAGAAAAATGTAGAATAAATTATTATTTTACGTATTTATATAGCCTAATGTATACTAAAAGCCTTGCACGAGTTATAAAGTTTCATTTCCATTTTTTTCCCCCGTTTCGTACCACTATACGGCGCCCCGATACCTTTTACAGCAAGTTTACACCGGGTCACTGACTATTTTTCAAGTTTTTTTGGGACGTACTCACAGATAATTTTCTTTCATAAGATGGCTTTTACGATGATACGAGAAATTTTTTTTGTCTTTTACATTACTTTCTGTACCTCACGTAGTTGATTACTCAACATGACGTACATAAAAAAATTAAGAATAAATCTTAATCTCTTCGTCATCATCTGAAACAATCGGTGGCCTATAAGGTTGCAATAAAAATAATGAAAAGGGGTGATGAAAGAAGAGAGATGATTATAGTCCACCGCAGTGTTAGACCATTTACCTAAAAATTCTATAAAATATTGGTCTTTTTTAAAAGCCTCTGAAGTCAGCTTTTTTCGAGGAGCTATTCAATTTTTAAGGTTCAGTAAAAAAAGAAAGGTTTGATAAATGGATTCATTCGAGGGAACCGGATTTCTTTTTGGTAGAGAGCCATCTGGAATTGATAAGTTTGTCTAGATGATTGTATATTGCGATAGAGCATGGATTTATCAACATAGAAAAAAAATCAAGGATGATAAAAAGCTATTTAATTAAAACAGTCGTTTTTTTTTTGTTTCTATATCTACTAAAACCGAAGCAATTTGAATAAAATGTGGCAATGACCTAAGTTACGATACGTTATTTTTTCAAATAGCATTGATTGATTTCACAACGTGGATTCTGCCCTTTTAAATTGTATTTCATTGCATGTAAATCGGTGTGTGTCTGGTGTTCAAATTTGTCGTTTTGATTATTAATTCATTCATAAAAGTCATGACAAATACATTGTTGATTTTTTTCTAGGTTACCATATGTATTCGTGGATGCTATGACATTGTATTAAATGTTTATTACTTTCTTTTAATGTTTTTTTTTATTCCTTAACTTTTTATAATTTTGCTAATTTAATTAGGGATTGATAAATTTTTTGCCATTTCTATAATTTTGTTATTATTGAAAACTAGTTTCGAATGTTATACATTCATCTTCAGTTCTAAAAACACACAAATTCAAAAATGAGCAATTCAAAATACAGTTTGGTATTATTATACATATTAAATTAAATGTAATATAAATTATTATTATTAAACATTTATGAATTATGAGTTTAATTAAGACAAGAAATCAAATAAATGTTGGTATTCACCAAGGTTTAAGTAGATTATATCAAACAGAAAAGTTTGTACTGGTTTGTTCTCGCACTGAACTAGCAATGAAAGAAAGGTGGCGTGTTTATAGGTAAACGGTTTAAAGGTCGAGGTTTTTCCAGTAATTCTGGTGAGTAATTGTATTTTCTGTTATAGATGAGAATGCATTTAGGATTGGAGTATTGGACATATTTAATTGGTCTTTTAAGCAAAAATCTGGATTGGATTTGAAGGATTTTATTATTTCAAGTGATATTATATATTTAATTTGAGGCTGTTTTCAACGTAATTTAACTCCCGAGTCTTTGAAGAATTTATGTTTTTTTTTTATTTAAATGAATTGAAAAGTTGGAATTCTCTGTCTTATTATCACATACACGTAAATGTTCCTTTAATCTCTGATTTAGTGATCTCCCAGCTTTTCCGTGTATTGACCTCACAATCATTACAATTTACTTCGTGTACTCCGCTTTTTTCGAATGGGTCTATTTTGTCTTTAGGAGAAGGGAAATATGAGGATAGGTTTTTGTCTATTTTAAATGCAGGGTTTAATCATAGATTTTTCAATTTATATCCGACTTTGATGGATATAGAGCCGTAATATGGAATCAAGACATAATGTTTCGGGATGGGCCTGTCTTCGGGGATGTTGAATAGATATCATTAATTGTCTTTTTTTGTTTACATTTAATTTAATATGTATAATAATACCAAACTGTATTTTTAATTACTTATTTTTGAATTTTTGTGTGTTTTTAGTATTGAAGATGAATTTATAAAATTCGAAACTAGTTTTCAATAAAAACAAAATTATAGAAGTGGCAAATAATTTATCAATCCCTAATTATATTGATCCTTCTATACCATCATACGGATGTTAACTGATTAGCTAATTTAACATGCCGCTTTAATATCAGTGCTGTTTAATTGATAGGCCATCTAACATCTGAATCTCCTCGCTATATCTAGTAAAGTGTAAAAGGTCTATTCATGATTCTCGAGAATTGGGTTTATGAAGGCTTAATTTCCCGCACCTACCATTTCAAAATGGTGTCGTATATGCTGTATAGGTTCTGTAAATTGAAACAGATTCTGAGAAGTTAAGCAATCATCGGAATACATAGAGACCCTCACCTGAATGGACTGTGACGATCAAAATGGATTCCAGTAGAATGCTGTTAGCTCTTAAGGGAGCTTTATTAAACAGGCTTTGCCCACTTCTCTTCTTTCATTTCCTTTAAATCCGATATTATAATCTAGGCGAAATAATGCTTCGATACATCTTAATATATTATTTATCAACTTTTTATTCGAGTTTCAGAATCGTTATGATCTATATAAAATGATAGAGAGAGATAGGAGTTCATATTTCATGTCACAGAATCCTAAAGTGATTGTCTGCTCTAGTTAAAAATGTAATTGGATTTGCCGAGCCGGTTTGCGAGAGTTCTCCCAAGACGGAGTGAAATTGAAAATTCTTTGTTTGTACTGCAACCAGAGCTGAAGCCTCTTAATTGCTTCACCTTCCACCTCTAATTAATACCCCAGGGCTGACCTTACCAGTCGACATTTTGTTTAGAATAACATTCTTCCGGTAAAAACTCAAGCGGGCTTTCTTTAGAATTAAATACGTTTTTTAAATAATTATTTAATCAGTACTTTTCAATCGTTTTAATTAATCCGTTTCAAGAGAAGAGCCATAACTGCTTTATGTTTACCATAAGGCCTAGACTGCCCTTCTATTGATTGAATTAATAATTAATCGCGTACCTTATTAATAATTAATAATCGTCAAACGAGGTGAGAATGGTCCGTAGGATGAGAATGGCAAAAAATAGCGAAAATGTAGATTTGGCTCTCAAAATCTTTTAATTTAGTATTGTTTTATATGAGTTTATATAATTGTATGGCAGTTTATATTTTTCCAATAATTTTATTATAATATTAAAATATATTTTGCTTTGTTGAGTAATTATAGTTACGTCAGCAAAACTATAGGGCCACATGGATTTATGGCTATTCTCTACCAGAGAATCTGGAAATTAAATTGCCATTGAAAATAATGGCATCTTCGGAAAGGTAATTCGATTGAAAAAAGAGAGAAAAAGTTAGATTCAATGAGTATGATTTTAAAGATCTCCAAATTTTCTAGGTTGCTTTATCTAGAATTTTGGCCCATTTTCTTTCTTATTAAACGTATGCTTCTTTTACAAAGCATTTTTAAATCTTTGGTTCGAGTTCCTGAAGAAAAATTTCATTATTTCTGATTTTATAGGTGTGCTCAGGTTCAGGGAATTTCTCTTCATTACGTTTCTCTAGTTAGAAGTATTATTAGTAATTTCCTAGGGAATTTCTGTGTAATTTATATTCGAGTATATCTTTAAAATTAAAATAAAGTGTTTAAATTCTTTAAATGTTCCATTATTGATTTTTTTAGCCACACTTTAATATTACGAAAACAAAACATATAAAGAATAACAATTTTTTTTTTTTAAGTTAATCTATCTTTCTGGCTACTCACCCCACAATTTAAATGTATGAGTTAGTATAAAACAAACCCTGGTCATTCTCACCCCAAACACGGGGTTAATGTCCATTATCACACGTAAAACTATGATAAAAATCAAAGATACCTTATTATTTTATTTTAATTTTGAATTCCCCCTTTGAGATAGATATTTTTTTCTTAGTTAAAAAATCTAATTATATTTTTCATCTTGATATGTTTCTAAAACAAATTATTCCTTGTTACATATTAATTATACATATTACTAATTAATTATTAATAATTATATTATTTTTTACATATTTTCTAAACGCAGTGGCTATGAAAAAAAATCGTATTTGTGCTTTAAAATATGCCATGGGTTATTTTCTCAATTTTAACTTCATCTCTTTGAATTTGCTCCCTCCCCTCCTACGTCTCTTATCCCGTTCAAAGCAAATATTTAAATAATTTCTTGAAAAGTTGTTGATGGTCAGCATTGTTTTACTCTGTTTTACTTACTATAAACTTATACTGCTCGTCAGAGTTTTTAGGAAGTCGAGTCATAATTTTATTTCTCTTCTGGATATTTTTTATAATTTTCGATTATTTTCTTTTAACTTTGAGAATATTTAGCTTTATTTTTATTTTTTCTTTACAATTTCTTTATATTTTTTTCATTATTTTTTTCGGATATTTGTTAATTATTCATTATTTTATTGAGTTAAAGCCAATTATATTAGTTTGGGGGCTTTCCTCTAAGGCAAATAAATGAACTAATAAAAAAAAAATGTGTTATTAATAAGCGGAAACCAAATACAATTAAAAAAACACATAAATCAATTAAGTAAAATTCAGGAAATGGGGCTAATATAAACTTTGCTGTTATGTTTATTGCATTGCATTCATTGGTTGAATGCAGATTTAAAATATAAAGAAAATATCTTAATTAACCTAGCTTAGCCATAATAAATAATTAAAAATTTTATCTGCTAAATTTTAATTAATCGCTAGCTCCCACCGACACCATTTTGAATCAAGCTTAAAAAACGGCGCTGTTGCTAATCTGGCGCAGAGAAAGCCCCTGAACAAAGGAGATGTCTGCAATGATTTAGAGGCCAGCGATGAGTCTGAGTCTTTTCCAGATCATTAGTTCCCGTCCTGGCTTCAGTTTATTCTCCACCAACCAGCCGATCTTCTTGGAGAAGAACTTAAACTGGCTCTTCGGGACAACGGAAGAAGTGCAAGGCTTGCGAGTGATAATTTGAATTGATTGGTACTATCAAAGATCAGATTAGTTCAATTACTGTATTGTTATTCTAATATTTACGATAGTTAATTAATGTACGTTATTAAATACTGTAGCTTTCAATGTTATTGGAAAGAGTCCTAGTATGAGACACTTTTTGTAAAATTACATTTTAATCGTCGAATTAAGAAACCTTAATAAGTTTTTTTATTTTTTATTTATTTTTATTTATTTTTTTATTTCTAGCCCTCCAGAAATTTTATTGAATATACCAATATACAATACAACTTGAAATACAAATACAACCCCTCACGATATCCGAGTGTTCTAAACCATAGACCTCTGGCAACATATATATGAAACTTTAATAAGTCGGTTTTTGGAGAATATTTAAAATTTGACGGATTTCCATTCTGTTGGGATAGACACGTGTTTTCTTTTAGTTGAGAAACCCATTTGGCCAGTTAAGTCAAATCTAGAATGTGAAAGCGGTGAAGAACCAGAAGTTGACTAATCTGTTCTGAATGTACTTCTATTAACAATTTTATCATAAAACATTTGTTTAAAATTATCAGTCGTTTTGGGTTTCCATGAACTACTACGCTTTGTCCTGGACTGTTTTCTGTCGTTTTTCAAATATTTGGTCTCAATGACTTTTTTATCTGTTCTCAACGATTCACTTATTATATATATTTTGATTCTATTACTTATAATATTTTGAAACTTTAAGAAACCTTTTGAAGAATGTTATCGCAAATGTGTTGAAAACAGTATTCTCAAAAAATTTTTAAAAAAGTTATTTTGGACAACCTTTTCCCTATTTGAGATACCGTGTATTCTTAACACTAGACCCTATGTTATTAAGAAGCTTGAGTTCTGAAAAAATCGTTTTAATAGCTTTATGCAATAAATTATACATCATTACTATAGTTACTTTATACATTATTATTTCTTTACTAACTTGATTTAATTTATTACTATCTTACGTATTACCTAGTTATGGGCTGTCAAAATATAATTCCTGGTATGGCGATGACTTAAGTAAAATGTAACCAATGTTTAGCGTATTTCGTGCCAAATAAATCGTCAACAAACTATTTTTTTTTTTTTTAATTTCCAAAATTAATCACCTGAATTTTACGATTTAATTGTTAATAAAATCTGTTAATCAAAAGGTCAAACGATTCTTCAAAGGAATATTGCACATATTTAAATATATATATATATATATATATATAACAATCTATTTATTCTACCCACTAAGTTAAAAAGTAGTCGAATCATACAGCGTTTAGAATTTTCTTAAATTTTGTTTCGGTGAAAATTGAAATGAGGCATACATCTGAATAAACCGATACATTTCTCTAAATAAATTTGTAGCCACTTCTTAAAGCCATTTTTACTGTTGTTATGAAAATACTATTTCTATTCGATAGAACTACTTTTGACTGCAGGGAAAAAAAAGTACGTTAAGAAATTGGAGCACAATTCTGAACACATTTTCACCAAGAATACTGACTGATCGAGTTTTTTTTTATCTGGACCTTGGACCCCATCATGTCGTGTTTTATGGACCATTTAAAAAATATATATATTTATATAAAATTACTTAGATCCAACAGTTAGATCTAATTGACGAACCCAGAATTATTCAGAAGTGCAAATATTCCATAAAACTTTCAGTATGTCAAACCCATTACATTTCATTATCACAATTTTTTATATATAAATTCTCTGTTCAATAGTTGATATTTGCCCGCCCATGCACTTTACACATATGAGATTTGATTAATGTTTATATTTACGCCAGCTGGATGTTAATCAAGGCATCATAAAAAGTGCAAGTTTATAATGAATGTTCATAAATGAAATATACATGCTCTCAGGGAACCATTACCGTTTATTAACATACTGACGTTTGTGAATGTGTGATTAAAGCGCTTAAGAGGTTTTTATGTAAAATTTTATATCCATTTATCCAGTTGTAATGAGAACTGAATGAGAAATGTATTATATATTTTATAGTTCATAAATATTATACATACATGAGTTTTTCTATATATATTTAAGGGCTATTGTCTTACCTTTTTAAGTTGATGTTTCGTATGAAATATTCCTAACCTCTCGCTGTATAGTCTGTAAAGACTTATTCCTAAGCTAATTATCCAGTCAATAATTATTCTAGCTGCCGGTAAAGTATTGATTGATGCCAAAATAATTTAATGAAATGTAATTAGGATGAGTGTGGAATGGCCAGTTAAAGAAGCTATTCGGTATATTCATTGTATTATTTAATGAGGCTAATAGCCGTAAACTCATTAGGTGATTATCCCAGTCAGCCTTCATGTTTTGTTAATTGTGTTATTTTTCTATAATAATGTAAATTTTGTTTATTACTAATTTGAAAATAAATCGCGGCACTATAGTTGTTGACTATTTTTGGCATCCACAATTTCAAAACATTTCAGATCTTAATTCCGTCCATTTTTTTTGTCTTGTTTCTTTTCTGTAAATAGGTTGATTAGGTCGGGGAAGAAATAACAGACACATTTTGAAGGGTTATAAAAAGTAATAAAAAATTCTCCTCCCTTCCCCCTCCTTATGATGTAGTCATGATTCGAAAGTTAAAATTAGAGCTGTTACGTTCAATATTATCTATATTATCCCACGAATAATTAAGCTTGTTTTTAAATAGAAATGAATATGGTGCTGGATACCGAGAGCTTCTCTCAATGAAGTAAAATATAATGAATTTCAGACTGTGTATGATAATCTACCTTAATCAATTGGAAATAAATCAAAGAAACAATCTACCTACAGCTTCGAAAAAAAAATTCTCTAGAAGTAAAACTCGAAATTTTCGATCCACTCTTATTTCTGATGAAATAACTTAGTGGGAACGTTATAGGAGGTTGTTCGTTTTTCGAGAAGGGGGTGTAATGTAACTATTTATTCCGACGGTTACTTGCACATGTTGGAGACCATGATACACTGTTTGATGAAATCTATGCAGAAGATGTGTGGTTCTAACAAGATGGAGCCACGGTTCTCACATCTCGACGCTCGCTTGCACATTTAAGGGAAATGTTCCCTGGGAGATTGATTACTTTGAGAGGGTGACTTAGGGTGGTCATCACAATCGCCAAATTAATTTCCATCATTTTTTTTTCCTCTATGGATATCTCACGGAGAAGCTGTTTAAACACCAACCTCGCTGTTTGATTTGATTTAATTGAGATGATCGGGGAAGAAGAAATCAATGCTATTTCAGCAGAAATGACTCAAAGTTGTGTAAAAATTTCCGAAACGTCTTCGGTAACGCTTAGTCAACAACGGCCGACACTTGGAAGATATGATATAATTTTTAAAACTACAAAATAAAACTATTTTAAATGTCATTTTTGAAAATAAAACTTCTTTTTTTTTCTTCTTCTAGAGATATTGGTTTGTTTTTTACATTCATTCAAAATGTGTTAGTTATTTCTATCGCATCCAGTATTAATCATAATTTTGTAGGTACTTATTAATAAGTTATTGGCACTAAAAATAACTTGCTAGGTAGCGGATAAATACAGCCAAGCTTAAAATTTTTAAGTCTCTGTGAACTTTTTACTCCTGACCCTGCTTAGTTTAGAAACTTCATTCAGGAAGTGATTTATGTACCAATTTTCGCAGAAGCCTCAGTCGGTAATCGAAGTTAAACAAAGTTTTCAAAGATGCCAATGGATTCTGATTTTAAAGTTCTAGATAATTACTGTCGCACAAATAGAAAAAGTAATAATACAAATAAGGCTTTTGCCGATACTTCTGAAAAGCTATTCGTTCATCTCTCCATTGAACTTCAAAACTAAGATCTACAAGTTTATAGATTTTAATATAATCCTCCCACTTACGTTTCGGTTGCTTCTCTGCCGTTAATTCGTCGGCTTTCCATTTGGGATTCCTTAATTACTAATCCCAGTAATTTACGCGTTTCAATCGTATTTATTACTTTTATTATATTTACCGGGTGCATATACTCATTCTGCGTTGTGTTGCCTAACAAATTCTTCAGGGGATTCATCTTCCTCAGGATCAAATTTCTACCCAATACTTTATTTTCGAAGGCCGTAAGGCGTTATTTTTCCCTTTCCGTCAGCGTTTATGTTCTGAAACCTTGGAAAACGGTAAGAAACAAAAATCTTCCAAAGTCTTAGGAGAAGTAGAAATTTCAGAGTGTCCACTATTGATACAATGAGGACATTATACTTTTTTTTGTTACGGTTCAATTTCGAATCATGTATGATTTTTTTTTCTAACTAAGCAAATGTCGTTTTGATATAAATTGAATACAGACCGTTCGTTTCAATTGGCTGCGTTGTCTTATCTAATTCTTCTTCATACTCGAAACCGCTGGAGTCCCTGGTCCAGGCATGATTTCCAACGGTACGAGTGTAAACTTCTTGGAGCGGTATGACATTTGTTAAAACGTTGGCTTGGACTCTCATTTAAATGCAGACCCGCCTCCTTGCGAGCTGTGCTCCGGATTTGGGCTAATGCTTAATCAATATCAGCCATTGATACAAAGATATCTGCACACCGGTCACGACCGCACGGGCAGCAACTCTCACCCTGTCCCAGTTGTTCGTTAAAAACCGTCTGTTTCCTGGCACCCCTTTTAATGTTAAGTATATAGTTAACATTCCTTGATTATTGTTTTTTTTTTTATTTAAGTTTAAAACAAGTCTCTACAGGGACTTTGTATGTTTAAATAAAGGCGTATATTTCAGATGTGGAAAATTTTAATAAAATAACTATTATTAAAAATCATGCTATTACAAAATGGAAAGATCATCAAGCATCAAGAAAATGGAAAGATACTTTGAATATGGTATGGCGTGTTTTTTTTAACGGCACTTCATATTACATTTAAATCAATCTAAATTAATAATTAATAAAAAGTCTTTAGAAATTTTGGAATTCTACTTGTAGGTATTCTACTTTATTGATGTAAGATCCTTGTTAAATTGGGTTTTGGCTGGGGATGTTACAGGGAATGATGTAAGTAATGATAAGTGGTACCGGCATCGAACCTTCGGGTTTGCTTACATCATTTCAGATATAATGTAACATCATCGGAGGAGTTAACTGAAGAACAACTGTTCAGGTGGTTCGGGCATCCCTCTGGAATGTTAGAGGAAAGCAAGAGGCACAAATAAAATTTCACAGGCAAGAGCTATATATAAATAAAAACGGAAGGAAGGACATCGAAGAGAAGGCCTGGGAAGACATAGAAGGAAGTACAGGAAGTCTGCAGTCTATAAAATAAATAAATCGTGATTGCAGATATTTCGAGAACATTTCAACATTCACTATACTTATTACGTCGTTTTTTGAAAAAGGATTATGCGCCCAAAATTCAAAATTTAGGTTTCAATTTATTATGGGGGAGTAAACACCACCTCAAACGATTTGCGCTCACGATATAGGTAAAAAAAAATTGTGAATAGTCTAAAAATCGACTATCGATAACGTTATCATTTAATGATAATAGTAACTACAGAATAAGATTAATTTGATCGAAATGCAGCTCTTACCAAGAATGCACTAGAAAGATGAGAGGGAACCAAAAATAACTGACCGTGTGGGAGTTGTGCCATAACTGTCGAGGAACTTGGCGATCTGCCGATGCGCTCAACAACTTAACAACCCGATCGAGTAAAATCACAGTTTTATCAGGTATAATTTTAGATATTTCCAAACAATGAATAAATAGCAAGTGAAGTTGTTCTTACCTTCAGTGAATTTTGAATTTTCAGACTCTGAATTCTAATATATTTTTTAAAATTAATTTGTAAAACACTACTATGAATTCACACGTGAATATAAAGTTTGATCTCTGCATCATGAAAGTGATTATGAAAAATGTTATAATTATTTCTTTTTTATAATTATTTATTTATATGGATATAAATTTGATTATTAAAATAAATAATAGTCAAAATTATAATAGTGCGTCTCACTGAAATCTTATCAATACATTCTTCTGATCTTGATTTAATAATAAAATATATATCTTTCTTTTACAATATTTAACAATGATCTGAAGATTTGATTGTAAAAAGAATTTTTATTTATTGATGACTCATTGTCTATTTTATTTTTTAATTTTGATGTCTTATCTTAAAAAGAATGTGTAACTTTTTAATCTTCCCAGATGAGCGCCTATCTATCAGATCCGAAGACGGCATTTTTGTTTCCTTTCCTTTGAACATGAGAGGGAGACAAATTCGCCATTTTTTTTAATTTGTACAACTCTTCACCCGATATAAGTGTGATACTCAAACAAGGGAAATTTTCAGAATTTTTTTCTTAAAATTTTTGTTATGAAAAAAAAATCAGATTTTTATTTTACATAATTTGTACATCTGACCTTGTAATAACTATTACAAAGTATAAAAAATGGGAAGGTTTTAAACAAAGAACTGCAAAAAATAATTTTATAGATCAATGTCGTTTTATGTGGTTGGCCAACTATTGATTATATGCTCATAGAAAAGTCTGTATCCGTTTGGAAACTACTGTATCATTTTTAGAAGGTCCTCTACCTTCTTCTAACTCAATGGGACTTTTGCCAGATAGATAAGCATATACTGCCAGAAGTTCAACAGTGGCATTCTTAAGCAGACGAAAAGTTGAATGTTGTGAGACAACTAAGTGTCCTTTGAGCTCAGCATCATATATTTAAGAATTTCTGAAATCGGGAGACCGAAAATTGGATTCGTTTTGCTTTAGACAAGCTGGCAGTTTCCAATGAGCATCTGGTACTTTTTAATAATATGCTGACCACCAACCTGTAATCCACAATAAAAATTCACAACAATCGTGGATCTCCATCACTGTAAATTTATGTGCATTGCTACTATTTATTATTATATCAGTTACCTCATAAAGAGAAACAATTCTGTCCGTCTTCTTCTGTTTTCTTTTAACTATTAGAAGTCCCTATCAGAAGGTAAATTGCTGTTACCCCTGATAGTGAATAAGTTGACAATTTTCTTGACAATTAGTACCCCCTAAAGCGAGGAGTAGACTTGAAGAAAATTACCAAAGTTCTGAGAAAATGGCTAATACAATTTTTTTCATGTAATTTTTTAAAGACATGATCTATCAGTTCAACTAATGAATCATGAGATTTACCAAGAATCTTGGGTTTTAATGTTATAAGGTGATGTTAAGCACATAACATCCTTATTAATAAGAAAAAAAATCAATATCTGAAATTTTGTTACATATATAAAAAAAAAATTATATTTTATTTAATTTTATTTTTTTAATGTTTTATTTAATATTTAATTACATAAATGAAAAAAATTCATCCGCTCATATCTTCATATATTAAGTAACAAAATTCATAATTAAAGTGAAAAGGATATGGTAAGGTAAATTTAATTTGATTATGTCTGATAGTGGAGGTATTTTTGACCGTAGAACTAATTGAAGAAGTTGGTTGGGGTCCGGGTAAGAAAGAATAACACTCATATAATTAATACCTCATTTTAATGTGCCGTTATCTTCTTATGTTACTGTTAGTTATCTACTTAGTTTTTTTTATCCTAATTCATACTTGTTTTGCTTAGCCTTGGTGACAAATCAGGTCGAAACTCTCAAATTAATAATAATTTTATACTTACCTTTCCTGATCGCACCACCCAACCAACGTCTCCTTAATTATATCTATTTTAAATTTCTTAGAAATTTTTTTGAAATATTATACCAAACGAGTGGAAAGTTCATTGGAGATGAGATTCGTGGACCACTTTGACACGAGCACCGGCTCGCTGCTTACTAAAAGCGCAGTACTCCAGAGATCGGCCCTTTTAACATGCAGAGATGTGAAACAGCTAATTTCAGACCGCTCTTTAATACCCTAAAACCTCTCAGAAAACACCTCTTTCTGTATAGAACGGAGCGATGCATCAAATAGAGCATGATAATGAAGAGGGCTCATTTACCCCAAAAAATTGGAGAACAGCCTTTTTAACATCATAGCTAGTACATTGATTTTCTGAAGATAGTATAAATTCTCAGACCCACAATGGTATTAAACAAATGAAAATTCACTGTTTTCATAAAATAGAGGGAAATTGGAGAAACATAGCACACCATTCAAATACAGGACTATTCGATAAAATACTCAGAGAAGTTCACTCAATGAGCCTTGGACCTTTGACCCTGCCTAGTCAAAAGTTTGTTTTCGCCCAAGCAGTAACATTAAAACTATAATTTGTATGCTTTAAATATTTTGTTTTGACGGACTCACCCATTTATAATTTTATAATTATCATTTTGAGAAAATATAACGTAAACTATATTTCAGGTATATACTTTCTATAAAGTTAATATAACAAATAAATATAATATATGATTTCTATAAAGTTTATTTCTTTCCTTCCTCACTCTTTTACTTCCTGCTGCCATTGGTCTGCTCCTCACTATTTCAACTTCCCTAATTGGAGTCAGGAGAGAGGCCTCATATAGATCATATTCTAACATCTTCTTTTATTAAAATCTCATAATATTGTTCCTCCACTTCTTTCTTTATAAACGCCGTTCACTCACTGGTTGGTTCAAATCTTTGATCATCAGATAAAGCAAGATTTCTTTTTATTATAATTTCAAGCCTCAAAGGACACCTTGTTCTCCGAAATGTTATAGTAATTAAAAAAATAATAATAAATCTTGATGGAATAAGGCTTTTTCTTTTGAAAAAAATTACTCCAACCAAATAATTTTCTGTAAATACTTGCTTAAGTTTAAATTTGGGCATACATTTTTAAAAGGTACATTTCATTTTGGAGATAGAAATTTTCTCCAGTTCGCAAATTATTTAAATAGGTACTTGTATTGATTTTTTTATTGGAACGACGAAAATTAAATTGGAATGCGTTGGTTCGATTTCAGAGAATATTTATTCGTACTGAAATGTTTAAAGTAAGATTAGGTTTATGTAGAGAATTTTTTTAATGATTTAGGTTGTTCATAGAATAGATGTGTATGTTTTTCCTAATTATTAATGCTTTGAGTTTAATAGTGAGGGATTAGAAAATTAATTAAATATGAAAAATCGGAAAGTGGAAAAACTTAGATACTTTACAGATAGGATTTTTGATATTAAAATTGTTTTTTATTTATTTTTAATAATGGTCAGTTTTTAATTAAATTTTCAAAAAATCTATTCAGTATTTTCAAAAAATGTAATTCATTTAGCCATAAACAGGTTTAAAAATTAGTATACAGAGAAAAATGGGAGCCATTTCGAGATTTTCTACTATTCTCAGAACCTTATCCAGCTTACATTTCCCTTCCGAGAAAATAAATGATGTTCTGGCTAATTGAAGCTCCACAGTTATTCTGTTACATAGCTAAATTTTCTTGGAAAATTTATCCGTGTTATGAAAATAAACGCAAAAAATTGGAAAAAAATAAAAATAAAATCCTCGATTGGGGGTTCGACGAATTTTATAATTTTGCAGTATAAATGTAAATTTGAAGGGGAAGAAACGTTGATAGAAGCATTCTTTTCAAATAAAAATTGAAAATTTCATGCTAATGTTTATAGCTGTAAGAGGAAAGTAATTACCATAATTTTAATTAAATTTAATGTAATTGCCTTTTTTTTTAAGGGGTAATTACACTTTTCTATTTTTTTTTTTTGAAAATTACCAAACTCTTTTAGTTTTGAAAACTGAAAGCATTACAGAAACTTTGAAATATGCATTACACTTTCATAATGAAAAAAAAATATATAATTAAATTTGACGACTTTTATATATTTATATAGGAAAATATTTGTATTAAATATGACATTTATTTTTCAATCATTTTTTTTTTACTTTACACAAAAAAAATATTCGAGATAATCCACGAATTATCGTGGGTTATCCCAAATATTGTTTGTTTTTGTTATTATAAATGTTTGTTGTTCATAGGTGGTATCTGTGCGATTGCAAAATATGCGTGGTCGCTCTCGCGTAGTTGTGCCATACGGAAGTTTAAATAGTACCCCTTGGATAATAAAAGATCGATTCGAGAACCACTCAATATGAAACGATGTTACTAACACTGTTTGACAAAATATTCTTAAATGATCTAAAACATGGCAGAAAGCAAACTAAGAGAGCTTAAAAACACAGTATTCCCATGGAAAACACCAAATCAAAATAGAAGACGAGAAGAAGTCGTACTGGCAAGACTACGAATCAGACACAAACATTTCAACCATCAATATTTGCTGACTGGGGTGCCCAGGGCAACGTACCTATGACTGTCAAACACTTACTGACTGCAGACAGTTGCTGATACCGTTCTCATATATCATTTGGCAACTTTACTAAATGACAAGAGTCCAGACATTACTGAAATATTCGATTATTTAAAACAAATAGACATTTATGAATCGATTTAAAATTAAAGATATATTATCCTTATTTCCACTGTAATTATTCATGTATAGATAAATGTTTTATTTTAAGGTATCTTCTTTTATTTTAACTTATTTATTTTTTTTTATTCATTGTCATTATTTTTATTTTAGTTTTATATATATATATATATATATATATATATATATATATATATATATATATATATATATATATATATATACTATGTATGTAATATGAAATATTTATTCATTTTTTTGTTTATGTGTCTTATTTTAATATATTTCTTTTCTTCTATTACTATTTGATTTGATCTTATTTATTTTTTATTTATTTATTACTATTATTATTATTTTTTTAGCTTTTCTATTTGTCAGTATGAACTGAAATATGTCAATCATCGATAGCCAACATGAGCCGTAGGCAGACACTTTTCGTAGATTTCCTTTATAAATAGTATTAATAATAATAAATATAATAAATAAATCAACCATCAGACAATCAACCAAAAGAACCTCTTCTTGTGTTTCGGCCCGATGATGAGATAATCGAAAATAGCCGAAAAGTCCGAAATAGGGAACAATTAGTGAAAAGGTGAAGAATCAATTGAGGAGAAGCGGGGAGGCTGATAAGGCCCACGGTGGTAGCAATAATTCCTTCAAACAACTCCGATACCAGACCCAGGCACGAAGGGCTACCCTCGCATTCAACTTAGATTGGGGCAAAATTAACACCTTCATTTAGCCGATAATGGTAATAAAGTTATAGCTCTCTCCTCCAGGTAATAATATTAATGGATATAATATGGTAATGTAGCCTTTTAGACATAGAGCCAGAACAATCTGTTTAAAGATTCTTATTATTTATTTTTTTTATTTTGGGTAGTGCACCTATTAATTGTTGCACGACAAACAATCGGATATTTCATTTTTATTTATGCTTCTACTAACTAACGCTATAAATGTACAATGATAAATATTAAATTACACCTTATAAGCATCAATTTCATGCCCTTAAGACATTTTACATAAATTATTGTAATGGTTGGACATCTTCACTTGACCATTCACCAAAATTGTATAGAAATTTAGGAAAAATTAAGCAATGAATAAATTAATAAGAGATAAAACAAAACGGTACCTTAAATACGTGTCCATTATATGCCAGTTTTGTTATAACTTTTTTATTATATTCATTGCTTAATTTTTCCTAAATTTCCATACAATTTTACCAAAATTTTAATTTGTTTGTGGATTAAGCAAAAAATATAAATAAAAGTAATATAAACATAATAATCAAAATAAAGACTCAAAACAAACGAGTGAAATTACCGTACTCTTTTTTCCAAATTACCAAAACTGAAAATTAGACTGACTAAATACATACACTTACCTAATTATATGTGGACTTAAGCTTTACAGATTTATGGTTCAGCAAAAAAGACCTAGAAAAACTGCAATATTTTCAATTCAAAATTTTAATTTTAATAATCAGTCCAAAGACTGATAATAGTAGATCTTTGGTACGTAAACAACAAAACTCTACATACCGATTTACATCACCCATCGATCGACCAACTCATTCGTACTATTTATTCCCGTTTTCATAATAACCTTTGCGGACATCGCAACAGACTGATAGACGACATGGCTACGGCTGACATGGCCATTAGGAGAAGTCTAAAAAGGAGCTGGATGATCTCTTTTCGTGAATTAAAGGACTAATTCAAGACCTGGAAGAGGTGCTGCTAGGTACTATTCTTCTTCATGCCTATCATGCCATGCTTGTGTTTTATATCCATAGCATTTGGTTATTGTCACTCTTCTGTTAGATTGGTGCGAATAAATAGTTGAAAATAATAATAAAAACACACGAAAAAACATAATTTTACTGTACATAAATACAATATTTAATTCAATCTTTATTCAATTTTAAACGAACTATTAGTACTTTATAATATGGTTTTAATTTTTTTCTTTTCCAAAGCCATTTTTTTTGTCGGGCTATTTGATTATTAAAAATGATCCGCTTATAAACAGGTCAGAACGCTTAAAAAAATGTTTTTAAAGCAACATTTGTGTCATGTATAAATTAAATTAATTACTTCGCTACTTTCTTATATCATTGTTATTATCACTATTCTTATGCCTCCTGGAAAGGCGGCTTAGGGCAATCGTGGAACCAATGCTTGGTGAGGAGCAATTAGAACCTCATTTTCATGAAGCAGATATCCGAGAAGGATAAATAAGTCTATGCCTACTTTGTGGACTTAATAAAGGCATTTGATAGAATTAAAAAGAATGACCTAACATATGCTCTAGAAGAGCATAGGGATCTGCTTAGGAAACAGAGAAGTGTTGTCAGAACACGCAACTATTTGTCGAAGGAATTCCTGACCACTCAAGGTATAAAGTCACAGACTTTAAATATCTCGGCGCCCATTTAAATGAGTACGGATGGATAGATGGAGAGATCCAAGAACGCATAAAATGTGCAAGAAGGTGCTTCAACGCCCTTAAACGAGACTTTATTGGAAAGAAAGAGATTACAAAGGATCAGTCTTTAAAAACACCTTTCTCCCAATCCTAACTTACTCTAGCGAATCTTGAACCCTCACCAACAAGTATAAGAGTCAACTCCAGTCTATGAAAATGAGGTATCTCAGAAAAGTTGAGGGGAAAACAAGAAGGGATCGAGTAAGGGAGCGTGGCTAAAAGAGCTATTCTAGGCATACGAACAGCAGCAGACATCATTGAGAAACACAGGATGAGATGGTTTGGGCCATGTTTCCCGTATAGCTGAGAATCGTATGGCCAGAGCTACATACGAGACCAACGTGGAGGGTAGAAGACCGAGGAGAATCTCGGTAAACAGTGTTAAAGAGGCCTTTGACCGAAGAAACTAAGACTGGACGAGGAGAAGGTTGTTGGTTCGCGAGCGAGAAAATTGGATCCAGCTCTATAAGCGGGTTCCTCACAATGCTTAAACGGTAGAGAGGAAGCGATGTATGTATCATTATTATGTTAATTTCTTCAAAGCTAAATATATTTAGTTTGTGCCAGTTTTATTTTGTATGATTTTTACAATGTTATAATAATGTTACAATAGATTTTATTATATAATGTTATTGGGTTTATATTCTAATTTGGAAATACTTTTTAGGATCGTCCTGTAGCTGAAGTAGGAACTTCTTCGCCCAATTGCATATCTAAATATTGTTATCGGGTAAAATTATGATCATTTTAGGTATCATTCATTTCGATATTTATTTATTACTTTTTGGTGATTATTTACCTATGAACTCTCATAGTTTTTGCTTATGTATGTATGCATATTACTGTAAATTAGTTTATGGCCAAATGTTTTCCAGGGAAAAACAAGACATAGAGAGAATAATTGAAAAAAAAACTTCCTTAAACCTAAAAATTTTGGGTCGGATTTTATATTATTTTTTATTACGATTATTACGAATTTTATTTTTATTACGAACGTTAGGATGTTAATAAATTCAAAATTAAAGATTAACTTCGAAGTAATTGTAAAAGAAACACTACTTATAAAAGAAAAGTAATGTTACTTTACTTCTTGAGATAATAAAAAACAGGTAATATGAAAAAGTGTCTTTTATATTAATATAAGATAAATATTATCAATAAAAATGTTTTTTTTATTTATTGGTTTTTTATTTACCTCTTGATAGCTATTTAATGAATTTCACGTTTTTTTGCCTTTACGAGAGCTGTACACTCTCTTTTTAATTAAAGCAGGAAAAATCAGGTAATTACCAATCTTGCGGTCCATGAATATCCATGATGTGGATTGCGGGATGGAAAATTTCCATAAACTGCGGGAGCCTGCTTCACGCCTTTCCCCTTTGAGAGGTGATAGAAGAGGAAAAGTGATAACTTTTCTTTACCGTCCAGATAATCAAAAATCTAGTGGTTGAAAATTCCAGCGACGGAAAATAAGAAATAAATATTAATTTAGTTATGAAACATCGGTATAAATTTGATTTCATAGTAGTCACACGTTGATTATTATATGGTTATCCAATACAAACTTATTTCATAAATATCGGAGAGCATTAGGAGAATAATGAAAATTAAATAAATGTGATATTTATTTTATTGCTTGAATAAAGAGTTATTAATGAATTTAGTTTATGTATTAAAATATTTTATCTATTGATTTTTAACTTTAAGTCATGAGTGGATGTAGGTGTTACGTTATAAATTAAAAGTTATAAGAAAATCTCAAAAAAACATGGTTTTGTCTAAATGTAATTTCTTAATGATCTATCCGATCCACTGATAAATCTTGGGATTTAAATGGAATTTTGGGTTGTTAATGTTACAAGGTGAAGTTAGGCACATAACACCTTCATTTTGAATTTTTTTAGTAGCGCCTTCATCAATTCATGTCTTGAATTTTATCAGAAGTTATGAAATTCATTAATTAAATAGGCATCTTAAGGTATTCGCTGAGTTACTGTCTCAAAATTTTTCAGGAACGTCATAGAGGTATGGAGCAGGCCTGGCCAGAACTATGGGGAAGAGAGAAGGGGACACTTGCTATGGGCAGCAGAATTTATTAGGTGGCAAATCTGGATCAAAATTTTATATTTATTTCTGCATTGGATCGTTTTGACCTTAATACGGTGAATAAAATGAGTTATTGTTATAAGATGATGATATTCATTTCGAAATGTATTACCTTAAATACTATTAGGTGAATGAAGGGGCGGAAAAATTAAGCTGGCCCCTCCCAGCACAATTTCTAGTTCCGACTCTGGCATGGCGTGCAATAGTCTTACTTAAAAATTTAGTGCTTTACTTATTTTTGAAACTTTGACAACTTGCTGGAAGTAAGTATTGATAAGAGTTACTGCATTTTTTTTATTTAGTTGGGTCATTTGTCAGTGTTATACAGCCGAAATGGAATTTAAATTTTCTGAGTTTCCGTAACCAATTAAAAGTTATTTTCTTTGTTATTGAACTTGGTTTAGGATTTTATTCGGATTTCAAAATTCATTTGGAAATCTACATTTGCCCAAAGATTTTTTTTTCTGTTTCTTTCAATCTTGAGATTACTTGGATAAGCTACCAGGCTATGGATCGTTGATTTCCTCGTGTAATTACTTTTTTTATTTTTTACAAATTAAATTAATGCTAAAATATTTTCAATATCTACTGTTAAGTCGAATTAGAAGTAGCTTTATGCCCTGCCACTATTTCTCACGTTTATACTTCTATGTAAAAGGATTAATTAATTAGTTAATTTATTTATTGATTAGATTAATTAATATATTTATAATGTTTAATTAATTAGATACTTTATCTGTTAATTAGATTTGGTAATTGTTGCTTCTGATCCATATCTACAACCGTTTCTTTCGACCTTACTCCCCGGCTGTCGTGAAATTCGTACCGTTAAAAAAAATGAAAATCTAATTGTACGGCATATTATTAATATTAGTGTACTGCATTTTAATTGTATTAATTGCAACAAAAAAAAGATTTGCCAAGTGACTTTTAAGAAACACATCAAATCCGATCTGACCAAATCGAGCATAATTTTTTCTTCGTACCCACATATTTTCCCTCTGTAACAACTATTTCTCGTCTGTTTCTTAAATTTATCTAATTCAATCTGTGCAGGCCTTCCGGTTCTACACTGTGTATTAATATGTGCAATCGGTCTCGGAGCTATTGTATTGAAACTCTTGATATACGGAACTTATCTTGAATTTTACTTTCAGCTTTTTAATGTTGACATAGGAAGTTATTATTTTTTATTTTTTATCGTGCTTCTATTTATTATCTGATGGATTGAGGAGTGCCAGTGCCATTGGTAATCACTGGACTTATACCAAATTTATTGATTGATTTATTGACACAGAGGACGAGTAGGACTGTTGGACATCAGCCTAACTCTGTAAAGTAGGCACTTGTCTTTCAATAATTAGGAGAAAACGATTAATTACGGTTGATCAAGGTACAGGAATTCCTTATTATACCTTATTATTCCTTAATCTAAGTTGCAACCCTTCCTCCCTCACCGACTTTTTAAGTTTTTCCAATAATGACATCAGTGATCCTACTAGAATATTTAATGAAATTTAATCAGAAATTATGAATGCGTTGTATATATAAAATTCCGCCTACCAAGTGTAGTGGGCAAAAGCTAAGAGAGATTCTTCTCCAGAGCACTCTTTTAACGCCTAAGAATGCCGAGGTTGTATAGGATTATGCAGACCACAGATGATCGACGATACCGGGCGCTCTGTAGAAATAAATTTAAAAACATCTGAGAGAGATTTATCGAGGCGAGGGGCTGGAAAGATTGATGTTGCCAGAGTGGCTATTCATTAAGTCGGCAAAGAGTTGTGTTGAGATGGTGTTGGTGATGCTGCGGCCATCTTATCATCATCCACCCACTATTCATCATCCATACACCGGCTTATATTCATGACTATACTCATTTTTCCTGTTGTTAGGATTCCTCCTCCATCATACGGTCGGGGTAAACTCCGGGGGTTTCATGAAAACCGACCATTTGTGAAACACCATTCGAGAAAACACGAAACATTATCTTTATGTATTTTAATCATATTATTCTGGGATCGTTCATGGCGTTATACATACATATATATATATATATATATATATATATATATATATATATATATATATATATATATATATATATAATTATGCCATTGGTTTTCCAAAATTTCGGCCCACCATGACCTTAATCCGGGCTCCAACTAATATACTAACATAAATGTGACATATATAGTAAAGAATATAGTGATTTTTTTACCTCCAGGCTACTAACCTATTCTAGCAGTAGAAGAGAAAGTTCGGGATTCGTTGCATGAGTCCGCTTCGAGCCGGTACCGCTTGAGATTCGAGGCTGCTAAGGTGACGCTTTAATACTCGCCGCTACCACGGTCTCAGAGAGTGTAGAGTATAGTGGATATGTAAATGAGGAAGATTCATAAGTGAAATATCTGATGAGTAAGTAAAATCAAGTATTTTTTTCATTTATCAGCATCTTGTCCGATTCTCTAATCGAAAAATTCGTTAAGTAAAAATCGGTTTGAAGGTAAGACGATTCCGTTTTTTAATTATTCAAATAATGTATTGTTTAGTTTTATATCGTTTTCTACAAGAAAATATAGAATTAGTGTTAGGTGTATTATTTTATGTAATTCTATGCACTGAGGACATGATTGTTGAAATGTTTTATATCCTGTAGTGACGGTATTAATAGAAACCGGAATTTCGCTTTCATGGAACGTCAATGTCCCAACCCGGAAACTGTTTTTTATTACTTCTTTAATTCGCCGTTATACCTGTGATGTATCTGAGTGGTAGTGAAGAGTTATCGAGTTATGGCATTGTTGTATTAAAAGCGCTATATCCCAACAAAACAGAGCGGATAGTACAGTTGCATTTCGTTTTCATTCTGAAATGGGAGGGTGTGACACGATACACATCGCTTATAACACAGGAGAGGCCATAGCGCCAGCTCGGATATGGCTATCAAATATTTACATGGTTTAGCGTTGATTGCATTTCTCCTCCCCGCGCTCTTGTCCGCCTCTGTACCATTCGGAATCAATTTTCTCCACTTTCAGGCTGAGTAAAAAATCCGTGAATGAAAAAATGAAAAATGAGTAAATATATATACAAATTGGCTTTCCACTATCGAATCCGGAATGGTAAATAAATAAAGCTTAAATCGTGAGAAAAAAAATTCTACTGCTGATTAATTGCACCTTCTAATGCGATGGAAATGTATCTTATTAAAATGAATGTATTTTGCGTCTGAGGAATACGCTCATCGCATAGACCCTGTCTGGAAATTCCATATGAAAAAAATTGAGAACCTTTTTCAGCTTCTGTATTTACGAGATAATACAAGATAACTTTCAATCCATTCTGCACATCCTCTGGTAGGATCTTTATGTTTCCATTTTCATCCCTTTTGCCTACGGACTGCTTTATCCCCTTACTCTGGGTACTTTGTTCTTTCTGGAAATTTTGTTTTAGTTTCTTGGAATATTGTAGATATTTACAAGTGGTTTTTATAAAAGAACATGTTTTTTTGACTAAGTATTTATATACAGATTATATATATATATAAATATATATATATATATATATATATATATATATATATATATATATATATATATATATATATATATATATATACACATATAAACGCCATGATTGCAGCAATTGAACATGTATTAAGGTAGATTTTAAATTAATTAATTTAAGGTATTTGTTAAAATGTAATAAAATAAAAAGTTATTGTTATCTTGTATAAAAATATAATATATTGTTATATGTAATATAAAAATTTTTAGTTTTGTTTTTGACATTGACATATCACATTGCAGAATTGATCCTGGTGATGGAGAAGAACCCTGAAACGTTGATCATTCATTAATTTGATCAGTAATAAATCTTAATTCTGCGAATACTTTTTTCACTACCCTTTTTCAAGATCAATATCTTCTATCAAATTTTATTCATCTTAAAGTTCTAGTTTCATTTTTTCTTCCTGAATCTTCCAGATCTTCAATCCCTTTTGTTTAGTGACGTTTTCATTTTGGATATATCCAGATGTTTGGTTATAAAGAAAAACCAAAAAAAGTCTTTATTAATGGATATATGTATTTGGTCGGAAGAAAGAAAATTCGACTGCTGCACAACGCCAAGTTGCGCGACCTATCCTATAATACAATTTAAATAATGCCAAGAAATATAATTTATGTAATATCGTCGTATCGTCTTAAGTTGTTGGGATGAATAAGTGACGAACCACTAAAAATATTACTAGCGCCTAACCAATGAGTAAACTTCTGAGGGGTGGACCGAAACATAGATGGGGGAACTACAATTTGTCTAATATGGCAGATTTGAGTTTTGACAAAGTTCGGTATTAAAAGCTATTAATTATTTATCCGTTACGAAAGATTGTGGCTATTTCAGGAATCTCTGACATCTCCTTATCGTTCAAGAGAATATCTCATGTTGAATAATCTTCTAAAGTAATATGCGCAGGTATTATTGATTTTTTTATCAAGTAATTAATATTTTGTTCCTAATACTTATTAGTTAAGTTTAAAAGATACTTATAAAAATATCAAATCTATTTTTATAAGCCCTATATTGAATTTAATGGTTCATATAATTAATAATGTTTTCTAATTATGAACTTCATCGTCAAATATATAAATTAAATTTTAGATTTATTTCTGTCATTTTATTTTCGAATATCGTTTGATCAATGAAATAAAATGCAAATATTTGAAACTGAATATACATTTATCCTTTCAATTTGGATTTACATAAATAGGTATATTTAATGTACTAATGAAAAATAAAAATGGGATGAGAAAATACGGCGGAGGCTACAGTCCCGCATTACACTCACGTAAGGCGGGAATCGGCATTGCGCCGTGGCTGGTATCCCTATTTCACTTAAACCAGACCCCTTTCGACTTCAAACGCAATTTTCCCTGTTTTATTTACGCATTGAGCCCATCTAAGGACAAGACCGTTAACATTTTTTCCTCTATCCGACGGGAAAAGCCCTGGGAAATCTTTTTCTTTTTTATAGGGTCGAAGGCCGTTCAGTTCCCATAAACCGCCAAATGTAACTGAGAAAATAAAATACGTTTGTGGGACACAAGAACCTTCTAGATAATTTTCGCTTCCCTTTGCAGATAACAAGCGCGGATATGATGAATAAAAAAAAAAAAATACACGCTTCTTCTCTTCTTTTCTTGTATCTCTTTTAAAATAGCAGTATTATAAAAATATATCTCATGTGCATGACTCAATTCAAGTATATTGTGGATGAAATAAAAATTACTGTTATGTATTTAAAACTATCTATATATTTTAAAAATTCAGCCTGCTTTGTTAGTGATCGCAAAACTCGAAAAGTTGTAGGTCGATGTTGATGCGGTTATCACTTTTATTTAGAAAATTACTTCCGGTAGATTCATATGCATTAATTTTTTTGAAATACTTCTCCTTAAGGGGAGAAATTGAGAATAACTATAAAAAAAAAAATAGGTAATTTTGTAATCGTTGTCATGACAACTTCATGCATGTGGAAGCAAGTTCACTACTAAAACATTTTAATAGGACTGGAATTAATGTATGAAAGCGTCATTTGTTTATATAATCGGAGATTAAGGAAAACAAATGCAAAATGTGAAGCTGTGTAATATTGCCATTTTGACAATATTTTTATAATTTTGATCTTGCTTTTAGAAAACGTCTAATTGAAATGAGACGATTCTAAACGACGCAGTCGATTACCGAGAAAAAATGTTCACCTCTTTGACGTTGGAATATTTACAGTCAAAACTTGGTTGGTTATCGGTTGTTTCGTTGAAAGTTCTGGTAGCCCCACCTATTTTTCTAGAGTTTCAATTATAATTAATGTGTTAAGTTAAAATTAAATATTTTCATATTAATAATATTTTAAAAGAGGAATTAGCACACGATTTGGACACTGATGATGGATTAGGACCCGTTTTGTGGAACAAACTATTTTAGTCCTGTTTGTGTATTGCTATATAATTTCAAAAAGAAAAGAAACATTTTTAATAGATTTTGTTTCTATGTATCGATATGATATATATATATATATATATATATATATATATATATATATATATATATATATATATATATATATATATATATATATATATATATATATATATATAAATGATATATATATATAAAAGGATCTCTATCCTCTCCATAGCTAGTTACTTTTAGAACGGGACGTAATATGCATAATTGGAATGATTCATATCGAGGCCTGCTCACAGAAAGGGATTGAGGACGCATTTTAAGTATCGAATTTACCTATCATTCGCTATTACATCGCTTACAAAAGGATCTGCGATTCTACTGACCTTACTAAAATAATTTAATTTGGAATTTTGGAATCACTTATTTAAGGATGTTCTGCATATAGTTTAAATATAAAGTTTTAGTTGTAATAATAAACTGAATCCAGGTATTTTATTTATTATATTATATTATTTTAGTATATTATATATTTAGTATTTATATTATTATAGTATTTTATATTATAAACGACTTCAGACATTTTATTCTGTTTGGTATTTTACATATTTGTTGAGGTAATTATTTTTTGTTAACACCATGCCCTTTGCTTCAGTACCTCGTCGCACGAGGTTTCTGAAAAAAATTGAAAAGCTAAAAAAAAAATGAAAAAGTGCGAAAACTGGAGGTGGTTCATCAGACTAGGTAGCGTGTGTTTTCCCTAGGTCCACCATGCGAGAGGGGCAGGGTAAATTAAAAACCTTCCTCCTCTTATTAGCCTGGATTAAAGGCCGTCGGAATTAGCCGCTTCGAAATTAATTCTAGCACTTTACTGACTCTAGCCGGTGCCAGGTTTCATGGCTCCATCGCTTTTTTATTATGTTATAAATAAGAAATGGTGGAAGTGTAGAATGTTAGTGTTTTGTTGGATTTTGATTGTATAAAGGATATATATATATATATATATATATATATATATATATATATATATATATATATATATATCAATAGCTATATAGCTATATATATAACATAGAAACATAGTGTGTTAGTAACAGAACACTACATATCGTTGGCTTGGAAGAAGAGTGCAGCATCTCGAATTTTTTTATTCCAATTTCCAAAAGGCAAATATTTTCCCTTTTTTGCTCGGAAAGCTGCCATTCGTGTATATTTCTTTGAGAAAAATTTCAATTGTTTATTCTCAATAGCTACCTCATTTATTTATTCTTTTTACTATTAGTATTTTAGTTTTTTATAAAACCTGCCACAATTCAATACACGATTCATATTTAAATGATCAAAAAATGAAGATTTATTTTTTTTTTTTTTAACAAAAAGCGTTAGTAGTATTGACCAAGAAAAGTCCGACTTGATGTTTTAAAGTGAGTTAGGGACAGCATCAAACCACAATAGGCAAACTTCAAACGCTTCTGTAAAATTTTTCGTTCTGTGGCTCTTTTCTTCCAAACCAGCAATATGAGGAGGTGAACTGCAAAACTTCTTACTTCCATTTTTTATTTAAATCGAGATAGCAATAGTTCTTATTTCTCACATATGTTTACTTTAATAATAGTCTACAAAGCGTCCTCATATAGAGTTATATGTATGTTCAAAAACAAATTAAATAAAGTTGTAAAATCCTGTCCATCCTAGTGAAGACATGCACGTTATGACCGCAACAAATATTACAGTCAATACTCGCTGATGACTAAAAATTATTTGGTTTAAGGATGTCCTTGTGCAATCAAATGTTATTCATTAAATCTTGTTGTTTTTTTTTACAAATATTTCAATGTGCCACACTCTTGGGCAATTGATACTAGTGATAATTGTGCACATTCTTAATCAAAAACAAAAATAAAAATTATGAAAAAATGATCAATAAAGAAAATAAAAGTATAATAGTTGTGAGGCGAAAGAAAATAAAGTAATAAAATAATACTAATTACTTCCTTACTTGTAAACAATATTAACACATTCGATCTGAGGATCCATGAACGCGCTCCATCTCCCACGCACTTATGAGGAGTAAAGCAGGTCTCTTTTAGGTCCCAGCATATCTCTCTCGTCGCGTTACTACTCACGAGTCACTAGTCACTAGTTTATGTAATCAAATAGCCATGTACTTTGTATCTTCGGAGTATTTTCTATTTAGATTTAGATCGGAGTAATCTTTTTATGGAATGTGTAACGATAATTAACTTTAATTTGAATTCATATATTTGATATTGTGTAACTAACTATATTGTGCCAGTTTTTATTTTGAAAAATGGAATGCGATTCTTGTTGAGTTCATGCTAATGCATTGTTTTTTTTTAATGTATTTTTTTCCTGAAGGAATCATTCCTTCAGTCAGTTTTTTATTCTAATGGATTTTCCTATCATTTATCATCGCAGGCTTGTTTTTACTTTATGCTTTCTGAAGCGGACTGCAATATCTCTTCTCGCTAAAAATCGAACTTTTTGTAACTCAATTGGACATCAGAAAAGTCATGAATTTCCCCAATTAAAAAACTTATTGTGTAGCGGTAACAATAGGAGGGATGGGATAACATCAGCCCTTTCCGCTTTTGTAGGGGCAACTTAATCCATTTCATTATAAATTAGAGTGTTATAGAGTTGGCGTTGTCATCCATTTTCGGAATGAACGTCCTTAAGTGTCCCTTTTGTTCAATTTGGATATTCCGGGTAGTGGGGGAAGGGGAAGGGGCAAAAGACTGGGACTATTTCCTTTAATCTCCGTTATTCGTCCCGAGCTCTCATTTAATTCTAATTCTAGTCTATCACGGAGTCTCTGAGAAATTCTTTCATTCAACCGTAATACAACAGTCCTTTATTATTTTCAATTTTTAATTTCGATTAATACTCAATAAGGCTATAATAATTCAATGTCTAAACATTATCGTACTGATATGAAGAAAATATTGTGATTGAAAAATCTCCCTCCAGAAAGACACTTATTAAAAATGTTCATATTACAATTTATTTCATCACATCTACTCCTGAACGGATTTGATTGCTATTTTATATATATATATATATAAATATATATATATATATATATATATATATATATATATATATATATATATATATATATATATATATATATATTAATGGGTGCCGAGTCACGGACGAATGCATTTTTAGCCTTATCAATGAAATCTTGTCTGTTGCCAATATTCTGGTTGTGGCATACGTCTCATATGTAATTCAATATGTCTATATTGTTTCCTTGAAATTTCGAAGTTAGAGAATAATGGCGCTGTTGTTATAACTAAATTCTAGCAAATGTTACTGAATCTGCAAGCCATCATAATCCAAGGCATATATCCAAAGTTTCATTGATTTTTTTAACTAATATTTAAATTAAAAATCTTTTAAAACTCAAATTCGGTTCTATGGTTCATCAGATAACTCTTCCTCTCTCCCTCCTCTCCTTCCGTCCATACTCCGTAATGGCAGAGTGATTAATTGAGTTTTTTGTATTTTTCAACCATTCATGTGTTTATCAAGATTGAAAGGACAAGACACTTCTCGGTGATTCTTCCGATTTCTTCAGCATTTAGGTAAAAAATTCTGCAAATTTCCAATTTATTACGAAATGCTGATGTAAATTAACAATTTGAACATAAGGCGTTGAGCTTTGGGACCCCAAAAAGCCATAGAATTCTCTGGGATCCTTAAAGTCCAAAATCAATGAATCCTTATTTTGTCACATATATCATTATTCATATCGACCTTTATACTCCACATTTTGCCAATTTGGGCCTAAATAGAATACTTCCTTTAATTAAAAACACACCAATTCGTTGCCTATAATCCCAATCTATTCTTGACGACCTTCCGAGGCCTAAGAAATGAAGATGGCCACGGTACCCCCTAACATTCCTATGTCCCCCCTAACCTCCTGGTTAGTTTCATCAAAAGCTATTTTTATGTAATAACGCACATTTACTTATTGTATCTTTGTCACAGTTGTAATATCAGTAAATTATTTATTTATTACCTAAAAACAAAATAAACTTTAACATTGAAAGAAATTTTCATTCTACAAATTGCTTTGCAATGACTTAAGATGTTGTCTCATCTCAGTATTGAAAGTTAACTATTTTATGCAATACTTTCGACTAAAAGGGTTTTATCCTTTGGATGCTTGAGATTTTAGCAGAATCCCGCACCTCTATCACGTATGTTCATACTGTTTTTCATAAAACTCTATATAAATAAAAACAAAAAATGTCAGTTTATTTACAAATAATAACGTCTAATATTGAAATGACTTATATTAGTACGCTATAATCTTCTTTTTGAGAGTTTAACAAACTTCTTCCCACGCCTCTTTCGAGACTTAATTCATGGGAATTTTTTTTTTGTCTTTCTGAAAGAGACCTAGTTTTGGTTTTGGTATTATAGTTATAAATTATGATATCAGTTTTCCTCGCGGTTCTTTTAGTTATGTGGTGTGTTATTGTTTCTAAAAAAAACGGTTTTCTGTATACAAGCTATATCCTGTGCTATTATCTGATATAATCTTTCATAGTTATGTGCCACAGCTGTCAAGAGGCGCTCTGGCTACAATGCACAATATAATCAATGGCCACTACCTCTTCTATAAGAGGACAGGTGAACCCCGACGGACAGCTAATACTGGTTAAGCTCATCAAAAGTTGGACAGTGTGCCCTGGTAATGTCCACTATCCGACACCTTCACTTTCTCAGGAAATTAACTTAGTTTATCATACAGTGCTACTTTATATTACCTTATACGGCTTGGGGATTTATCGCAGCATTCATCGTTGCCCCTCCAACACTATATTATCTCTATTTAGTTATTAAATTTCATAATTAGTGAGGAAGAATTTATAGAGAAGCTCACACTTTATAATAGAATTTCTCGGTTTCACCAACAGTAAATTTGGAATAACACGTAATATAACCTTTAAAATAGTAATCTGTAATATGTTGTTATCTCATTTGTTGCAGCATTTTAAAGGGAAAGGCTCAATACGGCAATCATTTTTTACGAACGGCAATAAAGTTTCAGTTAAATAGGCTTCACGTTTTCACACCCCTCTCGCTCCCCATCCTTACTCTTCCATTTTATTTACGAAATAACGTTTTAAAACAATAATTTCACACTTATTAAAATGTGTGTGTAGTCAATCTGCTTCCACGAGTATGAAGTTGAAAATGCAGGTTGTACTCTTTTTCTCATATCAATTAATTTATGGTTCCTACTCCTTTTCTATAGGTCACGGTGATTTTATAAGCCTAAAGCCTTCCACAACAAACTTCTATCTAACTCAAAAAGAATTTTTCAAATCGGACTAGTAGTTCCTGAAATCAGCGCGTTCAAACAAACAAACTCTTCGGCTCTATATAATAGTATAGTTAAATGTTTTATTACTATTGAAGACTATTTGTATGTATGTTCTAATAAACACATCAATAAATTCAAAATATGAAATTCTGAACGTGCTGCACCAATAAGTCCATTTCATTCTTCAACCTATCGTCTAAACATTCGTAACAGCACCCATATTTTTAGAATAATATATATCCAGTAAAATACTGGCAATGGGTTATTTCGGAATAGGCTTTTTTTAAATAACATATTTGAGTAGATATTCAACAATATCAACCATATTTTTTATAATCTACTTATATCAATTGTTCTTAATATTTACTTGTATCAATAAAAATTTTAATCTTTTTTTATTTTTAAGTTTGGGGGATCAACGAAACTATCAAATTTCTCTCTTATCCAGTATTTACAATACAAAATCCTTAATGATCCTCATTACGTCACAAATTAAATTATCTAAAACGGCTCCTATGTTCCATTTGTTGCAGATTTGGTCCTGAAATATAAATACCTCCTTCAATAACGAACTCCTTGCCCATATAAACCCACTAGTTTGTAACCTTTTATCTCAAAGTATTCCCGATAATCCTCCTAGGCGTCGGAAAAATGGCCGCGGGATCTTTTAACATATACTGAAGTGCTACCAATGGGTTGCTCCCTCGCATGCTTTTATCAAGTCTTATATTCTCATGTCACATTTACTTGTATTTTCTTTTACAGTTGTAAATTTCAATAAATGAAAAACAATTAATTTAAAGCGTCTGACCATGGGACATAGGCCTAAATAACGCCAAGACAACCTAGGGAAGATCTGAATTGGAAAAAAAAAATATAATAAAAAGTGTTCATTATTTCTAATAAGTTTTCATTATTATGTGGCATTTCTTCTTTTATAGTTACTGAAGTAATATGCTTCAGGAATGTTGCTGAAGAAGGAATAAAAGGGGTAGCTAATCAATTATTGGTTGAAAATAAATTTCATGGCAGCAGTGTTCCCAAGTGGATTTTTGATGTTTTTGACACAACTTGTGGGTCTTTTTTACTTTAGGTATGCCATTTATTTTTAAATAGGAAAAGTATCTGTTATAAAAAAGTATCAGTTATATTTGAATCAATGTTGTTATTCTTCTATTATATAATCACCTGTTAACAGATGATATTGAAAATTGTAAAAAAAAAAACTTTTATTTAAGATGTTTTAAACGCTTCTATTTTTTTTTCTTTTTTTTTTAGTTGGGTGGCCAGTAAGTTTTTATTGATTGTAGTATTCTTTCGAACAAATCCTCCTTCTAGTGGTGAAATTTTCGGAGATGGATGGAAATTAAGAGTAAGCTAGTTTCGCACAATTCCCTGGTCAGGTGGTATGGTATTCGATTGAAATGAAGAGTTTTTCTAAACAAAAATCGTATTATTATTTTTTGTGTAGGTGTTTACCTACCTTTGTATTTAACATTTATATTTGGGAATATATATTTAGTGATTTAGTGACATATGTAACATCGTCGTACGTGGTAAAATGAATTTTTGTGATAAAACATCCTTTCTCTATAAGATTAAATAAAATTTTAAAAAATCTTAAATTAAAAAAAAAAATCGTTTAAAAAAATAAGTTTGGATAGCTTGGGCCTTCTCCTGACATTCATATATTTATTTACGTAAATTTCGGGCCGCCTCTATTTTTTTTTTATCGAGCAGCCCAGCAATCTGTGAATAGCGAATAGAATGGTTTAATATTTCACGTCCATACAGCGCACAGTTAATTACTGCAGCGATGAGAATCACCGATCCGGACTTCAATATATCCTGACCCCCCTTCGTCTCCCCCCAGGGCTACCGCGGTCCAGATATGGAACTGTTCGGATAGTCACACACGCCTCGGCCATAAGCTGAAATATTGAAGGGCCTCGGCCTCGTTAATATTTCCCGTAGGATTCGCCCGCAATTTCGTGCTAATTACTTGTGAAATTCCGCGGCTATCCTCCATCTTCATTTTGTATGCATTACCTCACGCTCCTCCGCTGGGACCGGCTTGAAGGAAAAAATTAATTGTAGTCCCTTTAACCGTATCAGCCTCCCGAGTGGGTAGTAGCCAGGAAGTGGGTCTGTCGGCCAAGGTCTTCCATGCTTCTAGCGTCCTTACTCAAGAAAGTCTTAAGTGTTCTTGACTCGCTTACGAATGAGAAGATACCTTACTAATCTGTGTATTTTTCAGGGTTTTTTTTGCTTAATCTATTTGCTTATCATAACCGTGCAAAGCTGTTGGAGTGGCGTAATCTATTTGTAACAATTCATATTATTAGAGATCGATAAATTATTTGCCACTTCTATAAATTTGTTTTATTGAAAACTAGTTTCGAATATTGTGCATTCATCTTCAACTCTAAAAACACAGAAAATTCAAAAATAAGCAACTCAAAATATTCAACATTTTTAGAACTGAAGATGAATGTATAACATTCGAAACTAGTTTTCAATAAAACAAATTTATAGAAGTGGCAAATAATTTATCAATCCCTAATTAGATTGATCCTTCTATACTATCATGTGGATGTCAACTAATTCATATTATTCTAGGGTCTTGATGCAACCTCCTTTTCATGTATCTCGAAGGATCAGGAGAGATAGTTTAGGAAGAAATAACTTTGAGTCAACGGATCAAACATCTACATAGTGGTGTCTAGATTATTTTTGGTAATTTTATATGGCTTCCTAATACGGTGCATTGAGAATTTTTCAGAGTATTTTAGATTTTAAGGATAATATTTAAAAGGAATTTGTTAGTTCCTTGGCACCTTAAAGCACTTAACTCCGTTCGTGTTAGCAGACATGATTATAGTCAGGTAGAAACAAGTAATATTGAAACCAGTTTGAAGTGTGTTTAGTGGTAAATGGTAATGGGTCTTTGGTGAATGAGGTTCCAAGAGACTTTTTTTTTTTTACACGATTCTATTTAGATGCCATCATAAATTGAGGTATGTGCATTCTTATATTAACATTTAACGTATCTAAATTTTCTGAAAACCCAACAGGCTTTATAACGGAATCCTGAAAAATACCATCTTGGAATTTTGCCCAGACATTGTTGTAACATGTATGTGTTTTAAAAATAATTAAAAAATTCCGATTTTGATTTTTTGAAAAATAAACTGTTGGTAATTTTTAAACATTTTAAGATTATTTTGGTTAAGTCAAGACACATAATATATCAAATTAAATCTCATTTAAGTTTGTAAAAAACTATACTATTTCGAGTTTTTTTTAGAGCAAATAATTTTGGAGTTACAGGCTTTTCTGTGATTCAAAACGTGTCAAAAAATATTCGATTTTTGATTTTTTTTTTTTTTTAAATTAATAACAAAAAATAAAAATAGGATACATCTGAAATTTCGCATTTTTTTTTATGAGCTTATAGTAAAAAAAATCATTAATTTTGAGACGTCAAGTTCCAGACCATTGGTTGATTTGACATGGAATGATCCTAATGCAGTCTGAAACGATGAGATATTCCTTTTTGTTTCAGTCTTACATTAGGATTTTATGGCATGTTTCTTGTCAAGATGAAGATAATTAGTGGGGCACTGCAATAGGTCATAATATCAATATTAAAGGACTTTACGTAAGAGTATCGCATGTTTTTGATGAGCCGTGAAGGTAATTTGATCAGGTTAAGTTCAACTCTACAGTTCGAAACCATTCTTCAAAATTTATGATCAAAGAGATGGATATACAATAAATCATTCCACTTATAATTGGCTAATAAATTCCGCAAACAAAATGCATGGGTTTTCTAAGAAACTAATCGATTTTCATAGTTTGTATTTTAATGGCCGTAAGGGGTTGTTGTAATTCAAATCGGAAACTAAAATCTGATAGTAGGAGAAAAGTTTTGATGGAAAATGCAAAGACAATTACGGGTGCAAATGTATGGAAATTGATGTTTTCGTTTTTCATCCATTCCTGACTGCTAATAAATCCATCATTTTATTCAAATTTTTGAATCGGAATCCAGACTCTGGTTTGTTCTTTTCTGTGCTATTCCAAATGATATGAAAGTTACGTTCATATTGATGTTCTTTTCTGTTCTGTTGTTTAAAAAGTTTTATTCTGGCTTAAAATTATGTACAAATTTATTTTGTAGTCGGATTCATTTAATTATGAATAAAAACTATCAAAAAATAAATCAGATGTTTAGATTGATTATATATTGGCAACTTAACCATAATATTCTGCATTTCATTTAGGATGTTATTTACAACTCTTTTTTGGCCTCTGAAGCTTAGTATGCTATTACTTTTGAATTGAAAAATGAGTGATTTCTAGATGGAATAAATTTAAAATTACTACAAATTTTACTTTGACAACGCACATAAGTCACAAACTGGCACTGTGTACTGATCACTACACTGCTTCTGTATTTGACTGAAAAAAATGACATATCCACTTATGAAGAAAAGAAAAGAATAGATTCAAAATTTGAAATTTAGGAAGGTAATATATGATTTCCTCAGCAATAGATGCCTCAGCAACACATACGTTGACTTCAATATGCAAACTGCTGTAGAAATGGATTTGAAACTATTTCCCGATAAAGTAGAAGGACACCATAAAGGCCCGTTAGTAAGGTGAATGTTACTGAGGCATTGGCAGCCAAGGCCGCAACTGTTGCCGCTGCTATCATCGTGTAAATTATAAGACATTTGCCGTCATGACAGCATTTACGGTCGTGGCAGTACTGTCGCATTATCAATTTTGACGCGATAATTGACATAACAGCGTCCCTCATGTTAACTGCAACATGTAATACGCCTTGATGGAGAACTGCCGCGAATTATCTATCTATCAACGTAATAGACCTGTTTACCAAAACCTGTTTTTAAAAAACCTGTTTACCAACTGTATGTTTAGATTAATTATGAACTTAAAATTGATTGCATCCAACGTTTTGACGTTATTTAATAAATTATTAAATTAATTTTAGAATTATTTAATTCTAAGTCTAGTGTTCATTCAGCTGTTTTGCATCCACCAATTAGCCATCTGTCACAAGATTAAGGGTCAGCGTGTGAAGAATGGGGCATTGCTTCACTGCCACATCTCGCTCTCATGATATTACTGCCATGACAGTAAACTACTACCGTGTAAACGAAGTTTAACACTTAAAAACCATTCCAGACAACATCTGCTGAAAACTAAAAAGAATTGGGATCTTTTGGACCAACAAGAAATTTTAATATTAAAGTGGATGAGGTGTCGTTGGGTACTGCATCTTCTAAACCTCAGCTGTCGGAATTGGTTAATTTGATAATAACATTTGAAATTCATGTTATAATACCTGATATTAATTTTTAATATACTTTTTTTTAACGCTTAATACGGCTTGATATTAATTATAACTTGATCCCAAAAATTTGTTTGTTTACTCTTTTCAATTTTTTCTTACTTATACAAGTGTCTATTTAATACTGCGGCATCTCTTTACCATCATTATTTTTTAATATCTCATTACTTCGGAAATCAACATTTAATCTAATGAATATAAATAATTTAGATAAACTGCGAATGTCTTGAATTTGATCTCTGCTTGTTCTTGTTTGTCTCTTTGATCTCTGTAATTGTTCATCATCAAAAACATGTACGGAGCATAGAAATGGTGACTCGGTATTGTAATTGTCTAGTTAACATATTGTCCGTAATTTACACCTTCTGTTAATTATCTGTTGAATTGTCATCATTATTCTATCCATATTTACTTTTTTCTTCTTTTGTTACAGGTAGGTGAATCTTTCGAATTTCAGCTACTTTTGTGGAATACACATATATGTATACACAAAAAATGTCACTAGGATAGTATGGTATGTATTAAATGTCTTTATCACTCACATTCAAATTTAAATTATTTGTATGTTAGTTAAATAATGAATATAGTTATCGTTTATAAAAAAAAAAAATTATTTGTTGTATGCATTCATATTTTACAAAATATATCTCATCTCATTATCTTAATTTAACTTAGGTTTTTAAATTGTATTATTATGCACATTCATACAAAAATACATAGCAAAATAAATAAGATAATAATACAAAAATTAAAAAAAGGGATGAATCTATAAACATCTTTACCAAACAATAAGTTAAACTAAAACACTGGAATAATAATAAAATAAAAACACTAAATCGCATAGAATTATTTGCAATATTTGCACTCGGCTTTAAGACCCCAGAACTCGCTTCCTCAAGTCCTCGCTTATTCCTCGATAATGCAGGGTCCTAGCAGATCCCATGGCTTTCTCTTACTCCGTTTTACTAGTATAATTAAATATTATTACGTTTAATAAATCACAACTTTATTTTCAATCAAACTATATAATTTCAAGATATTCCTGATGACTTATAATTCAATTTCGATTTAATTTCTTAGTACACATGAGCCGTTTCATTATGATGCTCATTCATTGAGTATATCTGCCTCTGCGCTGGAAATTCTTAATGAGTTTCCTCGCAACTTCATTATTGAAGTCCGAATCGCTTCTTAGCAAGATAATGGAAGGAATGAATCAATTTGTCGCTCGGCAGACTCCTTCGTGAATTTCAATGTTCTTAACTGATTATATGATAAAAGAAGAGACAGCTTAATTTTATAACTCTTAATTTAACTTTAATATTCTATTTTTTTTTTTTTTTTTCTCTTTCGGAGTAGTTTGAGACATACATCAGGAGCCGTATGATGTATGTACCATTTTTACTGTACTGTGGAGTGCCTGAAGACATAAAAATTTCATGATGTATTAATCAGTTTTAGCATGTTTATGACATTTTATGGATATTCTTTTAATATTAAAGTCCGATATTTCTAAAACTGTGTTATTAAATTATTGATGGATTTCAAAATCATGTAGATTGACTGAAAATGAAGATATATTATTATTATTGAACATGATCGTTCTTAGATAAAAAATCAACATTTGCAAAATTATAATAATATTTCTTAATTGATAAAATTACAAATGCATTACATAAAAAAAATAGTCGCTAATTTTTTTTAGGTTAATGTAAGCAGTAAAAAATATATGATCAGTTGACATCCGCATGATGGTATTGAAGGGCCTATCTAATTAGGGATCGATAAATTATTTGCCACTTCTATAATTTTGTTTTTATTGAAAACTAGTTTCGAATGTTATACATTCATCTTCAGTACAAGGTTTAGTGCGGGAAAAAATCAATACAAACTTTTCTGGTTGATATAATCTACTTAAACTTTGAACTGAAGATGAATGTATAACATTCGAAACGAGTTATCAATAAAAACAAAATTATAGAAGTGGCAAATAATTTATCAATCCGAAAGAAATATATGTACGATTTGACTTTTAAAATTTTACAACTTCAATATTTAATTACATTTTGTTATAAGTATAAATATTCATTTGTAGAATGTACCTATGTAAAACTAAATACAAATAAATAACCAATATTTTTTTAGTCGGTCTGAAAAGCTCTTTAGTTGAATTTTTTTCCGAAATGAATTTATTACGTATCTGGAAGATATATATTAGCAAACAATATTTTTAAAATATTTTATTTGTGAAAAAAATCATATATATAACTGGCTACTGTTAAAAATTTGTAACTTATTCTTAGGTATTCAGTAACTGTTAAAAATTGGCAGCTTATTCTTAGGTATTCAGTAACAATAGTATAACGTTTTTTATCATAACTGATTAATGAGAAAACATTCAAGCTCAAAAAATCAATTTTATATATATGTAACTCTTCCGTCGCATGATGGTCCACTCAGGCCGGTCCTCTGCGGCTCTTCTCAATGTACGCACATCTTGAAATCTTGCAGCCTCTACATCGTGCAACCATCGTAGTTTAGGCCTTCCTCTTCGTCTTCTTCCATAATCTGCCTTGGAAGCCTTTTATGATTCATACGATGTAGATGACCCAACTCTCTTATTCTTTCCTTTTTAATATGAGAAATTATATCTAGCTCCCCATGCACTCCTTAAGTTCTGTGTTTGTCTTTATGCGGAAACGATTTCTTTCTTTCGTTGAATCTTTCTTTCCAGATGGCTCAGTAACCTCTCTTACTACTTGGTTAGAGTCCTCCTATCATACCTTGCATGCCTCCTATCATACATTACAACTGGACGGAGGACCGTCTTATAAACCCTTATTTTATTTTTATTTTTTTACAGTCGAAAATGTCTTTGCGTTCAGTTCAACTAAAAATAAAAATATCATTAAAATTACTTTTGTACCTATTACCTACTTTTATATTTTATAAGTCACTTCATCGTAAAGAGATTTCCTTAATTTAAGGAAATAAAACCTTAGTTCGCAATTTGTTCTGGTTTGCTTCGAATAAAATTCTCCCCCATCCAAAAATTTTGCGATTCCATTTTCTATTCAACTGTTACGAAAATGTCAACCATAACATTAATATGAAAGCGTTTGTCCGAAATTTGCTCCAACTTTCATACCGAACTTAAAGTAAAAAAAAGTTATTCGGCCATTAATATCATGTGTATTAAAAATCTTACTATATTCTAGCACCAGTTTGGAGGCTCTTTAATCTTATTTCAAATCAAGGTTCGAAGTAAGCGCAACTTCAAAGATTATTAGATAAATTTATTCTATGCTTATCAAATCCTTCATTTTATATTTGAGCAAAAATAAACTTCTTCTTTTTCTTCTGTCAGCTCAACAGGCGCTGTTTCTACCCTTGGCCTGCTCAGCAATTGCAAACAATTTTTCTCGATCTGTCGCTTCTGTGGCAGAGATCCTTAGCTGTCGAAGATCTTGTCCTACGCCATATCTCCATTTGGCCGATCGTGTGGACGCTGGCCATCCGGAACATTTTTGCACACCCTACTGGTCACTTTGTCAGCACTCATCCTCATCACGTGGCCAAGACATTTTAGCCTCTGCATCTTGATATGAGAAAACATCGTCAGCATATGCCAGAACCTGGGTCATATTGGTAAATATTGTTCCTTCCTGCTCTAGCTACGCTCTATTGACGCTTGCTTGAAGAGCAATATAGAACAGGATAGGAGCTATTGGATCCTCCTGCCTTAGACCACTTTCAACTCCAAAAGGCTCTGGCAATCCAGATCATTTTACTTGGCAGATTGTATTCTCCTTTGTTAATTTTACTAATCGTATTAATTTACTTGGTAATCCCAGTTCATGCATGGCTACTATGTGCTTACTCCTGAATATTGTACGTAGGCTGCCCTAAAATCAATGAACAGCATCCAGGTCGTCTACTGATACTCTTCATCTTCTCACAAATTTGCTTAGTGGGGAAAATTTGATCAATAGTGGACCTATTTGGCCGGAAACCACCTTGATAGTCTCCCAGTCTCTGTTCATATGGGAGGAGCCTGTTGTAGAGGGATATGGAGAAGATTTTATGTGCAGTGCTGAGAAAAATAATCCCTCAATAGTTGCTGCATTTTGTCGATTCTCCCTTAATAAAATAAATAAATAAATAAAAATAAATTTAAGACCGTAAATTCATTCGATACAGTTATACATAATTGTACTCGGTGTTATTTTAAATCAATTTTGGAATGATGCATTTGCCTACCAAAGTTTAATTCAATAGTATTCAATTCTTAGCAATAGGAAAACTGAATAGGAAATAGCAAGCGGTTCATTAAATTCAATTTAACAACGTACCTATTTTGAATGGTAAAGAACTTTAACTAGCAGCTACTTGGGGATTCTGAACCTTGTGTAAATACAATCAACATTTCTTACAGTTATCGTGGTCGTTATGTTTGAGCTCGTAGTTTTTCATTCACTTTTTTTTGTTTATTTTATTTAAATTATGTTTATTTTATTTTAAATACATTTGTTAAGAGTAGCTTATTCCTTTATCGAACATGAAATAACTATTATTAGATAGTTACATTTTATTTTATTTTATTTATTTATTTATTTTTTTTTAAGGATAGCCAGATGAAATAAAGCTTATCTGAGGTTTTTCTTTTTTAATTTTATATATAAAATGTTGCATCTTTTAGCGCCGCTGTTTCAAATCTTTAATCTCTTTGTTTTTTTTTATTTTTTTTATTAGCATACGGAAATATTATTAATTACATTTAACTAGCTTAAACAAATAAATAAATAGGTAAATTTTTTTTTAAATACTTTATTTTTCTTTAATTAAATCGAAAAAAAAAATATAGTTATTCTAAACCAGGAACATCAAAAACGTATGTGTAAATACATTTTTTGTTTGTAGTTAAAAATATTTTTTTTTATTATTACCGGTTAGAACGTTTTACCGGTTATGCCGCTCTTTTTTTCTGATCTCTTCCAATGCTCTCCAGAGCGTTTTAACAAACAATGTGTACACACATCGACGTCGTTTTTTGAAAAATACGTAAGCGCCATTTTTCAATCTTTACAGAAAACACATGAAACGATTTTTCATCAAATGACTATATATATATTTTTTTTATTCTGTATTGTATAGAGTAGGAATTGATTAAGGTGGCAAAAACTTTATATTTTCAATATATTTTTATGGTCTTATAGGATTAGAGTGACAGATAGATAAATTGATTTAATTTCATGGCGATGAGATCTGTGCGAGAGCCCAGTAAGGATACCATGAATATGAAGTGAAAGCGGAGGAGGGACACGATAGCGATTAATCAGAGAGCCTCTCTGATGAATAATCAATTATCAAACTATATCTCTTGTCTCTTAGTAACATTTCAACTCTCTTCATCTATTAACATCTCATTAACAGCCTTACATATTCATCAAGTCTTAGAATTATCCCTCACTGTCTTAGATGTCGGTCGTGCCTCGCTCTCCATGGGTCATTTTAGCATTCCATCCCCTTTAAAAAGATAAGAAAAGAATTTTTTTTACAGGCTTGTTATATTTTCTTAAACCAAACAGAATAAACAATCGATAAATAAAATAAAAAGAAAGGTGAATTAAATAAGTAGATAAACAAGGATAGAAAAGTGCTGCTTTGATAAATTGGAATCAGGCTAGTAATTGTGGCTAATTTAGACATTAGTAATAGTACTAATGGCTAATTTAGATTACAGATTTAATTAAAATTAATTTTAAAATTTTATTAAAATACATGCCTTGTACAGTGGAGATAGGAAATGAATAAGAAAAATAATCATATTAAATCAAAATTTCAAGAAAATAATACATTTTTTTTGAGAGATGAAAAACTTTTTTATTGACAAATGATAAGCTGTCACTCTCAATATCGATATGTACAATGGCCTGTAATTTATATATATATATATATATATATATATATATATATATATATATATATATATATATATATATATATATATATATATATATATATACAGAAAGGGTGTTTAACCTTTTAATCGGGTTTCAAAATGTCGTTATACATGTCAATGTGACGTTTCTGAGAAGAATGGGTTTGCATTATAGTTCCAGAGGTAATACAGCCAATTTCTTAATTAAATGGTCGTATTTTTAATTAGGGGTGTCACAGATTCAATTAGGTATTTTTTAGAGATTACAAAAGGAATAGGAATCCACGTTAAAATGCAAGAAAACCCAAAAATAGCAAAATTTTGCTTTGGCATTGAACTGCATTATAATAAATGATGATTTTGTGATTTGAGAACGAATTTAAGTTCATATACCGCCGAAGCGAATATATTTTTGTCTTGGTATTTATCTGTAATCAAAAACAGTTCAATGTTATATTCAGTATAGGTTGTTAAACTTTAATGCAGATTAAAAAGATTAATGGCAAAAAATCATTGTCTTCAAGCGAAGTCACCAAGTTAAAAAATAAAACTAGTGAACCGAATATCTTCCCTTAGAACCTATCAAGTGATAATGTTATTTATTCTTCGTAGAGTTTTTGTAAATCTATTAATTTTTTTAAGCTCTTGTTTTTCTCCCTGGGTATTTACTAGTAAATATAATTTTATTTAAAAAAATTAAATCACATAATTTTTATTAAAATACTCAAATTACCGCATTTGTTCATAAATATATAAAATAAAAATGGGTTGGATTGCGTTGAAAAGATCTAATTTCGAATAAACTAAATATGTATTTATATGAAACTTTTTTGAATTTATGAAATGATCAGTAATGAATGATCGGTAAACATCTATTTTTCTATAATCATTTTATCTAACCATTCATCATTTATACTATAACTTATAGACTGTATTGAATATTATAGAATGTTGACTACGTATCATTTTGAATTTTCTTTGTAGTAAGCATCTCTTAACAACGGATGATTGAGAAAAGGGAGTTCGGATAAAAATTATCAAGGACTAGATTTTAAACGTGGCCCATGATTTTCATTAACAAATATATCACGGCACTTTTTCATAATTATTGCTACTTTTTTTTTTTTTCTTTTTGTTTTATGTTAACTAGAATATTTTGGGCGATTCGGAAATCCTTCTAATTCCCAACATGCTCTCGAGCTACAAATGAGGTTAAATAAATAGTCAGAAGCGAGAAAAGAGCTAGTATAAACGAGAAAAAGAAAACTGGAACAATATTTGGAAAGCAGTGAACCGCGAAGGGGAGGGGAGGCGAGGAGCAGATTCAGTTAAAAATTCGCGGGGAGTTGGATGAGTGTATTGTACAATTAGGGAAGGCTGCAATTAGCTAGCGACTCAAGTATTCCCAGTTTCCATGTTAATTATACTCGCCCGATGCCACTCCTAACTTACATCCTCAAGGTACTTACCGCTCTCCAGGGCTCTGGTTTTTTTGCCGACCTACCACTTCCGCCTGGGAGGGGATCGCATTTGTTCGGTGTCCTTCATTAACATCTGCAAAGAGCACTCCCCTGGTCCCCCTCTCTTGTAGTATATGTCGTCCCGTTGTGAGGCTTATTCAGGAAATCCTATTTTCTGAATAGCATAAATAAGATTTTAATGAAAGAAGAGCTGTAAGTGGGAGACATTTTTTTTTAAATATATTTATGTGAATCAAAATGTTTCCATTTTATGTTGAATAATACATTGGTGCCTTGATCAACACTGAATTTTGTATCTATAAAATACTTGTACGCTGAATAATTAGATTTCACTGAACCAGCTTCAATTGTTCATTTCAGTGATAGAACACCAATTTTATTCGTTGTTGAAAGCCGAAACTAGTGGAAATTCGTCTTTAAAAATTTACTAAACTGACTCATTTACTTGGCTGTCAATCACATCTAAAACTTACAAAACAAAATATTATTGTACAATTCAATATTAAATTCTATATGGACCTAAAGAACAGATCTTAAGTTAATAAATCAAAAGTTAATTTAAAACCATGTAAAGTAATGAGGAGGAAATTGAATAGTTTATTGATTACGAAAAGTATTTTAGTACTTCAAACTTTCTAACTCGTTTTTCTTAATGCTAAGGTTCGAGCACTTAAAACCTTGTCAAACCAAGGTTGCGACATGTTACACTTCGTACAACAATGCATACAACTGAATACAACTTCCACTTCTCTATCCGATTTCATATCAATCCACTTGTACCATCTAGAACTTCTTCCCAGAAAATCTCTTAAATCGTCAAGTTGCGGTCCTTTTTTTTTATTTCCAAAATTCTGCACATCATATAAAAAGGTTTTATTATTCACCAAATTCGCATGATGCCCATATTCCGCAGTAGTGAATTTCTTTTTATTAAATAAATATGTTGCAATCTGCCTCTTCTTACAAATCATTTTAAAGTTCTTCTTACTAGGAAAGGTATTTTTATAAGATATTTTATTAATAATGTAAATACTTGTTTATAAATGTTTCGTTCAGACACTGATCATATTGGAAATTATCATACATTGAGGAATAGGTCAACGTTCCTAAAAGACTAGTCGGAAACTCTGGGAACCACTCAGGCGAGTAAAGGCTCCCACTTGAAGGAACATCAAAAAGCCATTATGAAATTTGAAACTTTGGATAGGCAGTATTTCAATCCCAGTGTTGATCGATGAAAAAAGAAGATATCTTATAAAAGTGGTCGTTTATTTATTTTCAATATATTTTTTAAAGTTTATCCAAGACTATCAGATTGAAATATAAAGAACTTAGTTAGGCATTTTATAATCGAGGATTATTATAAATATATTTGTTAGCTATTGATACAGTAACAATATTCCAACAATATAACAATTCCAATTTACCAAACACTACACAAGTAAAAAGATGAAAAATAATGTTACAATTTCATTATAATATACTTAACAACACCAGTATATTATCATTGGCTTTTATGTGTTGATCATTGTGTCAATGCAAATCTTTTCAACAAATTTAAATACATTTAATGTATCAGTCTTGTGAGAGTGAGAGTGAGAGAGAGAGAGAGAGAGAGAGAGAGAGAGAGAGAGAGAGAGAGAGAGAGAGAGAGAGAGAGAGATGCCCAAATAGGTACAACATACATTGTATATTTATACAAAGAAGAAGAGTTTATCGAATAATAGTTAATATCCGTTATTCCTATTAATATTAGACGCATTACTCCTTGTATATATTATAGTTGTCAAAATCTATTGCATTATACTAATGTATTATTTCCATTATAAACTGTAACAAAGGTTAAAAACAACCAACAAAAAAAAATTTAATTACTTTCTGTTTTTCAATTTCAATCAATGCACTAAATGGGGAGAAGGGCAAAATATAACTTCCATTGTAATATTCACTATAATTTATTATGTTAACATTTCGGGAAGATATTTCTTCATCTTCAGCACAATCTTTCTCAACTTATACTTCTTTCCTTTGCCAATTTTACAACAAAATTTTTAATATTTTTTAATAATGTAAACCAACTACACATTGTTGGGAGTCTAGGTTATTGACTGAAAAAATATTAAATTTAATGTGAAATTTTTAATTTTCAAATAATGTACGAATCGATGAAAGCCTAACAATTTCAATGAATTTTTCCTGGCGTGTTATACATATCATTTTTGTAATCAGAGTGAGTTTTTGGTTAAGTCGAAAATTTTTACATGCCGAGAGAATTTCTTCTTGAGATATTTCCCCCTTCATACTACCTATCCATTTTTTTTTTATTTGGGGTATAACGTCCTTACCAACTCCAATTAAGTCAGACGAGACGGCGGGTTATCATACAGGTTACCAACCTATTCTAGCCAGAGTGGGAAGGTCGAGTTTCATTCAGTGGGCACGTGACGAAATTATTAAGGCCCAGGCTGGATTCGAACCGGCGCCGCTTCAGACTCTAGTTTGCCAATGCGATCCCTTAACACTCTCTGCCTCCATGGCATATTTATTATGTTTAATATTCAGTTAGGTTTTGTCCGGTTCCAGTAGGAATGAATGAAACTTTAATTATTCAAATGCCACTTGACAATGCACTTTTTATTTTATCAAGTCAGATCATCCTTTGTTGGAATCTATCTTTAATCATAATATCGCATGAATACGGTACACAAAGATTGGACCCTTTAATGCTATAATGGTTCTTAAAAAAAAAAAAAGGAATACTGTTTCCCTGTCTTTTCATCTTCTGTTTCGATGCTTTTCCTCTCCCATGAAAATACCCGAGTGTAGCACACCGACATAAGAAAGTTTTTAAAATAATAAAATATTTGTATTTCAGTTTAGCGCCCCGAAGATGCTGTTTCAGGATTGGAGCGGTAAAAACTCCCTTTCTCTTCGGATCATTGTCTTATTCAGTTAAGGCTTGGCGTTGGATCTGCCCGCTCCTTTGTGATACTTACTTCAAAACTGATTTCATTTAAAGGTTGTTCCAACGGGCAATGGGGCAAAGCTTTTCATCTAAAGTATTTTTATCTATAAGATTTATATTTTGACAATTTGTTAGTTCAAAGACATTTTATTTATTTATCTGGTACTGTTATTTAGTTATTTATATACATGTTCATTTAGAAGAAGAGCGCCTCAATTCGAACATTTATGTTCTTCTCTCATTTTACTTTTAAAGCTTCCATTGATATATATATTTTTTTGAGGAAAAATTTCAGATTTTAGTTACATTGTTTACCGCAATAAAAAAAACATTGCTAGTTTAGCTATTATAAGTTAACCATTCAAACATAAAGACTTCCTTCAATCTGTGAATAGATACTATAACTTTATAAAGAATGTCTTGATAAAGATAATAATGATAAAGATGATAATAATTGATAATAGATGATCAAAAGGTACCACTTTTGCTTCAATATGGATAATTGATAATGTCAATATTTGTATTAAAAATATTATTTTAAACTTTAATACATTGAAAAATATATTTTGAGTACTCTCTTTTCCTTTCAACGTAATCCTTTGAAAGGACCGTTTATTTCTTTGTACAGTCCATAAATTTGTATATTATGTGCCGTAGACTACATTACTTATAAAAAAAAAAAATAAAAAAAAAAATAAACCTTTAACGTGATAAAATAATTGTATATAAACAGGATTATAAGTAACAAAAACATATTTTACGAACTTCATAACAGAAAGCCTGAAAGATATCTGATACGAATATTTAACAAGTATAATACATATATTTATATCCATATATTTCGAATATATATCTTTGAAGGTTACTGACTTATAAGGGGAGGGTACAGTCAATGGATCACCAACCAAATCTTTTTAGGCGATCCAAAAATATTGGACACGTGTGACGGCGTTCGTTCCAATGGACCCTAGGAGCCGAGAATAAAAAAATAAAACACGCTGAAACAGTATTATTTTTTTTCTCTAGTTTGGAAAATGATATCGACGTGTTTTTTCCATCAAAACATTTGTGTCTCAGTTTGTATTAAAGGAAAAATAGAAATTTAAAAAAATGATTGCTATTTGGTCAAAATAATTGAAAAAAATGTTTAATTTATCGGATTAACTAGGCTTATAGATTTTTTACACCAAAAATTGTGGAATATTTTGATTCAGGGTATCCAAAAACCTTTATGTTGAAAATATCATCGAAGACAAAAAAAATAATATATTTTTCAGTTTCGAGGAGGTTCAAATTTTGTAAGCCACGAAATTACGTTTCTATTTGAAGCTCTTTATCTCGTCTTCAGTTTATCCGATTTCGATTTTCTTGGACTCATTGGAAAGAGAGAAGTTTCGTTTTTCCATAAATATAAACAGCTATTTCTTTATCTAGGAGGTCTGTGCGAAAAAAATGGGATTACAAAGTAAAAACAAAAATGAGGTTATTTGTCGATCACGTCGGTTCTAATATATGTAGAATGGCCATAGGTAAAGCAAACAGCGCAGATTAAGAACTTTTATCGACGGCCCAAATTCGGTTTGAATCGTACTAAGGGCTCCTGATTTATGAGAATTTTTTTTTAAATCTTCAAACAAATGTGGGGAAATGTTTAGTAAAAAAAATTTATTTTTATATTCGCCCGAAAATTATTATAAAGGTTTTTTTTCATTTGATTCAATTGATCCACGAAACCGCTATAAAATTTAATTATTTCAATTAAAAAATTGAATAAATTTACTATTTTTGGATCACAAATAATGTTTTTGTAGTACTTTTTTAGGCGTCTTTTTTCTACTTTTAATTTCAAAATAATGCATAAAGCACAGTTTTCAATTGAAAGAAAAAAATATTTTTATATTTATTTTTTTATATAAATTTAGTTTGAAAAAGTTGAAAAACACGAGCATTTGGTATGATTTTCTTAGAATAAATATTTTGAATGCAGCCTTTGTCACTTTAAGAGGTTTTCTTCTTTGAAAAAAAAAAGAAATTATCATTATAAATTAATTGACGTTTTATCGTAGCGTTAATGCACTAAAAATGTCATTTCTGTTTTCAAGTCTGACGCAAGGAAAATAAGTTCGATATTACATTATTCTTGATAAGCCGTTTTGAATTGAAAATAATTTGTTTAAATAATATACATCATATTTTGGCAGAGCATTAACATATACAGAAAGTTCACTTTATTTTAATCAGAAAATTAATTAATAAATCTATTTTGGTCACTATTTTTCTTTCTGTCTAGTTAATTAAAATTAATTTGAATATTGATTTAAAAAGGCCAAAATATAGGTCAGTACCTAACCTCTAGAGTTAATTTAATTAAATTGTTTTAATGAAAATTGTTTCACAGAATCCTGTAAACTACTTTTAATAGGAATATTTATCACTTAATAAAGGATAATTGATGTTTAAATTAAATAGTAATTAAATATCCTTTTGCATTAGTTCGGACTGGATCGGTTTACTGAAGGAATTGCAATTGTTTGGCCAACTGTGAACTCCCGACGCGGTTGACCAAACCGTTGATGCAGTGTTGCCTTAGAAAGTTCTGTTTTAATATGTCAGTATGTTTATGTTATTTTTCGTCGAAATATTTTACTATTATTTCTGGATTTTCTTATTTTTTGTTTTTATTATTTAAAAAAAAATAAACAAATAAATACTTTTATTATTTAAAAAAATAAATCTTTTAAATAAATGTTAATGGATTATACATACATTCCGAAACCTTATGTAAGCTATATATCAAGAATGGATAGTTATTCGTTCTATGGATTCAACTAAACAAAAAATATTGTTAAAAAAATTAATGTCAAGTAATATATTCCTTTGATAATTGACATTATAAAATAATTTATACACAATGTTATTTTAATTTTTTTTTTTTTAAATCTGATCATAAAAACAATGGGTGGTGATATAGGTAAACAAATCCTGGGATATATGAGTATAGTATAAGCTAAAATGTTAAATAAAAGATTTTAAAAAATCCACGTGACCTTAACAGTTGAAAACAAATTCTTTCAATGACGAGCAAACACTGAAAAGTTTTTTTGTTTAAGTTTTGGTAATAGATTGCCTTCAAATGGGAATCATTTTGATTATATTTTACATTTATGCGTATCAATAATTATATAGTCGACAAAACTGGCTGATAATTTGTGTTGTCAAGTATATAAAGATTTTGTTAAGATAATATAAGTTATTATATGAAAAGCCACTGAAAATTAAAAGTAAAAAAAACAAACTAAAAATATCCGTGTTTTTCTTTCGATTCTCATTTATTTAAAATAAAAATAAAAAACTTCCTTCCTCTAAAAATTATATTAATGATGAAATTTAGTCACGCATTATACAAATAATATGTATTTAAAACTCGATGTGAGTGTAATATTTGTGTGAGGTTTGTTGAATTACTAAGAAGTGATATTGTTAAGAAACGGTTAGCAACGGGCAATTATTAGTTTAGGAATCGATAATTATTATTATAATATAATAATTAACGATTTTAAATTTACTTTTGCTTTTTTTTTTTTTATTGTTGATTGTAATATTCGTTGTTTTTGTATTTATTTATGATTTATTATATCTCCGCGGAATTTTCGACTGAAAACCACTTTAATTTAGGTGAAGACCACATTTTACAAATATGTAAAAGCGCTGCGAAAATAACATCGTAATGTTTACTTTGCTTATCCGCATTCGTGATTTATGTTTAGATAAACAGCAATTACTGATAGACGTTTTATAACTATGTCATTTAAAGACTTAAATTTAGCAATATTTTGTAATTATGTTTTTCGTTCACTTATTCTTTTGATGTAAATATTCTATTTCTCAATTTCTTATCTAATCTCAATAAATAATAGTGAATAGATATAGTTGAAACCGATGAGACTTCTGAGTACGGCCGTGCTTTGCATTGGTATAGGCTCATGCAATATATAGGGGAGGAGGGAGGAGATATCGGATCCTATATCTCTAAATTATTATCGATAATAATTGTAAATTAACATGTGGCAGTAGTGGTGGGCTGGCCATTCATACTGTCAAATTGGAGAACATACGTGTATTCGCTGTCATTGCCGTTATGTTATAGCTTTCGGTTTACTAATCGCAGGTTAATCATGCCTGCTCTACAACATTATTTGATTTAATTTATAACGCATGAAATTAATTTGAAGATGTGTGTTGGTCATTTAATATCTGAGGTGATGAATAATCTAGTGAAGCCGAATCTTCAATTTTTTAGGCACAACTATTTTGGGTTTTCCATCATCCCATAAATCTGTCATTTTAATTATTATTATTTTTTTTTATTTTTTACTGATTCCTTGAAATTGTACACTTTTACAATTTTTAAATTTCAAACAATAAAATTTCATAGTTGGACTCAAACTTTCATTTTAATGTCCTAAACTGACATTTTATATGACAAGACTAAATGGACTCATAAATCCATGGAGTCCTGAGGCGTAAAATTTAGTTTCTGTAATTTTAGCTGTAAATCAAGTCTTGCATTACCTATAAAGTGTGCACCTAACCCTCCATTAAACTGAGGATAAACTGGCTGGTTGAGCGTGAAAGTTCACCATGTATAACAATTAGTCAAGAAACGGTACGTCTGAAACCATGGGTTACAGTGGCACAGGTTTATGTTTCGCCTTCGCCACATATTTAAATTTGCTTTGTTAACAAGTTTAATTTAACTCAGATTTTTTTCATGCAAACGTTCTTAACCCAGAATAACTACAGATTATTCTGGGTTAAGAACGATTGCTTTTCCTGTAGATGCTGAAGTTTGATAAGCACAGCCAACTTCAAAATTAACATCTATATACCATAGACCAACTTAAAAAATCTAGCCTTCGCCTACTTTCTAAACCCATCCTTGTCCCCTCTATCTGTTGTATTTTGTTGTTACCAAAAGTTGATAAATATCCTAGCACTTTGCTACAAAAATTTATTAGAGGGGCCAAAATCTAAACTTTCCCAACTATATTAAATATTTTAATTTTCCAACAACATTATCGAATATTGTAATTTTCCCCAACTTTTCTGGATTTCAACTCTTCACTTACCTGTTGCGAGTGATTACACTTGACATAACAGTAAGTTATTTTTTTCCACTCAAACACAACGTTATATAACTAAAATCTCAATTTTATAACTCAAACGGCATTAATTGGTAGTAACTATTTGAGTAGATTCTTTTACCATAATTTTCAGGGTTTGAGAAAGGTAGGAAGTTTTAAAATCATATTGGTGAGCCACACTCCCTCTCTGCCAATCCCATGGCGACGGCCTTGATAAGCACGTCTTGGCATACTCCAAACATGAACGCTAACGAAGGAATGAATAGCGGATTCCTCCTTATCTTAACAAGAATGTGAGGTTTTATGTTCATTTTCTGGGTGCACCACGGAATAAATATTAATTCTCTCAGGAGATCCCGCACCCACACTTCTCCGTTTTGGAAACCTTTGAGAAAAAGATTAAGATAACTGTTACTAAGACATTGTTTTTGTTAAAATCTAAATTCCGCCATCCTAAATGGTACTGTATCATGTTGTGTCTATACGTGGATTTTATTGCATTCAAAGGAGAGTTATTTATAAAGTGTATATGATATATATTTATTATAAATATATAGTTATGAGCTAACAATCGTAGATATGTAGAACGGTTAAGGTATCTACCGCGATTATAAACATTTTCTTCCCAAAAAGAAGATTATAATTTTTCAATGGTCCTGTGCATCAGTACATATCAAAGAATCGAGCATGTTTGCTCGATGGTTTAGAAACTAAGCCATGGGTTTAGAAAGGCAGATGTCGATGTCTATACATCTGATGAGGACGTACCGGCGGATACATCACTTTCTACTTCGTGTTCGCGGCAGGTGGGTCTGGATCAACGTAGTCTGCTAAGGGTGTTCGTTAAGAAAGGAGAATTAGGAAGTAGGAATAATCAGGAATTTAATATCATAACTAATATTTAGAGAAAATAAAATAGTACTCATTACGTACTTTCTTTTAAAAACTTTTACTGCTTTTTATAATCCTAATTTATTTATTTATATTTTTTATCATAGATCCGCACCAGTACTAAAATGATTGCAATCGGCAGATGAACTATAATGAGTAAAGGGTTTCCCTCATATGAACATGCTTGAAGTTGACAACACATTTTAAGAAAGAAATTAATGGACACAAAACATGGGAACAGCCATAAAACCGGTATTTTTGAAGGCGCAGTCTCAAATGAGTTGGATGAGAGATCTCCAAGTTAATTGACATCCTTGAACCAGGAGATCTCTCATCCAACTCATTCTAGCCTGCGCCTTCAAAATAACAGGTTTTATGGCTGTCCTCGTGTTTTGTGTCCATTAATTGTATCTTAAAATGCAAGAAAATGTCATTTATTTGATAGGATGATAATCAAGTTCCATTAATATTGAAAGAAAAAATAATAAACACGAATAACACTAATTTTAAAACATTTTTTGTTCCTAATCCCAAAAAGATGTGAAATAAATACACGGATTATATGTTAGTTTGAAGATCTAACTGAAGATTTAATTTAATTATTTATTTGATCAATTCAACTAATGTTGTACTCTACCGAACTTAGCTTTGCAATTGTTCGGTGTAGTCCTAGTTACTTTCAGCTGGTGTTTGGAATACGATACATGTGAGAATAGATCAGGGTGACTGTTTGAAGTATTTGTATTCTGCAAATACAATTCAGAAAACGGAAATTAAGTTCTTGAAGTTTCATTCTACTTCTAAACAAGATCTCCATGTTTCCCTCCCCCATATCTTTCTCGAGATGTAGTTTCAAAACTTAAATATAAATATAAATATACACAATAGTTGCAAATTGTAGATGGAATGTAAATGGATCTACGAAAAATAATAGAAAAGTTTATGTTCTCTCTTTAGCACTAGCTAGACTAAAAAATATCCATTCATTTCTTGCTAGAAGTGCTGAAAGAGAATGGGATGAAAGACCCCTTGTAAATTCCGATAGATGCTTTACTGAGGGTCTACCCCATCCTTCATAGGTGTTTTCTTTCTGCTCCTACCAACACCTTCTGAAAAATGACTTGTCAACTTTCTGTAGCTTTGTTTTCCTTTCTAAGTAAGCGAGGAGAAATTTATAGCTACGGTTCTCAGATTAAGTGGATGGCTTAGGTGTTTGTGTGTTAGTATCAGATTGTATCCATGATGTATTTTTTAAAATGAATAATTATTTATTGCACGTATTATTTAATAATGAATAGCTGTTGTGAGACAATGTATTTTATTAAATATGTTACATACGCATACATAAATATATAGTATTTTATTAATTACAACTAAATCATGATTCCAAAGGGGGTTATAATCCTTGTCGTATAATGGTAAATCCGTATGTTTTTGAAAAATATAAAGAATAAATTTGAATAGCGAACTATGTATCGTGTCCCATCTTCTATGCAATCTTGTCTGTTTGAAATTTACGTGTTGATTTAGTATAGTGTACAACACTCACACATGCACATTAAAGCATTGTGTAAGTTGATTAAGGACCGAAGTCGAGAGTGGGGATTAAACTCCTAAAGGATGGAGGCACTTCTCTTAACTAAACAGTTTTTGTGCTTCCCCGGAATTCCAGCACAACCTCTTTGCTTAGTTCATTCTCTTTTCTTTAAATTCTTCATATATTTTTTTTTAATTCCTAATCTCTTTAATTGCATGAAATTTTTGTGTAAATAATTAATGTATGTAATTAATTATTTAAATAATCACTTTTGTACGGAGTAGTGCATCAGTGATTTATTTACCGTTTTTGTTTATTACGGTAGTGAATTTATTAATTTATTTATTAATATTACGGGTTATGTCTGGGTTGTATGTATTATATGTATGTATTAGATTAAATGTATTACATACCTGGTTTTTATGCTGATGGAATATAACTGTTGTCTTTCTGTAATATTATAACCAAAATAACTACTTCGTAATTTACTAGTACATAAGACTTACCCTTAAGGTGGAAACACTGTTAAACTTAAACTGTAATACTTGCCCTTAAGGTGGGAACACTGAGCTCACATCACGTGAGCTCCCGTTTATCCAAAATCCGCGCTATCATATTTACAAGCACATAACCGCTTACCACATGACAGTTTAATAGGGATGAGTTTAGAATAGAAAATTGATTTTAGTTCTTCGGATTAGGAAGCTTTGATTCGAGCATATGGCTGCGTTTATTAAGGTGCTGCTACACTAAAACCGGACTTGACTAAAGTTTGCTAAATACACAATACGGGTTCGCTACCGGACTTCAAGCAAGCCAAGTCCGATTTTGTTGTAGCTCTTTTTTTAGGTTTTGGTCTTATTGAAAATAAATAACATACTGAATTCGAAATAAATAATAATAGAGAACAGCCAAGCAATATTTATCAGTTAGTTCTGATATTAGAAATTAGATTCTAAACGCTTTCATATCGCCGGTTCAATGCCAAAGTGCCGAAGTATTTAAAGATATTGCTACTTATCGTGTGGTTTTTGCAAAGCCAAAAAATCTCTAATTGAATGTATGATGTCACTAATTTAGGATCCAAATTACGACCAATATAATTAAGAAATTATCCACGTTACTTCTGCAAACATAATTCAAACCTAAAGTGAACAGTTCCACAAATTTCTAGATAGGCCTCCTTCTCTCCCTCCTCTCTTCCCCCCCCCCTCTCGCCCTCCCTGTCTCTCTCTCTTGCAGAACTGCAGGAAATCACAATAGATGTTGATTGGGAGTCCTGAACTAGTTGCAAAGGATGAAAAGGATGTCGTGTTGCCTTAGCTAACGATACCCCGATCAGAGAAGATAAAAGTCCTTGGAATGATGGTCAGTTGCTCATTATCATGGCGCAACCATGCGGATCTTGTCGTGGGCCGGGTCCATGGTATCATGCATTCGCTATCAAGATGGAAGCGTTTTTTGTCGACCGAGATTAAAAAGAAAATAATATATGCCCTAATCTTCCCTATAGAGTGGTATTGTGACATGTCTGGCACTGAGGACGCCAGAATCCAGAAAACTCTTAACTTAGCTGTCCGTTTCATTTTTCGTGCCAAGAGAGACGACCATATCACTCCATTTATAAAGGATCTAGACTGGTTGTGGATGAAGCGATATCGTACGCTTAACTCATGTGCCTCGCCAGAAAAGTACTAGACTCAGTGGTTCCTGAGCATCTAAAAAAATGACTAGTGGAGGTATGTAGTGAGAGGTTGGAGGGGGCATTCCAATTGCCAGCCTGCCGGACTAGTTCTTTTAGGAATTCTTTCCTAATGCTTTCGTTGCGGCAGCAAGAGATCTCAACTGACTACATATTTTGCTTAGAGATGCAAAATGGGGTAAATCCAAATTTAACATATTTTGAGGAAACTTTTAAGTTATTGTGGTTATGCTATCCTGGTCCCCGGCTCGATACGGGTTCTGACAGATAAATTATTTATGCTGTCACAAGCCATGGAACGACCCTTGGCTGGAGATCCTTCTGGGACTCACCAAGTCTCTATAAAGTGGCTATATTAATTGGGGGACAAACCTGGCGGTTGAGCATTATTCTGACCGTATCACCTCCTTGCACAACCACCTCCTTACAAAGTACTGAATCCAAGAACCTTTATGCATTGTTACGGTATAAGTTTTTTTTTTTCTTCTGATACAACCCAAACTTTGGATGCATTATTAGATCAGATTTAGTATGCTCTGATGACTTAATCATGCATCATCTCAATGTAGTGGAAATTATTAAAATTGTCAAAGATGACAAAAAAATGAATATATCTCCGTTTTCATCTCCTCGCCTCATTTGAAGTGTCTGTGTCAAATAATATCCTTGTGGCTGAATGAATGAAAAGACGACACTAAAAAACTCCATAAAATTTATGCCAGTGACGTGTGATTGTGTCACAGTTCATAAGGTTACGTGAGGTGATACTTATGTCTCTCTACTTTTAGTCCTCTCTTTCGTTCAATATCCTTTAAAAATTATAAAAATATAAGAATTATTATGATTGCGTATTTTTTGTAAGTTGTTTTTCATAAATTATTTCTTCTTGTAGATGGTATATAATAACAACGAAAAATAATAAGAACTGTTTATTCCATGTTGACGTTTCGGCACACATTTCAGGCTTTCCTCAAGGTGACAGGAAAAAAATACTTTTTATAATCAATGCATTCTGGCCGATTGGAAATTAATCTTAGTCCTAAAACTGGTTATTTTCTCTTTATTATTCTACATATTTTTAAACGGCCGGCCCTTTTAAAATTGTGATAAATCTAGACATGGGCTGTTTGTTGGAAATATGTTATTTTTAAAATTTTTAATTCGTTTTAATATTCATTAGATGCTGCTATAAAGGTTGATAAATCAGAAATATAAAGATAACAGAGCCCTTGAATATCTTGTGCATAACGAAGTCCAAAGAGCTGAAATGTTCAAAATTATGAAAAACTCGCCAATTCAAAATTTCTTTAAAATAGTTGTTAAACTAACAGAATGAACTATGTAGAGTGCAGATTAACTATCAGTTTTTATTTTGTGCTAGATTTCAACAAAAATTTTCTTAAAACCAAATTTGACATTAAATTCGATTCTCAGATTTAAGAATTTTAGCGAAAAGCCAAGCAAATCTGGAAAATAATTAGCTTGGATTATATCCGTGATTAATTTAATTTTGGAAAGATTATTTCTTAAAAGACATGCGCCATTCTTTTGTAATAATCAAATTTTAATTCAGAAATAAAAAAAAAAAAAGTTGTTATTTTCATATAATCTATCTACAGGAATGTGCAGTAACTCACTAAACTTTTAAATCAAAAATTATTTTCTGTTCTGTCATCGGTGAATTAACTCCGGAGACCAAAAATTATTTTTTATTCCTTGGTATTGGTGGGTAATTAGGAGAGCGTTTGATTTCAAGAAATGTTCCGGTTAAATCAAGATTGTTATTTAATCATTCGCTAAGTTCTAATGAAATTTTATAAATGCAATAATTATCCTGAAGTACAAAAGTAAATTAATTTCTTTGCCGACTGCAACAATTACTCGAAACAATCGGTGCAGAATTGCTGAACAGCTGGCGCGGGTAATGGTAGTTCAGGTAGAGCTTAATGAAATTTTTGAACTAGGGAACCCTAATTGCCTCTAAGTTTCGGCAACTTTCTCCTGAATTATAAATTTACTTTTGCTGTTTTCAGCCCTGGATTATTTTAACATTTGGCATTTATTGGTATAACTTAGGTACTGTGCATTCTACATTGTCTAACTGTATAGACGGCACCTGCATCAAAAATTAGGTCCAAAATGATATATCTATTAAACATACCAAAAAGTCGTCGAAAGTTCAATTTTAAGTTATGACTGTAACTCTATTGTGATTTGTCTGCCCATCATGAAAGATTTTTGGCTGCATACCTCTATAGTTTCATCAAAAATGTTTTTTCAATTCAGGTTAACGAGAAGTCTTTAAAATTAGGGCACTTCTACAACGACTTCATATCACTTTTTTGGAATTAGGAGGAGGAAGGATTTTTAAAGTGTATTTCAGGAGATATTTCGAATACTCGAATATTTCTGACCGCACCCCAACCATCGTCTTACTACCACTCTTCATCTTAATCGGTGACAGTTTTCAGTCGTAGTAGCACTATTGTGGAAGTGAGATGGTATGGCAGTGCTGCAAAATGCCCTCTACACGCTGACAGTAAACCTTGTGACAGTGTCCATAAAATTATTAGAAAAATGGCGGTTGCAGAAGAGCTGATTGAACACCAGAAATTTGTACGTCAACAAAAAACTAAATCATACAGTTTTTTTTTCCCCTCCTCCATGAATTAAATAACATCAAGATGTTGGATACAGTCAATTTCAAGTTCAGGAATAATAGAATCATACAGGTGATAAGCAAGTAAGATTAGATTGAAAAGTAGATAAGATGCACTGTCAAGGAGTATACTTGTGATAGTTAAAATATTATTGGGCTGTAACTGCTACGGCAGGTTCTGTCAGCTATCACGTCAAGCCTGATAGTGCGACAGTACTACTACTATCGTAAAAGCTGTCATGACTTTTCCTACTGTTGATACGGTGGCAGTATCATTCTCTGCCATGGCTGCAACTGTAAATGGGTCATCAGGTAGTTGGAAGACAAAAGTTATTATGAGTTATGATTAATAACCGTGGCTAATTATAACAACAGACACCCATATTTATTTGAGGTGTTTTCTATCAAAAGTTAATTTATCAACTTTTGGAAAATTATTATAAAACAATCATTAGGGAGCATCTAAAGGAGATAAGACAATTTTTTATTGAAAACGTTGTAACACCTGCTTACATATAGCTAGCCGATAATATTAGATTCGAAATAAATAGAATAATTTTCGGGTGTAGAATATTAATTCTTCAGAAATATCTTTGTTTTTAAGAAGAGGATATATCAACTTTTGGTAGAAAACAGCTCATTTATTATAACACATACCACCAAAAACATTTGCCTACATGCTTAATCCCGTCAAAACCAAATCTACAACGTAAACCTTAACACAATATCCTCACCTTAGTCACGGCCCCGTTGGCTCAACGCAGAAAATAACTACTGCTATTTTCTATTTTTAGGTTTTTAATTATTCCTCTTTTCTTTTTCTTCTCTGGCTATTATTCATCCCTGAACGACTTCTATACCTCTGCTTTTATATACATTTTTTTTTACCTTATTATTTCTTTTAGTTCTTTTCCTTTCTCTGGAAAAATGGATCCCGAAAGGAAAGTGGAACAAATATATATTTAAATGAAAGGAATGCGATGAAGGAGACAGGTACATTTCCTTGGATATCTATTTAGAGGGGAGGGGGAGGTCTTTCTAAATTGTGTCCATTATTTATGCAGGAGTGAGATATGAGAGGGCGGTATAAGGAAGAGGGGGAATTACGGGAGTGATGCGGCGGGTGGATGAAATGGTTTGATTGCTATCTCACATTAATCAGGTGCCTCTTCTTTCTCGAAATGTTTCTTCTGCTGCCGTCAAATGCTCTCCTCCCTCTCCTTTGCTCTAACCGGCTCGTCTCAGGAAATTTAACCCCCTCCCTCCTTCGAATTATATTAACGGGTCCAATCTGTGTCAATCGGTCTTTTGGTCCACCTCTCTCTTTCTCTGAGCTGCTTTTATTCGCGAATTTTCATTTTTTCAGAAGGGAAATGGAAAGTATTTGATTAAATCATACAGCATATATTGTTAAATAGATAGAATAATTTTTTAACTAATTACATAACATTATAGTAATTTTGTTTTTCCTTAGGATATAAAATTTAGTATATCATCAATTAGTATATTAAGGGCCCCCACAGACTAACGACTTTAGTCGGTCCGACTAAAATCGGACAGATTCGGAAGAGTTGTTTTAATAGAGACAACGCAAATATCCTACAGAAAATGAAACTTGTTCTGTTTTTCCTCCGATCACATTATTTAGGAAGGGTGACCGCACAGGGCCAATTTTTATCGATTTCCACATTAGTCTGTCACTGCCCGAGTTCTCGAATTGCCATAATCAATATGGACATTAATGCCGATTTAATTTTTAATTGAAGTTGAAAAAAAGGCGTGATCTATTCGACAAGTCTCATCCCGTGCACCACGACAAGAACGTAAAGTAGGAGTTATTATTTTTATTATTATTAAAACTTCTCCGAATGTTTCCAAAGGGCGCTGTGCAGTACGTAAAATTGGTCCTTGAGTAACCGTTGGGCTGGTTAGTGGGTGAATCGACCACTTGCGATCACAATATTTTCCCCTTTTACCAAATTGGTATAGTGCAAATTCCGCGATCTCAGAGAATTCCATTTCGAAAGGACACTGTTCGCTGTTGCAATAGAAACTGAGAGTCTTGAAAAAAAATCGGGAGGGAATCGGAAGCTCATCGTGATGGGTCGGTCGGAGCCGACAAAAGTCAAGGAAATGGCATGACGTCACGCTTTGCTAAAAATCGGTCATGTGCCTCTAGCCTAAACGTTTCTTGAAAAGAACTACTTCTTTATTTCCATAAATAAACTCAAGCGATTTTCAAATAAATAATTGCTTAGGGATTGATCCTTCTATGCCATCATGCAGATGTCAACCAAAAATTGGTTATATGTTCCTACAAGAAAAATCACACCAGGTCTCTCAAAGCGTAGAGAAAGTGTAAATTAGTAATAAATGATAAAGATTAAGGAAGAACGATAGCCTGCTTGAATATTTTACCTTGGAGTACATTCATTTAGGGCAGATAATTGATTACCCTCGTTTTGGGAAGAAGACATACGGTCTAATCTAAAACCACAGCTCACCCTTGTCCATCTGTTACTTAGCATAAGCGCCAACATGACGTACCCCTTCTAGGGGCGACCCCCTCTAATCCTTCATCAAGTGCTTCCAGATTTCATTAACAATAAATTGCTTTTTGTGCTTTCACTCCGTTGTTCATTAAGTTTACATACAGAAAGTACTGAGATCAAGGAACTCAAGTGTTTCCCTAAGTAAATGATAATATGATGAATGATGATATATGAGTGATTCTCTAGTACTATTAAATTTTGTGGCGAAAAACAAAATTAAACTCAATTGATACATGAAATAAAGTGCTTAAAAATTGTGTCATACTTTATATTTCATAATTTGAAAGTTGTGCTAAACTTCCACAAGAATCCTTTTCATTAGAGCTGGAAAAAATAATGTACTCCTGTGTATCTGAGGTTATACCTAGAAACCCAGTTACAATGGATTGAGTTTCTTTCATCAAGAAGTTAAAAGTTTACACATTAAAAGTTCCGTTATTTTTTAAATTGAATTTATTTATTTTTGTTTCAAACTTAAAAAATAATCAATTTATAACTACACTATGCAGCAGGTATAGTAAACATCCTTAAAAAATAGTTATCGAACTATTTTGATAATCAGAAATTCACTTTATTCAAGAATACTCTGAATATTTCGCTCCTTTTTCATTCTATGATAACATCTTGAAATAGCAGTTGGTAGGCGCGAAAATCATTATAAAATCAATTTTTTTTTTTTAAAGAAAATTTACTGACATTTGAGCCCTAATAGAGGTCTTAATGTTTATTAGTTCCCGAGATAAAGTTTCTTTTTTTTAAACAATATTTTTTCCAAAAAACGAGAAATCACCATTTTGTAACTTTATTTTGGCAAATACCATCCAAACTATTCTTTTTAACAAGCTAATCATTCGAAAATGCTTTATTATTTACATTTTTTTTTGAAAACGTAAGCGACGCTATACAAAATCTTTAATCCCTTTTCTACCAAACGCTAATAACAACCGAATATGGCGTTCACGACAGATCGCGTTCTGTTTACCTGAGCCTTTACTCGGGCTCCACACTAGTGGCAAATTGTTTGCCAAATGTGTGGATCAGAGCATTTGTGAATGTTTCTATATTGGTGAAAATACTGACCAATGCTTGCGTTGGTGCTGGTGTTGGTCGTTTCTTGGCGGTTTTCTTTCACCCAAATGACTTGCTGTTTTTAAAAGGACAAAAGGATCTGTCAAATGGCTGGCCATGCTTGCAGATTCTCCATTTGTGCTTTCACATTTCGTACTTGTTGGCCACTAGTTTCTTACTCGCCATAGTCTGTGAATCTGTTAGTTAAACTTAAGTGAAATACTTGTTGTAAGGAATAATATTCCCTGATAGTTATTATAATCAATTTTAACACTCTATAATACTGTACGAGTCGGTTACTACCCCAGTCAATTGACTTCATAATACAGAAAATAGAGAAAAGAGATAATATAATATTATTTTTTAAATTCCTTTTAGGATGACACAGCTCTGAGGAGTTTACCATTTTCACTAACCAGTTTCTTCTGTTATTTTTTTAAAAATAATTTATTATTAATTTTTTAATAGTTTTTTTTAAGGCCAGAATTTCAAGAATCATGGAGGTATCACGAATGACAAATAACATGAAGTATGAAAGAGTGATAAACGCTAATAATGAAACATAAAAAGGAAAAAAGAGAAGAATATTTTTCAATCATTGTTCCTATTGTAGTTGAACATTTAGAACATTAACATTATTCTTATGCATATTTATATTTATAATAAACTATTATTAGTTTCGACAGTTACTTGCGTTAAATACAAAGGTGTTAAATGACACCTTTTGGTCGCAAAAACTTGGTGGAAAAGGTTATAACGCATTTCGTCGGCAAAAGTGTAAAACCAGTCAGGTCAAAAACGGTTTGATTAAAAGTTATTTTATTTGTTCAGTTGCCAATATATGAAATATATAGTAAGGAAAAGGTATCGCAATCGTGAAAATATTCGAATCCGAGTTTTCAACAGAAATGCACGTTTTTTAGTACAAATAATCTCTCCAAATAATATATTCTCATCAAATAAAAAAGTCTCGCAAAATGGTTTATGTGTTTGTATCTAGCTCCAAAACGTAAAACTGTACGACAATGAAATTGCGTATTTAAGGTAAGTATAAGCTTGTACAGCAACTTTTCTGCCAAAATCGAGCCACTTTTACAAAACTACTACAATTTACCCCAAAATGACCCTATTTTGATCAAACTCGTTATATCCATGGTAAATTTAATGCTCTTTAATAACACCCAGGTCTTTTTTTCATTGAAATAGTCTGATAGGGATTAAATGCTGAAATTTCAAAATGGCTTTCTCTAAAGTACCTTCAATTTCGTTTATTTGAAAACATTAACCATGTCTCATTAATTTTTGCAATAAAAAATGGATTAATACAAACTAGGAGGAAATTTGATAATTGTTTAAAGGAGAAAAATGGAAAAATATTTTCCCACATTGAAAACAAATTTCAGAAAATAAGAGCAATAATATACATGTATAATATACCGGAAAGTTAAATATTTTGTAAAAAGCTATATCTTTCATAAAAAAGACGTAGAATTTATTGGAGAGTGACGAAAAAAACATAACTTAGTTTTTCTTCTCGATAGTTTATCACTTGCTAGTTAAAACCACTTTCAACTATTTAAAAAACAAAAGACCTCGATACGGGTAAAATCTAATTTTTTAAACGATCTTTTCCAAGATCGTTTCGCCTTACCCAAGGCTATCTAATGGCTAAAAAATCTGCATTTCCGGAGGACCAGCCTTTCCAAACAGTTTTAATGGTTAAACAAATAATCGATGACTTTCCCTAGTAAAAAAAAACTGCTGGTTTTGAAATTCATCGGTCTCTTGCTGAGGCACTAAATGCAATTATAGGTACGACTCCAAAATTATTAATTTCATAATAGCAATAGGAATTAACAGTCTTATATAATTTTCTCCAATTTCAAATTTCTACAAAAGGACTATAATAACTAATTAGCAATTTGTCACCCTATTAATCGAGTTAATAATTCAACATTTTCTTCCTTCTCCCTCCTCCCTTCGAATAGTTGAGATCATACCGTTACGCGTTTTCACCGTTATTCCGACGAGATTGTAATTGGCAATTTGATATTCTGATAGACATTTAATTGGATTTTACGAAACATGTTACATTTATTGCTTTATGCTGCCTCTCGCATAAAGTTATAATTATAATCCGTTAACGAGGCAGAGGCCGGAAGGATAGATAATATTATGTTAAATCAGTCATTAGTTTAGCGAGTTGAGGTAAGCGATGGCATTAGCTAATTGTGTGAGATTGGGAAAGACGACGTCAGCAGGGGGTTTGGCCCGGTGCCACCTCGGTGATTACCTGCCCGCCGTGTTTTATTACCGGCCGTCCTCCGTTCATCATTCCTCTCCTCCCAATCAGGAGCAGTCCTTCGATACTCTCCTCTCCGATTCCTTACTCTCTTTGTCTTCATCATCAGTCCCTCTGCCGTTACCACCGTTACCAACATACTCTTATCTCGGATAGGAAAAAGATATATTTCAGCCTACGGTTCGTGTTGCTGTGAAATAGTACTTCTAAAATAATAGCGATTCCGACATAAAAGATATAAAAAAAAAAAAAAAAATTAAAAATGACGAAAATAAAGAAGAAATGGTTTGCTAGTTGTTGTGGATTTAAGGCGCATAACATTTCAAATCTCCCGTTATTGCTTTTAGTAATCCAATTTATAAATAGTTTTTTAATTTATTGTTAAATGAATTTCATTAGTATAGAATAACAAATTTATTTGGAAGTATCGTCTTATTTTGTCTTGTAGTTTCAAACGTTTCTGAATACATCTTCCTTAAATTAGAAGAAAATCACAGCATCTACCCTAGAATTTTCCTTTGCTGAAACTGATCTGCGTTGGAAATTCCTTCAAATCCAAAGAAGAGCATTCATTATTCGTCACTGATGCGGGGACAGAGATCTGTATAGCATGACACTATCCGTACCTATATGTATAAATGGACCTTAATTTGCCACATCAAACCCAGTGTCAGACTTATTCCGACTCCAATAACATTTCTAATGCTTTCCATAGCTGAACTAAATGAAATTTGAAGAGGAGTAAGATTATCGAAAAATTATTATAGGGGACGTAACTCCTAAAATAAATAGATTAATATTTGTATTCATCTAATCTTATCTTAATTTTTTAAATATATATATTTATATATATATATATATATATATATATATATATATATATATATATATATATATATATATATATATATATATATATATACGGACGGACTTATTTTTGGACTCTACGTAGATATCTTGAAGCGTAAAACCTCAAGTTTTGAGTTTGAGAGGGGAGAGGGGGGGGGGGGGGTAGGATTAATCAAATTGTTATCCCGGTCGATTACGAAGGTTTATAATAATATGATTATTTAAAATAATAAACCAAAATTAAAATATAATGTATTATATGTTTATATTTATTTATTTAAATAAATAAAATTTATACATTAAAATTTTAAAAAATATATATACTATATATATTATAGTATATATCATATATGTTTTCATTTCTTTTTAATACCTACTTTTCTAATTTGGTTTTATCGTGAGTGATAAAGTAAATGTCTTTACGATGATGCTGGTCAACCTAAACGTTTTTTCTTACCTCCTCGTGTTTTCTTGCGGTCCTTAGCGGTGTTTTCCTTATCGTGGGAAGTAAAACAAGTTAAGAATTTAGTTTTCTTACGGTCTTCTGTGTAACACGCTACAGAAAATACTTTTAGATAAAACTCTTCTCTCAAAATTTTTTTTTTACTTATTTTTTCTCTTCTTTTTATGCCTCCTTTACTTGTGAATTTTCATTGATATAATCATAAATAAACATGTCTTTAAGGCCTCATTGTTATTTATTGTTCATTTATTATGTTATATATATTTTCTTAAATTTATTGATCTCAATAATTCATTTCTAAAAACCTAAGAGTGAGAGTTTAGATATTGTTTACAATAACCACTGTTCTTCATGAATGCGAAAACAGAGCCATAAGGCACGGAAAAGGTTGAGTCAACCTTGATGAGAGTTCTAAGTGTGGCTAAGCAACACTGAATTGAATACTATTAATTGGAATAATAACATCGCTGCTCTTGAAATGGGGGTGTAAAGTCTTTGGGAACTAAGGTAAACGTTCGAGCGGTTGACCGAAACGAAAGTGGGAAGATTAGGTCTTATGTTGAATATTTGTGTTCTGACAGAGTTCAGTTGAGAAAGCCGTGTGGGCATATTAAAGAATTAAAGAATTAAATATGAAATAAAAAAAAAGAATGAATTAAAGGATTAAGAATTAAATTTGCTGACATTAGAAATTTTAAGTTGTGTCTCTTTCATTCTGGATGTGAGATATATAAATATTATAATAATGATTGTCTATATCATGAATTTCTAAAAAATATTATATAATAATTAATAAGTTCTTTTTGATACTCGATTAAAATGTTTTGTTTCTCGAATTTAAAATACAATAAAAACTAAAATTTTAACTTTGATTGGTATTCCCCTACCAATTTGAATTTTCCAACCAGATTCAAAAATATGTTTTCCGTTTCGGAAATTGTTGTAATACCGCTTGGTTAATTATAGAATTTTCCAGTTTACTAGTTCCCTGATAATTGCTTGGAACTCCACTGTTCCGAGAAATCGTAAGCATTCAAACTGTTCTCCACTAAAATACATATAATTATATTTTCAATGAATATAGATATATGATATTTGTTTTTCCTAGCTTATGTAACATATTTTATATTTTTCTCATTATTCTCTTTTAGTTGAGTCTTTTAGCTTGGTGTTTGTATGACTTATTTCATCATATAGCGCATTTTTTTTCTCGAATAGTTTTTAGAGCAATTATAATATTCAAAGCATTGAGATTGGTAGAAGATCAAAAGCGAATTGCAGAATTTATCCTCTCTAACTGGGATCTCTATCTGCCTCGATTGGCCCTTTTTATCGCAAATGCACGTTCCGAGTCTGGATATAGGCAGGGCTGTACCTTATGAAAAAACTAAACCCTGGCTTGGTATAGCTCCAGGGGAAACCCCGGAAATTGGGTTAGCTTCCCTTGCCTAAAACAAATCCTTTCCTCACCTAGATTCGGTCTGTGGTTTAAATTTTTTTTTTTTAATTTGGGAGTTTATAAACAATCTATACAAATGAATTTTTGAAATACTACTTATTATAATTTTTTTTGTAGATGGTATCAAAAATTAAAATTTAAAGCAACCGTTTTCTATAATTTTTAAAAATTGTCCGCTACATTATTTTTTTTCTTTTTTAGATATGAAAGTAAAACATGCACTCATATATAATTTAATTCAAAGTTCTAATACATCTGTTAAAATGTTTTAGATTACAAACTTTTTTAATTTTATTTTTATGCTCATGATTTTCAAAATTTTTTGTACGCCCACTGTTCCGATCTTAAATATTTTAATCTTTGAATAAAAAATAAATGAATGCTATTTATTATTTATGGGCTATTCAAAATAAATTCAAACAAAACCCTAATGATTTATTTACTTTTGTATTCAACAAATTAACAGAATACAATTTATGAATAGTAACAAGAACCCTTCCCCCCAGCAATTTATAACTTTTATTAGCGGGAGTCGTGCCACAATATCCTTCCACGAAATCTCAGCCCCATTCATATCTCATATTCACAGTACCTATTAAAACCTTTGAATAGGTAGCTATGGAAGCATTCATAGTACCTAGTAAAAAAAAAAAAAATTACCTAAGCTGTATTCTTTTATAAATGTTTAAAATTTCGTTACAGAATATCGTTTTTCCTTCAAACCGAATTCATCGAAAATTCCTGTGTTCTCAAAGCAATTATCAGAATCACGAAAACTTAAAAGCATAGTAATGTAACATGAGAAATATTAAAATTGAAAATATTAAATTGATTTGCCGTTAATTGTGAAATAACGCTTTTCCAAAGAACTTAACCAGTGGAATCGTTTCATCAATTTCTTTTTTAAAATAAAAATAAATATTTCTAAAATGAGATAAATTTAAAAAATAAAACATTCAAATTTGTGATTATTTGAGAAAGTGCGTAGCAGTTGTAAACGTACATTGGATCAGATAAGATTTATCATAATCATGACAAATAGAATTGAAAATATGTATTACAAGAAATATTAAAAATAAGAATATCACATATTTTTCCAATGAATTTTTAAATTATGCTTTTTTCCAAATAACCTAGTAGGAAAATTCGTTTTTGTTTCCTCTGATTACAAATAAAAGATAATCAATATATTTTCAAAAAGGCGACGATTTGAGTTAGGACGTATTAGTAACGCGAAATAATTTTTTTTTTTTTTCAATTAAGTATTTCCATATGTATTGCTTCATTTTATTGATTGTCTAAACGGAACATATATTTCAAAGCTCGTTTACATATTAGATTACCTTCTTTTTTTGTACTGGGCTGTATATTTAATCAAAAATACTCTACCTTATGAACCTATATGAAACGAGTCAGATATTATTCCTTGGAAACAGGACGTAATGAAACTGAAACCAAAACAAAGATGAAAAATTCCGAAAAACAAAACTGTGGCATATATATATGTTTGTAGTTTGAAGTCCTGTTTGAGTCCTCTCTGTTATTTATGTTGTGGAGTTTTACAAGCAAGTCTTTATTTGTCTCATCGACTGAACATTTTGATTTTAAATTTTGTCCCAGCTTTAAATTAAATAAAAATAATAGCGATGATTACGTAAGGTATAATTTCCATTGTAATTATAAATATGTCTTCTACAAGTATGTGTCTTCTATAAATATGTGTTCTACAACAGTGGTGTAAGTTCTTGTTAGTTAATTCGTTTATATTGATCTTTCATAATTTTTTAAAGATTTATTTTATTATTATTTTTTTTGCTTGTTCTCTCTCTCCCTTTATTTGTACCAGCATATTTGCAAATTTAAAAAAAAAATTATTTTTGACTAAAACATGTGTTATCCATTTAATTTAATAAGAAATCGGTTTTATTTATAATGAATAAAATTTAATGATTATTTACTCCTAATAATTAAACTATTCATGCGGAGAAAGTGGCAGAACAAATTGAATATCATTTTCGGTTGTTAACTTATACATCATTGTTATAAATATATCTAAACAGAAGTGTTATTAAAAAAAAAAAAAAAAAAAAAATAGACGATCATTGATTTTATATTATTTAATTATGATAGTACATCAAAAAGAAAAAGAATAATTGAGATTTTAATAATTTTTTCATTCCATTAATTTAATGATCAATACAATCTACATGATTTATTGACTTAAACAAAGTAGTTTCTACAATGCACAGATTATTTCATTGTATTATTACATAATTCAATATGTAAAGCTTCATTTACGGTATGGATGGGTTGTATGCCGGGATGTAAGGTGAGGTAGCTGCCCCCTCTTTCAAAGTGGAAAAAATAAAAAAAAATCGTAGCTAGTCCTCGTAAACTATTGTTTAATAATTAATTCATAAAAAAATATTTTTTTTTTCTGTTGAATGTTGCTATAAATTATTGCATGGCACCATGAACCCTCTTACTCTCTACATAAAATAAATTAAATTAAAAAAATTGCCTCCTTTCTGTTTTGTGCTGACTACGCCCTTGACTATATGTTAAAATATGTATCTTTATATTAATATCATATTATATATTTTTTCTGTTGAATATAATTGATCAGTATGTTGTCTTATATACGTGCTAATACCCTTTTTATTGGCAGCATTACTTAATAAATAAAGTATTTCTCTCCCCTACAATTTTATAAATTTTTAAAATCGATCATTTATTGTGAAATTAAAAATAAATGATATTCTTAACTAACCATGTGAATTAGTGAATAAGAAATTTCAGATATTTTCGAATGAATTAATTTGTATCAGCATTGGCTCAGTCTATCGAAATTTTCTTACTTATTATCATGATAATGATGAATTAAATATTCAAATAACATGCTAAAGTTTGTAAAAATTAAGATAACAAGATTTTGCTGGTCAAATTGATCGATTTTAGATTCCAAATGCTCTTAAACGGATACCAATCATATTTGCAGTGTTTTTATAAATAGTCATTATGAAGATTATTTTGGTGTTCTATTAAAAAAAAGTTCATTATTTTTTGTTAGAAATATATTTTTTATTATTTTTTTTTTATTTATTGATTTATCTGTTTTTATTTTTTCTGTGTCCTATTCCTAATACCTGTTAATATTGTTTCATCTTTTATTCTTCTAATTTCATCAATATTATTTTGATTATTTGTCTCATTAAATATATCTTTATCATTTAGTTACTTTAAAAATTTACAATTATTCGATAATTATATACATTATGAGTCGTTAGGGATGTCTTTTCTATGAGACAATATCCCTACTTTGCCTGCTGTACCCATGCTAATCCCACTTAGCCGATCTGGAAATAATGAAATCTAAAACATAAAAAAAAATATTATATAGTCTAAAATACTTTTCCGTAAAAAAACAAAACAAAAAATAAAGAACTATAATAGTTCTTGGTACAGTAGTTCTTGGGTCAAAGTTATCTTATGCCTTAAACTCCCTTTAAATAATGGATACCGGGGTTCCTTTTTTGGCTCTGGTCGCAAATCCATTTCGGACAAGTTTTTGGAGGAGAGAGAGTTTCGGTGAGGTATAAATCCAGGAGAGAGGAGCGATAAGTGGTCCTGAAATATGAGGGCCTTTAGAGAGTATAAATGTTGCCAATCACTAAGGGCCGATCGTCTATCACTCATAGGGCGGCTCTTTCCCTTATCGTAAGGGAGGGGAGGAGGGGTATAATATTCCAGGCTGACCCCGAGGGTCGTACGTTCTGTCCCTTCCTGTGTCCTTCCCTCACCCTCTTCTTGCAGTTTATATTTTTTCATTTTTTTTTAATAATGTGAAAAAAATTTAATTAATTCATTTATTGTTACTTAACTATAGTCCCTCCTTTTTTCCAGAAAAAAAAAAATGGTTGTTCTAAACAAGAATTTTGGGAACAATCTGGAAAGTTAATATGAAAAATCTCTTTTTGGACTTGGATTGAAGTCGTTAGCAATTAATTACCTAAATATCAATAACCGAGTTTATATATATATATATATATATATATATATATATATATATATATATATATATATATATATATATATATATATATATAATATCGAAGTCCAAAAAGAGATTTTTCATATTAACTTTCCAGATTGTTTGGACTTCGATTGAAGTCGTTAGCAATTAATTACCTAAATATCAATAACCGAGTTTATATATATTTATATATATATATATATATATATAATATATATATATTATATATATATATATATATATATATATATAAACTCGGTTATTGATATTTAGGTAATTAATTGCTAACGACTTCAATCGAAGTCCAAACAATCTGGAAAGTTAATATGAAAAATCTCTTTTTGGACTTCGATATTATATATATATATATATATATATATATATATATATATATATATATATATATATATATATAAACTCGGTTATATTGATATTTAGGTAATTAATTGCTAACGACTTCAATCGAAGTCCAAAAAGAGATTTTTCATATTAACTTTCCAGACTGTTCCCAAAATTCTTGTTTAGAACAACCATTTTTTTTTTCTGAAAAAAAGGATATATATATATATATATATATATATATATATATATATATATATATATATATATATATAGAGAGAGAGAGAGAGAGAGAGAGAGAGAGAGAACCAACAGCCATGGTGTAAAAGAGCTTGTAAGCTTCTCTTAAAAAAAAAAAATATTATGAAATCAAATTAAAATAAATAAATAGAACATTCATATCTAGCTGTCAATGAGAAAATTGAATATTTTTTATTGACTTCATTTTTACTCTATTATTATTGTTTTTTATAATTTGAATTTTTGCTTGTAACTATCTTAAAAATAATGACGATCAGCAAATTTGATGATGAGATTGTTATAGAATGGCTGGTATGAGAAAGGATAGGATCCTCATTCCGGACTCGAGCACAGTAGTACATAGTAGGAGCAGTGGCGGGCGGCTCGTAGGTAAAATTAATGGGGGTACTGCTCCTAAAAATTTTTAGCCTTTGTTTTAAAATTTTGTAAAAGGAAACTAACGTGTTTAATAAAAAAGTTTAATCAGAAAAATGTTTTAATCCTTAAAGAAAAAATCAAACATTTCTTTACTCACTACAACATAAACTGTTAACAGTTTGAGATTGATCAATTTACTTAAAAATGAAATCCCGTTCTTCTTGTTTCAATTTGTGCGACAAGATACAAGGCCGTGGTTAAAGCTTATGTTAAATAAAAACCGAAAAAAAAAATCAAATTGAACAGCAAGGAGTTGGAGAACAATCTAATTATACACTTTATCACATACCAGAGTATAGTAAACAGTTTTTAAACATAACAAGCGGTATAAAAAAACCAAACAACAACATTACCTTCTACCAACACGCAAGGGTCGGCACTGTGAGATCGGCAATACTCTTTTTCCCTGCAGCCTCGCGTGGAGCTTTCTATGTGTGCATGCGCACAACAGCCAAATTCCTCGCAGGTGTGGACTGTGAAGCGCACAATCCCATTCAAAGATTTTTGTATATTTTCCCTAAACTGTGGTATGGTTACTGATATTAAGCTTAATTATTATATATTTACAAGTATAAAGGGAGAAGGAAAGAAAAACGGACTAATTACATTGAATGTATTATATTGATTATAATGATTAATAATCAAGTGAAATGGGGAAGGTTTCAAAGATCATGTACGCGAGCCGTTCATTTTCAGTCGTATTAGTTGATGGATTTGTCTTTTATAAGTCCGTCAATATGTCCATGTTTTTCATGTCCAGGATGAAAGCAGAAATAAAGAGTCCGTGGGTATGTGTTGATCTAGTGTTGGTTAGTTCAGGTCAGTTTTGAGTTGTAATATCTACATTCCTAGGAGCTTGTTATATTAGCATTGATATTTTGAATTGAAAAGATGTATTTTTTTGGACTATAATTGGAATAGGCATTCCAAAAACAAAGTCTTTAGTCTCTGGAAAAAAAATATCAATAAATGCATAAAAATTAAAAAAAAAAAAATTAAGTTACTCAATTAATCTGAAACAGAAGGCTTAGTCAATGTTTCACTAATTCAGGTATCGTCCGGACAGAGAAAGACAAGATCACATAAATGCAGACCAGAGTCAGTGCATCCCGCATCAACAGTCTATCCAACTAGATTGTTCATAACTCTAAGACTATTCCACATATACTTGTCTCTGTCTCTTCTCAGTAGGTATTTTTTAGAATGTTAATGTACGAAGTGCTGTTGAATTGGTGAAACGTTGGCTGGTATGTTATTGCCATTATTAAAGAGACTAGCTTTGTAATCTTCCAACAATATACCTTTTGCTCTCATTAATCAAAAGTCTATGTGGGTTGTGAAGCCCAACATTTTAGTCCTTGAGTTTAATGAAAGGGAATCGTTCACCCACTGGCTGCCAAGCATCCCATGGAGTTTACGATCCCAACTTGGTGAAAGTGGACAATATCGGAACTATAGGGGAGTTGGGAGCAAAGCTGTGACAGAGAAGTGATATAATAAGGGAGGGGAGAGCTAGGAAATCGGTGACTCCACAGCCTACAAGAGTCATGGCCCAGGACTGCACCTGAGCCGGCCCAACTTCCACTCCCAAGCCCTATAAATAATAGCCACCTTACAACAGCTGGGTCTTCTAATACCCTCCGCCTTCCATGGTCAGCGGGCCTCTTCTGTCATTTACCGTCTTTTCTAGAGGATTTTAGATGGGCTGTGCATGTAACTATATTTAAATATAGCGAAATATGAGTATCATTGATGTTTCTTAGCACTTTTTGTACATTATAAATTGTATTCCTTAATACTTAATACACGTTACCCTGATGATTTCCAAATATTCCTGTCCTTTCCCCTTGAATATTGAATATTCCTCCTTAACCCTAGAAGGGTATTACTGATAGAGGAGCGAGTTTACGTGAGATACTCAATGGAGGAAGAACTTCCGGGAAGCCAGCTAGCTAGGAGTAGTGGGCTCTCTGTAATTTACAAAAGTGTGTTGCATATTCTTCGAATATGAAAGCTACATTTTCTGAATTGTTACTAAAATACATTAATGCAATACATTTATTGGCTATTCAAAATAAATTAATCCTAAACGGTAGTATTTTTTATTTCACATCTGCTGGATACATTTTACTATGTCTAGATAGAAAAATCGGCAGAATAATATAAATTTATTTTTCGATATTTTTGGAAGGATTCTTAATTTAATTTTGGGTAAATTTTACGAAATAAATTTCTTTCTCGAATTATCTATTCATTTAAAAATTCATCACATTATTTGTTGACGGGAATTATCCCATCTTCGGGACAAACTCTAAAATTATAACAGAACATTGTAAATAACTACATAATACTAAAAATAACAAACTTCTTCTTCATAGGCGTAACAGACGCACCAGGCGGTCCTTGGTCTGCTCAATCACTCTTGCCCAGTCTTGTCGGTCCGTTGCAAGTCTCAGAGACACGTTAGGATTTCGGAGGTCCTCTGAGACGCTGTCCTTACATCTGCTTCGTGGCCTCCCTCGAGCTCTCACTCCTTCTGGACAATCCTTATATAGCCCTTTGACGGTTCATCATCCATTCTATTGAGGTCACACAACGACTTTAGAAGTTGTATTCAGACATAAACGGACAGCTTCACATCGTCATATAGGGAATATACTTCTCTATTCTTTCGGAGACGGTAAACCCCATCTTCTTTCACAGGTCCCAAAATGCGCCTGAATATTTTGCGTTCAAAGATGTCGATCTTTTCAGCTGCTGATTTTTTAAGTGCCCATGTCTTACTTGCATATGCTGCGACTCGTCTAATGAAGGTCTTATATAGCCTCAACTTGGTTAAGCGGTTAACTAATCTACTTCTCATAAGATGAGCTATAGAGAAAAAAGCTTTATTGGCCGAGATAATGCGTGCCTGGGTCTCCTTCTCCTCCTCCAATGCTTCATTAAACTGTGCACCAAAATACTTAAAACTAGCAACACGTTGGAATGTGTAGTTTCCAATTGTATAGTACATCTGGGTTTCTTTTTCCTCAAGATCAGAGTCTTTGTCTTCTCGTCATTAATTTCTAGGCTAAATCTCCTGGCCTCCCTATCCAGCTTCCCAAAAGCATCTTTGATATTAAGAAGAGATCTTCCAGCTATCATCACTTCATCGGCATATGCTAATAATTGAGCCCCTTAGTAGAAGATATTACCTCCCTCATCCAGACAGGCTCGTGCTAGTACAGTTTTTAATATGATGTTGAAAAGTAGCGGTGCTAGAATATAGTCCATCGTTTACCTGAAATGCGCTGGTTAACTTGCCATTGACTCTAACTTTGTAGCTTGTATCGTTCATTGTGCATATTACGAGTCTGATAATTTTTAAGGGAATATCTCCTTCATTGCCTGGAACAATTCCTCTCTCAAAACCGAATCATATGCGGCCAATGAACAGAAAAGAACAGAAGCCACATAGTGTTTTGAAATTCTTTCATTTTCTCACACACCAGTCGCAAGGAGAAGATTTGATCGATGGTGATCTGTTAGGCCTAAAACCTCCTTGGTAATCTCCCAGCTCAACAGCAGTAGGCGGTTGTAGAGAGCTATAGAGATAATTTTGTACGCTGTGTTCAGCAGGCTTATGCCTCTATAGTTCTTACAGTCCGTCCTATCCTCCTTGTTTTTATAGAGTGGAACGACTGTTGCTTCTGACCACTCCTTCGATATCCTCTCTACTAGAAAAATGTGTGAAATTAGTCCATGCATCTCACTAGCTAATGACCCATTTGCCAGTTTTAAAAATTCTGCATGTATTCCATCTGGATCAGGCACCTTATTACTTTTTAACTTCTCCACAATAGCTTCGATATCCTCTTTATCCGGTGGGATATCTTCGTGGTCATCGCCAATACTCGCATAATTTATTGGTCTCGCGGCTTCAACATCAAGCTCAGATCTCAGGAGTGTTTGAAAGTATTTCATCCAATGTTCTTGCAGCTCTTCGTCCAACCAATAGGCGTCCACTTTCACCCCTTATAACCAGGTTATTATTTCTAGTACCTGTTCTCTGCTGCTGGACCTCCTTGTAGAATTTTCTGGTCTCATTGTTGCTTCTGGCTTTTCTCTAACCTTGTCATTCATCCAGTTTCTCTTCTTAGACCTGATGATTCGTGGGCCCTAGCGTCATGAATATCTTTTCTATTCTGCCGTGTGTCCTTACCCAGCCACTTGGTTCTTAGTATATTGCGAACCTTGATGGTTTAATCGCACTTTGTATCAAACCAAGATCTATTTGGAGGCTTCCTCTCTATTCGGCAATATTGCTTTGCTGCTACAGTGATTGACACCTTCACCTCCTTCCACTGAGTTTCTACCTCTTTGTCACCACTTACAACAGGGATGTTCCTTACGTTTTCTTCCAACTTTTCTTTATATTGCCTTATATCCTCATTCTTTAATTTATCTCTACTCCACTTGTTCGATTGATTGAGGTGCCCCAGTTGTGTGTATGTTATTCTGGTCACAGTCTTTGCTATAACAATGAAATGATCAGAGTTCACATCTTCCCCTCGATATGATCTAACATCATTGTTTGCTATAACAAGGAAATGATCAGAGTTCACATCTTTCCCTCGATATGATCTAACATCATTGTTCTCATTAAAATGCCTACTAGAGACTAGCACATGGTCGATTTGAGTAAATATTCCGTTTGGCTAGTGGCACACTTGTTTATGCTTATCTTTGTGGGGGAAAATTGTTACATCTGGATGCAGCAAAATTTATCATTCGCACTCCATTTAATTTGTTTTAGTGTGCAAACTATTTTTCTCTGTGGTAGGCCTAAAAATTCTTTCTTTTCCAGCATGAGCATTGAAGTCTCCCGGCACTATTTTCATATCAGAGGAAGGGCAGCCAGGAAGGGCACTCTCATAAATGTACATGCACCTGCGGAGAAGAAGAGTGAGGAAGAAAATATCTTTTTCTTCCTCAATCTTCTCCTCCGTAGGTGCATATACATTTATGAGAGTCACATGGCATTTCTTCCCTCTTATCCTTAATTTGCAAAGCCTCTCGTTGATGGGAGGAAAAATAACAAACACTGTATATAAATAAGATTTGTACGAATAGTTTTTAAAATAATATTCTCCTGCTGCAGACTTGTTCATCGCACAAATGGGGAGGAAAACCAGTATTATATGCCCAATATTAACACTTAAAATAAGTAATAAAAATGTTTAAGTAGAGTATAAACAAAATCTCGTTTGTAACCTTTATTACGGAACCATATGATTTCTCCATTTAATTTTAATATAATTTTTGATGTAAGTTTATTATAACCTTCAAGTAAAGTACCCTTTTCGGCTCACCAATTTTAACCAAAATCTAGAAAATACATTCATATTGATATAAAAGTCCTGTTTACCAAATTTGAGATGTTTTACATTATATTTTGATATAATTTTTGATGAAAGTCTAATATGACCTTCAAGTAAAGTACCACTTCCGGTTTTCCAATTTAGACTAAAATCTAGTAGGTTATTTCAATCAATATAAAAGTTCTAAATACCAAATTTGAGAAGTTTTGCATAGTATTTTAATATAATTTTTGATGGAAATAAATTATGACCTTCAAGTAAAGTACCACTTCTGGTGATCAAGCAGTGACCAAAAAGGGAGGTTCACAACTAGATTTTACAACAATCCTAAATACAGCATTTCAACTTTCTACGGTTAACTGTTTTTGAGTTATGCGAAATACGAACGTACGTACAGACGCCACGACGAAACTAGTCAAAATGGATTCAGGGATGGTCAAAATGGATATTTCCGTTGAAAGCTGAAAACCGAAAATTTTCGCGATTACAATACTTCCTTTACTTCGTACAAGGAAGTAAAAACTGTCAATATCACAAGATAAAGTATTTGAAATCGATATTTTAAGCGGAAAAACCCACTTAACTAATATGTTGTGCTCCTGCTACAGACTTATTGATCTCACAAGTGGGGAGGAAAATCAATATTTTTCACTGAATTTTAACACTTAAAACAAGTAATAAAAATGTTTAATTGGATTGGAAACCAAATCGCGCTTGTAACCTTTATTACCAAACATATGATTTCTCTTTTAATTTTAATATAATTTTTGATGTAAGCTTATTATGACCTTCAAGTAAAGTACCCTTTTTGGCTCACCAATTTTAACCAAAATATAGTAAATACGAATGTGAATAGATCGATATAAAAATCCTATTTACCAAATTTTAGGTAATTTTAATTATATTTTAATATAATTTTTGATGAAAGTCTAATATGACCTTCTAGTAAAGTCCCGCTTCCGGTTTTCCAATTTAGACCAAAAACTATTATGTTATTTGAATCAATATATGAATTATAAATACTAAATTTGAGAAGTTTTGTAAAGTATTTTAGTAGAATTTTTTATGGAAATCAATTATGACCTTGAAGTAAAGTACCACTTCCGGTAATCAAGCAGTGACCAAAAATAGAAGTTCACAACTAGATTTTAGAACAATCCTAAATACAAAATTACAACTTTTTACAGCTAACCGTTTTTGAGTTATTTGAGGTACGAACGTACGAACGTAAGTACAGACGCCACAACGAAACTAGTCAAAATGGATTCAGGGATGGACAAATTGGATATTTCCGTCGAAATCTGAAAACCGAAAATTTTCGCGATTACAATACTTCCTTTACTTCGTACAAGGACGTAAAAAAAAAAAAATTAACCAACATGTCAAACATATTTTTTAAAAATGAATAAGCGAACACTGATTTATGTACAGTATTCAGTTGACATGCGCATGATGGTATGGAAGGATCAATCTAATTAGGGATTGATAAATTATTTGCCACTTCTATAAATTTGTTTTATTGAACACTAGTTTGGAATGTTTTACATTCATCCTCAGTTCCGAAAAAATTCATAAATAAGCTATTCAAAATATAGTTTGGTATTATTATACATATTAAATTAGATTAATATAAATCAGTATTATAAAACATTTACGAATTATGAATTTAATTAAGACAAGAAATCAAATACATGTTGGTACTCACCAAGGTTTAAATGGATTTTATCAAACAGAAAAGTTTGTACTGGTTTCTTCTCACCAGTACTCAAGTGCACTTGAAATAATAAAATCCTTCAAATCCAATCCAGATTTTTGCTTAAATGACCAAATAAATATCTCCAATAGTCCAATCTTAAATTTATTCCCATCCATAACGGAAAAAACAATTACTCACCGGCATTACTGGAAAAACCCTGACCCTTAAACCGTTTTCCTAAAAACATCTTACCTAGCTTTCGTTCATTGTTAGTAAAATGCGAGAAGAAACCAGTACAAACTTTTCTGTTTGATATTATCCATTTAAACCATGGTGAGCACCAACATTTATTTGATTTCTTGTCTTAATTAAATTCATAATTCGTAAATGTTTTATATTACTGATTTATATTAATGTAATTTAATATGTATAACAATGCCAAACTATATTTTGAATTGCTTATTTTTGAATTTTTTTGTATGTTTTTAGAGCTGAGGATGAATGTATAACATTCCAAACTAGTTTTCAATAAAACAAATTTATAGAAGTGGCAAATAATTTATCAATCCCTAATGTACAGTATTTATTATTTACAATGTTAATTATTTACAATGTTGTTCTGTAATTTTAGAGTTTGTCCTGAAAGTGAGGAAATTCCCCGAAACGTCAAAAATTAATGTTATACATTTTTAAATAAACAGAAAATTCCAGGAAGAAATTTATCTCATAAAACTTCCCAAAATTAGTATAAATTTATTTTTTCTGAGATTCCTGTCTCCTTAGAATAATATATAGAGGCCTCAATTAAATAACAAATATATTTATCCATATTATATTATAATTAAAATAATGATGAAAACTAGTTACTATTTACAAATATTTTCATCGATTCAGAGCAAAAAAAAATCTTATCCTTGGAGATGGAGATGGATATAGGAGATGTACAATGGTAAGCGATTTTGTGTAAATTGTGTAAGAGAGACCGCATTGCGGACTAGAGACGAAATAAAGTCCCACAGCGATGTAGCATTGTTAATGAAGGATTTTTCAGATGCAGCAATTTTATGAGAAGAGGGTCTTCCGACCTGATCGGGAGTGTGGATTACAGGAGAAAATTTCGGGTTTGAACTGAAGGAGCTGAAAGGTACAAGGAGGACGATAGGGTTAGATAAAAACGATAGGAACGTTCACAATTTTCGCTAATGTGCGTACCATTATTGTGGAATCTCGGATTAATCATTTAAATTGGTCCAATTCCCAGAGGCAATTTCGTACGTGAAAACTAAGATTAGGTCGGGAGAGATCCCTCGACTAATTTTTTTTCTTTTTTTTTGTAAACACTTTCAGAAACTACTGAAACAAGACCTTTGAAATTAGGGTATTTACCCTGTCAAAACAACTGTGCAGTTATGGTCACAAAAAAGCTATTTCAAGTCTCTGTGCTATCGTGAAATGCGATTACTGCGAAGATCCTGAAAATAAAAAAAAAAACAGTTGATACGTCTTTTAAGTATTTTCAAGTTCTCCAGAGATCACATTATGAACCAAACAACCGCAGTCTAAGAGAGGGAAAATGAGCTGTAAGACAAGGAATTAGGGAGTGCGTCATTTGTGTTTTGTTCTTTTTTCCTATCCTTTTAACAATTTATCAAAAACATTTTTTGCACAACTATTAGAAATCTCGGTGTCAAGATCAATCCTTCTTTTTGAGTCTCTACTCCCTTCACATATCCCTAATCTCTTAATTGTGTATGTCTCTTACAACGAATAGTTATAACAAATCATCCGTTACCACATAATGTATCGAATGTTTTAATATTTTTTTTTATATTTTTTATTATGCACTTATTCCAGTCCAGGAATTTACCAAAAAGGAAAATTTAGTCCAGGAAAAAATTCATTCTGGGTTAGACATGAAAGAAAAGTCAATTATCATAAGCCTGGTTCGAACTTCCACAACACTGGCACCACTTCTGTCTTGAGAATCCTGAGGAGTTGCTCTTACTCTATGGTCTCATCAGATCTTTATGTTGCCATTTTTCATTTTTTTTTTTTCGGTCTTATCTAGATTTTTCAGATACTTATCGTTTTCTTTTTATAATTTCTAGCGGCTCTTTAGATATTTCAGGAATTGTGTTTGGATTCCGATTAAAATGATGAATGCTTATTGTTTGTTAGAATTTTAATTCAATATGTTTTTGAAGCAAGAGCATACAGTTCATTTTAATTTGAAAAGGAAAATATTTGTATCAATCTGTGAGCGATTTATAACTAGTTTAATCCAAACTATTTCCGTCTTTGTATTTGCCAATAAGGTGGAAGGAAACATTCCATTTCCAACAGAACAAAGCATTCTGCAACCTACTTCACTGTTTGTGCTATTTTAGTATAGGAATTGATTATTTAATGTGAATTCTTCCGTTTTATGCAGATATTTGGTTACTCTTTGTAAATAGTTCATACTGGTGGATTCCTTGTGTTGCAGTTACTTAAATTCTATTCAGATATTTGTCTATATTTTATCTAAATATTTAGATAAGAATGTATTGAATGAGCAAATATTAATAGATTTAGTAAGTTGCGAAGATATTTTTTAAGTACATAATATTTTTGGTAAGTTAATTTCTATATTATTTTTTATGAAAGAATTATATAATATTACTATAACTGTAGGTAATTTATCTAAAGTAATTTCTTCCGTTATTTTTATTCTTTTATTAGAATATTTCATACATCACTATTTTCGACATTTCGGGGTTAAATTATCTTTAGAACAAATCTGTATATCATAGAAGAACATAATTAGTATTTAAAACAGGTAAATAATTTAAAACATGCTCAACAATTAAAAATTATCCTATATATATGCTAATCTTCTGTGTTCAATCCATTTTTTCTAGCACTAATTTCAATGCACTCTTTATGTCTTAATTACATGCATAACATGTACCTAATATTTCATCTTAATTGTAACCGTCACTTTTTCATACATTTTAACTTATATGAAATTAACTTTACAAACTTATATATATATATATATATATATATATATATATATATATATATATATAAATTCTAAATTCCATTAAATAACTATAATTAAATAAGAATTTTCAATTCTTTTTAGCTTATATTATTATAACAACGTTATTCATGTTTTAATTTCATATATTTAATTTTATTGATGTTTATGGTTATTATTAAGGTTAAATATTCTATTGATCCTTCATTCATGTTTTCAACCATAATAATTAGTCTGTAGAGAAATTTGGATACTCGGAAAATAGTGTTTTGAAAATCGTAAGTACATTTTTATCCTACAGTTTTTTTTTATTAAAACTTAAGTTTATAAATTTCCTCTGGACTCGGAGAATTTCACTGCCGACCAAGTTACGTTATAAAATGGAATAAGATTCTGGTAGCTTCAAATTTGTTTCCTATCGATCGTATTTTCCAACCAATACATATTAGGAACTGGAATGTCATTTTCCCGGTGTAGGTTTTATTATTCAATTCCACTCGTCGAATAATGAAGTTCCTGTAACAAGAAAACTTTTATGTGACGCTGGCTCGATATGTGTGCCATAACCTATGCTCTAAAAAACTTTATTGCTGTGCAAACACAGAAAAAGGTTCGCTGCGTTTGGAAACCGTTTAACTTCTTTGACTCAGAGGAGACTGGGACTAGCAAACTTCTGGAAAACCGAAAAACCAAACAAACTAATTTTAAAAAAAAACGAATAAGAGTTTTCCAAGAATCCACAAGAACTTTCGGTTGTGCACTATGTGTAGAAAGAAATTCAAAATAATCTATTTTGGCATGTCTATTTCATTGAATTATATTGCCAGGTATTACCTATTAGTATTACCTAAATAACAATTACTACCTTGATACATACTTTTTCTCATTGACCTTGATAAAAAAAAAAATATAACTAAAAATCATGCTTATTTTTTCTACGCGTTGTATCTCGCGCCTCGTAGTAGTTAGTTCATACGTTTAATTGTAAATAATAAAAAATAAGATAAACAAAATACAGTACAGAAAAGTAAATAAATAAATATAAATAAACAAATATTTAAAATACTGATAAATAATGAATTCAAGTCATAACAATACTTACTGGCCGTGAATTTCTTGCTACCTATTATCTATGAATTAGATAGAAGCAACTTTACATATCCAATTTCGTCAACTTTTCAGAAGAGTATTATACCTTGATATATATATATATATATATATATATATATATATATATATATATATATATATATATATATTTATATATCGATATCGTTTTTTTGAAAAAAGACTAAGCTCCAAAAATTCGAAATATTTTAATGGGACATAATCACCACCTCCATTGATTATCGCACACGATATATCAAATAAAAATCGACTATTGATGACGTATTCGATTTTATGACGTAAGCATCAAATACTTACGACTCTCAGTCGTCACTCTCACCTAAAGCCATAAAAAAATATTTTTTTGTTTCCTGTAAAGTCTGCTAAATGGCACTTACGCCTTTTTCGAAAAATCGACGTCGGTATATATATTATGTTTATTAGTCACCATTGAGTTGAATTTCCTTTCACTAGTATTGTCAGGATTTTTTTTTTTTTTTTGTTGCAGATGTTTTATCACCATTGAGTTGAATTTCCTTTCACTAGTATTGTCAGGATTTTTTTTTTTTTTTTGTTGCAGATGTTTTAATAAAATTGTATTCAAATTTCCTTAAAATTTGGGAAACCTTATGTTAGATTGACGATACACTGAACTTTTATTCCATGCACTACCATAGTTGTCTTATTAAAGAATAATATCCTAATCTTACAAGTCACCACCATTATTTTTTTTTCAGAAAATATCCACATAATTTACAGTTCATATTATTGAATCATTTCTATAATTTATAATTCCTATTCCCGTCCCCACCACGCCAATAGAAACCATCTAAATTCCTCCTCTTTTTTTATGACACTGAAATCGGTGCAGTTGAGACGTGATTTATAAATAAAGCGGAGATAAATCTCCCTTGGGCGAGCAGAGCTTGGAGATCAAAGAAAGCGATCTGGAACGAATTGCTAAACTTTACTTTGTCTTTTCGTTCCTTAGCTTAGGATATAGTGTCTTTACTTTCAGGAATACATCTGAGTCACATGATGAATCATTGTTCTATTACAAACTATCCATAACTATCAAAGTTCTATTCATAGAGTAAAGAATAACACAAAGTGGCCTTCAGGAGAATGAATGTGGGCTCACTACCCCCACTCTACCCTCCTCCCCCCCATATACAGGAAGCGCTAAAATTAAATGGGATTTGTTTTGATTTCGCCCATCTCTGATTTTTATTTTCTGTTTTTTTTTTTTTACCGGATTTTTTACTATCGTTTTATTTTAAACATATGTGTATGTTGCATACGGCTGTGGTAGAAGGAAAGATAAAATTAAAGATGCGCCTGAGAAAAAAATAGTCAAAAATGGAGCAATTGATTTCAACTTTATTGCTGATTATTTAATTGTATTTGTATTTTTAATTTATGTAGTTGTTAGTTAGTTGTAGTGTAAATCTGATATCCCATTTTCAGGGTATATTGTACGAAGATTCCAAATAACAATTAAATGCGAAGAGTATTTTATGGCAATTTCTGAAGATGCACAAAACATCTAAAATTTTGATATCAAGTCCAGCCTGCATCTGATGTTACTGAAATATGCAGAATATACGACAAATTATTCATAGCATAACCGAAATCAAATATTAAAAATGTCGATTCGTTTTTATTGCAATTAAGAGGGCGTTTACAGAACATTTATTTGATTAAGTAAAATATTCAACTTTAAAAATATTCACAAATAGAACTATTGTTTTCAACTTTATTGCTGGACATATTAGAATATATTGCCGATATTGTGGATTATTTTTTACTTTTATCCAATGCGTTATGCTATAAAAAGAAAAAAGATATTGTCAGAGATTTGAACGAAAATTCTTTTCTTTTGACACAAATTAACTAAAAACATTAATTTCAAATTACAATAAATTGTTGTTACTAGTAAGCGTCATTAGCTTATTTGATTTATTGCATATGCCTCAATCAAATATTGATAAATGTAATAAAAATAACAATAAAACCATTACTAATAATAATTATTATTAGTAATGGTTTTATTGTTATTGTTATAAGAATGACAATAAATTTGAAAACAACACAGCAGTTATCACTTGTAGCCATTAATGGAGTTTAGATTTTTGTTTTTTAAATATAATAGATATAAACTACCTTATCTGCTTAAAGGCCGATTGAATTGTTGACAAATCTATTAGCAACATGTTTTTATGTTATAAAACAAAGAAGTTAGAGATATTTTAAATAAAAAAGTATGTTTGATCCTATGAGACCAAGGGCCAGGTGTGGGTGATGAGAGTGGGGGATTATGGCCTACCCCCCTCCACTCACTTTATACCGGGAAGGCCTCTCTGACTCTTGTACTTGCCAATCTCTAATTAACAACCATTCAACGAGGAAGAGGTAGACGAGATAGTATGCTTAAGGCAGAAAATCGTTTTTAAAGATGACAAAATTTGTACATGCATGAAACTTTTATCATGATTTCGTATTGATAATCGAGATGGTATCGTATGGTAATCTCTCAAGGGGTCGAAATGGGTGCGAGGATATTCGCAAAATAGTTTGCTCATACTAAGTCGAGTATGGTATTATTTCTTATATTTTTTGTTTGTTTCGAAATAGAATGAGGTGACTCTCATGACGATATAGTCAGTAGTTAAGAAGTTATTACTAAATTTAGGTAAACAAAAAAATCAGATTTTGCCACTGATATAAATATTGTGTGTCCCGTAAGTCACATGAAATATTCGAAGAGATATATACCAGACCTCAAAGAGCAACACAATAGTTCACATTTACCCATGGTCCGATTCCTCAAAGAAAAACAGGAAATTTAAGTTATTTTTTTTTTTTTTTTATGCATATCACGTTTTTTGTTGTATAGAAAACTATCATTAAATAAAAAATCTGGTGCGGTGCGCGCATCACGCAACTTTCCCTTACCAACCTATAATAATAATCTTTAAAATTATTTTAAAGAGTTCACATATACACTACTCGAAATAAACTCAGCAGAATGCACTTGCTGTAACATCACATGCATGTTACTATCTTAATTCCGTAATTTCAGTATCGTACAACTTTTCGTTTTTGAGCTAGACTGTTCACATACACACAGACCATTTTGCGAGACTTGGTTATTTGGACTCAAGGGATCGTGTTACGTTGAAACTAGAATTCGAAAATTTTCACAAATTTCAAAAAATTTCATACTTCCCCTTACTATCTATTTCGTATATAGGTAAGGGAAAGTAAAATATATTTAAGGTAATTAAGTTACAATTGCACCATCGCAAAGTTGACGAAATTCCTCTAAAAAAATATAATTCGGCTTAACTAAATCCATTGTAAGGGGAGGGAGGGACATAAAAAAAAACCGACCAAAGAGTTTTGGTTATGTGATAACCATACAATTTAGAACGCAATATTAGTCGCTGCAATGAAGATAAATGCTCAAATCGGATGACCTCTTTTTGAACTGTTTACAGTGAACTGATCAATATCAGCTAATGCCTAAATCCTGTTAGCAAAACAATAGGCTCCCAGAACACTGAGGCTTCCTCTAAAGTTGTGAGGTATGTAGCTCAGGGTTTCCCCGTCACCACTTACTTAATCTGGCAGTTATGTTCCGTAGTATGGTTCTTTTGTCTTTAATATCGAATATAGTGTTTTTCGGCAAATGTGCTATAATAATTTATGTATTTATATAAGTATGCTTTAAAATAAATCATTTCTTCCTCAATTTAAACTCTGTTCATATTGTGCTATGAATAACTTTCCTATTTTATGATTTACTAGATAAATATATATTTTTTTTTTTAACAAAAAAACCTTTAGTATTGGTATCAGATAATAATATTGTACAATGCAGTCCTGATTTGCTTGTAGTAAGTATAATTTAAATTTCCCCACTATTTTGCATTAAGTATTATTTTTACGGATTTCCTGGTTATGTATGCAATTAAAAACTTAAATAGTGTGGTGTGAATGGGTCGAGTTTCATGATTTTACAACCATTTAAAAATAAACAACAGCACATACTCGATTGATACTTTATAGCATAACGTTCGTCTCCACGTCAACCCCATTTGAGCGGCGGTGTGTTTTCATGAGGAAATCCTTCCATGGGTGACAAACGTGTTAAATCTAAAATAAAATGTTATAATAAGAAATCTAGGCATAAATATCTGTTTTCGAAAATAAGTAGACGAAAAATTAAGAAAACGTTTTCTGGAAAAGTATTTTGTTAATAGTATTTATTTTTTTGTCATAACGAATATATATATATATATATATATATATATATATATATATATATATATATATATATATTTTTTTTTTTTTTTTGAGCACAGTTTTTTTTTTAATTTAAAAAAAGATTCTGATTTAAAATAAAACTTTCATATAACGAGCTTATTTCTTTTTATGTTTAGCACCTTATATAACATCATTACTACTTCAGTAAATTACCAGATATTCTTAATCATATTATCATTACTCGGATAACTAATGGTTTTAGAAATGATTATATCACATAATGTTCCCTCCCCCCTGGGATATAACTTACACGGAATGGCTGTGAAGTAATAGGGAATCTCGTCACGTTTCAAATTCTGGGTCATTTTCGGGCCTTACCTGTTATCAGTCAGTTCCGAGTGAGTGGCCGTCTTATAAAGCTCCCTACAGTTGGACAATCATCCTCCATTGTGATCCTGTACCTGACAGTGGGTGGGGTTTCTGATATTTCACCCTTGTCTTTTTAAATGTTCTTTTAAACCATTCTAAAAATAATAAATAATGAAAATTATTATATCAAAATGTTATGTGATCTTGCCATGTGATTAAATTGTATGCATCTTAGCCGTATTGGGATATTTAAAGATTATGGAGCTACAGTCAGCCACGGGAGAATATTAGAGTAGCCACTTACTTCAAAAAGTTGCAGTATCATTCTGTGGCGGAGACGAATGTGATATAACTCAGATACAATATACTCTATCGAACGAGTTTTTACTGACAGGAAGTGAGTGATTCACACTCACTCCTAACCCGTGTCCACGTATTTTATAAAATTTATAGTCCATAAATTTGTACATAAACAGTGTACAGATTAATATAACTCTTACAAGAACATTAAAATAATTTTTACTTAGAAATTTTAAGTATATCAGATTTCCTTTTAATTAATATTTATATTTTTAACATAAATATAGTAAAAAAATTGTATGTTGTTCATATCAATATTTTTGTAACATAGTGCATTATATATTACAAAAATATTCCATTATATTTTATTTTACTTAGTACATTATATTTCATACAATCAATAGTGTAAATTTAATCTATGCTGTATCTACTGACCAACAATTTTTATTATTCGTGTTGTTATAGCAAAAGTATAAGAACCGTTCAGTCCATTGTTCCATCCAATCAGTTTTTAAAATTCACGATCGGTTGGAGTGGCGTAATGGAACTTAGGGCCGATGGAATTCCATCCGCTCCGCATCACTCCAAAAAATCAACGTAGGATTTCACACTCACGGTAATTCCACGTTCCATTTGTCGTGGAGCGGTAAAAGTGGAGTTATCGTCAGTTACATGCTTAAGCGCTCCATCTGCTTTAAATTGTTCAGCGAGCACCTTTCAAATGCATTTTTTTGATTTAGCTCCTCTGATAAGGAACTACGTTATCGTAGTTTTCATCATACACATGCTTTTCAAGACGCCTGGACGCATCTGCAATAAGATTCCAGAAATAACTTTTTAAACAAGTGGCAGATTGTCTATTTCTCCAATTCGAAAGTTTTTTTTTCTAGGAAAGACTTTTAATTTATCGCTACACACCTTAAAGCTCGATAAAAATTATTTTTTTTAATCATACCAGCTAATCATAGAACATGTAAATTGAAAAAGTTGCTTTTTTCACCAACAATTTTAAACCCAGATCCATCCATAATTTACAGGCAAAGGGAGAAAGAAAAAATTGTATATACGTTATTTCTATATCATAAAATAATTTAAATCATATTCCACAATGTGTCTGGTGTACCTTGCCTAGTTGGCAATTTATAAGGGTTAGTACTTGATAAGGAAAAACAGATTATTGGCCAACTTTAATGCAGCACCAGAAAGTGATGTGTATCATTATTAAACAATATCCAGGTTTTCCCCGAGCCTAAAGTGTGTCTGGCATCCTTAAATCCGACTTCATAGAACCTGGATCGGTCCCAGGGTGTCTTGGGAACCGATCCTATATAAATATTAGGAAATAGTTTATGAGCAACATCTCAAAGTTTTCGATTACAAAATACTTCGCATTTCTTTAGCTAACTAGCATGTGATTTTTCTTGCGTAAAGTTTTGATGATGTTGGTTTGCGTAGAAAAAAAAGGTGCTAATATCTCTAAACGGCGGCAAAAACTGATTTGGTTGACCTTGCCACTTCAAGATGCGTTTGGTCACGGTTTGATTGCCATCTTTGCATGCAAAGTAGTTAACATAACATCATTGCCATATCCTGAAATAACAGAAAGAATAACTATTACCATTCGTTCGTCCATCCGTCATTTTTCTACTTGCTGCTCCCGAGTGATTTATTTCAAATGTTCTTTAAGCAAATTACTCTAACACTAGCCTGCAATGGTTGTGTTTTTTAGTTTTGGTAGCTGATTCTTATGTATGCTTTAGCGCTGAAACCTAAAATGGCCTTAAATTTCTTCGAGTACGTCAGGTTTTTTCGTAAAGACAAATTTCAAAATGTTTTAAAAGTAAAAAAAATTCCGGAAATATGAGATATCAAAATAGACTCAAAACGTTTTTCTCATTTTTTTTTTTGGCTAATTCTATGCCATCTTGTAGCTTTTTTCACAGTCTGAGCTAAACGATTTGGTTTGAGATTACATCTGACCAAAGAAAATTCAGAATTGCTTTGGTTCGAGGCTTAGAGTGAAGTACCAGCTAGCAGTTGGCACTTCATACTCCTGGTACATAGAAATGGATTTTCTTCCATATCTGTGATTTATTTATTTCCTGATTGTGGAAAATCCTGACGTGATGGGAAAAAATTAAGGTAATTTGCGGATCCAGCGCTAAAAAAATCATATAAATCAATTATAAAAAGTTAAAAACATGTCACAACCCAAATTTTTCAGACTTGTCCTTTTTATATCATTCGCATATTTTATCAACCAAATATAACCAACCACAAGACTACTTTTTGTATTGAGATTGAAAAATTCCGAGGCTATTAAATAACTAATATTAAATAACTCATTTTCTTGACAGATTCAAATAAATATTTTCCAAAGCCCGTCAAAGCCATAAGATGTTAGCATATGTTTCTGTGTACACTTCTTGAGATACCATTCTTAAAGATTTCTTAAACTCTTCGGTTTCAAAAGTTTTCTTAACTTGAGGTACCTTATTCGAATTCAGTTTACGGATTTATGCCCAACTACATGGTTATTCAAATTAGTGCCTCTTGAGGCCTAAAAATTAATTTTTATGTCTTTTTCCAATGCTCAACGAAACTGATTTCGAAAATCATGTGACGTCAGGCTTTGTGCATTATTTTTAGCGGGATGTTTAATCTGAAATTTCCAAATGAATTATATGGATGTCCCAAAATTGCATAAAATATTCATTAATGATTTCTATTATTAAAAATATTTATATCCTATTATACCTAATATTTATATAACTCATAAGGACTTACAAAAATATATATAAATCAATAAGTATGAAACAATTTATTTATTAGTTCCATGCATTTACTATGGTTATTATTTTTTTTTTTGTTAAATTGATGCTATCCGTTGGTAACGGTTGAATCTTGACTATTTGCGGAAGGAATTTAATTTTTCTTGCACTTTTCCTTTATATTAATTAAATTACATTAATTTATATTAATTCAATATTACATGTTAATTTTGATAATTATAATTGGCTAGCAGATGTCTTAAGTTTAAGAATGGAAATGATTAAATGAAACGAAGCGACCTTATTAAATAAAAGATTAAGAATTTATTTGGGCATTTTGTTTTTACACGAAGTAATTAAACCGGAATCAATATTCATTGTTTTGTGTTTTTAAAGAAAGAGATAACAAAAGGTCTTTGTCTGATATTTTTTCGGAGACCCTATGCTGGGAGAAGTGGGCCTTTATGCCGGTGACATAATGCTTTGTCTCGCTCTGAAGAAATTTTATTTTCTCTGTAATTTTCCAACCGGTTTGTCACCCATATTTAGTCATATTTTTTTTTCTCTTGTCCTCTTCAGACGTTCCTTGTTTATATCACTCCTACCTAATTTATAATTACACTTTTCTTGCGAATCGATGAATTTCTGTTTTTTTATTTTTATCTTTTTATCTTTTTTCACTCTTACTTGGTGATCCGTAAAGTTGGCCGGAACTGTAACCCTCTAGGGTGCGATCCTTTAGATCGGATTGGCTCCGGGCAATTGGCAGAGGGAATGGCATTTGACACAGAATCCGTTCTCGCCCGCAGATCTTAAGGTGTTGGAGATAACTCCTATATATGTTTGGGGAAAACGGTTTTCACGTTTATACTTTTGTACTTAGGGTTTAGTTCGCTCGATATTTTGCGTTTTGTTGCTAAATCATTCCGATTGCGATGCCAATTTAGTTGAGTAAGGATAAACCAATAAATTAGATGGTAGCATATAAATTATTGGAAAACATTTACTTCTGCATCCTTTAGCATTGTACAACTTTTAGCGTTTTCATCTTGATGAACGTTATCCAACAGAGCAAATTAACTTGAAGCTGCTTACATATAAACGTATTTTTTTTCAATAGAGAACCCGTAAAGTTCCATTTAAACAAGGAAGTTAAAAGTTAAACAAGGAGCTTTTCAAAGATATACTTGGCGAAAATGGTTTCCAAATATTTTCATATAATTTATTGATTTATTGATTCATAGCGTTTAAGGATTTGAAACCCGTTCACATACTTTGTGCAGATCACTAAATTTACTAATTATAACTAAATTTTGAGCAGATAAATAAATTTTCTTTTGTCTACATCTCTGCGTTACTTAAGTCTTGCGTCAATGCATGCGAATATTCCAAAAACTAGCTAACCAGTCAGCGTTTCTTCAATCCAGACATCATCAGCACTTAAAAAGATAAAAGATCTTTCTTCATAAATGGCCGAGATATAGGAGTAAGAAAACCTTTTTATCTGCCGCCGTTTGGAAACAATGGTAATTTCTATTTCCAAGGATCATCCTAGAGTAATCCGTGACTTTGGTGCTGAATCAAATAACAAATCAGCCCAGTAGTCTTGGAGAAAAGCCGCGAACGACGTTTTTTTTTTCTTCTTTTTATTTACTCTTTAGTATAATGATTAATAAATATTCTTTTCTATTAGATATTTAAGAGCGGGTTTTCGAATGTTCGAGGGGATATTAATAATGATATATTTATCCATTTATAAATTTCTTAATCACAAAAACACTATTTTTGGAAAATGAAGAATTTGTTAACTTCAATTGTAACCTATTCATGTATAACTGCTTTTGGCGGAGTTATATGTCTGGTCTATGGCGAAGCATTCGACCGAATGCTCATCTAATCTGATCAGCACTCGACCTGATAGCCCCGGCTAACTACAATAGATAGAAACGTTTCCTATTCACATCACTTCGGAATTTCACTCTGTCAAATAACGGAAGTGTGATTAGTAATAATTTAAGTTTCTTTTCTTAACAACTTTCAAGAAAATATGTAAACAATTTAGTTAATTTCAATCATTTTAGAACAAAATTCCAATAAGCGATAACTGACAAGAAAACAAAATAATTTTTTTTAATTAATTAAGCTCGACATTAATCGAAGCTCACAAAAATCTGCAACATTCGTAAGTTAAAAATATAAATTTTCACTTCAAATAAAATATTAAAACAAAAAGATAGTAAATTGATCAAATACCAGTTGAAAAAATATTTACATTCCTTGATATATACGTTGCACGTTATTCTACAGGGACTGTGATACTCCGGACAACCACTGATACGGGATGATCTCAAAATTAAATTACATATATTAAAGTGTTTTTTTTCCTAATCACTATGTGGATCCGGCGGAAAATAAACGGGATAATTTGTGGTGGGGCTGAGAGTTCGTAAGATGATTTTGAGGTGACGATGAATGAATGCTGTGAATACTTTGTTTCCGGGCCTCGGCATTTCTCGAAACGGAGATATTCTTTGAGCATGGTTGTAAGACCGCTCTAGATCTAAATAGGTACATATTTGCGATTTTTTGCTCTTTCAATGTATTTAATTTTGTATTCACAGATTATATTTTTATATTTTATATATAAGATTTTACGATCCCGAAGTTGGGCCGAAACGCTGGCTATCACAATGAACAAAACTAACTAATTACTGTTGATTATCCCTAACGAAAGAATAATCATTTTAAAACTTCATTTTTTAATTAATGGTTTCGAGATTCAAAAGCAGGTTTACTATTTATATTAGAGTGGTAATAAAAAAAGTCTATCGATCCCGCAGTCTAGCTTTTAACCACAACAATTTCTTCCTACAACCCATTCAAAACCCAAATCTGCAAGGTCAGACTTTTCTTGACAGATATGTAGCATTCCTTATAACTTCACCCTCTTCGTGATTCGTTTCTTATCTACTCTAATTTACAAGGGCCGTTTCAATTACCGTGTTGCTATTTGAATTATATAAAAATGTTTTATAAATGTTTTCCAAGGACTCAAAAAGATAATTCATAGCAAAATATTTGAATCCTTTGCCCATTACTATAAGTTTGGTTGTTTCTGCTTTTAAATGTTATATGGGTGTGGCTACGTAGGCTGGTTATACAAATTAAATTAAAAATTCCCTCTTGTGGCTCTGTTCAATGTTTCACTGTATATTTGATCTAAATAGAATATCTAAGTTGGATTTTCATCAAATGCCCTGTGTTGATTATGTAACTGAATTAATTGCTCAACTTTAATGTATGGAAGTAGTTTGTCTAAGGGAAGTATAATCACCAGGCATAAATAAATAAACTCTCACAACACTAATTTCGGTTTTACAACGTCTATCTAAATAGTCTCTAATATATTTTTGGATAAATTACCAAATTAGTTTCAAATTATTGTTCATTTTTATTCAGAGATGTAAAACCTTCTTCAGGAACGTTATAAATCTCTGAGGAGCCCCGCCTAAGAGAGAAATTAAAAAAATGACTAAAAGATTCCACACGAATTTTTAGTTTTAGGGGGCCACCGGACTCCCCCTTCTTTTTGGGGGTATTCTACACCTCACTAACCCCCTGCCTATTCCCCAACTTACTAAAGATGGCCCTACAATATCGTATAGCCCTGAACCCCGCAAAGTCTATATCCGCTATTATTGGAAATAAATCTTAAGAAGTGTTATACAGATTGGAATGCTTCCATTGCTTTTCCTAGATAGAATTTCTGTTGTTTCACTCTTTTATTTCATTTACTTAATCATAAATGCATATTTAATTTTTAAAAAAACCTAAGATTTTTGTTCGATATAAAAGTATTTTATTCAACCTCTGCAGAAAGTTTTCATCTTATAAAACTAAAAATTCACAAAAAAAAACATTAAAAATACACATTATATGAAGGCATAAGATCCGGAGGCGGTCAAAAAAATGGATCACTAATAGTTTAAACAATTTTTTAGAAACCTACATTTTGACCCATTTTGTAGGTCTTCAGCAGGTCTATTTTTTTTTTTTTTTTTTTTTTAACTAAGTCTCTCTTATATCACACTTAGTGATTCAAGTCCTGATAAAGAACTGCAAAGTAGGTCGAAAGGTCGGTTTCTAATAAATAGATAGTTTATACTGTTTGTAATCCATTTTTGTTTACCGCCTCCTGGACTATCTTATTCCTTCATATGATAATTGTTACCGTAATTGGCATTTTACATTAAAAAGTTGTTAATATTTTGTGTTTTTAACTAATGCGCTTGTTAACAGTGTATGACAACAAAATAATTTCTATAGCATTGGATTGGGCGGTGCAAAATAATGCAAAACTTTACAAAGTATCAATCCAAAAGTTCAATTTACTGAATTCATTTATTTATAAATTCTGAAAATACATATTTTATTTTTTTTTTTTAATTTTCCTTTAATATTTCTGGCTGCACTTTGTAGTTATGAATCTTGGCCGTTTATGTTAGGGAAAGCAACACCACAACGTTTTTGAAAGTATTGTGTCACGTAAAATATTTTGCCCAAAACATCATGATCTGATAAATCGGCAACGGAATTTAGAGAGATAAGCAATGTCTTGCATCCGGTTTACATAATTAAAGTTGAGTATTGCGGTTATTGCATTTTTCGTGTTAATTTGTTGATCAAAATCACTTAATTTTTAGATATAATCATGTTTTTTTTTTATAATTTTTGTTCAGTATGTTTATTTATCTACAATTTATTTTTCTGTTTCAGGTACGATTCGCAAATTGTGATAAGCAAAGTATTCGGATATTCAACTGCTTGGTAACTATTTTTTTTTCAATATTACATTTTTATGATGATAGAAATGAAAGCATTAAATTAATAAAAACAACTTCTGTTTAAAAGCTTAGAAATAAGAATAGGTATGTTCGGTTTGACGACCCAGTCGAAGTCAATAATATTTTTGATGTTTCTCTTAACTTTGTTAGTGTCGTCGGGAGTCAATACTGAAGTTTCATCAAATGTAATATGTGTGTGTGAAAAAGATGCTTAAACAATACTTGTTTAAAGTCTTCAGTTGACGGTTTATATTTTGCTAGTACCGAGAAAAAATGATTTGTATTCATGAAGGTAATTAAAAAAATTGAAATTTTTCAGAATTGAAAATTTCTATTCCCGTTTTACGTTCTATACACCTAAGGTTCCATCGTTACCTTTCCCATATGTTCCATCATATCATTCTGCTCAGAGTTCTCCCATTTGGCCTAAAGAATGCTTCTGCTATCTTCCAGAGGATATTGTCAAATACTATTCGGCGAAATAATTTATACGATTTCTGTATAAATTATATCGATGATATTTTGATTTATTCCAGGAATTGGGAAGATCACGTTCAACACATTGAGGAGTTTGTAAGTCTAATTAGCACTGAGGGTTTCAAATTGAAGCTTGTCAAATGTGGCTAAATCTGTAAACTATTTAGGACACAGAATGTCCAAGAATCAGGTTTCACCAGCTCAAGATAATCTAGTCTGGATTTAGAAACTCCAAAGACCATCAGATAAGTCTGGCGTGCGATATATCTTAGGTTCGATAAACTTTTATTTGAAGTTCAGAGAGAACAGCAATCAGAAACTGGATCCTCTGCATCGATTTTTGAGGAAGGGTGTAAAATTCGAATGGTCAGACAAATGCGAATAAACCTTCACTTATTTATGCACTTCACCGATTCTGGCTATTTATGATATTCGTAAACTTGTCTTCTTAGAGACTGATGCCAGCTACAGACGAATCGGTGCAACACTGAAGCAGCTCAGCACAAGAAGATGGAGTTTTACACCCCTTCGGGTATAATTCACGCAAGTTCTCAGAAAGGGAGAAACTCCTTGATGTCATCCATTTGGAATACAAAGCAATCAAGGATGCAATTAAGTTTTGGCAGTATTGCCTGATTGGACGTCACTTCACGGTCTTCAGTAATCACAAACCATTGGAAAAAGCCAGATCTGATGAAATTCTTGGTGATATAATTCTCTATCTATCCCAATTTAACTTCAATATTAATTACAAACAAGGAAAAGAAAATATTCTTGCGGATCTCCTATCCAGAAATCCAGTCCTTGAATACTTCGAGAATGAGGATGCTATCATGATAGTGAATTTAATTGATCTAGCTGTTATATTAAAGGATCAAGCTGAAAATCTTGCTGATTTGGAAAAAGCTCAACAAACTGAGCGTAGACAAGAAATAATTAAAAAAAAAATTAAATGAAAATCCAGAATATTCGTTTCTCCTACATTTGGTAAAGAAATTATAAAACTGGTATATGTGCTTTATGCACAAGATTTGTGCCTGCTCACATGATTGCGACTATCAGGCCTCATTACTACTTCAAGGGTCTCGTTAAAGCAATTTACACGTCCTGTAAAAGTTGCAAGATTTGTATTGAGTAAAACTCGTCGAAGTCATGTCATCGGTTTTCTCTCACAATTCCAGCGACAGAACCATTACAAATCATATCCCTTGATAGTGTTGGATGTTTCCGAGGTAACCGATCCTGCAAAAGATATATGCACATCCGTGTCAATCATTTCACCAGATATCCTTGGATCTCGACAACAAAAGGTCAGTGACCCAAGATTTTATCAATTTTCTGATGCCGATCATAAGGAAATATAATGTTTCAATTTTACTAGCTGACCAATATACAGGTATAAACTTTTTGGAAAATGCTGGAATTCAGATCGTTTTCACGTGCGTTGACCACCCTGAATCTAATGGACTAAACGAGCGGTTAAATCAAACATTAGTGAATCGCCTACGATGCAAGATTAACGAATCCACTAGCAAAGCCTGGCCTACTTTGGCACAAGAATGTGTTAAGGAGTTTACCATCCATAGTTCCATCCACTTTGCATCATCATATTTACTATTTGGCCAAAGACCTACAATGATGAGGACAGCCCATCCACTCTTGAAGAAGACCGCAAGATTGCTTTCCAGAATTCATTGAAGATCTTCAAAATCAATAAGGATCGTGCGGATAAGAACATACTTTTAGAGTTGGAGATTTGGTCTGCATCGACGATGAAAATAAATTAAATCGCAATAAGCTGGATCTAGTTCGTATTGGAATCTTATTACGAAGTTGCCTGTGGCAAGAAAAAGAAGATTTCGAATTTCTTACATTCTAGTAAGCTGTTGCCATTTACCCCGCATCAGAGGGGGAGGTGTAATGTTCCATAGTTACCTTGCCCATATGCTCCACCATATCATTCAAACCTTCTACTTATTTTATTCTAATTTATCAATTATTATTGCTTGCTTCACTCTTACTGTAAATGCGTGTAATTTAATTCTATATGTTTCTCTGAATAAAATCACGTTTAAACGATCTTAGATTCAACAAATTTGGGTCCCGTATCTATCTGCCTGTCTGTCCGTTTGTAGTCAAATCCATAGGAAGGCATAACACTTACTACCGTTAACCCGATTTTGATGAGATTTCTAGTGATTGTGCGGGTTGGCACCTGGATTGTCCCATATCAATTTTATCAAATTCCATTTAAATGGATTTCGTTTACGCATCGCAAACATATTTTCTTTAAACGCCTATATTTTGAAAATCGTTCTTCCGATTCGGCCCCAAATCGAAGAAAAGTTGGGGATTAGTGTGCAGATAGTCCAGCATCATTTTTACTAAATTACATCTACTTCTTTCGTTTACGAATGTGTTCAGGGCCGGATCTATAGGGAGGGGGACAAAGGGACCTTTGTCCCCGGACGGCGAAATTTAGTGGGCGGCATTTCGAAGGATTTTTGTTTTAAGTCGTTTTTTTTTATAAATTAGTTTATGTACAATTTTAATTAATATAAAAGAACAAAGCTCAAACTTACAGACTCAAGGCTTTGTGTTTGAAATCTTCCAATTGTATCCTCTCAATTTTAATTATAATAATTGTCATTGATCTCAATATATGTAAAAGAAGTGCAATCAAGAAGACATACAATTCAACATTTCCAGTTTGAAATGGAAGATACGAAAAATGAGATAATTTTTGGCATCGTGCATTGTTTCATCGTGTGGAAGGCGAGGTCTCAAGTTATTCTCTTTGAGCTCCTGTTTTACTACTCTGCCGATATTACTATTTTACTTAAAGGCCAAAGCAGCCGAATTTCAAATACCTATGTAGAAAATCTTAACAAGAAAGAATTTCATTTTGAAATTGAATGTTTCATGCACCATGCAGCGAGAGGCTTGGAAGATGCCACTGCATCACCCACATTAAGTTTAATTTATAAAAATAAACTGGAACAGAAGTATCCCAACCTTACTACAGCCTTGAGAATATTAGATAAGACCCCAGTTTATGTTTCTTCTACAGAATGGACTTGGGGAGACGGGATGAAAGTAGGGACGGCAAAATTAAGCTTGCCTCATTAAATTTTAGTGTTATTTGTTCATTTTAATATTCAATTTTTTGTATTTTTGTTTGTTTGATTAGACCATAATTCAGTCAAGAAGATGTGTTAATGTTATGATATGATATTCATTTCGAAATATATTACCTAAAATACAATTACAAAACAGTTGATTTTTTATCGGGTAGAGGGGATGAAAGTAGGGCGGCCAAATTAAGCTTGCCTCATTAAATTTTAATGTTATTTGTTCATATTCATCATTTTAATATTCTATTTTTTGTATTTTTGTTTGTTTGATTAGACCAGAATTCAGTCAATAAGATGTGTTAATGTTATGATATGATATTTATTTCGAAATATATTACCTAAAATACAATTATAAAACAGATGAATTTTTTATTGGGGAGAGGAGATGAAAGTAGGGGCGGCAAAATTAAGCTTCTCATCTCCTAGAAAAATCCTAGATCCGACTAAAAATGCGCCATCCGAAAATGCGCCAACGTATTTTCTTTGACGTATTAATGAAATGAAATGGCTTGTTGGATTAGGTCAATGATTGTAGAAAAGTTTTGGATTGGGGATAAAGTGGCTCAGTATCAATTTTTTCAAATTCCATTAGTTTTTTGAGTTTATGAAATGTTATTAGATTTTAATGGAACTGATAGCTTTTTTTTTTTTTGAGGGTTAACTAATATATTGCATTATATAATTCTGAATACATTTTTTTCTTCACATTAGTATATCTGACATCTTATGATCTTCTTGGTTTAATCTTATATAAAATTACCCCTTCTCTTTACAAGTATTTTATTTTGTCTTAATAATTAATCGTTACTAATTAACTCGAGAAAGAAATGCCCCATAACGGAGACGTATCCTTATTCCTCAACTCCTTGTTCATTATCAGATTCCATCGTACTCCGGTTCGTCATGGTGGTCTCCCCAACTCTAAACCCTCTGCTGTACTATTTATTCTAATGGTAAAATGAATCGTGGCCTGCTCACATTCTATTTATATGATAATTCCCGCTACCCTCTCTAGCCTCCCTCAGATCCCGCGTCATATTTTAATTTTCCGGCAAAACTCAATTGGGAAGAGTCTCATGCTCTTGACATTGCTGCCTGAGTGTCGTCCCTTTTTTATGCTAGGCAGTTGAAACCTTGCTTAAGCATAGCTTAAACAAAAAAAAATGACGACTTGAAAATATATATCACTTATTATAACAGTTATCAATTTCTTTAATTGTTTTAAAAATTAAAATATAAAGGTGTAGTTCTTCAGGTTTATGTATACTTCAAAAAGATTTATAGTTCTCTTTACAGCCAGAAGCTGTATAATATTTACTGAGCAAAGCGTACCAATAAAGTCAAGTAATTAATGTATAGTAGGGTTTGGTTGAACCGAACCTCTAGGTCAGGTTTAAAACAAGGCTATTCTATTTCCCCCCTCTTTAATCTATTTTAGCACTACTAAAGTTTTTCGGACCATGTTTAATTATTTATTTTTGTTACTTTTTAAAATTTATTTATTTACAACTGTCATTATCAGATACATACAGTAAGGCTTAATATCTGATAAGTAGAATAACAAAAAAAAATTCAGTACAAAATAAGAAAAAGTAAAAATTTAATGAATTAAAAATAAATAAATCAATTAAAAAAAGTGTACAGAGCAGAAAAAGAGTAGAAATAAACCAGAATATAACTAACTATAAAAATACAAGAAATTTTAAAAATGTAAATAGAATAAAAGAGTAATATCTAAAACTGAATGTGTCTATAATACAATTAAATTTTAAAAAAATAGATTACTGACAAGTTTCTAGCAGTAAAAATTAAGAAACACAGAAAATAAAAATATAAAAAACCGACAAAATTAGTTTATAAAAATATTTTTTTATTAACAAATTAGAAACATAATAATAATTATAATGTTTATTCTTTTTTTTCTCGGTTTTTTGATTTACAATTATGCAAATTTCAAGGATTCTTAATTGTGCTATAATATTTATTAATAATTAATAATAATAATTAATTAATAATAATAATATTAAATAATTAATAATAATAATTAATATGCATTTGTTTTGCTTGTCTCTTTTGACTATTATGCTTGGATAATCATAAATTATATTTGGTTTATGTTTTTTACAGAAATCGTTAAAACCAATTTGAAAAGTAAGAAAATAACGTCGTACCAAAATTGCAACAGTCTGAATGATACAAATATTTATTTTAATTCTTAATACTATAGAAAATCCGTTGATTTGTAATGAAGATGTAAGTTCAACCCAAACAAGATTCTACATTTAAGTATAAAAATATTCATTTTGAAAAAAATAAGATATTGGAACAAAAAAAAACTAAACAACTTAAAAAACAGACAAACTAGACAACAGAAAAAACTAGACAGCTCTTAAATAAATGGAATAAAATTCATATATAACATAAAACAAAAGCATAACTTATGATCCGTATTTGAATCCTTCTATAATTATAATCCTTCTATAACTTATAATCCTTCGCACTACAACCTTATTGATATTTTCCTATTTTCCAACTACCCTTGTTAAAAAAATAAATCTTACTAACTTTATCGATTATTCTTCGTAACTGCATAAGCCATAAATTCCCATTATTCGCTTACTACCGATTAACTTCGAGAAGTCGACATTATAAAAACGGTAGTGGAGAGGATTTTCCCCATCGTTATGTTGTTAGGAAGTTAAAGGAGCTTAGCAAAATAAAAGGGAAATATTTTTAACAAGAAAGCCGGCAGTTAGCAGCCACGTGATAAGACTTTTTGCCCACTCGGTGAAAACCAATTAAAAGTTTATCTCCTTCAAGTAATTATCGGATCATATTTTCTGCCTTGAGCCCATTTAACTTATTTTTAAAAAAATAAAAATAATTTACTCTTGCATTGTTATTTCTTTCTGGCAAACTCAGGTGTTGTAATGGCAGTATACACGTGGTCCATTCTCTAAACGATTTCGAAGTAGGTTCTTTGTTCTAGCTTTGTCCAATCGCCTCGTGAGTACATCTTGGCTGTTGTCAAGTTAAAAAAAATAGTAGGAAGACGATGAGAACTCAAACTAGGGTCGAATAATATTTTTTAAATGCTCGTACTTCGTGTATCCAGTAGCACTTTGCAAAATAGCGTGAGTGTGATTTAGGATTTAGGATAGGACACAATGCCAGATTATCATGGAACCATGATTCAGATGCACTCAATCCATCGGTCTTTGATGATTTATACCCTGTCTCTTCGGCCTACCGGTGTTTCTGCCATGATATATTCATTTTTGACCTAGACCTAAGTGTTCCTTTACAAGTAATGTTGTCTTATGATGGAAAAAAAAAATTACATTATATTAAAATTATATGGAAAGTTTTCGGTAATAATTATTGGAATGAGGTTCCTTGTAATGATGAAAACAATCTCCCATCTAATACATACTTCTTAATCTTGATTGGTTGATTCTTATTGGAAGAAATTAGTAATTCAATTATTGAAATGTTTCACTATATTTTGTTTATGTATTGTATGTTCTTACTACAATTAACTTGAGCATGAGAATTATTTGGTTCCAGTATCATAAAAAGGAGAATTGTTGACTTTAGGGAGTATTATTTTTATACTTAGCTTCAACTTAATTTTTGTTTGCCTAGTTAATGACTCTATCTTGTTTAACAGAACTTTCTTAATACACTAAGTAACATCTTATACTGTATCTTAAATGTATGAAAGTTATTAAAAGAAAAAAATATATGCACGAATGGCCTAGAATTCTAGAAAGAGGCAAGAACAAGCGAATCGGATTCGTCACCATTTAAATTTAAACCTTTTTGAGAGAGTGCACATTATTCAATATGAATAGCTGAATTATCTATCCTTAAAAATCTAAGTTAAAAACCTCTATCTTTAATGATCCTTTGAGCTAATAACAGCTGAACACTATTTTTTCTGTGTAAGAGTATGTATAATGGTCTTTCAATCCAAGTTACCCTGATTCATGTAGAAGGGAATATGTTGCAGGTATGCACTATATGATGGTAAATTCTATCCAGCAAGTCTTTCTAAATAAGTTTGTAAATAACAGTAATTAATATTCACTTTCAGGGGACATAACAATATATATATATATATATATATATATATATATATATATATATATATATATATATATATATATATACTAGAGCAAAAGCTTACTATGAGACATTAATAATTGTTAGGATATAAAAGGAAAGGTCCAAACAAGAAGTTAAGAGTCTGAATAACAGAAAATAAACCATTTGTCGATATTTCCTCGATTCAGGCATCTACAGAACAGAGGGAGAGAAAAAACAGGAACAAAAGGAAAAAAATGCAACACATCTCACATCCACAATTCAAATGACACTAACTAGAGACAGCACCCCTAGAAACATACTGAGAAAAAAGGGAAGTTCCATGACAAAAGGTGAAAATGTTAAATTACAAGCAGCTGATCATTAAAAATATAAAGGAAATACACCTACTAAACCTTGAAAATGTACAAAAGATCATATAAATAAATCAAATGATTAAGAAGGATAAAAAATAATAAATCTAATAAATAAAAGAGAAAAAAGAAAGTTAAAATGCACAGTAGTGGATGGTCCATATAAAGAAAACAGTGGATACAGGGCTATTCCACAAAATATATTAATATACAACAGCAGAAGCTCAAAATTTTATGATAAAAACTCAAATATTATGTCTGAATGTGTTGGTTTATTGTTGGTTGGTATAAGTAAGAAGAGTTGTTATGTCTTACCAAGAAGCATCTGTCATTACTCCTAATATTTTGAGTTAAAATTTTCTACTTTTTGTAAGTGAGTATTTTTTGCTGAACCTTATATTTGTGAAGCTTATGCACATATCGGTTTAATTATTTATGTGGGTGTGTTAAGTTTCTTACGTAAAGATTTTTTTTTTGTGGTATGTAAAGTAGTTTCAGTTGTTTGTTTAGAGCTGTGGTTCTAAAAGTTTTTAGTCTATCGGCACACTGACATCATTTAACAAAATTCACAGCAACCCAATTTTTTTATTTTTTTGCAAATGAAATAGAATCATAGAAAACATCTAATAGTAATAATAAACTAATATTAATTTGTTTATAATTACTTTAAATTATATATTTCATACGTCAATCATTTATTTAATTTTATTATTTCTATAGTTATTTTGTTTAAATAGTTATTTTATTTAAAATATTTGTTTTTGTTAAGTTTGGTTTTCTTTCCATTCTTTAGCTACTTATTTCATCTTTATATTATATATAGGATATACATTTTATATATATATATATATATAATATATATATATATATATATATATATATATAGAGAGAGAGAGAGAGAGAGAGAGAGAGAGTAGCTCAATGGTAAGCCACTGTGTTACTGTGTCTGGAGCACTGTGCACTGGGCACCGTGTTACCGAGTTCGAGACCGGCTGTGGCAGATAATTATTTATTCTGTTATCGGCCGTTGATCGACTCTGTGGGGTTGGGGCTCATCCAGCCTCTATAATAAAGTGGGTACCCTTAATTTGGGAAAAAAGCCTGGCGGTTGGGCGTGACATCGGCCAAATCACCTACTTGCACAACCGTTGGCTTAGAAACCGTACTGTCCTTACCAAGTACTGAACACAAGACCCTCCATGGTTTGTAGTGGTTCAGGTTTTATATATGTTTATGTGATATAAAGATGAAATAAGTAAATAAAGAATGAAAATAAACAACAAATAATGAAGTAAAAAATATATTATTTATTTGTTTAATTTAATAATTTTTAATATAACTGTATTATTTAACAATTTTGCTGCACCGTTGTTGCTTGTTTGCAGAACCTCCTTATGGTGCCACGGCACCCACTTTGTTAACCACTGGTTTACACTAATTCATTTCATTTTGGAACGAAGGTCTAAAAACAATAATAGTTAACGAAATCATCTCGACTTTTTTTTTTTTTATCATATCAATAAATCGAATAATAAAAACAATATATATTCTCGTACCATATGATTTCGGTTAAGTATTTATTGCTTTCCCTTGTTATTGTGTTCGATTTCCTCTGAACTTCTTCATGGTTCACCCTCCTCACTTCTCTATCCTATTCAATCCTTCTCTTTCACAGCTTTGGCTTCCTCTCACAATGCAGCGTTACTTTCATTTTTGCTTGCTCTTTGCCTCTTCCGAGATTTATCAGCCTTAATTATTTTCCTTAGTTCACTTTTATACCAGAATTACTATAATAGTAATTGATTTATTAAGTATAGAATGCTCGAAGCCAACATAATTCATGAGTGTGATACTTATTAAACATTATCTTGAGGGATTCATTGGTGTTTTTCTAAATGGAATTTTATTTATTAAAAAAAAAATCACAATACAATTAACCATACCTGGAGTTAACAAGTGGACCAGGAAACATGACTGGATGATGGCCGTGGGTTGCTCCATAAAAGTGCTCTTCACGGATATAACTAACTATAGCTCGCTATAACTTGGAGAGGAGTGTGGGGCGAAACTACTTTTCTGATCTTTGTTCGTCGAATCTTCTGAAAAAGAACATGTTCCACGATAACTTACAGGTTTTTGAAGTGATCCAACTTAAATTAATACAGTTGATGCAAATAACTAACGGTAAAATATCACCCATATTTATTTTAGACCGGTTTCTTTTTTATTTTAATTACTAGAAAGTATCTGAACATATTATACCCCTTTTTGCATTTTTACTATTCTTTGTTTTTAAGCCTCGTATTATTTTTATTTAAATTTAATATTTATATTATCGATTCCATTTAATTTAAGTTTTTAATTAATACTTGGACTAATAACAAAAGCTTCATGGTAGTTAAATAAAAAAAATCTTAAATATACTGACTTATAACACTAACCAACAAATACGGACCTTATTTTCAGCTCATCATAATAAACTGCACTGAGAACAATAGACTAATAACAAAAATTGCTACAGATGAAATGTCCAGGAATACGAGAAGCTGGTTTGGTGAGCCTCTTTCATAACTTACGTTGCTCGATTCAAGTCCGGATGTGCTATAGGTGAAGAAAATAAAACTGAGCACATGCGCATTATTCAAAAAAAATTTGATTAGGTTATATTTGAATAAAAAGAAGTTATGGAATACTTGCTAAATGTATGGAGCACGTGCTGCAAATATGGGTTGATTGTTGATTCGGAGTTACTGCCCACCTTTCTTAGTGAATAAAATTGAGAACCTGCACAACAATATGAGTTGACACCCAATTACATGCCGATCTACTCTTTCGTTAACTCAACATTTTTCTGAGCATCTACTCACATAGTGGAGTACGTACTCAGTTTTATTCGCTCAGAAAGGTGAGCAGATACACTGAAACAATAATCAACTCATATTTAAAGCACATGCTCCATAAACGTAGCAAGTTTTCCATTGTGTATCAACTCTTTATTTACATCTAAATGGAGTATCTGCTTAGTTTTTGAGGAATGAGCACGTGCTCAGTTTTATTCGCTTCATCTATTGTTTAATTCTTTTGGCCGGTATGAATTAAGATTCAAACCAAAAAATTCAGTTGCTTAGAGAAAGTTACTTATTTTATTAAGAACGATGTATTACTGAATAATACAAAAACGGCGCTACAAATTATGCTATTTTAAGATGGCTGTTTAGCATTAGTTTATTTTACTTAGACGTTGAATGATTGTAAGCCCTGACGTATTTAATGTCACGATTTGCTATTGGTGAAGGTAGCACCAAGTTTGGTTTTAAAATGAGAAAAAAAATCTAATATTTATATTGCTAATGTGCAGAGTTGGGCATTAGTCCCTTGAAAATTTATCTGACTAAAATAACAACTAAATTTTTATTCGGAATTTTTAATCATGGATAAAAGTTCATTCTAAATGACTATAGCTTTATTCGATTAAAAAAACGACTAAAGTATCCGAATACATTTTTAGTCATTGATTTTAAACTAAAATTTTAATGGGATAAAAAATTTTAATTCGGCTAAAAAATTATTCGAATAAATATTAATCGAATAAGGCTCGACTGCTTAATTTTTACTTATTTCTGCAAAAAGCGATGAAATTATATATGCAATATTCGAGAAGGAATAGACCTTCGGCGGCCATAGTGGAAGACCTAAGACTGAACGGCATCAGGATGAATCTGGTGAAGACGGATGCCAACGTGATTTCGTTTTAAAAAGGGAAGAAGCCACTGGCCAAGGCATCTCTGAGGAGCTCCAGCTACCCTCGGTGCCGGAATAATTGAGTTGGAGGCACATCAAATTCTTTTAAACTCATTTTTATCTTACCCTTTATCAACCTACAATATGGTCCCTCCCCATCCTTTGTATTTAAATAAAGAAAGGCCAAAGCCAACAGGAACCCCGCTACAACGGACTTTGAAATTCAAATTGTAACCTTAAAATCCTTCGGTTAGTAAAAGGAATTTGTATGTACTTGTATATATATAAAAATCTCTGAGGGAGAGAAAAAAACCCACAATAATAATAGAAACTCTTGGTTTATTATTTTAAAATATATATTATGTATATATTTTAAATATTTATATTTACTTGGGCTTGAGAAGAAAATATGAGGTCGACTATAATGGTACCTATATTAAATGAATGCCGATGCTGAGTATTTTTCTTTCGTGAATTCGCTCCCGATTTTCATATCCATCTCAGATAATAAATATCGCGACTGACTTATCCGACTTAATTTTTCGAAAGAAGATCTCTGACGGAGGGGGTAAAAGCTTTTTCATCCATGTAGAAAAAAACATTATTTATCCAGTCAGGCATAAAAACGGTCGCCCCAGTTTTGCAATTCGCGTTCGGTTTAGGAAGAGATTGATGTGATGGGAAAAACGGTCGGTAGGCAGGCACAGAGGAGTTTAAAACTAAATAAAAGGGGTCGTTACAGAGGGGATCCCAGGGATAAATGTGCCCATTGAGAGATTATTAAAGTTATTTCGGGAAGCTGTTAGGATCTGTATAAATTGTTTCGGAGTCGCTGCCGATATGGCATAGGTAGCAGCCGTTTCGCTAACGTTCGGCGGTGACAAATATAAAAATGACAAGACGGATAGACGGTAGCGGTATCCGCGAACAGAGAAAAATGAATCAATCCCCTACCTGATGTATCGGCCCCATAACTCAAAATGTCTTATTTTCAAATTATATTTCCCAGATTGGCAGTTCCCTCCCTCTTCTATTTACTCTTGTCTCCGCCATTCATTATTTATAATCCTTACGTAATACCCATGCTTACATATTCCAAACGTTTAAAATTATTGACGTTGATGAAATGATTATTTCTTATGTATGTTATTTTTAATTATATTTTTCCTCACAATTCGCTATAACTAAAACAATCAAATGAAATTTAGTTTGGTAGCGATTGGTAAGTCAAGTATGATAGCTTTTTCTTTGTCATAAACCTTTTTATACTCCTTAATAAACTATATTTTGGCTAGCAAGAAAGTTAGGGCAAAATACTAATAAAGCAAATATCTAAGGCTGACACAAATAGATTAATCACTTTTGAGAGAAAAATATTGCGAAGAATCTTCGACCCAATTAAGAAGATGAATTAGAAAACGGTAAATCTATGACCTCTTCGAGGACACAGATATTGAAAGATTTCTGAAGGTCGGAAGGTAGGGCATTTTGCGAGAATGGATGGAGAGTAGACAGACTGAACCTAAGGTGGTTTGACATTGTCCGCACAGATGCGAGAAACCTGCTCAATTTCTCTGATGGGATGGCTGCTGCACAAAATAGAGGCGAATGCAGAGGTTTTTGGAGGAAGCTCTGATTCAGGAATGGATCTTTGCGCTGTACATGATGATATTATCGCGGTGACTGAGAACCATATCAACCATAATGTTGATAGTATGGATAGTGAATGAATCATTATGTTCCAATTACTTCCATCAAGATAATTTTTATTCTTTTATGGCGCTATTACAGGTGAAGTATGAGACTGTTGCGATGGGTTTCGACAGTCTTAACTACTGACTGCGACTTCCTTTATGTTACCAATTCCTTAAATGGATCTAGCTTCGGCGGTCACAACTTCTATCTGAAAAGGTAAGCTAGTAATTTGGCCAGTTGGCTCCGATTTTTCCATTGCCTTTATTCCACTCTGGTCTGAATATTTTCCCAAAGATTTGTTGTTAAAAAAAATACCATAAGATGCTCCTCCCGTATTCTGGGAGATAATTTTGTATTTTTATGAAGGCAGAGCTTATTGACATCTTTTTCTGGATCATTGGCTGCATATTGCTTACAGAACTTACCAAAGAGCCAAGATAAAAGAACTCTCCAACTCTTTCAAAGGCGTTATCTCAAGTTCTAGCCGAACAGGATCGGTCAAGAACTAGTAAGTTATTTTCATGTACTGAACCCAAAAATCTTTATGGACTGTAGTGGTCCATGTATGGTCTGTAGTAATTAAACTTATTAATTATGATTCTTTATATTTTTGTTTTTTACCATTTGGCCAATTTATCCTTATTCTCCATTGAGAATTGATCGCTAATTATTTCCTATATTATCTGAATTGTCCGAATTCCTATATTGAATCATGATTCTCAGCTCCTGTAAAATTATTGAAAAAGTATAATTTGATCATTTTTATCCTCGTTTTTATTTCATGTTGTCTAGTAAATGAAATTTTCCATTTCATCAACAGTAGTACAATTCTCTGGGGAACATATATTTATGTAGTTACAACTATGGATGAATACTGTTCCCGGTTAGGAGCACGGTAACAGAATCCGAATGAAAACTTTCTATCCCCTAAATGGAAAAGTCGGTGGCTGTAAAACGTGGAATCATATGGTAAAATCCATTGTTTTCCCTCGCCCCTCTAAGCTCAACTTTCCTAACTTTTAGCTTCTCCGTCAACTTCCATCCTGATAAAAATTTTCAGGTTTTTCAACGTCCGATATTATATGACCACTCTTATTCTTTCTCCTCTTCTTAGAATTAGATTATGTCTTATTCATTCCTACTGACATACAGAAACAGTCGATTAATTAAAGCAACGCTTAACTGGATTGGACACTGATAACTACATAAATTAGCTACACCGAACATTAAATATTTCGTTTGCTATAGAGGTGGTGATGTAATGTAGATATCATTTATTTGAAACGATGACTATAACCCAGAAAATGTCAATCTTGATTTTTTGTACAAACTAGATTTTGAAATATCACATTAGTAACAAGGCATTCATCATAATATTGTAATTGTGGTAGTTTTGATTTTTTTAATCAGCAACCGCAACCTATTCCGTTAAAATTAAAGCTTATTTAAAATAATGAACCTGTTTTTGTTGATGTGGTGGCATATTAGGATCCAAAAAAAGCTGCCTTATTGGGTATTTATGGAGAGGATGTATCATTAAGAACAATGATAAAGGAAATCGTAAAACTTTGAATACACATTTAAATAAAGTTAATACAAGTTGCCAGTTTGATAATTTTAAAATTAACGTATTTATCAAATAAATAGTTAGTTAATAAATATAAAGTACGGGAATAGCCATTTGGTGTACATTACAAAACAAATCTATTTTCTAAACACTATGTCAAGTGCCTTACGTGGATCTAGCAGTGAAACGGGATGATCTGAGGTGGGATTGAGAGCTGGTAAGATGAAGGCGACATTGAATGAGTGCTGTGGATGCTTTGTTCTCCGGCCGCATCATTTCTTGAAACGGAGATATTCCTTTACACTCCTTTTAAACCCAAAATAAAATGTGTTTGAGAACTATCCCATCTCTCAAACAACACATTCGGGAAGAGATTTAAGCAATTGTGAGAGGTCAAGCAATACTTTCAAGTACGGATCCAGGAATGCATAAATTTCAATGGAGGATATTTGCCGAACGTTGTTTTCAGAAAATAGTTTGTTTGTATTGTACGCCAATTGGATATTCTTGTACTTTATATTTATACTGGAAAAATGAATACAAATATATTTCTTTGATGATTTATTTAATTTTGAAAGCATTCCGCCTCAGTGCGAGATCCTGTATAATGTCCGATTTTGAAAAATTGGATTTAGGAAATGTTGTATCGCAAGAAACGTGATCAATCTTTTTACAATTTTGTATCGTTGTCGAATCTTTTGGCTCAAAAACTTTCTGATTATTATTGCCTACATATTTTTTGCTAGAGTTCGTTTTATAATTTATAGTAATAATAGTCTGGGAACTAGTATTGTTTGAAAAATCTAACCTTTCCTGGTAGTTATATTGCTGATTTATTGCTTTCTATATATTCTATATAATTTAGATTGCGGTAGTCCCTCGACTATTATAGCTTCTGCCCTTTCCGTTGACCAACCTCAGTTTGAGGGCTGATATTTGAAGCCCTTTAAACCAGCTCCTTAGCCTTAAACGCTGTCATTTTCTATTAATAGACTTCCTACCTATTTCGGCATTGATGTCCTACATTTTTTTTTAAATAATAAAAGAGCCAGTCACCGGTAAGTGTTATCTGTCAATAACCACTGAAATTTGTAACCTCTTATTGACTGACTCGCACTATTATTAACCTACTATAGTTCGAAAGTTTATTGTTCGAAATAGGTTGGAGAATAAAAATAATTCTAAACAAAAACTTTTTCCCTTTTGATTTGTATATTTGATTTGTATTTTTATATGTCCATCCGTAATCGTTTTAATATTTCTTACAATATTCACAAATAAGTTTATCTATTTCTGTGGATCAATGGTAGTTTCATTGTTCTTAAATTGGGATGCATCCGCTTATGTCAATCTCTCCTTGTAAATATAAATGATGTGAAATAATGCGACGATTTGGATAGGCGTGTAAAACGTTATTTTGGATAAAGAACGAAACTATGGGTAAACGTCCGAGGGGTTGACCAACACGTCCCTAAGAGATGGGTATAATCTATTTGGTTTTATTTTGACAGAGTTTGGTGCTGGATGATTCCGGGTTCGAAATTACTACTTTCTTGTTTGAATCTAGTTACCATTGTATTTATATTTTATAGGTATATGGTCATCTTAAACTACCTTATCTAAAAATTTAAATAATGATGACCATCTACGTGTTTTCTGATCCACTATCATACAACCTTTGACTATCTGCTAATTCTTATTATTAGTTATCTTATTCCCACCTCTCTGTTTTTTATGCTAGTTTTTAAACATTTTCCTTATTTGTTTCATTAATATATTTTTTGTAATCTTTAAACTAATGCTTTATCTTATCCATTACTACTAGGATCGCCTAGTGGTTGAAATTCGACGAGAATGACAATATTATTTCAGTTTTGTGATTTATGTTAACAATTAAAATTAACAGAAAACATAATATATTTTTTTTTTATTTTATTTAATTATTCGAAACGGCCAACCTTTTTATTTAATTTCATTTTTTTTGGGTGGGTTTAAACTTTCCATTCCAAAATTAACTCCAGCGTGTAGGATGAGCAAGAAAATATTGGTCAAAACCGATGACGTACACATCCTGCTCTCCGTTTGAAACTGCACATCGAAAATTTGGCCCGATTTCAAAACTTTGCTAGTAATGGCCCGATGCAATGTGTGCTAATAATGGTCCGATTTTAATGATTTTTCTTGTTTTATGAGGAATTTAGTTACCGAAAAATTTATACTTTTTGAGTTATGCATAAAATTCTTTTTCTTGGGTATATACATGTATGAGTGGTCAAGGAAAAGACTTTATTTACGCAAGTTCATTAAAATTTTCTGAGCTGTTCTGGTGCTACAATCTATGAAAGAAGAGATTTTTCGGCTATAAAGCAGCCGCTATAGCGCACAGGGTACACAGGCACAAACCCTATTAACAAAAAAAAAGAAATTTACGAAATCGGTCATTCCCTTTAAGAGATAATAGTGGCCAAGTCTGAAACAATGACACAGAGATTTATCTGCCTTAACAGAAAAATACGTGATTTTTTTTTTAAATATATATTATTATAGATATATACCTATCCAACGAGATAGGTACGAGATACATTTCCCCCACTATCTATACATGCTTCCTCCTTTATCGGTAAGATAAAATAACTGCTTGCCTATTAATATATACCTTTAAACTACACTAAAATTAATTACACTATTTTACTGGTTATGGTTGCATAGACCAGCACTCGCCAGCTAGAGACCTTGGTTACTTCCAATTGAAGTGGGCTGACTGAAAGTCCTTTATACAATTTTTTTGTCACGGAATGCCATGAAGAATGAATTGCTGTTATACATCTAAGAAAATATGAAATTCGTTTACTATCATTAAGAGACTCGAGGATATTGGACTATAAGTAAATGCAAGTTTTTCCAACACAATCTCTCCAAAATAAATTAATAATAATAATTGTTCAATGACATTTTCATTGGGCATCATAATAGTTATGTACTGTTACCAGTTTGACCAGTTGACCAGTTTATCTCCGATTAAGTTACTCTTTTGACCGAATTAGGGCAGGTAAGTGAACAACTGCTCTGGGCTTATCTAGCGCAGGGGACGGGATGGCACCCCTGTAAGAGCCCGAGGTAATTCGGGCCAGCTTTATTTATGAAGGAGGAGGCACATTAGGATTAGGTTCGGGCCTCTTGCCAGGCCTCATCACCGCTGCATCCTCCCTCTTAGCCTAGCTCCAGGACCGCACCTGCACAGCATTAATTTAAGGATTATTCAATTTATTCATAATTTTATTTTTTATTGTTTTCAGTGATGAATATTTAAAAAAATCTCCAATAATCTTTAAAAAAAAAATAATATGTTAGAGGCATCGCCGAATGGTTGATATTTATCTGCTGTAAATAGTTTTACATAAACATAACTTTCTATAGCAGCTTCCAAATTCTTTTATTCAAGATGTTATTCCCGACAATAAACGAGTCATTAAAATTTTTGACCTTCAAAACGGATGTGATTATATCTTATTCTACTTCTTTTAATGAACAATATATTTAATTAAAAATACCTATTTAACGAGGTTGGTTTCGTTCCATTTGGACCATAGAAGAAATTAGGACTCTGATCTACCAGCAAGTGCTCCCAGAACTGATCCTATTGCTGAATTAGCACAAATTAATAAGGCAATTGCGTTGGATTTATGTTGCCCGAGCCGCTGTGTGAGAAAGAAGAAATGAAATGAAGAAACCGCCGCGAAGTTGCCTGGACAGTTATCATAGTACGCATCAGGCATTCAAGGTGCCTCGTCCGTGTAGCATATCCGGTTGGACTGCAAGATCGTTAGAATGCTTGGAAGATAGAGAAACTTAAAGGATGAGTGGACATCGCTCTTTGTGACTGAAACATTTGTGGAAAGATGATTCAAGTTTTTTCTATTTATCTCAATTCAGTACTTTATTTATTCAATAAAATATTAATATGTCATGTTTTATGCAAATAAGTATCCCACTTGTAATATATATATATATATATATGTATATATATATATATATATATATATATATATATATATATATATATATATATATATATATAGATATATATGTGTGTGTAGCATACTGATGATCCACTGTAAGTAAATGCATTTATGTAAATAGGTTAATATATAAACACTATTGAATTATTTTAAAACAAGTTTAGTAAATGAATAGATTAATAAGCGGAAGAATACGTAATGAGACATTTTAGGAAAAATTGAGATTTTTTATTGTAAGTATATTTTAAAAACTCATTTGTACAAAGCACCTTGTTTAATTTTTTTAAATCTTAAATTTTGGTTGTTTTCAGAAGTTGAAAATTAAGTGATCCAGTCTGAAGTAGGAATAAAACACTATAGGATACAATTTTTCTCAAATTCAAATGACCCTACCCCATGTACCTTAATTGTGAATCGCGTTGTGGTTTTCCAGGACATAAAATAGCCGCCCGGAGATTTGGTCCATGGACGGTCTGTCTCGGGGAAAGAAATATAGGTCCTCGTGCGCCTGCTGACTCCGAACAGCCATAATCCGTGGATCTAGACCGATTTGTCACTGTCCTTGAACCCGAGTGAGTCGGTGGGAAGGAAACTGTCGAATTGGCCCCAAAGGGACCGGTTATGGAGCAATGGAAAGCCTGTCGCTGCACCATGGAAACCATGGTTCGCAGCAACGTGAGGTTGGGTGACCCCCTCCAGGCTGTCTGTGCTCTCGCAAGCAATAAATGTCTGTAAGAACACCACATCGCGCGGCCAAAGATCCACAAGGTCTATAGAGCCAACCGAAAAAAAAAAATAAAAAAAAATATATATATATATATATATATATATATATATATATATATATATATATAAGTAATATATTTTTAATAATAATTTTTGATCCAATTTTTATTAGCCTTATTGAAATTTACGCCCAATTTAGCGTAGACATTTGAGTAATTGCTTGCATTCTTATTATCGCGCCAGGAATGAAGTTATAGTGCTATTCAAACTATTGAAAATTGCAACCAAGGAGTAGGCCGAAAACCACCACAAAGTGATTGTTAGTTATATGCCAATACAAATATAAATGATGTATGTTCTCATTTTATTCTGGATTTATCATTGGTGAATTTTAATTATTCATTAAAGGATATAACTCTGCCAGCGCTATGGTAAGCGTAGCACCTTCCTTGGCTTTCTTGACGATTCCTCAAAAGACTTCCTCAGCAACTCTTCTCCATCTCTCTACTTCTGGGAGCCTAGACCGGCCTCGACATCCAATTGTATAGCTCTGCCTCTTCCGCCTTCTCCATCTAGACCTCTTTTCATTATCTGTTCTTGAGTCTTTCTTGACTCGTAGGTCATGCACTCTTATTATTCATTTTTTGATACGAAAGAGAAAATATAAGTTGTATATCTGGATCCCCAAACTTCATGGCACATCTTAATCCTCGCGTTAATTGTTGGTTTTTATGCGATATCGGTTTTCATCATTGGCTGTTTTATCTTCAGGAAAATTCCATAAGGTAAAAGTAAAATGCTACATAGTCAGTGCTAAGGATTAGTTGTGACACCGCAGAAGAGGTCATTACGAAGCAAATTACTAATTTATCATTAGCTCCTTCTTTTATTATTATTTATGATTTAATGAGATTTTAAGTGTATTGTTAAGCGATGAAGCATTGCTTAAAGTTGCCCGTTTTCCCTTCATTGAAGACAAATCATCGAGCTCAGTAAAAGAGAAGGTGAGCTTTTAATATATTCCAAATTTTGTTATAAAATAAAATAGATGGTAATAAAAAAAAAAAAGTGCGAGATGGAGTAGGTAAGGGAAGTAGGTAATGGCAAAGAGGCCAGGAATGGCGGTCTTATGAGAGAGCTCCTTCTTCTTTTTTTTTCTTTCCATTTTCCTCTTCCTTTTTAGTTTTATCCAATATTCTCAGATGATAAAATAATATTAAAATCAATACGCTTAGAATTAAAATGAAATACATATCATCGTTTTCTTGTTATTCTTGTATCTCGATTTGTTATTTGTTATTTACGTTAATGAACTCAATTAACGAACCACTTTTGTTTCTAATTTACTTTATATGTAAAAATTGATGTGAAACGTGTTGTTTTTTATCATATTCATCAGCTAATTTATGTTCAATAAATTATTGTACACATTTTAACCCGAAAAACTAAGATATTCTATATCTTACTATAGCAGCTGATATTTTGTGTCAATGAAAAATTAAACGCTGCAAATTATTACATAACGGCAAATATATAATCCTAAAGAGCAATAAAAAAGTAATTTGGAATCATAATAAAAAATGGCGGGAGATTTCGAGTTCCTGTGATCATTCTGGGTTGCCCTGTGTTTTTGCTGCATATTAAAAAAAATATCGGTCCAGTGGTCTCGGAGAAAAATTCAAATGTATTTACAAAACACTGGATATGTAGGGTTTTGCAAAAACTTAAACTTTAATAACTTTTTTTTAAACGGATATTGCTGATTATTTCATCATATGAAATGCTTCCTTTTTGCGAATTTTTCCTTACTGCACCGTCCAGGTATTCAAACACGGGCCACACTGTTCAATAGTACGGTTTAGCTGTACGACGGTGCTACCAGATCTGAGCGTGCCCTCAGAGAAGTGTTCTTTGCCCTCGAGCAAGAAGCTAAAAAACTTGGCCTAGCTATCAACGAAGCCAAGAGGAAGAACTGGAGAATAGGAGGAGCAGGGGAAGGGGCAGTAATGTTTGGAGTTGGATTCTACAGTTTTGAGGCTGCAAAGTTTTGTATACCTGGGTTCGGAGGTGAATGCCCAAAACAACGTCTCTGCGGAAATCAACAGGAGAATAGCTGCTCCCAACCGGACCTACTTTGGGTCAGAGGCATGGATCTTCATCATGGCCGATGAAACCAGGCTTCTGGCATTTGAAAAAAAAAAATATTAAGAAGAATTTTCGGCCCGGTTCGAGCGGAAGGGACGTGGTGAAGAAGCAAAAATGCAGAGCTTTCTGGGCTGTATGATGGCATTGATGTGGTCAAGTTCATCAAGCTCGGGAGACTTCGATGGAACGGCCACGTGGTGAAGATTCGAGATGGTGAGACACCCAAGAACATACTAACAGATGAGCTCCATGGCAAGCGAAGGGTGGGTGGTCCAAATTTAATATGGGCGAACTCCGTCGCGGCGGTCGCGCGGGTACTTAAAAACTGGAGAGCTGCTGCAACAGACTATGCCGACTGGTAGAGGCTTTTGGAGGAGGTCTAGACTCGGTGACGGGTTGTCGCGCCACTCATGATGAAGATGATGATTAATTAATTATTGTTATTATTATTCTGCGGAATATTATTTGTATTTTAAAATTAAAACATTATTACGGTCAAATTAAATTTTAATGGCCATAATTAGTATAGATTGATTGCTAATTAATAAAAGGCAAAGTATGATAATATTTGTATCATCTAATTGATAAGTATAGTATGCTTATTAAAGATATTTCTTTTATTTTCTATTATGAGTTTAAAAATAAATCAAACATTTAATTAGAAAAGTGTAATATTATTCCGCCATTATTTCGGCTCTCCTCAGACATAAATTATTGAAGACAAAGAAGTAAATAGTAAAGAAAAATTATTTAACAAAATATTTTGTTACAACTTCTTCGTCTGCCAAACATTAATTAGAAAATTAATCACATTCTACCTCTCCCCTTTAGAGACTTCAAATCCTTAGGCAAAGCGCATTCAAATAATTAATTAATTAATAATTATAAGAATGAGGCAGACGAGGAGAAGTGGTATAGCTGTTTATATGTGTTTGCGTGCGTATGAATCTGTGTGTGTGTTTTATGACATTTAAAAAAAAAATCAGTTGATGGTTTTTTTTTCCATACACTTTAACTATCGTAATATTATAGCTGGAGTGCTTTGTATAGAGGTTCTTCTTGATAAGAACCCGACCTCGCTTAATATTTCGCATTTTCCGCTTCGCCGCCAACAGCGGTCCGGGGCAAAGTGTCCCAAACTGGGAGAAGGTAAGGTGGGCAGGTGCCATAACTCACCGCTGGCCCCCTGCGGCGGATGGTCCTGCGTTAATAAATCAGATAGACTAGTGTAATATCTTGCCTACACCAACCGCTCCTGCTGGCTATTAATATGAATGCGGTCGGCAAAACGAGGTGTGAGTCCCAGATAAAGTCACTCGCAATTCTAGCTAATCAACTGCCACCTTTTTTGAAAAATTCCTGACAAACTCCTGTTGTCCATGTCTGATATACTATTGCTGATTATATGAAGTATGATTCATCAGATAGGAGCATTGCTTTAATTTATTACAGGCGTTTCTACAGGTAATATTTCTGTATACTATAATATTCCTATGAGTGTTAAACTTCTTTATGTATAATGTATAATGTATAATGTATAATTAAGTATGAATTGTACGTAGTTTTGTCACATTTTTCTCATATATTTCCACTACATTTTATTTCTTTTACGACTGGTGTCTTGTTTTTAAGACACTGAAGAAGACAACATGGGCCGAAACGTGGCCACACATAACAGAAAAATTATTTATAGCGAGTTCTATGTCTGACCTTATCCCCAAGCATCAAAGTTGTTTTCTTCGTGTATGTTTTTTATTTCACCAAACACCCTATTTTCGGCTGATTTAAATATTTCAGCTATCATAGTAACTGAATCGAAATCTCTTAACAGATTGAGAACAAATAATTAATAATAATATACAATATTTTAATAACAAAGCAAGCATTCCGCTTCTATTTGGTATTGACTTTCTTAAGTTATAGTTGGATATTTTGTGCTTTAAATGCGTGGCATGTAATCGCTAAGTGTCTATAATCGCTAGGTAAGGCGTTGTATGTTTTAAGGATAATAATAAAAATTGGATAAAAAATTATTACTCAAAATATAAAACTTATATGAAAAAAATATTTTTTTCATAAATTTCGGACCCCTTCTCCTCTGCGTACAGCACTGGCTAGGACCCAAACTTTAGCTCTTTTGTCCGCCAAAAAATTAACAGAATACTGTATACAATTTCTAACGATAAAGGATTTACTATGATTTCGTAAGCTTTATTTTGTGGGTTCTAAATTCACTGCCGTCCTTGTTTGATTTAATTTATATTTTTGTATTATATGTTTATTATCTACTGCATACGTCCTAGTTTTTAAGCAGCCTTTAATTACTTCCTTGTGCGCAATAAAGGAAGTATTATAATCGCGAAAAATTTCAGTTTTCAGATTTCTACGAAAATATCCATTTTTACCATCCCTGAATCCATTTTGACAAGTTTCGTCTCGACGTTTCTACGTATATTCGCTCGTTGCATAACTCAAAAACGGGTAGCCGTAGAAAGTTAAAATTAGGTATTTAGGATTATTGTATAACCTAGTAGTGAACCTCCCTTTTTGTCACTGCATGATAACCGGAAATGGTACTTTACTTGAAGATCATTATTGATTTTCATCAAAAATTATATTAAAATATAATGCAAAACTTCTCAAATTTGGTACATAAGACATATCAGTATAAATAACATAATACATTTTTATTATAATTAGAAAACCGGAAGTGGTACTTTACTTGAAGGCCATATTAGACTTTCATAAAAATTATTTTAAAATATAATGTAAAACATCATAAATATGGTAAATTAGACTTTTATATCAATATGAATAATATAATTGATTTTGGTTGAAATTGGAGAGCCGAAGGGGGTACTTTACTTGGAGGCCATAATAGACTGAAAAGCTGAAAGAAAATGACATAAAATAACGGAATGAGACCTCCAGAAACAAGTGTGTGTCTGTATGTGTCAATAAATGGACGTCAAGACGCCGTTGAGATACAGCCATCTTCGAAAATTAGTAACCAAATTCAGGATCACTTTTTGAGCCACAGATTTATAGTTTAATAGGTGTCATGGAGTATCCACATCAGATATTTTCTATAATAGTAAAAGGCTCAGTGAACCCAGAGGTTCCTATTTAGATCAGAATAAGAAATAGCTATTAAATCATAAACATCGGAAATTTTTCTCAATACAGATAAAAGAACCATTTTTATTTAATAAAAACTCCCACTCCTCCTTAAAACTGTTATTGGTAAGATATTTTAAACTGCTGTGTGGTAACATTTCTTTTAAAAAGTTAATTTTTGATGCGAGATTTTTATTTCTAGGTATATTTATTGATTGATTATTAATAATCATAACTATAATCCTATTAAGTTTTTAAAGATTTGTTCACTATCAAGTCCAACATCTTTGCATATTATTTCAACCGTCGCCATGCTATTTAGTTAATTTTATTTAAAGAATATTTGATTCACCATTCCCGTTGTGCATCCTTCTGGATTCTCCCATAGATTCATCTTTCTTTGGACCAAATATTCTACACAATACACTTTTTTTGAAAACCGTAAGGGCTTGTTTTTCCTTTAATGTAAGCGGCAAAAATAATATTATGAAGGATAATAGTTTTGTACAATCACGTTACAACGTTACAATACAATCACGTTTCTTGAAAGTAGGAACGAATAATGTAACTTCTCAATTAAGAAATAACAGTTGAATTTTAATGCTCATGAGCTTTATTTGATAAACAAATGACATTAGATTTTCTTTCTTTTTTCACTCATTATTTGTTTGTAATCTGTTATAATGATGTTTATTTATTTTTTCTTTATAGCTATTTAAGTTGGGCAACAGGCTCAGATCTTATCAAACAGAAGTTGATTTTTGCATCGGTACACCTTGTTGAATTTTCAATGGTCATCACCTGGGACCAATACTTTTTTTGCGGACCAAATTTAAAAAGCGTCATGTGTGAAATATTTAATGCCTCGCGTGATCTGAAACGACAGAAACATTCCAAAGCTTTTACGGACGTCGATAATGAGGTGAACCCAAAGTTCTCGGAACCTGTCAGAATCGCGAAATCCACTCTTTCATCCGGTCTGCTCAGTCTTCACTGTACTTATCGGATAAATATGTAATGACCGAAAATCCCCTTATGGAAGATACGTATTAGCGTTAATAGCGCACGAATAAGCGATTGAATTAAATGTGCCGTAATAAACCTTATTAACGATTAATTTTGCTTTTTATCCGTTCGGGTCAACTGGAATTTGTTGTTGAAACGTTTTACCCGTAATAAGCTGTAATACTTATAAATAATGACGGTAAGTGGGAGGTAATTGTCGCTGGTGCAGAGGAGCTATGTAAATTGACCGCTTTCCAACTGAGCTTTTCAACCTCCAACCGGGCAAACCTTAGCCGAATTATGTAAATAGCCGTATGCAAATTCTCTAATGGCAGAAATTTTGAACATTGAGGAAGGCTGGTTATGAAGCTAAACAACCTCACTCTCCCCGCCCAAGTTTCCCCAGATTATGTCTGTGGTGATCTTTTTACAATTGAAAACGGTCTATTTTCTCATTTAGTCTTTGGCTTGTGAGCAGGCTTGTATGTGGCTTCAGTTTATTACTGGTCGGAGTTCAAAAATTAGATTATCATTCATGAAATTGCTTAGGGTAAAAAATAATTGTCACCAAGAACTTCATATCGACATACGAATCATTTCCAAAACAAAAAACTCGTGATACATAAACGGTTGTTGCTGGCCAAATCGTTGGTTAGGCACTTCTCTTTTATGTCTCGTTCGTTGTGAGATAAAAATGATATCTAAAATATTGTTGGATACTGGATAAAATCGAGTGTTTCGATCCATTTACTTTAATCTGCGATCATGTGCACCAGTACTTTAGTATTGCGAGATTGCTCTGGGAAAGGTTTTCAGAGAGTTAAAAAATCTGACAGAGGAGATGAAATAGCTTTTTATACCTGGATCAACTACAAATGTTGCTAGGATGTCGTCATGTTTAGTTGGGATATACTCAGGAAATATAGGAAACAGGAATCAAGACGTTGCTTTTTATAATTCCTACCTTAATTGGAATACAATTGAAGACTCAAAAAGGGGATACTACCTAGTCTTTTGATTTGTTTCGTTTTAATAATTTGGTGATGGTTTCTTATATTTTTAAAGGATTTGGATTCGATGATACAGTCAGTGTAGAAACTTATGTCAAATGGTTAATACTTTCATTGTGTATAGGTCATACATAATACATTAAAACATAATTAATACTTTCGTTTTGCATAAGATATACAAGGGACGACCCTTGTCCTCCGAGTGATTCCGTATTGGCATCCATACCGATCCACAACATCCAAGCCTTTCTGATGATTTACAGGATGATTTCACCTTCTTGTCGTGCATTTCACAGCCCTTCTTTGTTGAGAGTTTTTCAATAAACTCGTTAATTCGTTTCTTAAAATTGACAAAATTTGAATTTACTCGGTTTTTCCCTGTATGATGAATATTCATTATATTATATATATCATAGTAACGAACTAACGAATCCCAAAACAATCCTATGAAACCCTAAATTCTGAACCGACAGGTAAACAAAGGATTGCGTTAAAGCTGATTTGGGGGATATTAGTTTATGTTTATGTGTACGGAGGTGTGTAAACAGCGATTGATGGTACCGGTCTCGAAACTTTGGGATTGCTGAGCCTTTTTTATTTTATTTTTAATATTTTTTTATGAATATTCATGAGGTTAAAATTAAAATTTGCAAATCCCATTTAAATCTGATATATTAAATCTTCCAATTTGAACTAGAATTATATACTCGACTAATATTAATTTTAATATGTAATATAAATTGTAAAGCTGTAAATTTACATTAGATATGAGCTATATGCTCTGTAATTGAGTTTAGAGTGGTGCAATTTAAATGTATTCTATGGTCATTAAATGTAGTTTATTGATGTGCTTTTAACCGTATATCCGATTCATCAGGCCGACGCAGAGTGTTCCAAAATCAATTTAGTCTGATCTTTTCCAAAATTCACCGGACCACAGCTAATAATTTGTCCCGTCATGCTTGAAAATTGATTGATCCATTCGCTCAAAAAATCGTTGCATACGTGGCTTCACCATAGTCGGGTAAATAGTCAAACATACGCTTATTTACTTAAATAATTACTATACGATTTTTTAGGTAAATAGTTACTATTTATTTTAGTAAATAATTACTAATTATTTTATTTGATTCAATATTTATTCGCATATCCTTCAATATATTTTGTTTATATCATTTAATCCACTTGAGTCAATTTCGTCTGGTTTTCTGGATCGGTCGATATGTTCCTTGTCTTCTTTTTTTTTTTTTTTTTTTAACGTCTTTAGTAATATATACAAATATATATAATCTTGCCGCAAAAATGCTTCTTATTTGTGTTCCAAGTGAAGTACTATGAGTTCGGCGGAGTTTCGAGGCAGATGCTTTATAATCTATTAGTAGAAAATTAGCAAGAATAGTAGCAGTCTTGAGGATAAAGAACATCTTGTTATATTATAAGAACAATTCGAGGGCGACGGTACATCACAAAAATTTATAAAATGGATCAGATCTCACTTTGGAAAGTATTGGAAAGTATGTGCCAGTTAAACTGAACGATTTACAGTAAAGCACCAGGAATGGCTTTCAGGGAAGCTTGTTTTTCTTCGTGAACAAAAAACAACTTCACGTTAAAAAAACAAGATTTAAACAAAAATAGGACCCGATTTTCCTAACACTAATTAAAACTGATGACAATAAAATTTCAACAAGAGATCGAGTTCCAACTGATGGTCCAGAAAGCGAGGTGAGTGAATGTGATAGATAGTGTAGGAATGACTGATTCAGAGTGAATTTTGGTGTAAATGTCAGATAGTTTAATATATTTCTAGTTTGAACGAACTAACTACTACTCGAAACGAACCAAGCCACTAACTGACTAGCTTGTCAGCACAACTTCAAGAATAGTTTGCAATGAGGTCCTTTCAACAATAAATTCAATCTGAGCTGATATTATATTTATGTTGAAACATGAATATTTTTCTATACAAATTTGGTTTTGCACCAGAAAGATGCTATAATTTCTATTGAGACTAGCTAAAATAATCTTCCAATTTTAATCTCCTCTGTTGAATTTACATATGTGGCTGGCAACGTTTTGGGATAAGTAACAATCTTCAAGTCTCTTCTTCAATTCATCATTACATATTAATAATAATTTGATGATTATATACAACTTTGCTATTCTTAAGCTCCTTAATTACAATTAAATTTTATTTATGAGTATAATATGTACCGTATAAATTATTTCATAATAAGATTTTACATTCAACCTTTTCTTGCATGTTAAGATATGCATAATAAAATTTCATCCATTACTAATAACTAATTTTAAAAATATATATTTAGTAAGGAATATATCATTATTTTCCATTGTTACATTGAACTTTGAGGGATCAATGTTGTTTTTTCAGGAATATTATTGAATATTGAATATTATTATTGAATATTATTTTTTATGTAACATTGTTTTGACAATGTGATGTGTAATGTTAATTATGTTATTTGATCTTCAATTTTATAGTTTTCCTATTCTGTTTTTATTTTATTTTCAATTTTTTTATGATATCTGTTTAATGGTTGCTCAGATTTCTAGAGCCAGTTTTAAAATTAACTGCTTATTTAATGCTTTTTAATATATGTAGGTATAGCCTCTGTGATTCTTCTATGTTTGTGATTTTTAACAGTATCTATTATTTGTGGGTGATTGAAATCAAACTGATGCTTCAATACCATTTGGACAACTGAGGTTATATTTTTATTGTTTTATAGTTATTAATAGGTTGATTGATTCGGGTTTTTTATTTTTTCGATGTCTATGTTTTGTTCTTTCCCAGTTTTTACATTTGTGCTTACAAATTACATTTTGCTGCTGTTATATCCTTCATATTGTTTAAATCATTCTTCATTTTATTATCATTATACAATCCTAATTAAAAAAAAAACAAAAGTATGTTCATAAGTTACGAAGGTATTTTTATCTTGCCTGTCAATCCGGGCACATAGTTCATTTTGAAGTATCGGTATATTTTATTACTCTTAATGCTTTGTTCCTTATTATTTTGTTCAAATGTTGTTTCTGAACCCTTTTTATCATTATCATGTTTGTAAATATCTGTTATTGCAGTTTATTTTGGTTTTATCACATTAAATATTTTTTTAATTAGTATTAAAAAAAATATTATGTTATGGTTATTTGATTATTTTTCTATAAAGATTTTTAGCAATAATATTTATTTTATCCCTGTCATAATTGGGAACCACGAAAGTCAAGAGGTCTAATGCTTTGCAACGAGTAAAGTTTAGCATCTTTGAGTGTGGTAAGCAAGTGGGTGGGTGATTGCTCAATGTTCTTCCTTGGTTTCTGTTTTATTATCCTAAAGTGCCTATCACGTGGCGAATGAATGACCACGTATTTCCATCGATTAATATTGCTAATCATTATTTTTTTTCAATTCTGTATAAGCTACAGTGAACATCAACAACGAATTTATTATGCCTTGACCGGTTTACTGTTCAGTAGTCCTGCTATAGGCATTTAAAGTCGATTTTCCTTGTAATCATATGAAAATTAACAAATTTTATTACTCTTTAATATCCTTTAATATTTTCAATGCATTCATAAATACGTCTAATTTAACGCTTATTGGAATAATATACCTGCCAATTACACGCAGTTTGCAATTAGGCCAACACTATATATTGTAATCAAATCTCTTCTCAATTATCTATTTTTCAGTATATTGTTAAAATAAAATCTATTTTTATAAATCTGTTGATCTAAAAAACCGATACGATGAACCTAATTTATTGAGTAGCACATGCTGTTATAGCTTAAATCAACACTAAACTATCCATCGGTTTACTCTAATTTCGATGAATATTGCTGATTTTACAATTACCTCAAAATTGCCACTTAACCTTTTCTACAATAGTTGATTCAATTATATTTATTTTTGCACATATATAGTACTATAATTTAAATATTTTTATCATTTCGACGAAATTCATGTTCTTCTTGTTCTTTATTGTCGTCCTTTAGTGCCTCTCGACTGTCAAGCTTCTCGATCTCCAGCCAGCGCTTTCATTGCATTCATAAGCCTTCTCTTCCTTTCACCAATCCCTGAGATGTGGTGCATCCATTGTAATCATGGTCTTCTTCAAGGACGGCTTTCGGTAGGCCTGGCTTCAAAAATCTTCTTTGGGTCCCGGTACTCATCCATTCTACACAGATGGCCAAACCATCCCAACTGTCGTCTCTCCAATGTTTCCCTCAGTGCAGTCACTCTCAGGTCTCCCCTTATCCTCTCATTCCTAACTCTGTCCCTCTTTGTTTTGCCTACTACTCTCGGGAGGTATTTCATCTCTGCCGCGGTAGCCCTACTCCAGTGCTTGTCCAACGGGACCCAGCTCTCACTTCCATAGATAAGGGTAGGTAAGGTATATGGACTTAAAGATATGTAATTTTACACCATTTTCCAATTCCCTTTTCCCCACCACTGTAATGCTATTAGCTTTTTTAATCCTGTTTGAGAGCTCTTGTTCCATTTTCCCATTTCTGCTGAGAACAACTCCTAAATAGGCATACTCCTGCGCTGTCTCCAAGGTTTCTCCCCTGCAGTGAATCAAAACCTCCTCTTCTTCAAGTCCGATGTGCATCCAATATTCAATGTCATACCCTTCCATTCCAGCTCAGCCTCCCACTCCGTAACCGCCTGCTGTAGATTTTCCTGAGAATCGGCAATATCATCTGCGAAAACCATTACTTGCGCTATGATTTTCCTCATGTTCCACTTTCCCACGACCATCCGTGTTGTCCTCCGCTGGCAGATTTTCAATTTAGATTCATGTTAAGGTTTCAAAATGTTGAGAATATTCTTGCATTTTTAAATTACTAGGAAATCTGAAAGAAATCAACTGCTAGATTAAAAGCAGGAAATGCAAGTTACTTTTCTGTCATAAAATTACTATATTATCGCCTACTACTCAGAAACATGAAAATAATAATCACAAGTTATTATGAATCTGAACGCAGTCATTTTCGTAATGGGAAAAATTGCTATTTTAATTTCCTGAATACTGCGTAGGTATAAATATTTGTTCCGAAAAATGTGCATGTGTTTGTTTATACGACAGAACAACGATATTATTATTATTTATTTTTTTTCTGGGTAAGGTATCTAAATATATATTTTCTTATCTTTCTTTTTATTTTATATTTTTTGGTAGCATGGAAGAATATTTTTTCAACAAATATGAACCGTGACTATAACCATAACATCAATTTATACTGAAACTGTTATATATCTAAATAAATATTAAAATTATTACATTACTAGACATTTTTACGCTCAAAAATATTGTAATTTTGCACACAATCAGAAATAATATTATTCCATTAATTAATATTGTATTCATTAATCATTTAAGGATGAAATATAAAATTGGTTGCCAGTTTTAACAACCGATAGGGACTATCCTCTTGGAACGGCTGTATTCAAACCTTATGCGGTATGCTGCGTTAAATTATCGATATACGACCACGACAACTTTTAATTTCACCCCACTGAATCTCCATGGAATTTCAACGCGACCTTTGAAATTTCAAATCACCCGATTATTGTTTTGTTTTTTTTAATTTTAATTATTATCGTGTTTAAATATTACGATTCGTCTCATTAAAGAATTATAGGCAATTATGATTTATGTAATTATTCATATCATATAGTAATAGAATTAATCAAATGAAAAGGGCGAGGAAATAAAAACAAAATGAAACATCTTAATCACAACCTTACTTATGTTTATTATTTACGCTTAGCCTAAGGCACTCAAAAATAAACTTGGGAGAACTTGTGTTGGGAAAAGCAGGACTATAGGAAATCCCTTCTCTATTGCGTCACTGGGATTGAAATCCATTGGAGACTGAGTGAATTAAATTAATTAAATTCTATTCAATTCGATATCCAGGCACTGCTATTCTTTATTATTTTTTTTTCAGTTTACAGAATTGAATTTTTTTAAAATTGTATAACATTTTTTGGACTCTCTATACATATTTTAGCCCTTGATAATCCGGTTAAATTTATAAAAAACAATTTTAAGTTATTTTAATTATACTTTAAGTGCACCGCCATCATTTAGGGTCGAATATTGTTATAAAAACCACTTGGTTAGTGATAATTTACTTATAATATACTTTACTAATATATTATTGACCATATGAATGCCCATGCAAAAAGAAATTATCAAAGTAGAACACAACGCAATCAAATCGATGTTCAAAATTTCCATGAAATGTTTTGAATTTGTTTTAAATTTACTCGTATGTGTGATATAGAAACGCGTAATTATAAATATGAAACAATGTGTGATCTAAGTAAAAACTCGATTAAAACTTGTTTTGTCTTGGATCTTAATTTTTTCAAAATCTTTTTAATTTGAAAAAAATTATGGTTTATATGCAATGAATATTAATTAACAAAAAGTATATTAGTTCAAATAGATTAATTGTTATAAATGCAGTATAATTTTGAACTAATTATTCAATAATTTTTACCGAAAATCCTAGTTTATCATTTCGACTATTAGTAGCCACTGTAGGTCTTGGTAAGTCCATTTTACGAGCTAATATTCCCGTAGTGTATGGAAAATAATCAATATTTTCAATTTTAAAAGTAGGCTTTTAAAATCTCTTACTAATAAATAATTCTTATAAATGATCAACTTATTTTTGTTTATCTATTATTTTATGGTCTTTTTTTTAAATATTCAACAAGTTTTCGTTAATAATATTCTTCATTCAAATTCTTTTAAAACAAATCAAAATATTTTCTTATTTAAAATTTAAATTAAAAATTCATTATTAAAAAAAATCATTATAGCAAACAACCAAATAAGGAAAATAATATTATTGCTAAAACAATGTGTTTTCAATCAATTCAAAAATAATTTTTTGTTAAGGTACTACCTTTCATTCTGATAGACTAACAAATTTGTTTGGTTTTGTGAATTAATGATTAAAATAAAGTGCTTTTAAAATAATTTAATTTTTAATTAAGATTATATGCAGGTAATATGAAAATCTGACGGATTAAAAAAAATAATAATTAATACTGCTGGATGAATACAAAATAAGTTGTCGTTTAATTTTAAAAAAAAAATTAAAAAGTGGATTAATTAATTTTATAGTGTATGAAGAAACCCATCAATATTTTGATGGCTATGTATGTTATCAGTGTTTAATTTTTTTTTCAATTATTATCTATGATATATAATAGCTAATTTCTTGCTTGATATAAATCGTGTAATTATAATAACCTTTTAATTTTCTGCTAATTATCTACTTGGAATTTTTTTTGTTCTCTGTCCCTCTCGATTTATTAAGACTTCTTTTTTAATAATTTAAGTCTAGTTCTTGTTGAACGCCTTTCCTCATTTAGTATACTGTTACAGCCTGAATACATTAAAAGTTTCTGTGCATGTTTTATATTCCGTTGTCTTTTCAGCAGCCGGTATTAAAATTTATAATGCGACATTTCAAATTAGCATTACCTATCTTCATTTAAATATATTCGTATAATTTTAGTTTACTGTCTTCAGCTTTGATTACGATGTATAATGTTAAACAAAACTGAAGTTGGATTCCCCCAAGAGCTTACGAGTTCATTACCAAATAAGGTATAGCGGTTCTGTAAGCACTATATATTTACGATAAATAAGGGGATGGGCAAAACCGCTCATTTTCTTTTAGAGATAATTCTTCTTTATGACTTATAAGTCACTGGCTTTAACTAACTGTTTTTCAGCTCAGTAAGAAAGGTGTCCCAGGAGTGATATATGTGATGTTTATAACATTGCCTTTTCGACTGAATATGAAGTGAAAACTAGAGATAATATTTTCTTTGTGAATGTGTATTAATTATTGATGGTAGATGACCTGTTAACATTTTTTAATATTACACGTAGACCGTTGATTTATGTATTGAAACATTTACCAGTAAAGGAATTATTTTTGAAATGTCATAATCACGTAAAATAACTATTTATTTATTTTTTAAATACATGTCTGTTTGTATAATATTATCGAATTCGTATTGCAAAATTTCGAATTATTTTGTAAATAAAAAATTCAATGAATGAAACTGGGAACGTCAAAAATAAATCCGCTGGGGATTGTAGAGTTGCCTTTAAAAGGAGTGTATTTGTGACTTCATTTTATAGGGAGCTTCGGAAGTAAAATGAATATTCATTTCTCTTCACATCATAATTCAGCCCGTTGAATATAAAGATGAAATATGCTCTGTATATTATGCTGTATACCACTCCTTTCCCCCCCGGACAAGGGATACTAAAACTTTTATCTATTCTAGTTATATATGCTTCTGAAAATTATTGAAATATTTTTCAAAACATGTCCCATAACTAAAAATATTGATAATTCATTATTATGCAAAAATGCAGTAATATCTTTTTAATTATTGTACGGACCCGAAAATAAAATATTTATTATACATCATTATTTATATAATTTTTTTCTTCTTTATCTTCCTCTTATGCTACTAGTTATATTCTTAAAAATTAATAAAAATAGTGTTAGTTTCTACGGTTACATCTTTTTTTTTATTTTATAAATCTTATTTATTTTTGTATTTTCGTTTGTATCGAAGTTTGAAAATTGGAATAGCTTAGTATGTATTAGCAGGAATCAACACCTTTGATACTAGTTTCAAAATATTGAGAAATTTCAAAATATTTTGGAATCAACATCAAACAAATTAACTTTTGCTCTAAATAATCTTTATCTTCTCCGATTTTTCTACTTGTTAATATTTGGATAAGAAGCAAATAATAAATCCTATTTCTTTATTTTATTTGTTACTACAGTTTATAGTTATATTAACTATTTCGCGGATTGTTTTATTTTTGTAATTCATACATTTCAATGCCAATCATAACAAATTCGTAGATTTAAGGTAGTTTTTAATTACAATTTTGACACTGACTTAGATACGCTGATTGTAATTGACTGTACCCAGAGGATGTTCAAACTGTTGTTTGTTTTAATGGCGCAAAACATCGTGGTTAAAGACAAATTTAATCAAAATAATTAACGTCCTATAAAAAATAAGTAACAATAATATAAAAAAAAGAAAACAAATAAATAGAAATCGAATAGATAAGTAAAAAAAGTTACAAATATTTTAATGAAAAAGATATTAAAAATAATGGTTCGCCATGGCGTTGTCAGATATCCTTGTAAATATTCAGTTTGAAGAAAAAATATCTTCTGTCTTATTACTATCATTTCCTAAGGCAATTGAAGTACTGCTCAAGTACAAATGTAACTTGATGTTTCAAGGCTTAGGCTCAAAAGAAATTTCATGGTTCAGAGATCTCCTAGTCTAGACTAACCATTTCAGGATTTGTGGTGTTGTGCCACCCTCATATCTGCTCATGACATGCTATTTTACTGCAGCTTATCTTCAATTACAAAACAAATGAGACTTCTTATGTGTATCCCTAAATAGTAAAGACAAACTATTTTTTAATAAATATTACATTAGTGTGTATTAAATCATTTTAATACTACCAAACACGATTTTCTGCACAACTTCCTGATTTGAGACTAAACGCTATTCTGCGAATTCTAAAAATACACAAAAAAATTCTTAAAAATAAGCAATTTTAAATAAGCAAAAAAGCGGAGTATACGAACTAAATTGTAATGATTGTGCAGCCAAATATACGAGAAAAACTGGAAGATCGCTAAATCAGAGATTAAAGGAACATATACGTACATATAATAATAAGAAAGATAACCCCAACTTTGCAATTCATTTAAATGAAACTAATCATAAATTCATCTAAAACTCAGGAGTTAAATTAATACATCACGTTGAAAACAGTCTCGAATTAAATATATATGAAGCACTTGAAATAATAAAATCCTTCAAATCCAATCCAGATTTTTGCTTAAATGACCAAACAATTATCTCCAATAGCCCAATCTTAAATTTATTCCCATCTATAACAGAAAAAACAATTACTCACCGGCATTACTGAAAAAATCCTGCACCTTAAACCGTTTACCTAAAAACATCCTACCTACCTTTCGTTCATTATTATTTCAATGCGAGAAGAAACCAGTACAAACTTTTCTGTTTGATATAATCCATTTAAAATTTGGTGAGTCCCAACATGTATTTGATTTCTTGTCTTAATTAAATTCATAATTCATAAATATTTTATAATTCTGATTTATATTAATCTAATTTAATATGTATAATAATGCCAAACTATATTTTGAATTGCTTATTTCTAAATTTTTTTGTGTGTTTTTAGAACTGAGGATGAATGTATAACATTCGAAACTAGTTTTCAATAAAACAAATTTATAGAAGTGGCAAATAATTTATAAATCCCTAATTAGATTGATCCTTATATACCATCATGCGGATGTCAACTGGCTATTCTGCGATCCGTATCTTGGTTTAATCTTTGGTAGTGCCTGATCTGCGCAAATATTTGATCCATAAATCTGCTAATATCTGGGCTAGTTTTTTCCTCCCGAAAATTATACGGTATACTTTATTTTCTAATACAGTTTACTGTTGCTTTTCCTTTTACTTTTGCCTCACATTTCACATCATTTATGAGCACTATAAATTGTTTTGGTCTTGCAATTTTTTCTTTCAAGCCTCATCTTATGTCGAGAGTTTTTACTTCCAGATTACGTTATATAAAGTATTTCCTTTTTTATCTATATCACGGCAGCCTTCAACGGTTTTACTACTTGCCAAATATTTTGCTTGGCTCATTTATTTCAAGATATAATATTTTACAGGCTATATTTAGCATTATTATTTGTAATCATTAAATTAAATTATTTAATACATTTCGCCATTAATCACCCTAAATCAACAGCGTTGTTTATTGTTATAAATTTAAAAGCAATATGCATTTAAAACGAATGATTTAATATCATATGTGTCTAATTAATATTGGGAAATCGTTAGAGGGTATGTTAATATTTATTATGGTAATTCCATCAACGTTAATTTACTTTAAGTGCCATTGTGTTATTAATAAATTTCATGTAAATAGACCAATTTTCAATATGATACAGCAACGCCCTATATCATAATATAATATATCATACAATTTCTAATCACTTTCGGAAGTTCACTTTCTAATCACTTCTTTAATATCTAAATTTTTCTCCAAAACAAATGTAATACCATGTGTGCCTAATAAACATTGGGAAATCGTTAGGAAATATAGTAATATTTATTTATTATTATTAATATTCATTCCACCATCGTAGAAAGAAAGTATTAGAACCTAGAAGACGCAAGAATATTTCGAAACATCGGCATAAAAATGAAACATAATAATTTTTGCTTCGCGGGAATGTGAAAACAATTATGTAAGTATAGTCCTTATTACCTTTGTTACTGGAACCTCTTTTCAATATTTAAGATTCCAGGGTCTGTAGACGATGCTTCATGATTAATTGCATTTATAGCTTTTAATTAAGATGTCTGTACTGTAGCCAGAAGTTATAAATTACTAAAAATAATCATTATTACATATTCTGTCTGACGTACCTACATAATTCCTTTTAACTTTTGTTTAGTTATTTTTTTTTAGACTTTACTGACCTTTATTGGTGTGTTTATGTACTGAGTTGTTGGAGACGTTTTGTGGAAGCAGTCTATTCTCTGGGCAGACAAAAAAAAAAATCGTTAGTGCTCTCTGAAATCCGATACAGAGTGATGTGGGGTAATTGCATAATAGTATTGTTAAATCCAAACCCTTCAACTGATAAAAGGTGTCCTTTAGGGAGCATGATGCCGTACATTGATGTATCAGAAATCAGCCACGGAATTTAGCTAAGATAAGGTATAATAATTTGAAAAAATATTGTTCCAACCTGTTGATAAAGTTGTGTCTTTCAACTTTTGTAGTATAGCTGTATCGGTGTTTATCTGCCAGTTGGTCTTTTTTTTTTTTCGTATTCGGAACCTGATACTTCAAAATACTTTGGGATTTACGTTTCTCTATGACAGTTTTCTATTTTTCAAGCGCTTGTCTGCAGCCACCCAGCAAATCATGATAGTAGGGGCGTGTTCAGATCTCTGTTATACCCCTAATATCATGTTTTGTTGAGGCAACTACGGACCAGCGAATTAATAAAACAATTCGTTTTTTATATGCATTTATTCAATTATATTCCTCATCCCACTTGCATTTCTCAATGAAGGTTGTAAAATGTGAATCTCATGCATGTTTTAAGTTTTTTCGATGATTATGTCAGAATTACAATCTTCCAAAAACTGATCTATCTTGCACTTGACCCAAAACCGCTCTTGCTTGAATAATGGATCTTCCAGATATCTTGTTTGCCCTTACACCATAAGGCAAGAGCAAGTGCGTACTAAATACTATTCAATTAAATTATCAATTTAATCGATAAGGGCGTGATTGCAACGTAGGCTTGAATGCAATATTTAAAAATAATCGTCTAAAGAATATTAAAAAAAAAAATCCAGCTTCAAAAATAAAAATTTTACAGTCCTGTAAAGTCGAACTTTGTAAAATTTAGTGCACCAATCCCCACATCACCTATGCTTTTTATTTTCAATTAACGAAGCAAGCCATTACAATACACAGAAAGATCTTTCTTTTTGGAAATCTTTAATTAAAAAAAGTCAAAATTTTCACAAATAAAAAACTTGTTTGTTGAATAAATTGTTAACGGTCCTTGTTTATATTTTGATTAATTAATAATGAATGTCCCAAACCAATCAAATTATTAATTTAAATATTCAAATTATTAAATTTAAAAATTTGTAATTATTAATTTTCTTATTATTACATAAAAAATAATTTGTATTTCATAGCTCATGTTAAATTCTTTTTTTTTTTTTAAATCAACTAGAAAATGATATAATAATATTTATTTGAAAATCTTTCATTTGATCACCTCTAGAAGTAATACTTACATAAAAAATAACAGTACGCTTAGTTTTGAAGAAATTAGATTGTACTATTAATGTTTTTTGATATTTTGATATAATATAATTTGATATTTCATGTTGTGATATTAAAATCATGATCTGAATGAAAAATCTGATGTGCGCATCACGCAATTTCAGTTTCATACAACTTTTCGTTTTTGATCTAGGCTGTTCACATGCACAGAAACATACACACGCCCACAGACCATTTTGTGAGACTTGATTATTTTGACTCAGGGAACCTTAAAACGTATATTTTCGTTGAAAACTCGAATTCGAAATTTTTCACGATCGTAATACTTCCCCTTAATATATATTTCGTATATAGTAAAAAGTAAAAGTGGAAGTAAAAAATATATTAGATAAAATACTTTGGCTGGAGTTTAATTATATTTTAGAAAATTGTCAGTTTTTTTTAAACGTAGGATTACGTCACCACATCTGGGGTTTAATACCATTTAACAGAGAAAATGTAATTGCAAAAAGAATTTGAACTTTAGGCGGAAGTTCAGTGAAATGAAATAGCCTTTATTAATGCAACTTAAGTTGGCTATGTACAAAATAATAAAACAGTATACATGTAAATTAATGATGAGATTACTAAAGATTACAATAAAAATAAAGTTACTTATCAGTACATAGTATGTAGAAAATAATTAAAACAATATAGGAGTATATAAATGATAAGGTTATCAAAGATTAGGCTACTATGTACACATTAATAAAAGAATTTACATGTAAATTTAACAAAATTAACAGTTATTTTTTTATTTTATTTTTTCCTTCTTTTCTCGTCTTACATAGGTTAGGTAGGGGGAAGTACAGTAAGCATGTATTAATTGACCAATTTTGATTGCGAGTTGATGGCATCATCACTCACGTTTGTTTCAATACCTAATTCATTGTTAATAAGTTTGAGTAAGTCAGTGTAAATTGGAGGTTAACGCTGACATATTAATTATAATAGTCAAGTGATATAAGTGATAAAACGCATATAAATTTCTTAAACATTACATTAATCTTGGCATAACATCAAATTACCATCCCAGTAAATTAGGTAATATATTTATAGATATTTTTTTTTATAAGAAATATCTCACCAGAATTACTATAATCAGTATGTTATTTCTTCTATCATCGGCCTATTGAATATAACATACATAATATACATATAATATTATGTATATATATATATATATATATATATATATATATATATATATATATATATATATATATATATATATATATATATTACATAACTTTCAATGAATAAAATTTATTTCAACAGTACCTTTAATTTCATTTCGCCCATGAGTAAGAACTCTAAGCAATTCTACGCCATTAAAACCCAGAAGGTGTGTGTCTTCTAAAAAGGCCTGTCTACTTTTTTTTTAAATTAAAATATTTTATATGAATGACAATATCAAATAATATTGTTGATATTTAGTTAAGAAGTGTTATGGGAAAGATAGAATTACAGCCGAAATAGTAAAGGTACGATTTATCCGATAATAACTGACGAAATGCCTATTTGGCCTAACCGCAAGTTCTGTAATTTATGGATATTGTGGGGCAAAATCCCCTAAACCATTTAGCACTTACGGGTTATCAGTCTCTACATAACTCAAGCCCAGCGACTGTAACCGTTATTGGATTGATGTAAGATTATTGACTATATGTTAACACCTGCCTAAGATCGAGTTTGGCAAACATTGACAAATGATTGACAGGTAGCTTTGATTGGCAGCAAGGTAATTTCGTCGTCGCTTAACCGTCTTGTGAATTTTTCATGCTGAATCCACAGTAGGAATCGCTTCATGCATTAAATTTCACGATTCGCTATTTTATAACTTGGAAGTTCGGTTTACTTACAGTTTCGTTTAAACAACAAAATAAAAATAAATAATAATTTTTTTCCGCTGTAGTTTCTTCTTTAATGGCGTTCCTTCTATATCTTAACTTCTATAGGAGTTAAGCCTAATCAGCACCAGAAACTAGAAATAGGCAAATAAATTAATTGCAATTAACAGTTCAAACTACCATGTTCAATTTAAAACAACAATTACTGTACTTTATATAATATTGATATTTATTAAGTTGCAGATTCAATGATATTTTCATATTAATTAATTATATCCAATTTGATGCCAATTATGTATATCCAAATTTAATGTTGAAATGTACTGACTTTCATCTACTGACAAACGATCAACATAAAAGGACTTTTTACCTACGATTTCAGAATAAACTAGGCGGACAAACTGATACACCTATTCAGGAATACGAGAGGAATAAAAAGGTGCTGGTGCCGTGTCTGCTTCCGTGTCTTAATTAAGCCCGGGAAGTACGTACTGGGTTATCGCCCTTTCTCATGCCTAGCGTTTCATTGCTTCCTTTATTTTCAGACATTATTAGCAGAGGAATTAATCTACGAATTATTATTTGGAAGGTTTTTGATCCTCTACTTAGGCAACTAGTCTTACATAGTTTATAGTCATATCTTAGATAGGTAATGTTAATAGTAAAAGTTTTTCAATATATAGACAATTATTTTTACGGAATTAATAAATATTTTTTCAATCCAACCAACCATTCTTCTTTCAAATTCACTTTCATGTATAATGTAGCTTGGTAAATGAGCTAGCAGAATAATTGATTGTAAGAAAAAGAAGTAATAATATAAAATGTAATGTATTGTAAAATAAATCTGCCAAATCACAACTCATAAAGTACCTTTGGGAATGGCTCTGATTTAAGTGCCTGATTTTGATTCTTAAAGTTTTCTAGAGAGACAATTTGGCCAAGCAACTCATAGTTTTATGTAGCATGTGATTCTGTAATATTATTTCTATTTGCATATTTTGTATTGTTTGTTTTCTCTTTGCTTCATTGTTTTTTGTTTTTTTCTAATTTTATTTTTTATTTTTTTGTTTCTATTTTTATTTATTCGATCTCTTTGGATTGAAATTATGATAAAAATACATTATATTTAATATGAGGCTTGCAGAAGTAAAAGGGGATAAATCCATTTTTTGTCATTCTGGAGCTTTTTAATGTTTTCCAGCCTGTTAAATGTCCTCTTTAAGCCGGTACATCAAACCGTACAAAATCCAATCTTATTTTATCTTCAAAGTTCGGGTTAAGTTTCATAAGGGCATAAACCCCTGTTTCTCAAAGCACCCGCTTGGTGCGCCACTGAACGAAAGTACTCATGAACTTGGAAACGGAATTGTTAAAACATCAGGTGGTTGTATAATCTCCATTTACCATTTTTTTTTTTTAACGTTTTCACATTTACTAATTCCAATCTAATTCATAAATTTGAAGTTATTAGATAACATTATTACTTCACCGTTCCTGGTGGAACTTGTGCCCGAATGTTGTAATGCAAACACCTCAAACAATTACAATGTTACATTATCGGCCATTATGATATGTTTTTTTTAATATAATTTTTGTTCTCTACTATTGTGAGGTTTGAATATCTTCACTATCTTTTATTTGGCTTCAATGAATTTATATTTTTCTTTTTAGCTCATAGAGTGATTTTATTATAAAGTTTATATACCGAAATCGTGAAAGTTCAAGTATTTTTTGGCGCTTGTTATTTAAAAATTTACAAATATTTTTTAAAAAATAATATCTAGAGAAATTATAATTTATTTATTTTTTTTATTTGAATTTCACATTATTGTTTTATATTAATGTTAAATGATTAAAATTATAAAATGTCTTAATAGCCATGAGTTTTTTCGTTGTTTATTGACTTTGTATTAATATTTTCTAGCAGAATGGGATAAATCCAATCTATTTATTTATTTTTAATTTGGTATTTGGAAAAATAGAACAATATTTTACATACCTATTTCCGATTTAGTTTAGAAAATTCTGATGCAATAATAATTGTTTCAAAAGAACAATAACCTGAATTATGCATATTTTTGGATTTCCTGAAAAATGTTCAACTTTAGATCCCCTTTTTGCATCTTTACGCCTCATATCATAGATTATTATAACTTGTAATATGTTTTAGTGTTCCTCATTATCCAATTGATGATTCTCCTTATGTGTTTGTGCATGTGATTGCGCGTGTGCGTGTGGGTAAAAAAAAATATTGTATTATATATTATATGTTATAAATTCATCTTATAGTTAAATTATGTACTATTTAAAGTACTTAAACTAGTAATTATTTTAATTTTGAAATATTCAATGAGTTATGTAATGGTTTTCTTACTTCATATTTTTTTTTAAAGTTCTTAATTATGATAAATTGAATCATAAATCTAATGGTATTGGCCACAACATATATCGTATTTTTATCAAGCCCTTCCATAAAAGGACTATAAGCTCCACGCTCAGCTAGACCTAAAGGCCTATACCATGTTGTTACTAAAAAGATTCTTTTTATTTTCAAGCTATTCAGTCTTTCGGCGGAACATAAAAAACAAGTGAACACGCGATCCTCTTTGTTAAGGAAACACAATTTTCCACCATCTTATTGGTATAGGTAGGGTGCTTCTCATCCTTGTGCGATGAAAAAACTGTTGTGAATCGCATGTGGGGTGTGAGTTACGCCCTTTTGTTGAAGTCATTTTTAGTTGATGTATATTCACAAATTATATGCCATCGGAGATATGTTACTGGTATAAAATCTGCTGGCCCAAAGCGGTGAGTATTACCTTTTTCAATTTCGACCCGGCTCTGCAAGATTAAACTCGCTGAGAGGAGGAGACTAATTAAAGCGTGAGTGGCCGGCAGCCACGTTGCCGTAAGCAGGCTCTCGAGATACAATAGATGCCTGGACTAGGTAGAGGAGGGTCTGCAATCTAGACAAGTAAGGGGAAGGGGGAGAGGATACGGCCCACTGAGTCGGGGGAAGGGAGTGGTTAGTGAGCTGGTTCAGGCTCTCTGTGGGTAATGTGAGTCAGTGAGTCACGCGCGGAATTGCCTGAATACATTACTCTGTCCCCTGTTATTGCACAATGATAGCTCTCTGAACTCGCCACTTTTTGATATGAATCCTTTGATAAAAACAAATGGCGGTGAAATACAGGCAACTAAGAAACTTGTTGATGCCATATTATGGGATAACTTTCAGGTATGACGTTGAACCATGTAAAACAAAACCCTTATCGAACTAGTTGTGTAATTTTCTTTTCTATTGGTTCCCAGGTAAAACCGTATATTCTTTTATGGATATCGGTTAAATCGCAGTCGACATATTAAGTATAGAAAAATAGTTTATTGAAATGTAGTCGCAATTCCTCTCTCCTAAACAAAAAACATTTAACAGTAATGGAAAATGTTATTCGCAGTCATAAAAAAAAAAAAAATGATACTTATAAGTGAAGGGGTGGTGATGTGTCAGTTGATTGGATTATGAATAGAAAAACATATGCATGATTACTATTGTCACATTGGAAGGGTAGACCAAGGTCTCGGTGAGAAACGTGACAACATCTGGTTATTTTGCATTCCCATCCAATCATCTCAATGTACATATTCCCTTTGGTGTATTATTCTTCTATTGTACTCTACTGGTTGAAATGTGTTCTATAGAGTCTTTATTTTAGAAACAAAATTTATGTTTTATAAAATTGTACGGATGTGGTGACATGGAGAGGGCGCTGTGTATTTTTGAAGGTAGTTAATTAATGTTATGAATATTTATTGGTTGTAATTGGTTTTATGTTCTATAGTAGAAAATAATCACCCTGAAGACGAAGGAAGATATCGAAACGTCGATGACAGTATTATAGAAATGTTTTTTTAATAATAAAGATAATTATCACGGGAAGTTGTTTTTCACAAATAATTTAATCATAATATAATTGATCTTTCTGATATTTGGAAATATAAATATAAAATATTAATATAAAATTTATATGCTACAAAGAATATCTTGGAAAGTTTACAAAAGATAACTCAGTTACTTTATTATTTCATTGTGATTTAAATTTATTTATTTATACCTGTCAAGTGTCTATGGAACCTAAACAGATTGGTATAACAACAACAAGACAAATAAAAGACAAAAAAAATTCGATAGGTATGATGTTTCCAGTGGCCAATATCTTTGATTACAACCATCCGTAGGAAAGACTTTTTACAACTTATATTTTGGTTTAAGTAAAAAAAACCTTCATTAACTCTGTATTTAGATCCAATTTTTACGGTTGCAATTCAATGGTTATTTTTTTTTCTGGTTTCTAAAGTCTCCTGAGTCGGCCGAATATTGATACAATGTCCAAAGGTAAAATTGTTTCCTCGATAGGAACAAAGCCAAGCGCCTTTATGAAATAACTTACACGGGTATAAAAAGAGTTTTTAGAGTATCAGTGTTATAAACTCCATGTATTCACTCATGTTCACCTTAGACGACTTAACAACCTGCTGTTATGTAAGATAATATGATTAAGGATAATCGACAATAAACAATAAATAAAAATCATATAGATGTTAATCCTATTTATATTCTTACGTACCTTGTTAATTTTTTTTTCAATTACGAATTCGCACGTTTAAACATTTGACAATTAGCGAATGGTTTGACAATTTGAGGAAATAACGTTAAGTGAGGAATGAGGAATGATAGTATCCAGCAGCGTCTCTTCCCTAGTTTCATACCTTGGCTAGCTAAGGAAGATCTCTAAGGCAGTGTTTCCTCAGTCTCTTCCTCGTATTCATGGGCATGTCAGCAGTAGCCAAACCACATAGCAGTTTGTTGGTATGTCGGTGTAAGTTAATAAGAAATCATTGGGTAAAGAGTACTTTTGTCTTGGTCGGTTAATAGAGTTTTAAGAAACTGTGTGTATGCGCTTGGTTTCATGTTTTGGAGAGTTTTATTTAAAATCCTGATATATTAATTTAAACTATTTCGCTGAATTGAACCTAAAGCGCTTTGTTTTTATTAGCACTCGGCCTCGATACAGCTTTGTTCAGTGCGCTGTTCCGCCTCCCTTCTATTTACAAATTCAATGTAAAATTTACATCGGCTATCTTGACAGTTTGATCGGGTTTGCATTACCATTGGGCGGATAGGAGTTTCAATAGATGAATACGATATCCGATGTCGGTTAGTCCTTTACAAATATTAAAGTTCAAGAAACAGCAACTTTTACTGTTGTAAAACAGTTTTACTTTTGTAAAAGTTTTACAAGATACTTATTAATGGTTCTTATTTTATAAATTTGTATTGACCTAACTACTATGACTGTAAATGCACTGCTAAGCATTTTAATGTAATGACTATAATATTTTTATACGATTCTAGGATTTCGACTTAGAAGATATTACGATACCACGATTGTGAAGGTAATAATATTGCACCTAATAATCTTTATAACTATCTATGGAGTTATAGGTTTATGTTCCTAATGATATATGTATTACCAAATTAACTTTAAAAAAACTATTCTGGTAGAATTGTGAATTATGAAGCCCCCCAAAATCTTTTAGATTGATGTTAATGAAGCGACTTTTTTTTTTTTGTTTAGATGTTAAGCTATGTTTTTATCATTTTTACTTTTACTTACTCATAAAAAGTACGTATATGGCTAGATTAGGTTTATTTAATTTTTATGTTATACATAGTGCATACAAATTAAATTATGTCAGGTACTGCCGGTCGTGAAAAATTTCGTATCCGAATTTTCAACGGAAACACACGTTTTTATGTCCCCTGACTCCAAATAACAACTAAGTCTCAAGGTGTGTTTGTGTGAACGGCCTAACTCAAAACGACCAGTTTTACCAAACTGAAATTAAGTATTTAAGGTTGGGATTTTTTGTTAAATTCGACTTCACGGAAGTGCCATTGAATCATTGATTTTACATATTTTTACAATTTTCTCAGAAAAGAGTTAACGATTTTGATTAAAAGCGTTATACCAATTTACAATTAAATGGTTTTTAATATCAACTAGGACTGATAGGTCGTTGAAATAGTCAGATAGGGCTTAAATGACGAATTTTCAAAATTTCTTCAACTAAACTACCTTTAATTTTGTATATTTAAAATAATTGGCCCTCCCTTATTGTTAGTATTAATAAAAAGTAGATAAATATTAACTATGAAAGATACTGATAATTAACTGAAGGAGAATAAAGGAGAAACATTTTTCCAAGTTCAAAACAAATTACCGGAAATAAGAATACTAATTAAGATGTATAACATACCGTTTGGAAGCTAGATTTTAGAAAAAATAATATCGAACATATAAAGACGTAGATAGTAATGAAGAAAAACGAAAAAACTTGTAATTGTTGAAGTTAATAATTTCTACTTATATACAACTTAATGGAAACTAAATGGAATTTCCATGAAAACTTTTTAAATTTCACAAGCCCTACTTGAGCAGAAATTGATTTCTATTCGAAGTAGGATGTCAAGTGAAAGTTGTGTAATCTACTCCTACAGATTTAAAAAAAAAAAAAAAAAAAAAAACTTAATTCATAGACTCCCAAATAAATATTATTCAAGCCGCTTTGTAAAAAGATGAAATTTTTTAGAGTTTGGAATTAATGCTATGCACTCCAGTATTTAACGGTCCTGGAGGATCCTGGCTGTGATATGGCTACACCTAGAGACAGGCTGTCCCATATCCTGTGAGCCTGTGTAACATCGAGACGAACAGAAGGAACGGACGGGAGTTTATAAAGCTGTCCAGATCACTTTTCCCTCAGCCCCAAAGGACCATTAGCCCACTCCAGGGGCTGACAGTTGTGAAGGCCTTCTCCTGCCCACGATTCAGAATCAAGTAGCACTCCCTTCTCGAGTGTCAACTTCCTTCCAGTTAATGTTAGTTATCGTTCACTGTTCTGCCGGAGTTCCTTCTTGCAGATGCCTCTCCCTCCCCTTTCCCCTCTTCATTTGTTATTAAAATATGTTTTTTTCCATCTCGTATCGGTTCATTCTTCACCTAATGTCATATGCATCCGCGGGGTGTGTTCGGGATGGCAACTTTGAAATTTTACAATACCGGGATCTAATAGGGGATGTATCCATGATTTAATGTCTTAGCCCGCATTGGAGGGCTTGGGATGTTTGTATGCTAATGCGAGCCGTGTTTTTTTTTTTTTTTTAATATCCCTTATTTATAGTTTTTGCTGTTATCTCCCTTCGTCGAGTTTAAGAATCGTTCTTGAACATCTGGCGCCCCCTCCTGATTACTGAAGAAGCCCTGGTGTCTTCCATCCCCTCTTCTCAAATAAAATTGTCCTAGAAATTCAGCTGCTTCTCGTGAAATCACTATCTGTCGCTTATCCTTGCCAATTTACATAGATAATTGTTAAAATCCGATCATTATAAATAGAAATTTAGTTCGTGTGCAAATAAATGTAAAACCGTATAGATTAACAAAACTATACAGACCAAACGAAAAAAAAAATAATAATAATTCTAGATTGGAGGATTTTAAAAATGAATGAAACGCGGTATTGTTTTATGCATAAATATTAATGAAAATTCAAAATTTCAGATTTACTCCATTTTTATTTCTTGAATAATATATTTTGTAAATAATCAAAAATTGACTGTTTTTTGACACGTTTTGAATGATAGAAAAGCTTATAATCTCGAACTATTAGCCATAGTAAGCTCAAAATAATGTCATTCTTTTCATAACTACATGAGCTTAATGTGATATGTATATATGATATGTATCTTGACTGAACCAAGCCAATCTTAAAATGTTTAAAAATTTTGAAAGTTTTTTTTTCTAAAATTCAAAATCGAAATTAAAAAAAAAAAAAATATAAGCTACATGTACATATTACAAGAATGAATAATTTCAAGACGGAGTTTTTGAGGGATCTAGCATAAAAAAATAAAATCTTGTATTTTTTGCTAAGTTATTTGTTTTTCTTCTCACTCTGAAATGAAGATAAACTGTATATATCATATTTAAAAAATGAATTTACTTTTCTAGAAGTCATTATACAAACTGGGTTACATTACACCCAAAGTTATTTACCATACCCGACATTTTTCGTGAGCTATTAATAGATGAATGAGCTTCTACAAAACTTTGATATCAGATATCGTTATAAAATTTGATATCTGCATTCTTACATTACCAGCAAACACGTATTTTTTAATTAAGCCTATATTTTAAATTGAACAAATTAATCACACAAACCCATTTAATATATATGTTTTTAAAAAAATTCTAAATTTCGAATTTGATTTAAAAAAACAAAAACTCTTTTTTTTTTTTTTTAAACATATATGTTCAAAATTAATGTAATAATGCACATACTAAATTTTATATCTAATGGTATCTCAATGGGATCATGTAAAAAAAAAAGTTTTGTAAAACTCAATCACTAATCAATGACTCACGAATAATGGCGCAAAAACCCAGTTTGTGTATTGAATTTTAGCAAAGTATATTTAATTTTTTTAAATGCGACATATACAGTGTATCTCCATTTCATTTTGAAAAAAATAAATAAAAAAATTGGCCAAAAATGCAAGGTTTTATTTTTTTATACCTGAACCCTCCAAAACCCCATCTTGAAATTTTGTTCATACATTCTTCTAACATTATATGTAAAAAATAATAAATATTTAAAAACTAATCAACAACAATTTTATTTCAAAAATTTAAACTATTGAAATTAGCGCTTAATATAAATTATCTAAAAAAAACGAAGAAAATGTCGGAATAATATGCCGAAATTATTTAAAAAGTCAATATTTTAATTAAAATAATTATTTTTCAATAATAAAATTTATAATATTTAATTAATTTATGTCAGGTTGGGTTACAATTGAAATGGAAAAGGTTACAATTGAATTGGATAAAGTGACAATTAATTTGGAAAGGGTTAGAATTGAAATGGAAAAGGTTACATTTGAAATGGAAACAGTTACATTTGAAATGGAAAAGGTGACAATTGATTTGGAAAAGGTTACAATTGAGGTGGAAATGCTATATTTAAATAAGGATGTGGGCATTAGCTCTTTATCGTAAACGAATTTATCTCAGTTGTTGGTCCGTTCAATATGTCGTTGGAAATGATCTTATCTGTATATATGAGCGTTTTGGATTGAAAATATGCCAGCGGAAATAATTTGATATTTTTATAATTAAATAATCTCGTAGTAGAGGCCTTTATTATTTTATGTTATTATGATTTCAGAGTTGAGATATGACATTGTTTGAAGTATATTTTTTCTGAAAATTACTCTCTATATAATAAAATTTACTTTCTATGATCATCATAACATAAAGTCCGAGATCCCAGCTATAAAGGTTTCTTTATTATTCTTAATCAAGGGCGTTGATTTGCTTTGGAATATATTTTCCTTCCACAGACATTATGACCTTTTGAATTAAATTTCAACTATTAGACTCAAGAGCCTGTAGTTAAGAGACTCATTCTACTACCAACCTCCGAGCTAATCTGCTTTTGTCTCATAATTTTCAATTATTGCCTGCGTTATTTTTTTTCCTATTTTTCCTTCGTCTTATAACTCCGGACTAAATATATTAATAAAGGGATGTTTTTTTTGTTGTTGTTTTTAACTAATTATGATTTTTATAAACTTGGATCAATGGATGAATTAATATTTTCATTCTGAAAGTAAGTATTAACAAAACAATTATACTTTCTGCTGTTATTTACAAATGCCTAAAGTTGTTGCTTACAGTAAAGGAAGAACAACGACTTAGGGTTTTCGAAAATTAAGTAGCGAGTAAAATATTTGGACCAAAGAAGGAATAATAATCGCCTGCAAAAAGATTTGCTTCACCTGCACCCTGTAAATGTTACTGATACCATCGTGAGGATGTTTTTATAAAAGTTAAAGGAATTACTATAAAAGTAATCAGCTTTGAACTAAAGGGTAAACGCACGGGAGGAAGACCCAGACGTAGGTGGGAGGATTGGATTAAGTCTGAACCTTTAGGTTTAGGTTAGAATGATGTTACAGGCATCGAATAGGTTCACTTAACAAATTGAGATTTTTTAAATTATTATTATTATTATTTTTAACGAGAAACAAACCAATTGGCAGTGCGAGTTTCACAATATACATATATGTAGCTTGATTTCAATTTCAGGAATAATGAAATATCTTGTTTATCTAACGTACTTTGAACTAAGTTCGTCCTTAATATCCCTCTGAAATTTATTGAAAGCAGTATGTGGTCAAAGCCATATCGTAATAAACCAGTAAGACCAGGAAATAACTTAAAAATTCTAATATTTTTCTTAAAAAAATGAAACTAATTGAAGATATTTATTATAAACAAAAACAAACAATGTAGGTTTGCAAAGATTTTCTTCCCAATGTAAAGAATTCAAAAATAGGATTGCATAGACTTTACTTCTGTTACCAAGTACAGTTAAGACGAGCTACCCAGTATATGAATCGAGATATTTTATGTAATATATTAATACATATGGAATAGTTTAGCGTATTAATTTATGCCGTAAAATATGGTGGAAGTGTTTTTAAAATTTAGACTAGAAACAATATAATACTACTTAATAAATGTCGACGTTTCGGACCTCTTCTCCGGGGCTACAAAGACAACATAAAAATATTTAAAATGAAAGTAAGAGTATTGTAAAAGAATTAAAGAGTCTACATCAGAAAGGATATAACTGAAATTAAATCACACAGATAAGGCAATAATATAAAACTAAATAGAATAGAAAACAAAAAAGGAAAGGAAAGGTGTTAGGATAGGAAATAAACATTAAATTAAAGCAAAAAATTATCTATCATATAATATTAACATGTATGCAAACAATAATATATATATATATATATATATATATATATATATATATATATATATATATATATATAAAGTAAATAAACAAAATAAAAACATGGCATTGTTATTAAGACTTTATTCTAACTCAAAATACTCATGTAATTTGCCCTTCTTGGGCCATAAATAATTTTTAGAATATGTTAGGATAGTAAATAATGAGTTGATAAGTAATAATAATGAAATGATTAGTTAGGGATTGATAAATTATTTGCCACTTCTATAAATTTGTTTTATTGAAAACTAGTTTCGAATGTTATACATTCATCATCAGTTCTAAAAACACACAAAAAATTCAAAAATAAGCATACTACCAATAAACATACTACCTACCTTTCGTTCATTGTTAGTTCAATGCGAGAAGAAATCAGTACAAACTTTTCTGTTTGATATAATCCATTTAAACTTTAGTGAGTACCAACATGTATTTGATTTCTCGTCTTAATTAAATTCATAATTCATAAATGTTTTATAATACTGATTTATATTAATCTAATTTAATATGTATAATAATACCAAACTATATTTAGTATTGCTTATTTTTAAATTTTTTGTGTTCTTTTAGAACCGAGGATGAATGTATAACATTCGGAACTAGTTTTAAATAAAACAAATTTATAGAAGTGGCAAATAATTTATCAATCCCTAATTAGCTTGATCCTTCATGCGGATGTCAACTGAGTTTGATTAGTAAATGGGCTTATTAAACTACAGAAATGTGTATTTAAAATTATATGTAACAAGACACTCATTCAAAGCTCAACTTATTACATCAATGTTTCATAGTTTTGCCCCATCTTCAGGATTTACCTACATTATAAATTAGGGTCAATATATATTTTGAGCCTTCAATAAGAGTCAAAAGAATTTGGAAATACAAAATAGACATGCTCCTACTAGTTTAGTTTTATAACAGCATATTGGCATCAGGACGAAATAGTCATTTGGATTTATTTTTGACAAATTAATAGTGGACAGATTAATGGATAAATTGAAACAATAAGGTAAATATATGTAAGATTATTTGTTTTAAATGTATATATTAATAATCTGTTTTAATAGAGCTGTAAATAGTATACTAATATTTTTACTTCCTTGTACGAATATCACCGATATATAGTTTAATAGACGTACAAGGAAGTCATGTGTTGTCCACATCAGATATTTAACAGTAAATTATAGTGTAGTTAAATCCAGAAGATGGGACCCCGAAACGTTGGTGTTAAAATATACGAGTTTTGAATAAAACCATGAATATGAAAGTTTAGAAATTTCACATCCTGCTAAAAAAAAAAAAAAAATGACTGGATTTAAACTTGTTTTTATTTATGTGTTTTATGAATAATAGCAGGCATTTCATTCATTATAATTGGTTAACAGATCTATTAAATACTAATACTAGTGCCTCAAAACCGCCACTTCCATCAATGGACTCATTTAAGACATTAGCCAATTCCAAGTCCAATCCGGGAAGGGAGGCAAGAAGAAAAGCAATCAACTTTTGCTCATTACGACTCAGAGGCTCAACCGTTTAGCCCTCGAGTGTTTACGTTTATCTCCTTGCTTAGAATCTTTATCAGGCTTCATGGTTTCTCGTTCAGAGAATCCGTTTCCGGTTAACATGTGAGGTGTTTATAAATATACAATTAAATTGAAGGTTTAATAGTGGGCTTTAATATTTGATAGGCCTACTTCATAGTAATGAGGCCTATCGAGCCCGGATAGATAATTAATGCCGATACAACCAAGAATCTCCGCATAAATTCATTATACCAACTCATCCTATCAAAATCTATACAGGAAATTTGTAATTGATAACGATTCGCTGTTAGAGTGAAGCTTTGAAGAGGTAAATTATTAATTAAATTTACCTTTCAGTCGCCAACCATCAGCTGGGAAACATTTTAGCTCACTATTACATTTTATAATATTATAATAAATTAAAATATACTTATTTAATTTAGTTTAATATACTTATAATTCAAAATTTATTAAATATATTTGCGGGCTCTTGTTCGAACCCCGGCTTTGGCGGAAAAAAAAAGTTTGAACATGATCCTTCGATGGATAGGGGAAAAAAAAAGAAAAGACAATTGTAAAAAATGTTACGATTATTACCCTAAACTCACTATGTTTTATATCCTGAATCTTCACTTTAAAATATCATTTTAAACATATTTGTAAATGTGATGTGGCCCACGATTATAATTGAGTTTCACATTCCTCTATAGCATAGATAGAGAACGGATGTTGTACTTAAATTTTTGAACTGCTCCTGTGTGTTTTGTGCGGTTTATTAAAGTAATACAGTTGTTAAATTTTATGAAAGCCGCACAAAAATTCACGTGCGGCCTTCCTCCTCTTCCTATGTCCTATTGCTTGTAATAGTTATATTGTCGAAGCTCAATAAGAAATTTGAAGTTTATCAGAGTAAATGATTTTAGCGTAAAACGAAAGTGATAATAAAAAACGTAAATTTGCAGAAATTATACAAGAAATATTATGTCAAATTTTTGTTTGTATTCAGGACGTCATTAACGGGTACTGTCAACAACAGTTGAAGGGTTAGGGGAAAAAAACAGGTAAGCCACTTTTTTTTTTTTTTTTTTAATGGTTCAGAATGAAAAGTTGCATTTTTCCAGAGCGGAAGATAACACGCTTACAGTTTTACTTTATGAATAAAACTTCAATGGTTAATATTTCTTGACGTTTTTCCGCAGTTTAACGCCCTGGAAACTGCAGCTTTTCATTCTGATCTGCATAAAAAGAAAAAAAATAGTGACTTGATTAAATCATACCGAACTATTTGCCTGATGGAAATACAGTGGGTTGTTAAAAGTGTGTAAAAATTTTTATGTGCGATAAAAGTGAGATAATTTTTTTCTGTTGCCTTGCTATCCCATCTCAGAAAGAAAATCGACTAGATTTTTTCCCATTTCTTGCTGCAGTTTGATCTGTGCATATTAATTGTCATTAATTTGATGGTCACTTCAGATTTACCCGATTCCGGCCAAACTCTTGACTAAATATTTATGCATAAAAAACAATGAAATTATAATTCAAGATTTGCTTTAAAAAAAAAAGTTAAAGAACTATCAACAATTAATTCGTACGACGAAACATCGGTATAATTTTTGCTAAGTAAAGTTTCAAGGTTAGTAAAGAAAAAAATTAAAAATTACAAGCTTATCAATGAAAACAAATCCATTATTAAATAAGTCAGAATTTGAGGTTATGAGCGAAATTAAATTTAGTTAAAAAATAAAACTGTCAAACACCATAGCAGTCCATCTACTGTGCTAAGTTTTCGCAGTCAGGTTAAATCTAAAATGTAATTTCAAGTTTCCTCTCTGATATTTAGTTCCCCTGGAAGTAATTGAGCTAGAATTTTATGTTTACAGGTCCTATTTTTGCACCGAAATAACAGTTGACTACTGTTAAAAGGGAATAAAATTTAGCAAATGACTACAATCTAATAATAATGATAATACTAGTAATTATTAAATAAAACAATAATAATATTTGAATAATAATAGAACTAATTAAATAATAGTGCCTATTGAGTAATTTTTATACTGTTATTGTTATTTATTTCCTCCTTAGATGAATAATCTTAACAGATGGAGACTGTTTAGACTTTGAGTTGTGGGAAACTCATTCCCCTCCCCTCGTGCATGGGGTGGAATCCTTTTCCCCGCAACACGGCTAGTAATTGTTCATCGGATGATGGATGCCGGTGATGGATTGTCTGACAAAAAATTCTCCCTCTTCGCTCAGTAGGTAATAGAGTAACGTGTGTGACCAGACCTGACGGCGCTTACGGGAAAATGTGTCTTTCCACTGGATATTTTCTCCAGGAAAAATTTGTTCATTTGTTCGTGCGTTGTTTGTTCGTTGCAAACATTTTATAAATAGCATATACTATTTTTTTGTTTTGTTATTTTTGATAAATAACCTACGGATAGGAAGATATTGTAATTGGGTCATATTTTCGGTGCAGAGTTTTCAATTGATCTATGCGTGTTAGTGCCTCCTGAGTTTTTGGGCCATAAGTCTTTGTGTGGTCCTAAAATTATCTTTTGAACGGGTAGACCGATTTTGTTGCTCCTTTTTTGTGTTTTGTAAAAATCTGGCAGGCTATGGGTTATAGCCGAAAAGCGTTATATTCTACAGACTGTAGCGCCAAAACGGATGTAATTGTTTTGATGAAACTTGCCTTGAGTCTCCTCAAATCTCTTTAAATTTTAGTGTATAATACATACCCGAGAAAAGGTAGAAAAAAAAAGTTATGAAGTAAGAAATATTTTATTTGCGCATAATTCGAAAAGTATACATTTTATGGAATTTAATTTGAAAGGCAATTAAATTCCCTGCATGCAATCATCAAAATCGAACCAGTCTATTGAACTTTGCACCCATGTTTTGGTTAATTATTTTCAATGATGATCAAATAGAAATATTTGTTAAATAAAAAATAAATTAAAAAAGTAGGAGCGTGGCTGGTTTATTTTATATCTTCCAATTCAGGATTTTTTTTCTTGTTATCTTGGTATATCACTTCTTAACTATTTATGTAGATAGAAGTTTGTTAATCGGAAGTATATAAGTTATAAACTGTTCACTATATATGCACACACGCACATAGATATACATGTGCGCGTGTGTATATTAAAATACAGTTTATAAATACAGTCTATTAAGGACAGTTTAAAAGTTATAAACTTTTAATAGTATATAAGAGTAGTTTAGTAGTATATAAAAGTTATATACTTCCGATCAATAAATTTCTTCTAATATATATGCATATACATATATAGTCTTACTAATAAAACAAATAGACGGTTCGCCAGCCAGACCATCTTTTCCTTGAATATTTTCTTGTTTCATAAAAGATAATGGTTTACGTCATTTAGAGAACTAAATTTCCATCCATATTATATTGATTTTCATGTATACGAGTATTTGTTATATTGACTTCGACCGAGTTATTCTGTTAACGAGATACAGATGCCTATGCTTTCATGATAAACTACATATTCTCGGAAAGACGTTAGCCTTCAACATTACTCCCATAACGATTGCTGATAATGCTTTTAGGCGCTGAAAATGAAAATGATCACGCGATGCGGAACAACCTAGGAGTGTGCGGGGGTGGTGAGTGGGGAGGGTTGCTTCTCTTGTCATTTTCATAGTGTCTTATACCATTCATTATATCCAGAATGTCCCATCAGTCAAATGATATATTTAAGGAAGTCATAGTTGACCTCAAGAGCTACAAAAAGTTCATATAGATCATGTTCGATTATACACAGGAAAGCGGGAAATTTGAATTGTTTTATTTTTAAATGAGGCACATTTTATATTTGACTTACGGTTCACCCTGTGTATACGACTGTATATTGTGTGCATTGTTTTTTTTCTTTTCCAATTATGGCGACCCCTTGAAAGAGCCATTTATAAATAAATGGTGCTGTGGTTGGTCCAACTCTCTCTTAATTGTGCATTAACATTAACTCTAAAAAATTTAAATATCGCTAATCCTAAAGGTTATATAAATGTGTACTTACTAATACATATTTAATTAGTAATTATATATTTATATGTAAGAACACAGACAGATATTTTTTATTGCATGATGTATACAGATTTTATATAATATATCTGCATATATTCATGCACACTTATGGTACCATGGGGTTTCATTTATGAAATTTTAATCAAACATAAATAATTAATTTAAATATTGATGAGCAACTAATGCTGATCTGCTAAAGAACCTGATTGACCATATCGATTAAATGGTATTAAAGCAACACAACTTACGATATAACATATTATTGCTATATATTACATATACAAAGACATCATCTTTTATGGCTGGATTTTTAATGCTGTGAGGTTTACTATCGTGGATGGGGGAAAAGCTGGTGGTTGTTATTTAATTAATATTACTAATTTACAATATTTAATTCAAAACAGTAAATCATCGATCTAATTCTCTTGGTACATTGCGAGAGACATGCACCAGCTAATTAAATGTCACTTTCATGTTGTTATTATTACAATATCAGAACAATAGAAACAATTTTTAATATTTCAGATGTAAAATAAATAAATGATCAAATAAATTAAATATTTCCTTTTTTTAATAATTGATAAAGTAGGAGTTCTACATTCTAATCCATTTTCTAAACTCTAATCCAACTGTCATGAAGGTCAAACGTTTCAGTCTCACAATAACCTGGTCTTGGGATGGGCTTCGAACATGAATAATTATCTCAGAACTAGTTGACTCTTAGGCAAGACAGTTAACGGCAATGAATTATTCTAATCACAAATGGTTTATTCTTTGAGTAGATGAAGTTATTTTTAAATCTAGACTACATTATTTCTTGGCTTAGCAACCCACTAAAAGTCCGTTTTTAACTTATTATGAGTATATATTCCTCCTTTAAATGTCGAAATTATCAAGCCGAAAATTTTCAGAGAGTTTCATAAGAAGAACAAACTATGATTATCCTTAAGAATTCTGAAAGGCCCCTACTTGAATAAAATCAATAGATTAGGCTATCCACCCCTGTGTATCCATCTTCATCATTAGTTGTTTTTTCCTCATCCTCTTCCTTCTTACCCTAGAACCAAATTTTAAATACTGTTTCTTCTCCTTTTATTTATTTGTTTTATCATCTTGCTATATTTTAAAACTGGTACCTATTTAATGATATTAGTAGTTATTATTACAACATTTTTTATTTTGTGTTATGGTACCGTTAAACGGGGTGAGAATGGCCAAAATTAGGAATTTTATATTGCTATAGACGTACCGTTCGATTATTAAAAAAAAATTCCCTTTGGTTTTTAATCGGTTAATAGATTTTTCTTTCCAAATTTCGTAAAAAAATACAAATATCTTTGACTAAAAAATTACGATATCTTTCAATTCGTTCTCATCGAATTTTAGCCATACTCTTCTCTCTTTTTTTTCGGGAGAATTTTGCTATATCATTTAATGTACAACTGGACTAATGTACAACTGACGCTTTTAAATTAAATCTTTAGAAATGGCTTCTTTTTGTTTTTTTTAATGTACAGTATGGATCTCCTAATGATTCGGATTAGTTAGAATCCACTTTAAATCACTAAATAATCACATGTTAAGTTCATGATTTTATTTCTCTATTCTATTTACTTATATGATTTATTATTGCATTTGTAAAAAAAAAAAAAGTAATAATAATTATAGTCTTTAGTTTAATAATTTCGGTGTTCTGATGGACTAAAAAGTTTGAGAACCATGGGGTTAGGAGAAAACCTCCTTAAACACAGTTGGTCAAGAAAGAGAACTTTTTCACCAACTGTGAAGCTCTAGGCCATACATGGGTTCTAGTGGTACATTTTTTTCCTCTTTATTATTATTTTTTTTTTCATCTATTTTACAATAACGGATTATTGAGTTTCTATATTAATCAGTCTCAAACCTATATTAATCTATCTATATTTATCAGACAATCAAAATATTAATTTTTATTGCTTTACAACTTAATGTAATGGATGCTTTCAGAGTGGAAGCGGTGAGAATGAGGTAGAATGTTGGGGGGATGAAAGAGACATTAGAGATCGTGTAGGGCGTTCAGTGGCCATGTCGTGAAAAAGTAAATAGCCTCAATTTTTCCGCCTTAGGGTGGCCACATCCAGCAGATGTCTGGGTCTCGATTAATAGCTGGCATTATTCCTCAGTCCAACTCTCCCCGACCCGGTGTTCCAGGACCCGGTACTTGCTGAGGTTTTCCTAACCCGGCAACTCTTCTCCTAAGGCTTTACGACTAACACTTTTTTTACTTGGTATATCTTTAAAGAAAACTTTTATCTAAAACGCTGTTAAATAATTCATAAAAATAATATCAGGATCAACCGATGTTGTAAAATAAGTACATTTTTCTAGAATATTAGAAATTTAAGAGGAAACAATGCAGCTCCAATAATAAAGCTTCGTTAGTTAAAAAAAACAAACATAAATATGTGCTTCTAATTTTAATCATAGATTAACTATGATTATTAATATAAATTAATTTTTTTATACCGTGCATTTTAAATTTTTAAAAAACACCTTTGGTTTCTAATATCCTTTAAATTTAACAAAAAATATTTTTTTAAATCTACATTTTTTTTTTTTTTTTTTTTTTAGGAATCTCATATCCCTTTTTTATTCAAAGTGTTCGACAAAATTCAATAGAGTTAATTATTTTCAGATTAAGGTATAAAATATTTTGGTTACTTTTTTTTCGCAATGTCATCGCCACCGCGTTTAAGTAATGAATGTGATTATAGTTACTTTATAGGAGACTAAAAAAAAATATTACATTTTACATTTAAATTTCCCATTGCGATTAATAATGTTTTTATCTCTGTAACTTGTTACATCTCTGAGGCTTAGATTTGTGTTTATAACATTTTATCTTTCAAATGTGCTTCAGGTAAATTAATAAAACTAATGAATTATATTTTATAAATTATTATTATTAAATTATATTATTTATGAACTATAGTGTTCACATTCTTTATTTAAACGGGGTGGTGACGATATCAAAAATCATTAATGGAAGGCTAAAAAAACAAAAAAAAACAGCATTACTTTTGATATTAAACAAATAGAATAAAATACAAAATTAAATTAAAAGAATTTAACGATAGCTTTAAATTAAAGACTCCTTATCATTTAAGGTTTATTTTTGTCTTCAAAACTCTGAAACTATAATTATCAAATTATTACTTAAAAATAATACGCTTTCAAGAAATTTACTATCCTATTGATGGTTGAGGGAGTAGAATAAGAACTATGCTTCATGATTTTTGTGACCAGACATTATATAGCCTTTTGTTTTGTTATAGAGATGCTAAACCTTTATTTTAATAAAAACGTGACTTTCGAGGTTTTGCAGGTATAGTGTAAGGAAAGCGAAAAGCGATGTTGTAAATGTGCTTTCCTTTGTCGCAGTACGTCCCTGTGTAGATAATGTGTACAGGATGTTAAAAATTAATAGGTTTGAGTGGGTATGAAGTTTGTAATAGAAGTTTATACTACCGACGGAAATTTACAATTTATGGTACATTTAGATCGTGATTAGTAAATTTGATATTTATTTATTAAAATATACAAATCCTTGTATTTTACAACCAGAACGGAATTATGAATGACAGTTAAATAGAATTAATCAAAGGAGTTTTTTATTTAAGAAAAAAGAAGGAGTAAATTTGAACAAAGTAACTATATATCGTGTACCTTAGTACAGTTTAATGCATTTATATTTATATATAAATTTACTCCCTTGCTTATACAATAACCAAGTGTTTTTTTTTTTTGTTTCCCAGCGTTACAATAGGGTTTATAAAAAATAATGACCGTTTTTCAACAAAAAGTTAATATTTTTATTTCTTTTATGAAATACTAATATTATTTATGAAATAATAAAACCTATTATGAGCCACTATTATCTTTCAGCCAGTTGCTCGCTGCTGTGCTGCTACCTCTCCTTGGGTCGGCTCTCGAAAAACTCTTGAACCACAATGTCAACCTCTACAAAATTATTCTTTTTGTCTTGAAGAAAGTGGGCATGGAAGGAAATAAGTGATAAGTGGATGGAACGATGTCTGGACTGTTTATGAATGGAGTGGGAGAAGTTCGATCCTCTGAAGATTTTTCAACTTTTGCTGCCTCCGACTGAAATTGTGTGCCCGAGCGTTATCCTGCTGTTACTTAGAACACCTTAACGGTCTACCAAAGCTAAGGCTCGCTGTGATAATTTCCTAGGAGGATGGAAGAGTAATGGATATGACAAACGTACCCAAATTGAGGCCGGAGAGGGGATGAGTTCGGAGCGAGCGGCTACGCCCATTGCGCCTCAACACACCTTCCTACATTCAAGTAAATTCAACAATTTTGGGTTAATTTTTAAGTTAAAACAGGAATTAATTACTATTTCTTCACACTGATATTATGATATAATTGATTACTAATTCGTAACTCTGATAATATATTAACTATTTCGTCACTCTGATATTATGATGGAATTTATTATTATTTCGTCACTCTGATATTTTATTAACTATTTTATCAATGCGATATTAAGATAGAATTTATTACTATTTCGATACTCAGGTATTTTCATCATTCTGATATCTTATTAACTATTGAATCACTCTGATATTATGATGGAATTTATTAATATTTCGTCAATCTGATGTGTTATTAACTCATGCTGTCAACATTAAATTAATTTGTATATAATACTTTGTGGTGTAATATTATTGATTGCAATTTTTACCCTACTAAATTATGTTATGTCCTTTAAAAAGAACAAAATATAAGTATATTGTCACAAAAAAGTGACTTAACACCCTTTACCCAAACACAACAGTACAGTACACCACAGTAATTTATAGTACAATGTCTTTGAGTCTCTTATGTTACTAAACTTTATATGGTATATCTACTTCAGAATAGTTGACAATATCTCTTATATATTCATATGTACTGATTTCAAATTAATGGAAAAAAAAATTGTAGTTAATATATAAATAATAGTCTAGATACTGGACACATTCAGAGTAGCATATTTTCATTTGTTAATTCTATTTAATAAATCAATAATATAGTTTGAATACATTCAGTTCCTAACTCTTATATTAAAAAAGATAAAAATAGTAATAAACGGAATAACTTAGTTATGAAATGAAACTCTAGGTTTTCGTTGGTTCCGATCTATTTGAAAAACCGTATACACAACAAGTAACCATAATGATTAAAAGTTAAGTCAAAACACCAAACCCTCAAAAGATGAGGCGCCTAAATATGGCAGCCTAAGCAGGTTAACTCCTACCACTCGACCTCAGTTATTTTCCACTGTGTCATCTCCATTACTCTTCCATCCTCCTAGATAATGTAGCATGTTTCCTATCTAACTATTCACAGTGAAGTTCGGAATCCGTAGAGCATCCGTCAGAATCTCATGGAATCTCATCAATATCCACAGATGATCGCCCTGAGCCCATCTTCAGTTCCAGAGACATATCTCTGCTGATTTTTACAAACCAACATCGCCTTGTTCGTTAGTCAAGGACACCTTAACCTTCACCTTCAGTTTGAATAATTTAATGTATTGCTTCAGTGGCTGTAGTTTTTTCTACGATTTTTTTTTTAATGTCAAGAGTTTTTCGTAAGAAACCATCTTTCTTGTTCGGCTGCAGCTGTTGAAATAAGGCTTTATTGCATGGACCAAATGTTTAAAAACAAGCTTAATTAATCTTTTACATGAGAGCATTAGTTATTGGTAAACATTGAATTGGATTAAAGTACATATTACATCCTTTAATAAAAATTTGATAAAACGGTCATTATTTTTTATACACTTCATTATATTACGGATAAATACATTTAATAAAATGGTAATTGCATGACGGTCGAAAAATGTTTTCTGCGAATCAGAAAATAATCCATATGTCCATACAGTTTTCAAATAAACCACATTAAAATTTTTTTTGAAGTTTCAGTTTCAATCCCGTTATTTATCTGAGGACGGCTCACTGAGGAACGGGGGAGGAGGGTGGTGTATTTAGGTAATACATTTTGATAAGTATTCAAAGCCTATAGAATACAGAACTAATGAAACATTAATTGGTTCTGAAATAAGTCGTTAGCGGGCTAGGTACAACTTTTTAATTATTAGTTTATCACTGCATAATTTAAAATTCATGAATTTTATTTTAGACTTTTTTTTAAGCTTATAGATTTTTTTGAATTCTAAAAGTGTCTCAACATAGATAAATAACCCCATAGAGAGCAACTACATTCAGGCTGAATACAGTGTACGCTTGGATATAAACCTCCATGAATGGAGCTGTGATGGTGCAGGCTGTGAATCAGATTTGCAGTAAATCCGTTGCACTGGGACTATCTGTAAGCACGGAATGGAGATAAGACGGACTGGGGCCTATAGCTGGAGCACAATAGGAAACATTAGGAGGCTTTACCTCTGACTGATGCCCAAGTCAGCTCTGTCATCCATTCTCAAATTTTATTCACCGGCAGACTGCTTATCTCCCTCTTGATTTAAATTTCCTTCGTAGGTAATTTATAATTTTTGTGGGAATAAATATTGTTTAGAGAAGATGCCATAGATGTCTTAAATGTTATGTACTATGGGAAAACCGAGAATGGGTGGACTGATATGTTTTTTTTGTATGCTTTTGTCTTCCAATGTCTGTGTACCAAATTGGGCACCCTATGCGCAATAGCGGCTGCGCAATAACCCTACTATTCTATAGACCGTTGTAACGATTTTGATGAAACTCCTAAAATCGTCTCACTAAAGCCCCTTAAATTTTAGTATATATAACATACCCGACAAGCAGCAGAAAAAAAAAATGACGAAAAGAAAACTTTATTTGCGCATTAAAAGAATACATTTTAAGGTAAATTATGTATGTGATCATTTGAACAGTGTTTAAATTTCCTAAAAAAAAAAAAAAAAAAAAAAAAAATCTTAATCGGACCAATAACATTGGTGAAGAAATAATGAACAATGATCGTATTGGACTTCGAAGAAAATTGCTATAAGGAAAGTCGTGTGATTAGACACACCTAATATTTTTAATTTTTTTTGTTGATATTTTAATCATTTATATTGAATTTTAAATCATTTTAAATTTATTTAGTAGGTACCAATTGGCAAATACATGTTTATTTATGTTAACATATATTACCGATAGAGTATCAAATAAGGCATGGCATGCAATGCCTAGATATTCTATAGTATGCGTGGCTAAATTGAATATATAGCTCCAACTCTACCGTGCACTATAACTCCAATACTACCGGCATTAGAAAGTCTGGATATGAAACAATTATAGACAGACTTTCCAATCATTAAAAAGCGGACAAGGCTTCGTGAAGTGCTCTGGCAACACGAAAAAGTTTAATAACGTTCTGAGACTAAAGTAGTAAAAGAAATAACTATTTATCCATAAAAAAATGATTTATTCAAACCATATATATATATATATATATATATATATATATATATATATATATATATATATATATATATATATATATATATATATATATATATATTTTAGCATATCTCTAAAATTAAATAAAAATCATTGACTGATTATTATAATATCGAATAGATTTTAAATCGCTCATTTATAATTATTTATAGTCCCAAACAATAAATAATATTATGTTAGAGATAGAGGAGATATTGATCTTATTATTATTTGTGATATTTACTTTGGGGAGTGGAGTAGCTGAGTGTTCAAGTGCTGCAATCCCTAACTCACATTCTCGGGCACGAGCCCGGCTGTGCGGAAAATTCTAGAGTCGGAAGACCCTTCTTGACCCTTTATAAAATGGGTACCTGACCCTTCATTGGATATGGGCGGGGAATCTAATAGTTTATCAGCTTCCGGATATAAATGGCTCACTACTATGGTAAAGTCGAGCATCCGGAAATCGAAATCAGTAGTTAAGTATGGCTTTTGCCACAATAAACTATAAAAAAAGCATTTAGTTTTTTTTTTTCAAGAAATAAGCATGCTATCAAAAAATGTTTCAAACAAAAGTTTATCAACTTTTAAGACTGCCTATAAAAATGTTCTAGCTACATTTTGAGCAAAAACTAACAATAAGCGCCCTTCGGAACATAATATACGTAAAAGTATCGGTATTTCAGGAAAACCCGGCTTATCGCCAATATCGCAGACTTTATATCCTATCCAGTTTAACAAACCTATTAAGATGAAAGAATTGGTAGAAGGAACTCAGGGCTGGACGGTTATGGATGTTGGGTAGCTTCGCACGCATTTTCTGTACAAAACCAGACCACATGTTTGCTAGGTGCACACTTGTGACTCAGACGATATTTCCGGTAATAATCTAAAAATTAAAAAAAAAACAATAAATTAATACAATTATAAATACATAATTTTTTAACTGCTTATTGGTAATAATGGGGAACACAGTTTCGGCTCTCACTTAAAAACTTAAGAAGGAATAAATATGCATAATTTGATCACATATTCTATCCGAAACATCTGAAATGAAGATGACCCGCTGACTTTCTTTTATCAAGCAAACATTTAATGTGACATTTTTTGAAGCAGTGTACATTTGAAAATTAATAGAACTAAATAAAAATCTCTAGTGTTATATTTGTATTGTTGTCATTTTGAATTTTGCTACGGAAAGCTAATAAAGAGGTAATAAAATTTCGGAGTGAACCCTTATGGTCGACCCTTATTTTGTCCAACTAGCCCAGATTTTGGCTCCGTTGAGCAGGCGATTTATGGTCTGGATTTAACAGAAACAGCCCACTCTCTGTAGTAATGGTGTTGGCGTTCGAGGATTCGAATCAGTTATTTATGTTGGGCGGTTTCTCATTTGAAAACATTGCATTACCAGCAAAAAAAAAAAAAATTAAAAAAAAAAAAACCTAAGATAATTACCGGAGTGATATAATAAAAAGGAGACTTTCGAAATGTAAGACTCCGAAGGAAATCACCATCGGTTCAATTTAGAAAGTACTAAAAAAGCAATAAATAAATTTTATTACTTGAATAATCCACTTAGGACAATAAAACGGATAAGTACCCAAGCTCTGGCTTTAAGGACCCACCCCTTGAGAGGTAATCTGGAGTAAAAAATCTTTTTTTAATCTCCTGACAGATATCTGGTATCCCTCTCTAAAACGAAAACCTGTATTCCGAATTTATTTTCTAGGAGCTTAAGGGTTTTAATTAACAATCTACCCTCGGGCTATGGGCGGAGTATTTTCAATCTCTCAATACCAACTGTTACTTAATTCTTATTTATAAGTGCTAATTCTAATGTTTCGCTTAATACTGCCGTAATTTTAGGGATTACATTGTTTTTTTATATATTTCTTTCAAGTACCTGATAATGTGCATGTCTTTTAGTATCATTGATTGTTATTACAGAGTTAATTGGACGGCTTTTAAAAAAAAAAATCAATTACATTAGTAAGATATCTATATTACGAATGAACGTTGAATTTAATGTCAGCAATGGTCACCAATGCTTTAATAACTTATCAAAATACAATAAAATAGTGCATGTTATATCAAAAATATTATTTTTAAAATAGTATTTTTCCTGTTGTACAACTGTAATAAAAATACCGTAAAGAAATATGCAATCTGATTGATAAATGATGAAAGGGACTTACCCACAATGGAGTAACAAGGGACTTACAAGGAAGAAATTACCCACTGCGGTGGTACAATAAGTACAAATGCACACCTTGAGTACATATTACTTTCACTTACCTATATATATATCACAGATAAAGCATTGCGATCGTGAAAAATTTTGAATCCGAGCTTTCAAGGGAAATAAACTTTTTCCACTAATACAAGTAATTAAATACATGTTCCCTGAGTCAAAATAACCAAGTCTCGTAAAATGATGGTTGTGTCTGCGTCTGCATGTGTATGTCGGAATGTTTGTACGTGATCAGCCAAGCTCAAGAACGAAAAAGTTGAACAAATTTGAAATTATGTATTTAACATAAGTATTTGCCTGGGATTTTACGCCAACGCTTTCGCTAAAATTGACATTCCGTAAGTGCCATTTTTTATTATTGATTTTACATTTTTTTTTTTGTGATTTTTTCTCGAAAACGTCTCTAACGATTTTAATGAAACTTGCCAAAAGACTTTTCTTTAAAGCCCTTTAACTTTTCATGTACGTAGAGATTGTAGAGAAAAAAGTTATGGCGAAAAAAGTATTTTATTTGTCCATAACTCAATAAGTACGCATTTATAGTAAATTATGTATAAAAATCCAATTAAATTCTTTCATAAACAATAACAAAAAAATTATCGAAATCAGATCAGTATGAATAAAAATATAATGTAAGACTAAATATAAGGAATACAAAACTGAATTCTGCATGGAAGCCAATTGTGTCGGAAAGAAGACAGATGCGACTGAAGCGTCCCCCATTACGCCTTAAACTTCAATACGTTTTCTCAACAATACGATCAGTTCAACTCTGTTCACAGACAAGACAAGCAAATTCCGCGCTTATTATTATTAATATAATTATATCACGCTTCACAATAATTATTAAAAGGTGATAAGTGAAATCTGTGTGAAGCGCGCACCGCACCAGATTTTTTTATATTAATATTTTCAGTGCTCATAATCTATTAATATATTATATATGCTTTGTATATTACATTTATCATTTCTGGCTCACACCGTTCCTCTACCCTTTAATAATCTCTAGAAAGTAGATTATTTCAAAATCGTTTTCTGGACTGATGCCTTTTATGGAATTTTTATATTTAAGCAATTTAATTTTGAACTGAATTTTAGATTGAGCGATTTATGTAAAGCTATCACAGAAGTTAGTGTTGCAGATAGTTTCAAATTGTTTATACGAAACCATCCAGAATCAAGAAACGAAATAAAATCAATGAAAATTAAAAAGGAAATGATTTTAATCTTCCCAAACATTAGAATTTTTAATGTTTCTCATTATTTTTTGTTTTAAATCAACCGTCATACGTTTAGCATGTATCCGCAATAATCCTCGGAACATAAATATTGTAGTCATTAAATAAAAGTTAGAAATTGTTTCAAAAGAATTTTCTAAAATCAATAGTGATAGAGGATATAATAAACAGTAAATAAATTTATTGCCATAACTTTCAATAAATAAAAGCAATTTAATGAATCCGAAAGGAATATCGAAGCCATGTCTTTATTTAGATCATTTCGATTTAAGTATCTCAGAAGTTTCAAGTGGAAGAAGTAACCGTTTGAATGCAGTATTCATGGAATGACCTGGAGATAAGTTGAAGAGGTTTAGAAATAAACAATGCAAATTCCTCTTTTGGAGATACTGAAGGGCTATAGAGGCCCCTTAACGTGTTATAAAGTCATAGGAAATAGCCATCAAGGCAGCTTAAGAGTTGCCCTTCGGCGGAACACGGAGAGAAAGAATAGGGTCAAGGGTGGCTGTAGATCTTGCAGTATCTGCCAACTCGGTTCAACTTGTCTACTCCCAAAACTTTACTAAACTGATGCAACTTCTTCAACAATCCCGTTTTATACGTTCCTAATCCCAAAGGTCTGTCTACCTGAATTCGTTCCCAAGTAAAAATATTACCTTCTTAGATGATAAAGTATGAAGAGATAACAGTTTCAGTTTAATTTTACATTACAAATTGATCAGATTTTTTATTACTGCAGTATCATCCTTATATTATTAGCATATGCAAACAAATTTTGCATATACTTTTGTAAACAAAGGGTGGATGAAATTAGAGAAGGGTTTGGTGTTTAGTCTCAATGGCATGATCAAAAATGTTTTTTCCTTTGGATTTTAGCTAAATTTTAGAATCGATGCTACGTCGCATTATTAAATTCATCTCAGTCAAGCTTGGAAGCATAGCATTCTTTTAGATTTGCAACATTGCCAATTAAACTCTACGACAGTTGGAGCCTGTGATTGGTCTTTTAATAAGAGATTAGTTCTTTTTACTGAATCAGTGAATTGTGAACCAGAGCGTTGAGTGAATAGTTCGGAACCGATTCCTGAAAAGAGCGGTTTCGCCCATCTCTGGTCAGACCTACTTTATGTTCTTGATTGAGAAGAAGTTTTTGGAGTATCTTAGGGTGGTGGTATTCTTGCGTCAAGTACTTACAAGCAAATGTGTGCTTATGAGACGCATTTTGCTTCAAATATTCTTAACATTATTTAGTTTTCTTAAATTGTATTTCCTTGGCATCGTTTAATCTTTAAACTTATCCCATTAGTCTACTTCTCTTGAGGGTGGACTCTGTGGAGTCCATGGTATTCCTGGATCTCGGCGCTGCGGACCGAAGGACAACTCGAAACCATTCATTAAGGAACCATTCGTCATGACCCTTTTAGCAGGGAATTGACAAACTAACAAAAGGGAGCCGTGAAAGGAGACTCAAGGGTCATTGGGTCGCTAATAGCTGAGCAGCTGGGCCGCGTGTGCCACCACCCTCCTAATCAATCTTATCTGTTCTGTAATGATTCAACCCGCTCCCGAATCCGTCTTCAGATCAAGTTATATCACAAAGATCCCGCTTCCCAGAGTCCCATCAAAGGATAATCTGTTAGTCTTGTCTTATTAATCTCAATTAGGAGGCTATTATGACCCACTATTAGAAGGGTATCAATTATTCTGGTAACTCAAGAAACTATTTTGTAATTATTGTCATTATCACTATTAGTATTCACGGAAAATAGACATAACTAGGCTATATAGACATCGATATATCAATATTTATTTATTTTTAAATATATGGACATTTTGTCCGATTTTTTCATAGATATATCGTAATATCGATATTAAAATTTGAGTATCGAATTCGGATATGTTTTCAACAAAAATGAAGGAGAAAAAATATAAAAATATCACGAGGACGGCGGGTTCAACAACGCAAAATATTGATTAAAAATATCAATATCTTGATAACAAAGGCATAAAAATGTCGTTTGTATTTTTATAAAAATTAATAAAAAAAACCTAAACGAATTGGAATAAGATTAAGAGATCACCTGTTTCTTGATTATTTTTAAATTATTACTGGAAATGAACTTAATAAAAACAATATCTTAATTATATCGGCACCTAAATATCTATATTTCAGAATATCGTTAACTCTTTTATGAAAAAAAAAAAAAAAACTAAACGGAATGGAAGGAGATTAACAGATAACCTATTTCTTATAATTTAAATCCTGCTATAAATTAACATGATGATATGGGCAGAGTAATATAGATTTGATAAAATTTATATTGGCTCAGAAATATCGATATGTATGAGTCCCTTAAAAGATCCTTAGATTAAATATACCGAGGCTCTAACTACTATTTCGATATAGTAAAAAGCAATCGACACGATATATATATATATATATATATATATATATATATATATATATATATATATATATATATATATATATATATACATATTTCGGTATATTCACGTCTCTAAACTAGGGATCCTAGTATTTATAAATCAGTGGTTTGCGAGTTGTTGTTGGTGTGTGTTCTATAGATGAGACCAATGTCATCTGACACTCACAATATTACTTTTAGAGTTATTGATTTTATTAAATTATATTGTATACTTGGAGAAGGAATGTTCTATTGACAATTGCAACTCAAGTAGACCAACTGCCAAAGGTTCAATAAGTTGCAAATAAAAAGCAAAATAAATCGTTGCCAAACTGTTTGGGATTCTGCTTATGCTATTTTGCAGGAATATAGATTTCGTTGTCTATTTTTTTTTCTGAAGTTTTTCCATATGTTCTCCAGAATTTTTAGTATCCGGAACATCTCCAGCCTCTTAAGGCTAGTTTTATTTCTAAGTTTTCAACCTAACGGGATGTACTTCATATTTGCTTCTATTCATACCGCAATTGGTCCTCAAGATATTCTCTGAAAACTAAAAAGATTACTGACGATTGAGAATTGTTTAAACTTATTTTTCGTCGTCAATAATTATTTGTTTCCGTTGATTCTGTTTTATTTATTCGAGAGACGTGGTTTCTCCTTAACCTCTTTATACAGAGAAAAAGCGTATTAAATTAATTTTATTTATTAGTAATTTTGTTTGAAATATTCCGTTTAAGATTACCACAACCTTAATCTCCTCAAAGATATTTCTACAATTATATTTATAGGTATGACCTGCAATACCGCTTTGATTTCGAATTTCGAGAATAGGTTTTTTTTTTTTTCTGGTTGATTACAAGGTTTATGTACTCCGTTCGGCGATACATATTCTAAAATTGGAACGATACAGAGAGTATCTGCGCAAGGATGACACGCAAAATCGTGAAAAAAATCCTGGTCACCCAGGGCATTGTCGAATATTACTATTTAGTAATAGTTACTATTACCTCAAGGGAAGGCCTGTGCAAGACAAGTACCTACAGAAGGAAACAAGAAAAAAAAACTGTTAATTTTATTCATTTATATGTATACTCTTTTTTTGTACATAGCAACCTTATTTTTATTTTAAACTTTAGTGACCTCATCGTTTATTTACATGTATATTATTTTATTATTTTGTACATAGCAACCTTCAATTACATAAATAAAGGCTATTTCATTTTATTTCATAAGGCTCATAATTGAAAATATTCGTAATAGTAAACCTAAAATGTAGATGGTTTTTTTTTTTATTATTTTTCTTTTATATCTTTTTTTTTTAATCCGAATTTCTAAGCATTGGCAGTGTTACCAAAACTGAGGAGTTTTCTATCAACAGTCAATATATCCACTTTTTAGAAAATTATAACAAAAAATTATTAGGAAGGCATCATATGGAGATAAAGCAAATTTTTATTGAAAGTGCTGCTTTGTAACACCTATTGGACAGAGGACAATTTAAGATTTGAAATAAACTGTAAAATTTTTAAGTGTAAAATATTAATTCGTCAAAAAAAAATCTTCGACTGTGAGAAGTAGATATATTAACTTTTGATAAAAAACTCCTCAACTATTAAAGAGGAAGAGATGTTAAGTTTTCTCATTCTAATTTCAGAAAAGTTACTCTGTTCGAAAAGCAAGTTGGCTGTTGTATCGGGGCCGAGAAGTTGCACCTGGTTTTTACGTGCCATTGGTCTAATGAAGGAGACATGGCAAACTGTAGAGGGAAGGTAGAGAGAGCCCTAGGATTAATGGGCACCACACATGATGGATAGAGCTACCTCCTCGTTCCTCTCTTCCTCCCTTCCTCCTCCCCTCCTCGGTCCTCCTCTGTCTCATACGGACCACATACTTCACCCCCGTCGAACATTCAGTAGCTTCTCCGAATTCCTCAAGTCTCCACCTCTACCCAATATACTAATTACCAAGCGGCACTTCTTACGGCAAGTGCCCCGCTTTTGGAACTCTGGCATAGTTTTTCAGTTAGCCGCAGTTTAGGGGAGTTTACAGTCGTTAGCTGGGCCAAAATCAAATTTTGCTAATGTTGTAGGCAACGGCTTTCCTTGACGAATGGTTCGATGGCGTAATTCAATAAATGTAGTGGGTTTGAAAACTTCAAATTGTTAAAAAAATTTATTTTAAATTGTTTTTTATTGTCAAATATTGGATGTTTAGCGTCTAGTGGCAATAGGTAATGATACATGTAACCATTCATAGGATTTATACAGACAAAAAAAATACATAAGTAAATTAGTGCAATAATAGTAATATAAATAAATAATCAAAAGATACCAAGTTTAAAAAACTGATATAAAACAGTGTTTGTTACAAAATAAAGAAAATTAAAAAGTAAACAAAAAAATAGTTCGGAATCTGGTAGAGTTACTATGATATTTTGTTGACAGTTTCCATGAAACAGCTTAAATACTATTATTTGTCGTATCACACATTTGTATCGTTTAATTATCATCAATTACTAAAAATATATTTCGTATTGGTACAATTACTGAAGGACTGACAGTTATTTATACAAATATTATAAATCTGAGAAGTTTTCTGTTTTTTTTGAACGTACTAATTTCTGGAAATCCCAGTGAGTTATTTTCTAAGGCCACATATAATAATAAAAAAAAAAAAAATGTCAATTTATATAAGAAATAAAGTGCTTAAAACTATGATCCTCATTTTATATGTTTATTTTTCATAGTGTGCTAACGTTTCATTAAGAATTCTGTTTATTAGAGTTGGAAGAATATATTGCATGTTTCTTCGTTAACATCCCCTTCACCGTTTCTTTGTTTTTGATATTTCTTGTTCAATTATAAAACATTTTAGGCTTACAAATCAAAGATTAAAAACTCACAAACGACTATTGAAAAAATATAATATATTCGTAATATTCCAAATAATTTGCTTGGAAGAAAAGTTAGTTTTAAAAAAAAAAAATCATGTTTCCTTTACAAATAAAATTCTTTATTACAAATATAGTATGATAATTATTTTTTAAATAAAAAAATGTCCTTAAATCTTTCTAAAAATCTTTATTACAAAGAATTTTCAACAAGTTTGTTGGAATATAGGAGGGTAGTAATGCTGGTGAAGGTAATGATGGCACATTATCTTTTTTAATTTTATCTGAATTGAGGTTATGTTTGCATACAAATATTACTACTAACGCTTTTTTGCTTCATTTATTTACAAGATGAAATAAATTCAAATTGTAACATTATAAAACTAATGTATACAAAGGAAGGGACGGTGATTACAAAAAATTTACAAAACGAATTTTTTTACCTTTGCCTTTTTCGCTTAACTCACACAAAATTGGAAAGCACGAAGATTTACTTCGGCTTCCTGAAAAATCTTTTGTAAAATGATACATAAGCTCCTTATAAAAAGCTCTTCACTGATAAATAACTACCTTCTAGATTCTATTGATTATCAGGAATATGCACTAAAGCAAAAGGGAAGGTAATAATGGCCAAACCTTGAAACAGGTATTTTGAGGCCAATTTGGTTATATTTTTGCTAAACGAATTAAAAAATATTATTTTAATATATGGTAACACTGTACTGATTCTATTTTTTAAATCGTGCACTGCTATTAAGAGCCATAACACTGAACAGGTAACTATATGGCTTGGAGCAGGGGAAGATAGTGAATTTTGGGGTACTCTGCCCATAGAGTGTATTGCTTCATAGAGAAATAGTTCCGGTGTAATTTATAGTTTGCAACAAATTAGATATGCTCAAAATAAAAATTCTGACACTTAAAGTTCTACAACATACCGCCACATTTGGCTGAAAATTTCATTGGACACAATATTTAAAATTACAAGCGAATTTTCTGCAGTCTGATTAGAAAAAAAATCTATTAAGGAAAGATTTAGGCTTTATGACATTACACTACGGCCCGCAGGAAAGGTGCTATAACCATAAATAAATTACTAAGAGAAAAAGTGTCCAATTTGTGTAGGAACCGGTGTAATGACAACTTACATATCGGTGGAAGTAAGTGGACTAAACAAAATTTTTAATAAATGTGAAGTTATTGTGTGAAAACTTTATTTTGTAAATACAACGGAAGAGTAAGAAAGGGAGAGGGGGGTATGAAAAGGTGAAACCTATTTAAGTGAAATTTTATAAAAAATTATTGTCGTTTTGACCCTGTTCCTTTAAAATATCTACAACAAATGAGACTGAACAACATAAAATAAATCATATTATTTATTTTAAAGGTTCTTTTGTCAGCTAGTGGTTTTATATTTTTAATTGAAGAAAAGGAAACCATTTTCCGCTTCTTATGCATATCTCATTTATTTTGTTTATTACTTCATTTTGTTGTTAGTGGGTTTTAAAAAAAAATAATTTTATCTTGTGACTTTAGCTTCTTATTTAATTTTAGAAATTATTATATGCAATACAATTTATAAGCAGTGTACAATGTACATCATATATTTAAAATATTAAAAGATTATGAACAGTGTACAAGTTTAAGCGTAAATATCATGCCTCCTCATTATTTAGAATGTATTTCTAAAATAGCCCTTATTTAATAAAGCAAAAAGTATAAACATAATCTTTTGTATGTGGCTATAATTTATAATATTTAGGGCGAAATATATATCAGCTATTTTCGCGCCATTAATCTCTGACCAACTAATTCAGGCGTTCTGCCTTCATTTGTAATGTATGCTAAATCAGATCAGAACCGAAAATGCATCATACTTTTTTTTTCCCCTCTTCCTAAAATTGATACCAATCGATTAGTCTGTACCCTTTATTGATAAAGTTATTCATATAGACTCAACTTTTTAATATTGATTGCTGCCTCTCTAAACAACAATATTGTCCATCAATCTATTAGGCTCTTTTTCAATTTCGATGATTGCCCAAGTCCCATAGGATTGGTGTAATCCTCTTGACTTTGGTTTGCTCAACCTATCTTGTTAGCCGCTGTTTTTTCATCCTAGTATTCATTGTACATTTTTATGTTTGAGTTTTTTTACAAATAAAAAAAAATACGGATGAAAACTACTCCTTACAGTGAATGAAACATTTTGAACTCTCCAATTTTTTTTTATACGAATATTAAAACAATTTTAGACTTCAAAATTTAACTTTTTTGTTTGTAACATAACGAAACTTTTTCTACCGTCTACTTATTATAAATTAATATTCAGTTCAATTATTTTCTGATTTCATTTAGATGATACTTTCATCAGTTTATTGTCTCAGTATGTATATTTCTTTTTATTGCGACTAATATATAATATAATATTTGCTGATAAATAAGCCATTACATATTTCCTTAGGCTTTAGTAAAAATCGGTATTTTTTACAGAATGTATTTAAAAAACAAACAAAAATAAATTTACGTTGTTTCATAACTTATTTTTGGTTCATCTGTATGCTCATTTTGTAATATGCTTCATTCATCAAACGTTAATTATTAAAAGGCTAATTACTGTTTTATTAATCATATCATTTGTTATTTATTTTTTTGAAAGAGCATAGATATTTTAAAATATGTATCCTAATTAATATTAAAAAAGAAATTTTTGCTTTATTAGTCAATTAATTGTCTTGGGTTCATTACTGGATAATGTCTAGTTTCTAGACAAACAGTGGCGTTGCCACTATCACGTTCAAGTGTCTGGTTTTTCTATTTTATATTCATCAGGCTTCAGATTTTTTTTTAACACATTTAGAACTTTTTTTTCTCCATCCTTTCTGTTTATGTGCTGTTTAAAATATCTGGGACATGTGCAAACCATATAAAGAGACTTTTATTTACTAGTAAAAAAGAAGTAGGCACTGTTTCTTTACAATCGGGTACGCCGGGATGGGATGTGGCCAGTATTACGCTTGAGTGCCTGTTTTTTTCTGTCAAAATTATAAAAGCATCAGATCTCTAGCAACTTTATCCTCACCCACTGTTCTCAAACTCGCTCCGTGTCTGATGGAGTCGAAAATAAATTACAACTTATGATATGTAGAAATCTTGAGTGATATACTGTTTTGGGTCAGTCTTTTTTAGGCTCTTAAATTGAGATTTACTATCTCTAGTATACAATTTCATTATCTTATGATGATGCCTGAATTTGTAAAACGTTGATTGATTATAATTATTTACTGCTATTAAAGTCTGGTAAAGTCTTTATTAGATGGTGATATAATAATAATAAATTCTTTGTTTATTCCGGGTCATGTCCTTTTGGAATAACATTACAGATAATATTAGTAGAGCTTCTGAGTCTTAGAGTAGAATAAAAAAGGCTAAGAGAATCAACAAATAATAAAACGAATAAGAAAAAAAAGATGAAATTATAATAAATCATAATGACGTAGCTTTTAGACGTTTAAGCAAAAACAAACTTCCAATATTAATACATTGAAAATAAATATAGTTACAGAGAATGAATTTATAATAATTAAAAATGTACACAGGCAAGGAAGTGATTAAATAGATGGGATTTGAAAGTGGGGACAGTATTGGAGCAACGGATGGAAGAAGGAATGGTATTCCATAAGGATGAGGATCGGATAAGAAAAGGTCATTAATATAAATAGCAAACAGAGTAGGAGACAAAGACGTATCTTGAGGGACACCACAGGGAAAGGACAATGTTTTGGATGGATGGTGATCTAGGACGTATTGTGACCGACCTGAGAGAAAGGATTGGAACCATCGCATAATACTGTTGGATAGAGGGAGATTTTGTGGTTTGGTGAGTTAAGTTAAGGTAAGGATCAAGGATAAGATAAGAAAATCAAGCCGGAAGTTTTTCGTTCATTACTTATATTCTAAAAATTGTTTTACATTATGACTTGAACTTTCTATATTTTAAAGATTTTTCAAGAAATAAAGTCATGTAAATTTAAAATACTTATTAAAACTAAATGAAAAGTTAAATAAAAAAAAATGAATCTCCATTTTAGAATAATAATATTTATGTCCTTTAACTTATATATAGTAGAAATGGCATCCTTCAATTCCAATGAATTTATAATTATGTGATACTACAAAATATTATCAATAAGTTGATTTAAATTGTGATTTCTTTATAATAGCATTGTTTTTTTGTTTTCAGTTATGATTACATTGAATTTAATGAGTAAAATAGGAATAAATTGTATGCTATATCTCTTGATACAATATCAGTATAATGTAATATCGATTGGGTTGCCAAGTCGGACTGGGGATAGGGGTGGAAGTGAACGTATTGTACCATACTTAAGTGGCCAATTAGATTAGAGGAAGGGAAGTTGGCCAATAGCTACTCCAACCGGCCCAATTGCCACTTATACCAACCGCGTAACTTATTATTAATTGCTTTTCTAACATGTCCTTTGCCGATGGGTATAATCAGTAACCAGTAAGCGCTCTAGTACCTTGTCCTCTTCAACTTAAACACTTCTGGGAAGTTTGCTTATTTTTTACAAACCGATTCTCTTCGATTAGTGCGTTTTTTTTTGTTTTGTTTTTTTCACAAGGAAAATTTTTTAAAATTTATTTTCTTATGCTATTCAGCCCGCTAAACTTAATCTTAAATTTTATAAAAATGGAAATAGAAAAAAACAATTATATATATTATTAATAGATGAATTAAAACATTGTATGTAAATGAAAATTAATCGGAAATAAGGGAAATGTACTAATGAATGAAACTATAATTCTATATGGCTAATTAAAAAGAGAAAGAAAGAAACGATCCCAAAAAACCGAAAACAAATAATTCAGAACCAAATGAATTATAATTAAAAATACATGCATATAGGTATATATATAATGAACTGCCCCTTTAGAAATCGAGAAATAAAAAGGATAAGAAAATATTCAAGTTCATGGCATTTGGGCCATATTTTTGCAATGGTTTGCGAGTTTTACGACTTTTTGATTTTTAGGTACCTGGGTAGTTTAAAAAAAACCTTTGATGTCGCGAGAGTTGCGCACTAGAAAATTGTTTTTCATGATTTTTCCCATTTGTTTTTTTCGTTATTACTAAGTAGGATCTGCTGCCGTTGTGCGATGGACCCGTTAGCAAAATATTTGATTCAAAAGTTTTAGTGAAAATTTTCGAAAAAATCAATTGTTTCACATTCTTCAGTTATTTTTAAATATAGGTATTTATTTCTTACAATGTTTATATCGAATGTTTTTTATTTAATGGGCCAGAAATAATCTTTATTTTTTTTAAAACATTTTAAAAGTTAAGAGCCAGACTTAGCTAATAATAGAACTTAATCCTACTAGGAATATAAACAACTCCCTAAGAGTATATAAGTAGGATTACTTGGTGAATAAAGTCAGTTATTAACCATCTCTCGTTGCGTTATTATTTAAAAACCCTTCTTTTTTTTAAAGTTATTTAACCCGAATTCGTTAAGTTTTATTTATTTATTTATTTATATATATATATATATATATATATATATATATATATATATATATATATATATATATATATATATAAAATTTTAATATTATAGTAAATTTGTAAACACACAAGATAATATTTAGTCTAAAAAGAATATATTTAAAGTCAAAAGAATTACATGAATAAGTAAGGTACAGTATCACAACAAACTCTAAGTAATAATACCTGAAAGGAATAAATAAAATTACAATGTTTGTTCACCACATAGATATAACAATATGAATTAGTTTACAAAGTGTAACCTTCCTCGCATATGTTTTAAAATAATACTCTTCCAGCTGTATGAGATATCGATGTATGAGATATTCCATATTGAGATATCGATGTAATTTACATCTCCCCCACTCAAGTCACCTTTTGCGGAATAAAAGGTGATAACCAACAATGCTTGCAATTCACTGTCTTCAATTTTTTTCGGTGGTCTTCCACGTGTCTCGTTTTTGATGTCAAAATCACCACTTTTAAATTTTTTGAACCACTCAAAACACTGTGAGTTCACTCACCGTAAGCTTCAACAAGCATTCTATGGGATTCTGCTGCTGTTTTCTTTAAATGGTAACAAAAAATCAATGCTGTCCGCAAATCGTAGTTTCCAGGCACAAAATACGACATGTTTACTGTTGTTTCACAAAATACACTGTTGTATGACAACTGAATTGTGAGTTGAAACACCTTCACAGAAGATAACAAAACAAAATGGTGCCCCCAGCGGGACTTCACGGTAGCTAAATTTACAGCTAGCGCTTTCTATTGGCAAATTCCAGTTTCATATTTACATACCTGGTAGTTTGCTGCTATGGTAAAGATTAGATTCCTTCCTTTTCTTTCCACAATCTACTTCATACATTAATGACGAAATCTGATTTAGAATTTTAAAAATTCCTGTTCTAACTTTATGGGTTTTACTTCTGTTTAATTTACTTCAATTTTCCACATAAACTAGATCTCCAACTGCAAAAACATGTGAAATGCGATTTTTGTCTATCCTCTCTTTATTTGCGTTGAAGCTTTTCGTAGAATTTAAAAAAGCGTTCTTTCTATCTTGTTCAAGATCCTGGTTCTTTGGCGTGTCGCCTGGACAGTCAAATAGTTGACTGTTCTCCATACAGCAAATATCCCGGTTCGAATTTTGTTGCGCTGTGAATAGTTCTATTGTATTCCGAAACGCATTCCTCTGCTATAACATTCCAAGCACGCTTATCACCTCCGTTAATTTTATATCTAATCCTATTTAATAACGTTTGATTGAGACGTTCCTTAAGTCCATTTGAAGATGGGCAATCTATACTTGTAAATATTAATTGTATTCCCATATATTGTAGGTATTTTTTTAGTTCTTCTGAGTTGAGTCCGATGTATTGGTCAGCGAGAATCATTTTTATATGTTCTTTCTGGCTATTGGGTCTATCAGCTTGATAAAGTCTTTTGCACACTGGCCGTTTGTTGTAGAGATCCATGCATACCTAGTGAAGTGATCAACAAGGATATGCATACATTTCTTTGGAGATTTATTTCCTGCAAATCCACCTACCGTACCATGTCAATACATGATTTCATAAGGTTCGTGTGTGGGGCCTAATCTTGACATCAGTCCAGTAACTCTTCCTCGACGTGACTTATTCTCTCTACATGCTGTACAACCTTTACAAAATTCAACAATTAGTTTATTTAGGTTTTTAAAATAATAATAAGATCTTATTTTCTCTCTCATTTGGGCTACTCCGATATGGCCGTAATAATCATGCACTTTTCTAATTATTTCCACTCCGAATTTTGTAGATATAAAAATTCTTGCTCTTCCTTTTAATTTCTTAATTATCATGTTAAGGCGTTGCTCGATGTTCTTTGCAGATAGGAGTTCAATTATATTTTCTTTGTGGTCATTTTTAATGTCTGTTAATTCTATTAAATTAACCACCTGGTTGGCCTCATCATCATCAAAGTGTTCTAAAACAGTGAGTCGTGAAATTAAATCTGCCATAATGTTTTCTTTTCCCTTTTTATATATTATTTGAAAATCAAACTGGGATAAATAGTGAACTAAATCTCCAAGAATTTCGTCCGTTCGTGATTTTGTTCTTAAATTTTCCAAAGGCTTATGGTCGCTACACACAAACATTTTTCGACCGATGAGATAATATTGCCAGTATTTTATGGCATTTTTTATATCCTTACACTCTAAATGAATGATGTCCATTTTCTTTTCTTTCTCAGTCAATTTCCTTGAGAAATAAGCTACTAGATGATATATTCCCTCAGATTGTGGGTGTTTTAATGTTGCTCCGATTCCTTGAAGACTGGCGTCAGTTTCAATATAAACATCTTTTACTATGTCATATATCGCCAATATAGGTTTGAAACATAGATATTCTTTTATCATATTAAAACTTTTTTCACACTCATCTGACCAGAAAATGTTTACATTTTTTCTCAATAGTTTATGAAGCGGTTCGAACTTCTGTGCACTATTCTCTATATATTTTAAATAAAAATTGATTGACCCAAAAATACTTCGAACCCCAGTTTTGTCGGTCGGTCTTTTTTTATTGCAGCTAAATTTTCTTGCGACATGGCCAAGATATTTAACGGAATTTGCCGCAAATTTGCATTTTTCTAGATTGAGTTTAAAGCCTTCCTCTGAATAACATTTATAAATATGATCTGTATGGTCTTCCCACGTATGTGAAAAAATGAGACAATCATCAATATAGTTTATACAAAATTCGTCTAAATTATTTCTCCGTATAATATTTGAAAGGATTCTCTGGAAAATTGCGGGAGCGTTTTTCAGTCCGAAAGGAAGGACTCTAAACATAAACTTTCCGTATTTTGTAATAAATGAAGTTTTTTCGCGGTCTTTTTCTTCAAGCGCAATATACCGAAATGCTGAATTGATGTCAATTAAGGTAAAATATTTACATTGGGATACTTTGTCTATTACGTCATTTATAGTCGGAAACGGATAACATTCAGGAACGACTAATTTGTTTAGATTTCTGAAATCTATACATAATCGTGACCTGCGACCATCTTGTTTCTTATAGGCAAGAGCCACAGGTGAAGCGAAAGCTGAGTCAGATTCTTCTATCAAACCAACTTCCAATAATTTTTTCACTTGTTCTTTTATTTATTTCTCGTCCGGTATTGAACATTTATTCGGGCGAATCATTACATATTCATCCCTAATCAATTTTATTTCTGCCTTCTTTGACTTAATTTGGCCAACATCAAATTTATTTTCCGCGAATCGTTTTTGTGTTTTCTAATTATATGTAAAAGTTGTTTCTTTTTAATATCATCTGCCATGTGGTCGAGATTTACAATGAATTTTTTTGTATTTGTCTCTTCATTAAAATTTACTTTTTTATTTTCTTCTTTCATCTTTTTTAATGTTGAATTATTATCTTTAAAATTTTCTACTTGAATTGTCTTCTCATCTATTCTTTGAAAAATTTAAAAATCTTCAGCTTGAATCAAAATCGTAAGCTTAAATTGTTTTATCGCATCAAGACCTAATAACAAATCGTATGAAAATGCACTATTTTTAACCACAAAAGTATCCAAGCGGTTAGTTATTTCACCGATTTTCAACATTATGTTTGCCCGGGCCGAACTGAAATTTAACCTATTGATTGTTTTTAACGCGCTATTATGTTTTATTAGATTCTTTTTTAATATATCTACGATTTTTTTTGTTTATTAAGGTTGCATTAGAACCTGTATCATAAACAGCTTTTACTTTTAATTTATTATCAATGATCACGTTTATTTTTATCAGCGGATTTAAGTTTCCCGGGTCTTTTAGTTTAAAGATCTTTTCTCAAGCTCTATTCTCATCACTTCTGCTTCTTCTGACGAATTTCGGATTTCGATGAGATTTGATTCTTTTTTTGGATCACACAAATTTTTATTCCTGCATTCGTTAGCTGGATGAAAACGGTTAGGCCATCCTAAAACGTCACACATGAAACATGTGTTTTTTAAAAATTCCTTCATTCCATTTCATTAGATGCGTTAGAATTTAAACCTACAGTTTTCACTTTTTCCTTCTAACAACCACTAAAGGTATAATTTCTATTATGTACACTATCTAGTTTTCTAAGCCGGATAAATAATTCCTCTATTGTATTAATCTCTTCACGGTCTATAAGATCTTGTATGTGAATAGGCAGTCCCATAACAATCATTCTTGTGATAACCGTGATATTCGTTTCTACCTCTAAGCACAGTTTCTCCTTGGCTAAAGCATAATCAATTAATGAACCTCCTATGTGTTTAAAACTATAAGCTTTTCTGACCGTTCCATCCTTTTTCAACAAAACATGTAAAAAATGAACTTTTCCACTCAGGCCAATTCGTAAGTCCCATCTTTTTTAAATTAGAATCATACCAATTTCTTGGTGATCCGGTAACAAAAAACCTTAATATTTCTATTATATTGGATGCACTATTAACCTCATGTCTAATACATTTACTTTCAAATTGTTTCATCCAATCAGTAGGATTCTGAGTTTTATCAAACTTATCAAGAATAATTTTTTTTTTCAATTTCATGTAACTTTAATTCATCATTTAAATTTAGTTTAGTTTCTAATTCCTTAATTCTCTGTAATAAAAAAGATCCTTCCTGTGCTTTTTCAGAGTAACTACTAACATTCAAATACTCAAGTGATTCTTCTAAAGGAAAATTTTAATAGCAAAGATTTCCGTCTAAATCGAAATATTCATTCTTTAAATCATTATCAATTTTAACACCTACCCTTCGAAAACCATTTATTGGTTTAATAGCACAAACCGAACTCTTAATTGTTGGCTTTGACATCAATAATTCATGTTCCACTAGGTTCTGAAATTCTAGAGGAAGGACAAACCACAATAGTTTATCTTCTGACAATCCAGGTAATTCGAACTCATCTTCTCTTATCTTTATTATATAAACATATAATTTTGGTTCTTCTTCCTTAACCTTAGCCACCGTTCTTCTCTTTTTTTCAAGAATTGTAATTTTATTTGTAAATTTGTAAACACACATAATATTACCTGAAAAGAATAAATAAAATTACAATGTTTGTTCACCATAAACATACAACAATATGAATTAGTTTACAAAATTTTTTACATGTTCTTCCTCGCATATGTTTTAAAATAATACTCTTCCAACTGTATGAGTTATCGATGTATGAGATATTCCATATTGAGATATCGATGTAATTTACACACACACACACACACACACACACACACACACACACACACACACACATATATATATATATATATATATATATATATATATATATATATATATATATATATATATATATTCATGTCTTGCATTTCCCTATGACCTGTTTTATCTGGGATAATATAATTAAATTATTTAATAGTTAAAATAAATAATCTAAAATATCTTACATCCTTCAGGGTTTCATTTGTTAATACAATGCTTGCAAGATTGCACTATATTCTCTAATTTGTTCGAAGATGTATGTTAAATTTTTTTTACGTTGGAAGTGGAAACGCTGCCCCACTATGCCTCTCTCCCTCGATACGCATATATTTATAACTATAAATTATTGGCCTTAAAGAAGACAGGTTGTAATATTTAAAAAAAAAATGATTAATTTGTTTTTCTCGAAAACCATTTAAGTATATAATACAAATATGCCGCGTGGAACGTTTAGGATATTTAGATAGGTTAGGATATAATGATACTATAATTATCGAAACATCAATAATTCTATGGTTTATTGGTTATAGTAATCCTAATTCAAATTACTGAAATTGCAATGAAATTTGTTCACGCTCATCAGTTATTCTATCCGTAAATTACATTATCGTTTCCGAATCCTTTAATCTCTTTTGATGGGCTATTCAAATATCCAATATAGTCTTTTCCCCTTAATTCCGACACAGGTCGAATTAATTTAAATTTTCATATCATCACAGATTCACGTTCAATTACATATCATGTTTGCGAATCTGCTCATCTGTTCACGTTCAATTTCATATCATGTCGAAGAATCTGGTCATCCATTAAAAAAGAGTCAGTATTAACAACCGATTTGTTTTTTAAAATTTAAAGTACATAATATTATTAAGAGTTATTAAAATTAATATTTTTAATGATCCTATGGTGGCTGTGCATGTCGAGGCAGCACCGCAGCAGAAGTCGCGGTTCAAAACCGGTCTGAGAGGATTGATTTTTGTTTTTTGGAGGGTACACATGACGAATCTCAACCTTCTCACTATTGCTAGAATAGGTTAGAAAAAAATCGGTCTTTCTGCTGTTGTTGGTGCTACAATTCGCGATTAACACAATAAAAATGATATTCGCGTAATAGACGTATTATATTTTCAGGGCCTACTGTTCTTTACTTAACATAACCAGCCGCTTAATGGAGCTAAAGTTAACGGAACCGCAATATATTAAAGTTTTATAGGAAAACGAATGGCAAAATATCAGAAGTTCGCCCTGCGATAAAAATATTTTAACAGTTACAAATTAATAAATAAAGTTAAAAATTAATACAAACAAATTTGTGGATATAAAAAATAAATTTAAAAATGTTTTCTTTAGCATATTAAGTATAATATTATCTTTTTCTTATTAAAATTTTAAGAAAATGCAGTAGGGTTTTCAGTTGATTGATTGTCTTTCTGACCCCTCCATTTATCGGGAAATTATTTTATTCTTCAAGGTGATTCAACCCTCAATTCTTAATATCCTTTAATTAAAGATAAAGTTTTCGTTCAGAGGTTTACAGCTCAAAAGTTTTATGCGGCGGAGGGAGAAAGGAATCGGGAGATGAAATTTTATTTTTCTCCTGTGGTTCGATTCTCTCTCATTGTTCAGTTTTTCCTTCAGACAAAGGGCTATTTCAAGCAGGTTTTATTTGGGTTTCAGCTTAGGAAATCACATTATTCTCATCACTGGCTCATGTATTTAAGGTACTCAAGGGAATATGATAATGATAATAGCAATCAGAATTTCAATTTTAAACGTTTATCATCCTCCCTCTACATGTATGATAGATCAACAGAGCAATATAAAAAATATGCTTAGAAAAGTTCACTCTATAAATTCATACAAAGCACATTAGTCTAAAATTATGTAGGTATTCTACATAAATATAAATACATGAAGCATGTGATTTTAAAATAGGTTACATATCGGAGTCAGTTTAGTTTACGGTAGATATACTCAAGGAAGAAGTTGGGGGAGACGGATGTGCGGTCAAAGACTAACACATTAATAAGTAAGACTTGTTTATTTTGTACCAACGTTTCGGCTTAAGTTTTAGGCCATCGTCAGGGCTAAAAGAAAAAAAACAAAAGAAAAACATCGAAAACTACAGAGGCAGTAGCAGTAACAGTAAACATGATAAAAACAGAAATTACATGAAAGATAAAATTATATGAAGTATAAAAAGAAAAATATGACGATATATACAATAAAAAATGAAAAAAAGTACAGCTAAATGAAAAGAGTGAAGGAAAGATTTTGAACTTCATGAGACAATAAAGTACATTATATATGGTATGATAAAATATATGAAAACTATTAATTGAAATGACTACTAGTAAATATATCATATCATATCTATTATATATATATATATAATATATATATATATATATATATATATATATATATATATATATATATATATATATATATATATATATATATATATATATATATATATATATATAATATCATGTATAATGTAAAGTACAGTAAAAAAAGTACCTACTCAAGTATTCGTTCTTATACTGTGGGCCTTATAGAAAAAAAACCTAGTAGAGTAAATACTTTTATTTTTTTTATATAAATTCATCTCATCAGTGCAATAATCATTTTCAAAAGGTAGAATGTCTTGAAGTACTGTAAGATATAAATTTTCCTCCATCTTTTCTGTTCGGCTTCTGGATAATCTCGTATGTTGCCCAGGGGATCTTCCGCATCAGCTGATGATTTCGTAACAAGGAATCTCCTGAGGGCTTCATCAGGGTCCACGGTACCTTCTGAAGCACACCCGTCCTTAGCTTGTGTCATCTGAAACGGAAAAGGATAATGCGATTAAATTGTTAGTATTAAATTTCAATTTCAGTTGATATGGAAAACACCCTATATCACTAAAGCCCCTCTTATAATATCGAATTTATTCAATTAAAGGTCTTCAATTATAACAATAATATTGACATTGACGCGTAATATATATATATATATATATATATATATATATATATATATATATATATATATATATATATATATATATATATATATATATATATATCAAAATAAATATAAAAAAAAAGGAAAAAAATTTTAATCTCCCCTTCCACTCTTAAAATTTGAGGTTTTACGTTTCAAGATACATAGAATCCAAATATCGAATAAAAAAAAAAAATGTGTCCCTTTTTTTTTAAAGTTTAATCAACTTCGTAGACTAATTCTACTAATTCGCTTGGCGTCAATTGCGGACTTCCTCGCATCTCTCTACTTCATCCTTCCTTGGATTATTTCTGTACTTCCTCTAGCTTCTTTGTCTTTCCTTTTTCTTTTCCGACTGATATGCACACCCAATATTTTCCTCTGTACCATTTTATTCTCTGATTTCATGTCCTATCCATCTCAGCCGAATTTCATTGACACAGTTTCTTCTTAGCACTCTCAATTCGGAACTCTCACAGCGATCATCATGGGACAAGCTCCAAATTTCTGCTTCATATCTGCCTACTGCTTTATTTATTTGCTGAATTTGTTTGATATCTTTTATAAACTATTCTGCACAAGTAACTTTCCCGAAACCCTCCAAATGCTCATTTAAAAGGTAATAGTCCTGTGAATAGACAGAACAGATATTTTTGAAATATTACTGTTTAAAAATAATAAACCATTGTGTAATTATTTACAGCGTTTTTTGAAGTCGGTTGAAATTAGAAAATTTAAGAGAACATTTAGGCATACATACATTTATTATTATCTACTTAATCGCTTTATTCAGAAACCGAAGACAGTTTCTAACCGTTAGTATCAATTTCAGTCTGTCTTTAGCATAGATAGGATTTGGTAATCATACGAATGTCCAATTAGTAACTCATGCATATGGATTATATAACATGGATTCCGGTTAGCTTTGTGTTGAATACGTGAGAGATTGATACTTGAAGCTGTTAAATGGAATCTTTTATAAGTAGCGATGTATTCTTGAATACTATAATATTATTTTATTATTGAATTTAAGTTAATAAATGTCAAAAAATTATAATAAAGATCTTAATGTGACATGGGTGGCAATATTCTCGTAATATATTCAACCCCGAATCATCTGTATTTTAAATAATTTAGATTCATTTAGAACATAATAGGATAGAAAATTTGCTTTATTCTGGGACTAGGTACCTTCAGAATAACAAAGATGAATAAATAAAAAGAAAAACAAATCTGACCAAAAATTACAATAGTAAAAGTAAATTAGTTTTTGTACCAATTACAATAAAAATAAATAAACAAAAAATAAATTCTTCTCTAGAAAAAAGAAGAACAAAAACGAAATAAAAAAATATCTGATGTGGACAACACATGACTTCCTTATACGCCTATTTAACTATAAATCAGTGGCTCAAAAAGTGATCCTGAATTTGGTTAATACTTTCCGAGGATCGCAGTATCTCAATAACAACACTCGGCGTCGCGACATCCATCTATTGAAACACACACATACAAATAGGGAGGAAAACCAGTATTTTACACTAAATTTTAACACTTAAAACAAGTAATAAAAATGTTTAATTGGCTTGGAAACCAAATTGCGTTAGTAACCTTTATTACCGAAACATATGATTTCTGTATTTAATTTAAATATAATTTTTGATGTAAGCTTATTATGACCTTCAAGTAAAGTATCATTTTAGGCTCACCAATCTTAACCAAAATCTAGTAAATACATTTATATCAAATGGTACAGACGCCACGACGAAACTAGCCAAAATGGATTCAGGGATGGTCAAAATGGATATTTCCGTTGAAATCTGAAAACCGAAAATTTTCGCGATTCCAATACTTCCTTTACTTCGTACAAGGAAGTAATAAAAAGTAAAAAGAAATCAAAAATTATAAAAATAACTAATTATTTTTGTATAATTATATATAAAATTTATTCTATATATTTTTCTGTTGACATCCGCATACTAGTATAGAAGGGTCAATCTAATTAGGGATTGATTAATTAGTTGCCACATCTATTATTTTGTTTTTATTGAAAACTAATTTCGAATGTTATACATTCATCTTCAGTTCTAAAAACACACGAAAATTCAAAAATAAGTTATTCAAAATACAATTTGATTTCTCCAAGATCAACATTGTTTTTGATTTCTTGT